>OX352199.1:0-2424094 GCA_947086425.1 Xanthorhoe spadicearia | reverse complement strand
GCTGTTATAAAAGGATGGTATGTTTCATGTACTTTTATTGATTTTTTTATGACCTTGATTATTTTCTGATATTCGTCGATATTATTTTAATCAGTTGAAGGTCATGTATCATCTGATAAAAAGTGCAAATTGTTAAAATAAATGTAAAAAACTGTACCATCAGTAATAAATGGATTTTATTCACCAGATCTTGTTGCTGGTTTAATTTGCATAATTGACCTTGGCATTTAGCTTAGCACCTAATTTTATTTAAATTTATTTATATCTCAGATTATGATTTTAAATGTTAACCATGTCCATTCTTAAACTGTCTTCAATATGTTTGCACTCATTTCTATTGTAACAGATCTGATTATAATTTTATCAAAGAGTACCTATACCTACTTATTAAAAACGCAATCAGGTGACAATTATTTAATTTAAATTTTATTTAAATTGATGTATATTTTTGTTTTTTCAGGCTTGATGAAAATACAGCAGGAAAAGTAACATTTGTAAGCTCAGAAATGGATTTATGTAACTACTTGATACCAGATATCTTGCCAATGGACATGTGAATATGCTGATAAGGATAAGGATTGATAAGTTATTTGTGTTGTATGGTATTGTACTTATACAAAACAGTTAGAATACACAATTTTACTAAATGGTAACTCACAGGAAATCATTCATTATTGTTATGAATTTCTATTTGTTATAGCTGTAGGCATAGACCTGTTATAGGTACCAAAACTTTCCAACCCACAAACTGACCAAAATAAAGATTAGAATACCAAGTGATGTAAAATCATAGACAAAGTAGAATTAAATTAAGTATAATTCTACATTGTCTATGGTGAAATAAACCCTCTGTTAACAAATTTAACTTTATTTTAATAAATAGATACCTACCTCGCGATGTTTGCTTTCAACTTTAGAGTTTCAGGGCTATTGCCTATCTTGTCTCGAAACAGGTCCGCCATCACGATTAAACTGTTTATTTCGTTGGTGTTGCATAGTTATTTTCAAAGTAATTCATTCATTGTCTTCATTGACTTAAGATTGAAAGTCGAGCCACTATTCAGCCAAGTTTAAGAACTTATTTGTCATCTTTAAGTTGACTTTAAGTTAAAATTATTTCTCAGGGCTTCCATCACTGATAAATGTTTAGTACCAGATATTGGTTGTTTTAGTTGCTAAGCAGGTAAAATAAACTCTATATTTTCGCAATAATGGGTCTCAAACTGTCAAAAAATCGATACTTATTGAGCGTAGACTCTGAGTGAATATGAAACCTAGTCAATAAAGACCACATTACACAGTACCTAATGTACTTTCATCAAGAAAATTGAAATTTTTAATAATTGGTTTTAAAAAAATCTGTATGCATACTATGTACCTGCTCTTGTTGTATTTTTAAACTTTTAACTATTTTGCCATATTTTATTACTGGTTTATTAGATTTACTTTTGATATAAATCCAATTTGTTCTGAGATTGAAGTATAATAATATGTAAAATGCCATTACTTATCTTATGATTTATACAAACATAGTTCTAATCAAATTATTGCCATTATAAGTTTAATTTCCAGAAAGCATTTGAAATTGTTAATTAAATCAGATTGAAAAATATTTTTTTCTGATTTAGAAAATAAAAAATGTGATCATGACTGTATTTCCAAGATGTGGTAGACATATTCTATCAAATGTAAATGTATTTATTTGTAATAATTATGATTTAAATATTGAGATTATTTAACTACGTAGTTCCAGTCATGAAGCCTCAAACTGTTGAAAAACAATTGAACTCCAGATTTTGTTGCTGACTGTACGCATTAAGTATAAGTTTTTAGTATCGGGTTTCTCAATAATAAATGTGTTTGAATTGTATAAGCTTTATTGATAATCATGCCTGCGCTAGTTGACCAACCTATTCTCTGAATATAGGTGGGTAGGTACCTACTCTCTACTTATCTATCGGTTGGACCAGGCCGAAAGGTTAAATCAAATTGTTATCGGATTGTTGAAAAAGCTAAATTATGCAAAGTATTTTCTTGCGTCAATTTTAAATATTTTGTGCCCAGGTAATTTACATTAATTCACAGGAAGTGGTCGTTGGTTTAGCGTTTAATTATGATTGTTTTTATTTTGTACTTATCTTGTACCACAGATATAGTATTATTTTTATCTGTGCTTGTACTCATATTACAACTTGTATTTTATAATGGAACTTGGAAAGTTGGAAATTACCAAAGAAAATATGTTGATCTTAAGATCTTACTCTCAATGTAGGTAAGTTTTATCAATCAGGATTCAGGTTAAATTGGAAAAACTTCAACTAAATACCTATCCATTCCACGAAATTTATAGATGTTAGGTAGATACCATATTATATATAAATTATAATGTATAAGTACCTTATGTACTAGATAATTAAGTACCTACGTATGTGATGTGTTTATGTACTTTACTTACACCATTTTAAATGTGTCAATGTATTAAAATAATTGAAGCATCTAAGCATATTTTATTTAAACTATCTTCCGCTACCTTCAGATTTGCCACTTGTCACCCACCCAAATTGTCACTACCAGTAGTGCAGAAGTATGCGTAGCATCTATAGTAGTCTGTGGCTGTGTTTCCATTAAAACAACATTATTTTTGTAATTTTGTTTTATTAATTTACCTGGCTTTAGTCTTACAAAACAGTTATATAAATTGTACAAACCCACAGTACTGGTTGCACGCAGTACACTCATAAAGCGACCCTACCGGGCTTTATTGTACAAGATAACGCAACATTAATCAGTAATCAAGAGAAATCACCATTTGTCCCATTAGAGATCAAGAAAATACAGGTAATACTCAACTTTCAAAGATTTTCATTATAAATGGGATACTGGGAGACTTCTCTCAAGAATATCCTTAAAACTACTCAAATGAATGGCATATGTTGTATAAAATAATTAACAAAGGCGAAGTATCAATATTTCTATCTTAAAATTGGTTTCACATCGATAAAACAAACCTGTTAATCAATGAAAGTTATCTAATTAAGTCATCTGATACAAATATTCAAAGGTATGTATAAAAAACCACGCAAAACATGTAAAAATTGCAATAAATTGGCACACATTTTGGTATCTACGACACGCAGATTCAAATAGTAGGAAGTTTACAACTACATTTTCTGTATGACTCTCCTATGGACGTGCTTGACGAATAAACTAACTTTTAAAATTGGGGCATCAAATCTATTTTTTTTTACATTACTTACACATGCACGCCGGGAAAAAAATGAACGTTTCGTGACAATATCTATTGATGTCATACACATCTTTTTTCCGCCTTACAAGTACCTATACAATTATTTTATACAATGAATTTCAGATCTCTCTAATTTTGTTATGATCAGTCGAAAAGTATGTGTTTAATTTGTATGTAAAAGCGGATTCACTACATGATTTTAATTTTGTGACAATAAATTAGTATGAATAAACATGAAAAAGTATCTAATTTGATGGTTTATTTACTAGATTTTACACATACTATGACTAGTGGTTAACTGTATTTTAAGTGACAGAAAATTAATTTTCGTTAGAGCAAATAAGAATTTATGTTGGTAAGGTGTAATTTAGAGAAAATTATTCGAATATTAAATGACAATGTTTGAGTCAAAAATGTATCAATGGGTTAATAATGCGTCGCGTGTGCTTAGAACTAAGATATGATATACCTACCTATCTATAAATAATTTTTATGTACAATACAAACTACAATGGAGATAAAAAATATGAGGACATGAAAACGATTAGTACCTTATTCTAATATGGGGTTAAAATTCTTTACAAGGTGAAGTTTTACACTACAGCTGCACACAATACTAGCAATAACTAGAGGAATGATCAAGTACTTGCTTAACCAAGTTTCGTCTAAGAGGGGGCTATGTTTACTACCATACAGGAATGATATGTACTATATCAATTTTTTATTAATAATTGATACATTGAATTACAAATTTTAACTCTAAAATGACAATTTTGATTTAGATTTCTTGTATTATCAGAAATGTTAAATGTTATCTCCATAACAATTTGCTAAATGTATATTTTCTGGAGGTTATAAAAAAATGTTTTCAGAAAGCTATTGGTTACACTGAAAAAAGCTAAAACTGCATTGGACGGCCGCTGCTGCCTGAATACAAATTATTTCAATTCCTGATAATTCCTGTATCAAATTAGATGTTACTATTTTATACAATTCTAATGGAGATTCAGTACTAAAAAGAACTTTACTTGAAAAATTGCCAAGATCTTTACTTGAACATTTTTTGCCAAAGCAACTGCTGTAAGAAATATCCCTGCATCATTAATACAACAGGGAAGCAAGACATCAAATTGTTCAAGAAAAGGATCATAGTACAGCTAGAAAAAGTAATATTTGAGCATATTTTGTATTAAAACATGCATAAAACAACTTTTTTGGAGAGCAGCTAAATATATTTCTACTCTTTAATATCACTTTAAAAATCTTTTTATTAATACTATTTGATTTATACGTAATTTGTGTACGATTACATAAACATGTACTACGATTTTATTTATTAATCTGTACTATATTCTTATTGCAGAGATTTAAGGCTTGTAATTCAGTATGTAAATAGTTAAAAAACATAATAGTCAAAAACCCAGAACACATACATTCAAGTCCCACCTGTTTTAGTATCAGTTGGATGACCAAACAAAAGTATTTGCAGTTTTATCCATTAAAACAAATGAGCAAGGAAAGCAAAAAATATTACGTATTCGCACTATAACTTCTATAGCAACGTAAACAACACAACGTAAGACACTGGTCGTCAGTATACGAATTGTATTATGCGCTTTTATACGAATCTTTTGTTATTGCAGTAAGCGCGTGTCCATAACGCGAAATATGATACTATGTTCCATTTGCAATGATATCGACCATTTAGTTATTCACTTAGCTTATTGTCTATAACATTTTATAGGCTTTAGCTTATTGTCTATAACATTTTATAGGCTTATGTACTGTTTTAAAAATGTTCTTCATATAGCTAAAGTAGTAATAATTACAACCACCTGCTACTATTTTGCTACCTAATGATATTTTGTCTCCCTACTGATTTATACATTTTAAAGGTCCATAAGCACTCCTTTATAAACTCATCTGATTTTGAGTGAAAAGTATCACCCAAATTACCATTAACCTGTTTGTTTCTATTTTGCTACTGATACACCCACAGCATAAGCATTGATCTCATCAGATTAGTTATGTCATGAGCGAGCGTTATACTTTCTGTATTCCTACTATTATTGGCTAAGCTTTTAAAGATGTCCATCGTCACAGTCCCTTGATGCCACTGTTGTCTTAAGCACGGTTTGAAAGTCCCAACTTAAGCACAGTTAGTAGATAACATGTTGCACAAAAGCACTGTTTTACATCTTGAGATGAGTAGCACTGATGTAGCGCTAGTCGATGTAGCACTAGTAGTAGATGTAGCACTAGTTATTCTCCGGTTGGCGAATAAGAGCCAGCAGTAGTCGCAGTCAGTCTGCGAGCACGCTTTGTGCGATTACTGCGAGCTCGTCTTTTAGTACGCGGAATGAGGGTCGCTCGTCCGGCGTCCGCCGCCAACAAGCTCGCATCACCTGAAATAATAAAAAATAGGACATTCCACACAGTGTAATCTATACTTCATTTCTTGAAGCGAGCTAATAGGAAGAAAAATAATCTCACGTGATTGGTCGTCGAAATTCATTGGATTGGCTAGATTTGACAATTGACAATTGATTTGACAATCTAGCCAATTACGAGAAATACAATTATTTTCGACGACCAATCACGTGCGTTTATTTTTGTTCCTATTAGCTCGATTCCAGAAATGAAGTATAGTTTTTTTTTAAATACATACATATAGACTAGCAGCTCGAAAATAATTGTCTATCTCGTGGCTAGATTGTCAGATTAATTGTCAATTGTCAAATCTAGCCAATCACGAGAAAGACAATTATTTTCGACGACCAATCACGTGAGTTTATTTTTCTTCCTATTAGCTCGCTTCAAGAAATGAAGTGTAATGACTTATCGAAGTAGGTAGTTATTTTACTAGTATTTTTTAGAGAATGTGGAGTGCTAATAATGAAAACTAGTTAACTTTCTTCATTGTGCTTACATTGTATATTTCGTTGAGGCATCCCTTGGGCTTTTCTAGCACTTGTCCGCGCTGCACCATTTCAACGACCTCAGAGTTCTTCATGCGGCCGTACGGTACCTTGCCGCAGGTGAACACTTCCCACATCAATACACCTGCAAATACATATTTAGTTTATGTTGGCTAATTATTATTTTAGGTTAAGCTTTTAAAGGAGTGGTGGGAGATCGCCAAGGATAGAGATCAGTGGAAGATTTTGGGGAGACCTTTGCCCAGCAGTGGGATCAGGTTCATAAAAAAAATTTGTTGAAATCTGGTGCTTGACTTGAGTGTTCCCTAGTCGTTGTACCTCGTTAGACAGTACGAAAGCCGTGAACATTTTGTACGAAACCCGTCCAGCCGTTTCATAAATGGGCAAGGCCGCCAAAATTCGCTCCATAACACAAAAGTAACACAACAGATTTTATGTTATCGTGACACAAAATATAACCCAAAAGTAACACATATTTTGGGTAAAGGTGGTTACATAATGGTTAAATAAAAACAAATAATAAGTAGGAATAAGACATGTATTAACATTTTTTCGATCCTCTCTAGATTTTTTTCTAATTTCTTCTTTCTTTTTTTCATCGTAATTGGCTTTTTTATCTTTATATTTACGTAACGTTCTTTCACTGTTTTTCTTCTTGTTGAAATTTTTCAGGATTCGTGCTTTTCAACTTCTTTCTATACCTTCTGTCGTTCAGCGGCTGTTAACGGCATTTTCTAAAAAAAGACTTACTATAATAAACTATATTATGCATGAATTGATTATATTTAGGATACAAGTGACCAGGATACAAGTGACCGCTGTATTAGGTTAATAGGTTACTTAGTAAGGCTCGGAGCTCAAGCCCACTCAAGCCTTACGTGCAAGTCGGTTCGGTACTGCTATTTTAACTTCCACTTGAAAGCTACTCACTAAAGTTTATACCAACTGCGTTTGTCATGCTATAAAATCACACTTAAATACATTTATTTCTAGAAATTCGTTCAAATACCAATATGCATGCGGCTTTATTGATCTGATGTGTTACGTAACACATACTTGTGTGTGACAATGACAAAAAATGTAACATAAAAGCAACACAAAAGCTAATTTTTGACAACACATTTTAGGTCATGTCTCGGTTGTTTATTACAAATTACGCACAAATGGGCAATTTTACGTATACTCTTGAACTAAACATCAACAAATAAACACAATAACATAAAAATATCTGTTTCTTACCTCAGAAATCACATAAAACCATTTTTTTTATAACACAAAAAATTTCGTTACTGCCACTTTAAAGTTTTTTACTGGCGAAATGAAATGACTTGTAGTTTTTTTATTTATTTTGCCGGTATCAGTGTTGCCGTATCAACCCGGTATTTTCTACTTTGGTAGTTTAAATAGTAGCTTGGGGTCAAAATTTCGTCACACAAATAAAATCATAACACAAAAGTAGCACCATTATTCATTTTAAACTATCGATAAAAACTACAGTTCATGGTTTTTCGCTACAAAATTAATATTATGACAGAGGGCTATCATCATAGTCTTCGACGGTATATAAATAATTCAGATATACTCTTAAATTAATTGACTTTTCTGACGTTTAACATGCTGCGAAAGAAAGGGACAAAATAGTCACACAAAAAAAGTGCGAATTTTGGCGGCCTTGCCCAAATCCCGTTTTCGTGGGAATAGCGAAATCAAAAGAAGCCAGGTTATAAGATATCCTGGTAGAAAATTTCATTTAAATCCATTCAATAGTTATCGCGTGAAAGAGCAACAAACATACCTTCTTACAAACTAGAATGTAGTAATATAGTTTCTATATAAAACAGTTTTTTTCTGTATGTTATAAACTTACCAAAAGCCCAAACATCTGATTTGGATGAGAATCTGGTGTAGTTGAGTACTTCAGGCGGCGCCCACTTTATGGGGAATTTGGTGCCGCCAGAGCTTGTGTATTGGTCGTCTAAAACGTATCGTGCTAGACCGAAATCTGCTACCTGCAATATTATTTCAAAGTAATGAAAGAAAGACAAATGTGTTTATATCTGTGGGGCCTCAAGGATCATTTTAAAATGTAGTCTTATAAGCTAGGTGACTCTATTGTAATCGGGAAAAAACAAATAAGCTAAGTGTCGGACTTCGCGAAGGATCTTGTACCGCTTCAAGCGTCTACCTGTTGTCGTTATTAATATCAAGCAAAAAAGCACCTCTAAAAAGCTATTAACCTTTAACTGACGACCTATACGTCTCACAGACGTCAAAATTTTTATTCTTTATTCTTTATTCTTTATTGCACACAGAAAATAATACAATAAAACAACAATTGAAAGGGCATGTACATAGGCGAGCTTAACCCTAAGAAGAGTTTTCTTCCAGCAAACCTTAAGCTAGAGAGAGAAGATCAAAATTAAATGCTAAAGGTGGTTGTGTACACAAGAATTATAATAATATTGATTATTACCAATTTTACATTTACCTAACTACTTATATTAAAGATACCTGTATATATATACCTACTTATATATTGTAATACATAAATACAAGTTATATATATATATATATATATATATCTATCTCATATATACTTATATACATATTTATTATATAAAACGTAACATAGATAAACAGATACGTATTTTACGACTTTTACTATTATTATATTTTCTAAAATACGCGTCGCACGAAGTCACATCTCCCGCTACCTTCCCCTCCCGCCATCGTCTTGCCGCTAGTCGACACCGCGAGCGCGGCGAGCGCACACGTGTCCGTACCGGAGGTATCGCCGTCCCACAGACGTAAGTACGGTGTTTATGTACTAAAACTTGTACGTCTCTTGTTCGTCACCTCAGTGTTTGCGTAGGTCAGCTTATAGTGTCTCATTGACGTGACATCGGTTTAATGGTTTTATTAAATTTCACAGAATGCCTAGGCAGAAGAAATTGACGTCTAAAAAGCGGGAAACACCCCCTGTTAGTGAAAGTACGGTTTCCACACTGCCAAAGAGACCTCGAAGATGTTTAAAAAATCAAGATATCCGAGAAATCCTCATCAAAATACGCCCGTAAATGTGCAATTTATATGTGATGTCAGTTTTTTTTATTTTGGAGTAAGAGTTCTAAGTTTTGTTTTATTTTGATAGTCATTTTACTAAGAAAACATTTTTTAAGTTTATTTGTTGATTTTTATGTTATTTAGAAAAAAAATGAGTCAGAAGTAAGTTCATAAAATTAAGTAAGCAATTATTGTGATACTATGAATAAAAGTTGATTATTCTTAAAATTGAAGTGTTATTTAATTTGTAATTTTTAATTTAAACACCTAAGACATATATCTATCAATAGTAATAGCTATGAAACATGCTGGCATGCTTTTTACATGTTTTATAATTGTTTTATTTTTGACGTCTGTAAGTCGTTACCTCGGCGTTAGTGTTACGTTTAGACCACGTCGTCAGCCAAAGGTTAAAACAAAAAAAAAATCAAAAACAGTCCACTATTTTTATTATAATCTGAATGCTGAAAGTTGTCTGAAGTTACCTACCTTAACAACATTTGCGTCGCCGACCAAACAATTTCTTGCAGCTAAGTCGCGGTGGATGTAGTTATGCCTTTCTAGATACGCCATTCCTTTGCAAACCTGGAAAATATTAAACATAGCCCCCATTATTCAAATACATTTGTCAATTTAATAAGGTTTTTAAGAATTGTATTTTATTAGGAAGTTAGTATGTAAATGCTATGAAAAGAGATAACAACACAATTTTATACTAAGCTAAAGTTTATTGTACCTTTATTGGGTAGATTCTTTCAGTCCGCTCAGATTTTGATGAAATTTGGTACTACCACATAGGCTACCTTTGATCCCAGTATTCCCACGGAAAGGGGAACAATTCACCGCGGGCAACACCCTCGTCAATTAGCTTATAGATATAGTGTTACCTGTATACACATATCGAGTAGTACAGCGTGTCCTATTTGATCGGGCGTGGTGTGTCTCAGGTAGTTGAATAGGGAACCGTGTCGCATGTACTCCGTCACTATGTAGATCGGACGGTGCTTTGAACACACGCCGTATAGTTGAACTAGGTTTTGGTGTTGCAGTTTGCTGGAAAAATATTAAGGCTTAGTAAATCTTTTATGATCACTTTTGATTTTTTATAATGAGCACAACAATGTTTCATTCAAAATGACAACATCATTGTTGCGTTTCGCCTGAGAGATCGTTCTTTCGCTTGTACGCGCTAGAGAATAACGATCGGCCTAAGCCACAATGTTTTGTCATAACTTACATCAAATTATCGTCTGTTAACCGACTTTCATCATCATCATCCCGGTTTTACCCACTGCTTGGCATAGGGTCCTAATCCTAAGTTTGTGCCATACACTACGGTCTTGTGGCACTACGGTCTCATCCAATGACTTCCTCAAACCGACTTTACAGACAAAAAAAATCTTGTTAGGTAATCTATCTATCTACCCAGCCGGTAACACCCTCTGCTGGGTAAAGGCCTCTTCTCTATGACGCCACTTTGGCGGTTGTTAGGTAATCTATCTATCTATCTACACAGCCGGTAACACCCTCTGCTGAGTAAAGGCCTCTATGACGCCACTCTTGGCGGCAATACATATACACAATGTCAGGAAATACTCACGTCATAACCTTGGCCTCGTCTATAAAATCGTCTTCGGACATGGTCCCTTCCTTCATCATCTTGACAGCCGTGTCGATGGACCCGCGCCACTTGCCGTGTCGCACCACGCCGAACTGACCCGCTCCGAGCTCCTCCATCAGTTTCAGCTCTGATGGGTCTATCTCCCATTTATCTGTAATGATAAGTTTAAATGGTGATTGTGTAGTGTATAGGAATAGTTGTGGGTAGTTTAGTTCATTAAGTATATCGGTGGTGGGTAGTTCTAGCTTTGGCAGTTGGAATAAACTGAGCACTCGTATCACACCATCCTGTAGTTTCCTTATTATCCCGGCGATATCTTACAGATTGTATGCGCTTTGTAACTGTTTTTATTCACACAAAACTTGGAATCAGCTGTTCAAAGTCCAAGATTGTCTCCTCCTCCGTTCAAAGAAGACAGCGCTATGCAGAATGAGAGAGACAGACATACCGTGTGATTGTTCCGCTGTAGGCGGCGCTGGTCGATCGCAAGGCGAAGCTTTGAGCCGAGAACAAAGACCACCGCTATTGTGTCTATGATTGTTGTACCTTGAGTGTTAAAAGAAGACAGCGCTATGCAGAGTAAGAGAGACAGACATACCGTGTGATAGGCCAGCTGTAGGCGGCGCGGGTCGATCGCAAGGCGATGCTTTCAGTCGGAACAAAGACCACCGCTGTTGTGTCTATGATTGTTGTACCTTGAGTGTTAAAAGAAGACAGAGCTATGCAGAGTAAGAGAGACAGACATACCGTGTGATAGGCCAGCTGTAGGCGGCGCTGGTCGATCGCAAGGCGAAGCTTTGAGCCGAGAACAAAGTCCACCGCTGTTGTGTCTGTGATAGTTGATGAGTTCAGGAATACTGCTGCAACAGTGCTTATCTGATAGATAGAACTCGCCGCGTGAATTTTGCTTTATGTGATAGTGCTTTGTTTGTGGATGATTTCTGTAACAAGAGAAAAACTTTTCACTAACCATACAAAGTCTAAACATAAAAGGTCTATCTATACTCCTCACTATTTTTAGAATGAAGGACTTTTAGTATTAAATTTGGTGAGTCACTTCTTCGAAAACGATAGTTCTAGCGTTGTTTTATAGTGAAAGAATGAGAAACGTAACAAAGGAAATTATATTAAAACGGATGTTTACATTAGATAAGATTTTAACCGTTCAACTACATAGTTGTAGGCTTGTAGGTACTCCATTTTCAGTGAAAATTTGTTTCCATCGAAACGACTATACTCAACTCAAGCGTAAATCGTGTCTCAAGCGGTGATTCATAACTCAATCTTCATTGAGAACTGTCAAACATCGATGCTTTAACGTAGACTCAAGTCTCTGAATACAAAATACGAGCCTAAATCGACGATATTATTACGTGAGTAATTTTCCGTGTGATTGTGAGTTATACTTACACTTTGGTATATAATGATAGAGTGTACATTCCTTTGGTAGATGAGTTGCGGACGACGAAGCACCCTTCCTTATCTTCCTGCTTTAGTAGAGATTCAGCGCGTTGTCGAGACATCTCGCCGACGTACCATCTACCAAATAAAACGTTATTTATTGTAAATTAACAATAACTCAGAGCCTATTTCATTTCAAAAATGTCTCAGGCAATAGTGTCCCGTTAAGTGTAGGCAAAAGATTGCCTCCTGACGCTGTATAAATAATCTAATATAGATGCAAAGGCCTGAGTCTAACAATAATACACGGAATTTGAAATAAGGGGTGAGTTATTTTGAGGGCAACTTAGCCGTTTCACTGTTACAGAATAACATAAATTTCCTATTAACTCTATAAATCATCAAAATCATAAAGTATATAAATAGTATGTGAATGGACGTAATTTATTTATTTAAATTATAGGAATTTATTATTTACTTTATTATTATTATTTTTTTATTTAAATCATAGTTTTATGGTAACAATTAGTAATAATTACGCACTCGTATTTTTGTAGTCCTATAGTTTCCTTTTCTTTGACGTAATTGCTCGGGATGTATCCAACAGATCTGAAATAAAATAAGTTTAAAAGTTATCATAAAAATAAGCTATTATAATAATACTAGCAGCAAGTCCCGGCTTTGCACGGGGTTGGTTACTAATAAAACTATCGGGATAAAATTGAAAATGGTGAAAGAATTTTTGAAATCGGCTGATTAGTTTCGGAGATTACCTCCGTCAAACAAACAAACCAACTTTACCTCTTTATAATATTAGTATAGATGAGCATCTGTGATAAAAATGGAATGTATCAAAACAAGTAAATAAATGTACGACTTAAACTACAAAAAGCGGCACGTTTTGTTCAAAATTGCTCGCTAAAAATAAACTTAATTACACTTTTATTACAGCACAGAATGTGACGTGCGTCAAAGTAAAAACCCTAGTATTTTTACCTTAACTTCATAATGACGAATCATATAACAAACAACCTATGTATATGCGCAAACATATTCCCAAAATTTCTTCGAAGCGTTCTTTTTATGTGACGCGTATTAGGTACGGAGGTGAATACGCGGGCGAGTATAATTATATATCGTGATTGGCTAGATTGTCAAATCAATTGTCAATTATCAAATCTAGCCAATACGAGAATAAACAATTATTTTCGACGACCAATAATGTGCGTTTATTTACGTTCCTATTAGCTCGTTTCAAGAAATGAAGTATAGTAATTAATAAATAATTATGGTGGCTATTGAACTTACCCGTTATCATCTTTGACTTTCCACCAGTGGTCTTGTGAGTCATCGATCACTTCGTATTCAGCGCCCTAGAATGAAAAAAGATAGGTTACAAGTGGCATTATCAGCTGAGCGTTTCTATGCTTCGAAGGTTAAATAATTTGTCGGTACCGGCTTTTAAAACCGTAGTCATGATGGAGGCCTTTAGGCGTAAAAAGACTCCGTCACGAGAGTTGGCCTTTTACTTGTATAAAGTTACTAACAGCACAGATAAAATAATACTATGTACAGATACACCATCTAGAACATCAATTTCACTCCGGTTTTTCTTCGGGCTATTTTTTTTTTGTTTGATTTTGCGGCGCCCCTAGCAGTGTTTAGGTCTTGCCTGCAATCAAAAATATTAGCACTAGATGAAGTTACTTATTTTTGATTGCAGGCAAGACCTAAACACTGCTAGGGGAGCCGCAAAATCAAACACAATTAAATAGCCCGAAGAAAAACCGGAGTGAAATTGATGTTCAGATAACAATTTGTAAAGTATGTAGTTACATACCTTTTCCAACGATAGATCTCCGGTCTCAATTGCTTTGAATGGATACAGAGCCACGACTACTTTGACTCGTTTTTCCTGAAATAAGAAGAAAAATAAATAAATCAGTTATGATATTTCAAAATGACTTAGACCAAATAATAATATCCTATTTTAAAAGTTATTCATGTACTTTAGTAAAATGGAGGAAAACTTTTGCGTAACTTTTCAATGCGTCAAGCGATTTCCATAAAACTCGATACTTTTATTCAATGATATATTTTACATGTTTTTCCTTTAATAGTCCTTTATATATAGTCTTCCTGGCCGTTTTCGGCTACAGAGACATTGGCTTAGTTGTTAGTTATTGTTATAGGCTTGGGTGTTTAGTGTTTTTCCATTACTGGTAAAAGCTATACCTAATATAAGTAATGTGTTATAATTACTTACATTAACTTTGGGCTTCGCTGATGGAGTGCCGGGTGGTACTGCGCCGCCCGGCATTGTGACCGCCGACGTGACCGCTGCAAAACAAAAACACATCTAAATAGTTTTTATATATTTATTTCTGTGTTAAACCACACATAGGTATTTCATCAGAAAAATGTATTTAAAATCTTTATAAAAGTTACGACTTCGGCAGGATTCGAACTTGCGATGATACAAACGATCGTCCTATACGCGGGCTGCCAGTTGCCAACCCAGCCAACGAAGCCTTATTGCCGAGGTAGAAACTATCATTAAGATCTAATATCGGTTTATAACACCGATGAGCGCCATCTACAGATAAACTCGTAGATTATTAGAAAACCTCGTTTTTTTTTCATTTTAATTTCATACAATATTTAGAGCAATAGTAAACTAGATTATTAAACACAGTTAACTAGAGTTTCGTAACTAACTGCATTAGAATTATCAGAATTGTAAGAGTTGAAAAACCGTGTTAAATAGAGATCGAAAGTAGAGAGTGTGGCTTTGTATAATACTCATGTGAAACGAAACTAAAATATCCGCATTAGTCATTAATTAATAATACAAAATTGTTAAAATAAACATGTAAGTAATCATAATGTAGGATTAATTACCAATTACTGGAACTGACAACAGGATATTATTGATTTAATAATTATAAGCTGTATTTGTAAAATAATAATTCGTCATTTAAACCACTTAGATTAGAATTATAAGAATAAAACCGATCTCTTATCTATCTCTGCAACATGTAAAACCAGTTTTTAAAAGTCAATTGTATGCAGATTGCAGTTAACATAAAAATGGTAGCATGCTTAAAGGAGTACTTTGAATTTTTGTTTAAAAATCCTTGAAAATACTGACCGTTTAGATTAAGTATAAAAATTCAACTTCAAGCAAGTCATTTTTAAAATTTCTAGTTTCTTTAAGAATTACAATTAGCTTGTATTAAGTCCATATTAAATGTGTATGAACAAGTGATTTCAGACAAATATTAAAACTGTTACGCAAGTAAAAAGTTTGTATATTCAAGTAGCAGAATCTGAAACAAATAATGTCCTAACATCGGACTGTATTTGTAAAAACTCAGGCCTTTACAATCATTATAAGTAGATGATTTATACAGCATCAGGAGGCAATATTTTGAAAGAAAGAAATATGTTTATTTCGTAGGACCTCAAGGATCACTTAAAAATGTAGTCTTCTAAGCTAGGTGACTCTATTGCCTGTTCCAACACAACTCCCAACACAATCTTTGCCTACACATGACGGGACCCTGTAGTGCCTGGGACATTGTTGTGTATGTGTAGTGTACTATGTACTATTCATGTTTTACAAACAATAAATGATTATGACAGAATCTGTATCACTTCATCAGTTAGTAAAGAGATTATTTTCTTCAAATGAACAAGCAGATTTTAACGACTAAAGTAACAAGAAAAAAATCATTCTTATTAAATTGTCAAATCATCAAATAGGGCAAGTCTACACAATGGAGTATGTAGACAAGTATATGTGATTATTAACTTCCATTACAGCTGTCTGCGGTCGCGTGTGAATTATCAGTTAATTTAAGCGAGGAACAAGCGGCTTTTCCAGTAGTTGGCGGGGTTTCCTTCCTTGAAGCAAGTTATAGTTTCTAGGTTATGGTAAGTATACAATTACCATGACATGTGGAGAAATTAATAATTAAGAGAATTGTAGTCTTTCAGAAATGATTTTGAAGTAGACATTTGAACTTTCTCAATATTTACGGGACTTTAACGTTTCAATTATTTTGTCTAAATAATTTAAATTATGTACCTATTGAGATAAAGAAAAAGCATTGCCTACCTTATTCTATCAATACGTTTTAAAAATATATTATGATACAGTTACAGTTAATATTTTAATTTGTATACGTTACACTCTAGAACTCTACGTAATAGGAAACTGTTAACAGTCCTTTCGCTTTCAATAAATAATATTTGCTACTATTTGATTCGATCTAATTTAAGTACCTGCTTTTTTAGCATACGACTGTACTATAAAGAGGAAGATTTGTATGTTTGTATGTAACAAATAAACTTTAAAACTACTGGACTGATTTCAAACATTATTTTACCATTAGAAAGGTATATTATCAATGAACAACATAGGCTGATTAAACAATACCAGTGAAGTCAGGACAGGCAGCTAGTTTGATATTTATATCAAAGATACTTCTATTATATATCTTAATAATACATAAAAAATATATCAATGTAGTTTTAAGACAACAAACGATAATAAATGTATAGTATGAATAGTAAAATACGGAAACGGTAATCTACTAGAACGAAACAAAAATAGAAAAAACTACGTAGGTAGGTATGCAATGTTATTGTAGATATAAATATGTGTAACTGAAGAAGATCCATACACAATGATCCCAACGACCGTGAAAACACAAAAGACACAATCACGTTTAGATGGTTATTACCGATTAGGTATAAAAATACAGAGAGCACAAATATCACAGCACAACACTTTTGGGCACAAAAACACCTGACCGAGACATGAAAGTGAGTGCAAACCGAGTGAATGGAGGCCGCGAATAAAGGTCATATGCTTATTACCCTCCAGAGCCGGAAGGAAGGCTGATAGCGAGAGACATGGTATCTTGGACTTCTTCTTGACTACCATCTCGTCTTCGGGTTTGTTCGGCAACATGAGATTGGACGGACCGGACGTGAGCGCGCGACACCTGGCTAGCGACTGCCTACAAACGTGTCGAACAACCGTAAGGCGACGGTAAGGCGCCGCTCACAATGCCAATAACATTTGAGGAAATATTTTAAGATTCCAAAATAATCTTACTAATGATGGATGAATGAAAATAATGGACAGAAACAAGGTACGCTACCTTGGCTATGCTAAATATTGTCTAAGAGGAAGTTGTGTATAACTAGGGTATGTTAGTAATATAGAAAAACGGCAACCGCTACCGACTGACATACTACGGATAATAAAAATAAATGATTATGCGTTAGAAAGACAGAGAGATACAAAGACAATTATAATTATAATTATATTTTTTTTTAAATCGAAAGCTGATAAACAGCTGGAAAAAACTGCAATTAAATATAATGAACACGATTATCCAAGACAGTGCGATAGACAAATTAATTTAGATGTTTTTAGTACCTATTATTTTCTATCTAATGGGTAAAAGAGAGAAAAGAAAGAATGATCTAAAATACAAGACACCTTTGAACCCTCAGAGCAATCATTTTCCTTTTTGAACCTTTTGCATGTTCGTTTATAAAAACAGTTTTAATCGGTCTGTTTCTGACGGACTGTTATTAATTCTAGGTATTATTTTTTTCCGTACCTTTTGCCTTTTCTGCCACATTTTCTTTCCACTTATTCAAGACAGCTTTTAAATCGATTTTTTTAAAGTTATTAAAACAATTAACTTCTTTGTCAGGACCCTGAATACAGCTCAAATTAACAACAAAATTAATTTTCATCGTTTAAAACAATGTAACAATCGACCTAATAGGTAAAACACAACCTAGGTAATGAATCAAATAATAAATTAGTAGGCAAGGTACAGGATAATTATTGAGGTAAAGTTAAATATTACATAGGTACCTAGTTGACATAGTTACAGAAGATAGTACCCACCTACATTAATCATACCTACGTCACTTTCATAATGAATAGCCAGAATTCTTGACCGCAGAAATTTAAAAATATAATGCCTAATTACAATTATTAGATATTTTTTAAAGTAATGTTTTATTTAGTACAAAATAAAAGGACATCATTGTGAACAAACCCTTATAGTCTCGGAGACGAGGGTTTCAAGATGGTCGCAGGCGGCCTACATTCACCGTTCGAAGCGCGGGCGCCTTATTTGGTATCTCCCTTTCACTTACGCCTAGCTAGTTAGCCAGAAAGAGACAGAAAACCCGCCTATACGTCATCAAAGGCTATCGACTTGTTGGTAAGATTAGAACATCAACAAAAGCCTTCCCTGCACTTTTTATCAAGGGCTTTTGGGACAAAGATAAGTTGTTTATAGTGTAGAATAGCATATGAATGTTTGTGTGGATCGCGGATGGTCAGGTAGACGGTTCAAGGTATCTTATTTGTATGAGTTTGAGTTTGCGACTTCCGTGAACCTGCCGAGAAAGCTTAATTTTTGGACAATGATTCAAACGTTCCGTATGGCAGTAATGTTTTCATTTCCTTATTGATTTTGCCTGTTTCTTTAGCACACGTAAAACAATCGATACAAGATACAACGCCAATATTTGGATAGCTATACAAACGACTTTGAAAACTCTTTTAGGGTTAAGCTCGCCTTTGTACATGCCCTTACAATTTGTAATTCTACTGAATAAAGGATTATTTTTTTAAGTTTTTACTCCTAAATATGCATTTACAATTTTTACATTAAATACTTAAATATGTACTTATGTATATTCAATGACGGCTACGTTTGTTTGGATCTGATCTGGGCCGTTTTTTTCTTTTTCGAGTTCGAAATACCTTTTATAAATTGTAAATTAAAAATTTACCCGACCCGATATAACTCACGTGTAAGCTCTGAGCCTCCTGCAATGCCACAATCTGGTCAATCTCGAAATCTAGAAACAACCAGACGTAAGCCAAAGCGCATCCGAGCGCGGATCTCCTCTCCGCGTCGCAACAAGCCCTTTTAATTTTGCCACTTTTATGAAGTCAATATAACTCACGTGTAAGCTCGCTAGCCGTCTTCTGAGCCTCTTGCAATGCCACAATTTGATCTATCTCGAACTCTGGAAGCGGCCAGACGTCAGCCAAAGCGCACCCGAGCGCGGATCTCCTCTCCGCGTCGCAACAAGCCCTTTTAATTTTACCACTTTTATGAAGTCAATATAACTCACGTGTAAGCTCGCTAGCCGTCTTCTGAGCCTCTTGCAATGCCACAATTTGATCTATCTCGAACTCTGGAAGCGGCCAAACGTCAGCCAAAGCGCATCCGAGCGCGGATCTCCTTTCCGCGTCGCAACAAGCCCAGCGACGCGCCGACCAAACCGCGGGGTGGTAGCGACTTCGACGACCGTCTATGTTGCACACTAAGGACAAAATATTTAAAAATAAAAATCTTATTACATTTTATGGCTTTTAGGCGATTCGTATCCGAGATACAGACGATCAATCTAGCCGAGCTGCCTTGCACCCCTCAGCCACGAATTTTTGTCGAAGCACGGAACTATCATCGGATAATATTTCGGCCGATTTGAACTATTTTAGTTAGGTGTTGGACATCGATCCTTAGATCCTATTTAAAGTTTTGATTTAAATAATTGAAACACTAATTTATGCAAAACATTTTCACAAACTGTAGTGTTAAAATAATATCTATTTAGTTGATGATAATGATAACATTTGATTTGCACCCAGTGTAAATTGTAGCACATGTGCATCATATTATACATCTGGTTTCAAAAAAATAAAAGCATACGAATGTGAGAAATTGAATGACAAATGTAATTTGAGCACAGGAAAGACTAGAGTATAAATTAGATTATTTTCTTTTACTGCCGACGTTGGAAGGTTCATTCAACGCTGTGTGCTTTGACATGCGCACACAATTCTTCATACGTGAGATATTTTTTTTAGCTTATGACAGGCTTGTCTCTATCCGATGCAGTGTGTATTTGACTGCGCTTAAAAATATCTAAAGACACGAATCGCAACAAAATAGACAGCTCGGATAGATATGTTTACATTCTCCGGCAATACAGGGTTAGGATACTGGACAAGTAAAGTTGTCACTAACTTGCCAAGTTTGATAAAATGTTTCCAAACCACGAGGAATTCCCATGAATATGTAAATAATTTAGTCATTTTAGTCATTAAACGGTAGTGTTTGGTAATTTTGCTTTTACAGTATATTACGTTACAATTGCACTGCAACAAACAACAAAACACGCAGCGTCATCCAGTCCCTAAATAAGCAACGTAATACTTGTGTTATGGTAACTGATGATGACTGCTACAATACTTATACCAGTACAACACCCAAGCCAGAAACAAATGACTGCAGCATAATGACAAAACAATGTGAGTAATCAGAAATAATCTATTCCATCAAATCTAATAAGCCAGGATCCCACTGCTGGGCAAAGGCCTCCCTTTTTCCAATTGCCGCGGCTTCTATCGGCCAGCTAGAAGAGTAGTCGTCGAGTTCATCCCGCCATCAGAAATAACGAAACATTAAATGAAAGGTGATGATAAAAGAGTATTACATACCGGACCTTAGAGTGTGAATCCAATGCAGCCGCTCTGTGTGCTCACTGGCCACCAGATACAGCGTATATTCGTTGTTCTGCTCCGTATACCCAACCTGAGCAAAATATACAATCTACAATAAGCTCTAGTTTACTTGAACAGGAGGTTTACCATGACGTATTATTAAACAATTCAGTTTAGGTTCTAACTGTTCTAACTTTACGTCAGCGCCTTAGCTTACGTCAAAAGCAGTTTATATAGGTCCTAAACTGAATCGCTTGTAACGGTCATAGTAAGCCTCTAGTCAAGTTACATTTCAATAATCGCTTAAAAATTTATGCAATTGAAATTCGATAACAACGCGATCAGCAGGGCTCTGCCTTGCCTAACTTGTCGCGAAACCTTGGTTTATCGCCATCGTATTATAAGAATAACTGGGATGGCAAGGGATATTAAAATGGTAAAAGCCATGATTAATTTATTTGGACCCGGATAGTTTTCTTTCTTAAATGTTTAATAAGAAAATAAAAAGTAAACAGCATGTGAGTCTGACTCATGCATTTCAATTGAATTCTGCGGTAGAGTTTTTGTGCAGAAAATCAAGACTGGGTCACTATTAAGCTACGCGTCCACTGGATCTGAATTGGATTGCAAGTGTACTAATACCGGTCGCACGTAGATAAATATACCGACACAGTGCACCCTGTACCTCATCAGACATACATTCTAGCAACAAATCATTTCGTTCCGTACGTTCCGACGCAGTGGACGCATATGTGTTTGGTTAGTCGTATAGTTTCAATAAATACCTGAAAAGGGAACTTATAGATGGTGTTCTTATCGGTCTCGTCGCCAACCTGCTTGGTGAGCTCGCCGATTTGCGCCACCTCCACAGTGTGGATGGCGTTGATCTCAATCCGACCGCGTTCTTTACGTCGCTGCAAAAGTATTATGACTGAATACATTGATTACAAGTAGTAGTTAGCATTGCTATTCTAAAAGTGTCGCTCCCGGCTTTTGAGTATTTATGCCATGAAGTCTTTAGGCGACCTAAAACCTGCGTTTTCAGAGGTGTAAAATCTGCGGGTCACCTGGCAATACTCTGTACTTTGTACTGTACTCAATTACGAGAGATAAAACAACTACCTAAGTACCTATGTTTATTATTATTTTACCTACTAAAATCATTTTGCATTAGGAGCAAGGTGATTTAAAGTTAACTAGATTTTTGCGAATTAATTTCGTAGAATCAGTCAATACTGACAATACTTTGCAAATAGCAGTGGTTCACAATGCGATGTTCGTTTAAGTTTTTTCAACTAAAGCTGTCAATTATGGAAAAGCAGACATTTCAGGAAAACTAAATTATAATAAAATGGTTATTTTAGGCATGATCCTTACTTTATGAATCAAGAAAAAAGCAAACAAAGTTCAAATAGTTAAAACGGCTGCCATCGCCAAAGGATTCAGAAACCAATCGATGACTCATAAAGAACCGAGAATTTACGGAAATGATGCCAAGTTAATACTGAGAAGATAAGGCAAAATCTTGATGTTAACTTAATTATTAATGGGTTGGGGAGTGTTGACTTGTGATATTAAACTAATTATACACAGCCTGGATAGTGTTGATTAACTAAATTGTTTGGGAAATTAATTAATGGATTGGTTGGTATTGATTTAGTAATTTCAAAGTACCTATTGGATTACGGGTAAAAATATTTGTTTGTGGAACAATAGACAAAATAAGTGTACCATACATAGGGATAGACTGAATTTATCAATACCAATAAGAATAAAATAAGAATAAAATAACAACTCTTGATACGTTTATAATGCAGCTTAAAAATCTGTTCAGCGGGTCTTCAATTACCTATTTTACTAGGTCAGCGTTCAGGGGTCCTCTTGTGATCTAACGATATCTCAAAATAGCTTTAAAGAGTTTCCACTTGAGTGAAATATCTGCCCGAACCTATATGCCTATATGCCGATATAACATGCAACCAATTAAGAAATCGATGTTTATCTAATATGAAAACTGGCCATTTTTGAGCGTTATGATAACACTTCTAGTATTTATCTATCTTTCTGTCTTGAAAAGTTTTAACACAGATTTATTTTAATCGTCTCTACGAAATACCTAACGAAGTCAGTCGTAACGTTATTTTAAATTAAGTTTACGCTTCAGTTAGTTCTGATTGAAATCGATGTTTGGATCCGGATTCCTGAATCGAAAACTATGCATGCATATTCAAAGAGATTTATGTGCAGTCCGAATATCCAATTAAAATAGGAGAATGCTTCCGCAGAGCTTTACTGTTAATAAACAAATCAATTAAATGCAATTGAATATAAAATCATTTGCTGAATGAATACCTAAGAAATAATATTTTTAACGTTCTTATCATATATTGCTATTGTAATAACTATCTAATGAAGAACCTGTAATAATACGCGAAGCTTTCATCGTCAGTCTTAAATCGATTTTACAGTTCAATAACAATTCTAAACTCATAAAACCAGATCTCGACAAGCCGATAATATCTTAAGGAAACGCAATAAGGGTCTAAAGTTAGAAGGCGTCTACGACTCCCAAGCTAAGCCAATCTCCGATAGAATCCGACGAGATTCCGGTTCTTTCGGATTATTCTGACGACCTCTGTGGCGCAGTTGGGTGAACGCCCGGCTGAGATGCGGAGGTTGCGGGTTCGATCCCCGCTACGGGACAAATGTTTGTATGTTCTGCAGATATTTGTTCCGTGTCTGGGTGTTTACTATCTATAATATGTATGTATTTACAAAAAAAAAAAAAAAAAAATGTATCTAAGTAATCTATCAGTCATCTGGTTACCATAACACAAGCATTAAGTTGCTTAGCTTGGGACTAGATGACGCTGTGTGGAATGTCCAAAAGATATTTATTTATTTATTTATTCTCATTTCACTGAAACGTAGATCTACTATTCATTTAAAACGAATCATTCTTTATCGCGATAAATAAAACAGTACATAAAATGAGATTACTTTCAGCAATCAGACTCTTTCAGTAATCATAGAAAGTTAACAAATGAAAACAAAGAATAACATAAAGGGTCAACTAGTACATCATTCCCTAAAATAATGATCGTCATTTCAGACATTTCCGGGAAACATTTTATGAAACAAAATAAAGTACCTATACCTTCAAATAAAACGAATAACTCACAAATTCACAATACTAAAAAGTAAAAACCACTTCATATACACTCAAATCAACCCTAAGTAATACAATACGAGGGTGGACTAGCAAACAAACCGATAGTAGAGCAAACTGCACGAACGAAGCTATATTTCAAGCAAACCTTTATGGTGCGGACTAAAGTGTCTCTAGCAAAGCTATCAAAAAAAATGAATACTAGACGTGAGGTGAGGAAGAGTGGGTCTTTTGGAATAATTAGCGCGCGTCGCCGAGGGCTCTCCATTAAGGTGTATCCATACACATTCGCGGACGAACACTTAATACGTCAGGGACGGAAACAGCCCGAGAGGGCACCTTTGCAGCGCGAAGACCTTTCTTTTTCCTTGCCATTCTACTATGTTACGGACAAACTGTCCCAAAACAGGCAAATTGAGTAGTTCAATCTAAAAAGAACCGTTTTCTCAAGTGTTAACTCAAATATTTGCAAGTCCCTACTGAGGTAACAAACCAGACCCCTCCCAGGAAATACAATTGAACCACAAGGCGCGCTATAAGAGATCACAAGACCACGGACTCCGATCAGGATCGAAGACCACGGACATTGCAAAATTCACTAGTTTCGATCTCTCAGGCCGGTCCGTTCACGACTCGGTGCAAATTTGTGGTTCCTCTGAAATTGCTCACATAGCGGGGAGCAGTCGGGTAGCGTGACTATGCATGCATTATGAGGGGTGCTCGGCCGCTATTGTAGGGGAGTGATTGCAGAGCTTTCGTACGTAACTTACGGCCGGTTTCATTAATCGCGGCTTTTGAATCCCAACCAACTCTATATTTTAGTTTTTAATTTACGCTAGATTTGGTGTTTCGCTGCTCGAGACAAATTAAGTCTCATAAATAACAAAATGGGAGATGATGTAAAGTCGAAAACTTTTCATAACAGAGTACTATAATTATAGGAACCGAGAAAACCAATCTACATCACTTATGTTACCATTAAAGTATGGAAATGTGAAGAATAAGCGACTGTGTGGGTGGACGTGGACGTTGAATATGGACAAATTTCGCTCTCCATATAAATGTGGAGTCAATATGGAGTCGGTGTATCAGATGTTGAGTGAATGAACTACGGTAACAATTATTATAGTAATTAAAATGTTGTATAGGCATTTATGGTAAGATGCTGATATTTTGTAAAAACAATACGTGGGATTTTACTAAAGATGCTAAATGTGCTGATGTGTCAATACTACAAGTTAAGTAAGCATATGTAATTGTCATAACTAGGTACGTACAAATACGAGGGACGTGAATACAAGGGGTAAAATAATTCGGGAGAATCATTCTTGCGTGGGTCGAAAAGGACGGGACTCTTTCGATGTGTGAAAAGACTTACCCTAACGCGTTGAATTAGAAACCAAACGAATATTTTGTGTAGAAACAACTGCGTAGATCTGAAGTTATAATTATCATAACGGCTTTATTTTATACGTAATTGTATCATAGTTAATATTGCGGTTTCCAGTCCTAAATTTTGTAGGCGCATCGTATAAAATACTGTCTGATGTATGTGACAAGTCTTCGATACTGTCCATCCATTTGACCAATACATAGGACGTTTGAGGACACTCACTCGGAAGTATGATTAAAAAACTGCGTGAATTTAAGAATCGAACTGTGTAACGACAAGTTGAGACAAAAACCACCCACTAGCCAATTCGTGGATTAGAATTTTAAGGATACTAAACATTTTGGCTAACGCGTGTTTTGAATCAAAATATTCAGAGAGAAATGGAAGCGAAATTGCTATTCCTTTCAAGCACTAAGTAACAATGTGGCGTAATGCCAAGTTTCAATACAGAAGTAGTTCGAAGATGAATAAAATGGTCACAGAAATGCAGGTGATGGTATAGTTACCAGGCTAGCGGCTAGCGGACGTTCGAAGCCGGTGCGGAACAGAACTGCCGCGCGGCGGCCGCGTCTGAGACACACCCAGCCCGCGCATGCGTAAGGGGCAAGGAAAACTCGCGAAACAATCAAATGTTGCAACGAAATGCATCGGGCATCGGTACCAATATGGTACAAGTGGCGACCTAGTCTTCGAGTCAAAGGTCAAGAAATGCATTTTATCAGAAAACTTATGGATTAAATACCTAAATTCGTTCATGACCTAAGTACACATAGTTTTATTTATAAAGTTGTATCATGAACTATTTATCCTTTTTACTTTTTGTAACATGCTTCGAAAATTATAGTCTAACATGCCCTGCATCGGTTACCCAATAACATCGGAAACCCATTCAATAATCTTAATGCCTCGTATTCCGTGATGCCTAGAATCCTACAATCTTAAGTTTTATCAAGTAGCACCGATTATTTCGCATGGCTGAACTTGAGCACTTGTTCCTTTGTATTCAATTCCTACGGGAAAAAGGACTCAACATACCTAGTAGCCATACTTAGCTATACTTAGGAATAAGTACCAGAAAAATAATGATTGTTTATCTGTAACAAACAGTAAAGGATCGCGAGAACAAAAAACATCATAAGTACCTAGATTTTAAAATTAGGTACTATTCAAAGACAGATAAGTACCTACTTTTTTTCAATCAACATAGTGCTTTTATGTATTGTATGCTGACAGAGAAAGATGTGAATGTATTGTGTTCTATTCAATTAGCAAACTATAAAAAAAAGTTGTAGACTTATTATTTTCTTAAAACTAAAACTTACCTTACAGATTAGAAATCCTAGCAGCAATGGAAAAAAGTGCAAGTATTAGTCAAACAATCATAATCATCATAAAACTAATCTGATATGGCTACACTGATTTTGATGGGACTTTCACAGAGTTGAGTTTTCCATGTGTACCAGGTTCAGTTAGATTATCATGTTCGAATAGAATTTTAACATGCTGAGATGATAGCCAGTAGAGGGAGATGGAAGATGAGTCATATTGTACCAAGCCCATGTAAAAAGGCAGTCGGTGACGATGATGATGATCTTCTTCTTTGAGGGTCAATGCTTCTACATTATTTTATTTTTTTTGCTAGAAATTTCGACCATTCTATGGCGTTAAACGTGGTCGCCCATTCATGGCTGTATTTAAGTCTTTTTTTGTGCAGGTCTTGTCTGGCTGGGTTCACCGCAGTCACATTCCATCAGATTTGATTCCCTGAACCCCCTTATACACATATTGTGTCTACAGCGGTTGACTTGAGGGCGGAGCCGGTTTAGAGACTTGATAGACGATGATGATGTTTTATAACAACAGTGTAAAATACAAGTGGTAAGAAATATCCATATCGTCAGAGTAGAATGTTACTATGGGGTAAGTTATGTACCTTTTCTAAAAACATTGATGTTATAAAAGCAGGAAAGTTTTACTAACAATTTTAAGCTGTTATTCACCTATACCTATATTTTTAAATTAAAATAGACCTTGTTTATTTACAGAAACTAAACTAATACAAATTTACCTAACTGTTCAAAATACAAATAGAACCAGTTGAGCCACCTAAGGACCGTTGCCTATGGTCTATAGGTGGCTCAACTGATCCAAACCACTGCCCGACAGACAGAAGCGTGCCCAAGATACTGGCCTAATATTATTTATTTATAAATGATGTTTCCTGTTATGTTTTAGCAACTTGATTAGGTCTAAATTATATAATTTATTATGGTATAACATAAATTACGTACTTATAGGCAATTAGGACTTAATAAAAAATTTGAAATGCATTATAACAGTGACAACAAACAAAACAATAGAGTGATTTGTAATTAATTACACAGGTACCTACATACTTAATTATTTTTTATGAACTAGAGTAGGTAAGGAGGAACTACCTAAAATTTTGCATGCAGCAATATTTATTTAAAAAGACTGAAAAAAAAATCACTCAAAATAAAATTAAAATAGTATTTACCTCGCCATCGGAGTCGTAATAAATCAAGGCACGACGAGTAAGGACCAAGTAGCGCTCCTTGTAGTTCACTGGCGTAAATAACTTTTTGTTTTGAGATCTTTTGATCATAAAGGTCTGAAGAATCACCTCATCTTCATCCTTTCCAGCCATTATTACTGAAAACAACAAAGAAAGTACCTACATTAGATAGTTTATTCCAAACCGGTTGATATAAAGTTCAGTCGTAAAGTTACAACCTCAGAGCAATTATCTTCCTTCAGAAGGAGACGACATTGTCAATTTTTGACATGCTTTCCCCGCAGCCAAGGTCCTTGGACCAACAATCATTCTCCATATGTAAAACCCCGCGCGCCGCTGGTTACGCGTCATTTGTCAATCACGGTACACGCGGAAGGATATAAGTATAAAATGCCAAATTGCAGAGTTTTCGCATATCCTAAAATATTGGAAACTTTCAGATTACAAAAGGATGATGTGACTTTCCATCTGCAAGTATTCATTCCTCTAAATATTAACAATTTATGCACTAAATTTGAATAAAACTAAAATTTATATAATGTTGCCAACAAATCGTAACAGATTCAATTTTAGCGTATTTTGCTATGCCGCCGAGTTGGCCAAGTGGATTGCTACTTCGACTTTGATCCGAAAGGCGTAGGATTGAATCCGCACTATTCCATCACTCATATTCATGCTACCTATTTATTTTGTTATCTAGCACGAATCCCGAATTATGAAAAATAATACTCTTAGTGGCATATTATATTTATATTTTATTCTTTTTTTTAATTTGAAAAGTAGCTGTTCTATCTTCTGTTGCTTGGTCAATATTTGCAAGTCGGTTTAATTAAACGAATTAAAGTTCCTAGAATTTTTTGTATTTCTTCGTACTCGTTATAATAGATAAAAGCATTATATTTCTGCATTGAGTAAAAAAACAAACAAATAGGTAGGTAGGTAGGTACACAAAACACCTACATACCTACCTACTTCAAAACTAGTAGATAGTGCTTACCTCGGAAGAAAGACTTTTCAATGCACTTGAAAAAAAATATTTGCAAATCATCCCGTGCATCGAAAAATGTGCATATAACAAAATACTACTTTTTATCTAGATTTATCATTATCGGTGCACAATAAATTAGGTATCTATACCACCCCTATACCTCCAACTTACTAATTATATACCTACGTAAGCTTTCAGAACGTTAAGTAGGTAGGTAGTTAAACTTCTGGCTGTTAAACTTCTGTTAATTTTATTTTATTTTATTTTATTGAAGAAACCAACAGCTATAAAAGTAAAACAGGTAAACTTAATTATAAGATATGATAGATACAGCCAATAATAGGTTTCTCTTGATATTACATATAAGATAACAACTTAATCCTACAAAACTTTGTATTATGTAACACTTATCTGTCCAAAACCTTTTCTTGTATTGTTACCTAATTGAGTAGGTAGTGTAGGTACTCGTTTCTACACACTAGAAGGGCTATGATTTACGTGATATTTAATATAGGTAGGCTGATTAGCGTAATAATTATGTGTAAATATAGGTATGGTATGCTAGTGTGTGTATGTGTGCTGTGTGTATGTTTGAAGATGTATGAATACTATGAATAGTGCAAGTTGAGTATATTTGGTAAGTGTGTGTGTTTTTGAGTATGTGTGTATAGTAATTGTTATAATGGTAAGTATGTAAATATTTATATCCTGGAAATAATATATATATATATATATTTATTTACTTATATGTATTTTTATGTATGTAATTTTATCCTGATAGTAAAATGTCCACAATAGATTTTTTGAATTTACTTTTACTACAGTTAAAGATGTCTAAACTCGAGAATCGCTTATTATATTCAGAAGTTATTCGATTTATTGGTGCGTTCACAGCATAATTAGTGCTTAGATGAGGGAGCATAAAGAGTGACGTGTGACGCGTTCGCCTAGTAGGTACACAAAATTTAACGAGTGCGAGTAAAGCCGGGGAGTCCAAGTTATTATTGACTATATTATACAAGAGCATACTGTCCAATAACGTTCGTCTATCTTCCAAGGTCATGAGTGAGTGAGATTTGCAATTTTCTAAATAATTACTACAGAGTACCTACATGCTTTTTGTAATTGAGGTGTTTCGTGAATTTTTTCTGAGTTCTTTCTATTTTATGTTTATGAATGATATAATGTCTTGATCTATGTCTGTGGAGGTGACCAAATACTGCTGGCATACTCGAGTACACTGCGGACGTAGGCGTAATATACTGTTTTAATGCAAGCGAGATCAGAAAATGGTTTACAGGTACGAATGACGAATCCAAGGTTTTTATAGGCCCTGTCCGCAATGTAGTCTACATGCTCGATCATTGAGAGTTTGCTATCCAAAATAACTCCCAGGTCTTTTATTAGGTTTACTTTCGCAATTGCCAGATTATTAAGAGTATAAGTGAATTCGAAAGGCTTTCTTTTACGAGTAATTGTATTTGTTGACATTTGTTAACGTTTACAGATATTTTATTTATAGAGTAATAATTAGCTAAGGTATTCAAGGTATTTTGAAGGCTTAAGGAGTCATTAGCATTGTTAATTTTACAAAAAATCTTTTTATCATCTGCGTACAGAAGATGACTGCAAGACGTAAAACATTTATATATGTCAAATAAGTATGCGTTATATAAAAGAGTTAAAATCATAGGTAAACTTTATTAAAAAAATATTTACCATCCTCACAATATCGCGGAAATAGGTATTTTTAGTTGGACACACTGCTTGTCACTGCAGCGAAATTAGTGAAGGGACAGTTCAAAATAACTTATCGATATTGACTTACAGCCCAGTCGGATTAGCTCACCAGTAGAGGGGTAACCTGAAATTGATTAAAGGACGATTTTTTTTCCGCCAATGATTGTATAGGTGTTGTTTATAGCTTAATCGAAAAACTCAACCAATCCGACTAGAACATTAGATTTTTACAAAAATGAATAAGAACCAAAATTGTTGTGATTTTATACAACTTTGGACCTCTCAATTTTCATCGTATTATCAACATTTACATAAATAACTTCAAAAAACAAGATAAAAAATAATTTCGCCTGTATTTCGATTATTTACGAATTAAGCTAAAATTAAAGAAACAAAGATATAATTTTTTCCTTTGGCTACCACGTAAAACTACGCCAAAAGACGCTGTGATGACAGAAAAGGCTTAAATATTGATTTAAGTATAAAAAAAATCTGAAAAAAGAGGGTTCAAAGCCAGTTTTGAATTTTTCGTTACAGAATTTCTGGATTCGGTCACCCCGCTAAGGCCCGCCATAGAAGCTATGCAATAGCTTAAAATCAAATCAATTTGTGATTTAATTTGTCAATAACATTAAAATTTGTCATACAACCAATACCTACCGTATTGGCCGCACTCATCGTTCTCTTCTCTTGTTTCTATTTTTACAACCTACATTAAATTACTTTAAAATGTGTGTTTTTTGCGGGGCCGCAGCACACACATAAACCTACGGCGCTACGGAAGACCAGCGCTGCGACAGATTCTCTGGTTTCTGTTGCAGCAATACGCTGAGTAGTTGCCAATTTTATCAATGTCCTACTTATTTTAATGTGTCTTATGTGTAACGCGTTTTTGACAAAATAAATATTTTTCTTTCTTTCTTTTCTTTCTTTCTTTCTTTCATCGATAATAAACTATCGATAGCTTCAAGCACTATGATTTTTACACAAAAATTGACATTTACTTAATGACAGACAGTTCCACGTCCCCCGCAGAAAATGACCTTCTTAGCGTCATAGAAAATAAAACTGATGGCTCCTCCCCTTACTGCTTCCTCTATGGTTACAACTTACAAACATTCAGTAGGGACTGCGCAAGATGAGTTCTTGAAGTCTTGACGAAAACTTTTTCAACAACAGGACCAATTCAAATAAAGAGTTAAATTTACAAATTAGTTACCACCACAGCCAAAACCAAACATTTGAGAAAATGAAATGAATGAAGTTTATCAAAAGAATCTCGCCGAATCGAGCAACAAAACCAACATACATAGTGAGTAGTGCTGCCAATAAAAAAATCTCGATTCCCTGCGTCAGTGTGGCCAGTTCCCCAATTTTTAAAATTCAAAGTTCAAACATTTTTAAATGCTTTCATAAGGTAGGTGGTATTACATTAGATCTTGTAGTGGTTCCTTGTGAGACGAGTCCTGGACATTGCAAGTAGGTATTATGTACCTACTTTCTATATTGTTTATTTAGGAGAATCGGCGACTTGTATGTAAGTAAAAATCGGCTTAAGAAATAAACACACGTGATTGGTCGTGGAAAATAATTTGATTGGCTAGATTTGACAATTGACAATTAATTTGACAATCAAGCCAATCACGAGAAAGATAATTATTTTCGACGACCAATCACTTGTGTTCATTTCTCTTCATATTAGCTCGTTTCAATAAATGAATGAAGTATAGGACTAGGGCCATAGCACGCCTCAAGCAAGACTTTTGCTGGAAACACCCACCACCCCGACCAGCCCAGTCCATTGAGCTCTGAGGCCCAGTCAGTCCACCCACTCTATGACGAAATGACACTGGCAATTAGCATTTCTTGACTGACTGACACAGACAAACAAAGTTTGATTTGACAGACAACTTTGACATTTTGTTGTGATACTTTCAAGATTTAAGTTGGCTAGCGTCAGGGATGTTAGACGGCCACTTGGAAATCCTTGTACCGAGCTGGCTGAAAACTGGTATGGGAGGGAGAAAACTGGTACGCCTGTGCTCCGCTCCGGAAAAATTCAATAATTGATCATTTCTAGTTAATAATACGCGATTCTTTCATCAATTGAAGCATGTTAACCATTCACAAGCACGTACAATAATTTGAGTATAGTTGCGTTGAAAAAAAAAAAAAAAATTATTTGTGGGAGTTGAACCCGGGACTTTCAGATCGTGAGCGGAGCACCTTACCATTGCGCTATCAAGTACATTTCAAGGTGGTTGATGGAAAATGGTACCTGTTTATCGAGACTGCTTGTTATAAAAATGTTTTATATTATAAGGAAATCTGATTGGAATTTTTTTTTTACATGCATCTTTGAAATTTTCCGGTTATTCTATATGGTCAGTGTATTTTTGTCGGTCAAGGGGGAATCTTGGTATTTTTGCGTACCAGGACCGAGTAGTCTTGGTACATGGTACGTGAAACCAAAACCTGGTATGTTTACCAAGAAGTTGGTACGTCTAACATCCCTGGCTAGCGTTTTTGTTCACTTTGTTTTGTTCGTTCACATCACATCACAGCTTTAACTTTGATTTTATGTTTCGTTGTTTTCAGCTAGTTTGTATAAAGTTCCTAATTAATTGAGCCCTGAGGTGGTGAAGTGATTCTGTTCTACATAGAAAGCAGAAAACATTTGCAAAATGTCATCTGAAACAGCTCAAGTCAGCTCGTTACCATTACCACCAATGCAGTATATAAATTTTTATACTGATGATAATGTTAGAAGAAATAGGGCACCCCTGCCACCACGACCAATACATGATTCATATTCAATGTTTGGACATGCTTTTAATGCTGATGATGCTATAATCCGATCTCTCGAAAGCCAGGTAAATAAACTACTTTTGGTTCCATACTTAGTGGACTAGAAGAGCTTACCATAACAGCATTTTATTTTATTGACAGGGTTTCAGGCGTCTGTATCCTATGCATTTTGAGAGAAGAAGAGAGTTAAAGAAGTTAAATCATTCACTCCTTGTGAATTTTTTGGATCTATTAGACCTTTTAGTACATTGTCCGGATTCACCAAAGCGAGCTGAAAAAGTAGAAGATTTGAGTTTACTCTTCATTCACATACATCATCTACTCAATGAGTTCAGGCCACACCAGGCAAGGGAAACTCTGCGAGTTATGATGGAGCTGCAGAAGAGACAGAGAGTTGAGACTGCTACAAGGTATTGTTAAAAGTTAATTAACAGTAAGAATGCATGACAATGTATTTGATGAACTCATGGCCTATGTCAACATGCTCTTTTGCCGGTAGAATATAAAACCTTATAATAAAAATAGCTACCTACCTAATTTATCAAATTGAACTGCAAAAATACAGTATACTTGATTTATCCTACTACACCTTATTTTTCAGATTCAAAAAACATCTAGACAAAGTGCAAGATATCCTGCAGAGTGCATTGCAAAGTTTACCCGATCAAAATGAAATAGAATCTAACTTCAAAGTGCCTATCGAGATACTTGAACAAATGGATCCCAGCATCAATGATGCATCTAACTCGGATCCTTGCTATGAGTTGGACCGTATCATGTGCAATGTTGTTGATAACATGAGATAATTTATCTAGATAAAATAATTAGTTTAATTTAATATTAGTAATAAAGAGTAATAAATAAGGTTTCATGTTTTACCATGTGTATTTATTGTGAATGCATATTAAAAGTACCCTACTTAGTATGTGTGTTTATCGCAACATAATCGAAAAGTTCATCAACATCCTGCTGCTGACGTGCCATTTTCTATCGCAACATAATATAGGTACAATCAATGTTAAAAAAAGGAGAGAAACAGAGACCCCCTCCTTTATAAGTTGAAAAGTTCAATGCACTAGTGGTATTCCACTGACAACGCCATTGGCGATTAATAACATGCCTTATTTTTATTTATTCAATATGTAGGCTACTCAGTTCCTAGCATAAACTACAATGATTCTCTACTCTAGTGACAAAATATATTCCAGACTAAAGTAATAATTGCCTAACCTACAACCTAAAATTATTGCAACCTATAATGGGTAATCATGAGTTTAGTAAATGAAAAGTGAAGTTGTATTTAAATGAAACAAAAACATTTTGGAACACATTTTATTTTTGTAGATGATAAAATCCAAGTCACGACACCTTGATTGTTAGAATCAAAGTAGAAAAAACCTGAAAAGAGTTTTATAGACTAGGTAAGTTAGTTTTGCTGCAGAATTCCTCCTGAAATATTGAACAACTTATAATTACACTTACATTTTGCAGTTGCTTTCCTGCACTTTTGACGCCAAGAACTTTGACTGAACTATTGGATTCACTGCAGATACATATGGCTTAAAACTTTCAACGATGTACCTAGCCTCTTACAACTAATGCAATACTTACATAGGTACACTTGATATAACATACGGCTGCTCTTTTCCATGCTCATTCACCTTTTCATTATTTATGACTGAATTATTCATAACTATGCAAATACTTACCTTATTACGATGGCGTAATTTGCAGCACATATATCTTAGCACCTGCAGTCTGCACCTTCAATCAGTCCCACTATCTATAAATTAGAAAACTAAATCCCAAAGAGCAAAGACGAAAAACTACGAAGACTACTCCAGAAACTACTTCGAATTGTGCCTTTATAACTGAAAGAAATCTATTTCTTGATTCCATATTCAATCTACTCAATACCTTATGTCAAAAACGGAAATTTAGAAATCAAATGAAATGAGGGGAGTTCTAGAACTGTGCCGTAATGCACACAAAAATCATCTAAAGATGTAAAATACTATTGGAATTGCCACTACATAGGGCATTTGCCACATAGTGAAGTTTGTCTTGTAACGACAGAAGTCATAATAAATTGAATACAAATTGTTGGTAGAAAAATCGGGGAAGACCATAGCAAGTTTTAGTAGTTGCTACGCCTTCTGAACGGCGCTCCGTTCCCCCTGAATTCCCTTCTACCGTAACCCCCCCTTCCCCGCCCGCCTTGGCTAGGTCCAGAGAACCTGCCAGAATTATTCAGCCTGGAGCTGTATTTGCCAGAAGGAGGAGCGTACATCTTTTGATGTCTTTCGCCACTGCGTGAGCGCTTTTCGGGTGATTTCTTTTCAGGTTCATCACCATTGTCAAATGTGATTGGTCTGTGGCGTTTCTGTGGGGATACTTTCTCTTTGTCTTCAACTTCAGTTTGTTTCTCCTGGAAATATACATTAGATTATTAGACATTTAAAATGCAGACAATAAAATGTTTTTTTTTATCGTTTTCAGGCATCATATTTACCTCCTTCTCTACCTTCTTAGCTGATTGGAATGAGAGTTGAACTTTGCTTTTGAAACTTGGCGGCGTGCGGAATATATCACGAATCAGAGTGTTGATGTTGGATGTCGTCTTCAAAGCAGCAATTTTCAGTTTGTTTTCCTCAGAATCCTCATTCTTCTTTCCCTGAAATAATAAATAAGTATGAATTACCTACCTTATTGACCAAGTTTAGTATCGGCTGAACTCAAAATCTTGTGTTTTCATTTAAAGTAAATTTTTATCTAGTTGTTACTTTCTAACTAATAGAGAACTTCAATCCCTGCGCCATAATTATGTTGTATTTAAATAACAGGTAATCAGGGTTCAAGTCGCGAGCAAAAGATGGATCGAATAGGCGCAGAATCGTGACTGATAGGCGATAGCACAAACTGAGGGTAGATCAGCAGTGGGTAAAGTCGGGCTGTGGATGATGATGAGAATCTACACTAATAATATTATCAAGAGGTAAAATTTGTTTCTTTGTTTGTTTGACGGAGGTAATCTCCAAAACTACTCAACCGATTTCAAAAATTCTTTCACGTGTGTGTAGAATGAAATGTTGGGAAGGTTATTATCCCGGTATTCCCGCGGGAACGGGACTTACGTGGGTGAAACCGCGGGATACTGCTAGTTCTAGACAAAAGCGCTATTCACAATGTGATCATACATTATTTTCGTAGCACTTATTATACCTGAGTGACTTCCTTAAGCTTCTTGATGTATCCCTGCGTAAGTCTCGCAGTATACTGCAGTCGTAGACGTAACGCCTTCAGCCTCGTTGAATCAGCACTAAGAGCCTCCGGTGCTTTCCTGCAGAGCGAGTGGAGAGCGAACAGCGCGCACTCCACGTGAGAGAACTGGAGTGACGGCGCGGGTTTCGCCTCTTCTGGTTTCCCATTCTTCTCTTCGGGTTTCTCCTTGCCTTCTTCTGTTGTTTCTTCGACTTCAATGGGGGCCTCGGGCAAGTATTTCTGATGGAAAAGATGTAAATTTTAGACAAGTTCTACTAAGAATTGGATGGACATTGTTGAGTTTTTCTAAGGTTTCATAAATTTACCATGGATGGAATGGAAGTAAGTTCCAAAGAGATATAATAAGTAAGTGATAATAAGTGTATTGGAATCTAAGGCCATGCAAAATCACCAGGCAAACCATTAGACAGATGGACTGAAGATATAGAAAGGGGCATAGAATCGGGAGAAACAGTGTGAAAATCAGCAGTCCTGTTACTAAGTAGACAAAGGATGTGGAGTTATAGTTATAAAATAGCTAAAAGGAATTACAATCTGAGCTTACCATTACAACATCATAAACAGTATCAATTTTCTTTTGTGAATCTGTGAGTTCACCGCAGTACTCTGTCATTTCTGCGAAAATCTTCAGCAGTTCCAGTTTAGTGTCAGTACCTCCTTCTGCAATAACTATTTCATCCCAACGCGGTAGCACATGCTCGCAGAAAAAGTTGATGAACTGTGATGAATCCACTTGTGTCTGGAAAATTAAATGTGTTGGTTATGAGGCAAGGCAACAAAATTTTTTCAATTTTCGCTATTATTTGAGAGTGAATCATTGTAAGAGTTATGGTGAGATTGGATGTCCAAAGAAAGTCTGTACTTTTTCTACTCACAGATATCAGTGGCAGGGCATGTTGCGAGCACTGTATGATCCTATCAACGTATTCCGAGTCTTCAGGATGCCAATCATCGGGCGTGAACGCTAGGGCTGCAACAATCTGTACCAGCTCCTTCTTGCCGGCCGGTGTCTTGCCGAGTCGAGACCATGTCAGCAACTCCATTGTGTGCTCAAACTCTTCTGCTACTACATCCTAAGATAAACAAGAGATATAAGACATTAGAGGAATATTTTATGAATTTTCATATCAACTGAATTTTTTCTTTTGCTTGTTTCCTCAGAACTCTGACTGGGTAACTGATGGTACTTTTTGAAAATTTTCAGGATCTTAGAGAATTCAAGATCCTCAGATCTTCAGAGCTATTAACAAAATGCACTTCAAGAGTGCAGAAAAATGCAAACTTTAAATTGTGATATCCTAGGTACTCATAAGCACCACCATTTTGAATTTGGAATGTTACAATTGAACGTACCTCAAGAATTTTCTTGCATTCTGATATAATCAAATCCTCAGCCTCTTTGTTGATGACCTCCCTACCCAGCTGCTTAACTTTAGTAGCTAAGAACTTGATGCATCTCTCTCTGACAGTCTCATTAACAACTTCACTATCAGTGTTCTGATGAATCTGGGAAAAGAACCCAGTCAATGTTCCTTTGGGGTCATTCTTCAGTATTGTCACTAGGGAATTTGTGACCACATTGATCTCTGTAGTGTCATCGGACTGGAGTAGTTGGGCTAGAATATCAGCAATTCGTTGTGTGTGCTCCTTGTGGTCTTTGCAAAGGTTGGGTAGATCTTTGATAGCTTGCTTACGGATCTGTAAAATCAATAAGTTGGTGAGTAAGCATAGCCAATCTGCAGGATTAAGATGGCTGATGAGGCTCCGTAGCAGTTTATAAATAGCAAGTCATAGTGATTTGACAAAAGGGGGTTTACCGTAGCATTGAATACTATCCTCAATGCAGAGACGAATATTACAACAATGAGACAATACAGTCCGGCCAACTTGCATAAACTTTATTTCATACATTTGTAATTTTGTAATACCGACCCAGTAGCAAGAAATAGTAAACCATACTACACTCAAAAAATTATGGTAGCTACGCCCACTGCGCGGATAATATAATCATAGACTGTTTGAAGGATATCTATAAGAGTTTATCAAATAAATACCATGTTAATAATAAGTACTTACAGCAACATCGTCATCCTCACACAAATCAAAGTGTGCTTCGATTGCTTGATCAGTCAGTGTTGGGAAGCTGTTGAAGAATTTAGCAATGAACTGTGATGCTAAACGCTTTTCCTTGTCAGATCCTTTTACAGCGGCTAATATCTCCAAATATTCCTTTTCATGCTGAAATAATAACACGAAATAGATTGTAAAGATCCTAGCGGATTCAAGGTAAAGTAGAAAGGCAGTATTAGCGTCAGTTGGGAGCTTGGGAGGTTACCTTTGCGATGTCTGCTTTTTCTTTAGCTTCGGCTAAAATATCGTAGTTCCGATAGAGTTTTTCGATGTTATCAGTCGACATCCTGGTTGAATTTATTTCCAGTAAGCGCTAAAATAGCCGAACAGAAACAATGTTTGGGCGGCACGTCTACAAATTACAAAATTTAAAACAGTCACTTCACTTCACTTCACTTGCTTGCTTCTTTCTTGAACTAATTTGATGAATGAATGGTGAATGAGTTGAGAGTGAGAGTTAAGTGAGTGAGTGAGTGAATGAATGTTGCACACTGAATTGGAATGGAACTGTCTAATCACGCTGCAAATAAGGATGTAAATTCGAATTCTCGATTAAAAAAATAATTAAATCGATTAGTAGTACCTAACCAATTTTCATTATAAAATCTCTCGACTTTTACATAAGGAATCTGATACTTAACTATTTTGATTGGACAATTGTGTTCCAGGAATAGAATGAGAAGTTTTCGTTTTGAATTAAAAAATAAATATTTTCATTCGATTGGATTGCTCGCTCGCTGTACTAAGTGAAAATAATTTTCCAAATCGACCGATTTTCATTTTGATGATTAGTTTTATTTCTTTTGACACTGACATAAGTAATACCGTTTCCTTTATTTGACAATGACATACCTTAATACCAACTACTTGATTTACCAAATCGAAAACCCCTCAATACAAACAAAAACATTATATACTTATAGGTACCTATGACATTTAATAAAGGTACAAAGTTGGTTTTCATTACTCGTAGTGTTACTCTAAAACAAAAAGAAGACGCGTGGCACTCGGAGGGAGACTGCCGCGGTAAAGCTATTGCATGCCACCTAGAGGCGAGTAGCTGCGTTAGGTTTCGTTACGGAATTTCGGGATTCGGTCTCCACGCTCAAGGTCCGCGATAGAAGCTATGCAACAGCTTAAAAATCGATTTTATAAAATTTTACATGTCCAAAAAAACGAATAACAATCGATTGGTGTTGTTCGTTACATCCCTATGCCGAACGGAATCTTTGACGGAGCGAACTCATTCAGTCTCCCTCTATCAATCAATCATTCATTTCGTTCCTTCCTTCCTTCAACTTGATGTTGGATGAGAAATGATAACAGATGGCGTTAATTGTTTCGCAATAAATTAATAAAATTAATCTATCTATCTATCTACCCAGCCGGTAACACCCACTGCTGGGTAAAGGCCTCTTCTCACGCCACTCTTGGCGATGTTGTGCCATCCGGATCCACTGCTCTCCTACCGCCCTCACAATATAATCCGACCATTCGGGCAGGTGGTCAATTATAATTTTATTGTAGGTAGGTAAAGCTACCCACGAAAGGTACTTAGGTACCTTTATGGTAACCTACCTACTCAAGTAAGTTTGTAAGTAGGTACTCCTAATATTGTACGTCCGAAAGGGCAAACTGTTTGTACATCTATAAAAAACAAACCTAGGTACCATCCTTGAAACATTTAACAGTTTTACTTTATAATAAATAATTATTAAATACTAAATAGAATAGAATAGAATAATAATTATTAAAATAATTATTCTATTCTATTCTATTCAAGTTTAAGCGGGACGATAACATTGAAGAACTTTATCAGAGGGCTGATTGTGAACCGTTTCTTTGACAATGCCTGCTTTCAGTTTCCGTCAAAAAAACGGTTCACAATCAGCCCTCCGAGCGGCTAGATGAAAGAGCTAAGGACCGCGCGGTAGATTATGCACCTGACGTAGTACTTAGGTACTATAGGTACTTTTGTTCGGTAAGCATTTTTTTTACTGAACTTTGTTATTTTCACTTTGTTTCTTGTTTATACCACAGATAAAATAATACATACTTACCTACCAAAAACGAAAGTATCTACTTAACAATAATAAGTAGGTACGTTCGATGGATTTCAGTAATATAAGCTAGATAACGTGCAATTTAATACCGCGTCATGTTTTGAAAGTCGTCAAGAATCGACATCTGCACGGCACGCACACCTAACTCATCCCGCCGCCATTTCCGTGGTGGTCTGCAACGCGGACGTCTTGCGTTGGGCACCTATTCGATTGTAGGTAACTAAATAGCAGACTTCAAAAAAGAAATGGTTCTTTATCCTACTGTATGTATTTTTAGGGTTCCTCAGTAAACGTCCTTCCGTCCGTTACTCAGAGATTTGATATGAAACTAGAAAACTATAGGTAATTTGACAGAAAGTGTTAGTAGCAGTCCTCTCCAAGTCGGCCAATCCATCGTTTGTAAAAAAGTGAACAAAATTACAGAAGAAGTGCCTTAGGTAGATATTACCTATTATAATAAATTAAGGAGGAAAACTATCACGGCCAAGTTAATGTTACAGAATGAGGAGTAAAAATGGATCAACGGAAGATGTAAGACTTTTTAGAAAATTACGAGCACTCTTACTTTAATCACATGTAGTTTTTGCCTTTTTTAAACATCAAAATAGTAGTCTAGACCTTTGCATATTGGGCAGCTTCGGAACCTTACATTGAGCGTTACCTGACGCGCGCTTGGCCAGTTATTGTATGTAAGTAGGTACATAAGCAATTCGCTACTAATTTTAATAAAAGTAACTTTATTAAAAACCGGAGGTTGACAAGTGATATTATTGTAACAAGAAACAATTTTAATAATCATTGGAATCAAATATGAATTGGTAGTTTTACCATCGTTTGTATTTTCAATTGTAAATTTAAATTTAACTCCAAACAAAGTAAAATTCAAAATAGACGCATAGATATAAACTGCGAATAGGTACGCCCAACTAATTCTGAGATAGATGAAATTGCTAATTTTTTTTTTTGATTTATTACAAATTATAAACTCTACTTAACGTATCTACCTAACTTAACTAAGTATTACAGCAAAAAATGTTTAACTAACGCAGCAATGTGAATAATTTGTCGTAGCCTAGTGCTACGTAACGGGCTACGATGGTCTACGAACAGTCAAAGTCCTTTTTCTTCATGTGACCTATTTATTTAAAAATGTGTACCTATTGGGCACGCTATGGGTTAAATTAGGTGTCAAAAAATTTATTGTTAACTCTCCTGCACCTCATAACTTACTTGGCTTTATATAATATTTAAGGTATAAGTACCTACTAGCGTCGAATAGATAGATCAAGCTCATTAATTTGTGGCAGAGCAAATGAAAGTACCAGTACCAGGACGGGTTGATAATATGACGCGGCCACAGAATGGCATGTACCGGGCAGCGCGCAGAGACCGCGGCAGGCGGGCCTTGCGAGCTCTCCCATTGGCTGCAGCAAGCACCGCCTCCACCAACCACAGCCCCTCCCGATTCCTACAACACCTCCGCTCGCCCTCACCTCACTCAGTGTCGGACGCTACGCCACGCGAGGTGTATCACGTGAACGGTGTTTTGTGACGAGTGTATGTGCGATGCTCGGACGGTGATCAAAGCATGGTGAATTACGTTAATCCGCTCGCCATGTACCAAGGCAAGAGCGGGCAGTACGGCGGAGGCTGGTACGGCTGGCAGCATCAGAACTTTGAGGAGCAGCAGTGGTGTGCGTGGAACGGGGCGCCCGCGGGAGGAGAATGGGTCTCGGATCCTCAGTTCCCGAAGAGAGAGCCGGGGGAGAGAGAGATAGCGGATATGCCATCGCCGGCGCGAGGAGACCTGGCCAGCCCCGGGGAAGGCTCACCGGGCTCCAGGCCTTCGCAGCCGCCGGCGCCGCCGCGGTCACCTTACGAATGGATGAAGAAACCTAACTATCAAACACAGCCTAATCCAGGTAAGATCTATTTTAATATGCATACTCTTTTGCATGATCTCCTAACATCCACGAGTTTGATAGTTGTTTACGAGAAAATAAACACTTTGTTGACGGTAGATCAAAATAACATTGTCAATAAATGATTGCTTTTAATTTTACACTCTTTTATCTGCCGCGAATTTTCCTATATTATATTTTAGTCTTGTCTACTCAAACTTAGGTAAAATAGACATTTGGAAGCCCTTATACCTATGCTTTGATATATCAAAACATCAAATTAAGTAAGTAATAGTTCAACGTATATTTCCTTTATCTGCCGTAAATATTCATAAACTTATTTTTTTCTTTGATTTAGTTTCAAAATGGTTTATTGCTTTCTTTGTTTTCGTTTCACCAAATAAGTAGGTACCTACCTAACCTAATGATCCTGTCTTGTGAGTTAAATTGTAAATATGTAAATATTATTTAACTGACTTCAAAATATATAGATTCCATGTTTGACTGCATGTAATTTTTTGTATGTTCACTGTACCTACTTATAATTTGTAAAGGGCCTTAGCTAGTCCTATGAAAATTTAATTATCTTCGGACTTAATGAAGAGATATTACGCACATCGACAGTGCAGAAAATTGGTCTTTTTTTCAAAATTCTAAGTATTAGAATAAACAAATAATCATAGCAAAACCCGATTGTTTATAAACTTGACTGTAAACAAATCGTAAAGTAAATTACCTAACTACCTAATGTAGATTTTATTGGCTGAGAACTGCTTGTTTCAATTAATATTGGGGCCAATAAAACACTAAAATTTAATTCCAAAGTAATTTTAAACCCATTTGGATTTTATGAATTTTTCGTCAAACTGAATCCTCATTTTAAGATTAAGTTATTATACATGTAGGAACGGTTACTATGTTTATCTATAGTACACTTATTTATAGTACCTACTTCGTTTCGTTCAAGATTTGGAGTAGACTTTCGGTAGAAATTCAGTGAAGTAAATGATTCAAATATTTATAAAAATTACTGTAGTTAATATAGTTGCTACAAGTATCAATGGAAATCTTTGTAAACAAGGTTAGCTAGCGGGAACCGTCTCACAAATCCTATAAACAACATTGTAACTTACCTATAAAACATTTGATTCCTAGCAGATACACCGTCGCGCGGTAAAAAATCAATACATAGGCACAAAATATTAATCTGAAATTATGTTGTGTTTTGTGTAGGCGTAATTAAAGCTATTCAGAATTATTTTTAGCAAAATTGAAAATACTGTTCCACGATTTTATTAAAGGACAAGGACATAGTTATCCTTTGACATTCACAGTTAACTTATGTTAGTATTTAAAATGACAAGTTAAGATCACGCATTATGAAAAAACTATTCTCAAAAAATTTAAAAACACCTGTATAACTACTTAAATTAATTATATTATTATTGGATAATGTTAATTTAACCCTAGAGTGCTCGCGCTATGAGCATTTTGCCGCCCGCGGCACAATTTTCGTTATATTTTGTGTACTATGCATTTGTCATGTTCAAGCGTCCATGTAGCTGCCCCCCTGTCTTTCAACTTCTTGTGTTAGAAATAAAAATTAAATCAGTGCGCGAATTACTGCAGGAGACAAAGGTTATTGGAGGTGTGTCGCGTTTCGCGGCAAAATGCTCACCGCGCGACTACTCACGTTAGTAAAATTTATGGGTCTTAGTTTTTATTTTTGTTGAAATATTATTCATTTTCATTGCGTATAGTATTATTTCAATGTAAATATGGTATGATATTAGTTTTTATTTGTTTTAATTAATTATTGGCCCTTGTGTTTATGTTTTATTTTGTTTAGTTCATTTCATATCGATACGTCCAATATTTCTGAAAGAAATTGCCCTGGCTAAGAATAGACCACATATTGTTAGGAAATTTGGCGTGAACATCTTACAGAAATATCTGAGATACCAAATCTCTCGATTTGTGCCACCGAAACATCAAAATATACCCTCAGTTCGAGAAGGTATATGCGTCATCAAAGAAAAATAGAAGGACAAAAAAGGGTGCATTTGATGTGCAATGTTACTGTGCAACGAACATCGCATGTACATGTGCCAAGATTTATTTGGTGAAATACATGCCGTAAATGACGAAAACGAATAATGTTGTTGGTTTGATAATTTTTACAGTAATAATTATGAAGAAGTTCTAAAACACCAAAAATTATTACCTAAGATTTCCCAAAGCATTTTTTTCTAATTTCTTATTATAAGTTTTTGAAAAAAGTTTTCTATTTTTATAGTTAATGGTCTATTTTATTATTAAAACATAACAACAAATGCATATGACTCCGTATTAACAAAAAAAATTGCGGCGGCAAAATGCTCCCTACGCGATTACTCGCGTTTCACGAGAAGGCGCGACTACTCTAGGGTTAAAAAGAACATAGATCAAAAGAGTAATCATGAGTCATGACAAGAATTCAAAGCCTTATAAAGTTATAAGTACTGATTAATTTCCGTAGAACATGGTCTATTGTATAGATCTATCTTTACTATACTGTTGTCAACGTCAAATTAACTGCAATATTTCGTTTTAGAATGACACATTAGGCGCGTTAAGATCTTCCGTATTGCATAATTACTCTCTAAGAAAAGACATAAACGCGCGCTTTAACTTTTACTCCGGGTGGTAAATAGTATGTTTGTTGCTCTTTCACGCAAAAACTATTAAAAGTATTGGACTGAAACTTGGAATATGTATCGTTTATATTCTAGATTAACATTTTTTTATCCTGGTATATAAACGAGAACGGGAACTGTTCATCGCAGGTAACACTGCGGTGCGCAGCTAGTAATAATGGATTACTTATTATTGTAAAATGGCCATGACATGTCTTGGCTAGTCTCATACTAATTGAACATTAATATAATTCATAAATTGTCTATTAATGTGCCATAAATCAAATACATATTTAATTCATAAATAATTTTAATTTTACTTAATAGGAAAAATATTTGAATACCTCATTAACTATTGAATACCTTGAAATAATTTTGAAATATATACAATAAACTACTTACTCTAACAGCCTAATATATCGGGCAACATTTTAAGATAGAAAATAATTAGTAGGTTAGGATAGTAGGCAACTAAAGTTCTTTAGGTACATAATTAATGTTTTTTGGTAAACACCTTTCAAATACAAACTCCTGCTAAAAATTATTGAACTGAGCTTAGCGGCCTTAGTTTTGGCACGTTTTGGGTTTATGGCCATAGTAATAATTTATTTCACAAACATATTTTTTCATATTTCTCTAGCATATAATTTTGTAAATACTCACTTTTTTAACAATCTAAAATATTAAATTATTTTGTATTATTAGGGCATGTTAAATTGCCGGTTCTGCCTGGTTTTTAAATCGTTTAGCCATGACGGAGGTCTTAAGGCGGCCTAAACCTGAGCCACCTTGGTCACTTGTTCATTCGACCGAACGAACTATTATAGGTAGGGATTGGTGGAGGACCTACAAGGTGGTGACACCAGTCTATCATATAGGTAACTTTGCCTTGCGTGGCTCTTCAGGTACGTTTTTAAAACTGTCAACGCTTTGTGGCTACAATAACTATTAGTGACAATGACCTCTAATTTGCGCTTTTTGCTGCGGCTATAACTTAAGCCACCGTGAAATAACTGGCCAGCTTTCGACTGTCCACTAAAGACATGAAGCACGCAACCAATGTACCACTCGTGGCCAAATTAAATAAGTAATTTACGATTAAGAAGACCACCGTGACGAAATTCAATAAATAAAATTCGCGTTTTTCGTATTACAATTATCCGATCAACAGTTATTCAAGCATAAAGATAATTGATGTAAGTGTCAACACGTGTCGGTAATTGTTTTAGTTGTTTTTGGCCTTTCTAGTAATAATGATAAGTCAATGTACCAACCTACTCATACATGCTTGTTTCCATGCAGAAAATACTTAAGCTATCCTGAAAGTTGTCTAATGTTTTATGCTTAAAGTAACAGGATTAGGTACATAGATTCCTGGTACCTTGTAAGTGTTGCTTAAATAAGTAAAGATAAATCACTTATTCTCAAAATAATGTTATAAATACTTTTAGTTACCTACGTAATTATGTGTAAGCAGTACGATAAGTTAGATTAATGTTTCTTATGAAAAGTGACCGTTTGAATCCTGTTCTGTAGATGTCAAAGTTCCTTGTTGATGGCAATGATAAAAAATCTTCATCTAACATTCAGGTTATAATAATGTTAGATGAAGATGATATAAAGTCAAATATCTACCAAATATTTTAATATTTTAGCTAGCAATAAAACCACCACCAGGCAACGAATTGTATCACCCGCCTCGCCAATTTATCTGCGTAACAATTATCATTGAGAGTAACATTATTTCGCGTTTACCGAAACGGCTCTAACGCGTGCCTTGGGAGCGAGTGCATGCCATGGCAATTAATCCCGGGTTCCCGGGATAGCAGGGTTCCCGGGAAAGCGGGCAGCGACTCGACGCGACAATCACTTTGAATGGCGCCCCCGGGACGCAAAGTTAAATCTTTGCCAACTCGCTATAGGTACTGCAATCTGATATTTGGATTGGTTTAAAATGTTTAATTTAAGATTGTTGGTTTTTATTTATTGCAAAAGTTTGAAATAGGAATTTATTTTAAAACTTTAGCTACGTAATGAAACAAAAGCTTTTGATTAAAATTAAATGTAACAATTTGTCGATATTATTGTTTATAAGTTAGAAAGTACTTCGAACGATTGAAATATGATTTCGAGGCTTCGAGATTAGTAAAGTACTTTATAAAATATTGTGATTGACATGTACCCATCCCACTTTACACAGATTCAAAACTCAAATTATCAATGATACCTTTTTTCAATCCATTTTATCTAAAATAATACTACCTGACTGTTCTTAAATACCTAGATCAAAAATTGATTTAAAGTCTATACTATACAACATCCCGAATATAACTTATCTAACAATAGTTAACACGTGTATTCATTCATATTTGTACTATTGTGTCCACATTGTCCTTTCGGCTTGTGTACAAACCGTCTATTTATCTTTACGTGTTTGCACAAAACCGGGACATTCTGGGAAATAAATCTTTATTTGTCTACATTCACCAATCCGCTGTCTCGAGGTCCCGATACGCTCGGCGGGAGTTGAAATCAAACATGGCAACTGAGGTAGGGTCACCATATTGTCCTGTTTAGGTAACAGACATGAAATTAAGTTAACTATAAACGACGAAAAAAAGAAAACAAACATAGGTAAGTATACATATTTTGTTATTATAGGTTGATGTTGTTTTTAAGAAATACATAGAGGATATGTTTTACATTAAAATTAAAATTGTTAGTAATTGTTGAAAAACAATGAACCATTCCCATCCTACTTGTCGTAGCTGCCTTTGTAATCTTCGAAGGGCCGAGTGCATGCAATTTGGCCGCGTGCATCTTGGCCACTGTCAAGTGTCGAAGTTCTTTAGTGATACAGCATTCTAAAATAACTCAAAAAACATATACGTAGGTACTGAAAAAAATGTCCTTGATGATGATTTATTTGTTCAACCTGTCCGCGAAGTTGAGAAAGCCTTGCATCCCTATCTCTAACAGAAACACTTCCTCCGTTTTGTTGTCAAAATTTCACTTTAGTCACAGTCTATAAATTAGTGAGTGTTGAAAGCTCATTTGCGGGTACCTCGCCCCGGGAAGTCGGGGCAAAAACTTCAGAAGCTGCGTTCGTAATGATTGTGAGGACTGTTGGAACTAATTGCCGATCAGTAGTAAGATGTTGTTTACTGTCCCACCGAGACTTTCATAACACTTTTCTTTTTACGCAGCAGGTGATCGTTTTTTGCGGACTGCGGTCCTAAGCGTTGACTTTTTTGAAATAGAAGAAACATGGTGTTCGTTTTGTAAGAAAATAATGCTTAACTTAATGCTACATATTATTGACTCACAATGTTGCTTCAAAGCCTTTGTTCTAGTTTATAGTTATAATTTCATTCTGCAAAGTTTTTTTTTTCTTTTTTTTTGGGCCTTTTTAGCCCCCCTGACGATTTTAATGATGCTCGGCCAGTCGATCTAGTTTTTTAATAGGTTGATTTAGTTAGCCAGTGATTAGTTTACAAACCAATGGTAGTTAGGTAGGACCTAGCTCAGCTATTTTTGCAAGAAATATTTTGTAACGTACAAAATGGTTAATTAGCCTAATAAAATATTTATTCCCTTGACCAAATTCTACGTTATCGTCTGGTATTTTGGATATTATATTTCAACGTTTAATACTTACTATTTCTCTGTTTTAATCAATTTCACAGTCAAACATCTGGTGTCAAAGGCATAGAACCGGCTTTTGGTACTTACCAGACAAACTTGTAAATGCTTATTGAATGTCCGTAGATAATTGTCGTCTATACGTTGGATATTTATAGGTACTAATATTATAAAGAGGACAACTTTGTTTGTATGGTTGTAATGAATAGACTCAAAAACTACTAGACCGATTTTAAAAATTCTTTCACCATTCGAAAGCTACATCATCCACTAGTAACAAAGGCTATATTTTATCCCGGTAGTTTCATAAATACACCCGAGTGAAGCCGGGAGGTGCTGCTAGCGTCCTACATGCACTATAAACAACTCTGTCTTCCCGCGATCACTGCTGATGTAATCTAGTCAAAACGTCGAGCTTATCAAACAAAGGTGAATTCGTGGTAAATACCCGTTTACGTGTATCTATATTCTAGTGTATCAATATATACTATAAGCTAGTAGAATATACATAAACGGGTACTCGCCCGCGGCTTTGCTTTCTTGGTTCGTAGCTTGAAAAAAATAGCAAACTGTGTATGTTTAAAGTTTCAGCCAAATCCGTTCATTAGTTTTTGCGTGAAAGTGGAACAATCACACATCCAATATAAACCAACGCGTTTAAAATATTCGTAGGAAGTAAGATGTGATCTGATCGCGAATATTTAAAAGAAAACTATCAGATCTTTTCTATATCATGAATCACATACAACGATAACGCAAGATACAGAGGCAATTACAATCAGATTCATCTCGATCGATCAAGCCACTGAAGTCGGTACTTGTGAGGTCGGCCGCGCCTTCAACTGTACTATCTACGTAATATTCTGTGAATTCTGACGATTACAGCAGATCTACTCAACCTTTTTTTCAAGTGATTCGATAAAATATATGAAAAATATGGTATTAAAACTAGATTGATTGAAACTAAAAAAGTAAATAGATAAAAAAAGCTAAGTAATTTCTAAAGTATTATTATAGAGAATGATATTTATACATTTGGCTGCATTGAGTCATGTGTATCAGAAACTAAAAATAAAACCGAAAAAACGAAATCATTTTTTATCATCTCAAAAAAAATTTTGCTACGACAATGCTACGGCGCCGTAGCGGTTAAATTTTTCTGGAATACATATTCTTAAAATAAAATATTACGTACCTATTAACAAATTGAAAACTCTTGCGTACCAAAAGAGTAAGCTAAGCGACCATCGTGCCACATAACATAGACCAGTAGGCTTACTATGACCGTTAAAACCGATTCAGTGTAGGTCATACATATATAATACGTCATGGTAAGCCTCCAGTCCAGCATGCAGTCTATCCAAACGGGCCGAAGTTATTGTACCTCTGCTTATATAGTAAACGATAGGTTAGTCACTACTACAAAGGTGCCGCTATCAGTCTGCCTTCGATAATCGCCAGGTAACTGAAACTAGGATTTCGGCGCACCGACAAAGAGACCGATAAACGAACGATTATAGTCTCTCTTTCAGTACATGTACGACAAGCAATCCGTATGATATCACGTACTTACATGTGTAATCGCTTGATAGTTTAATCGGCCGATAAATGTTTCTTCGGATTTAAAGTACTTTGGTATTCATGTCGATGATGTTTAAAGTACAAGACATTAATCCAGAACTATGTTATTAATTTCAACGAATGAAAAATATATTGTCCTGTGTGGTGTGTGGCAGCAGTGGCTCTTAAAAAGCTGAAAATGATGATGATGAATCAGTAACACAGATAAAAATAGTCCTCAATAGGTACTACAGATTCAAGTATGTAGGTATATAAATGATCCATTGATTGATCAAGATAAAATCTACACTTCAGTGTTCAGAACTCTCCATTACATTCCAATTTGAGTTTATATTTTGGTTTACGTTATCGAACATGTATATGGGATGCGTTATCGTTAATTACATAATGTAGGTAATAACAATAAATGTTACAGTATTCTAATATATTATCTTTACGAGTACAAGGTATTTATTGTGTGCAGTGATTTATTGTGGGAAAAAGTTGAAACAAGCGAATTGGCAAATAAATTCGTTTTTGTATGTCCATAAAGGTCTGATTAATATTTGTTTGACTGACATAAAAAGTATAAGCTGATAAGAAAACACTTACAATAAAGAGGTTTATTTGTCGCAATTATAAATTTTAAGTCAATCCATGTTTTTCCAAATGTTGGGCGTTTGGTGAATATTTTACCTAATTTATAATAATATATTTAAAAGAAACTTGGTTCGTTTGCACTTGCACAATTTAAGTTTAGTTTTAATCCCCAGGTTAAGACAATATTAATATTGTATAATATTTTATAAGAGTTTTCAACGTTGTAATTGTTTTTTTGCTTAGTCATGCTTATCGCGTGTTTTTCTATGAAGATGCCTGTAGTTTTTGCTTCTTCCATGGCAAGTTACGCAAATTCGCGTAAGAACACGCAAACTCATATTAGTCAAGCTTTGTGGTAGCACGACTGCTGTATTATGGATATCACGATTCCATTCCAGAACAGATCATTGCTTGTCAATGGATAATAGGCTTTATGTGAATAAGTGCAAAATCCGAGAAGCCTGACAGTCACTTAGTACATTTAGAACAAAATAGTTTATCGAGCCCCTGTGATAAGTAAAATAAAACTACAAAAACAAATGTTCGGAGTTGGTTAAAACTAAAAGCATAGGAAGAACTTTTTTTAATATTAAATTCTTCAGAATAAAGCCTGTTTAGGCGCTCATGAAACGAGAAGTGTACTAAGCTACCTCGCTTATAATTCAGGAGAGTAATCATTACGTTTACTTTTGTGTTAGATCATATTTTCATAATTGACTACGTGACTAAAATAAAAAATTGTGTTTGCGTTGACTTTTATCAAATAGTATTATTTGCATTGCCATCAAATCATGTCTGCATAACAAACCCACTATTATAGTACTAGCGAATGTATTATCTTTCTAGTATTTGTTCAAAGACAAAAGACACAAATAATGAATAGACATACACTTATACATACTTGTATTATTAAGTAGAATCACTTGAACATCTATGTACATTGGTAATTGTAACGTAATTTGCCCTTCTTGAACATATTAGCGGTATAATACAATATAAAAATGCCCATTTTTGTTATACATATTTCTATAAAATGATACTTAATGTACTATTGAAACAGAACTCTGAGTTCATAGAGGAATTTCTTATCCAATTTTTTCAAATAACTCAGTGAATCTTCAAAATTAGCAAAAATAAAGAAAAGTCATTGAGACTAGCCGATACAATGTAATGCGTTACCAAAACACAATGTTTCTGTTAGTACCTATATCCTACTTTAGATGTGAATGTGGACTTATATGGAAGAGGAAATCGACCGGTCCCTCCCTCGTCCGCACCTTGTCTGCGTCACCCACGCGCCTGTATAATAATGAATCCACTGCTTATGAATACAGAGTTCGTTATTATAATTAAGAAAACGTAGTACTTTTATCCACACTTTAAAACTTCAAATAGATCCTGATTTCCTGAATCTCTAAAGATTTGAAAGAATGTTTACTTTGATTATTCATATATATAAACTTGGATCTTTCTATAATCATTCATATTGAGTTTAGATTTTTTTAATGTCATTCGTCTTAACAATACTTACCATAGTTAAAGAGCCTATACTGTATGAAAAATAGCAGTCTGTGTCCAAGCAAAATTAAACAACAAAAACAAATACAAGGCCTTGTTACACAGCCGGCGGCGTGGTGGCGGCGTGGCGTGGCGTTGGCGGGACGGCGGCGTGGCGGGGCCGTCACGCGGCGTGCGACGCCGAGGCTCCGATGGAGCGAGGCCCGCCACGCCACGCCGCCGCCGCCACGCCGGACCCGGCGGGACGACGCAGCTCTAGTCCGATCAACAGCGAACACAGTGCCTGGCTAAAAAGTACTTTAAAAATTATATTTAGACATATTTTTAATAATACCTCTTTAATCCTAACGAATATGACTTATAATATCAATTAATTCACCACCATATTTAGGAGTTTTTTGAGGAGAGGGCCTCGGCCAACTACTTTGTGAGGGTCAAATATCATTGAATTCATAATATTATTGATATTACTAACTAATATATATTTTTTGTGGAATAGATAAAAATGAATTTTAGAATACATAGGTATAGTTTTTTAAATAGTTGCGACTGTTCGTTATTATGAAGTGTCAGAAACGTGTTTAATTTTATTCTGATTTTGAATTTAACATTGCCATGTAATGATTGCAATTTCAAGTGAAGGTGTTAAAAGCTTTGAACCGGATGATATTAGCATTAATAAAATTAGTTTTATTGCTTATTATTTATGTTTAGAATCGAGTGGGATTTGATTTTGCTGTGCTATGTCGGCTCGACGCTATTCTTCGCCGTCGGCGTCTCGGCCCACTATTTGCCCCCTACATTAGCGCCTGCTATCAAACGCAGCATCTTCCATCGCCTATAGACACAACATTTGTGTACCTTTCTTGTTCTCTGCCTTAACCTTTGTTTGCTCTTCTAACAGGAAATTTATTTTAGTTATAATTTTCTGTCATTCGAAAGGTCCAAAGAGTTTATCTGCTATCGCCTTGGATTAATTCTGTTGTCTTTTGCTCCATTTTTGGTTCATTCTGCTCAATTTTATAAAATACTGACGATTACTAAAATGTATCTATTGTAGTCTAAAAAATAGTGTTGTGTAGTGTTGTCAAAGTATCATTTATTGCAAAAATAAAAATAGTATTTCTAAAAAATAAAGTGATATTCTGATACACCTACAGAAACTGACACTAAAGAAGCATCGCAATAATGTGTTGCATTGAAACATTTATCACAAACCATTTTGACGATTCGACATCAACTGCGGTTTTTTCTATCGATCCCTATTCGATACTAAAAGCATGAAGCAATTCAAGGTGAAGACACGGACGTAGAACTAAAAACCTAATTTCTGAAGCCATCTGGAACGTTTCGTAATATCGCATGTGACAAACATAATTTATGAAGTTCTTAATACAAAGATAAGAGATATTTACACACTCCGAGAGTACACATTGATACCCCTACCTCTCTCTGTGTACTTATACGTGCGTTGTTCGTACTACACGTAGGCACATCCACGTTAGATAATAAAATGTAAACACAATTAAATAAAAAAAAACTCCATTGGAATTCCCTCTTTGACACAGATTTAAAACTATCCTATTGTCTACATTCAATCGTAAAAGTTATGGTACTTAAACGGTCTTTTCCCCTGGTTTACGAAAAAATCCTAATTAAACACTGACTTTGCTATTTTAATATTTGAAGAAAATTGTTGTGGCTATGAGAAGTTCCTGAGATATTTAAAAAAAAATATACCAACAGTGAAACAATATCAAACAATAACTACTTATGACAGCAATCAATATAGGTAAATTAATATCCTTGGACATTGGACATTCCACATGGCAGACACGGCGTCATCTAGTCCCAAGCTTAGATATTGAATGCTTGTGTTATGGTAACCAGATGACTGATTGGTATATAACTTACTTGTTTTTTTGTAAATTAAGTATATAGAAAAACACTCAGACCAGGAACGAATATCTGCAGATCATACAAACAGTCCCAAAGCAGGGATCGATCCCGCAACCTCTGCGTCTCAGGCGGGCTTTCACCCACAGAGCCTCAAATGCAAGAGTCCTCATATTCCCTTCTTTATGCTATCCAGTATGTTTGCTTGTATCTCTGGGGTGGTCCTCAGTTAATCCTCTGTAAGCCCTGTCGGCGCTTGTGTCCCACTGCAAGGATTTACCTTATCGAACCCCAGGGACCTCTTCCCAACACTCAACTCTGGCTCGATTCGTTACGAGAATATAAAAGACTTTCAAAACAGTAAACCGCGCGAATTATCGCAGTGCTAAACTTTCCCAAAACAGAGGACTGGAATTACTTTATTTATCAAACATGCGATGTTTTGTTTGGATGCTTAGATTGAATTATTCTGGGAAATATATTTTTTTATTATCTTCTTAACAACATTGGAAATAATCTAATATTTATTCTTGCTTTTTTTACAAAAGCAAGAATAAAGATTAGATTAAATTAGCTTGAAAAATACTTTTTAATCGTTTTTGTTATACTAGTTTTGCATTGCCTCGTCGTCTGTAAAAAGGTCACGTGTCAGCAGTTCAGCACCCTTCGTTTATGAAATCGACTACGAGTATAACTAATATTTAAAATTTTAGTTTAAGACATTTGTTTCTCCAAAAAATAGAATTTACTTGATAAGGTAATTGGGGAATTAGAAAACTACATACCTACGTAATTGAAATACAAACGTTTCACTATTTTGAACAATATGACTTTGGTTGTTTTTGATTCAGGGAGTGTGCGATAATTTTGCATATTTTTAGTTAACATTTTGCTAAGTTCTAAATGACTTATCATTAGGCATTACCTTTTCACTTCAATACAAGTTATTTTTTTCTTATCATTAGAACATTTCAACACTTCAGTAAACCCGCGGTTTTTGATGGCTTATTAGAATATTTACTGTAGCACTTAGGTTTTAGATTCAAGGTCTAATAACAACACGTGCTACAGCAAAGGTATAGAAAGCCACAATAAATTAATTTTTATTTAATTTTTTCTAGGTAACTAAAATCATGGACGTATATAAGGGGGGGGTCCAGGGGGTCCGGACCCCCCCCTTAGCATACGGCGTAAAAAAAAAATTGACAACAAAATGTGCAATGTGTGTATGTGGTAACAATGAAATGATCTAGGTAAGTCAAGAACATTAAATAAAAGAGTACTCAATCTGTTTTTATAATGAGACTTCAATTTGAAAACAAAGAAGCACAAAAACAGCACATGTAAACGTTGGTACTTTTACTCTTTTTTTCTAATGGAATTTGATTTTAAATGGTCTTTGGAGACCTTTAAAACTCCATCAGTCAACCTCTACGTACTTAGTTGAGGCCGACATCTACTTTTGACTTCTATCAAAATGATAATAACGTGTTTTGGCTAGCGTCTTTTCTCGAAAAATAAGAACCGAACTAAAACGTTGCTTTTATCTTAAAAAATTTCGCTCGCTCCGCTCGCGTCTTTTTTGTAATAACATGTAAACGTACCGTTGCCGCGGTGGAAGAAAAAATGAGAACCGAATTAAAACGCTGCTTTTAAGTAAAAAAAATTTCGCTCGCTACGCTCGCGTTATTTTTGTAATAATAGGTAAGTACCGGTGGAAGAAAAAATTAGAACCGAATTAAAACGCTGCTTTTAAGTTAAAAAAAATTTCGCTCGCTACGCTCGCGTTCTTTTTTTAATAATAGGTAAGTACCGGTGGAAGAAAAAATGAGAACCGAATAAAAACGCTGCTTTTAAGTAAAAAAAATTTCGCTCGCTACGCTCGCATCGTTTCTACAACGATAAATTAACCAGCCCTAAACCAAACAAAACAATCATGCCTACATTTACAAAAAATGTCAGCAAAAGTCGGGGGGGAGAGTAAGGTAACTTTGATGCCTTGGACCCCCCCCATAGGAAAGCTATAGCTACGTCCGTGACTAAAATACTCATCTTCTAGGTAACTGCCCTAGCGGCACAAGATTATATTGAATGTGGTTCTACCACAAATCCTAACTTGATTATGTATATTGATTTTGATTTGTATAATGACACTTAGATTATTTATTCTGACATAATATTTTACAAATACAGAGACAGAGGATTTTCATGGTTTCGGCTATGTTTTAATAACCGTGGTTGCGGGCCGACTCGAATCAGCCAGGTGTCTATGTATTTCTAAAAATATGAATTGTGAACGAAAGTTTTAACTTATTCCATAGAGATTTTTAGTTCTTTAGGCACTTACTTATTTTTTATTGTTCTAGGCAAAACGCGGACAAAGGACAAATACAGGGTGGTGTACAGTGATCACCAGCGATTAGAACTAGAAAAGGAGTTTCACTACAGCCGGTACATCACTATCAGACGCAAGGCGGAGCTTGCAGCCAGCCTCGGACTCTCTGAAAGACAGGTCAGTTACATAGAGAGATAAACTCAAAATACCTGTAGACTAGTGCTCAATAGCCTATTAGGCTATTATTATTAGTGTTATTTACCTAAACAGTGCAAGTGACAACATTTTATTATATTAAATCATAGATTCTAAAGCAAAAATACTAGTTGTGTTCATTGTTTTATTTTGTCCAAAAGTATACTCGTATTTTCGGTTGTCTTTAACAATTATTTCTTTGCAGGTAAAAATCTGGTTCCAAAACCGGCGCGCCAAGGAGCGAAAACAAGTAAAGAAACGCGAGGAAGTGGTGATGAAAGAGAAAGGAGACCACGCCTCGCTCCAGCACGCCCAATTACACCACGCAACTATGCTTCATCACCAGCAGATGATGAACGGAATGATGCATCACCATCATTACCATCACCAAGGGGTTCTACAGGGTGTGCCCGAGCCTCTAGTCCCTGGTGTGCCCCCAGTGCCGTTACTGTGACAAGACTGTGACTGACTTTAGTGAGTGAAATATATTTAGCCGGGAGATACGTGCGTGTATAATATAATGTTCGTCGTTCTTTGAACAAAATTGAATAAAAGACGTTAATACTCTAAGGCTGTTTACCAACATATAGACGGGAGGCAACTGCTACCACGGTTTAACAAATCGCTTGTAGGATAAAGCTTATGTTGAAGAATGGTTGAAAGAACCTCTCTTTTATGCGTCGGTGAAAAGTCTAAGGCGACTATGATAAACACTTACCATTATTTCGGCGAAAGAGCTTTTTCCCTAATGAGTTCTTCTGTCGTGAAGACTCAATTAACATCATTATTTTCTTGTTATTGATAAAGTTTTTTCATCAAAATTGTTCGAATTGAGATTAGCCTTCGTTTTAGTGCTATTATACCTAAGTGTTCACGCCTTACATCAATGTTTTCGTACCTATTTGAATGAATAGGCTACTTTATGTAATTTAATGAATTTTTATTCACTTGACTGTAAATATAGATATAGTCTATCTATAAAGTCCTGACATGAATGTTTGAGGAACTAAAATTATTCGTGTATCTGGCAGCACCAAACAAAGATATAACAGCTGTCGTCAGCTGTCATCGAGTGAGTTCAAGAACATATTTTCCTCTATTTTTTATTGTTTTCTTAGTTAAACTGCAATGAAATGAAACCGAACTACGCACAAAAGTATCACAAATAAGTAAAGTAAATGAGAGTGACACGCGGGAAGTGATTTTTAAGTTTTTAAGCAATGTTTAGCGGAATACCAAGTTGGACATATTTTGTGGGATTTGGATGATTTAAATGGGCGAACAGCATCTATAACGGGTATGTAATCGTTTTATTGGTTGTTTCTAATCTGCCTGAAGTAACAAATTGACCTAAATTACGATTTGGAGACCAAAAAAGGCATTGTTTACATTGCACATTTTTACGTCAGATTGAACATCACAGTAAGTCATGTTGTAGTGAGACCATCTAATCTTGATACATTAAAATGGCACACAGTCTAGCTACGTTTTCTGCCTACCTAAGTATTTAAAATTTTAACTAATTGCTTTATGTTTATAATGCTTTTGATTACCTACTTTCAGTATTTTTTTTTTAATTTTCAGGTAGGTAAATCCTACGGTTAGGCGAATTCAAGAATGATGGGAAGTTTGAAACTGCTGTGAAACACAGTAGGGTCTGCCAAGAAAGCAATGGACAATTTTAATATTTGTGCACTACGGCAAAAAATAAAATTCTTATAAAAATGACAATGAAATCCAATTTTGTTTCATTTGCCTTCACCTATGTATGTATGAACACTCAACAGTTTAACCTTTTAATCCAACATTATTACACAGATAAGCACAAGATTTAAAAAATAAAACATGCCTTCCCAAATTCCCACCTAAAAGCTGGTAGGAACTTTTACATGGAACGAACTGCAAGTATCAAAATCAGTAGTCACACTATAGGGTTGCTATATACATTTTAGCAGCGCCCTCATTTATTGTCACGACTTTATAGACAGACTATAACTATACTATATTTTTATATTATTATTGTAATAATTAAGTATTATATTGATTAGTTATAAGTGTATTATAATATTTCTCAATGCTACAAGTGCCTTGTCTCTAAACAGATTTTATTAGATAGGTTTGAATTGATTTAGCTCAGTGATTTTGGCATTTTTTTTTGTTAACCCAAAACCTAACATTGTTTCTTTCTCCACAAATAAAGTTTTCATTCACAAATGAATTATTTAAAATGGAATAAGATTTCATTGAGAATCTCATAAATAATAAAGCAATGGAATTAATTTTACGAATATTTCCAACATTTGTAGCTTTGGGAAGTAAGTGCAAATGTTTCTTTAAAAAATGAGATTACTAGTAGTTGTAACTGTGTACATAATAGCTTAAGTCCTAGATCGACTTCCTATGCCAGTTTCTTTAGAATAACACGTTAGTTAGAACACGATTACACGAATTACATTGTAAAAGACATGTGTGTGATTATTGACATGTTTTTGTTGAGCCTAGGGTACCTAAGATATCAGTACCAACAACTTTTTGTTAAAAGTGAAATCCATAATATGTTTGAGAAAAAACATACCTATTAGGTAAAGGCGGGTTTACTAGCTTGCCTTATAGATTGCGTTTGCACACGCAATCTTTAGAAAACGATATAGTAAAGGCCCATTCACACGATGCAAGATTCTCGCCTGTTGCATACAATGAAATTGACTATTATATGACTTGCATGATCTAAGGCTAAGCTTAGTTTAAACAATGGAAGTCAAATGTTGCTTCAAATTAATTCAATGCAAGGGTAAAGAGTCTTACATCGTGAAAATGGGACTTAATGGTACGATATCTTCGGAAGCTAGGCTATATTACAGTTGATTAGTAACATGTTACAAATTATTTATTTAATTTCCCAGTGTGAAGGAAGGCATGTTTGTTTATCTTTTGTTTTGTGATACACGTTGTTTATAGTTATGAATAAAGCAAGGTGCTTTTCCGTGCTATGTGGTGCTACGGAGTTATTTGCAATATTTCGATGTAATTTTCAAATAGAATAGAGGAATAGTTATTGAAGAATGTTGACGTTGAGTTGTTGTATTAGTGATCACATGATTTTTTAGAATGTACACAGCACTATCACGAAACACATTGATAAACTTAATAAATCCATGTTAATCCGTACAATTGTGTTTAATTCTTTGTTTGAAATTTTCCTTAGATAGGTAAATAAAGTGACGAGGATAAAAAACCTACAAAAGATCTTTGACTTTGATCGACTTTGTCGCACGGCTGGCATTCGAACCTTCTGTTTGAAAATCGAATGGAATCGAAAATAAATAATAAAAACTCATAATTTGTGCACCTTTTAAAATAACTTATGACAGCATAAACTCCACACAGAATTTTACTGTGGGCAGTATTAATAATCCCTTAAAGCGATCTCTTTCAGACAACCTTTGGATATATTGTACAAAAATATTGAGATACTGCGACTAGGAGTAGGTACTTACCGCTCGGCCGACACGGCTCAGATTTTTGTAGGATCTTTTTTGAGGTTCAGTGCGCATCGCCTTATTGTTCTAATGAACATAGCCATTATAAGGCAACTCGCGTAATGATCGCATAAAAAATGGAGTACCTACCTACCCAAAAATAGTAGGCATAGGTAACCGTAGGTATTTATAAGCTTGCGCTGCGTTAAGTCTTGGCATACCGAGATGTACTTCACTTTTACTTGTTTTAAAGATCTACTTAGGCTTTTTCTTTAGAAATAAAGATACCTACTACATTGTTTATTTTTTTTAGAAACATGCTTGCAATCAATCACGTGAGTATGTATATATTTTAAAATATTGGCATAATACCTTTACAACTAGCAATCGTTGGTAAAGTATTTAAAATGCCTGAAAACATCAAAATCTATTTTTGCCATATAAATTCGGATTTGTTTGCCTTGTAAAAGTATATTCATTAATGTAAACAGTCAGTTTATCGTGTTGCTAAAAATACATCAATTCCTTAGTTTCCCAAGAATTTTCTGAATGTTAATGTCGATGACGAATCAACTTCAAAAGTCAAACAAAACTATTCCGATCAACACAAACAAACACTTGGGAGCCATCGAAGGAATGTGTGTGTGCGCTAATTACAGGGCACACCGACGCTTATTGAGGGCATTTTGAGGGCAAGATCAAAGGTACCGCTGCGTTTGCCGCCCACCGCTCCCGCCTGCATAATCAGTCACTTCCTCATAATCGTAGCTTTAGGTGCTGATAGAGCCGAGTTTTCCACAATACTTATCTTAAAGTAAGTAGTAGTATGAAGTAGTGGTCAACTTTGCCGACGGAGTCTTTAGCCTTAAGATTTCAGTCGTGGCATTATTTTGTTCAGAAGCCGGGACCGACAATTTACCGTTACCAATTACTTAGTCAATTAAATAGAGGACCGATTTTGAAATTTCTTTTTTGTTGGAAAAGTATCTACAGTCTAGTTGTCTCATAAAATAAAATTTTTCGGAGTTATTAATATCACATCGGCAATGTGTGTTCAATGTAAAAAGGATATTAAGATTGGCCGTAAAAAAACAATTTAGCAACAGATTTAGCAAGAATTGGAGTTCTAGAAAGCGCCATGATATTTCAAGGATTCATTTGAGTTTTCAGTTCAAAAACGCGTGCCGCTACAAACTCTGGTTATGAACTGCAGGTCAGAATCAATTCTGCCAAAAGCATGAAAGCCTGTTATTGAAATGGAATTTTATTTGGAATATTGACACGTAGTTTAATTTAAAGCTCGATGTATAGCAAAAGGACCCATCATGACGGTCAGTCAACAACCTGCAATTAATTTGTTTAAATTTAGACTGAACAAAAATCTAATAGTAGGTAAGAATGTATATAATACTTGTAGGTTTGAAACGGACAAAACAATTTGAAAATATGTACGTAAGTAATGTACCTATAGTCGTATATTGAAGAACCCCGGAGGACGCGGCAGCGCCCGGTGCGCCTAAAACCGCTGGCTGTAACTTGTAAGAAAGTTTCCCTTGTAGAGCTTTTATGAAAAAATCCAATGTTTTCAAATCAAATCCCTTTTGAACAAAGACAAGGAAAATGAATCAAATGTCATAAATATTCCTTGTAGAAACAGTTACGACCACCACGTCGTCTCCTCAGAGGCCCGGCACAAGACAAACAAGACTATGTTTGCTCTCCCGGGTTTGTTTGCCCTTTGACAGCAATCTCACAGGTCGTTAGCACATCACGCCTAACCACAGATTAAATAATTATGTCTTTGGTATTGATGCTCATTAGAATCGTCTCAGGATTCATAACAGTGGGTCAATGTTTGGTCAAGGAATACCGGAAGCAAGCAGTGATTCATACATTTGAAAGTTAAATTTCATTTTCGGAAAATAAGATTTTTGTATGAACATACAAAGTTGTAGCTTAAATTTACATCATACTTGAGAATGTGGGACTGTGAATAATAAATGAACTTTGGTTTTAAAAGACTTCAGAGCTTTTTGTAGATACAAGTTTAAATGGTTTATTCATCTTAAAAATACAAGAAAACTCTAAGCTATGCACCATTTAATTTCCCCAATTAAATTTGCAGAATATTATTAGATATACCTATATTTACAAGAGTTGCTTGTTTTAAAGATATAAGATAGATAATATGGACTTTTGAATAGTCATGTTATTTAGTACTTGCCATACTTTTCATCCTATGTAAAAGTGATATTGACACGTGGAATAAAACACAGATTCTACGGGTCTTATGTCCAACATGTTCGAACCTGCTTATCTAATTTGCGTTATTTTGGCTGCAGCAAATAAATCTGAAATACAAAAATTGACAGACCAAATATACTCAAACGCGTCCATTTAATCAGTCGTTATCGCTTGCATTATGTTTAACTAGGTGGGTTTAATCCCCAAGATTTGATATCTTGATAATGTCTGGATTATCGGCGAACATGAAAGCGGGTAAATTAATTTTTAATCCACCTTTCCCTCCGTCACTCGGTATCTTAGCTGCGTCGGCACACAACTCGGGTTTGATACCGACGATAACTACATCGAACCATAAACTACACCTAAAACAAGAATATTTCTACTTGTTCGTTTGCAAGTAGGTACTTATCGTTAATATGGTATCGAAAAGTAAGTTAAAGAAGTTGACCAATATACTTAGCGAGTATCGGACAAAGGAAATCTATCTAAGCATATTTTCATTTTCTACTAGGTTCTAGGAAAGTCGATTTAATAGATTTAAGTAAAATTGCAATGTTTTAGGTTAAGTACCTGTAAAATGACAAACTTTTTCAATAAATAAATAAATTGACTTCAAGAATCAGATGGGGATCTTCAAAGATATGTACAGAAACGATCTCGAGCGAGAGTGAAGGAAATATCTTTCTGTCATCTGGTTACCAACACAAGCATTAAGTTGTTTAGCTTGGGACTAGATGACGCTGTATGGAAAGTTCAAGGATTTTTTTTTCTTTTTACGAAATTAAAGTCAGTTACTTAATCAAAATTTTATTTTGCCCTTTGACAATATTAATTACCTAACTAAAACCTGAAATATAGTATGTACTTTTGTGAATATCTGTACTAGGTAATAGGTTGAACGGGGAAGTGTTGCAGTCAAAGATATAACAAAAGTACATAGCGGGGTCGATCGACGCCGCCATATTAGCCCTCTTGTATACTCCGTGGCCCAGGTATGTACCAAAATGGTGGGTTCGTGAACGATCAATTCGAAGTTTCAACGTATTTTACGACGGGGTCATAAATTAAACCCGCAGTAAATATAAATCTCGGCCGGCGTCAAATCACATCACATATTCATGCCTTAATGTTGTTAAAATCAAAACAACCGATGCCAAGTTTAAAGTGACCCGTTTTAGATACCTATTGCCGTAAAATATTTAATGCCTTATTATTTTTAGTTTTTATTTACAGTATAGAATATATTTGAGGCAATAAGTATAATATTGATATAGTTTACTAGATAAAAAATAACCCAGAGCTAAATCCCTCAATTTATAAGCACAGTCAGTAGGTACTTAGTACATAAAGTAGAGTCTCAGGGCGATCATGGCTGTTGTACTATTAAAGAAAAGACGAAATGTAAATCAGATAAATAATGCTGTAAATGCGTTTATTAAGAAAAATGTGTTTATTTCTGTGGGACCTCAAGGATCACTTAAAAATACAGTCTTATAAGTTAAGTGACTCTATTGTCTAACGCTAGTTATTCGATTGCATGTTCCAATACAACTCCGTATACCAAATAATTAAAAATATAGGCTTGTAATTGTAAGTATAAGTCAAATCAATCATTAGCATCTACAAGTATTTTTGTTAATTAATTCAGGTTATCAGTTACAGGTATTAGAAAAATCTAAATATCTAAGCCATCTAACATTAATATTCATCGTTCCCCATCAATTCCAACCTACATAAGTATTTTTACACTCGGGTTCTCTCCGTGGTTTATTGGCCAAGTTTTGGACAAAGACGCTGGGTTTACGACATCGTAAATACAACCATTGTTCCGAATAACTTTGTACCAAATGCTGGCCGCTTATTGTTATTTCTAAATAAGATATCCATTTTTTTTTTTAGACCATTACTAGCCGACGTTTGTACATATTTTGACTGGAGCATCCATTCAAATTATCCTTTGGGTTTGCCGACATGACTTTTCTATCACGTGCTAAGTATTTTTACTTCGGCGTACGCAGGAGTCGTATTTAAAAGGATTTGTACCTTCTCGTTTATTTTTAAATAGGATTAAGAAAGATTATTTCACCGAAATGGCTCGGTTCTTTACCTTGACCAAAAGCTTCATTCTTTCCGACAAATAACCTCTTGGTTTTAAGATTGTTTAAAAAAGTTCGGAAACGCTAAACTTATTACCTTATTCTTTTAAAAAATCTTTTGACTAAAAAGTGAGATTCAGTATTCAGAATAGTAAGTACATATTGTTTTCGTATTGTTCTTTCTTACTTATATTTTATTCTGTTTCTATTATTGTTTTTTCTGTTCTGACTGAAACAGCTGACCTGATTTTGATGGAAAACTAGTGAATTGTTTTAAAGAATAAAATAATATTTAATGATTATATGCGTCTATCTGTCGTCGAAGAGTTAAAAATTGTTTTGAGGTTCATCTTATAATCACCATCTATATTGACAGATTAGAGTGACCCGCATTACCTTAGCAGAAGCCTTCATCTTGTCCGCAAAAAGCTCAATTTTGTAAATCTAGCAAATGAAAATAAATCAGATATGTAATTATGTTCATTAAAGTCCTTTGCCTGTACAACGATGAAACAGACCTTTTTAAATGTATTTTTATGAAGGTCGTCAAAGTAGGTACTCGAAGTTTCGATAAACAGAGACACCGCCCAATTCTCATCGATCATTGGTTAGTTTGAAGCAAACAGTAATATTTAACTTTATCTCTTTTATTACGTGCAAATTCGTCAGTTTTAACAGTTTTTAATGTAAACAAAAGGTGCTACCTGAGTTACTGGAGACGGGTCTTTCCAAGCGTATCTCAATGTCTTTAGTACCATGGCCGACTCTATTGTTTAAAAGGATGCAAACTACAGGAAAATCCTTTGAACATTAAAACATTGTATTGTGAATACATCAAAGAATGCCGACATGGAACAACAAAAGTTGAAACGCAGCGTTATCAGAGTACAGTAGAAAAGATAATTGAATTATTATGTTGTATTGAAGAACAAAACTCACGTTTTTGTTTTAGTTGAACGCTTATCTACCTGGTTTAAGTAAATCTGTTAATTCTACGAAAACGCTTTTGAAGTAGTCGATAATTGCTAGTAAATTGGATTAGTTATCCAACGTTTTAATATCTTCTTATTCAAATGTACGATTCAAATTACTTACAAAATCTGAGGAATCTTACCTTTGAAAAGGTACTTACTAAAATATTTAGTTAGATAGAACCAAAGATCGATAGAAAAAGGAAACTGTGAGTAAATTGTAGACTCAAGACTTTCGTTTCAAACATTTTTCTACTTCAATAATTGTTCAAGCTCAAAGTAAACCAATAACAATTGAACAAAGCAAGTTATCAACACGAAAGGCGCAGATTACGATTTCCGCATTCAAAACCGTGGCACGTTAGTTCCAATTACGTGTACAGTAAATACAAATTCTAGTAGGCAGTACGAAAGGAAACCACTTAAATTATAATAGGTAAGAACGGCGATTATGCGCCATAAAACTGAAGCAGTAAATGTGTAGTTAGCCGCTGCTGCTGCAAATTGCGCGTGCAGGCACTGTTTCATTAAATAACGAAGCACTTTATGAGAAATCAATGTAGGTACTATATCATCCCACCTACTTACTCATCATCATTCTACGTATTAAGTTAAAGTACAAAAAAAACTCTTTTGACAATGGTTAATACTTGTGACTAGCCACGGGTTTTCTTATGTTTTCCATCACCGTTTAAAGCTCTTGTTAAAGCGCACATAAATTCATCACAAGTCCATTGATGCACGATCGGATTCGATCCCACGACCATTGGATCGAAAGTCGAAGCACTAATCCACCTGGCCAACACAGCTTTTTTAGGGTTCCGAAGTAAACAAGGAACCCTTATAGTTTCGGTCTGTCCGTCCGTCCGTCCGTCCGCAGCTTTTCTCAGAGACTATTGATACTAGAAAACTATAATTTGGCAGGAATATACATAAAATTTACGATGCCGACAAAGTTGAAGCATTAATGTGCATGTGACTTTTTTTTAGCTTGTACTCCATGGTGTGGATAGGTTATATATAATTCGTTGGATAGGTCTTTAAAATTTGGGGGTATCTAAAATCGTAAATCGTTTTTTAATGTACCTAAACATCTGTTTGTGAAATATTTAGCTAAGTGTTGATTTTCGTTAGAGTCAAGTTTCCCCCTCCCCCTGCTGGCCAAAGTAGACTTCGTTTTCTTTGATTCCAAGTAGAGTCTTTGATTATTTCTAAAAACGGTGCTCATGCAGCTATGCCTCATTAACGGCCAGTGGCGATAATTACCATTTATTACTGAGATGAACCTAAACGAACGGGGCTTGCTTTCCATCGCTTACATTTCTACACATTCTGCGCCAATATACATGATGGGTATATTACCACATACAAGTATATACTTGCATACCGTGAACTTTGATGATGGCCTTTTATAACGTACTTATGTTAAACAGAAATTCAAGACTACTCTAAGTTTTATATAAGACAGACTGTAAGACAATATTTTAAACAGAAAACAAATATTTCACAATTGAACTCTCACTGATTTGTTTATAGACATTTTTAGAAATATGTACTTGGCTTTTATCGTGTCATTTACCTTATTACCGACGTTTCGACTGTGTTACAATTGCCATGATCGCTATGTCAGCTGTATTCATATAAAATTATAACACATTTTATTACATATAGATCTGAAAGAAATGTCTACCGCCCCTGGGATACAGTCGTGATCATATTTCATTTTTTTTAAATAAAAAATATAGCAAGCAATATAGTTTATATTAAAAATATACAACAAATCAAAACAAAACGTATACTCGTAAATAGGAAGACTACGACAAACACAAACAAAGAGCAAAAGTAATTTAGTAATTAGACGTAGAAACCTATACTTCTTGCAACAAGGAGCGTTTTATCAAGTTCCCGATTATCGTCGTGCCGTATATATTATAGGATATTGCGGCGAGTAACAAACAATCAAGTGATAAGGAGATTCGGCGGCGCCTTTTATGTATCGTCCGACTTTAATCCACCGCCTAGTGGATTAAACTGGGCGATCGCGGCGATCAAAATTAGGTATTAATTGTAGTTATTTATACTACATAGAAACATAATATATTAAAAAAAAAATCAAGATTTTATCATTTGAAGAAAGAAATAGGTCTTTGAAGCTAGACAGAGTAGTTAAAAGGCCTAGAACAAAACAGAATGTGAAAACTCATGGTTATGATTATAAAAACGTACTTGGAAATCGACCATGGTTTTATTCTCGCATAAATACGAGTATTACTATATTTGTGAAAAAAAAATCTTGTAAATGAGGATGAGTATATTTATGGTATTATCAAAATTAATATTTTACAACACTAAATTATATTTTAAAATATTTAAGCAGTGCTACGTTATAATAATAAAAACTACAGCTACCCATTTAAGTAGTTACAATATTAAATTTCTTGTGAACGAACACAATAAAATAATTTTGACACATTTGCATAACAATTTCCTTGCAACGACCGACGTAGGTACTTTATAAAATAGCGCCTCTACGCACGTAGGCGCTGCTACGCCCACGCTACGCGCCCTACGATTCGTAGAGGGCTCATAAAATGTGATATATTTAAAGCAAGGCTTTAATGTATACAATAAAATATAGTAGTTCGTTCTTTTGAGGCGTCCAAATTGAGAGATTATAATATTCGTAATTAATAATAACCGAAGAACACATAAATTGAATGATATCGAAAGAGATTTTAATGTTTGAATAAAATTTACTATTTCACTGACTTTAAATATTTAATTAACTATTTTCTATATACTGTTAATTGGTAAGTTAAAGTAACTGATAATTACAAAAGACCTTCCTAAAAGTACAAAGGTGAATAAACATTGGTTAATATTGTTCACATTAGCCTCTAATTGGTTTCTAATTATTAAACCCAAAGTTATATTGCACGTAAAATTGTGTAACTCTCATAAATGTACCTACTAAAGAAACGATATACCTGGCCACTTTAATAAATCTTTTATTGCTGTTTAATTAGCATCAGTATGTGAAAAACCGGTAAGATACCTAGACGTTAAGCCGAAAGGGCGTATGTCGGTGCTAAAGTCTTTTAAAGGAATTATTTAAATCAAAATAATATTACTTTGTTTACAATTAAACACCTAATTTTTAATTTTGACATGATCTCACTTTATTTATTTATTTTTTACCAGTCTGTCTCCAGTTTTATTAGTTGCTTGAAAGTCCTGACGACTTTACTTGAGAAGTGTGATGGGAGTTAAAAACATTATTTTTGATCATTTTCTCAAATAACCGAGCAATTATTTTTAACTTATGAATAAGAAAGTACGATCAATGTCATCCATTAATGTCAAGTTTTAAAGGTACAACTTAGTTTCAGTTTGATTCAAGCTAGATCTACTCTGTAACTCCAAGAACATATACCTGAGTCATCAAAGCTTAACTACCTAAAATGATTTATCTATCTTTTTAATTAATTAATATCTACACTAAATCTGTCTCTGTCTCTGTCAGGTTCGTTGTTGGATTTTTCTTCGTCCCAAATAGGAAAAAAATGTTCAAAACGGATCTTAGGCGGCGGAATGCCAATTATTATGGTATTGCATTTAAATGGCTACTAATAAGCTCACTACCGCATGTTTAGCGATGTAAGTTCTACTTATTGTGAGCAATGTGAGTCATTCATATGAAATGACATTAGCACTTCACCGCCGAAGATACGCGACGAAGGTTCGGTCAATGGTACCGGCCTACGAAATAGAAAGAACATAACAAGACCGTTTTAGATTCCTCAAGCTTAGTGGACTTCAATAAAACTGACCATTCACAAATTTCACGGGCAGTAATCACCGACAGATTGTTCTAAAGCTAGCTCGGACAATCGTCATTTAGTGCGTAGTCCATAAAACGAGGTGACGCAGTTTTGTTCAGACATTTTATTGTGCACTGTATAAATTTATGGAATCATCATCGAGTTGTATGGACTGCTCTATTCGTTCAGAGTCCATAACCATTACAGATTGTATTTTGATACAAATTTATTTACACCGGCAGTTGTTTTTATTTAGGGTTTTATTGAACAGTAGCTTAGTGTAAGTAGTCTCGTTTTGTTTATCGGTCTTATTACTATTTTGGCATGATTTTTATAACAAAATATAGGTATACCTATTGTATTAGGTTTGTTGGGTCACTTTTATTATTATCAATATTACAATTAGCCCATCATGTTTCAATGCTATGCAAAGGAAAAGGTTTTCTCCAACTTCTCTTCAATTCTCTTAAATTTCGTATAAGCGTATTATGAGTTACTATAAATAGGGCAATTACATAAAATTCAAGACAATAATAAAAATGCATTTTCTACGTAGTACAAAAAACAATGATTTATTAGTCATTTTAAATTATTCGCGCTTACATGTTTTCACGTTATCATTGTAAATCTGTTCTAGCTATAATTTTGTTCGTGTCCTATTACACACTTAAATTATGTAGGTATAGAACTAAGAATATAAAGTAGTCATAAATTACACAAAAAAATGTTCCACGTCAAAATTAATAGAACTTTATTTAAAAATAATGCAAATAAATGTAAATTAGCCCATAAATTAATTTTGTAGAAATTTCTAATTAAGAAAATATTGTCGATGCCAGAACGTTGAATATGCACAAATCAATAAAGCATACACGGTTAAATTAATATTGCAAAAACTACACGGATTATAATTTTAATAGGTTTTTAATAAATGATTATGCTTTGTATGAAAATATCAAGTCTCAAGCAATTTATTTACTTTTCAGGTTATACGCAATTTCAACAGGTAAGTAAGTATATATAATTAACACACTTTTTTGATGAGAAACGCATTTTTAATTGCCAATTGCAAGAAAATAATAATCTTACCTAATTAATTGGCAAACATTCCAGCACGAATCAATTATTTTTAAAATAAATATGTGCTCAATTATAAGCTCTACATCGGCAGCTGCACATAACCCATATGCTTTATATACGAAAGGCTAAGGGCTCGTTATTTTCTGGTCAATTGCCGCTTTACTGCGCCCGCGCATCCTCGCTTCCAATTACTGCCCAGCCGCCAACGCCATAAAACAGCATCGCATGAACATACGCCTTTACAACCAAATACCTTTAACCCATTTTAAGATCTCTATCCATGCTCATAAGGATTATTTTCTTATGAGTAAAGTAAATAACTCTGTCGATAAGATCGTATCAGATGCAAATTATGCCTAAGAAAAACGTGTTTGTCTGTTGGGAGTTTTATTTTTTACAATTATACATATCGGGACGGTTACTTGGAAATGCATTCGAGAAATCGGAGGGTTCGTTTAATAGGCTTAGATTAGAAGTTAAAAGCCGGACCGTGGTCGGCCATTAAATGGTTCTCAGGACATGACGCTCTCATTATGTATTCTGAGAGAACGTATGTGACTTTATCTTTATTGTTTTTATAAGCTTAGTGATTTGGTCTTGTATTATTTTTACTCATCATTCCCCTGCCCTTGTCCCACACTAGGTGGGGTCGGCACAACATATTTTCTTCTTCCATTCATCTCTATCATTCGTCAATTCCGTATTCACTCCTCTCACATTCATATCCTCTTTCACACAATCCATCCACTTCTTCCTCGGCCTTCCTCTACTTGTATATCCATCCACACTCATGCTCATAACTTTTTTAGTTATATGACTTTCATCCCTCCTCATTACATGACCATACCATGCTAATCTGGCACTCCTCACCTTTTCAGTCACAGGTGCCACTTTCAAACTTCCCCTTACATACTCATTCCTTATTTTATCCATTCGCGTCACTCCACACATCCATCTTAACATACGCATCTCAGTAGCATGCACTCTCCTTTCATCAGTCTTCTTCATTGCCCAACACTCCGATCCATACAACGCGACAGGTCTTACTATGGTCTTATAAATTTTCCCCTTAAGTTTAAGGGGCATTCGGGGGTCGCATACCGTCCCTGAGACCTGCCGCCATTTCATCCATCCCGCATTCATCCTGTTGTTAATGTCCCGGTCAATATTGCCGTCGTGTTGGAGAAGTGAACCAAGGTACTTGAAATCGGAGCAGACTGGTAGGGTTACACCATCTAAGGCAATCCGGGAGAAACTAGAGGAGCCACTAAAGTTGCAGAACAGATGTTCTGTTTTAGTGCGGCTGATCTTCAGGCCCACTCTCTCTAGTTTCTCTTGCCATTTTCCCAGTCTGCTCTGTACCTCGATTGCCTCCTCTCCGACGAGAACAATGTCATCGGCAAATAGCATGCACCAGGGTGCTTCCTCCTGTATGTCTGATGTCAAGGCATCCATTACCAGGAGGAACAAATAAGGGCTTAAAGCCGATCCCTGGTGCAAACCTACTGCCACATTGAACTCGCCAGTTACGCCAGCTTCGGACCGGACATTCGTGCGTGCTCCTGCATACATCGCATTCACAAGTCGAACATACTTCCCTGGCACTCCCTTTTCTTTCAAAGCCCACCACAGAACCTCCCGGGGGACACGGTCATACGCCTTCTCCAGGTCAATGAAGACCAAGTGCAAGCTCTTATGCGCACGGCGGTATTTTTCGCAGAGTTGGCGTAGAGCAAATCTTGTATTATTTTTACTATACCTGTATAAAATAACCCATACCATTATCCATTATTTAGCGCAACATCATGATGAGTCGGACGCCATTTTTGTCATCTTAGTAAATACCTATCTCATGACTTTGTTTAATTATTGTAAGATGCCAACTATACTTCATGTCTTGAATCGAGCTAATAGGAACAAAAATAAACGCACGTGATTGGTCGTCTAAAATAATTGTATTTCTCGTAATTGGCTAGATTGTCAAATCAATTGTCAATTGTCAAATCCAGCCAATCCAATGAATTTCGTCGACCAATCACGTGCGTTTATTTTTGTTCCTATTAGCTCGATTCAAGACATGAAGTATAGTAGTGTTTTTCTTTCAAACGACTAAATGTTTCTACATTTAAATAAATATGAGTCTTTTTAGGCCCACTTTAAAAATATGTCTATGATATGATTAAACTTTGTCATAATGAAAGCTCTTGAATGGCAGCTTTTGACTTGGCCGGTGATTGCACCGCGTGTGTAAATTTATTCGTTATAAATAAATAAATAAAATTCGTTCGTAATAATGTGTAGTATACTAAACATTAACGGCGCCTTTTCTAGTAAAATATGGACAGGAATAAAATGGTAGGATTGTGAATTTTTTTTTATGAGATTGATCTCAATCGTCACCCCTGAAAAGCACTTTACCTGAAGTAGTTTTTTAAAGAAAGGTAGGTACCGTAAAAACGGTAAATTAGCCGGGTTAAATACATGCATAGCTTTCCTGTTATTTATTATAACAACAAAAAATACAAGAAATTGTAACAATGGAATCTTTCTTTGCTTTAACTGTATTTTATCTACCCGCTAAAACAACAATAAAAATTGCAAAGTTCTTTCGCTGATAAGTTCATTACAGCAATAAACCCTTAGTTTCGCGAGGGTAATTAGGCCGAAATGCCGACAAAGGAATGAACCTTTGAAGTAGCCGACGGGCAGCATCCGCTTTCTCCTGAGATAGCGCCGGATGTGACGTGGCCTTGCGCGGGCGCAGGGAGAGGGTGGCTTTTCACGATTACCCGACAAATTCCATAGGTTATAAGGATAAGTTTGTTGGAATTGTGACTCACCTAGATTAAAAATACCTAGCTAATGCGACAAAAAGTATATTTATCGGTGTAGTTATACCTATATAGGTATTAGTCATATGACTAATCAAGGACTTTATTCTTCAAATTGACAATCGGTATTAAGATAAGAATAATAAAATGACCACGTCTCTTCTCTCGCATTATAAAAAATATTTGGATATTCAACTTGCTTTGATGATGTTTATAGATGTAATCAGAGGCAAAAGTCTAAATACTTTTGCCTCTGATTACTATTTGGTACAAGACCAGTATTCGAACCCACGACGTTCGAAAAGTCGAGTAACTGCCCTATTGGTAGAATTATACGGAATTTTACAAAAAAGATGACTAAAGTAAAGTTAATGTACAAATATACAAGCTTAGAGTTCTGATGAAACACAGGCAATCAATTTTAGTAGCCTTTAGAATTTATAAAGCCTGGCTCCATATTTTGCAAAGCTACCGAAACTCAGGTAGCATTAACTATCAGTTTTACTGTGCATTAAATTATGCAAAATCGTGTTTCCAACTACTAAAGCTGTTCTGGCTAGATTATTTTAATCGAATACTTATTGCAAGACTTATGGTTTTGTGAAAGCAATTTTTGCTCATTATTTAAATACTTCTATAAACATCCTTATGACTAAAGTACCAATATCTGATGAATAAAACAACTTGAAAAGGTGACATACCATTGGTAGTGGGTATAGTGAATTTAATAAAAACCAAACATGAATCTTTTAGCTACTCCCTGAGGCAGTTTTTTTATAATAATGAAATAACAGAACATTATAATCTTTGAGAAGGCAGTACTCTCATCTACACTAATAATAATATTATAAAGAGGAAAACTTTGTTTGTTTGTTTGTTTGGTTGTAATGAATAGGCTCAAAAACTACTGGACCGATTTTAAAAATTCTTTCACCATTCGAAAGCTACATTATCCACGAGTAACATAGGCTACTTTTTATCCCGATATTCCCGCGGGAACGGGACTTACGCGGGTGAAACCGCGGGGAGCAGCTAGTAGATTATAATGGTCTTTGTACTATGTAATATGTTTGTAAATGTCTTATGATACAATATAAAAAAAATGAGATTAAATTAAACATAGCTGGCAACACTACAAATGCAGTTCGCGATGCAGTTTCCTCGGAATAAAAAAGAGGGAAAGGCAGTGGGGAGTGGCCACGGCGGGCCAATAAAAGCGCGCAGTAAATCCACGTAATTTAGAGCGGTCGTAAATTAAAGTTCTGCTGTAAACGGCGTACCTGCCACGCCAAGCCACGTCACGCTACCCACATCGTACACTATAGTATAGCATTAAAACGTATTCATTAAATTAAAAATAAACCTCGACATGTAAATGTGCTGGTCAAAAATACTAATAAGACCATTTTCTGTAAGTCCTATTCAGCAGGCTTACCATGATGTATTATTAAACGGTTCAGTTTAGGTCCTAACTGTCCTAATTTTACGTTAGCGCCTTAGCTTACGTCAAAAGCAGTTCATTATAGGATCTAAACTGAATCGCTTTTAACGGTCATAATAGGCCGGCTGATCATCGTCAGACCCTGGAGTAAGAAATTGAGGAAACCTTAAGCTTTTGAGCTCACACTTTTGTTCTAAACCAATTTAAGCGCAGGATCCCCTCAAATGGACAGTTCAGAGCTGATTATTTTGGAAACAACTGATCTGATTTCCACCACAAATAGTTTCTATTTTATAAAGCTTCATGTAAATCAGTCTACCCCCTTGGGATGCAAACCTGTGAAGACGCTGGATGGACACATAAACTGTGATACCATGCCCGACATAATATTATTATCAGTCAGTACACATCAGGCTGTATCAGTCAGTCAGTATACTATTTTTGGTAATATTTTTATGCTCAACCTCAGAATAAGTAAAACTCTACTTAACGAAAAATATTCATTTAAATAGGATCTCCTACTACGACCACAAAGCGCAACTCAGATCGTAAAAGCGCTTCGGCCGGCAAGCTTTAAAAAGGCTAAACGTGCCATTTCATTCTAACGGAATGTTTGTAACTAAACAGTCGGCTTTTCCTGAGCCTTTCTGTGATCGCTGCAGCTTCATTGAACTAGTCAGTAAGACTTACCATTTTATAACTTTATACAGAAATAAACTTCTATAACGGTATTCTGTGAATTGATCCATCTGTTCACCGTCGCGTGAGAACATTCAGCCTGGATCCTATTTAATGTTACTGACTCTAAGTGTGAAAAGTAACATCTTAATTCGAGAGGATTAATTCCCTGCCCACGTTTCACCCACATATCCAGTTATACCTCTGTAGAAACTGTTACTTATTTGTGTGCCGCTTATTTCGATTTTTAAGCTTTAAAATCTCCGATGAATTTGTGAACGAACACAATTATAACGTAAATCCGGAAAGAGGGCTTGTGTATTGTGAGGAATAGGAAAATGAATTTGCAAATTATTAAAAAAAGAACCCCGGTAATTGAACCTTCGTCTGAGATCAACTTGATTTATTGTTTTCACTATGATATTACAACCCGAAGCTTCCAATACTACAAAACAACGAATAGTTAGACAACCTATATAGGATTTAGAAGATGTTGACCTATCTTAGACTTAGCGGTGTCTAAAGTAAATTTCTTCGTCTATTTCTTATCTGCCAAGTATGCTCAGGTGTATTGTTTTATTATATTTTGATACCGCAATGGGCTTATCCCAACTAATCTTTAGGCTCAGACCAAATAAAAACTAAAGTTAAACTAAAGTTTTTATTTGGTCTGAGTCTTTAGGTAAACACCGTAAACTATTATTCGAGATTATGCAGGCCGTCATTTTTGTGTCACGACCCCGTCATTCATATTTGGTATGAAACAATTTAAATACGATCACGAAATGTAGGTTATACCTACGCAAGATTTCTTTGATGATTTAAGAGGAGAGTATTTCAAATAAATAATGAATAATGATATCGTTTTCTTGAAAATAAAACAAAACGTTCTTCCTTATTCTTTACAAGGATTCATAATAATTGTGTGGTGTTGACATCCTCTCAGAAATTTAGTGTAAAATAATATTTAAAAATATGCAAGACGGTTGGAGATAAGGCTTTTATATTATTGAAAATAAAGTTTATGTTGGATCGAGTCTCTAATTCTTCGTTCATGAAACATTTTCAGCAATACCTATCTCTATTCAGGTCGGATAAAAGATAAAATATACCCAAGACCAGCAACAGAAACGGGGATGATTTACGCTTCAATATAAACACCATGACGCCATGAAACTGCCCCGTTTTACGAGTACGAGTCCCTTACGCATTATCTCTTTTACGATATACCTACGGGTTCTAAAGAACACATTATCGGTTTTATCAGACCTAAAATTCCCCTAAAGAGATAAAGGTTTTACCTGTTTGTAAATAAATTATCCCGTATTGTGTGTCTTGGATTGTCTAATGTAAACTCTGGTTATATTGTCGCATCGGCAGTAAATCAATCTACCATCTGTTCCGTAAAAGGGTTTTATAAGACTCTATGAGAAGATAACAGATTGAAAACACATTCTGGTTCTGAAAAAAACTTGATAGATATGTGGCACATGTAGGTGATAAAGTTACTTAGACAGTTTCGAATTTCAATTAGTATGCAGAGTTCTACGATACTGTCTTCTGACCAAAACAACGATGGACGGTCGCGAGATAACAAGTTTATGAGCTATTGCACTTCAAACAATTTATGGCATGGTTGTTAAAATATAAGCAATGTCAAGTTTACTTTTTCATTTATCTAATGTCGTTAAATTTTAGATATAGACTAGACAAGATTTTCATGGTCGAAGTACCATCATAAGCATAATGTTAATGTAGCTATGTTCGGATGATTACCAACTTACCTTAATTCCTTAATTAGATTTTTATTTTTAAATAGATGATTTTCTAATGATGTTACGATCACGAAGGCGAAAAATCTGTTATTATATAATAAGGGAAGATTTAACATGAAGATGAAGTGCAATTCACATATGGCAAAGCTACTAATCTGCTACACAACAATAGCATTGTCGGCTGCCGTGTTCGGAGATTGGAGCGGCTTTCTTTTAGTTCTATTTTCATGGGATCGGCACGTAGCCTGAGCTTTATCTGCGATCAGGCCCCGCCCTGCACGCATTTGCCTGGCCGTAAGCCCAGTACTAACTAACAAGTACTCTGTGCCTCGCTAACGTCGATTCAATATGGCCGCCGGTCGACGCGACTCATTTATATACCCTAATGAAAACCACTTTAATTATTTCACAGGCTTCACAATCACGTGTCATGGCATACCCAACCTTTTACGTTTATTGTTTCCATATCATTTTCAAGCTTTTGATTTCTCTAGAGTGTCATGTTTTGATGGAAATTACTGTTTATTAGCGTCGTATTAGTTATTACGATTATTTAATAGGCGCTACGCAACTTTTCACTTATGGTTATTGAGGCGTCCGTTTTGGCTAGGCGTAGGTGTAATTTGGGTGTGTGATTGGTAGAGGTCGTTAAGATTGCGAGCATTTTTTTTTAAATTTAAAATGTACCTGTAATGGCTCACAACTACCACAGAAAAACGATGGAATTGCTTAAGATTTACTTTGAGAAAATTTTATAACGTATTTTAATTTTATTATGGTTCTGCTTACGTAAGCTAACTTAGGTGCCTACTTGATTTTTTGTCTGATGATACCATGGCAATTTGCAACCGGAAGGACCAAAATATTTGTTGGTGATGTCAATATAACCTGACGGATTGTAAACTCTTAAGTTTTTATGCATAAAAAAATAGTAAGAGGCAATGACGATGTTCATACTACGAGTACTTATATCTTGTTATTATTTAAGAGCAAAACTCACACTTATGCACATTCGGCCAGTAAACCTATATTATCTAAGTAAAAGGGATATTAATTATTACAGATTATTATTTATTACGGCTGTCTCTTTTCGTTGCCATATGAGTAACAAGAAAAAAAAATCTTTCAACCTATGGATATGTATACTAATCTATATCTATACTTCTATAGGTACTAATATTATTATTTGTTTGTTTGTTTGTTTGACGGAGGTAATCTCCGAAACTAACCAGCCGATTTTCCAAATTCTTTCATTGATGTGTAGAATGGACTGTTGAGATGGTTATAGGCTATATTTTATCCCGGTAGTTTCATTAGTACACCCGTGCGAAGCCGGGTCGTGCTGCTAGTAACGTATGAAATTAGAAGTTGCCTTGAGTTTTTTATCTGCTTTAAAAAACTGTGCTAAAACGTAACATAGGTAAAGGTTCGCTTTGAATGTGTTTCTAAATTGGAAAAGTTTATTTTTGTTATTAAAATTGCATCGAAACAAATTAAGAGGCACGAAATGATTTGCATCGGGGGAAAAACAGCAACCGTATCAAATTTCACATTGTTACTCAAATTATTTGCATATTATTTGCCCTTCTTGGGGTTCAAATGATAATTTTGGGGCTTAAAATAACTTGCTTGACAAACAAAACAGTATTAGTAAATTTAAATCCAACAAAAATATGTAAGTTTCCTAATTTATTTATATTTTATCAATTTTAGAATGGTACGAATATTTTGTCTATATTTTTTTCAAAAGTTTTTAAATATCCGTACAACTTTGAAATCGGTATTAGATTTTGTAAAAAACATATTATAGGTCTATCTCTAGCTATCCTTGTATATAAAAACTGTAACAATCTACTTGTGAATGTGAGTCACAGTCAGACTACGTGCTAGGGTTACCCTACAAAATCTCGAGTCTAGTCTCCCTGCTCATATAAATTCAGCGGTAAAGAGAAACAAAAGCGACGTTTATGTGTCAGTTGTGTTAAATAAATCAGGCGGGTAAATTCGCGGTGACGCGTGAACAGGGCCCTTGGGAGACGTCACTAACTGCCGCGGAGACTCCGCCGATTAGGGTTGTTATGTATGATATCATGAACTGTGCCTTAGAATTCTCTGGAGATAATTACTTTAAGGGTTCCGATTAGAAACGAGAAGATTAGACTTTTATAGTAAAGTGCTAGAATTAAAATCTATACATAGTATAAAACAAAGTCGCTTTACACGGTCTGTAGTATAGTTAAGAGAAACATCAGACCTCAATGGCCAGTCAGACAAAAGTACGCACTTTAAAAACATTAAATTATTTTTTTAGATACCTAACTAAGTTACAAATGGCCTTTCTTTCTAAAGAGAGCCAACGCTCCTCGTAACTAAAAACGAAACATACCAAGTAAATAAATATGTAAGTAATTGAAATGAGCCATTACTAAGTTCAAACTAATTTAAACATAAATGCCGTCAACATCTTTACTGAACTAATGACCTGTGACGACATACCACGATAAGAAGATAAGCATAACAACATTTTAAAAGTCATTACATCGAATACTTAGTTACTAGCTATCGCTTTGGCATATTTCGTTCTCCAAATTAAAATAATCCTGACACTGGAACAAATTGACTAGTTATAAAAAACGTTTAAGGAAAAATGGTGTCTAAATTAAGTGTTACTGACGTGAACAGTCTACCAGGAGACGAATTTGAAGGTGTTTTTGGCAATGTCATTGAATTGTGCGCGGGCGCAGCGAAACGTGTGAAGAGCTTGCGACCGTTCAAAAGTGTAGAGGAGGTTTGCTCGGCCTTCTGTACATACTTGGACGAGATCAACATTGAAGGTTAACATGTTCATTATTGTAGATATAACTTTAGTTGCTGGTTCAGGTTTCAATAAGATGTAATTATAATACAGATTATAATTATACCGACGTTATCTTAAAACACTTAAGTAATAGTTATAAGTACAGAGCTATGACGAAAGAAAAAACGATCCTTGTGATAATTATACCTACCTAGCTTGATGTTTACATAAATATTGGTACTTACTTAATACCTAGTTTGAAAATGTAGATAATTGGATTCCTAAATGCTACTCAAATGGACACAAAGACTACATAACAAAACAACTTTAGGCTAAATTGAAAATAATGTGAAAAACATGGTTTGCAAAGTTTTACTGGTTTTACCGACTTGTGTATATTTCGATTTGAAATCTTTATTTTCTTATTTTTTGGATTTATGTGTGATATATTTGTTTTAAGCACATATTTTATAATAAGCAAATACCTATTTGTAGGAAGTAAGCTAACAAAACGCGGAAACTTTTCGCCTAAATCAATTAATCGCTAGCAAATGTACGGAACGAAATCGGCATGATGCTAACACTCGCTATTACAGATTGTAATGGTTACTATGATACACGGAATAAGTCCCGCTCATTGACCGTTAGACATTCTTGTAAAGGTTTATCGGATTTTAAATTCAGTGTAAACAAGTTTATTGTTGTTGATCTGACTGTATTTCCAAAGAGGAGAAATTTAGATTCCTACCTACACGCAGGAGCGTGTAGGTAGAGAGAGACCTATTCAATGTGGGTATGTGTTTGGACATACCTTGGACATCTTTTAGGAATCTAAATTTCTCCTCTTTGGAAATACAGTTCTTTGGTGTATGTGTAGCTGCAAAACAGGAGTTTTGCAGCTACACATACACCAAAGAGAATACCAGAGCTACGGTAGGTCTCTGCTACTGCAGTATACGCTGAGCGGTGACTAGAACAAAAATATCTGTTCTGTGGTGGTGACCTAAAACCAACTTCAAAACAGGAGCGTCTGAGCTAGTTTTGCTGTCGGTAGTGGACAGAAAAAAAGAGAATTGAAAAAAAGAGAAAAAAGAGGTTATGATAGAGATCTTAGGAATTATGAACAGAAAGTGCAGGAAATTATTCTCTTTTCACGAAATTGAAGTCATTTTAATATTTTTCACCTGTCCTCACTATGTCCATGGCACAAGACGGTAGATCCCAAATGACTACAAATCTACACATTACTAAGCCTGTGTATATTTTTCTAGAAAAGCTCACAATCCTAAAACAGCACCCGGACTTGGCTGGGAAGTTAGCGGCTCAAGGCGAGTTGACCAAAGAGTCTACAAATGAACAGCGCTCGGCTGGACTTCACCACCTCACGGTGGAGGAGAAGACAGTTATGGATGAGTCTAATCAAAGGTAATACCTATTGATCAATGGGAAGTAAGATTAGTTAGGTATTTTTGTGGCTCATGACCAAAAGCGACCAACGAAGGACTTACAGACCACTTTCAATGTAAGATACTTATACCATTTTTTTATTTTACAAAGGGGAAAGAAAAGATCTAGAATTCTAGACTAATTATCAGAATGTTATTTTGTTTAGTAATATGTAAGGTGTAAAATGTAAATAAACCATAAAAAAATAATTCTGTGTAGGACTGTATAGTCTATCTATAAAGTCCTGGCATGAATGTTTGAGGAACTAAAATTATTCGTGTATCTGGCAGCACCAAACAAAGGTATAACAGCTGTCGTCAGCTGTCATCGAGTGAGTTCAAGAACATATTTTCCTCTATTTTTTATTGTTTTCTTAGTTAAACTGCAATGAAATGAAACCGAACTACGCACAAAAGTATCACAAATAAGTAAAGTAAATGAGAGTGACACGCGGGAGGTGATTTTTAAGTTTTTAAGCAATGTTTAGCGGAATACCAAGTTGGACATATTTTGTGGGATTTGGATGATTTAAATGGGCGAACAGCATCTATAACGGGTATGTAATCGTTTTATTGGTTGTTTCTAATCTGCCTGAAGTAACAAATTGACCTAAATTACGATTTGGAGACCAAAAAAGGCATTGTTTACATTGCACATTTTTACGTCAGATTGAACATCACAGTAAGTCATGTTGTAGTGAGACCATCTAATCTTGATACATTAAAATGGCACACAGTCTAGCTACGTTTTCTGCCTACCTAAGTATTTAAAATTTTAACTAATTGCTTTATGTTTAAAATGCTTTTGATTACCTACTTTCAGTATTTTTTTTTTAATTTTCAGGTAGGTAAATCAGAAAGTACCTACGGTTAGGCGAATTCAAGAATGATGGGAAGTTTGAAACTGCTGTGAAACACAGTAGGGTCGGCCAAGAAAGCAATGGACAATTTTAATATTTGTGCACTACGGCAAAAAATAAAATTCTTATAAAAATGACAATGAAATCCAATTTTGTTTCATTTGCCTTCACCTATGTACCTATGTATGAACACTCAACAGTTTAACCTTTTAATCCAACATTATTACACAGATAAGCACAAGATTTAAAAAATAAAACATGCCTTCCCAAATTCCCACCTAAAAGCTGGTAGGAACTTTTACATGGAACGAACTGCAAGTATCAAAATCAGTAGTCACACTATAGGGTTGCTATATACATTTTAGCAGCGCCCTCATTTATTGTCACGACTTTATAGACAGACTATAGGTATTATTTAATTTTTATGAATGAACAAAGAACGTGAATGTTTTTTGAAAACGGTAAAAGTACTTGTGCCGCCATCTATGTGCTCTAGAACTAAACATAGAACACAAGTTTCACTAAAGGCGGCGATACACATGCCTGTAGCTTGCACACTAGCATACCAGCTCCATGCAAGTGCCAGCTACAGTCATGTGTATTCACTTACTGGCATGCCTGTAACTGGAAGCTAGCTAGTTGCAAGTTGCTAGCACAACATTTGATTTTCTTGCATGCCCGTTGGGGGAGGGGACGCGGGGGGCTGCTAACCTGGCACGTGTGAACAGACGCGACAGCTACGGGCATGCCAGTAGTCGACTCATTGTGACCGTACACGATTTTGTTTAATTCAATTCGAATGTTATCCTTGTTCAGCCCGCAAGAATTGGTACGAAATACTCTCACGAACTGTCCTGTGTATACGCAAGGGTAAAACTGGCATGCCAGGGCGCAGTATGCATGCCAATTTTACTTGCAAATGTATCCGCAGTGTGCCAGTTACTCGTACATGCCTGTAACTTTCATGCCACCTACTTTCCCGATTTACTGGCATGTGTATCGCCGCCTTAATTGCAAGCGCTCTTTGGTATGAACTTCTGCCACTACCTGCTAGATGGCGCTATTCCTAAAATTAAACAACGACTCCATTTTCTGCAGATACAAAGAAAAGTTTGGATTTCCATTCATAATTTGCGCCAGGGAGAATAAAGTACAATCTATCATCACTGGCCTTCAGAACCGATACCATAACACTCGCGAACAAGAGATTAACACTGGAATTGGAGAAGTAAAGAAAATCTGTACATTGCGTATTTTAGATATTATGAAAAATTAAGAAATTGTTACTCTTAATGCATTAAAGTTATCAAATAATCTAAGTACCTGATTGTTTTATTTAAAATTAATTTTATGTTATTTATCTCAAACAGAACTTACTCCTATAAAATAAGCTAGAATTTTCAGCACACCTTTAGAATACCATTGTATCTTAAGAACATGTTTCAAGTTTTTATCAATGCACACTACACTTTAATATTAGGTGTAGAATATAACTTAATTTAAACTGAAGCTAGATTTTCAAAGAGGGTATATGAAAACTATGAATTGAGATTAGAAAACTTTATTAATAACCAAAAAACCCTTACATAAGTCCCAGAGACCGCTCAATCACCGCATGAGGCTGGCCGGCCACCTCACACAGTTCGGGAACATTCAGGATGTCTTCGAAGCCAATGTCCAGATATCTGCCGGTGAGCACATCATGTTGCAGGTTCGAACTGGGAAGGAATGGAAGGTGGCCAATCTGGAAAAGAAGAAAAATTATAGATAGATAAACACTTTATTGCACACAACAATTACATTAAAACAAATTACAGACACACAGAACAGTTGAAGTGAAGTACAATGGGCGGTCTTATCGCTACATACTACATACATAGAATCATGCCTCTTTCCCATGGGGCAGAAACCACAGATTTCTACCTGCTACAATCCTCTTTTGCCTCAAACATTATACCTAAGTACACAAGGAAACAAAACCAATAGAAATCTTGTAGTGGGTTTCTGCAAAAAGCACATCCTGGCTTTAAACGGATGTACTTATGCAACTAACATGATAAAATATAGCCTATAACCATCGAAACAGTCCATTTTACAGATCAGTGAAAGAATTTTGGAAATTGGATGAGTACTTTTCTAGATTACCTCCATCAAACAAACAAACTTTACCTCATTATAATACTAGTATAGAAAACAAGTCATAAAAAATCATTACCTTTCTAGCAAACTTCATTTCCATGGAGAGCTTCATAGGACCAGCGAGGCCTTGGATGTTCCGGAGCATTGCCATGTTCATTTTCTCTGCATTCATGTGATACTGAAATTCAATTATGTACAAAAAGTTGGTAATTATGTACTTAATAATATGTGATGGCTGAAAACTACATTTATATAAGTAGTCATACTTTATGAAGGCAAATACCTAAGCCAATAGGTAGTTTAAACATTTACTAAAATATGCATAGTCATCATCAAATGCAGCAGTTGGTAAGTAACTTGTAGCAGTTGGTAGACTCAAAATCAGAGAAAAGTCTGAGGATGTATGTAGCTTTTACTTTAACAAATCGATTCAGATTTCAATTGAAATAGAAACTAAGGATACAATACGAAAGGTTATGAAATATAAAAGGTTCATGTTTCCAGTGAACAATCACGGACAATGTTGAATTATTGATCTTCCTAACAATGTTTTGGCCTGTGGTACTTGGATAAGATAGTACATACGTTTTTTTCTGAAAGTTCAAGAGGATGTGACACGCCAAGTTTCGGTCTTGAAGCTCCCAGACCTGCCATGAGCGGGTCGGGTACGCCGAATGGACCTTCCTGTACCGGGACTCCATTGTTCCCATGCTCAGGCTTTACTTTCAATGAAGGAAGTCCAAAACTCTGGAAAATAAATAGAAAAGATAACTGCTGAGCTCATGATGTCAGCACAAAACACTCAAACTTTCTTACTACTTACCATATTGAAAATTTAGAGGAATACTATTGATATTGAGATAATGGTAAGTTTAATCAACCCTTTACGCTAGTTCACGCAATTTTATTAATTATTTCTAATTTCCGCCTCACACACAGCAAAACAAACCGCTTTTTCTGGTGAGCTTTGATTTTTGAGTTTGATTGATTCATCAAATCATCATTGATAGAATGAGCAGTTTTCTAAACCGATGTCACTGTCACTGTCAGATGTCAGGGATTTTCATGGTCATTTCAATTGAATGTTGCCATGCCACAAGGAGAATATATAGCGATTGTTTTTTTTTTATTTTTTATTTGTACCTTTTTTGTTGATTTAGGTGACACTATTAAAAACATGACAGTTACGTAGACGAACTATCAAATTTTTCAAAAGTTTTTAAGACTTTTTAATTATTTTCAGATTAAAATATCTATTTTTATCTACTTTCCTTAGTTTTAATAGTCAAATAATCTAATCAGAACCATGGCCGGTCGCGGTGAGAAAAAAAAAGAAATGGTTTGGCGGATTATTCTAACGACACTCTGCAGTGTCGGACTGGCCATAAAGTTTTCTGGTCATTTTCAGTTTTTGAAGAAACAGCTAGTCCCCTAGCTTGACCGACTTTCGGACTGTTGCCACCTGGGGCTTCTGGCTAAGTCCGACCCTGTTAGGTGCCCTAATGCCTACCAAAATTCTCATTAGCTCGTTCATTGGATACAAGTTATGGTCTTTTGTAGGACCCGGAGGAGCAAATGCGAAAGAAATTTCATGCAAAATGTTTGTTTCGAGCGTTAGGACGAATGGTAATGGCCAACGCGTATTGGTTGATGGAAGGAGTGGATCAGTATGAAGGCGTTGAAGACGTAAAGCGGAGGGTCCAACAAGCTGTTCGCGGAAAAGCTAAAAAGAAACAGTTGTTAACTATAACTGTTAGTACCAACATAGCTACGCTACTTAAGTTAGCTACTTTACATTGCAAAATTAAATTTATGGAATTTGGTACTTTTGCTATTCGTCAATAGATGGCGCTAGTAGTATGAAATGATTTAATTTCAGGATAAAGCTCTACTGAACAAACCTGCAGATGAACGTACGGATCATGAGAAAAAGTACATTTATCGTATTATTGGTGGACTGAAATGTTTCAAGAGATACCCTAATGTATGTCTTTTATAATTTATTATGAGTAGGTAGAGTCCATACGACGATTTGTGGTAATAAACGTAGAGCGTAGCTAGTAGAGTCATACCTTCTTTAACACCTAAAGTATGTCTTCAACATTTTTAATAGTCCTATTGTATCCATGGCATAACAAAGAGCTATTAACACATGGAAAATGAAGTGAAATGAAATATTATCACGCCTGTATCCCAGGGAGCGGTAGACATTTCTTTCAGATCTTTATGTAGGTAATCCTTTTAGATCCTTTGAAAATGTCTGGGGTAGTCAGAGGTATGTCCAAATACATATTTGGTACCTACATACCTACATTTTTAGAAGTTAAACTGAGAATATCGTTGCTCCTGTTTAGCATGTGAAAAAGAAGCTAGCAGCGGTAACCTACTTCAAATACTATAGTCCAGGGCGCACTATAGTCCGTCAGCACCACGAAGCACACGCTCTTTACTTCATCGTCACCGGCGATGTTGTCGTCAGTCAGATGGTACTTGACGAGCTGATACAAGAGTATGTGTCTGTGGATATAGGGAACATGCATGCTGGGGATATGTTTGGGGAGGTGTCACTGCTTCATAATATACCGAGGACTGCTACTGTTACTACTGTTGGTAAGAGAACCACGTTGGGCTATTTAGTAAGAATAAGAATATACCGACCTATTTTCATTGCTTAGTTTAGGTACGTTCATAAAATATTCATTTCACATAACCTTTGGTATGCTTGATTCATCGATTTACAATGAACTAAAGGTCACATGACGAATTAGCTGTGATGTTGGATGAACTAATCTTACACGATTGGTTAAATAAGGTAGATATACTAGCTTACACGCTCGCGTGGTAGGCACCTACTTGGATAAAAAGTAGCCTATGTGTTATTTCAGATGATTACCTATGTAAGTTTCAGTTAAATCCGTTCAGTATTTTTTGCGTGAAAGAGTAACAAACATCCATACAAACTTACAAATATTAAGTAGTGGGATTATCTGATTATTCTATCTGATGATTATCTGGTGAATACAGTAATATTCATCATCATCATCTTCCTGCCTTTATCTCACTAAGTGGGGTCGGCACAACACGTAATTCAGTAATATTATACCTACTAATTAATATTATAATTAACATCACAGAGGCATATAAATCTTATCGAGTTTCTGTTTCTGAAATAAAAAAAGCTATGACTAAATCTAGGCCTTTGCCCTGCAGTGGGACGCTACAGGCTCGTAATAATAATAATAATAATAATAATGACTAAATCTGGAAGGATCATCTTCAGCTTTAACACAACTTTTTAGATTCTTCAGACCTATAATTTCTAATACCTTCGTCAAAACTTTGTGAGTTCCAAAGTTGATTGATCAAACCGTTGCGATAGTAACTTCAATACCTTCCTTGCTTTGGCAAAATATCTATGTCAGTGAGTTTCTGGGGCAGGTCATTGTGAAACGCTTGTTCTGATGAAGGAAGACTTCAAGAATGTGCTGCAAGCGTCCGTTCAGAAGCAGTGGGATGAAGTGCGGAAGGCAATGTCTGCGTTTACTTATTTTGAAGCTCTTGATGAGGTTTGTACCTAATGACTGTTATGCACTGTAACAATTTTCATAAGTCATGATTTGAGGAGTATTTTTCCCGCCATGTCACAGATGGGTACTTTTAAAATAACTTTCTTGCATTTTTTTGCAAAATTAAAAGTAGACTAAGTTGATCTAAAGGTTTTTGCCCACTATCCCGTATCATACCATGACCGTAGTAGGAACGTGTCAGGAACGTGCACTCAGACAGTTCCATCACCGACCAGCATCGACTGCGTTTCAGTGGGCAATAGTGAAAGGTTTCGAGTTTCTTTGTCCGACACGTTCCTACTACGGTCATGGGACGGACACGGGATAGTGGACTAAATTAATACTTACTTTAGACAGGTATGTTAAACCACAAAATATTCTCTTCAAAAGTAAATTGTGAACTTATATTATAGGTAAATTTTTATCTACAAAAGTAATTCCCATAGGTAGCCCGACGTGAAGGTTGCATAGTAGCGAAGATGAAATCGTACGACGCTAACGAGACATTACTCGGGGACGGCGTGGGTGTCGCCAATTTCGTCTACTTCATCCTGTCCGGTCGCTGTCAGATGATCGAGTCCATACAAGTTATGGTCACTACGCGATTGGGGAAGAACTATTACAATCTTTATGATCCTTACGTAAGTAAAACTTCGGTAATTTGGATTTAACGGTTGCATATTTTGGTCAGGAACTACCAGTTTTTGCATATTTGGTATATTTGTTCAGGTACTATAAGCTTATCTTTCATTCCTTTAAATTCTGACTAGCCTTTAATATCTAGGTTCCTAAAGAAGAGAGTGAACAAGACTTTGATGCGAAATACTTCGGTGCGTACAAGAACTTAAACAAAAGTCGTGAGAGCCGTGCCTCTACAGTAGACGAAGCCAGTCAGAATAAAAAAGTGGCTCCTTTGCCCAAAGTTACGGAGAGCATTCTGAAGCCACCTAGTTCAATTGGGAAGATTAAAACATCTATGAGTGTCAGGTAATCAATAAAAACCATAAAAACCATGAAAACATGGATTATATTTCAACAACATAGGAAGCCTTAGTAGAGCATCAATTAATTTAGCTTTGTAATAGCACCAATAGCCTTGTAACATGTCAAGTATTAAAAATTAACTTCTGGTCATGGCCATGTACCAAAAAGTATTTAGACATACCTCTGACTACCTAATATACATTAGACATCTTCCAAGGATCTACTAGGAAAAAAGATCTCAAAGATTTCTACCGCCTTTTGGGCAATGTGCATACAGTCGTGGTCATACTTATTATTATTTTTTTTAATTTATTTGATTCCTTTGCCCTTATATCATATCTGATTCTAGACACGAGAGTGACGCCGCTACTGTCCAGATACTGACCCCTGATGATACGCAGCGAGCCAGCGGTCAGCGATCGTCTTCGTTGAAGTCACAGCTACTGATGCAGCCTTCCGAGTCTCAGACTGAGCACGCTAGGGAATCGGTCAGGTAAGAAACGGCGGAAAGAAAGAAAGAATAACTTGTGATAGGACCTCAAGGATCGACCGACATAGTCTTATAACTCCAGTGTAACTGTGTATAACTTGAAGTCTGTCGAGAAAGAAAGAAAGAAAAATATGTTTATTTCGTAGGACCTCAAAGATCACTTGAAATTGTACGGTCTTATAAGCTAGGTGACTGTATTGCGAGCAATCCATTTCTCCAACCGATGACTTAAATGTAATCGAAATGTAAATAAATGTAATAATTCAAATTAAATGTAATTTAATTATTTGTCTGATAACACCCTAAAGATTATTATCAGAGATTGTTCTGTTCGAGACACGATGGTATATTGAGTTTTTATGTGTTAGCCATAAGGTACTTACGAGGTAAATAATAAACTCCTACGTTTTTATACCACTTGGAGTTTTATACCTCACATAATTTATTTTATGACAGACTCAAGAGTCTCCCACGGTGTGTGGAATCATTTTCGCGTTTTATTATCTAACCAGAAATCATTTTCAGGTTGAGTGTTTTACCCGAGCATCCTGTAGAAAAACCACCTACAAATATCAAGACTTACTTCATGCAGGTTCGTATTTTTGGACTTTAAAAGGGGGTTTTCTCTCAGATGTGAAAGGAAGGTGAGATAGATATGCAGTGAAAAATCATGGTGGTTCTTCTTTTGTGGAAATTTGCAATTGCCTATAATAATAACATTAGGTACTGCAGAGAAGGATCAGAATCGAAATATGAATTGAAATCCGAAACAACAGAAATTGAAATTTGATCAAATTCATTTTTCAATTTACTGGCTCGGAAAGTTGAATTTTTTTCTCCAATCAGCGTCTGAGCCGTATTAGCGGCGCGCCTAAGGATTCTAAATGTCAAAAGATCTAAGAGAAAGTCTGTTGCTGTTAATAAAACTTGTATTCACTACAGAAAGAAATGGACCTACTGGAATTATTATTAGTAGATATCTACTGACAGTACCTGTTTGAGTCTTTGGTATCCTTTGACTGATCAGAATATGGTTATTCAGGTGTGTCAATTCAATCCCGGGTCCAGTTTTGGTTTTGGAGAAAACATGCGTGACAGACGAATCGTAGCATTGACTCCGGTAGATTGTATGCTGATGCCGAAAATATGGCTGCTGCAAAGAAATACTGCGAACATCTGGACTAGGATAGAACATTATTTGGATAAAAAGGTACTATTTAAGTATTTATTTACTCAACAAAGGTTAACTTAAATACTAGATACAAAACTAAAAAAAGTCAAAAGCGAAAGAAAGGCAAAAGAGTATAAGTCGCGCCACGTAAAAGTCGAGTGACCCGTTCGCAAACATACCCCCTCCCGTTCCCCTCATCGTTCTTTTTACGTGGCGCGACTTTACCTAGAGAGTGCAAGAAATTTCTCATTCACGAAATTGAAGTCGGCATAATAAACTTTTTAATTTTGCCACACATTTTTTCAGATACCAACAAAAAAGCAGCTATTCAAAGACTTTGTTGGCGACCGTCGCTGGCAAGAGTTCCGCGAACAAATGGTGCAAGACGTTGTCAATCGCTCCAACACTGTGAACTGGACCTCGGTGCACGACGTGCCTTACTCTATCAGGATGGAAGAGATGCTTGATATATGAATAAATTACCTTTTCTGTTTATGGTGTGTTTTATTTACTGTGGTACAGATTTTTATGATGCTGTCATGTCCCACTGCTGGGCAAAGGTCTCTCTCAAAATCTTCCACTGACCCCCTATATTTGCAGATCTCCTAAACCATAAGAATTTATTGAGTGACTCCCTGCACAAGTATTATCTTGTGTAAAATCCGTTCTTTAGTTTTCTCATAAAAAGCAACAAACTTTCACACACATCCACTCGAACTTTCACGATTGTAGCAGGAAGTAGAATAAGATGATGTCAGCAAGAAAAAAAATATTATTTTTGATACCTATTTTTTTCTTTGACGTGACGAACCTTCTACCTTCTATTCTACTAGTTCAGTAAGAACCTTATCACTTTACAATAGAAATACTTTTATTATATTTTATTATTAAACTAAACAATCGTTTTAGTTCCACCCATTTAGCCCTAGGGTACATTCATCAAAGCAACTAAATCTCAAAACGCCTTTAGCGTATCGAATCATCCTATTTATTTGGATGAATAATCATGCTAAATAAGCTACAACCACTAATGGCAAGTCGGAGGCGGAGGCCCGTTTCTGCCCAAACATGGCTGCTAGTGGGTAGATGCGCAGAATATAATGGTTTGATTGATTACTGTTCCTATTTGTAAATTCGTAGTTAAGAATGATAGCGGTAGCTTAATAGGGTCGAAGCCTTATCGTCCTTCAGTAAATGAGGTTAATAACGACGGTGAATTAAACTGACCGATAAAATTACCTACCTGCAACGTTTTTTAGCGCTATTTCAATTGAGTATTGGCACAGAATAAATAATAGAACAAGGATCTACAGAAGATTTATGCGAAAATATTATTTTGAAATAGCGATTTACCACGCAAGAAAGCAAAAACTTCAGCTTGCACAAGCACAAGCAAAAGTGCAATTTTTAATAAAATTCTTACAAAGTTATTCGTTTTGTCATGATCGTAAGTAGCTCTCTAGAGAAGTAAAGAAATAGAGGGAGTGAAAATTACTAGGTACAACACGCAGGTTTAGCAACCATCCACCATCAGGATGGTTGCTAAATCTGTTGCTGTCTCTTGATTCATTCAATTCAGTGAGTGACACGAATAAACATTTAGCATTGCTTATTTGACAAAATTTTGCATGTTAGCTCGGCTCTATCTCCAAAGCTTGGCAGAAGAGTTCGCCTGTGAGTTGTGACATCACATCGCGTCGCGTAACCGAGGCAACCGGTTTTGGCGGGAAGCAGCCACGAAGACTCATCAGCTCCATTCGACCGCAGTGCACCGCGAGATCCGACCGTGTGACCGACAGCCATACCGGCTGATAACGTGACTATATACATAACTCCAAACTAACTGGCGAACTAATCCGAAATTCAGTGAACTTTGAGTGTTACACGTGAGTTTTAGTAAACATTTTAGATGATACCCTGAAATCTCGGAACTAAGCTTTGTTTCCTGTCCAATATGAATTTAAAACCCATTAAACTTTCGTGATTCGTTTTAAAACCTTTCTCTGTGAACCAAATTCGTCAAGGGTAGTTTTAGCTGTTACGAGAATATACATGATGCTCTACTAGTGGACCGTTTAGAATGGCTAATGCAAAGGCAGTTAAAAGTTTGATTTATATTGGTCGCGTTAGAGCGGCACTTATCTAAATCCAAATATGCAAACATCCTCTTGTCTCTCGTGTTAGTACCACAGTTTTAGACAACGTAGGAACATACACAAAATGTGGCGTTTTACAAATATGGCATGGTAGTATTGTTTACAATTATGTCCTCATCTCTAAAGTAAACAAAATAGTCAAAAAATATGAATTTTGAATAAATGCTACAGATTTCATTGAAGTTATTCTCAACTTTCAACTCAACTGAAAATAACTCTGATAATTTGGATTTCATTTAATCCTACTTCGTAAGTAACATACCAATGTTACCAAAACATCCTACTTGGTATGATGCATCACTAAACTTATATAAATGTTGTTCTCTTGTCCGTTTTAGTCGATGATGTAAGAAAATAACATACATTTTTTAAACTAGGGCGTTATTTTCGACCCACCAGTTACGTCCATATATTGTCTTTCGCAAGTCTTGGTATGAGTATGTTATGCTACACAGGTTGAATTCTCAATCATGTGTGAAAAACTGCAACATCGCTGTTTAGCCCTGTTCTTACCACTATCTAGCTAAATATAATTGTAAACAAGGCATTAACTTGTTGTGGAGTCATTTGTAAATCATTTTATTAAAAACCTACTATGTGATAAAAGTCAAAGGATACCTTATAAATTATGTTTTTGTCGTACATAACTAAGTTGGCTGTTAGTCCTTGTTTTAGACTTTTAAGCGGCCTTAAACCACCGTCACCACCGACACCTTTTAGTTGATCTTTATGTCTAAACTTACTTTGCCATATCTCAGAGGCTCTACCTGGCCCCAACGGTACTGGTTACTATAACACAAACATTAAGTTGCTAATCTTGGTGATGCAACATGTAAAATCACCAAGGATGTTTGTATTTTAGAATCTCACTCACCCGCGGTTTTGTTTGCTGTGTCATTCCAGTTCTAAGTAATATTCCTACTTTAAGCCAAATTAGTTTGCGAGTGAAAGCGTAGGTAACAAACATCCATACACACTTTCGCGTTCTTATTATAGGTAGGTATCTAGGATTTGAAATAAAACATTAATTGATAATAACATTTGCCTTTACGTTAATCAAACTACTTCCATAAACCTGTGGGCCACAAATCAATCAATCAAGCATTGAGTTAAAACCAGTTTATACAAAAAACGCCAACATCAATTAGAATGAACGTCAAAACATTAATTAACAAATTGCATTGACTTGTTATTGAGTTTTATCTGTCGACCTTAGCATTTTGACCTCATAGATATATCTATGTTTCCTGGCTAAGAGCTATGAGCTCAAATATGAAATGGTCGATGACGACAGTGCACTCAGGTTATCTGTACGAGCTCAATTGAGACAAAACGACTCGTTCAGATTATAAAGGTGAATTGATAACAGACACATGCAAATTCAATGTCAAAATAATAACGATTCTTTAATATCAAAACTGCAGAACAAAATTCTGAAAATTTAATAGAATTTACAATGTGGTAACCGTTTGGAGTTTAGGAAATCTATTATTATCTAAATTTATCTATTTATATATTTATATTTGTAATTAGTGCGGAAAAATAAAAGAAAATAAATTTATAGTAGCAGTATAACATACTCGATTTAAGTAAGTACTTTTATGACCTCGCCAATGCTTGCTTATAAATATTAGAACGTCTAAAAATCTAAGCTATTATAGCTGCGTAGAAAAAAAGCACAAAATAATATTCTCAAACATAAATAAACCTTGTTATTGACAGAAATTTAAACTATTCGAGTTCAAAAGAAATGTTGATTTTGCGAAGGTTTCCAGGACTCATCGTTGCCGTTGGCCCAAAAACGTTTTTATTCATTTTTCATGGCGACAGCGACTCGTACGACCTGGCACTGAATATTCTTTCAGCAGTCGTTTTATGACCATAACATATTCGTCGCGTTCAAAGCGTCGTCTGAATCGATAGAAACAGTTTAGTTTTTGCAAGTTCAAGTAATACGAGGTCGTATTGAATTTTACAAATCTTGATATGGATAAAATATTTAGGTATACAACCGATGTTAAATGATGATTTTAAAAATTTTCTTTCTTAGATTACACTATGTATGTGTAACACATGTAAAAGAGTAACTTCCATAAAGAACTGTCAAAAAATCGATACTTGAGCGAAGTCTCAAGCCTGAGTGTACTCTGAATAAGAGTCTTAAAGACCTTTATTGATAATTTTGTCGGTCTAAGTAAGTTTTATCTGTGTTACAACTGCACGTAAACAAGCAAGTGTTAGTCGCTTTAAACTGTTCAATGCTAGGATATAGATAAGCGCTAAGTGCCTGTCTGTGACGATGTAGGTACATCTGAGATGACAACACCAGCATTTTCACACCTAAGTACCTACTTCTGGCTTCATTGTAGTTCAAATAAGATATTTAAACGTGGTTAAAGTTTTGTCCTTGACATTTGCAGTTGCGTTGTTAATTCGGAACTGAAATAGGTGTAGGCCTAAAAGCTCCTTGTCTTATTGAAAAAAACATAAACAATATAGGGACGATGTACCACATTATCGCTTTGCATGAGCCAGTTGACAACATAGGAGAACAAATGTAAACTGAAATTTCAAAAAGGGTATTTTTAATAAACATTAACTAGAGCAAAAATAACTTTACTCCAAGTGTTAAGTTTGGAGTAAGTAAATTTAGTACCTATTAATAAACTAGAAGTAAACCAATCCGAGCCAAGACTTTGAACTGAATAGGATTATGTACTATTAATGATAATTTGTCTTGTATCACCAGCGTGGGCTTATGTGAAGGCGTTCAATGAGTAACCTAACCAGTTATTACCATGATGACAATCCTTAACATCGTCGTATTGTTTACAACTTCATTCGATTTGAATAAAATAACCATAACTTAGAATTAGATCACAGTTGCAACTCTCAGATTTAGAAAGGAATCTAAAAATGGATTTTAGAAATCTAAACGAGTTTTGTTATACAATTCGATATAGCTTTCATTTGTCACTTATTTTTATTGTTGATTTTAATATATCTAAGAAAAAATTTGGATATTCCATACAGCGTCATCTTGTCCCTGCAGCATGGACCTATAGGTACCTACAGTAATGAGTATCATTATTGTCAAAAATGTAGGTAACTGATGATGAAAGTTGTATATATACTCGTATATGGAGTTGCATAGATGTAAGTAAGCAAACATTTAAGAGTCTCAATTTCTTATAACTTTGATTCGTAATAAAAAGTTTTGCACATAAGGTCTGGTGCCGCTAGGTGGCTTATGTCACCATTACTTTATAAGGAAAATCGGCTTTCTACAGTTAACTGAGCATTGATTTTGCGTAATGTTTTAATGTAGAACCCATATAGGGCATCTAGCAAGGTCCTGAAACGTTGAATACCCTGCTATTTTTTTTAAAGAAAGCTTTCAGAAAAGTATCGAGAGGAAACCAGTTAGATGGTTTTGTCTGTCACGTATGGAAAGCTACTTAGCATACTTTCCTCTGACTACCCCCTAGGAATCATTAAAGGATTTCAAAAATGTCTAAATTATCTGTGAAAAATAAAAAAAACTATTATTCTGCATATAACAATACACCTATACAAACTCATTGCTCACCATTTTTTACTTCTTTAATAAAACCTCATTACCATTTAATGAAATTGTCATTTTTGCTGTCACACTTTATTTTCTATTTTGCTTTGATGAATTTTTAGATGAAACACTACAATTTTGATTATTTATTTAGTTTTTGTTAGTTATATTAGCGTGCGAGTTGTGAAGTTAAGATGATGCAAACTAAATCAACAAAATCTACCATAAGCACGGCCAGATCGGTGAATAATTTGATTAATAACATTTTGTAAAAATGACTTGTTCAAAGTCTTATTTTTTGTAAAGTAAAGTTGTTTCATACAAACAATGCATCCAGAGTTAAGTATTTCACAAAACAAAATAAAAAAATGCAATAATAGTATCTTGGACGTTAGAGGGAAATAGAAGAAAAATACCTTCATGTTGTGACTTTGCATGAAATCAGGAAGATGAAGAAGATAAAAAAGTTACCTAAACCAAAATGATGTTTTTATAAGAATCGATCTGGAAACAAGGTTCTAGGAGTACTTACTTGATACATTTAATAAACTTTATAATTTTCCAGGCATTTATAGGAGGACAGAGGACAATACCAAGGACATCATCATCTCTCCCCAAGAAACTCTACCCGTGTGAGTCACTGATGGGCGTTCGGCAGAACCCGTGGAACCCGACGAAGAGACGGGGGCCTATCGCAGCTGAGGCAGCCAGTCCTGGACCAGCAGTCGTGTCCCTACCTACTCTAATAGGTCAGAAAATATTAAAGTACTAGCTGCGCCCCACGGGTACACCCGCGTAAGTCCCGTTTCCGCCGGCATATCGGGATAAAAAGTAGCCTATGTGTTATTCCAGGTCTTTAGCTACCTACATTCCAAATTTCATCGCAATCGGTTTTGTAGTTTGGACACATTGGATTTTTTATACCTAAATTCAAAAATAATAAATTAGCCCTCATTGTAATTTTGGGTGCGTGTAGAGAAATTAAACTAGTACCGAGTCAATAGGGCAATATTGTAAGGGCATGTCCATTAGTTTATTATAACCCTTGGCTCACTATGACATGTTTTCCTTTCATAATAATTATTTTATTAGTATAATTTTACACTCAAACGAAGGGATAGACACCCTATATATTTACAATACCACCTTATTAGGTGGTTTTACCAGCTATTTGATTACCTGCTTTTGAATATTGACTTCTGGCACAAAAACAACAATATTTTATATCATAATTTCGTTCTACAGTATTTAAAACCGGTTAATGAATACAAAAACAGATTATTTATTTTTTAAATATGCGACCAAATACTTTACATTGAGACAGAGTACATTTATCAATATTTCACACTATTTAAATGCTATACAATTGTAGAGATTGTAGAGGTCGCTATTACTTGTTTTCAAAAGAAGGTCACAAGATCAAATATTTCCGATATTTAGGTATAGGTATTACTTTAAAAAACAAGTTTAAGCACATTATCTGATTCCACATATCTACCTAGATTTAAATAAACTTAAGATTAACGATAAAATTTAGATGAACATAAAAACGCTTTAGATATTGGTTTGAATACTGTGATTTTATCACTAACATCTGTTGCACAAATTAAATACCTATGCCTTGAACTTAAACAAGAAGTATTTCTAGTCTAAACTAAACGTAGATTGTCATTATTAATTACAATAAGTACCTACCTGAAAACCATACATTTAACCATCGATGATAAATAGGTACCACCATCTCTTTAGTAAACCTTTCATAAAGTTATTTATAACAACAAAGTTTTTGCGCGTTACTCGACTGATACGCAGTGACATCACTTTGTTAACACTAGTCGCTGAACATAAACGTGTTCTCAAACATTTTATAATAAAACCAGATACATTTACATGTATTATCGTGTGCTCGTTAATTAAAAGTGTAGAATCAAGGTGATTATAATAAATCGATTGTAAGAGTAATAAAACTAAAGAAACAGAATGGTTTAAAAAGGCGAAATTGTAGCAAGATCTGTTTACGTGGGCTACATTGACTCTGTTCAAGGTGAACACAGCTGTGTTTGACATTGGTCGGTTGTAGGCGTGGGATGCGATATGGTACCTCTTACCATTACTTTAAGAGTGATTATCCATCTAAGTGATTGAAAGATTTGATACGAATAATGGCTTTGCTAGTAAAATGGTTTTCGTTGTGAAATGTTTCTAATAAAATATTTAAAACGAAGAAATTCTTAAATAATTGCAGCTTAAACCGAGATAAAATTTCTAAACAATATAAAACAATTGGTATTTGAATTGTATTGTGTATTTAAAAAACACAGTACCTAGAGAAAATGTCGTCTATTAGGTTGTCTCTACTAAAACTAAGACAACCTATTATTTTTAGAATTCCTCCAGGATTACGTATAATTTTTAGACTTTCTTAGTTTCTAGACTCACTAGTTCATGGAATCAGGTAACATTATTGTCCATTTCAGGAAAGCCTCCTCAAGAGTCACGGAGACCCCGAGCGCCAGCATTCACCTTCGGGCAGAAGCTTGAACCACCTGGAACCAACTCTTTAAAAGCCGGACCTGGCCCTGCTTCTTACAACACAGAAGGCATGACAGCTAAAGGTATGTCGATCAATGTTTTAAACTTGTATTCTTGTTACTAGGATAAATATTATGTTGATTCATTTAATTAAAACATTTCATATTCTTAAAAATGGAATAATGTGAATTTCTACAATCGCTTAGAATAACCGAAAAGTTGAAACTTGCATTCGAAATCGAGTGGTCTGGACCTTTGCTCTTAAATCTAAAATCGATAATTATCGTGCCAATTTATCGTCTGCAGTTTTAAGAGTAGGGAGCCAAGAAGTGACTAATCAAAGGAAAAGCTATGATAGACAGATATGGATCGAAGTGTTTTGACATAATTATACCAATATTTATACATATTGTTTGTATTTAGTAGTTGTTGATGTTGATCCAATTTACTTTTATATTTCTACAATTTCTTGTATGGTTAATGCATTTCGGAAGTATAACATTTCCATATTCCCCCGATAAAAAGCTCTGATTTTAACCAGACGGTGTAATTATTTTGGTCACGAGTGGAAAGCTCGGAAGACTTGCGTGCCGATTCCGTATTCGGGTCGCACAAACTGTTGACAAATTGCCCCCTACGACTCAGACACACGAAACTTTTGACGTCACAACATTGGTTTGTGCCTATAAACTCATTATCACGTTAGAAATCATCTTGAATAAAATTGTCAATAGAATACTATTCAGACTTCTTTACTTCTAACTTTACCAATCAGACTTTAACTACTGATGAGAGTAGAAAAAACTTAGCACTGTCTTTAAATTTAATAAAATTATGTCAGGGAAATGTTTTGTATAGGGCTATTTTCATCAAACTTGATACTGTTGTAATCTAATAAATAGCTCAGTTAAATACTACCATTCAGACAAGGTTTATAGTAATCTTGTCACAAACATTTTCATTAGTTTGTCCATAAACTGGAACGAGCGGCAGGACATCAATCTCCAACTGCCGCGTAAAATAAAAAGTTTATTGATGTTAGGTAAAGTGATGTTGGAAATCAATTGAAACGATGTACAATAAATCTACCGCGGTAGGTAGAGTTTTATCAGGATTAACTGTCATTTATGTGTCATTGTTATCTCTTATGGTAAAAACATTATTCATTGTAACAGTTAAAACCGCAAAACTTTAGGCTTTGCACTATCAAAGTATTTTTTTTAACTTAAATTAATGTAGGGAATGAGAAAATAATCTATGACTACCAGTGGCTAACACTGGTTCCTAAGGCTCTTTGGCATGTTAAGTTGTAATACACTCCGGAAATTTAACCTTTAGCTGAGTGCACTCAGTCAGTCTGTCACTCATTGAACTCATATTAGCGAATACATAATTTCCCTGTTAAGGTTTTGGAATATACCAGAACAATACCGAAGCTCAGCCTATAAGCTTATAGCTATAGGTATGTTCAGTCTTCCGTCAAATACATGCCATCCTTTGAACGATTTACCGATAGCCGCTCCCACAGCACTAGCGACGAATCAACCGAGCGCAGCCAAATATGAAGCTGTGAACCAAATTGAACGATTGTCGTGGACCCTTCTCTATTTTTACTGCAGGTCAATGACATGATGAATGTTTTTGTCATTAGTAGTTATCGACCTCGTATTAGGATAATCAATAAGTATTCTGTATCTTTAGCAATTTTATTACACGTAATGATGATACCATTAGAGGTTTGTATAAAATATTAAGAGAGCTAAATTAAGTTGACTTTCAGCTCGTTTCTCGAATGCAGATTATCCCTATAATTTTATCAATAGTCAAATCACGTGCAAAGTGTCAAGTTGAGAACAATTTTGATACTTGTCACGTGATATGACCATTGATTAGCTTAGTTTTGGAGATGATTTGCGTTTGAGGAACCGGCTGTTACTGTGATGCTGATAATTTGGGAAATCTCCTTTTATTTCCCTCATCTTTAACTTCTGTTATAAGTTCTGAGAAAATTACTGTTTTTGATAAGCAATAAGATACTCATTGGTAGACGGGAAGTGAATGATGTCGATCAATGCATCGATTATATCGATTTATACCTAAAGTTACGGGCTTGAGACTGGTAAGAACCTTGTATACATAAGGTGATAACATTGATTTATAGCAAGCTCTTGGAGTAAGATAGTGTATAGAGTAGAATCGGTCTGCTAATTCTATTCTATGAGCATTAATAGCTAAATAATTTAAACGTTTAATGTGTATTTGTTTTTCAATCTGTTGTGTTTGCAGTTCAATCAGCAGTAACCGCTAATACGATTTAAACCTAAATGAAACAGAATTAATGGTTTTCAGCTTAAATAGGTATCAAATGAAAATGAAGTAAGAACCACTTACTAGATAAATCAATTATTTGTAATAGAGATCGCCGTGGGAAGTGGTGACTGTCGTTTACTAGTTAATTGCATAGGTTTCTAGAAGGAAAATTGCCTCGTGTGCAATTATACAGTCTACCACCTACGCACAGCCGTCGTCTGTCTTCGTTCATGTTGGATTCAAACAAGAAGTTAACCGTTTAATACGCAAGGACAAATTATACTTTGTTTACTTAGAACTTTGATGAACACAACAATAACGAGAAACTTCGCAGTTTTATTACAATATTAATAATAGTAGATATCCCCAGTAAATGCGGAAGAAATTAGGGACATTTTACTTAATGTCGTGATTCATACTGCGACATGACTGTAAGTGGGTCATGACTGCAGTGTTATTTGCATAACCGATGTCGTCTGCTTGTTTTATTACTACCTGTTCAAGTAGATTCCGGCATGCACTTTTTCTGCCGGCGCAGGCCATGTTTTAAACCAAATTTTCTATAATAAATAGCTCGACAAATACCGAGCGGATACCTTGATAAATTTCATTGGATAATTGCTTTAAGAAGGTGATTGCGTAGTCTCGGCAATTTCATTCAATAAGCTTAATTGGCGTCATGGTTGACATTGGCCGATCGTGAAATGAGTTTCACTGCATTGAATCGAAGTCGCCAAATAAGTCCGTATGTGCGAAGGTGATCTGGGTGTCTGAGTCAGCGCTGCCTACAAACCCTGACGAGTCGCGTCGGGCTCGGTGTTCGATCCTCGGTCCTCAGTCGCGCATCCACCTCCGGTCAGCCGTCACCACTCGCATGCGCACCTTGAACTTGCAACGCAAGTTGTGATAAGGTTTTGTGAAGTTACAGTGTAGTGATATCGACAGAAACGACAGAATTTATAGAGGTAAATAAAGCACACGATAGGCATAATAAAAATAAGGAAACGATTTCGAACTGTACAGACAGGCTATAAATCATAAAATTGGCTTTTGAGTTCTATTCGATTTGATAGTAAAGCCGCTTTGAAGCGCTACTGAATATTTATGAATGTGGATGGTTGAATAAAGAACAGTGCGATATTATTATTATCATTATCACCTGTTTGACTGAACTTTGTTTGTTATTGTTAAACCGTATTTGTATGACTAAATCATTATAATCTGAAAATAAACAATTTAAATGAGAATGCACTTAACAACCGAGATATGTTTCTGAGATAGCACAAACTCTATTGAATATGTTATTTGTTGACAATTATATGGACACCTGTTGATCTTAATGATAAGTTACGTACCGTGTATTACAAATAGGTCAAATTGAGATGAATCAGTCATGCTGCGAATAAAAGTGTTAGACTGAATAGTTTGTAATAACTGAAATGACAGGACGTGCTGTGGGACCGGCTGTGTCTCTGCACGGACGCTGGCCGCCCCCGCGAGTGACCCCGACCCCGGCACCCTGTGACTACGAGCCCAGCAAGGCTTCCAAAGCCACACTGGACCATGCCCCAGCATTCTCTATAGGACTCCGCGTGTGCCCGCCATTGCCCGGGGGCAAGACGCCAGGTGGAATAAGCCCCTTCTGTGCATCATGCCTTGAGCTTGTAGCATCTGTTGTTCACATTTCGGCTTTGTAGCAGTTAAACCTTTAAAACGTGTTTTAGGCGTCTCATCTGTACACTGCGATTCTCTTTGACACTTCTGCAGTTATGTTGGTTTGATCACGCTTACCTAGTATGTTTTATAATTAAGTTATTGTTATGTAGCCAGTTGTTTATTGCATTTTGGCTTCGCTTGATTGACCATGAGTGTATGATTTGTATGTTCATGGCTACTGTTTCCTTGGTTTTAATAATGTAGCCGTTTACATATCTTGTAGTCACCAATCCATATCCATTTATCGAATTTTAAATGATTTCTTAAAGTTAATTTGTTGCATTTTTAATTTACTTCATTTATACAACCCCGATTACCTCAATTAAGCATAAAAACAGGCTCAGTACCTCATTGCCATTTTGCAATAAAAACGGCATGTTGTCGCTCCATAATTTAAAGATTCATTGAATCTTTTCCATTGCTCCAATCACGTAGAGCTACTTTATTTTATGTTCGTTCAATATCCATTTTTGTACGTGCAATAATGTCGAAAGCTACTTTAAAGCAGATGTTTCGGTCTTGAAAAGTTGTTTCTCCAAGTATGTTTTCATTTGTCATTTTGATGTCATCGTTCATTTTAGTATCGCATTGTTTTCGTTTAGCATTGAACTGTCGTGTCGGCCTCACTAGCTCATGAATCATTTCGGCTTACTATGTACTATAAATCTTGTTTACCTACGTAGTCAAGGAATTATAAAGTTCAAATATTAGAATATTTATTTTAACCATTATAAGTAGCTGTCATTATAAAAAATATCTTTAAGTAAAGCATTCATCTTGAATTTAGTCATCTCACACATCGATTTTTTATGTTTTTTAAATCTGACCATGTCTTTTTCAGCGCCTAACGTGTATTCTATGCCTCCCGTCCTGGGCGAGGCTAAAGAAGGTAACAAGAGAGCAGCACCGGCGTTCAGCATCACGGGAAGAGGGAAGGACATAGGGGAGAAGATTCCTATGCCTGGTCCCGGCACGTATTCACCAGAGCCCTCAGCGCTCACCAAACGACCGCCTGCGTACACCATGGCGCCAAGACGGGAGGTCAAAGCACCAACTGCAGCTGTACCGGGCCCGGGTGTTTACTGTCCTGAGAAGGTATATATTCCTCTTATTTTTATTATCAAACGTACTAACAATAATTCAAATGAATTGAAGTGAACATTTTAGTTTTGCTTTTTATGTTGGAGCGTCTTTGAAAGTTTTTTTAGTCTGAGAAGCAAAGTTGAAATTCTAAGGATAAATTCCCAGTATGGTCACTCCTATACTCTTTTTTTCAAACATTATGTATTAGTGAAATAACTATAGCACCTATATGGCTATAGGTGCTATAGTTATTTCACTATACATAACCCATATTCAAGGTTGATATTGTTTTGAGTGCAAAAAATATGACATCATCGCCTGAAATAGCTTAAATTATTCACGCGCCGAGCAAGGAGAAACAGCGCTTGGTTGATCTCATTGTAAGACTACGTTGCGCTTGGATGGTATAAGCCTATGCATTATAAATCCATATTTAGAAATCGCAAACATTGTAGGCGGTAGAAAGGACTATTGAATAGGTTCAATTTGCGAACCACGCGGAACATTGCTTCCTGCAATACGCCCTCGGCGGAAACGTCGATTTGAAATAAACAATGTGCTAAAGCTTTCATCAAGGTCCTATACCTGTCAGCTTTGAAGAAGCAAAAATATTGTTTCCTTAATCGATATTACTTGTAAATTATTTTCCTCAGCCAGATGGCATTTGTATTCAAGGTTTTTTTTATAAGGGTTAAAGCAAGGTTATTACTACTTGCATCTTATGGTGCTACTCAGGCTAAAATAGGCTCTTGTTTTTTATAATTCACCTTTAACTAACCTTTTCCACTAACATGAGCTGGGTACACACAACAGGTGTGCGTGAACTTACCGTGGGCGCCAGCGCATACCTTCGGCATCAGACATTCTCCGTTCACTGGCGAAGCCGTCCACTATCCGGCACCTGAAGAAATAAGCACCTTCTAACCTGTCTGTAACAAGCCTAACATTATAAGATTTACATCTTTGATCATCGCACTTTTATACTTCGATATTATATTTTCGTAACTTATGATAAATGAAAACTTTATTTGATAATACTCGTAGCTTATTAAATCTTTTTTGTAAGATTCATATTTTATTAAATAAATTGAATATCATATTTTAAAATGTTTATTCAAATCACGCTGCTTGGAACTTCTCTCGAGAAATATTAAGGTACCAAGTATTTCCCTTTCTTGTTATTGTAGTTTCATAATGTAGTTCATGACTAGATTTGAAGATAGAACTCGATGACTTTTGTAGTTAGTATTATCTTGTAGGGTTAGTATAGTTTAGACACCGCAGATTTTTCCCAAAAGCTTTAATTAAATATTAATGATTTTCTATTTATCTATTTCAGGCTGACTCAAGGCTTCGAGACATGTCACCGAAGTATACAATTTCGAGCAGAATGAAAATGGTTCGGAGAGTCGATAATGTTCCCGCGCCAAACGCGTACTCTCCAGAGAAGGCAGACAGAATGCTCAGAGAGAAATCGCCTGCTTTTTCCTTCAGGACCAAGTCAGAGATTGTCAGAACACACGATGCACCTGCACCTAACATGTACTCTCCCGAAAAAGCCTTGAACTCTCTCAAAAATGGTCCCAAATACACTTTGGCAGGAAAAGGATGCGCGGAGAAACTCGAAGTAACTCCAGGACCTAACCATTACAATCCACAAAAAGCTGACAAGATTTTACATGAGAACTCACCGTCTTATTCACTACGCTCAAAAGATGTCGTCGACAGAATCGAACAAACACCTGCTCCGAACATGTATGCTCCGGAGAAGTCAATGCACATGTTAAATGGAGGCCCAAAATATACACTATCTGGGAAGACTACTGTTACAAAGGTGTCAGAGACACCGGCTCCAAATAGTTACAGTCCAGAAAAAGCGGATAACGTGTTACACGAGCACTCTCCAGCTTATTCGTTTAGAACCAAGGAGCACGTTACAATCAGAAGCGAATCACCAGCGCCAAATTTGTATGCACCTGAAAAATCCATTCATATGTTAAATGGAACTCCAAAATTCTCATTGGCAGGAAAAGGACACTCTCATAAGATTGAGAATACACCTGGTCCAAATGCATACTGTCCGGATAAGGCTGACAAAGTTCTTCATGAATCCTCACCATCATTTTCATTTCGAGTAAAAGATCACGTGACCAAGACTGATGATACTCCAGCCCCAAATGTTTATGCGCCTGAAAAGTCGATTCATATGTTGGATAGCTCTCCGAAATACACTATGTTAGGGAAGGGTCATTCTCCTAAATTCGAAAACATTCCAGCTCCTAATATGTATAGTCCTGATAAAGCCGATAAATTGCTACACGATTCATCCCCTGCTTACACTTTTAGACCTAAGACTAATTACGAAAAGCTTAACGATACTCCCGGCCCGAATATGTACGAGCCTCATTTGTTGGATGGAACGCCCAAATACAGCCTTTATGGCAAAGGTCACGACGCTAAACCCTTAGATACGCCTGGCCCTAACCAATACAGTCCTCAATTATTGGATGGAGCACCGAAGTACAGCCTTGGGGGTAAAGGACACGAAAACAAGCCTTTTGATGTTCCAGCACCAAACGCCTATGATCCAAAGCTACTAGATAATACACTTAAGTACTCTTTGGCAGGCAAAGGACATGAAGGGAAACCATCTGATACTCCTGGCCCCAATAATTATGACCCCCACCTACCTAGTAACTCTCCAAGATACACAATGGGTGGAAAAGGTCTTGATGGAAAGATTCCCGAAGGCCCTGGACCTAATGCTTATGACCCCCATTTACCTGATGGTACGCCAAAGTATAGTTTGGCAGGTAAAGGTCATTTTGGAAAACCTTTAGATACACCCGGGCCTAATGCTTATGATCCTCACCTCCCAAGTAACACCCCTCAATACACTATGTTAGGGAAAGGCCATGAAGGAAAACCATCTGATACTCCTGGCCCCAATAATTATGATCCTCATCTACCCAACAATTCTCCACGATATACTATGGGAGGGAAAGGGCCAGACGGAAAGATTCCACAAGTGCCTGGGCCTAATGCCTATGATCCTCATCTACTTGATGGAACACCAAAATATACTATGGCAGGAAAGGGGCCTGCTGGCAAACCTTCTGATACCCCTGGTCCTAATGCTTATGATCCGCATCTTCCTAACAATACACCAAAATATACAATGTTAGGAAAAACTCACGATGGGAAACCACTCGATACCCCCGGGCCTAATGCGTATGATCCTCATCTGCCAAGTAGTACACCTAGGTTTACAATTACGGGTAAAGGAGCTGATGCAAAGATATCCTATGTACCAGCACCTAATCAGTATGATCCTCATTTCATTGATGGAACTCCTAAATATACAATTGGTGGTAAAGGACAACCGGACAAAATCGTTGATACACCAGCTCCAAACGCATATTGCCCAGAAAAAGGAGACAAAGTCTCGCATGAAAGCTCACCTGCATATACATTTAGATCAAGACAGCCCCCGCAAAAACCTTACGGTAATCCAGCCCCTAATGCCTACGATCCAAGCAAATTTGAACACATTAGTGATGGATCACCCAAGCATAGTTTTGGAATTAAGCGGCCCGACGAAAAACATTTCAGTAACCCTGCTCCTAATGCTTACTGGCCCGATTGGGCTGATAATGTAATCCATGAAAGCTCTCCATCTTACTCCTTCAGGCCTAAAATTGAAGATGGTAAAGTTCTTGATACGCCAGCTCCAAACTCATACAGTCCTGAAAAGGGAGAGAAAATGTTACATGGATCTTCTCCCGCATACACGTTCAGGCCTAAGATTGAGGACGGCAAGGTTGTAGACACTCCAGCTCCTAACTCATATAACCCGGAGAAGGCTGATAAGGTACTACTTGACAACGCACCTCGTTACTCATTCAGAATAAAGACAAAACTGCACAAACCTGATGATATTCCTGCGCCTAACAGTTATGAGCCAGAAAAAGCTGATAAGGTCCTGCTACCACATGCACCCCAATATACCTTCAGAGTCAAAACTGACACATTAAAAGTTCTTGATACACCAGGTAAATACTTTCATAAACGACAACAATTTCAGAAACTCGTGTATCGTATAGTATTTTAATCTAAAATTTTGCATTACAGCTCCTAACATGTACAACATCCCGACTCCTGTGGAGACACCGCTTTACACCATTTCTGGAAGACACAAGGAACCAATTGACGAGAGATTAAAAGTACCAGCGCCTGGAACTTACAGTCCTGAGAAAGGATACAAGTTCGTCTTGACATACTCTCCGCAGCATACTTTCGGTATTAAAGTTCAGACAAATAAATACACAGACACACCAGGTTAGTATATTTAATAGATAATTAACATTTTAGTACTTGAACCATTTATTTACAAATGCCGTAGTTCTATAGTGATTTATTGTTTGAATTTAAATAGGTAGAAATATCTATATTCTCATGTTAATTACAAAAACAGTACAACAAACAAAAGCTTCTGCTATAAAACAAGAGTGAATGGTGCAAGTGTCACTTAAACGCACCGCTTTTTCTGAAAAAGCGAGTATATTCCCATTCTGCCACTCTTATCAGACGACGTGCATAAATTGGCATACATTGTTTACACTCGCTTGTTCCAGCCCCAAACACGTATCGTATCCCGTCCGTTCTCGACACTCCGGTGTACACAATCACGGGCCGACACAAAGTCCCGGTCGACGATAGAACGAGAGTTCCCGCGCCTGGCACCTACTCACCCGAAAAGGTAACGCTGAGTGATATTTCAAACTTCTTTGGTAAATATAAATCGATAATATTTTGGTAGCATTGATACGATTGAGCAAGTTCATTTATATTGATAACTCTTAAGTTTAATTCATGTAATATTTTTCAGGTCCAAATTAGTAAAACGCCTCAAATAACATTTGGAATAAAGCATTCTCCTTTATTGGGGCAATTGAAGCCAATTGACAAACCACGGCAAGTCGAAAACAGTACTCGCTCTACAACAGAGACATATCAGACCAGCAACAACGTCCAAGGAGTTCAAAAGGTTAGCAGACAAGATACTTATGACGCTGAGACCATCAACGCCATCCAAACTCGTAGTCATGTCACTCAAATTAGGCCTGATAGTGAAATCAGAAGTGCCACCATCTCCCCCGAGCCGATCCAAACAACTGACACACTAACCCAGGAAATCGTTTGGGTGCCTGAGCAGTCGATACGCAGGGGTTCATACACGATCGAAAATCCCGATGCAAACGGTTTCACTGAACGTTATCAACATAGCGAGGTTATTCCGGTCGAAAATGGGGTCATTCGTACAGCGGAAAGTGGGAAAAAGGGTGCCTATTGCAGCGAGAATAGAAGCAGTGAAGTGATCCGTGGGGATGGGTATGAACAAAACGTGGAAAGGAATGTGAAGAATGCCAGCGCTCATGAGAGTAAGCAGACGGGTAGTGAAGAGGTCCGTACTGGCACTGAAGTGAAACAGCTTGCTAATGGAGGTGTAGCCAAAACGACCACGACTACGACTATTCGAAAGGTTGGCACAGCGGCTAAGACCGCCGATGCGACCACCACTGTCACCCGTACTGCCACCGCGGTGACGTCACGTGACGTCGGTGTCAAATAAAACCCCGTCTTGTTCTCAAGAGTGCGGTCTGACTGAACTGAAGTTACTATCAGCATCAATCTATACTTCAAACTAAGGGCGGTTTTCATAAAATAGTATGTAAGGTATCAACTATTTTTGCATCTTATTATGGAACACGCCCTCTCCATTATTCATGACAACTAATTTATTACTTAGAGTTACACTAATAATCTTCTATCAACTGCTATTTTCATTTACATAGAAATAAATAATAATACGAGCTTGGACAAGATACTTTGTTTATAATATAGAGCATACCCATACGCCAAGATTGCGTGTAATTTTATCACAATTATTTGCATAATAGGTATACCTTTGAAAATACCGATGATAATTATTTTAATGATAGTGTTGATATAATAATTGACATATAACTTTACGAGCAAGAATGCTGTTCAGTTTATTTAAGCTTTTGTTATAGCTTTAAGGAAAAATACATTTACAAAATGTTTCTTTAACATTACTAATGATATTGTTATACAATACAAATTCTATTAATAAACTTTTATTGATAAGAGTTGTTTTATTTTTACCTATACTAAAACAACCTGTCTACTAAAAATTGGCTTTTCCTTGTGGCAATATTTTTACATAAACTTAATTGAAAGTCTATGTAGGTACTTATTTATCGCTCTCCAAAATATCCTCAATTTGGTCCAAATACCTAAGAGTAGGTACCTAGCTTCCTCTTACAATTGTCTCAGTGTTTAAAGTTTCATTAAGTTTTTAGAATTCTCTCAAAGTCAAAGACCTCTAAAAAAAATTACAACTACCTATTTGCTTTGAAATATCATATGATCATGATTGTATTGTATCCCAGGGAACGGTGGACATTTCTTTCAGTTCCTATTTGTTTTGAGTTTTTAATGAATAATGCGGTTGTAAACAAAAAAATAAAAACCCATTTGTTTGTTATCACAAAAATGACAAATATAAACGTAAAATTATCTGACGGTTGGCGGATGTAGTGATAAGTGTGAGTTTGAAACGGATGCTTTATACCTACGGACTCTGGATAAGTGAGCAATGAACTGCCTCCCACACATTTTAATTCATCAGTGTGGAACAAAAACCTCTGAGTTAGAGCGAAGTGGTAGAGAAAGACAAGGAAAGCAGACCCCATCATCAGTGGTAAGGTGGATGGTAGGGCATTAGTTTTCGAATTGTATAATAACTATCCTCGCTAACGAGTCAAGTATTTCAGATGTATTAAATTATTAGTTCATGCAAGTCATATTCAATCTACAAAAAACTGATTGTAGGGCCTCAGATGTGAGCTCGAATAATGGTGCATAAAAAGAGTTCGATTTTCATTTTTTAGAAATACCTATAGCTAATGATTGTAATTTTCATTGTAATTGTAATTTTAGTAATATAACGGAAAAGAGAAGATACCTACTTAATTTTTGGACGGAAATACCTAATTAGGTAAATAAATAGTTTTTTACACATCAACGACAAATACATTAAAATAGCCCCGATAACTATACAATCTGCGGTCTGATCACAGCAATGAGTCACCGAACGATAAACAAGTCACTACACAACTTTTAATAACTTTGAACCGAATCAATTACTTTTGACAGATATTTTCATTCGTCTATTGTTGTTAAATTTTCTCGTGAAAATTATGAATAATGGCCTCATTTATGAACGGTTGGCAACCAGTAGAAAATAATTGATGTGTAATGTAATGTTTCATCGTGTTGATAAATGGAGCCTCCGTTTTTAGGGTTCTGCAGCTCACAAAACTTCTATTTGAATAAACTTTTTAGAAAAAAATGTTTACTGTTTTTACGGCATATCAATCTAAAGTACCTACCTAGTAAATCCTGAAATAAATTTACCTACTGCTCTTATGTACCTACTTTCTATTTACGTTTTTATAACGGATGACCTCTTTTGCGTTGGACACAGGTTGCGGGTTCAATTCCAGGCGCTAAATAAATTGTATTTTCTGCTGATATTGGTTATAAAAAGTTATACAAACAACAAATAATTGAGTACAAGGAAGATTTTTATTTTATGTAGAACACTATGACTTGGTCTGGTTTTTTTGTAATTAACCTTTATTGAGTTTTTTAGCACGTACGTTCTAGGAAAGACTAGCGTTTTCCGTATAATTTACTAGCATGTATTAAACGATACGTTTCATTAATTAAAGTGTTTTAATGTTCTATTCCCTACTCTCTTATCTATACCAGCTCTAGCATATGCGAGTTTATTATGTATCCTACAATACTACATGCCTATAAACTTTTTTTAATTTCAAATTATTTATTTAGATTCCATCCAAATCAAATCTAAATTATAATAGTGCGCTCAAAAAAAGAAAGGTTTATTTATTATAGGTACCTACTTATTTTAGACACTAGCATCTCACGAAAGAACTCTCACGAATCAGATTTTTATAATTAAAAATTATATCCTTGGAAATCACAGAGTCAAGCTAATCGATGTAATGTTTGTGTTATGGTAACCAGATGACTGATTTAAAGTACCAAATAGATATTATTTTTTGTAATTAAGTTGTGTTAGTTTGTCTAACGTATTACTATTTCTTACATGATATTATTTGACAAGTTTGGATACCGGGATGAATTCTTGTATGCTCTACAAATAAGTGTACAAAGTCTGAGTGACCGTGAGCACGACACAGGATGTCGTGGCGTGGAGCCGAGCTAGGACTGTGTGACAATTGTGCTTTGTTATTTATAGGCATGATGATATCATATTCATTCATAACAATCCTATTCTCCTGGAGAGTACCAACAGAAAACATTAATTTACTGATCCTTCTCAATGTCTATTATTAAATATTTCTAGTTTTCTTTTCGATAAGTTTATAGTTAACTTTCCATGCCTTTGCACATAGGATCGCGCGACACTGGCGAAGGTTGATTGACGTAATAGCACGTAATAGCCCCCTCACAACCCCCTACCACCCCACTATAAACGAAATTAATGTTTGCCAGTACCCTGCGTCCCTGTGTCCAACGGCGATAAGCATTGCGTTACAGATTCATTAATAGTTACTAGGTAAATGACGACTGAAGTTAAAAGGCACAAGAACCAAAGTAACAGATGTTTATCTCATGTTTTAAGAATTAAATGGTACTGGACAGGACGTATTTCTAGATACTGCGACCAAAGATGAACGATACTAACAACCATCTCATCTGGAATGGACCAAGCAAGGGGCAAGCGGGGAGTGGACAGTGGTAAGTGGTACCTACTTACTTTTCTTTTTACCAATTATTTCGTCAATAGTGGACCAATTACCAATTATACTTTTTAAAAATTACCTGTTTCTTTGTGGTGGTCCAATTAAAAAACTATTATAGCTTCATTATTTACGTTAATTTTCACTATACTAAGTCATGATATAAGCAACTTAGAGCATATTGAATTTAATATAGCGATGTTCACAATTAATTAGGTATGAAACTTTGATTAAATCTATTAAAAGGTTTAAATTTAGTCGACAGGTACATGTAAGGATATAAATACTGCTGCTTATAATATGCATACATGACTATCTTTTGTGTGGTTACGTTTAATATTAAAACTGGATTTAAACATACTTATTATTGTTAATATTTATATTGTTTGGATGATTTTATTGCATTATTTTAGAAATATGTAAATAAATACTTTAATACCCACTAAGGTGTCCTTATAGGTATTCTAAGATGGCTTGTTCAACTAGGTCTTAGTGTTGGTGAAGAGTTAGGTTCGTGTAATTACAAGTAAGGTAGGTACCTACTTAAAAGTTGGCTTGATTTTCTTATCAGCATTGTAATAATAATTAGCAGCGACTTTAAATGTTTTTTTACGTGTTCCCTAATAATTTCTATTGTCGCTTGAATTTTATTAAAAGTTGAAGGTGAAGTTTTCTAACAAAATTATGGCCAGAACACGCGACAGGTCAAGGGCGCTTGCAAACCTAAGATTATGCAATAACTAGATACGATTGTGAGCAGCATTGGTTGTTGATGTAGAATAGTGCTTGTAATTTCATTCAATGAATTTTATTTTCATCCGATTAGAAATAGGTTTTTTTTCCAGACTTTAAACACGTACCTCTCCATTCTAAAAAATGTTTGCATGCACCAAATTATTTGGTCATGCCTCAAGGATCTGAAATGTCTAAAAGATCTGAGAAAATATACCGAAAGAACCTTTTCTAAACGGCAAAGATCATCGTTAATAAACCTGCGTCTGTGACAAACTTCAATATAAACCATTGACGACGACGAGAAGTAATTAAAAAAACCAGTAAGTACTTAGTTCTCAATATAACAGGGAAATAGTCGTTATTTTTCTTTGGACTTGGCTCATTAAGTAGGTAAAATACTTAAATACTCAGCTCAGATTTTTTTACTCAGCTCATTTTTTTTATATCCTCGCGCATAAAATGAATGAACAGAAGGTGTAGGATGAACTTTTTATCAATAATAATAAGGTCATCAAAACAATAATCTAAAATGAGTACATGAATAACATGTTTGGCATATCAAACTTAGTGTGGGCTCAATGTAGGTAAACAAAAAGTGTTTAGTCGCGAGCTCAATAAATCAGTCTAATAAAATGAATGACATCACGTTTCTTGAAATTAGTTGACAAACAATTTGCCTCCAGTAGTTCATCGTCCTTGTTTCTATACCCTACGCAATTGTCATTTGTGCCAATTTGTGGAATGAATTCCTACAGCCCATACAGGTATCATTATGTGGGTAGTTCTGCAAGTGTAAGGGAATTATTTGGTACCTTTATGTTATGCTCACTTTGAAAGGGGCCATAAGTTATCTTACTGCCAAAACCTTTCTATCTCCGATTTCGCTTACTGTCGGTAGATATTTGACACATTTTGTATGGAAATAATGTCAAATATCTATCCGCAGTAGGCAAAATCGGAAATAGAAATGTTATTGAAATTGGCAGTTAATGTTCAAGGTTTATATTCATGTTTAACACATCCACTACCACGTAGTGCGTAGGATATAAGCTATCCTGGTACCAAATTTCATACAAATCCGTTAAGCCGTTTGAGCGTTCAACAAACAATCACACTTACACATTTTCACACAAACTTTCGCCTTTGTAATAGTAGTATTTTCTCAAGTATTTATTTGTAACAGTAAATGTCAAATTGTGTGAGTAAAGTGACACTAAAAATAATTACAAATCCTAACCACTATCAGTGTGTGGTATCAGTTATCAGTATACAAACAGAAATCGGTAGATATCAGCATTTTGCGAGATGTCATATCAAGTTGTCTACAGAGTGTATTTATTTCTGATTGCACTATCTGCGTTGATAACTATGGTACCATTATAATATCACAATTTACAATGTGTACTTTTATGATACTTGTGGTAAACTCAAAAGCTTTTACATTTTAGTGTAAGTAGATATATAACTTTTTTTGAAGAGGCTCGGGGAAAATAAAACAAATGTCTTTTGTTCTTCAAACAATAATGGGGCTTATAAGCAGCAACATCGAGCATACTTTTTTAAACGAATAAAAAGTAGAGTGCGGTATTGTATTACTATCTGTATTCTGTAGTTTTATGTAGAAGCTGCTCAAAATTGTGATAATTTTGATAGTAGGTTTCTTTAGTTTCAGTAGTAACTAACAATATCAATTACTAACTAAACTAATTTGCCATCCTTTTTATTTTGATCGTTATGAAAAGGACGGTTACATCTTTAGTAAGTTAAGTCACAGGTTTAGTTTTAATTTGGTGCCATCAGAATCGTCACTAATGTCCCAATTTTGAAGATTACCCTTAAACTAAAAATAAAAACGTTCGTGTTCTAATCTACTCTCGAGCTGATAGTTCCACATTAGATTAGATTTGAATCAGATTTTCGGAATAGGTACTTATGTATGAGAGTACTTTTTGATTGTACGTACAGTCGCAATACAATAATAATATCATCATCATCATCATCATTCTCAGCCTGTGTTAACCCACTGCTGGGTGTAGGCCTCCTCCAATGTCAAATAATAATATAGGTACATTGAAAAAGTTAGATAGATAGATAGATAGATAGATAAACATTTATTCAGCACACACGAAAGGTACAGTAGAGAAAAGACAATGACACAGAAGGACACAAAACAGGCAGGCAGGTAGGTACAAAGTAGAAAAAAAACAAGCACAATTAAGACAAACATATAAACTAAAACTAGGTACCTTCCTGCACTGATAAGTCAACAAAAAATTAGCCCCTCCTGTGTAAGCAGTGTTGCCGAATGGCATCCAGCGTGATCCTACTTCCAAACACAAAGTGAGGAAGTAGCGCTGGTTTTCAGATTAGACCTGGTTCAGTAGTTAGGTCAGTCGGAGCGAAAATACATAAAAAATTGTACATAGCCTTAATAAATGGTAAGTAAATCATAGTAATCTAAGGAGTGATAGATAAATATAGGTATAAATATATAACGTACCTATATATATATATATATATATAAATATATTTTAATACCAGAAAAACCACAGCAAATAAATAGATAATGCTATATACCATACTATCATAATTAAATAAATTAAATATAAATTACATAGATGAGCCAATATGTCAATGTCAAAGCTGACTGACAGTGACTTTACTACACTACACTTCTAACCTAGTTGCGCTACTCAACCTGGGCACCATGCCGTACCGGCGGCGTGCACAACAATCACGTTTTTATACGTGGCAATCTGCACCGGAACTATTTCTCATTAAGCGACAAGAACAAACAACTGAATTTTAACTACCTAGACAAGAAATCTCATGGACATAGCATCAACTTGTGCTTATACAATACTTATTACTTATACTTTTTAATAAAATACTACCATGTACAATCTATACGATTGTACATGTATAAGTATTAAATGATAGAATATACAACACGGTGCGTTTAGTACATCTTATTGGAAGTGACTGTATAAATAAGAAGCAATTTAAAAAAATCTTATACGTTGTAAGGATAATACGAGTAATATATAAATCATTATTATTTACGGGCATTTTAGTAAGGAAACCGGTTCTCAGTACCGGTCGCTGGCTTGCAATGATATTTTTAAAGAGAGTATTTGGACGTGACTCTGACTGACGTGACGTGATAACTTAGACATATCAAAGTGAACCGCTTATGTGAACCGTAACATGGAAAACATGAAACATTGAATGATACCTATCTGTGGTAGCTGGTAGGTTCTAAAGTTACTTGCGTCATAAATGTGCATTAACTCATAATTCAATAACTATCAGTGTTTACCTAGACGCCTTTCCTCATATAGGCGTCCAACAAGAACTTTCTGCCGCAGGTGGTCTGAACAAGTAAAATTAATGCTTTATTCCCAGACCTCGTTATTTAATTAGCTCACCATCGCATCGTAGCGATCACTTTTAATTTGCTGTTTCAGAGTTCCTGAGTAAAAAGCTTGAAATGAAATTGTTTAACCATTGAAGGTGAAGAACTAGAGTCTAGACGAAAGAACTTTGTGAGAGTGCTAAAATACCAATCAGCCATAATTTTTAATGAACCTTGATTTGATGTCTCGAAAACATAGGATTACAGACCATAGACCATTAGATTAAAGACCATTAATTTAAAATTCTGTGCTATTATAATTTTTCTTTGGTTTTTTGTTTATTAATGATTTATTTATTTTTAGTTGGTATATGCTTTAAACAGGTGTGTCAGGATTCCAAGTGGTGATCTAGAGATCACCACTTGGAATGGTCAACCACTACATACCTACTGTCTAAATGTTACAGGATAATGCTCACCCGTCAGGGAAGAATGATTGAATGCTTTAGTAATCTAGAGTGTTACATTACAGACGAATGCTCCCGGTGATGGAGTTAAGTTTAAAGCGTTATGAATTATGAATTCACTAGTAAATGGGGTAAATTCGTCAGAAAGTATCCAGGGAGTTTACGACGCTTTGTATTCAATTATCCATTCAACTGTGTATGAAAATTTCATTGTTTTGTTTACTAATGAAATGAGCTGCAAGTATCTTGTTGCAATTCCATCAAGTATGAATCATGGAACTAGGTGCAGCTTTACATTTTCAAACAAAAACATGCAAAACGCCATAGTGTTTGGCAAGTATAGAAGATACTCATTTAATTTAAAGCTAATTTGCATTTGTGGTGTAAACACAAATTAGTAAGAGGTGTTAGGTAATATCTATGTAAAGCCTTATGTACCAACTAATGTAAACAAGAATATAGAGACGTTTCAGTGTGAGTGCACTACATCGAATTAAAAATGTATTAAGAACTGTAGTTGTTTTCGTACAATTAAACGATTTTTATACTTAATGAAATAAAGAAAATTTATGTAGTTGAAGTTAAAGGAATAAGTATTGTAACAACACAGTAACTTAACTAAACAGCTGTTAACCTACATAGAGCTTACTGTGAAAACCCACTGTAATGGTTAGATTATACATGAATGCATTCGTTCAATCGACCCTCTTGATAAACAGAGTAGTATATCATTCTAGATTTTACGGAGGATTACACATTACACAGTAAATTATAGCGTAATATTTTTTAGCACGGTGCTATCATGGGTTTTGTATCCTTGTCTCGCTTGATGTGCCGGACTGAGAAGGCGCGTTCATACCTCGCCTACATTCCGCTGTAGTTGATGGCGCAAACCGGTCGCGTACGATTTTCCAAATATCAACTACGAGCGCGCAATCTTTTCAACTTTTTTATCGTCCTACTTTCGATTCCCATACCGTTTACTGCAAACTTCGGTATATTTATATTCCGAACTGAGTGCGCTTTTTTACCACAATGTGATCTTAATGGAATTTTTCATTACAAATTTGCAATTACGGAGCGTATGGCAAATCAAAGTGACTCTGTGTGTTTAACTTTATAGTGTTTCATAGTGATCGAACCTGTGGAATGTGCGATTGTAGCTTTGCATCGACGTTGGAACATACCTTAAAATAGAAGCTGTTGAAGTTGCATGTTCTGTAAAACATAAGAAATTGTTTAATATGAGAGAACACACCTGTGTTTACACGTCATAAATCGAAGTGTAAAGAAACAAGCCAAAATGATTATCCTCTACAGATGTTTACTGCTCGCGGTTGCCGGATTAGCACTAGAACCTACGATACCTACAAACAATAATATAGATTGTGGAGGTTTGATTTTTATTTTTCTTGTTAACGAAGTCGAATCTTCCTTCCGAAACTCGATGCACCGCAGTCACATACTTTCCGCAGTACATGGTACCGGATACCTAACAGAAGCACTCTGATACACTACTTCATATAACTTTCCTCTTGAAACATTTACCTTTAAACCTGTGTAGGTACCTATAAATGCGACGCGAACAACAGTCACGCATGACCTTTTAATTTAATCTACATATTTCCTCAAAACACGAATTCTTAATCAGTGTTTGCCGAAGCATACTAATCTACTAAGTAACCTGACAATAGATTTAACCTTTGAACGTGAATTGTTTTTATATCGGTTAGAAACTAAAATAACATTTGCTTTGGTAACCACGAAGTACTTACGTACTCGTAATTATATCTTGTAAAAAGCAAATTGAGCTCTTGTAAATTCTTTGCATCTTGAGTGTAATTTGCTTGTAGACTTGGTTGACAATGCAAACTAATATTTGAAATATCAAGTGCATTTTGCTAAGGTAAGCGTGCGGTATATAGCTTAATTAAATAAAATGTGATAATTTTATGTGAATAATGATTGTGTTCTAACAAAACCTGCACAGTTATTAACGTATGTGCTATATTAGTTACTAATACACACTGGTGGTAAACTGACTCCATTGCGTAATGTCCGAACCATGTTTTGGCGAGGGGATCAAAACAATAAACGAAACGGGGCTTTCTGAAACCACGACTAACGGTTCGAATTTACAAAACTGGGAAACAAATCATGCATTATCATACGCATGCCTTGCAGGAAAAAAACGCAATAATTATTTTTCCCATTCGAATATAAATTAAGCGACTTGAAACTTGTTTTAATTGCTCTTGGTGGTAGACCTAGGTAAAATGTTTGAGGTTCATTTGCATGGTTATTCAAAAATAAATATAATAGTTAACAAAATAAATATACGACAAAAGACTCATACGTTCAGAAGTAGTTCTTGACATGCCATGTCTATTCGCTTTATCAAATAACGTGCTTTCTTACGATTAAACTGAAGATAAGAATATCAAGTAAGTAGGTACCTAATTCTTATCTTTCTCGGACTACGTTCACCATCTCGATTGAAACTATAGTTAGTTACTCATTAGATAACATCAAGTAAAAGTAGCTTATCTTTTTAAATGTAAAAAAAACTTTCAAACCCTCAAAAATTTCGATGCTGGCCATTTAAGATACTTAGTGCTTTGCCTTCAAATCGCAAGGTCATGGGTTCAAATCGGTCAACAGTGAGTTTTTTGTTTCAAAAACTATGTGCGCATTACCACGGGGACTGTTAAGGAAAACATAATGTCCGACACTAGATGCTTAAGTTAAACTTTAGTTAAAATAAAGTACTTACATATTTATTTGAAAAATATGATTCGATAAACATTTGTCATTTATAAAAATAACACTGGAATTTCATAATGCTGATGCATACTGTGCATACATAACATTAAACGGGTCCATTGTAATTCGTTTCGCGTACATAACAATTAGAGTCGCAACCTTAGTTGGCAAATTGACTCCATAGTTAGACAACATGTAATTTGTACGGTCTTGTTATAAATAGCTATCAAAGAAGTCTTTGTATTTTGATCTTAAGAAACATCTAGAATTGAATGTCTATTGTATTTCTTATGACAAAATGAAGAGAAGTTATGTGTGTTTATTTGCAACGTTGTTATTTAACATTGAAAGGACTTAAACCAAGATCTAGTAAATAATGTAGAAATTCATGATTTTTACATTTTATGAAGAACCAATAAATCATATATATCATATGATTTCTATTATATATATATATATATATATATATATATATATATATATATATAAGTATATATATTACAATAGCTTAGAGCCAGAATACGGATATTAGGCTACTTTTTATCCCGAATTTCCCGCGGGGTGAAACAGCGGCCGCCGCGGGGCGTAGCTAGTAATATATAATCCTTTATTCTCATTTTCCACGGCAGCTTTTAAATCAAAGTCATACTATTTTGATTTTCAAACTATGGGTATATTTTAAAGCAAGACAGACATATCAATTATTATCGTACAAAAAAATTACCTGATTCATTAAAAATGTCTTTGAAGATTCTAATATTTTGTTTATCAAGAAAAACGCACTGGCTGAATCACATAAATAGACTGTCGACCGTGAAAAATAATGATAGCATATTTGAAGATTTCAAATAAATAAGCTCCTTGAATGAACAGATGTTAATTTATTTAAATGGCGATAATTCTGTTGAACTAAACCGAAAGATTTTATTTTGTTGTGCTAAAGATTAAAACAAAACGACAGCTGCAAACAATTTATTATTGAGTGAATTAAATACTTGATTTATGTTTTATTTATAGTTAGTCTCATTTTTGTATTACTGTATTTTTGTATTAATTTAATTCAATATCTATTTTTGAAAGCTTTTCTGATGGGACTTTCTGTAAAGCTTGTAAAATTTTTTTTTTGTTATACTGTTAACAAAATAATTTTAAAATAGTGGGAATGTTGATCAAAAGCCCATTGAGCCAAACGATAAAATTTCAAAACAAAAAAATAGTTAGATCAAATTTTAGGTATTTTTGATGATCCTCAAACCAACAGTAGTAGAAATAAAGTAGCAAAAACTAATGTCACAATAACGTAAGTAGGTACGTAGAAACAGTAGGTAGTGTTACATAGTGGCGGCGCGCGGCGCACCTATTGTAATTTAAAGGCTGAGTGCGGAATGGGATCATACGTCTATTGAACACGGCGTTTTACGAGATAGTACTATATCTATTTTTGTAAGTAAAGCCAGACACAAAACAGATACAGCTGAATACACTGTGGGTTTATTTCGAACTGGTGTATCTTTACTAATGGGTAATTTAGATAACAAGAGAGCAAAAGAAGTCAGTCATAATTTGGTAGTCTTCATAAATTATATCTTAACTTCTGAAATTTCTGCCATGTCGTCTAAGTGAGCAATTTTTAGACCACATAATGTTTCTAATACAAGTAGAAATAGCAACGAAGTAATATTATTCAGTCAGTGTTTCGTGAATAAAGATTTTGACAACAATCCTCAACGTGACCCTAGAGCTCCTACTGAATAAATTAATTTGACTCTATCAATGTAGTTCGATCAGCTACAATAACTCGAATCGGTGGGCAGTATGCTTGTATGCTTCCCTAGTAGTATTCATTAAAAATGTTGCGTAAAATAAGATTTCTAGTAGTAGCACCTACAAAAATAAATTTATCACTAAATTTCGTAGCCTTGGTATGGCTATTTTCATCAGCCAAACAATACCACGGTAATTTGTTGTTCAAGAATAATTATCATAATTGAAATGAGCAAAGATCTTTCAAATTGAACAATCAATTGTATTCCTTAGACACTAAAATCCATTTTACAAATACCCACGCAGAGTTAATAGTTGGTCTTCTGCAAATCGACGTTAAAATGACCTTCAAAGTGCTTGAGGACAAAATTATTTTACAAAAAATCTTATTGTATACAGCTGTCTGTTTTACTTTTTGTATAACACATCTACCAATCGATGTTTTTTGTGTCTTAAATTTATTCTTCTTCAAATCAGGCTTCTTAAAAATTATGAAAAGTCAGGATAAGACGATACGGTCAGACAGATATCGAAATAAATGGTATGATGACATACGTTGCGTAATTGCAACTTGCTAACTTAACAAGTATAGCACAGTACATCATACCTAAGTTGACGATCTTTACTACACAAGTATAGTAGAGTACATCTTAGGAAGACGATGATTGCTCAAAGAATCCATTTGAAGTAAGTTCTGTGTTTGTGCCCGAGCCTTTCATTATCATGGCTAAACTATATGATGCATTTAAAAGAAACATTAATACACAGAAAAATTTAGCCTGATGGATATATTATCCTATTCACAATTAATATAAGTCAGAGGCAATTTCTAGCACACAAAAATGTGTAGAGACCCACTGAACACATTTTATAAGTGTCTACGGGTTGCACACCTCACATACCACATTTAAAAATATAACATATTTCCTTGTAATGTTTTATTTTAGTTTAGTACTCGCATTTAGTGCAGTATTCCTAACTTGAAATCATAAAAAGTATACTCAACCGGAACAGTTCAATTCGGAACTTTAATTGAATCAAGGGGTTGAAATTGATGGGAGCATTATCCTACGGGCATAGTGAGTCATACAAAAACATACTCTGGATCTAATATATTGCTGAGAGATTGGTTCTATCGTGGAGCCAAGATGACTAATAATCTCAGATGAATCCACAATGTTTTACAACAAAATACAACTGTGACTCATTCATTCAACTGTGTCTGAGTCTTAAGACGTGATGACAAATCCATAAACACACATAATTATGTTCATGTGGATGTTTTATATTTTTAAATCATTAAGTATTTCTATGCTATTAGGGGGGACCCATCTCTCTATGGTCGTATTTTTGGAAAAACGAAACAGTATTTTACGATATATTTAAGAAGAAAAACCGCACCGTATTGCCTCTACCACTTCTACATAAGAAATCCCAGCTGTGTATCGTAAACTGCTACACGCCAACTAAAATTTATTATAATGGCTATTTCTGCCGTCAATCATACGAGGAACGAACACATTAAACTATTATAGCTCGGATCGAAATATGTACTTTGATACGAATAGGTAATAGGTTAGACCAATTTGTATTGAGCATTCACTGTGAGTAATAGGCAAAACATTGAAAACATTGAATAGGTCTATGAGACAAACACGTGTAATAATAAAGTTATCATTGTGTACCTGTTTAGTTAGCCACTCATATCGGACTTTGTATCATAAAGTATTGTTTCTTTGTGGAAAAGAATAACGAAAGAGTAGCCCGTTTATTTTACGCAAGGGAATTTTAAAATTTTACTATCTTATAAACTTATGGTAATGCGACTTCACAGTTCGGTAGAAAAATAGGTTTAGTGTTCGAGAATACATCGAAGCGAAAAAGCTCAGCTGACTATGAAATTTAACAGTTTACATTGTGTTACTATAATATTATAGTTACCTAATACCTTTTACAAATATATCCAAAACTAAATAAACTGGACTAGAAACTAGTTTTATAACACAATAAATTGTTTCCAAAACACCCACTCATGCATTAAATAGGTGTTCTAAGTTCTGGAAAAAATCACTCCTAAATTTTTATTACCCATAAAATCCTTGTTACTCGATTTTATTACACACAAATTGAACGTCAAGAGTCTCAAGATTCATAGTCTGTCACTATACGGTAGTTGATTGATGACACAAATTTGTACTCACAAATTATTTTCTTAACGCCAATTTTAACAGTGCTTGTTATTTGAAGAATTCTAAGACGTCTCTTATTTATCAATGTTGTACGTGGTATGTAAATGAAAAACTTCCGATAGTAAGCTAAAAAGAGATTGGCTGTTGATAATTTGGTAACAACGGTCTGCAATCTCGCGTGACCAGACAGCGCATTGAACACTAATGATCAACTCAGTCACTTTGTTTTTTTTACCGTTTGAGCTAATTTTGTAAAATAAATGTCGTAGTGGCAATTGTTTTCAACAGCCCTTAAGTTTTAATTCAAACAGAAAAACAAATAAAATCAGTTAAAAAGCCTGCTCAAAGGCGAGCTCAACCCTGATAAAACCATAGGGTACCCTATGGTAACCCTAGGGTAAGGCAAATTCGGATGTTCTTTGAAATTGATTATTTCTTGTTGCTTTGAGCTTCTTGTTTTAATTTTTGGCCTAGTATTTAATTTTGTAAGCAATATCAAAACAATTGTAGATTAATGCTTAAATAACAGTTTAGTTATGTTAAATTTTTGAAACAACTTTATTGATTAGTAATTATGTGAAGTATAATAATGACAATATGGAGGAAAACAAATACTTAAAATAATATTAGATACAAACTACGGACGTCATACAAATTCTAATAAGTGAGCTTGATTGAAAACAATATTCCCTGATTAGTTTGAAAAGGATATTGTATACACGAGAGCCCGTTCCCCATAAAAAAAACATTGAATTTTACATATTAAGACACAAGTTACATTGAATATCCATGATAACTATTAGAAAATTTTGAACTTTCGCGATTTGTATATAATAAATTAATTCAAACGGGACTTTATATATTATAGTCGGTCATGTTAATTCATATAAATATTAATTAGATTACAAAGTGTGTTAAATTACTTTCAATTTATATTGTGAACTAATCTACTTGTTTATTTGAGAAGTGACGAATTTTATAAAATATTCACGACACAAGTTACGAAGCTGGATACCTGCTATCCCTTATTTACTATTTGCTAATTTAAAATAATTATGAAACCAACAATTTAGACGAATAGAACAATGGCTAACTTTATTTAAAAGGAACGATAGAGCTATTTGTGTACTAGTAGGTATGCCTTGAATATAAATTGAGGAACTAATGGAATAGTACCAAGACTGGACAAGCCTACGTCATAGTTCGCACAAAACTGATGACCGCTAATTTGTTGTCTAACGGAACCGGCGGGATCCTAATCACTTAATTGGTGTCCCTTTCCAAGAGTCTGTAACAATCAATTTGTTATCAGTGACGCGTCGGTACACTTGTTTTCCTGCGGGTAGGATTAATTTTCCGAATGTTGGCCGCACCTCTGTCGCACCCTGTAAGCTCGACTAATTAATAGTGCTTTCGACAGGCGCGCGTACAGGCTCCGGTTCAGGTTACCACCATTAGCATTATAACCCTTGTCGTTTCCTCGATGTCTCCGTCGCTGTCGCGTCAGCCGACTACCCGGCTTGATATATTACCCTTCGATTAGCCCTGAAAGCACGCAGAATCTAAACTCTACCTTGTTATGGCCCCTGCTGACCCTTTCATCATGATTGATATGTAGATTTGCGTTGATAGCGTGACACAAGAATTTATTCTCGTTTCAGATTTCCGAATAAACAATGGTCCCCTTATAACACCATGTGTGAGCGAAATTATATTACAAAAAGGACAAAATTACACAATGATATGCAAAGGCAGTACAAAGTTACGATTCAAACAACAAGAAATATCAGAAGAAGTTACTTCGAATTTTGTGATAGTAAACACAAGCAGGTCCATTTCAGAGAATGGGTTTAGTTTTGAAAGAACTCTTAATTTGTACAACGTTGATAAATATGCCATTGGGTATTACGCATGCTCAGACGATTTCGTAGACGAAAATATCGTCGACAGCCTAACTGAAGAGCCAAAAAACGATGAACACGTTTCTTACATTTACGTGTATGTTAATGGTGAGGACTTGATCAATACATTAACACGACACAGCGATTTATATTGCCTGTTTAATGATTTATGAACGTTTTAGGTACGGATAACTTACTTGCACCAATGAAGGAATTAATAATGTCTCGATCTAATAAAATCCTCATCGAATGTAGACCGTCGATTCCAGATGTTGAAGTAACGCTTACGCCGTTGGTACGTATTCAGATCATACACAGACGGACTCCCACCATTGTTTGCAATGCTCGTTCTAAAACAGAAATAAAACAATATTACTATAAATAGATGTATAACGTAGACTCGTGTTGATAATTATTTATACAAATAATAAGAGGCAGTTCGAGCCGTTTGCATGATTTGAATGTCAATAGTAGGTTTACCTACCTAAACATGCTTAGCTAACAGAAACAAGTTTGGCGCCATACGAGACTGAAATAAACGTCTGGCTTCTTAACAATGAATTTGTGCTTTGCTATACATGTGGCTTAGAACTTTGTGACATTAAAAATATATTAACTAACGCTTATTGCTAAAATGATGGACTGCCAAAGCATGTTTAGTGGAGAGCCACACACTAAATAAATAGATATTTTAAATATTTCTTTAACAGCATTCTTTAACACATTCAGGACAATGCAGGGAATTATTATAAACAATATTATAGTCCTAAAATTGGATTCATCCTCTACTATGATGATAACAGTTACGCTCGTCTTAAAATGCTTGACATATTTAGTTGTGAGTTTAACGGAAAGGACGGAAGATCTTTTACAAAAGAAATATTTGTGAAACGTAGGTAGACTAGACAATGTGTTCTATGTTATAATAATTATCGGCAACTACATTCACGATAAACACAACCAAAAAGTTTCAAATCAAAAATTTACAACTAATTTAAATTTCATTTCATTTCAATTCGTGAGTGTCGTGAACCGAAAATGTTTTTCAATTTTATTATAATTTGTTACTATTTTCTTGATTAAAATTGAAAAACATGAATTATTTTACAATTAACGTACACAAATACTAACAAAACAATTTATTTAATGCCGAACAGAACAAGACACCAAAGCATTCACCAAAAATTGGATTTGTATTGAAACATTGTGAAAAGCATGCGCTTATATGCGCAGGGAAGCGCGGCAAACATATCGATACAAAACGAATCCGAATTAGTAAGTAGCGACCACAGGCAGTCTTAATGTCACGTGTCGTGGTGGCGTGCCGTCCCGGTTTCATTCACTTCTTGACCACCATTGATGGACCATTTACACAGAGACAAAAATTCAATCTCCTCAATCAAAAACGCGTCCCTGCTAAGTCATTGCACTTTGAAGGAGGGCGATTTATGAATCTAAGCTATGGCTCATGTTCGTCGTGGATACTTAACTCATAAAACCTTTCGAATGTTGTCTTTATTTATTACTAGTGCCAACAATTGAATATAACATGAGTCCATCAGTGAAGTTGTTACAAAACACTATTTCTGTAATTAAAAAACATATTTAAAAGAGATAGGCAAAATGTTTTACATAGAAAAACAAAGAGAATATGAAACTACTGGCATATAATAAATTAACATTTATTCTACAGCCTCTTAAATTGATCGTCAAAACAGTAGGAGATTACTTTCTAATGATTTTCATGCTCAAATACATTTCAAAAGCGTTGATCATACATACCTATCGTATTACTGTATTGCACGTGAAAAAGGCACGAGGGTGTCTTTTTAAAATATTGGGAAAGCTTACTGGAACTTTTAGCCAACAATGATGCTTCATTTACTTTGTCCCTTTGCTCCTGTGTATATGGTCCATACATTAGTCCATTTTTGTGTCAAACTAACATGAATTTTGTAAGCTTTTTGCTTGTTCTTTCCGTTTTTTCTATACTTTCTGTTCCTTAGGTGTGTTGCTCTGTGTCTTTGTGTGCTTGCATGAATACTTGTTAAAAATAACAAACTAACACCTTATTTTTTTGTTTTTACAACAGCCAATATGTTTAATTTACGTTCAATAGACTACTGGTATTTAAATTTACATTAAAATATAGAAGTATTTTGGCTTCGAAGTATTGTGAGTATTTTAACTGGTTATGTATGTCATGTGCAAGATGTCTAATAATGACAACAGAAAATAAGTTTCGTTCGTATTGGCTGTTCAGTTGACCACAGTAAATTGTTCGCCATTATTAGCTTATTTCATAAAATCACATATTGTTATATGAAGGAAAACAAAACATTATTAATACACAAATAGCTGATATGAAGTGCGCGTATTGGAAAGCGTACTCATGAAAATAAATGAATCAACCGCTGTCTTTCTTTGAATGCGTTTCTACATTATACGGATTTATTGGACCACAATGAGTATGAAACGTGTTTCCAAAGCACGCACTTCAAAATGCCTATTGTGTAGGTACTGCCTCTCGACTCTACAAACCGAAAACTATGCATTGTGTTCAATAATCACAGGTCAGCGTTTGTTGGTGAAGACTGAATTTGGAAGATTAACCTACATAAGCTGACCTGCGATTGTCACTATGCATCGTTTTCGTATGTATAGTAGAGGGGTTCTCACGGTCAGTTTTCATTATAATCATTTTAGTTTGGTATTCACATGGTGGTGTGGTTTTTATTAGTTACTGAATTACTTTCGTTTAAAATGTTATACTTAAATTATGTTTTATCAAATCAAAGTTTCTCACTGGCAAAATATTTGTCTTAAAAGAAATCTCTAGCCAAATCTAATCAGTTTTCAATTTTACCTCTTAAACTTAAAAAGCCATTACCTTAAAACAAAGGTTGAGTGCATCCTTCTCTTAAAGATGCTTAAAGTGCTCTTCCATTTACTTTAGCGTGATATACGTTTAGAGCTGGTAAATGAATCTTAGAAGACCTTGTGACTGTAATTATTACTTTTATGAGCTTCAGAAGGGTCTAGGTTTATCTTGGTTAAAAGCAAAGACAAAAAAAATAGACTCACACGTTTCCAACCGTGTCTGGTTATTAGGTATATCTCTGTATTCTTAGGGAGCAATAGACGTATTCTTTTCAAGTCTTTTAAGTATTTTTCGCGGCTACTCATCACGTTATATTAATTTTGGTTGGGTCATAACAAATAACCACCAAGCTCGTGCTGATTACATTGTTCCGAAAAGGTTATTTTACACTTAAAATTACTGGTCTATAGATATTTTCTATGTTCATGAAATCAATTTAAAGTATAATTTGTGTAATTTTTATGTTTCTTTATTTATTTAAAGCTTTTTCTAAAATGACTGCGCATTATCAAAGGATGAAACCTGTTTTTCAGTGATGCTGTTTATTGTAGAAATAAATGATTACAATTGTAGTTTTCATGGCTTTAGTATTTTTATTTTTTCAGTTCTTAGATATTATCTTATGTCCAAGGCTGTATATTTATTTATCTAACATTTATTCCAGAAACTGAAGAGCCACCAGTGCCGGTATTAAAAATCGAAAATAAAAGGTTTCTGGAAGGGGAAGGTTTTTCACTAAATTGCACAATAAATGTTACTCTTAATGTTATTGCGCAACTCTCATGGAATCTTCCTCCAGGATTATCTATGGTAATTATACAACACAGTGTGGTACAGACACGATTCACGTTTAAATATGGACTTTGAAAGTCTAAGATTATAATTGGTCTTTGGCTTAGCTTTACTTACACGTTATTTATATTTTTTTTAGAGTGATGTATCTATTTACGAAGAAAACAACCAGAGAAACGTCACTGAAGGAATAGTTTATAGCACTCTACATATAATGAAGGCAACAAAGATACATGCAGGAAATTATTCGTGTGTATCGCGCAACAGTCCTTGTGATTCCAAAGAATCAAATAATGTTACGAAGGTTTACTTAGGTAAGTAACTTACTAACACCAAGAACGATGTAGTTTGACCCTGATAGATTTAGATAAAAGTTGACAGTTTATGCAGCAACAGCAGACGACTTGCCACAGCGACTGGTTTCTATATCATTATCATCATCACCATCCACAGCCCGACTTTACCCACTGCTGGGCATATGCCTCCCTCAGTTTGTGCCATTTACTGCGGTCCTGCGCCGTCGCATCCATTGCCACCCCGCGACGTGAACTATATCGTCGATCCACCTCGCCATCAGTATTTCTATGAAATTCCCTCCATAGTCAGCGACAACAAGTCAGCGATGCGATGCGTCGTCGAGCGGCAGACGACAGAGTCACCCGCTCGCGCCAATCCTACTCGCGAAACTTCTTCTCTTGGCCACCATTTTGTAACTGCTTTCAAAAAGAAACAACCACTCATAACTCTGCACAAATAAAAATATTAAAACAGCGTTTTAGTATTATTGCGTTGGTAACATTTATTGAGTTCTTTTGTTTCTAGATAAACCGTTCCTAACACTACGACTGAAAAATAAGGAGGGCATAACAAGACAACCTAAGTCATCCATAGCTCTGGAACTTGATGGATACCCTCCAGTTAACAATTTTACTGTGTAAGTATTTCAACTGCTACCCAAATAAAAGACTTTTCTTGAAAGATTGTACCTGAAAAAAAAACGTAAAAGGTTAGCCTGTTGATGTTGATGGAAATTAGATTGATATCATTGATCTTGGACTATTTGTTTATTGATGTAAACTCATCAATAAACAAATAGTCCAAGATAAAAAAAGCATTGGAATTTATTGACTTTCGATTGGTATGGCTAAAGGCATAGGACATAATAGGTCCCTTCAGCCAGCTGGTTCGTAACCTTGTCTTGTAGTTTAACAGTTAGGGTAATATTTTGTCAATGTCTAGCTTTTAAATACATCTGGATTGACACATCCTGATTTTCTTTTAGCCTGAGAGACGGGATAAAACTGCTCCTGGACAACGAAAAATACTTTCTAACATTCGATAATGGCACGAATGATGTTAAATTAGACATTAAATCCTTGAAGGTAACGGACATCGCAACATACACTTTCATTGCTAGTAATGGCAAAATGAACAAGACTGCAATTTACAGACTTTTAGTAGGAGGTATGCATATACTATTAATTTAATTGCGTTTCGCAAGCTTAATCCTCATTTTATAACCACCTAGCAACACGTCCCGGCTTTACACGACACTAATGAAACTACCGGGATAACATATAGTCTATCTATACCATATCGACAGTCCATTCTACACATCGGTGAAAGAATTTTTGAACTTGGTTGATGTCGGTTATTTGCCATTTGACTGTATTATTATGTTGTATGACTGTTTTAGTAAAAAGAATAAGCAAACCCTTTCGAATCTTATTTATCTTTATGATAGTTTTGACTAGTTAGGGTTCTGTTGCTGAGTGGTTGAAAGCAGTCTGTGATAAGGACGACCGCTTGCATTATTGCAAGTTCGTATCCTACCAGAGTCGTAACTTTATAAAGTTTTTTTGATGAAATATTAAATATACCTATGTGTAGTTTAACACTATAATTAAAATATAAAAACTAAACCCCATCAAATTTCAATGCTAATATTTTATAATGCTTTTTCAGCTGATCCTGTAAACTTCTTTAATGTAACTGACAAAAAGTGTGATATCGGCAGACGTGTTTCTTTACATTGTGATGTTTCCGGATACCCTTTAACAGAATTAAATGTATTTTGGACATTCACCGCACCTAATGGTGAAACTTACGATTTACAGGTAAACTCGGACTGGCACTTACTATTTAACGGACTGGACTGAATACTTAAACGCCAGTCAAATTAGTTACTTATGTCATAGACATAACAAGCACCGATTACTTTAATTATCGTTTCAGTTGTTCGTTTTGTTTAGGCATCACACAGACAAAATTTTAGCAGACAATTAGTGCTTTTCAAGATAAAAAATAGCTATGTGAATTTTTGAACATCTTGGTCCAATCAAATCAATTTGTTGTACATATTCAATTATTCGTATGTGTATGTATTATGACATTGTGTATATTATTACAGGAAACGAATAGAGATTCAAAAGTTTACAATATGACGTCGTATGTGGACGTAGACTGCGTTAAATCTGGAAGCATCACGTGCTTAGCCAAAGGCAAGTTCAGGGGCAAAAAAGATTCCAAAACAAGAAAGATTATCGTGAACGAAATACCCGATGGATTTGGCATAACTGTGAATACAAATGATTCTGGTCAATTATGGGTCCTTGAAGACGATATCGTCACTGTCAAATGCTTGGCTTCGATATACGATTTCGAAAACGTCACATGGTTGATAGACAATGACGAGAAAACGAAAGTAACTGGTAAGTTAATAAAGTAACATAAAAGTGCGATAATTTGTATTAGAGGGGGTTGTGTCCGGGCCGAGCCGAGACCGGGATGACATTCATTCAATTCTCGATCTCCCGATGAATGTCCTCAATGTGCTACTGAGGAACAGCCTTACTTGTATGCATCCCTTTCCTGTGTTTTTTATATAAATAGTAAGTTATTAATATTTTGAATTTCTTTACAGTTACGTACCCACCGCCAACTGATTTCTCATACGTTTCTGCTCTGGTGATAAACAAAACCGACTTGAGCCACGAAGGAGAGTACAAGTGTGTTGGTAAACATTTAGACGGGAGCGAAAAGTATGATACAATCAAAATCAACGTTTTAGGTAAGTACTTATGTACTAAGTACATTTATAAAATGTATTTCAACTAAAAAAATACAGTGATTGCCATCCTTTTAATATTATAAACGCGAAAGTTAGAAAGTAGCCCATGTGTTAATCCATGATAACCAATTAAGTATTAGTATTAAGTACTTTAAAGCAGGTTAAACGAACATTAGTCTCGCAGCGGTTAGTCATGTTTATTATGTTCCTTTTATATTTTTTAAAACACCTACCTATTACATTTATTTCTAGAATTAAGTCCACCAGCTATAGAGGATCCTGTTGACCGCAACTTGGAGTTTGTTCGATATATGAACTTCAATCTTAACTGCACGGTAACGGGCGCACCTCGACCAAATGTTAAGTGGTATAAGGTAAACAGTTTACAAAACAATTTACAGTACCTATATTGTTTGACTTGGAGCCCCTCCTGGCTTTGCACGGGTGTATTAATTACACCCGGGATTTGACCGAGGTAAAAAATTGTTTATGTTCATTGGTAAAATCCATTTTATACATCGGAGAAATATTTTTTGAAATCAGATGAGTAGTTTTGGGGATAACTCTCTACAATAAACAAACGAACCAACTTTAATTTTAACAATTTGGTTTGAAATCTTAATACGATGTCTGTAACCATGTTTTTTTTCAGGATGGGGAACCTTTGGCAACTAATATAAGCAACGTAGAAGTTTACGAAAACTTTATAGATCGCACGACCGTCAATGCAACTATTGTAATAAAACAAATACAACCAGAAAACGAAGGCAAATATGAATGTATAGCTGAAGGACGAAATTTTATAGAAAAGAAGGCTTTTACCTTAAAGTTAAAAGGTATTCATTTTATGTTCGAATTTATTAATAGATCAAATACGTACACATGTACAAAGTAGGTTGTAACGTTAAAAATACACGTTACAATTCTGGATTCGAAGGTTACAAGGTACCAGAGATTAGTCTATACTTTTTTATCTGCCGACTAGTCTGTAGGTATACTTAACATAGATGTCCATCGTAATAACTACTTTTTTTCCTTTAAACATTTAAAAAGTTTATTTAATTACCATTATATTTGCAGATGAAACAGAAACGAACAAAGTGGTAACGCATTATCTCATAGCAATCGGCGTTATCATTCTCATTTTGATAGTGCTGATCATATACTTGACGGTGAAGATTCGGAAAGAGAAACAGTTTAGGAAAGAGTTAGCTGCAGCTGGTCTTTTATACTTTAAGGAGGGAGTTATCAATTCACTAAACCCTGACCTAGGAATTGACGAGCAAGCAGAACTTCTGCCGTACGATGAGAAGTTTGAATTTCCTCCAGAGAAACTTGTTTATGGTAAGTTATAGAGATAGATTCATATATATTCTACTTTCTACCTATATTCTACTAGTATAATAAATTCAAAAGTAGTAAGGTTGTTGTCTATTTCACGCAAAAACTACTGAACGGATTTGGCTGAAATTCAAAATTAACATATTTTATGACCTAGAATAAAACATTGTTTGGATTTAAGGATTTATGGATTTTAAGTCAAATCTCTTATTTCCATGCCCGAATATTTGTTCATTTATTTTTCAAAGGCAAACAGCTCGGCGCCGGCGCATTTGGCGTCGTGTACAAAGCTGAGGCCCGCGGGATAATAAACGCTGAAGAGACAACACCAGTTGCTGTCAAGATGGTGAAGAAGACCGCAGACAACATGTACATCAAGGCATTAGCTTCAGAGTTAAAGATAATGGTACATTTGGGCAAACACATCAATATAGTGAATCTTCTTGGAGCTTGCACCAAGAACGTTGGCAAACGTAAGTCAACAATTTGGAACTCTGGCTTGTATTTAGAGTCCATACTCAAGCGTGAATTCTGTATCTTATTCTTGTTTTCTTGTAGGAGAGTTGGTGGTCATCGTTGAGTATTGCAAATATGGCAATATCCACAACTACATGCAGCGACATCGCGAGGTGTTCATTGATCAACTGGGCAATGACAACAAGGAGAAGTTGGGCAAAGTGAATCGAGCTTATACCACGACTAGTTCTGGAAGTACTGGGTAAGTTTGTTTGCTGAATATGCTCAAGCTCAATCAACACGCGCGAGTTCGTTGACACTTTTGTGTCTTGACACAAGTCCCCGATGAATCATTGATTTGTATTAATAAACCCAGCCCTCTACTCTACAAACCGAAAACGATGCATCGTTACAATCATTGCCGGTCAGCTTATGTCGGTTAATCTTCCCTTATTCAGTTTCCACCTGCAATGATTGTCACGATGCATCGTTTTCGACATTTCGCATTGTAAAACTATCAGCGTCTTAAATTTCAATTTTAACTTATAGTGATTTGAATCAATAGAAGATTTTATAGTTGTTTTTAACAATTCTTAGACTAGTTCTAGTGTAAAGTTACATAGATAAAAATTTAACATCTAAATCATTTCATTCTTTTAGGATGCATTCCGCATCGGACTATTTCGGCTCCGCCAACACACAAGATACAGACAACACATTCCTGAACACGGCAAACACTGTTCGCTCGAGTCGAAAAAGTAAGTTTTTCCATGAGTTTATTGACTGACTATAGCGGCACATCTCTGTAGTTTTAAGTGTAGTACGAACCAAACGAAAAGTGTAGTAGTTACTCAGAGCAAGAAGGAATAGTACCTATGCAAAGTTTACCGGAGCGGCGGCGGCGTCAAATTATTAGGATCTTTCGAAGATAAAAAAAAATGCGAAGAAATAATTTTCATTAGCGGTTTACATTTTGATACTTAGTTTTTGGACTATCACTCAATTTGAAATCAATTTTGTTAATTATTTCTAGAACTGACTAAACCAATTTTATATTGTATCCAGATTGCCCTAATAACCAACAGATTGAAGAAGCTAAAGGTAAATGGTAGACATATTTGCATGGAGTACCTGGCTACTGGTTGTTATGTTTGTTTTAAATCGTATTTGTAGTATTGTTTGTTTTATTTGTACAGTCACCTTTGTTGTGTACACACCTTGAGTAATAAGACAATTAATGAAAATTAAATAAAAAATACTTACAGGTATCCTACACTTCTTTATTTTAATCCTAGTTTCTAAATGAGTTTTAATGATTAGTTTAAATTATTATTTATCGATATTATATAGCTGGGTACAACTCTTGAACGCAAAAAATCCGGTTTCTTGAGTTAAATAAATAAATCCCTATCCTTGGACAATCCACACAATTAAGTTGTGTTACATATATATCCTGTATGTTTTTTGTATTTTTATTACTTTGCTGTTTTTGTCTGTTTATTTACTTCGAGCATTTTCAGGTGTAATTGTGGATGAACTAACGGACAGAGACCGATTTTTTAATTTCTGATTTCAGCATCAGAAGGCTACGTGCAGCCTGAATGGCGATCCAACTACGAGAGTGACTACAGCTATGATGGGCGAAGTCCGCGCCCTCTGTCTTCGCGCGACCTGCTCGCCTGGTCCTTCCAGATTGCACGCGGCATGGAGTACCTTGCTAGTAGAAAGGTAAGAGGCATTAGTGGGCTGTTATAATGTCGCATTTTTTTTAACTTCCATCCACCAGACTGCGCCGGAAAGTGCACCTGTGCAGGAATAATAATTATAGTAGTGTTGTATGGAATTAAAAAAAAATGGTAAACCAAATTTTTTTAATTAGTGCTATTCATAAAGTGATGCTTAAATCAAGCAGTGAGTGAAGTCGGGCAGTGGAGGATGATGATGAAATAAATATTGCTACACATAGCATCATGTAGCTCTTAAGTAAGCAGAGCTTGTGTTATGAGAACCACATGACTAAAAATACTTTTACACTTAATTGAATTATTTATGTTGAAAAAGGTTTTTCCACTTTTTATCTAGAGGCAGATAAAATTAAGCTTATTACTTACTTATACATTTCAGGTATTGCACGGCGATTTGGCGGCGCGTAACATACTATTGGCTGACGACAACGTTGTTAAAATCTGTGACTTTGGATTGGCGAAGAGTATTTATAAGAATGAAGAATATCGCACTAAAGAAAATGTAAGTTGATATTTATCTATTTCTATAGCATTAGTGATTGTAGATACAACTAGAGGTATCAGATAAAACCCTGTCAAAAACATAATAGGTTAATTTAAAAACTATTTTCTATGTTATGCGACTTAATAAAACGATAAACATAAACATCTCGACGAAATAACGGAACTTTTGTATGTTTTATTTTACTTAAGTACCTATATTATTCTTCCAGACAAATTCCTGAATCATCTCACTTGTGATGTTACTTACAACCTGAAAAATCTTAACGAAACAACGTAACACAGCACATTTTTCAATGTATTATTCCGTTTCTTACTATTTTATTTCAGTGCCTTCTGCCGGTGAAGTGGCTGGCCATCGAGTGTATGACAGATCGTATATTCTCCACGCAATCCGACGTGTGGTCCTTCGGCATCGTGCTCTGGGAGATGTTTACTCTCGCTAAGACTCCGTACCCGAACATACCTCCGTCTAGCTTACTGCAGTTCTTATCGGAAGGGTAAATACACATAAGTAGAAACCGGGCGTATGTACCAGTTTTTCTTTATTTCCCAAACATTTTGAATTAAGGCATGAAGGATCATAAATTGTCTCAAATTAAAAGAATTCTCTGGTTTGTAAAGCTTATGCATATGACCAGAGGAGATTTTTAGAACCAGCAGTTACAGCGCATTTTTGTGTAATGCGTCACCTGCTTGTTTACAGCGCGTTTGTATCAATATAGACGCGCTAACGCAGCGCTTTTCGTTTGTTTTCAATTAATAATAAATAGATCAACGTAGAGCAGAGGACTTCTAGTTGTCGAAATACAATATATACCACTCGAGCAGTATCTAGTTTATAACTTTAAGTTGCTATTCACTGTTACTTTTTTTTTTGTCATAAAAATAAATTTTTCTTAATTTTAAATTTTTCATAAATCTTATTACAGACATCGCCTCGACAAACCTCCATACGCCGACGATAAATTATACGGTGTGATGAAGAAATGCTGGGAGGCAAAGCCAACCATGCGACCGACCTTTTCACAGCTCCAGGAAATACTGGGCACTTTCCTCGAGGATAACGTTCGGAATGTGAGTGAGCTTATCTGTTGTTTTAGGCTGAACGAGGATAACAATAACGTATGGGAAATTACTCAAGTAAAAATATCGATTTCAATACCCATAATTTTGCGATCCATTCGGTAAATCTCCATCTGGGATGAGTAATATTATTCTTCTTTGTTATGGTTCTCATTTAATACACATCAATTTTTAAATTTTAATACTTATTTTATATTTTCAGCATTACGTGGATATGAATAGTAGCTACATGGACAAGAATGCTCAAGCAAGGCAAGAAGATTACCTTGACATGGTGTGTGCCCCCGATTACAACAACATGGTGACTCCCAGTCCTCACCACTACGTCAATACGGATAATCAAAGTAGATTTTTCCCGAATTCTCCTGTGAAAGTTGGTAAGTAGCTTAGGTAAATTTTACCTTGTCTGCGCTCACACAGTGAGAGTTATTATCTGAGAATGCTCCACGAAAAAGTGATCCACGTCGTTTCTTCGGTGCAACAACATAATATTTACTAAGGATTTCAAATTAAGACTTTGTATGACAAAACGCTACGTCCGTCCGTTGGCGCGATGGCTTGACGACTTGAGACAAGTTGCGGGCAATTCCTGGCTCGGCATAGCGCAGGACCGAGTATTGTGGCGTTTACGAAGGGAGCTGGACGGGTTTGAATGAATTTTGGTACCAGGATAGCTTGTATCCTGACTTAACACATAGGCTTTTGAACCTAGTATTCCCAAGGAAACTATTAACCGCGGTTCACACCCCGCCGGCGCCGGGAAGAGCTATTAGAAAATTATTCTGTTATATAAAAATAACGAGAGAGTTATTATTTTTATCTCCATTTACAAAAAAATATTTCCTTTTATCAGATGTGACGGACAACCCACCGCTTTGACTTCGTGTGGTAATAAAAGTTGTCTACGCATGACGTGATCTTGTTACTAATAAACACCGATTTGTTTGAATTTGCAATTGCAACTACTAAACCACATCGTAGCGTTGTAGTTAGTGGCATGGTGACTTGTTTTAAAAGTAAGAAGTTTACTTCATGGATATTACCTACATCCATGGTAAACTATCTCTTATTATAAGTTTGCAGACCTCTGTGGTACAGTGAATAAAGGCCCATCTGAGACGCAGAAGTGACGGGTTTGATCCCCGTCGCGAGTGGTTTTTTACTATCTGTACCTAGAGGTTTTTACCGGGTCTGGGTGTTTTATGTATGCAAACTATTAACAAAAAAGTATTTAAATAGTAAATCTGGTTACCATAACACCATTTCGGGGCTAGATGACGTACTTTATAATAAAATTGTTTTATTTTTAAGGATATTTATTTATTTACATGGAAATGTGTTTCAGATGAAGAGGGCTATCTTCAGGTGACGAACCAAGGGATTTTCAGCCCACGGAGTAAGGATTCAGAATTCGATTTCGATCCTCGGAAGTTCAACCCGAAGAGTTCCGATGCAGGCAGCTGTGGGTCCGAGCTGACTCCAATGTTGACGCTGAATAATCTACCTAGGAGTGGTTCAGAGTCAGACCATGAAGGTAACGCTCCTTATCACAACGTTTGTACGCGAATTGACGAAGAAGCAGACGAAGTTTTCGTACCCAGTCTCAACGATAAAAACGCCAAAAATATACAAAGCGCAGTCACCAACCCAACTTACATTACCTTCGACCATATCGACGAAAAACCCAAGGATATTATGCATAGTTACGTTAACATGAACGTGCCTAATGGTCTAGTCAAATAAAATAGTTTAGCCGTAGTGAACCAATCTCATTATAACGTAGAACTAAGAAATTGTGAGTGTTACAACTGAAGTTGAAATTTTATGTTTATTTGATCTCTGTTGGCTTATGTAGGTACCGCTTGTTTTGTTCCCGAATATATTATTTCACATATTGTTTGAAATACAATGTATGTTACCAAAAATTTAATATTCTATAATTAAAACAAAACCCACCAAGGTTACGTTTGACTGTTAAAATAGAGGATTTATTACAATTATAATTATTGAGACGTCGAAATATTTTTTTATTGTTATTACATATTCTATCTTATAATCACAGATAATACTTAAAAAACATTAAGGTTTTCTTTAAATTGTATTTGTTAAAAATAACAATCGATAGTAGTAAAGATAACCTTTCTTATTACTATTTGCTACTGCTATATCATTTATATTCCTAAATAATGTGGGTAGTTTTTGTATAAATAGTTAAATAGTTATCTGGACTGCTGGAAAATAGATTTTTGTATTGATGTTTCTAAAACATTGCGCCCAAAAAAGATTTAGGATATTTTATATTTAAATACCTACTTATTCATTTATTAAGTACAAAAATCACAGCGTTGTGAAACAAGGAAATAGGTCTTACCAATTCTTAATTCATAAATTCAAATCATAAAGAAACAAACAATAACATGTACGTTATAGTTTCAATCTAAATACAAATGGTAAATTTTAATTTATTATTTGGTGCATCTGTATATCCCACCATGATTTCCAAAAGTTATATTTAAGTATACTCGTATATGTCATTCCAAAAATTGTTTTCCTATTCCCGCGATTACAGCATTTTTTATCTAAGGGTCGTAGCACACTATGTCAACTTTAAGCATCGGCAATCGATGGTTTAGTTTTTTGTATAAACTTTATCAGTACATTTATATGAACAAATAGTTAGCGATCAGGTTTCTAACGCTATTCTAAATGACCTAAGTCTGTGGTTCTGCTTGCTGTGGTAAGATATTTCATATTAACCTACATTACTAATTATAACAAATATCGAATTACAGTGAACATAATTAAATAAAATAAAGGATCTATAACTAATAATGGACTTAAAAGTTTGATGTAATGTGCAGCGAATAAAAGTATCACTCTCATTGATACAGTCGCCAAAACAAAACACTATCGCTTTCTTATGTATAGCGATAGTGATTTTGTAGCTGATTTTATAAATGTCACCAAAATATGATAGCGAGATGTAATTATGGTGTGTGCAATGGCCCTAAACTATTTCTAATTAGTAAGTACCAAGTTAGTGTTTTAAAGAGTACCTATATAATTGTGAGTATGTAATTTTTATTTCACTATATTCAGTACAATTTTATGTTTAACCATTATATGTAACGAATCCATGAACCATTTATGTAAATATTTAACCACTTAATGGTGTATAGGTGTTATGAATCAAATTGTGTAAGTATAATTTTGTTATATTGATCATGAGACGGCTATAAAGTAATACGAGAATATTATTAGTATCTCTTCGAGCAAGGCTTTTTAGGCCAGCGCTAGGTATAGGTCACGCCACGTAAAAAGAACGCTGTGCTGAGGGGAAAAGCTGAGCAGAAATTTTAGGCCCGATTAGTGGAGGAGTGATGCTACGCACTTCACACCATTGATTGAACGCGTGCTAATTGGTTCGTAAGCGAGTGACTAATGCGCAAACATACCCAATCCCGTTCCCCCTTATCGTTCTTTTTACGTGGCGCGTCTTATACGTTTGGCGAATAATTATGACTTTTTATGATATACAAATATGGCACATCGAATTTGGCTGTAGTTTAATTAAACTACTATGCATAAGCATTGTAATCTGTCTTTAACTTGTATATTAAGTATACAAAAATAATCAAAATGTGCATAAACGTGGCGACCTACGTGGCCTATCGTGTTTGTTTGGTTATAATTATAACTTAAAATTGCTAACAAATATTGTTCCGTTATTTTAAAAAACGTAATGAATGAACGATGAATGTGATATTATATTGTCTGTAATAAAATCTGATTGTTATCATTTCATAGAGAAGTGACGAAGTAGGTTTTGAATTGAAAACCCTAATGATTTCGCACTAATCCACTCGGTCAACAAAACCACATTATATATTTTTGATATTAATTAATGATTAAAGAAAAAACACAGTTTCAGTTACGATTTATTTTATAAATCACAGATTGCGTTGCGGTAGTCAATACGATAATGGTAGTTAGTGCTTTTTCAGGAAAATTATACATCATTTTTATAATGTCATTTTCCAAAAAAAGCAGTGGCAACTCGTTGGGCTGCTTGGGTAAACTGCAAGGAAAAAGATACAGAGGTAAGTAATATATTACACAATGTTTTTCTTCAATTTTCTTATAGGTTTATAAAAAATTATAATTTTACGAAATAAAATAATTTATTACTGAAATCCGACCCCACCTAGCGTAAAAATATTTTTATAAACCTATAAGGGCAGGAGAATGATGATGATTACTGAAATAGTAGCATATAAATTTAAAGGAGCGACTTTGTATAGTTACTAATTAAATACTTATTATTATTTGTCTATGGTATTATGAAGTACTTACACTGATTGCTGTTTGCGTTACCGCCCAAGGTATTGCTTTCCATGCATTCAAACAGCTTTGCTTTATCTAAAACAGAATAAAAGTTTTAGTAACTATGAAAAGCTATCAAAGTCTGTGTGTGTGCAGATATGTGTGTGAAAGGAGTGAGTACTGAGATGACGAGTGATAGAGGGAAATGGAAGAAAGAAACGTGTTGCGCCGACCCCACTTAGTGGGATAAGGGCAGGGAGATGATGATGATGATGATGAAAAGCTATCAATGGATACAAAATGAGGTGTACGAGTAAGTATAGATTGCTAATTTTGTCATTGCGAGTAGACAGCAAGAAAAGTTTCAAAAGTCGATCTATTAAGTCAATTTATTCAATTTTCGGTGCATTATTAAACCTAAGCTATTCTATACTAACCTAATTATAAGTGTATAGTATCCAAAGGTTTATTTTATATGCATATCTATTTTATCTTTACGGACATACTCAATAATTGAGTATGACCAGTATGACTCATGATTATAATTTCTGTTTGCTTAAGGTCTAGGAGTAGTATCTACTGAGCCAAAAGATTTAAACTCCATCTATCGAACGCACTTACAGAGGAAGAAGCAGACTTACAGACAAAATGGACGAGGCAGGCGGTGTGGCCGCAACTGCAGCCCCCACAGTCGCATTCGTGGCATTTTGACATCTAACCACCACAAGTAATGTTAGAAAAACCACCAACAGCTTACAACCGAAACGAGCCATTTTACCTTCACTGTCTCTGTTATACTAACATCACAACCGCAAGACAACTTATATAGCTTCCCAATGCATCATGACAACCAAAACGAATGCTATTGACGTGGTTAAGCATCTCCATCGGTTTCAAATGTTAATTTACCAAATATTATTCAAGGCAGGAGAATCACTAGAGGCTGTTTTACGTTTCAGTAGTTAATGAATATTCATAGAAGCAAATTATGACACAAAGTATTGAAGGTGAATATTATGATGAAATATACAAATTTAGTTTACTGGATTATTTGAGTTTCAGCTGTTCGATAGGTTATGGGTATGATTGATTCTCATTTACTTTTAATATACCTACTTCAGTTGATGCAAAATGATTGAGGTAAGTGTTATTTCTTCAACATATCCGAATCAAGTTAGGCAATTTTGAGTTTACTCTGTCGGCGGAGTTTTTAGCCCGTCTGAAGCCCTCCGTACCTCAATGATTATTTTCTTTACAAAACCTCATAGAATAGTCAGTATTGATTTATATATGCAATTCCCATTATCATATATACCTAATCCCTATATGATAATGGAGAATTGCATGTTATTTAGAATTCTTTAGATCCTTTGAAAATGTCTAATGGGTTCGTCAGAGGTATCTCCAAATACATAGTGGGCATGTAGCCCACATTTTGTAGGTGCTAGTGCAAAAACTATTTTCTTACTAATAAAATAAATATTTCTATTTCGGAATAATGTGTTTGCAGTTGCTAGTGCAAAAGTGATTTTGTGCTTTTCATGGGCCGTGGTTTGGAAGCCGCGTAAAGAATGGAATTCACATCGCGCCGGTGCATCCCGTCTGAATATCTTGTGAGTCTATGCGCTATGTAAATTATTTCTCGACGTTTTGCTTGGTGCAAAATATTTTTGAAATATTTCTGTGATATTTTGATGTGATTTTATGATGGTGAAGCTCTGGCATTTACATCATTTACTAGATGATTTTCAGCTAAAAACAGCGTCTGGCTGGAGGCAATAAACAAACAGTATAGATAGTAAGACCTATATTACTACACATCACATACTTAGGTAGGTATTTACAGCCTGTGAGTATATATTTGTTTCATATTATTTAAACAAAAAGAGATTTATATTTTGATAAATAAAGTTACTAACTTAAAATGATCTGGCTTCCCGAGAATAAATCGTAGGAAAATAAATTTATTCTGAAATTCTGAATAAAAACGTTGGAAAAGCGTGATCTGCGCAGTGCAGCCGTATTATTTCAAAGTCAATGGCCCTGCAAACATCCAGCTTATTTGTGATGTTATTGGTCTCGTGTTCTCTGGCAATTATGGTTCATAATGCTATGACACAAAAAATGCATGAATGACATGTAGGTCTTTCATCGTTATTGTTTGCAATAGCTAATCTTTAAAATAACCGTTCTACAACTACGTACCTACAACCCCCGAATATTTTAAAACTCAATAGATTGCCTTCTGACACTGTATAAATCATCAAGCAAAGATGAAAAGGCCTGAGTTAGTTAAACGTAATGTTAAGTACCCAGTAGGTAGAAACCTACCTATCTTAAAAAAACCCAGTTTCCCCTTCGCCGACAAAATGCCGAGTGTGGAAGTAAATTCGAGCACGCTTCCTGAAGCTTTTGACACTTTTCACAAAAGTAAGTGAGCGATTGTGTAAAATTAAATCGATACGTGAAAAATGGTGCCGCTCCGGTGCGGGCCGTTCGAGTGCCTTTCGACCTTTTGTCAAAAACTGCGGTTTTTACTGTAGCTCCATATTTTTTTCGGGATGGAGTTTTATGTAAACTGGTCATTGGGACCATTTGTAACTTTATTGATTTATGACGAGGACAGAAGAATCTACGCCGGGAAACGGTTAAATCTTATCTCAGGTTGAATTATGTTTAAGATGGTTGTCGTTGTTAGCCAGAAATGTCTCTCTGATGGGCAAAGGCCTCCTCGTTAGGTAATTAATGGAAATGTCTTGTATATCCCTTGAACAATGAGAAAATAGCTCGTGAACTTTAAATGGCTTAAGTAAATAAAGTTCCTTAAAATACTTCTAAGAAAAATCTCGATAAACTAAATTACTTACCTATCCAGATACCTACACACAGATACACAAAAAACATAGACACAAAAAATATGAACCTCCTTTTTTATCAGGGCAGGTTAGAATATAGCTAAAATAACAATAGCCTTCGACTCATTTTTCCGAAATTGGATATTGGAATGTTTACTTTCAGCGTTTTTAAATAAACAAGCATTTCTGTCGTAAATTAGAAACCCGCAATCATCAAACTTTATGGCCAATTTTTATAGGCTCTCATTTAGTAGTCCTAAAACTTTCATAGTTAAAGCTTACTTAAAAATAGTTCTCGAATTAGGACTTAACAAAATACAAAATTGTGAGTCGTAAAAAACATTTTCTATGAAATTTACTATCCATATAACTCTATTTGGAATCGGCAGTTTTCAATTTGAACCGTAATCCAAGCTGAAATTCAACAACAGCGTTTTATGATTCGAGTTTGCAGCACTCTCGGTTTGCAAATAGAATTATCAGCCGTTCCACGCAAAAACCATTGGCGAGCAGCTTCCAGCTTTTTCTTTGCAGCTTTTAAAAGCCAAGGAACGCATTTCCATACAAATGGACATACAACATTTTTTGTACTGTAGATCAGAATCGATTATTATCCACGGTTTAAATTTGCACAAATTTATTCAAAAGTGGATTTAAATTACCCAAAAAGGTTTTACAAAAAAGACTGTTTTGCCATAAAAAATATTTCCTTGATACATGTATTCATTATCCAAATCCAGCATAAGGTTATGATCGATCCTAATTTGAAAAGTATACGTGTGCTAAAACAAGCTACAGTAGATATTAATTTCAGTCTCCATATTCGCTCAATTTAGACCACAGCGGTTCAACGATCGGCACAGATTTACCGTTCGAGTCGAATGGAACTTGATATAGGCATGTGCATCACAATAACATAGATTGTTTCAAATCCAGCTATATTTGTCACATCTGTGAATTTATTATTTCGTAATCATGAAAATAACAGTAGGTAATATAGTTTAGTATTGTTATTTTGCGACGTTTTTTGCAACAAGAAAGAAATGAATGGCTATAAAACTCAAGGATCGCTTACTTTATCTATCACTTCATTATGCCGCCTTTTGTGAAAATGATGTTACGTCTCAAAGGATTTCCCACTTAACTAAAACATGTTTGTGTAGACCTCCGCTCAATTTAAATGCGGAAATGTGTTGGATGTGTTCCGACATTTCCCGCCGAGGTTGGCGGCGCATCCGGCTTGCCAGCCCCCTGACGTCTAGGCGGCGGCGCCCGGAATTACCTTATTTAGGTGACTTCCCAACAAAACGTGGGTATTTAAAGAAGCCAGTAAGCTTTTCATTATTGTTATTCACATTTCTGGTCTTATAAAAGCACACCACTTTACCAACTACGAAGGCAAATACCACCGATTTCCACTAACTAATCCTGACACGTCATCGACCTTTCTCTTTTATAATTTACTAGTAGAATACTGTATCATTTAAATGATACAGTATTCTACTAGTAAAGAAAATGTCAATGTGTGCAGAAGATGTCTTCTGCCACACTCACTCATTACATTTCAAACAAGCTCCCCGATTTATCTATCAGCTTTGAGAAAATAAGCTTTAAGCGAAGCTCACGTAATGTGATGCGAAAACAAAATTATGCAGCTAATTTGAACTCTTGTGGCTCACATAGTCAGCACAAAGCGGTCTCGGCAGTACCTCATGTATACAAAGGCGACCTGGGGACGTACCACGAACTTGAAAACAACTTTGACATTGCATAAATTCAGTATCATGAACTTTATAAGCATTTAGGCTTTCCTGCTTTGCGATAATAGACCGTAAGAGCCTCAATTTCGGAAACGTCTTGTTGACATCATAATGACAATATTGCTTACCCAATTGTACAATGGGTCGCATAGTCAAAATAGTAGGTGATACATGAGTCAGACTGGCACAAGATAGGGTGGATTGGTACAAGCATAGGGATGCCTATCCAGCAGTGAGATGCAGGACATGAACGTGATAATGATGATGTGCAATATTAAAGTAAGCTTGAGCCATGGTTGTTAGGTGGTACGCCTCTCAGTCTATTTAAGTTAAGAAGGATAACTGAAAAACCAAAGGCACTGCGGAAAATTAATTATACATTCAAACCCGATTTAAAAATATTCGAACGGACAATTGGAATCTCTCCTTTTGTTCAGAAAGTTAGGAATTGAAGCGAATTCAACAAGTACTTACTATTTATTAAGAAATTCCTTTTAATTGTTACTATTGACGCCTAGCTTCTTGAAATTTAATATAAAATAAATTACATTATGAGAAACTTGGTCGTAACTGAAATACTAGGTAAACTCTACATACTATAATATTATTTTCATTTTTAAAGGAGAATTATGTATTTGGAACGCTTCAAAACGTATTTATTTGGAAAATAAAAAATTAATCAGATGAAGGTACATTATTTTGGTAACATAAACTTTGATAGTTAGTATAAGAGATTTTTAGAATCTGATTAAAAAATAGTAATATGCCACGTGTGGATTAGAGCTTTCAGATTAAAATCTAAGTTTAATTTGTATCTTAGGTCGATACATCCTTACTCTGACAACATTATATTTAAAGATCGTATTCTTAATGTGCACGTACGTGCAAGTCTCGTTTTGCATACCGTTTCTCGAGCTATAGCTGCTTCGAAACGCAATTTGAGCACGACTCAGGATGCCCGGGGAAGTTCGCTTGCCTTATCCTTTCACGTAGAAAATTAAATGTCTCAGTAATATCCGTTGCTTTTGGCAGTTCATCTACTGGTCCCGCCGCGGCTTGTCGCTATAGGCTCTTCTATAATTATAACTTAGATCTGGAATGGTACTTGAGAGTACTTCAAATGAGTTTGTGATTTTCTGCTCTCCAAGCGTGCACGTAGATATTGATTAGACAGTGCACGTACCTTGATAGGTCCCAATGTCTCATAGATCCATTATAGATTAGCTAAAAAAAGTCTAAATTTAATCTAAATTTGTCCCGTGAACTAGCAAAAGTTATGCCGATAACAATTGAGACAGAACCTTTTTTAAATTGTCAAAAGATATACTTACCTACAAAATACCTCCACCTACTTTAGTGCGCTTTTACTGTGTGCGCTACGAAGAGTACCTACCTCATTTATTTCGTGGTCTGTGTCTCTAAACAAGGACTGTATGTACTAGCAAATAGAGATAGAGCAAATTCCAGTAACTGAAATGGCGGTCACAAAATTAATTAGTTAATTAACCACGTTGTTGCTCTTGTTTCATATAACTTCTACAAATAATTATCCTATTGTGAGCCAGCCAGAAGCATCTTTATAAGTACTGTCTAATTGAATTACCGAGATTCCCAACAAAGCTTGAATGAAACTCTAAACTAAAACTACGGACAGCAAAAGCAAAGAAAAAAAAAGGGGATTCCACAGAATATGAAAATATTGATTTATTTCTTTTTTGTTTTTAAACATAGAAACACAAAGTTACACTGTAGGTACTTTTTCCTTCGATAACCAGTGTAGCTGATAAGTGAATGTTACATTACACACTGCTCCTAGCGACATAAGGACACCACACACAGCAGCTATAATATGAAGATATATCTTATAGCACGATATATCTCAATACATCTTTCTATAGAAATCGTCAGGAGACCACACACAGCAGCTATAATATATATTTTCATATCTTCGTATCTTAAGATACTGAGCTATACGAAAATATATATCTCAGTATATCTCAATATATTTCAGTATATTTCACTTCGTACAGGATGTTCAAAAATTTTATGATTATTTTATACTTTTATTTCATTCTTACCTAAAGCACAAAGCCAGTCGTTCATCGGAAGAACATGTGGGAATTATTGCTTACACTGCTGTCCCCATCCAGAGCCTCCGAAGAGCGGACGTGTCGTTAAATCATGGATAATTAATATAAGTAATTAATACTTGCACATAGAAAGTTAATCCTCTTAAGACTCAAGCTATAGTTCTGGGCAGTTCCCGTACAATATCTAAAATTAACTGGCTATCATTACCTTAAATAGAATTTGATAATGTTGTTGTTCCTTTTTCTAACAATGTTAGAAACTTAGGAGTGGTTATGGACAGCTGTATGTCCTGGAAGCCGCAGCTTGGTTCATTTTTTCACTTTTTTTTTTCATTTGTTCACATCCTCAAATTCGTAATGAAAAGCAGAGTATAATATTACTTTTGAAGGAAGGCCCTTCGATGCACTTGAACTATTATCGCATAAATCTTCTTGTATATCGAAAACTTGCCTTTCTACCGTTTACAGTTATCGTGTTGTGCCGACCCCACGTAGTGGGATAAGGGCAGGGAGATGATGAGATGATGATGATAGTAATCTACTATTCCTAGGGCAGGAAAGTATTATTTATTTTCCCTAGGGACTGATAATGTTGCTTTGAACCCATGATCCGGCAACTTCGTGCGTACTTTCCGTGTATGAGTATGAATAAATAAGAACACCTTTTATAACACTTTAGCTGGAGAGCGCGTCAATCGTGGGTGCATTTCTGTTTTTACCCACAGTTTCTTCCCAAAAGCACAAAGTAATAATAATTTTTGCCGTTTATACCCACTGCTATTTTTCATTTTCGTTCATTTTCACTCAGAACAAAAATGACTTAAGTAACAAAATACGGCAAAAATGTTCAGTTGAAATAAAAAATGATGGCATTTTAAAATGTTTTAATCAAATAACAACATAAATAATTATTTATGTTGTGTATATTTTACTGTATAATTATAATTATACAGTAAAATATACACATAAATATTAAATACATAATATATATCACAAAAACTAACGAAAAATATTATAGATGTTTTATAAAAATGTGTATATAAATATTATAATTTTGTTTTAATTATAGTTAAAACATACTAGGAAAAGCTTGTATCTTAGCCATAATAATAATTTCTTAGGTAGGTATGTTGTTCAAAACTGGTAGCCGTAGGCAGGTAAGTAAGTAATTTTAAACAGTTAACTGTCAAAGTTTTGTAATTTTATCTACAAATCGTTTGTCTGACTGTATAAAATCAATTATTTTGATTGCGGGTAGAAAATAAAACACATTTTGGGTATAAACGACAAAAAAAATCATATTTTTTGAAGTTGGTTGAAAAACCGACATAATTTATGGAGAAACAAAAAAAAAGGTGAGTGGGTAGAACATGTGGGTAAAAACAGAAATATACCCAATCAAATGGCGTATGTCAATGAAATGAACTGGACGTATGTAGGGGGGGGGTCCAGGGGAACCGAACTACTACTTTTAACTAAAAAAACATTTACTCGCTTTACTCTTGTCGTTTTTACCAGAATAAAAACCGGCCCTCAATAAAACAAAGTGACACAATGCTTTTATCTTCCAAAAATTATGTTTATAAGTCAAAAGAAAATTTGCTCGCTCTGCTCGCGTCTTTTTTTGCAGAATAAGAACCGAATGAATACGCTGCTTTTAACTAAAAATAATTTGCTCGCTTCGCTCGCGCCATTTCTACAAGTAATAGAAGAAAAAAGAGGCGTGAGGGGGGGGGGACTTTGATGCCTCGGACCCCCCCCTTAGGAAAGCTATAGCTACGTCCGTGCAAAAGATATATTACAGCAGATATCTGTTCTGTGTGTGATAGCTTACGATAATATACAGCTATATATCCCGGGATGTAATATACCGTAATATATATTATAGCTGCTGTGTGTGAAGTCCTTAGACCTTTGAAAATAAAAAAATATATTTCAAAATTGCATCAAGATAAAGTTAGCCAAAAGGGTGGAAGATATAGAGACCATAGAAAGAAAGGCATGAATGAGCGGCTCAGGGTCAAATATAGAGACGTATTAGAGAAAAAGTAATGACGGTGATTATTCAAACAGTACATTGTTTTGACTGATGTCTTCGACTTGAACATAAAATGTTTGATTTACTTTCAGATGACCGCACATCGTTTTTCATGTTCAACTAATACAAAATACTAACCATATCGCGTAGGTTTTATTAAAATTCATCATTTTATTTGTTCGCTTTCCCAGATATGATGCAGTGCGGATGCTGCATTTGCAAAGCGCCCATTATCCCAGTTTTCCACCAAATAAAAAAATCAATAGCTGCGCGAACGTACTATATGAAACCACGTATAGCTCTCAAACTTTGTTCTTCACATAATCAAAAGTAGCTAATCAATACTGGCCCAAACTAAAGTTTCTGATCAACGATTTCAGCGGACACAAGTGTGTGCAAAAGTTTCTCATCTGCTTTTCTACGGAGAAAACTTTCTAAGTTTAGTTTTTAATATTGATACGGTTTCAGATAGTGGCAAAAGTAATGGCAAAAATTATAACTTTTCGAAGAAAATCTTCAATGGACTTCGTTTCAGGTAGTAAGTATAATTCAGCCTCGCAGATGCGTATAAATAATCGAATAAAATCTACTACGAGTACTATAAATGCAAATTTTTGTATGGATGTGTAAATTTTTGTTAATATTCATAGATTGTGACCTGGAATAATACAATTATGATTTTTTAAAGGTTGATTCAAAGTGAGCGAAGCAAGTATGCTAGTTAGATGTACGCTTATTCGCTTGACACTATTTTTGGGACAGGGATACAGGATGTATATAATTCGTACTGTATCGTACGGTCGCGTGTTATCTGTCTCTATGAAATCACTTGATTGTTAGCATAATACGATATTTGTGCTGCTTATTATTATTAGGTTAGATATTCATCATAATAAATTAGTTTGTATTCCATTTACGTAAAGCCCGGGGGCAATAATTTAATTAAACGTGTGTTTGTAGGCTTGTTTGAACATAAATGGGTCTCGAGTCAACACAAATCATGTTGTGACCTCCATGACATGATGAGGTAGAGCTAGAAACAGCTAGACATAAAACTAGGAAAGAACATACCTACATAGTGCATAACATTTTTTAAGAGGGTTTTTAACTTTCAGGGTCTAAGACATTGTTTTAATTTATACATACACGTCAACAATCAAACAAAATTAAAAATATAAAGGCTGCTATTTATCTCGATATTCCCGTGGGAACGAGACTAACGCGAGTGAAACCGCGGGGCGCAGCTAGTAGTAAATCAATTCATCATTCTAACAAAAAACACAAGCTAACTTCGTTCAAAAAAGACCATGAACCACAAAACAGCCTCGCTTACCGCAGGTTATCGTATCTTCCTTCTCTTCTATCAGATGAATTTCACTCGAGTTTTTAGCCTAACTAGTTTGGTAGACAATCCTAATAAAAGTCAACGACGCTTGCTATTGTACGCTTTTCCAACAAACATTTAAGTTTCTAGATGGATTCTACAATTGTATTTTAACTAACAAAAAAGGTTATCTTAGTACTAGTCTTACTGAAAATTAAAGTAAGACGATTTTTTTATATTATTCTAATTAAATTTTGCCTTGTTTGATCTCTATTGTTATCGAATTTGTGTTACTTTAATTCGGGTGGTTCATCAATGGCTTTTTCGTTCAAGGAAATTAATATTTCGTAACTATCAACATCCTGAAAAATAAGAACAAGTAATTTAGGTCTAGCTTTTTTCGATGATTCATCAACACAACTGGAGTCGAGCTACAATGAATGTTGATGATTTTGAGATTAAAATCTCTTTTGCCATCATTTGTGTCAATCTTACCGAATGCTTGCTGATGATGCTTGTCAAAAGTAGAACAACCACCGTTCGCAGTCATCATTTAAGTACGTTGTTGAACTTCTAAATTAAGTTTTTTGTCAGTGTCATACAGTTTATTGATGAGAGCACCTGAGTTTCCTATTTACAACGGTGCCTAATTTGCATTTTATGATTACTATGGAAAACATACCTTTCACAAGGTGACGCAAACGCGGCGGAAATAATGAAACGTGTTTCTGGCTGTTTTCTACCTTTTTAAAACATGACTGATGGCTTCTCTTATGTTGAAAAACAAGTATCATCCGTAGTATGCGCATTGGGCTACTCACCATTAAGTATCTTACTGATATTATAAATGCGAAGGTATAGATAGAGATGTATATTTGTTATTAGTTCACATTCTAATTAAATTTGGTAGGTACCTATCAGCTATCCTGGCAGGTACCCGGATGGCTTACATCCTGGATTAGCATTTATAGGCTACTTTTGGTCCCGGTATTCCCGCGGGAATGGAACTTACGCGATTGAAACCGCGGGGCGCTTGTTTAAAATAAAACAAAAACAGTACCATTGTGGCACCGCTGTGTGTTCACACAGGTTCGAAGTGCAAAATTAGTGAGTTGTAAGCGGGTCGGCGGCACCTGCTTCCGGCTGCGGCCAGCTAGCTCAGCCGGTCCCGGGATGCTACATTTAATTCTTGCATGTGGCTTGGAAAAAGACGGAAAAATACCCATACATATAGGTTTTGATCTATCTGTCATTTTGTTATGGTTGATGGAATAAATCAATTACCAAGATATGGCTAGGTTAGGGTTGCTACATAAAACTCTTGTTTTTAATGGGAAATAGAAATTTTTAATCCTAAAAAGTAGATGTTGTCTCACTATGCATAATTTTGCTAGGACCGATGGAGTAAATCGTTTGCCTAGGTGGTGGTCGATAACAAGATGTTTCATCTAATTCTTGTTTGAAAAAATCCGATTTGAATATTTACTGGACTACAAAATATATACATATTTTGTTGGGATGATTATAATACCTATAAAACATTTACTACTTATATTTATATTTAGGTATATTTAATTATATTTAATTAATTAATTTTTTTTTGAAGTCTCGTTTAAAATTAGTAGCTAAGTCAAACCGTGGACAGAAGCTAGTCCATAATATATTCGAAGCTCGCTCGTGCTGCGGTTTCGGCTGCTCGGGAACAGCTATTAATTTCACTTTTTTCTTTCGTTAGCGCTCACATTGTTGAGTGAATTGTTCTGAAGAACCAATTTTGGTGCACGTGCAGCTTAATTTTGCAGTTTAGAACTATTACAATATCTCGTTGCATAGGTATTATATTCGTACTATAAATAAAACAACTACGATATAAACAATATAAACTCTCCAAAAACTCTATTTAGAGTTGGACAAAACAGGGCTCAAAATATTTGAACATAATAGCTGATGGTCATGTAAAATGTAACCGGCTTCCTTCAATCTTATGAAACTTAAAAAGAAAATAGAATTATTAGAAAAGAAAATCTCTGTCTTACTCTTCAATTTTTGTGTTTTTGTTCACAATGTTCAGTAAGATGGTATGAGAATTTTGACTCGAATTACGAGAATTGAGAGAACTTTAATTTATATCACACTGAATTAATTGATTGGACATATTAATAATTTGATGGATCATGACTGTTACCAGCGCTGTGGTCAAATATTGTCATTATCTTTATTGTCGTGTTGCACATCAACTATAATTGTATGCAATGCACATACGAGCTTAACTCAATCAAATTACGGTCTTGATTTCGTTGACATCCTTTCTGCTAGTTATTTTGTATCACAATAACGTTTCGTCATAAAAATACTTGCAATTCCGTCCGCAGTAAAAAATATACCTGCTACAGTTATAAACATTATCTTCCTCAGTCTGCTTAGATGGCAATGAAGGGTAATGAAAAGCAGAATATGGGATACATGTTCCTAAAGAGAAGAAAAAGTATGTAGAAATTTATGTCTATGGAAATAATCAATTGGGCGAGAATCACTACACCACCCAGTGGGTATTTGAGGCTGAGTAGGTATAGCTAAAACTGGCGCAGGTGATGGCGAAACAAAATATGTGACACTACCTATGTGTTCTTTCTTTTCGGCCAACCTTAATTCCTTGAAACACAAGTCTTCGAAAGACACAATACCTGTCCTAGCTATGTGGCCACCGGAGGCTAATAAAAATGCCACTGTTTTTTTGGTATCAGTTAAAAAAAATCATATTATGTCGTTGGTATAGCTTCCACTTACCTACGAGAATACTGTAAAAACTTATAAAACAGTCCTTCTAATCCTACTATCCTATTTTCTCCTACTAATATACTTACTTATACTAATATACTATCCTTGTGAGAATGTATGTATGTTTGTTATTCTTTTACGCAAAAACGGCTGGACCGATTTGGTTTAAATTTGGTATGTAAATAGGTGATAACCTGGATTAACACATAGGCTACTTTTTATCCTGATATTCCCGTGGGAACGGGACTTACGCGGGTGAAACCGCGGGGCGCAGCAATAAGGTTTTCTCGAGTTCGGGGCTCCTTTGAGGTCGCGAAAGTTTCGGGTCAGGAGCAACGACACTATCGCATTAACGAGTCACTTTGTTAGCAACTACCTTCCAATTTAATTAGTCTCACGTGTAAATTTAGTTCACGGGTATTTTCAAGCGAACTGAAACATAATCATAATATTTTAAATTTTTCCATTGAATTTAAGATTTCTGATTTTGTGGAACTGTGAAATCCATCATTTAGCTTCAAATTCCCAACGACCCTTGTTATTTTATGGCGGATTTAAACGTAAACCTCGTAGTTCTAAAAGAGGGCCGGAGTGATCATCGCTTTTCATAGAAAAAAATAAACTTGCCATTATAATTGCGATTTAGGGGAGGCATTTGCCCAGCAGTGCGACACGGGCTAGATATAATAATTATAATTTGATTTAAAATACTACATATTGTAATCTGTTTCTTTTCAAATTATTATTATTAACATTATGACTTTTGTTTATTTGACTGGCAACCGAGACGTTTTGCTTAATTTGATGTAAGCATGAAAAAATAGAAACTTTTATCTGGGCATAGCTGTAGTTGTAGCCTGGGATCTATTTTAATAAATTTATCAGGAAATCAGATTGGCAGCGATTCAGTAGAGAAATCAACAGAAATTTCGTGCAAAGCCGGGACGGGTTCTAGTAAAAATAGGATAAAAGCGTTAATTTGTCGAATTTGTACGTTTACTCCGGTAAAACTCTTAAAACTCTTGTCTCGTTACGTTTTAATTAAAAAGCTCTAACCCTCTAATTGGCAACATTTCATCAAAACGACTATGGGCACAAGGCATTTCAGAAACATCCTATTTTACAGTTTTGTGTACTGTTTGTTGTGACTAATTTTTAATAATAAAAAGAAAAAAAAAATATTATTTATTTATTATTTATTAAAAAACAATTTTAACACCATAACAGCGCATGCCAAGGCAGGGTTAAAAGTACATATCAAAAACATAACTTAACATAATTTACAAATAATTTAGTCTAACAATTAAATAGGCACAATAATGAATAATAGGTAGGTAATCATGATAAAGAAACAAAGGGAGGCCTATTCCCAGCAGTGGGAGAAATCAGGCTGCGGATGATGATGATGAATCATGATAAAAAATTTACTCAAATATTTTTTTCTAAAATGAAATATGATTACGACTGTATCCGGAGCGGTAGACATTTTCTTTCAGATCTTTTTATGTAAACTAAAAGAAGTTTATGCCCGTGCACAACAGTTATTAACCGACTCCCGCGAGTCGAGTAGATCAGATCAACATAAGAATAATAATAATAAATAATATTTTTCAAACAAAAATTGTGAAACTAATTGATTTTTGCATAACGCTTTCCTCTTTCGTAAATCTTACTTCAAAGTGGGCACTCAATCCTCACAAATGCAAAAGTTAAAAACGTAAATTACTAAGAAATCTTTTCTCTGTTTTTACCAGTAGGTAATTGTGAAAAAAATTTGAAAAAGTTATAGGTATTATAAGTAGGTACCAAATTTTTTCAAAATTTTTCGGAAGCTTCCACTCCTCTTAGTTTTGTTTTTTTATGATCCCGAGAAGTTTTGGACACTCACTAGCACTACTCCAACTAAGAATAACTATGGGTATAACTTTATTTTTGTATTTGAAAAAACAAATTTATAGCTTGGTTAAAATACAATAAGAACACTAAAAGGAAATCGACATTGTTTTATCAACAAATATAGTTTTCTACAGTTTAGGTACGTAACAATATTTTATTTTCATAAAATTATGTTCGTATGAGTAGGTAAGTGACTAACATCACTGTAATAATATCATTGTTTCTAGACTTGACCCCACAAACTTTAGGTTAAGCTTCTTGACCCCCCACACATGTCCCAATAATAAAATTGCGTCCTCTAACAAATGCAATACTCGGCCCTCAAATTGTAACATTTCAATGGACTAACTCTCAAATCTTCAGAGTGATTTAGTAAGTTGTTAGAAACACGTCTATTACGTACATAGCAAGTTCATAGTCATCTAATAGAATACTAATTGGTTCACGATGTTTTGCTTTACCGTTATCTGCTGTTAAGAGCTCTACCGAGTGTCGCACCTGAACCCAAGCAGGATGGTAGATTACAGGTTCCTCGTGAGAGAACAGGACAGTATGAGAACGATAGATTTATGAAAAGCTTAATTTATCCTATCATTCACTTATTAATTATCTAATTATTAACTATTAATAAACAAAGTTGAGAAACTGTTGCACTTAGAAGTACTTGTAAAATAATTTGATAAAATAAATTCACAACGAAATTCGGTCTTATTGATATTTTAGTTTAGTAAACGTACTTTATTTAAAACGGTTATTTTATATGTCGCTATCTCTTAACATAAGAGTAACAAGAGAAAAACATTCTTCACTTCACTTCTTTTATATGGCTACTGGTGACTTTTGGGTGCTGTCCCAATTCTGCCAGTGTCCGTGTTATGCTAGTTTCATAAACTTTACTGGAGGGTAGTGCTACAAAAATATGGCCGGTGTATGAATGCTGAGAGATTATAATGAGGCTAAAAAAAACATTCTAAAAGCCATGATTAATTGACACGACGTCTTTATGAATAACGGGGTTTGACTTTCAGTCTAGTCGCCCCGAGCTGTCTCTGTCGCCTGTCGTATAGTTGGTTATCAACAGTATAGTAATTTCAGTTCCGTTGTAATAGCTCAACCGGCGGAATTACCCTATTACCGCCCACTTATCAAACGTACACACCTATTTGTGAATGAACTGTAACTATTAGTTACCCACATCTATTATTCTAACGTCTTTACAAATTGTCTCTGCGGTGCCGCTGGCTCCTTGATTTACGTACGTGGCGACGTGGCGCCCGCGGCCCTGCTGGCACGGCGACCTGGGACATACCCACTTTAGGACACTAAGATTTCATCCTACCAAGGACCTATACCTAGATAATATCGTCCTTGATCTTACTCATATTATAAATGCGAAAGTTTGTATCCATGGATGTGTCTTTGTTACTCTTTCACGCTCAAACCGGAATTTGATGAACTTTGGTACCAGTATAACTTTTATCCTGGATTGACACATAGGCTACTTTTGATCCTAGTATTCTCATTGAAAGAGGAGAGGACTGTTTAACGCGGGTAACTCCGCACAATAACAATACAACTTAAACAAATCAAAACTACAGCTAGACGGAAGTGTGCCCTAGACACTGGCAGTATTGCCGCGCTGAATGGCAATGCTTATCCTATGAGAATAAAATGGCGCTTCAGTATTTAACCACTTCATCTTGTAAAAAAACATATAGTCAATCAAAAGACGATGTTATTGACACTGAGCGTTATTAACTCTTGCAATCTTTCGTTCTCGGTAAACAACTCTATTGCATTTGTCTGAAATCTATTGAGTCCAGAGGTTGCAACCGCAGAGTCGTCTCCGAATGCTGCCAATGTTGGTCGCCGTCAGCTTTGATTAACAAACCCATTCGACCCGACAGTGTAATAAACATTACAGTAACGTTTATCGCGTTTCCAGTTATGCCGTGGTTTTGATATTGCATTAACCGAATTTCCATCCTAAGTACTGTAAATTAAACTTGTATTCGAAATAAATGAAACTTGTATACGAGCGCCTAGTTTATTGAGATTGCTTGTTATACGAGTTTTGATTTGGATTCTTATTTTCAGTGGATTGGTTTCAAACCCAAACATTTTTTATTTACTTAAAACAATGTTTGCAAAAGCCGGGATTCAAGAGAATCTGGTTTTTGATACAAAACGTCAAAAGGAGTAACAAAAAATATTTTCAATATTCATTTCGTCGTATATTGAGCGCAGAAACGTTATCCATATTTATTTTATCTACCTGAAATACACTACTTTTGTTTTCAAAAACTTTAAAATTTTAAAGTAGTTACGTACATGAAGATACTTTTAAACAATAGCCCTGTTTATTTATAAAGAATTAAAAAATTATTATATGTTTCAAGAACGCTTTTTTCTTGTTTTTCATAAATTAATGAATAGAGATAGCAACAGATTTAATAGCCGTTTTAGTTAAAGTAAGTTTACTAGATATACAAGACCGTATGGCTTTTAAAAAAGGTTTATTCCAAATGCAATGAAGGTAAGCTTCTAATGTCCCCACTGGAAGTGAAAATATGATACTTCACGTGAAAGGGTCAGAATATTATGCTAAGTGGTCACCGACATGTCTGCGGTGACTCGTACCCACGACACTCTTTAACCCGTGGATTTCATGAAAAACTGCTGCCGTTAAATCAATAATATTATATCAAAAATATTACACGATAGGTAGTGCATTAAATTTTTTGAATTAACAAAAGAAATACTAACCAACCAATAGACCATTGAATTACGAGTAACATAGAAAAATTGGCTCCAAAAGCTTCTGGAATGACAAAAGTCAACAGGATAAAAACAAACAGAATAAATCATTGCAATGTATTGGTTTGTTAAGCCGAGTAGGCAATATGCAATCATGATTATTGTAATCGGCTTAAACTGGCAATTTGTTTTTGTCCTTTGAGTGTTCGTGGCATTTCCTTAGGTATATTGTTGACAAATAAACTAAAAAAATGTTAGCAAGCCTACCAAACTCACTCAGTCAAAATTCTGAGCAGCCACTTTAAATGAATGACCGTAGATGGCAACTTAGCGCTTCCATGCTTTACATTTTTTTGCTTTGCGTTTGGTGTCCCTGCATCGCCATCGTATACTACACTCACTTAAAAAATTAGATTGTTTTAGCTAGAAATATTGTATTTAACTCATTGAAAATGTTAAATTTTTTATCTGAAAATAAACTGTGCTATTCAAAAGCTTCACAGGTTTTAGTAACATACAACGTATTTGCTAATATGCAGTATGTCAGCACAAAGGAAATAACGTCAAAACGTATTAGTTTGCCGAGTTGAGTATTGAGCCAGTGCGTCGACATAAACCCGGTTACGAATATGGGTTGAGCAATAGCATCGCATGCTTAATTATACAGTTTCCAAAAATAGTTAAGGAAATCTATGAGGATATTTTCAGTAACTCACGATAAGCTTCGTGATGAACTGATTTGCAGTTCTCCCATTATGGCAATTTCCGAAACATAACATTAATTATGTAAGTTCAGGTAGCCACTGAAAACAGATCTCATACCGGGTACTTGTAGGCACGTTGTACGTGCTTAATACATAATACAGAGTAGAGCGATTTGTGGTCGACAGCCGGGCATAGAACACGTACTTAATTATACCCTCCCAAAGTGTCTGCCCCTCGTAAAACCAGGGCCCGAAGCAACCGCGAGAGTTCCAGCTTTCTAACTACTATGCTTACCAAGTTCTTACAATTGGTTTCAAACTGGAAAATATAACACCCCGAACAGTCACTCAAAGATTTGAATCTTCATTCACAAGTAGGTATAAAGTATTTTATTGACCAGTGTACCATGGCATGGAATTTCGGTAAATAAAACAAGTTTCGGTTTCACATAGTCTGTGGAAAAGGTAGACAAGCATGAAAAACTGATGTACCAAGTTGATGTTAAATATTGTCCTTTTGAACGAAGGATAAAATGGAACCTACTAAAGCCATATAAATCACTACCTTAATGTCTGAGGATATGATTACGGATACCTCCACAAATATAAGCAAGTAAAAATATCAAAGTAGGTATGATATTGTTAGATGATGCATATTGTGAGAAGTATAAAGTAGGTAGATTTTCATAATTATTATGCCCAAATTGAAAATAAGATACCGAAATTGAAAATATATCTGATGCTTTAGATAAATATCCTTGGACATTCAAAGTATTTAGGGATAATTCATACAATAATTTGTAATATCTACAAGGTTTTTTTTATTTCCTTAGAAAAGTACATCGAATTGTCATTATTATAGATACTGTCTGAGTTAATTGAAGGCGGAATCTTTAATTAGTAAGCGAAAACAAAAGTTTGATTTCTGTGGTTTCATTTATAGGAACCTATTGCTTCCCAGAATTTTGGAGCCATATTAACTTTTAATTTTAAGAAAACAATATTGCTTCCATTTCATTACCAGAAGACTACTTCGACGAATTAGGGATATATTTTCTAAGAACTTATCATTTTCACGGTTATTTTAGTTTCGACCCTCACTTGACGGTATTATTGTGGAGTTCAATAGATTTTTTTATTGTTATTTAATTTTTATTTATATATAAACTACTATAGTATTTAAAATATAGTACAAAATTTTACGGCGTTAAGAGCAAGGTAAAAATTTAATTAATTAATTAAAACGAAAACGATTCCATTATTACCTACATACAACTGGTTTGGGGAGAGTTGACGTGTTAGATCGAACAATTCTATCTTGAGTGAAACCTCGATAATGTCAAGTGAATAGCTGTTTGTTATCAAGCCCACGGGACACTGCCCACGTCGGAGCACAAACCTGCAATCTGCATACTCATAGACCTATAATATTCGACCGGGACAGGGTATATTCCAGTTGTGATGACAATCATTTGAATGTACAAACATACACCAACAGGAATTTCTTTAATTATATTGTTCGTATGCTTTAACAAAAAAAAATCCTTATGTTTCAGGAATCTATATTTTTTATTTTTTAATTAAGTTTATAAGAAAAATAATAAATAAAATAAATAAAATTAATAATATTTTATTTATTTATAAAATACGTACTTTTCGTACGTTAAGCTATCTACACACCAAAGCCGCCGGCCCGGCGGCACGAACGCGGCGGCAAGGCCGGCGGCCTGATTTTGAACGACCAAAGCCAAAAAACGACCAAAGCATTAACCCGCCGCCCGGGCCGGCGGCTTCGGTGTGTAGACAGCCTTAACGATTTCCATTGAACCTTTTAAGCTGACTCAAGATGAAAACATGTCAAATAATGCAAAGTACCGTATGCCACCAAAGTTATTGTCGCAAAATTTCAATATCATTACCAATTTATGTTAATTTCTGCAATTCCAACAGAGAAGCGCTAATGGGGAACGGCGCCTACGGAACTCGTTAAAATTAAAACAATGAAGAACACAATTATCATCCTACCGACTACTTGCTGGTTCATCTGCCTAATGCTCAAAATGATATTAATGTCATCCTTTACCTTCAAAGTTGTAAGTGAATTAAATTAAGTCATTGAACATGTACCAAATATGTATTTGGACATACTTCTGATTCCCCTATTAGACATATTCAAATGATCTAAAGTATTAGATAAAGATCTGAAAGAAAACAGAACTGTCTACCGCTCCCTAGGTAGTGTAGTCGTGATCATCATATTCAAATCCATTTTCTTCCAGTATGAACAATGTAAAACTTATTAATAGAAACAATTTACTAAAAATAAGCTCCTAAAATATCGAGGCTATCAATTTATTAACACTTACCTAAATCAAAACGGATACCTTTTTCAATTTTGATATGACAAAAACATTTTCGTAACATTCTCCTAAGCGGAGTCTCTACATCTATATTTTTCTTGCCTGTGGTCCGTAGGAACATGAATTAAAAGTTTTCCACTCCGTCGATTGACCTCATCGATCAACTGTGATCGATTTCAGTTTGGAAATACCCAAAGTAAATCAAACTTTAGAACTGACGGAGCCAAGAGCAATGCAAATATACCTACAACCTTTTTACATCAGAATATTAAGAGTGGAATTATGAGTTTAAATTCTGATATACAAACTTTAATCCTATGGAGAATAGATATAGTTGAAATTGAGAAATAAAATATTATTTCTGTAGAACTGAAAAATCAATTTATCGTATGTAACATGTTATTTGAAGCCTGAAACCCAGACCAGACTTCAGAAATGTGAAAGTTTGTTTTCAGTTTTGATATTTGGGTTACAATATAGTTTAAAAGGTCCAATTAATTTAAAACTTAAAATCTATTTCAGGGCAAAGTGTATGTCTAGACATAATTATACTTTGCCCTAAAATAGATTTTAAGAAGATTAGGTAGGTAGGTAAGTTTGTAAACTTCTAAAACTACTTTCGAAACAAAATCATAAAGCAATCAATAGTAAGTATATTGGGCATAAGGTTGGAAAGTTATCTATGACTCGATGACGCTGTGATGTCCAAGGATATTGATTTATTTATTTAGTCCAACCGAAACAACATAAGATCTGAATCTGTAAGGAAGGCCGAAGTCCACTAGTCGACGTCCTACGACATCCTTAGGCTTACGAATTTCAGTAAGCCTAATTGTATCATGATGATAATTCAAGACTCAAGTTGCACTTAGAGGCAATCTAGATCAATTCAGAGCCCAAGTTTCTAATTCGTGTTTGAATACGCACATTAATTTAGTGAAATCACTGCAATTTACATAACGAGATGCATCCTAGTCTCTTTGACAAATCACGCGACGCACTTGCAAATGAGAAATGTTGACATCGAATTAGTTCCCAAGTTAGTACTACGAGTAAGTTAACTTTGAGATCCACGCAAACATTTGACGTAAGTTTTAAATGAAAACTTAAAATTAACGCTAGAGCTCGTTCGTTGAATCTACCTACTTGCTTGAAAATTCAGTTTATTGATAAATCCACATACATTTCTTTAACTAATCACAAACGAGGTCAAAACTGACTTCAATGTTTTGCTACTAAAAAAAAGTATGAAAATTAAATTGACGATGTACGTTAAAGGCTTATTTTGTAATTTAAAAGAGCCGCTATTTTAGTAGGGCGTTAAAATCTGTTATGTAAATATGCGTTCAGGGACCGGAAAATAAGTTTCGTGTTGTGCTCTTTACTTTGACCTGAAAAAGGGGTGGAAATATGATTTACCCCAAAAATGATCAAAAACGTGTAAATCTAATTATTCACTGACAAAAATTATTGTCAGATTGGCTGAATATATACATAATTCCACTAATAACATAAACGAGGGTTTTTTTGGATATGTTTATTGCTCTTTTAAACGAAACTTATGGAAGGATTTGTCTGAACCAAAGTTTATGACTTAGAATAACACGGGTTAACTTTTATCAGGTATATACTACGCGAGCAAAGCCGTGGGCTAGTAAGCTAGTAAATAACAAAACAAAATATTAACATTCCCTGATTTTTTACAGAATGTTTACCTTGGAAAGATAGTTAATTTTTCGTTTCACTTTGATAACTTATAAATGCGCAAAATCCACTCTTTTAATTTTGAAAACCAGTTCACTGTGCACAATAACCAGATGAATGGTACAGAATGTAAGCATGAATTTAGAAAGGAGCAAAGAAATAAACTTTCTTCTTTTTAATGTTCTTTTAGTTAGCAGCGAACAAACGTCTTCATTTCCTAGATATACCTGTATTTTGTCCAAAACTTGCTAACAAAATTGAAGTGCGGGTGCCCGCCTCGGGAATAAACCTTATTGTGACGCAAAATAGTCAGCGCCTTCAGAGATAGATATTTTAACGCCAGAACCTGAATAAAAAGTTGAAATAGTAAGGAAAAATAGCGGCACTCCCGCAACTTTCATGGCAAAAGCGCTATAAATTCATGCTCAGAAAATATTTAGTTGACGCGCTTTATATGGCTATACGTAACCGCAATATGGGGTGGAAGATGCTAGCAGTGTTTTCACGGTGACAAACAGATTTTTTTCGTTATTTATTATTATAATGCGTGCTTCTTGATAAGTTGGTTCAAATTTAGAATTTAGGAAAATTGCTTCGCAAAATTCAGAAAAGGAAGGGGACACAAAAGTTATATTGACGAATTATAAAAATGTCCGTACATTTTATTATTATTTATTTTTAAAACAAATCTTTAACCTGTATAATTACCTACATGTAAATTGTATTTTAATTCTCAACAATCTGTTTTTTTTACCTTTAGTTTTGCCTATACCTACTAGTATTTCATAGTTTTGTTGTAATAAATCCCGAGCAAACAATCTTTGACAAATTTTTACAATGTTTTAGAGATGTCAGGGACAAAATGTCAAACGAAACAGACGCGTGACGTTCAACATCTGTCAAACTTCAAGTTATCATGACCCTTATCTAAAAGGAAATTACTTCTTGTGTCAATCGCACACAGGCACGCTCTCTGTAGAGATTCCTATTTCTAAATGGTTGTGTAAAATGTATGGGTTTTTGCGATTTAAACAGTAGATACATGATCTTCAAATTTTGATCTTATGGTATCTACCTACCTACAACTTTCTACAATTTTGAAATAGTTTTTAAGACACAAATTAATGGGCATTATTTACTGCCGTAGCAAGTAGATCCTACTTCTAATTTGTCAGATATACACGTATGTACTTACTTAAATTTGCATAAATGCACTTGAACGCCAGTTTATCCTGTTTAGACAGGTAACATACTTGGAGAAAGAAACAAAACATATTTAAGGACCAAGTAAACCTTTGTAAATTCAACGAAAAATATGAAAACGAGAACATTCAAGAGGCGTCTCGGTTGAAAAATGTAGCTCATTAAGAAATGTTTAAACTCAACCAATTTAACTAGAGGACTGGCATCTCTAGGGAAATTAGAGACATTGTGCGTATGTACCAAACTTTAAAACAAAACATTATCAAGAAGCTTATAACTGGCAACTACTCGTTACACTTTTGTTACGCTTATCTACCAATCTTTATTGTCGTGATACTACTCTCCGTGGTTAATTTGAAACAATGTTCGTGAGAGGCAGGTAAGAACATCGAGCCAACTAAAGAAATGGATAGGCCACCGGAAAGTTGGATGCGTAAAACTAACTTTAACGTTATATGTAATGTTTGTGTCCCGTAACCGATTAGTTTAATTACCTAGTCACTTTTGTATTTTAATTTATTATCAAAATAGTTTTTGCTAAAAATAAAAATAAATTAGGTTTAAATCGTGACAAAGCAACTAAGGTAGGTATCACCTGTACCTACTGTTATATAAATACAAACCGTTGGCTTTCCTAGTTTACAAACAAACAGTTCTAAATTCAAATTTTATTAATTAGGTAACTTTTGACGTCACTTGTAACAAACGAACTGAGCCTACCAAATGTACACATCCATTTATTATTCTCTCGGTTAGGTATGGAGGTAAATCGCTTAGGTATTTAAACGAATGGGGCATGTTTCGCAGTAATTGTTGCTGTCGTGCGGACAAATGTGCCGTCCGACGCTAGCTGGATGATCACTGACTGCCGCCATTTGCCCACAGATAATCTTAAATTACTGACGATTGTTACGCATTGGGATATTCCAAACCTGTAATTATGATTACTCTACAGAAACGAATCAACTCTGTGCAGTGACAAATGTATGACTTTGTTTAGGAGACATTGCAACATCAGTAGAGTTTCGTTTTGTAGTCCGGCAAGTTCGATCTTAAAGGTTTGGCACCTGATTAGTTTCAGGGTACATTAGAACTAATATAAATTAACAAAACATAATTAATGATTAAGCGGTACGAGATGGTCATCAATGAAAAAGTAAGAATTGAAATAGCCAAATTATTCGCTTTATGAAGGAGAATACTCGTATAAAGAAAATAACATCTGCAAATTTAGTTAAAATTAAAAGTCTTAATTATACGACTTTAGAAACCATAGAATCGTGAAGATTTGCGTAGAATACAAAATTTTCTCAGACGTCGTCGGGACTGTATCAAAGAAAATTATATTTATAAAGCAAAGCTATTCAGAGTCTGCGGGTGCGAAACGCAAGCTGGTTCCATTTGTGCAGAGAATTAAACTAACAACCTAACCCACTTACCTGCGCGATGTTAGGATGCATCCTGTTATCTTATCCAGAACTCCAGTTATTTAGTGAGTCGTTCTGCTTAACTTGTTTACATACAGAACAAGGCGAAGCGTAACTTAATATAAAGCATAGCAGACATGTTAGGATGCCCACAAACTTAGGCAACTTTCAAAGACGATCCCTCGGGTCTCCTTTATGCAAATCTGGGGTAATTTCTTTGGCGAGAGGCACACGGGACCTTTTGCCGAGATTGAGTTGACTTTTCAACCGAACCTTACCTACGTCTTACTTTGTATTAGTTTACACAAACATGGTGCGCCCGCGGACCAATCGCGTCAGCGCTTTCATGCAGAATAATGTTTATTTTATACAATTTTGTACGTCTCTGTCTGTACGAATCAATTTATTTCATTCCATAAATAAAGCACCTATACAGGTGCTTTGTTTATATTACTGATCAGTATTAAATAAGTTGCTGGAAGAGATCGTAGAAATGTAAAATGAATATAAAAGTATTAATCAATCGGCTGCAGCTTCTATGGTATCGTCAAAGAGAATTTATGATTAAATATGATAGGTTATTTATAGTATCTCTTTCATAGGAATTGAATAAAACCACTGACTGTAAATTAAATTACAATATTTTTATTACTTCCGGAATTCTGTAAAGTTAAGGAGACTAACTTACTATCTAAGCGCCTTTAAGCTATTAGCTAGCCATGCCTTGTGATGGAGATTAAGCTTCTGTCATGGCTTGTCGACTTTCTAAAACTTGATATAGAATTTAGCTTAGTATCTATAGAATGTTAATTCCTAAATTTAGTTCAGACTTCTCCTTGGTGTACAAAATATTTAACTTTAGACTATACTTACCCAATATCTAAAATGTATTTTGGCTGAGCACATCGCGGCACCTAGGCACAATAAAACATAACACAGATCCAAAGATTTGGAATATGGTAACAATAAACTTACCGAAAAGCGGAAATTGTGAGGAGCAAATGTGAAAAGTTGGAAATACAAGCGCGGAGCTCAGCCTAGTTGGGTGTCATTACCATACCATGAAAGTATATTACTTTGTTATCTTGATATTCGGCCGACTAGCTACTTGTTGGTAAGTTTACTTTTGTCTGTGATGAAAAGAAGAATATACAGAAAAATGTTTTTCTCATTCAACTTCATTATTTCAATCTTTATATTTCGTTTCTAAAGTAAAATAGGAACTAAATTCATAATAATTGGAATTGAAGAATTTCTAAGCAAACTTTGTGAACTCACATGAGAGAATGATTTATGAAAACGCTCGAACCTTATTGCCGTATCGGTAAAAATGTTGAAAATGCGAAAACGTGCAATATATTACGTATTTGAAAAACTGGGCATTTTCCAGCCTCAATACGGTTAGGTGCTTTGAAAAATTCGAGCGTATTTGCTTGAAAGTCAGTTAAATACTCTTGTAATCGGCTTCTTTATAAATAATATAAAGAAATGTACAAAGCTGATCGAAATAAACACTCAATAACGAGGAGTCTCATTAAAATCCAATGTAACGTCAGAACGAATGCGGACGAATATTTATTAGAAAAATATGTTTTCATTGATCAATCAAGGTTGACCGAGAAAATCAGGAATCATGTGGAATGTTCAAAATCAAAAGGAAAAACTTTATTTTACTTATGATCACAGATTACTATACATATAATTATGTAATCTGTGTTGTGATTAAACTGATTATTTGAATTGAATAATTACCGGTTAATGAGTTGGAAACCAAGTTTTATTAATCCAGTTCCTTCATATTCTCAATCAAGAAGCACTTGAACACATTAAAAAAACGAATTTCACCTAAAAGTGTGGGCAGCGCCGTCCATGTAACAATATCTTTTGGGCATAAAGATAATATGAACGTACTGAAAATATACCTGCAAATACCCTGGAACTAAAGTGTGTTAAAGTGTAATTTTCTAGCAACAAACCTTGTGTCTTGCATTCTTGATTGTTAATCTTCAACAATGCTTTGTGTAGGGGTTCAAACACGATTAATTAAAATAAGTTTATTATAATTACTAAGCTAATTAACGGCTGCTTTCGCTCGTGTTCACACACAATGTTTGAAACAAAAACTTTCATCAATATTCTGAATCCGAAATGGAGCAAAGAGTAGGTACATATCTCGATACAAACACGGTTCAACGTATTGTTCCATTATTCTTGATTTATTCTGATTAATTCATTACCCATTCCTTAAGTTTTTATTTATGTAGAGTCGTCAAACGTTTCACTTCACGCCTACGACACCTTTATGGCGGTATTATGCGTTATTATACAGAGCCATCCCAATCTACGGAGCTCGACGCAGTTAGAAGTCAATTTTGCAGACTCTCTAAATTGCAAGTGGGACGATCATGGCAATTTTGGTACGATTTCTCGTTACCTTTGCAAGCGGAATTAAAAGTGAACAATGATTATATCTTTCGGGAGTCGAGATACGGCGGTAAAAAGAAAAGTATTTTAGGTAAAAGATCATTCATATTGTTCAACTATCATTCATAATATTGTATTTGAATATGCAAAATCCTGATATGAACGTGAAAATTGTTTTCAGCCTGTGACGCAAAATGAGGAGTGTTATAAGTTTGACCATTATGAGGGGTTTTAGGTGTGTTTGTGTGTGATGAGTGCACCTAAAAATTAGTTGGATACGGGTTCAAATTTTCTAAGCAAAGTTTTTAGGTGGTGGCTGTTTACGTTAGGTAGGTACATAATATATTTTGTTAGTTTTGAATAGGCTAGTTGACTCTATTTTTATGTAGCTCTTATATGATAAATAATTGTTCTTTTAGACCAAAAAAAATACTACCATATTTTTTTGGATCTAAGAAACCGCAAAATTTTATTTTAAAAGTTCTACTTTTCAAAAACAGGTGAAAACGCTACCGCCATAATGGTCTATGGATTTATCTGTGCTGTGACGTCATTCGTATTCAAAACATTAATTTTCGTGATTTACGTCTAGGGAACATGCACATTTTGAAAAGTTGGCATTACTGTAAATTGGTTTTAGTTATGTGACATTTGTATAATTCCGATACTAATGACGTCACCAAAATGGCCGTAGCGTTTTCAGCGTTCCAATTAAAAAAAAAAAGAAACCGTTTTTTAAATTGAAATTATGCAAGCATCATGGACTTTGATTAACTGAAATTATTATATTTTGGTTTTGCAAGGAAAGTACTTCAGGAAATACTAATTTATTGGGTCAAATTTGATATGAGTCAAGTAGCCTATTGTCAATTGTCATTTGTTTTGAATCTGGGTGTTTCTATGTTTAATATGTTACCTATGTATTTACAAAAAATAATATTATGTATAATTATCTTAGTAGTATATCAGTCATCGGGTTACCATAACACAAGCATTTGCTTGATACTAAATATTGTGTAGAATATCCAAGGATATTTATTTATTTATTTAATATTCATAAAACGACATGCACCTCGAGCGTGCAGGAAATTGCTCTCTTACGGAATTGAGTTTAGTTTAAACAAGCTTTGATTTTGCTACTTATTTTAAAATATAGTTTGTAGGAAAAATATACTTAAATCAATAATAATTGTAATTTAAATAATTATAATGTAAACTACCTCCGTCATTTATAATGTCAATTTTTCTGTTACTTACTCTTATATCAATGAAAAATGATTACAAATTTACAATATATTAAATAGCCGTTTTAGTTAAAGTCAGTTTACTATCAGCCCCCGATTGTCTAACTTGATCTTGATCCGCTTTTATAGGTACAAGATTGATATGAAGTTCCATACAGTAATTCATATAAAATGTAATACGTGTAGTTTATAGCCTCTGTGTCCGTTTGTCAGGCGATTCGTGTTCCATCGGCCATTCGCTCATGCTCCACTGAGTACGTACAGCGATAAGAGCGTGTAAGTACCTATATTAATACTATGTACGACATACAGTTACATGGGCAGCCTTGCTCTACCTAATTTATGGTGCCCTGGTACATGATATATAAAGATTGCTTCTAGTTATACGAAGAGACTGAAATTTTAAGCAAATATGAGAATAAAACTATTATTATATTAATTGTCAAGTCACCTAAATCTATTTTAGTCGATTGTGATATGTTTTGATTTCATTCTTTTTCTTAATTATTTTATCAGGTAAAAAAATGAATTTATATTAGGCATGAACAAATGGAAATAAAAGGCTTTTTATTTTATTTTATTTATTATGAGAATAAATCTTTCCGATCATCCCACTTAGTATAAAAACGAAAGATTGTGTAAGTATGTGTGAATGTGTGGGTATGGATGTTTTTTCTTCAACGCAAAAACGAATACGAATTGTATAGTAACAAACTTTCGCATTTATATAAGTAGGAAGGAAGTAGAATGGTAGGAAGCCCTTTCAAAAAAAAAAATACCTACTTATATCTTCAACCTTTATGGATCAAAATTTCGTGGATATAATATTCGTTGTTTATTAAGACACCTACCGTAAAATTTAGATGTCTAAACTTTGAAGCCTTTGACGATCTTGGAATGATGGGACCCAGAGCTTAATAACGGTATGGACGTACTATCAAGGTTTTCATTTCATAGATGAGGACACTCGGAGACATAAGTAGCAGTAAGTATCCACTTACGTTTCCGCTTTCGTCGGTAAGGAGCAATAAAACTATTATTAATATTTAGGCAAGGTAGATTGAAACTTGAACGCGTACCTGCGCGGAATATTGGATATAGAAACATTGTTCGAACTTCTAATAGGACCACAATAACTGATTGTTTTAAACCGATTTCTAAAGTAGAAGTTCAATGTTCCATCGTATATTTTTTTTTGTGTATATTTCTTTATCAAAATTGATGGCCGATTTAAAAATTTATTCAAGGGTTAACTTCCGATGTGATTTCATAAAATTGGTGAGGCTGGTACTTTGACTTATGAACCTTAAGTTCCGGAAAAAAGAGCTTTCTTACAAAATTGAACCAGATTTCTTAAAAAAACTTGCAACTTGTTGTGTAGGTATAATAAATTATAACTACACAAGCAGAAGTCTTATAATTATTGTACAAATTAAGTTCTGAAGTTTGCACACTAGTAATTAATCTTGTTGATTAGAATATGTATACGTATGAAAACTTAATCTAAACTTCAGATAAATTCAAAGTTGTTGTTGACTGTACCTACAATAATGTGCAAAGTTTTGTCTTCCCGGGTCGAGGGGCGAGGCAATGCATACACACGCTTCTATAGAATAAATTTAACAGATACATAACAGGAAATTACTTCTAGGAACATAACGAAGATTCAGTGAAAACTCGCGGGGAATTATGTTTTCCTGACATATTTTCCAGTGAGTAAGCGATATAATAAAGTAGCAACCAATAAAACTTCAGTTTTTAAACACGGTATGTTTTACATAGTGCTGTACAATGGTTTTTAGTGCTTAGTTTTGTTTTATTAAACATGAATGCTGCTAAAGAATGTTGTTAAAGTTTAATGTGAATTTTAAAACGTATAAAATATACCTACATAAACTTGTAACCCAATTTGAACTTTCATGTCAATTACTGAACTATCAATGTACTAAAAACAAACACTAACCTTATAAAATCAATAACACCATGGTTCCTTAAAACTTTGACTCACTCCGAATTAAAATGTAACCTGGCTAGTTAGAATAACTTATCACCTTTGCCTACATAATGGCTCTAATTTAGTTGAACGAACGAAATTACTGGGTACATAAATTTGGCGATTTTAAGAAAAATTGAGTATCGCACCTGTGCCGCGTAGAACCGAAATTGGACGTCATTATCCCGCACCATAATCTTAAATCACTCCGGCTTAGTGTTTCGATTACAGACAAAGGTTCGGTGGAAAACCCACATTATGATCGTAGTTGAATAATTGTACAGATAAGTGAAATTGATGGCTTGTGGCTCCGCTATCCCACTTTCCGACTCCCTAATGGTAATGGCGTAGACTGATTTCTATTGCCTAGTTAAAAGTTAGTCCTCATTAGCTTAATCTAAGAGGTATAATATAATTACATCTATTTGCTTTGTGTTTTGTATGTATCATACACAAGAATATAAATGCCTGCGGATAGCACTGAATAATTTGTATAACGTAGTATCTCTTGCTAGTTAAGCTTTTGTGTTTTGTTTCATGTTGCAGTTTCCCAGAAACTGGTGCTAAGAGTCCGTATCAAAGCATACCCATGGAAAATTAGAACAATGTACAACACGAGGATAGGCAGAATGTGTGGAGTGCTGAGTGCTTTACCATGGAACGGAGGGGGAAGGAGGGCCAATAACTCGTCCCTGCAATCCCCTAGTTTTACCTTCTATTTGCCATTCTCTTCATCGGCTACTCTGTTTACCAACTCAATCCTGAATCGTTAAACTTCACAAAGTAAATAAATTGTGAGCAAAACTCTACGCGGAGGTACTTTCTCAATAAACTATTCATCCGAATACTCTGTTGTGTAATCTATCAAAACGGTCATCTTTATTTAGCATCATAGAGTTTTTAATAATAAATCGTTGAGCCAAGAATAAATAATAATAAAATGTTGGAGCGTAGGAGCGTAGTGCAACAGTAACTTTTCTCGTTATATCCTTTCGAGATGTTTCGAGATTTGCTCGGAGCTAGGTGCATCGGACACAATGCTTGTTTTCCTAGCCTCTTTGTGAGGACGCGGGAACACATCCATTTCGACTTTTTGTTGAGGGTTGAGGCTGTAGCGTCGCCGCTTGGGTCGCGGGCACGTACATTCGTTCGCGGACGCGCTTAGAATTCAATATCCGTATTTCACGGTACGTCTTTCACACACATAAACAACTGATAGGTACTCGGACTTTTTGTATTCCATTTGCTGATGGTCTAACTAAACGATATTAGATTCAATGTGCTCTGTGTGTTCCAATTTTGCTTGGCAAAGAAACGGGACAGTTTTTTTAGAGGAAAATGGTGCATAAAGTTTTGGTAGTAGCAGTTGTTTATCTTGTATTATTTGATTTATATTCACTGTTCGAAAATAAATCTGTTTCTTACAATAAATATACCACATAGTTTGTGAAACTGGAATTTGTCGACATTTTTCCTTTTATTTGATCTGCCTAGCTATATAAATCCCGTTCTGTAACATCTGTATGTAATGTACCCATGGCTTATTTCCTCCCGCAGCTATTTGTATAGTTATTTAGGCACTCGGCTCCGCAAGAACGAATTCCCGCTTGAGTCAGTAAGTAAGCAAATCCCCGGCACATGTATGGAGGTTATTTCATTAAAACTTCTCGGCGTTTTTCTACCTCTTAATATGCAGCTATGGAGCTCTAACTTTGCAATTTAATTACAGTATAGCTGTAGTAATTGTATTCAGTCCGGTCACGAGCGAGGGTCGTTCGCACTCGGAGCCTGGATCGGCTCTCGGAGTGCCGGAGTCATGTTAATGACCCTCCCGGGCTGCATTATCAAGTTGTGATCATTATTCTGAGATAATAGCGGAAACTTAGTAGTTTTAAAATAAAACTTCAGGCAGGGGACGGTGCGGAAACTCAGGTGGGGAATGCAACTGAATTTGTGATAAATAAATAGTAAGTTATTTAAAATGTAAATGGATTTTTTTTTAATTAAAGGCTTGAATAAGAGTCCTAGTAGCCATTCACCAAGTCAAGGATTTTTGCATATTTTTTTAAAAACAGAATTTTGGTAATGCATCATCATGCCGAAATAAAATTGTTGTACAAAATGATTTAGCAACAATCTAAACAAAAGCAAAAGCTTATAAAATAGGGGTTAGTAAATTGAATTACAAATTGAATTAAAGCTACTCACGTCTAGTTCACCTCGTAAAATGTTTATACGTTTACTAAAATACGAGTAACTAAAATTAAAGACTCTTTAATACCCTATTGTTCGTAAACGGAGACGAAGATAAACCTACTTATCTGACTCAAGAACTTTAAGAGGGTAATTATTTTTTACGGGTTCTTTACAAGCCACTTGTATGGGCGTGAACAAATTGATGGATTACCTGGAATTAAAGCATACTAATTATTAAGAATAGACGACAAAGTTGCGAAGTTGTAGTTAGGGACTGAGATGATACTTGAATACCAAGATGCTCTTCTCCGGGTTCTTAAAGGTTTGCAAAATCTAAACAACAACACACCTGTCAGTCATGAAGTAAACGGGCTTTAGTTGCAATGAAAAACAGAACATTTGTTGTCATGAAACGCATCAACTGTAAACAAGGAAGCAGTTTATGCTACACATAAACACAATTTGTAATATTCTCCGTGACAAGTCGAGATTTCGGCGAGGTCATCGCTGCAAGTACACAATGCCGCACAACTTCCCACAATACCGTCCTATCCGAGTTCCCAAACCTTTCTCATTTCGTTTTTGTTTCGTTCCGCGTCGTTGTCGTGGCCGCAGATGTTCTACGAAAGCGGAGGCTCATCTACGGATTAGTAACCGTTAGGTTTCCACGGTATGTGTCCTACATTACAAATAGGAGCGTCTCGACACGCGACATTCATGATTTTAGATGTTTTTGGGCCTGAAACGGATAGGGGCTTGTGCAACTTTTGGGATGAAATGGGTTTTTATTAACTAAAGAACTTACGGCTTTGATGCCGCCAAATAATTCCTACATCCCGAGTGGATTGGCCCAACTTAAAATTCACGATTATAATTTTTGTAGTACGCATTTTTGTTCAATTCGAATTACACCAATTTTCTTTAATTATAACAAATATTTGCGTACAAATTAAAAATGAAATATTAAGATTTGCCAGACGTTCAGGTCCGTGTTTATTAGAAATTTAAATTGAAAAAGATGACGCGCGTTCTAAATTAGGCATTCTACCTCCAAAAATTGAGGAGCTCAGGTATTAATGAGAGGCGCTCCTGTTACAAAGTCCGGCGAGCGCGGCGAGCTCCACAGAGAAAATTACGCGAAATTTACATAATAGAGAATCCGTGGCCGCCCTAGTCCTTTGAAAGTCGGAGCTCGGACCAGCTTCGAGTGACACTGTACTACATTAGATTAACATCTCGCTCGCTTTGTTAGCAACGGCTACTTCGACAGGGCCAATTTTGTTTGAAAAAGTGTCGGTCATTTACTGGAAGTCTGCGGTATTAAGCATCCATAAATTAGAGGCTTTGAATCCATTTCATCTGCTTTGCTAAGTCTAATGAGGGAAAAATACTATTAAAATTTTACTATGTTATACCCCGTTATGTTAGCTCAACGAAAGCGTTCATCAACGGATTAGTAACAGTTAGGTTTCCAAGGTAGTGTCCTACATTACAAATAACAGACACTTTCATAAATAACTCATTTAATTGTAGGTAAGTACCCAAGTGAAGGTTTACAGTGATTATTATGACAAATAAAGTTCATCTATGTCATTTCAAAACGACTTCAAAACATCTACAGATCCCTCTTATCCAGGCTCTTAGCCAATCGAGACGCGCCTAACGATCAAGACGCTGCTGGCTGGATTACCACCTACACGGATATGTAGTGCCAAATCCGAGCCAGTTCTCGATGTTATCCTGTGTCGCTTCGACCAGACATTCGTTCAATATGTCAATACTAAGTTCACATAACCTACCAATATTAAGTAGGTTACGTAAACACTACACAATCCAAGCTTTCAAATTAATCTGTAATAATTCCCTCTGCCTGCCAATATTGATCCCAGTCTCTGTTTTGTCTCAAAATAATACGCGAAGACTTCCATAATTGCTTTAACCTTAGGTAGACAAAGAAAACATTTCCACGTGTAACAACATTGTCGAGCGAAACTTTATTACCAGTTAATGGTTCAGCTTCCGAGTTCAGTACAAATTATCGGGATAGAGCGGCTGAATCAGCAGAACTAAAAACGTGAATGCAGCAGTCCCCGCCCGTAATTGGGTAACCACCGCGCATCATTAGGTAATTGCAGCTGCGGCCCGCTGCGCCGCGCCGCGCCGTCCTCGCCCCACCCTACCACAGAACACCGACTCGCTTCTCTCTCACTATCCACAGATGTGTAACGTTTAGATCGAATATTTAATGTGCCTCTGTCTGAGGCACAGAAACACTTGACTGTTGATCATAAGCAGTCATTTATCTGAATTATGACCGTCTAGAACGATGCTGAACTTCAAAGACCTCTAGATAACCACTACGCAAGCGTGTCAGTTCTCTCTCAGTACATAAGAGTTTCTCTCTAACTCGGTAAGTGCTTGCGTAGGATGATGATAGGGTTTTTACGCCATCTGAAAATTTAAAGCACTTTATCGACTGGGTCACTAAAACCACCAGAACAACAAACAAAATAAAATGCGGATAAAACTGTCGGGTCACAAAGCGCGGGTCAAGCCAAGCTTGACCTTTGCATGCGATGCTTGTAAATACTCACCGAAGGTTTGGCAGCCATACATTTTTATACACAAGTATATGGAAAAATACGGAGTGAGTTATTTAAATTTTATTTAAAACAGACTGCATAACATTAACATACATTTGATTGTGCAAACTTTAAAGTTTTGTTCGGTTATAGACCCTCAGCTATCGAGTTTTTGGAGTAAAATGAGTTTGGTTACGTTAGTAGGAGCTTATCGAATCAATCGAAACGTTTTCAACTTACGCTGCCCTCAGCATTGTCTGTCGCACACTAGCCGATATTTTATTAAGTGACTGATTATGTGCATTTAAATGTTTTGTTTCTTGGTTTCTAAAGCATAAAACTTCTTTCAACGTTTTGTCTTTGTTCTGTTGTTTCTCTTTCAATTAAACATTTAGCAAGTTATTTTCTTTTGTTCTTATTCTTATTCTTTCAAGTTTTACACACAATGCTCTGTTACGCGATAGTTACTTCATTTAAAATACTAAGCTTTTATTTTTATTTACAGTGTGTAATAAAAACTTTGCCATTTCCATAAAGCTGTTATTAGGTTTTAAGATTATATGGTATTTTTTCCAGAAAACTAAAATATTGGTCATTATTATTTGATTTCAATATTATTGTATTGGTAATTTCTTTTTCATTCTGCCTTTAATGCATTTGTGTTTGACTTCGCTCTATGGTCTCAAAAGACTGTTCTTTTGAACATCGACAGTTATATATTTCGACAGGTCCTTTACTTCGACACAACTTACCCCGACGGATCATTACTTTCGACAGAACATTATTTCGACACGGTTTCTGCTGGTTCTTTTATACTCATACCATCCCTATAGATTGTGTCTTTCCAGCTTTATATTTAGTGGTGGGTCTATATATTTTTAAGCAGTTATAAAACTATGCCACGAAGATGATGCTTGCACAACTGCTAAGTAGAGATGAGCCGACGAAATTACAAGCTGCGACTGTCTCAGGTTGCGAACAAGGCAGTAATAAACAGAAGAATCAAAAGATAAAAATAAAAATAAGTCGAGAAGAAAAAATGTTACTAGATAAACGAGTATATAAAAATGTTGCTATGCAAATATTACTAGATAAGGTAATTCTTAATACTAGAATCTGCTTAAAAAAGCCGTGATGGACTTCTTTTGATGATTTTTTTAAGAATCACAAGAAAATTGTTTATATAAATGATGTTGATTTTGAGTCCTAAAGTTATTTGACGCTTATCTTTAGCTGTTCGACTGTCAAATGTTTCTAAACTACTTACCCAAGAAACGTATTAAAGACGATCACAACACACAACCCATAATGCTTATGCTTATGTCCTTCCCGAAACTTCGAAAACAACGATTTGCCATCCTGCCTCCAAAATGCACAGACTGCATTCTAAGCATGCACTATCGAGGTGAAATAATGACATTAATATTGGGCCTAGCGAGTCGCTAGTAGCGACCAAAGGCGAAGTTACATTAAGTTTGCAGCTCAGCTTAAGTTAGCTTGGCTGCAAACTCTACTACTATTACGTTCTATACGATCCTACTTAATATATTGCATGTTCGTACGATTATATACGAACACGAGCACTAGCTTTCACCCGCGTAAGTCCCGTTTCCGCTAAAATATCGGGATAAAAGGTAGCCTATGTGTTATTCCAGGTTTTTGGCTACCTCCTATTCCAAATTTTGTAGTAAACGCAATCGATTTTGTAGTTTTTTGTGAAAGAGAAACAAACATACATCCATATATCCATCCATACTCATAAACTTTCGCATTTATATTATTATTAGTAGGATAAAGTACTCGTAAGTAGGATTCGGTTACGTACAGTTCAGTGAGCTCGTACGACACATGGTTTACTTCGCTAGCATCTAGATTATGCTATTTGAAATTGCTTTGTTCAATGTGATATGAGATCATTGGAATTGCAGTTCTGAAAGTTTAATTTATTTGAGTCTACCGGTTTTGATAAGGTTTATTTGTGTATACCTAGATCATAACGAGTAATAACTGTGACTATGATTGTATTGTCAGTATTGTGTTTAATCCAAAATATTTAATGTTTCCCTTTAAGTTACTTTGGACCACTTACCAATATCTTGTTCTATAGATTATTTAAAAAAGTTGTTAGAGATTATTTAAAAAAGTGCTGGTTACTTGGAAGAGATCGCTTTCAGCGACAAGGTAGTTCATTGTTACAGTTTTAAATGACCTTTTTTTATTTTATTTTGTGTTTTTATGGTGCACAATAAAGCTGTATTCGGTTCTAGTGTTTTTGATATGTTATTTAAACCAAAATACAACATTTACATAACTGTACAAAGAATAAATAACAGTTGAGCCAAGGATCATTCGATCGTTCGTATGAGAAAGTGGCCAACTCAGGAGACGGAGTTTTCAGGCCGTATATCAGCATCGTTGTAAACGATCTATAGGTAGCTCATCTTATTGAAACCACTATTAGTTAGTAGATATCATTTAATGAAAAAATGCGATGTATGTAATTTCTTGACAAAAAAGTAATTAAGTCATGAATTTAATAAAACATTACATAATTTATGTTTGAACAGTAATTCAATAGTTTATTAAGCGAAACCAGATTCAATAATGAAGCTTTTGTGCTGGATCATCAATCTGATCATATTGTACCTATAACATATTCGTCAATTATTGTAAAATTGGTTTGTTTATCAATTTAACAAATTAAATAAAAAATCCTGTTTGCCGATATTCAGCATTGATTCATCGAAATGGATTACATCAAATTATCTGTAGCTATTATCCGGTACAGTTGATATCAAAGATATATTCAATAACAATAGTTAGGGACTGCCTTCACGGGCATCTGTATCGAGATGATTTCGTCTTCCTCTCATTGGGTAATTTCTAAGGTAAGGATATAAAAATAATTAAATTTGCTTGTCAATATCTCACGTAGTATCGTCGCATGTAATCGAAGTATTCCGACACGTTCAGAAAGAGTGTATAGAAGTACGTGTCACGACGATAATATCGCCGCGATTCTCAGATTCGTGAAGGATTCTCTTAGAAATGGCGCAATGAATTAACCGATTGGCGATTTATCAGTTTTGAAAGCTACATATTTGCTAAGTAAATTACGCTCAAACTCGTCCGCTCTAGAAAAGCGAATTGAATTAGTAATACTTTTAGACCTCATTTAATTATGAATAACATATTTCCAAACAAACATTTGTACTCAACATACATAGACATGGTAATAGACCAGAACTATGTTATTCTATTTACTATGAATACGTCAAAATCAATATTTTCCGTTAAAATTTATGAATTGAAAAGTGGTTTTCATGTTCGATAAATATTCGTATGCTCTAAAATCACACATCTCTTTGCAAGTTTACGATTATTTGGATGTTAATTATAGAAACCTGACATGAAACTGCGTGTATGCCATTTAGCCTGAGTAGAGACATGGACATTTGGACATATCAAGAGATACGCGTTGCTATGGAGCTTGATGTGCTGTTCGCCCCGTCAAATAGTAATTGTAATCTCTAGCGCTGGTTGATACTGCATTCATTGAAACTGACACACTGTTTGTTATCCTTTGGCGAAAAAAATACTGAACGGATTTGGCTGAAACTTGAAATATTCATAGTTTATGACCTGAAATAACACGGTTACCGTACTACAGCGTAGTCGCGGGCCACTAGGCTTGCTTATATTGTTTTTTTGCCTAAAACTGTTTTTGAAAATTATAATCTACACAGAATTGTTCTTGTTATAGGAGTATCATCAAAATACCGTGTTCTGATTCCACCATACAAAACACATCTGTTTCCGTCCTGTTTCCAAATGATTCTGTTCTGTTTCCAATGAACATCAAACCGTTTGTGATAAATGTATTTTAATTTGCTTTTGAACGGAAACATCAAACGCGCGGCAAACCATTCTATCGCGGATCATAATTACTATCAAACCGCCGTATCCACATCCCGACAGCTCAACACAACTTACGGTAAAAGCATGTCCGAACAATTATTTCAGAGCGCACAGCAAATTATTGGAAATCAGTACATGTGCAAATTACGCAACTCACGAGACGCAACGGTCTCTGGAGTACGGATTTTACGATCCACGAGTTATGGGTAACAAGGACAATAAAATTCATTTTATCGCTCAACTCAATTTTGGCCTGGCTTTCCTTGTGGCTTTGACGACAGTGCTTTGCGATATAATTTACTGTTTTAACAGGACTTTGCGATATAGTGTGCTTCAAAAGGCGTGTTAAATTATCTGGTTTTGAAGTTATTTTGAAGCCATCCATGGTGGTAATCTCAGGCGGCTTAAGAACATTGCCACCAGTAGTAGCGTAATAAGAACTATACTCACATTCATTCTTCCAAAGTCATACCTACCTACGGCTATTTTCTGAGGAACAAAAACATATAAAATCCTGAATTCATACTATGTAAAAATCACTTTTGTTACTTGTAAGAACCTATGTTTTTCGAGCATAGTCACGGCTGCAAATGACCAAACACTTATTTGATTGTGTAAAAGGCGCTGCTAAGTAGCGGGAAAAGCAAAGCGCTTTAAAAATCACACAGTGACAGCTCATTTGAAAAACGCAGCGTTCATTCATAGGCTCCAAGAAACGTGCCGTTTAAAAAACTGATTCAGAGGAAAATGCACTCCATAATATTCAATCTATTAAGGTAAAATCTGTTAAAGAGCAAACAGTCAGATTTAATATAGATAGACGTATGTAGCAGATTTACAGCAACATTTATGAAGTGTTTTGTGATCGGGGCCCAATATAACCCGGTGATTATTTCCATCCTAAATTGATTCAGATCCATTTGTATTATCAACCCACGCACCGTAGAGACATAAATAATTGAGTTTTTGTGTGCCCAATCACATTCTGGGCTTTTTTTGTGTGTTTTGTGTATTGAATTTACTTTATTTGTAAATGTATTTTTCGGTTTAAAACAGAAGATCGAAGCTTTGAAATCTGATTAATTTCGAAATGAGATTGCTCAGTCAAGACGTCTGGAAAAATATCTTGTGGTACCTAAGTAGTATATTTATCAGTCGAAAAGAATGTTAAGAAATGAAAAAAATCTAAAAAATTACATTTGAAGTTTCAGTGATCTGTGGGTAGGATTTGTTACATGAAAGGAATAAAATGTTTCCATTATGGTGAGAAACTTTGAAGCCTTTTTGATAAGAGGTTACATTTTTTCATCCCGTAGAATAATGATGACAAACTAAAAGAAAGTAGGTTTGTATAAACAAGTGGCCAATTCTGATGACGGAATTTTTAAGTTGTCCCGTTGTCCGGCTTCTTTTTCATGACTTAACTGGGATCGACTTTTTAACATTCCCTCTGAAGCACATGGTGATAAATGACCACCGTATCACCAAAGTTATCACTAGCTCATGCGAACGTTATCTTGAGACACTGACTGACTAGTACATACTAATTTTTAGTTACTGAGAAGAATCTTGAGCATATAGGAACTTTCTGTTGCCCAATATACTCGTATTTATAAATATTAACGGGACTTAATCGCGTTACAGTCACCGTGGTCACGAGTAGGGGGTCTACTCGTGACCACGGTGACTGTAACGCCACCGAAACGTCGAGGTAAATAATATGATTTTAATACGCGATTAAGTCCCGTTAATATTTATAAATATGTTTCCAAGTCGCGATAGTTTAAATAGTATTTTATACTCGTATTTGTTTCATATCCACTGACTACAATTCAACAACTTGTAGGTACGTGTACATTTTAATCGGTTTACAGTAAAGTATTTACTATTTACACGAAGCAAGATTCTTGCCTATGCATACAATTAAATTGAAGCAATATTTGACATCCATGGTTTAAAAATGCTGAGAACATGCAAGTCATGATGACAATCAATTAATTTGTATGAAACATACAAGGAAGTTGTACCATGTCAATGCTACTTCAAGCGTGGCCACATACAAAGTCGTTTTAAATTCGTATTTTACTGTTGGACTTTTTGTTTTGAGAAGGTTGAGTACGCAATTACGTTCACATGGACTTTAAAAATGCAGCGTTGTTTTGAATAAAAACTTTTTTGTCAGAAACAGGCACGTAGAGCTAGACAAATTGCCCGGTGCTCTTTTTACCTTGAATTATTTAGCATTTGAATGCAGTCTGCATCGACTAAATCGGTCAATTATAATTATAAAGACATGGTGGACATGGTGGTCATTGTTAGCTTCTTCAGAAATAGGCGCTTGGACTGTTACTATCAGAATTCAATGTTCAATTCTGTTATTCATAACGGGGCCTTTTGTAGATTCACTCTGTTGCCATCTCCTTATTTATGAAACCGATCAGCATGAATATAGATTGTTTATGTTTAAGCTGATTTCAATCTAAAGTCATGGAGGTACCTTATACAATCTAACTTTGGTAAGAATCCTGTTAATAATGTATAAACAACATCAGTTCATACATAACAGTAGCGTTCTAATGGTATAAGTAAAGTGTAGTCACATGTGTTAAAGTAAAAATTGAAGCTTCAATTCCGCCCCAAATGTCCATTACTCTGAGAGGCGGAGGCTTCACATCACGAACAAAGAAGTTCAAAAGCCCGCACAACGTCGTGGGAAAAATCGCAGGTTTTATATGAAAATGTGTCTTTCACTTGCCTAAGGCATGTTTTCTACGAGGTGGCAGACGTAATAAGACTAAAACCGTTACATTTGTAGAAACAAAAAAATTTAGTTAGAAAACATAACGTTCAGAGATAAATAGAGCTATGGAATCGTACAAAACTAGCTTTAGAAAATGAATAATGCAGTACAAAAGAGGCAGTTTTAGCTTATACTCTTCGGAACAATGTATTGCTTTCGAAATAGGCTGGCACAGCACCCAACTGTCCTCTCAGCTCGGTCATCGACAGGAACGATAAAGGTCAATAAGAGTGCATATAATTTTAACAAACGAGAAATCTGTTGATGCACTTGGGCTCCCTGCTATTATACATAGGGTCTACAAATATTGGATTAATATAAACGGTCGTAATATTACACATTATCTAGCAAGCGCCATCGGCGTGTTTTTATAGCAGTCTTTCTGCCAATTGGTAGTTTCCTCATGTTAAGATTCTTGCTAGTACAACAGCCAATAATCTTTCATTGTGTAAATGGGACATAACTGATCATTAAGACACAATCAAAATAATTTCCCACACACTCCGCTATATCACATTCGTCATAACCAAAACAGTGTAGCTAAGTCTAGAACTCGTTTAATTAAAATGGAATCTACTCGTCTAGTAACAGTAAGCTCGTGTTTGCGCCCGTTGCAGCCATCGACCGAGCGAGCTAATGTTTGCCAACCCACTCACATCATCTTACGTGGTAATTAAGCGGTTTGATCCATCTTGATTTTCTGGACTGGAAATGTTGAGGTACCTAATTGGCTGTATTGTGTTGCATTATTTGTAATTGAAACCAAGCGTTGAAAATCAATAGTTTCCTGCTTAAATTATTTAGGTCACTACTACGTGATGTTACAGTTAAGTTGCAATTTCGTTATTGAAATGTGGTGATTGCCGCTGAGGTCTGATTTTTGACGTTATACGGTAAAGCGTAAGATATCCATCATCAGACTCGGCAAAATCAACTTAGGATTGCCTCACAATTAAAAATATCGGGTAAAATCCGTTCCATACATTGATAATGATTTATATTTAAACGTTATATTTTATTTGTGAAAAAGTACCTATTAACAATTAGGTTTCTTTGTCACATTTAATTAGGCCATCCGCTGCTTAAAACAGATGGTTAAGAGACTGTCCTCATAGGGGTCGTCGCTACTTCAGAAACTAATTTAGTCGAGGTTCAACAATTGTTGAGTCAGTTGTGAAATCGTTTAGCGATTTTGCAGCGCAACTGTTGGTAATTGCAAGAATGACTGCTCAGTCTCAGACAGAATAATCTATGAGTCTGTAATCGCTTACGCTTCGCAGCCGTTTAACTCCATTCAAGCAGCTTCGCAGTTTGTATGTGTAACTAAAAAATTGAAAACGGTGTTGTTTTGGTAAAAGTATGTCATGTTTTTAAAAATTTAAAATCATTTGAGTCTATATCAATCTAGACCTATTAATTTTCACACCGTTCTGTTACACTGGTGTGGGTGGTTAGGAAGAAAATTTCCTTCACACAGCACTAGTAGGTATTAAGAGGATTAGATAGGAAAGCTCGTTCCTAACCTCAACACCGCACGCTTGCTTGTCTCACTGATGTGATGGTGAGGAAGGTTTCTTATTTTATTTTGTACTAGCAGCACGTCTCGGTTTTGCACAGGTGTACTAATGAAACTACCGCGATAAAATATAATAATATAAATAGCCTATACCCGACAGTCCATTCTACACATTGGTGAAAGAATTTATGAAATCGACTGAGTAGTTTAAGGGATCAGAAAGGGTAACGGTATAACTAACTAACATGCATATGCTGTTATGAGCAGGATGGTTGTGTATGTAATTTTATGCAATTTCTGTTCAACGCAATACAGAGCACAATTAAAATAAAAGCACAGAGGATAAAATAATTGTGAGTGCCTATTTCGTACTCGTAAACAAAACCTTTTGAGCATGCTTTTTTTCAAGAATTAGATATTTCGTTTTTCTCCTCTGCATTCAAGCTCTTTTAATTCACTTAAAGGTTTGTAGAACTAAAAAAAACGACTCTACCTATTGTAGACATTCTTTCAGATATATTCATTTAAGATCGTATGGAAATCTCTGAAAGGGTTCTCAGAAGTATGAGCATAGTACTAGAAAATGTTCATACATTTGAGAACCCTTTCCCTTTAGCAGAAGCTATACTCCAAACGTAACAGGTTTTAAGCTAACTCCGACAATTTGACGTAGCCTTCAAAAGAGCTCTGTTAATGCCACTTGCGGTCATCCATCCAAATTGTAAATGGAATCGTGGTCGAATTTCGAGGCATTCCACTTGGACAACTCTACTCATTACTGATAGTTATGTATAGGGTAATTTCCAAAAACATGTTGATGTTAATAAGTTTAAAATCTGTCCCAATTGCGTAATTAATCAAATTAAAAGCTTTTCTGCCAGTAAATCAACAGTCAATTATCGAATGGCACATAAAGGTGGGCTATCAGCCTCGTTACTAATGAAATTTGCTAGGGCTGCTTCCAATATAATCGTTTAAAAAAGACGGGTGGCACTCGGGGACTGCCGCGGTAAAGCTATTGCATGCCACCTAGAGGCGAGTTGCTGCGTTAGGTTTTATCGTTACGGAATTTCTGGATTCGGTCTCCACGATCAAGGCTCGCGATAGAGCTTCTCTTCTATTCCATGCAATAGCTTAAAACTTTTGTGAAAGAAGTAGAGAAAGTGTTGATGACCCACCGTATCACCGGCCATACTCTACTGGTATAGCGGGTTTTTCCCCTGCAATACCACCATAGTACCGACACATATTGGGATAAGGTATCAATCGTGGTGTGGCTTGTGCACAATGTACACTACGACGACGACCTCAGTGGCGCAGTGGGCGCAGGCCCGCCTGAGACGCAGGGGTAGCGGTTTCGATTCCCGCTGCAGGACAAAATTAAATGATTGTATGATCAGCAAATATTTGTCTCGAGTCTGAGTGTTTCTATATAAAATGTATGTATTTACAAAAATAATGTCATCTGGTTACAATAATACCAGCATTAATGCTTAGTTATGGTAATTGAATATTTATTATTTGATTACCATTACACTGACTACCCTCATAACAAGAATAATAATCTAAAAAATTAATCTGAAAAAAAATTCCTCGGGTTAGACGTGGTAAGCTTCTTCAAATACAGCTACATTCTGAGATCTACGGAAATGTATTCGGATAATACTATTTTATTGACGGAAAAATATAAAATATTGCGTATGGTTATTTGCGCACCGCGATTCATAATAAAATAAACAAAAAACGTAAATAATCGCGTATGCATGAGATTAACCAATAAATATGAAATTGCGTAAACAATATTATAAGCATGCCCATAAAAAGTTACGTGCATTAAAGTTTTATAAGGAAACTTCCGGTCTGCTGGGGTGAAGTAAACCTTATAGAAAGGTGTTAAAGCTTTTTCTGATATTTTGTATTCGTATTTCATTCTACTCACACATCGACAATTGCATTATTGCGACCTTACGTAACGCATTGTAGGTTTGTTTTCGGTTGGGCAGGTGGAATAAAGTCATCAACAGAATAAGCCAGTTCCAATATGTTTTTTCAATGCTTGTATGGTAGTATTGTCATTTGGTTACCATAACACAAGTATTAAGTCTCATTTACACGACGCAGGTAAGCTACTAAGGGATTGCACGCATACAATTAAATTGAAGCACTTCCATGGTTGAAACAATGCTTAGACATGCCTTAATTTTCTACCTATAGATGATCAGCCCCATAAAGGGACACTGTTAGTGCCTGGAACATTGTTGAAATGGATAAAGCTTGCCAATCACCTAAATTACCCGCCCCTCACTAATGAAAGCGGCTTTAAAGATAAAAATATACACAGATTAAGCCTCTTTCTAACTTAACAAAGATTAACTTAAGAAAGCCCACTGTGAGAGTCATGTCTCTAAGTTCTACTAGAGCTTACCATCTTACCTGTCTTGACTAATAAGTCTATCCCAGAGGTTTACCCTTCCTCTAGTTTTTCTTTGGAATATTCATATTAACTCAATTGAGCAGGTCTGAAGACGAACCAAGTTTGTACGTAACTAAATAATTCAACATAATCCCTTACTCACTACTCCTTAACTTGTAGGTAAGCGAAATTAATTAATAAATTTAACACAGTACCAACTACATCCTTGTTCTTCTCGATAACGATAGAAAACGGACGTAATTCTGGCAGTTTAATAGATAAATTTAGTATCAATCAAGTTAGTGGGTCGAAACATAATAAGGACTCTAAGCGGCCTAAAAACTCCATCACCAGAGTTGGCCACTTGCTAATACGAATCGAACGAACGAACATAAAAGTCCACTCAAAACTAGAACCAACATTTATTTACATTTACGTTATATTCATCCACCGTTATTTCAGGAAAACAAGGTTAAATAACCGAGGTCGATGAATTCATAATACTGTTTTTGTTTTAGTGTATTTAATCCGGCGCTCTCTGCATAGATTAATTTGAATGTTTCATGGAATTCACTGAATGAATTTATTCAACAGTGCGCGAAGAAAGGGCAAACGTCTAGACTGGCCTGAGCTCGTTTTACCGTGTCACTGATTATTTGCGATCAACCTGCACTGATACCAGTGACCCAGTTTATATATAACAGAGGGCAAGATGTCAGTCTGAATAAATGAATGAAATGAATGAAAATACTTATATAATAAACACACAGAAAGGAACTTTGAACTACAAATCCTTAAAATAATTGTACAATGGGCGGCTGACTTACCCTTACCAATATTTTTATCGCGCCCGCTCTAAGTATATATTTTTTAAATAATTTTCCGACAACTCAGATCGTAATATTTGTTGATTCTCTATTTGATTTGATAAATTAAATATTTTTAGTTTTAAGGTAAACATTTTAGGTTTCATGTTTCAATTTAATGAAACATCCAAAACCATACTCTAAGGATCAATAACAACAAAATTCTTAGTTATTTATTTACCATCTTAGACTCTTAGTAAACGAAGAATCTTCAAAACTTCCTAATTAACATGAGTTGCTAATGAAGGCCTGTTTCTAAAACTCTGATACCGTAATCTGTTGAAATTAAAAACATTATGTTTGAATAATTAAATTTCACAGTGTAATTGATTTTAGGTGAGAATTGTAAATGGGATGATTATTTATGTTTTTAACATGAATTTTAATTTAGGGGTCTTGGTCGATAGTCAAGTCTCAGAGGTCTCTCCCGCTTTTTATGTATTCGGAATTATAATATTTTAAGAAAGAATATAATGAAACAAGTATTTTTTACTGATGAGATTCTAAAGTCAATAAAGAATTTTCTAATGGAAGTAGAATTGCATAAAAAGAGACTATGATTTTTTAGCAAAATAGAAAATTTACGCTTAAAGCATGATTCACGCAACACCGTGCCGTGGACGGGCCGTACCCCGTCCGTGCCCCGTCTGGGACACGGTCAAAAATTAGGTCACGTCTGGGGCACGATTCTTTCAAAATAACATGACTCTCATACAATAAAATCACGTAACAAGGACGAGGTCGTTTCGTCAAAGTCAACAAGTGTACAACAAAGACCACTTTGTAATATATCTACGTCAGTACGAAACCGAGAAGAATCAACCAAGACAAATTCAAAAGACGTTTATTCAATAAAACATCCGGTTACATCCGGAATTTGTGAAGTGTTTACTTGTAACCTTTTTGTCACATCTTCCCTATTTATAATGGACTTAAAGCCTCTCTAGAGTTCAGCAGCAGCTGTTTACTAAATCTGATAATTTCAATTTTTATACTAAAACTAGATTTAGTAATGATTTTGCAAGTCACCCTTTGAATAAATATAATTTTGGAGGTATTCGGAGTTTGAGTTAGACTGTGTTAGAAAGTGTTTTAATGTAATGCTTTTAACAAAAAATTGTAGACTGTAACTTTTACTACAAGCCTCTCGTCAAATACGTTCGCCGTTATTTTACAGACTAAAGCCGTAAACCCGACTACGCACGCTTAAATCACTTTATTGTGGCCTTAAATCCATGTTTAGCAGTTATAAATTCCAAGTCAATGTACTCTACCGTCATCTTAGAGTTAATGGCACCGCACTATTAAAAAGGGTCGCAAACTTACAAGGATCAGCCAACCCTTGGACTCTAGGTTAACTTTTGTGAACAAAATTTAGACAAACTTGCGAGTTCTGCTATAAATGAACTCGCTACCTTGCTAGCTTCTGTACGATTTGTTATTATTATAATTTGATAATATATTCCTTCCTGTATCTAGTTTTTGGCGTTCAGGGAAGGAGGCTTATGTCCAGCAGTGGGTTTTAACAGGCTGAGAATGATGATGTTGATCTAGTTTTTAGAATTTGCTTCTCCATGTTTGAGGCTAGATGAGGCTTTATGAAGTGTTCTCGAATATTCCCATTGAAAGTAGTATCCATACGTTGGATACCTCACTAGGCTAATGGGAACTCTTATGAATGCACACTCTAGAGTGACTGAGAGCTTCATACAATTACGTTATACGTGTTCCGAAGTCTAGGTGCTCAAAAATTCTCTTTAAGGTATCAGTATACCTAGAAGTACAAAAGACTCAAGATTTTTCTTTAAATAATCATAAGTACCTACTTATAACAACAGAGTCTCTTCCTATGCAACATAAAACCTATACTTAATATTATAGAGGTATTAAAAAAACGTATGATAGGTATCGCAAACTTAACTGCATTTTTTGTGGTTTGCTTTGTTCAACGTAATGTATAGATGGCGGCGTTAGTTTCAATCGTAGTACCGCCTTAATACCCCACACACATAACTGTTTGTCCTGATTAGGCATTATACCAATGATTTACAGTGCAAAAGTTAAACTAATGACCTGAAAGCCGCTGAAGTACTAACATTCCATGTTCATATAATTTATAAAATGTATTCCATGTTCAAATACCGAGTAGCAACCCTGTCACTAAAATATACTGGCTATTAGGCACAGGAACTTTAATTCATGTTAAAACTCGGGTTTTTAGTAATGCGGCGAAGTTAATAAACTTGTTATGATTACAAAATAATGGGTAGGTAGTTACACTTTCTCATATAACTAGTTACTTATAGATATCAAAATTTTTCACACATACACTGCATGGAAGAGATAGCATCTTAGCATTTGTATGTTTACATAAATAACATTGTGTTGTATTGCAATTTGTTTTTCAAAAATTGCTTATTATCAACTTGCAGCTTCGTCTGTAAATTATTTATGAAATATTCATGTGACTATTTCATTCGAATTCTGCAAAATGCGTTAACATTTTTTACGGAGTAAAAAAGTCGCGCCTGAAGTGGGATTGGGCAGGCCATGTGACTCGAATGAATCCAGGTCGTTGGGCCAATCTTGTCACACACTGGGTGCCAAGCGGAAACCGCGGCAGACCCAAAAAAAGATGGCGAGACGACCTGGATCATTTTGACTCAGCATGGCCGGAAATGGGAGTAGACCGGGAGGCGTGGAAGGAGAATGGGGAGACCTTTGTCCAGCAGTGGGCCACAATAGGTTGAAAAAAAAAAAAAAATGTATTCAAACTTTTAGCATTTATAAAATACATTGTGTTCTATTATGTGACGATAAGCCGACGAAAAGATTGCTTCTGACGGCACTATAAAAAAAGTCAGCGTTCTTTTAGGCTTTTTATCCCCGTAGGTGTTCCACGAAGGCAAAGCCGCCAGCAACTTAATTTGTTAATCGTCAATAACGGAAGCAGTTTAAGAAGAAACCAAGTCTCACCCAACATTATGAATTTGTAACAAGAGTTCTTCGTCGCCTGTCCGCTGCAATTAGTAGGGAATTCCTCTTAGTTTCGTCTAGGCGTGGGAAAGTCACGATAAGTCCTTACTCTATTTACGCTCAATCAATAAATCAAAATTTTTCACACATACACTGCATGGAAGAGATAGCATCTTAGCATTTGTATGTTTACATAAATAACATTGTGTTGTATTGCAATTTGTTTTTCAAAAATTGCTTATTATCAACTTGCAGCTTCGTCTGTAAATTATTTATGAAATATTCATGTGACTATTTCATTCGAATTCTGCAAAATGCGTTAACATTTTTTACGGAGTAAAAAAGTCGCGCCTGAAGTGGGATTGGGCAGGCCATGTGACTCGAATGAATCCAGGTCGTTGGGCCAATCTTGTCACACACTGGGTGCCAAGCGGAAACCGCGGCAGACCCAAAAAAAGATGGCGAGACGACCTGGATCATTTTGACTCAGCATGGCCGGAAATGGGAGTAGACCGGGAGGCGTGGAAGGAGAATGGGGAGACCTTTGTCCAGCAGTGGGCCACAATAGGTTGAAAAAAAAAAAAAAATGTATTCAAACTTTTAGCATTTATAAAATACATTGTGTTCTATTATGTGACGATAAGCCGACGAAAAGATTGCTTCTGACGGCACTATAAAAAAAGTCAGCGTTCTTTTAGGCTTTTTATCCCCGTAGGTGTTCCACGAAGGCAAAGCCGCCAGCAACTTAATTTGTTAATCGTCAATAACGGAAGCAGTTTAAGAAGAAACCAAGTCTCACCCAACATTATGAATTTGTAACAAGAGTTCTTCGTCGCCTGTCCGCTGCAATTAGTAGGGAATTCCTCTTAGTTTCGTCTAGGCGTGGGAAAGTCACGATAAGTCCTTACTCTATTTACGCTCAAGTCCACTAACTTTTCTAATTGAGTTAACTGGAGCTTGACTATACTTTATCGTCATCATGATGAATCATTGATCAAGGTCTTCAACGTTGTTTATTGGCCTGATTTTTATTAGCGCTGGATGCGACATAACATAGGTAACTTGAGTCAATCTGAAAATGACTACTCGTTCGAAAAATCAAGTTAGTATAATAATTATTATGTTAGTAGTAATAATTTTATGTTTAGTTATTGTTCTAAAATATAATTGAAGCACGCTTTGCACTATTCTGTTCTATTCTAAACCCTTCCCTATCTCACTGCTGATAGAGTTAGCACAGGATTTTTTGCTGAGCTAGTTGCGCACAACTTTGGTCCGGCTATTCCGAGATCGTCTCGGGGCACGTCGTCAGTTCCTAACACTCATTAATTTCTTTGAAGTCTCGCTCCCGACAACTTCTGTAGCTGTTTCTCACCAACAATTATTAAGGAATTACTTCTGCTTCATTATTGTGCGAACAACACGAGCTTTTGTTAGACCATTTCCGATTGGATAAGTGCGGGACTGATTGATCGCTTTTGTCTGCGATGCAGGATATGACTTTTGGATTATAAGTGGAAGGTTTAAGTTATTTTTACAAAGTAAATAGTTTTTAAAATATATGTATAAGAAGAAAAGATAGAATAATATGCTCTACAAAAAACTAAAAACTAAAGACTAAACTCAAAGACTAAACGTATTTTCTGTCTTGTATGGCTTGGTATCAAATATTATGTGATTTGATTAGGTACAGGTTACTTCTGAACAACCCTGCATATGTTTTATACTTATGTTAGCTCACTTTTAATTACTCAGTAATGAAAAAATTAAAAAAATCTGAAAACTAATCAGGAAGTTTGAGAAACCGTAAGATTTTTAACGAGATTGTGTAATGTTCCTTGGCAATAGCATTGCAGTGCTATTTCCTGAGGAACTACGACTGCCATTTAAATTGTGGAGATACGTAGAGTTTATTCAATAAAAAACTGGTAATTGCAGTTAATTTATGAATTACAATAGTAACTGCAATTGCAATTTGGTATGCCAAAGAGCCACATAGACCTCAAGAGAATGTAAATTACTAGCAGCAAGTCCCAGCTTCGCACGGGAGTAGGTACTAATGAAACTACTAGAATAAAATATTCCATTCTACACATCGATGAAAGAATTTTTAAAATCGGCTAAGTAGTTTCGGAGATTACCTCCGTCAAATAAACAAATTTTAACTCTGTAAAAAAATTGTAGGTATAGAAATAGATTTATAGCATAATGTATTTTAACTAGTGCGTTGGAAATTCGTGATCCAATGTCGATATAATTATGCCCTGATAGTTTGTTTAGTGTATTTAATACATGACTTTCAATAACCTAAAAATAAGCAGGTAAAATTGAGATTAAGTAACTCGGAAGAAAATTTAACTCAGTTAGAACAAAATTGAATACAGAAACTATCACTACTTTAAGTCTGCTATATGTCTATATAGTGTGCATGGTTGTTTAGATATTATGCCAACTACTGCAAATGCGAACATGTGCCAAATGGATATTTTGATAGTGCCTAGAGCCTAGACTATACGGGACTATTAGGCATACCATGTATATAATTTTTTTGTATTGCAATGTGTTTTTTGAGCTTAACAGAATTCATATAGCCATGTTTTTGACATTTGTCCAAGAGGGTTGCGTTTCCAAAGATAAGTTACATTCAATAAAATTCACAAACAAAGAGACTTCGAAAAAAATAAATGTTTTATTGAATATTTCCTAAGGAATATAATAGAAATGCTTTATTGTACCCAATAGAAAACAGATTACAAACAAAAAATAAAAAGGACAATATAGACGGTCTTATTGCTATAAGTTGTAGTACTGAATCTAAATGGTCTTACTCATGAAGTTAACAAATAAGCAATTCTAAAAACTGTAAACAGCTTATACATGGCGTTAGCAGTACCCGATCCTCAAACATACAATAACTCGACAACTTCTCCTACATATATCATTAAATTGTTAGGCTACCAAATGGCAATAAACTTTTAAGTGGATTCGGCTGCAGCGGGAGTTTAGCTTGATTGGATTGGAGTACGAAGGTAGTTTGCGTAGTGGACCTTTGAAAACAACTTTCGTTACTATTGTTGGAGCTGCCATCGGTAGAACTTAAGCCTAACTTAAGACCTAACTTTATCTTGCATGATGTAAGTTGCAGCATTTACACATGCTAACAATAGTAAGTTTAGCATGGTCACACGGTCACACGGACAGTAGCATAAATACCCCTGAGCGCCGCAGTAAGCGTTTTCCCCTTATTATGTTTATGTTTTTATGTTATTAAAGGGGATCCTGTTTTTCAGAAGGTGGGTAGTAGGTATTCCATGCGTAACATACATAACAGGTATCAAGGTCAAGAGTTATTAAATTAAACAATTTTTAGGTAAGTGAACATGAGTCTTCGTGATTACTTATTTGCTGAAAGAATTGTTCCATAAGAATACACTCAATGTGAAATACACACTACCAGGATAGCCTGGTGTGTATTTCACATTTAATTAATGCAAATGTGAAGAGTTTTAATCTCTGTCGTACATTGAATTTTCCTTAAAATACTTAATGTTTTAAAAGGCAAAGGACCGTGATGGGATAATACGAGATCTTTGGAGGCGTCTGCCTTCCCGTGGGACACAATAGGTTGATTATAATAATAACAATAATTATGTAATGTTATTTCATATGCCTTTAACTAAAAAGGGAAATATTGTTATGATTTTGTTTAATTTTTATTCAGGCTTTGGGCGAGCAACTACATTTAAAATGGAGCATTGATATACCTGTACCCACACAATGTAAGTACATTAAAAAGGTTCTACATTAAAAATTCAATATCCAGCGAGGTCTGTACCGCTCACATTCCAGTCACGAATCTTGCAAATTATCACAAAATATTGTACTAAAACAATCTAGGTTGAATCATACAGAAACTATTATGATAATCTAGGAGCATACGTGTGGAGCTCGGAGTAAAGGTAGATTCACATTGCTATATCCTGTTATATCCGCGGTGTTATTTTATCGGCACTTTCTTTTTCAATATAACGAAATCATTGATATTCAGTGTTACTGCGAGCTATCTTTCAAACCAGATCTTGGTTTGTATTAGCTCAATAAAACTGCCAAAGTATAATTTGTCTATTGGCCATTCTGTTTCAGTAGCACCAAGTTACTTCAACGTTATGTTGACACTAAAATATTGAGGTAAGTATTTAAAAGAGTTATTCATACAATTTTGCAAATCTGTACTAAGTACCTACCTACCTATACAAATAGTAATGGTAATACTAACAAAAAAATCTGTATCGCTAATACTCCAGAAAACATAAATTTTTAGTTAGTTGGCCGGATAAGCAGGCAGACAATGCACAATGAATACCTAAAGATTACCTCCATTCACCATTAGAATTTCATTCAACAAGCCAGTATCAAAGTCTTACCGTCAGTTATGTGAACCAACCCAAGCTGATGCTCGTGTCAGCCTGAACGAAGTTAGACATAATTGAGTCGTCGTCACCCGACAGAATGCCCCGCGGACTCTCGTAACGAGTACTCGCATACAAAATGTAGCCTGGGGCAAGTGATGCGCCTGTTTATACTACACACGTCATATCTTGAAAGCTTGCATCATTTTAAAACGACTGGAATGGGACCTCCTTGGGTTGAGAACACCGTAAGTGTTAGAGTACTGGTTCGCTGGTAAACGGTAGCTGTTATATGACTAATATGACTGAGTTAACATCGTCTCTGTCAGAGAAGCTTTTAAATTAGATCTGATAAAAAATAAGAAAGGGGCATGGATTTTTCAACAACTGCTCAAAATAATGATCTCAAACTATCATCACACACAGAAAAAAATGGATTGGACAATGGACATCCATTTTCTTTTTAAACACCAAAATAATTCGGTCACGCAAAATAAAATTATCAACAATTTTGATCACAAAAGTAAAAAAAACAAATGCAACACTAGACTAGAAAGATGTTATTGTACCTACTTAATAAAAAGAACACTTTTCATTTGGTCAAATCGTACTTTAAAACTTGTGGCATAGACAAATGCAGATACTGTAAATTTATTAGTTAGAACAATGTATTCCACAGATACCTACGGCAGAGTGTATAATAGTATGAGAAAGGTCGGTTGTGTGCTTTTGCATGCAAAATAGTCACTAGCACATTTTGGTTTGTTCTGGGTTTGTCAGGTTTAGAATAGAGATGCCTAGATTTTCGATTATTACCGACCGAACGGGAGTTATGAAAATATCTCTATATGTACCAAAACTAGAGTACCTATTACTTTTTTTGTGTAGTCGTCAAGAAAGAAATACTTTTTACAATGAACTTTTTTATCAGCTTGTTTTTGTTCTAAATTCAAATCATTACAAACTCTGACGTCACGAATACATCGGTGAACGATTTGAATTCGAACAAGACTGCGAAAATTCAGCGCGTTCGACGCCAATGTTTTTCCATGTTTATTCAGTTTTTAATTCAGTTAGTAATTGAATCGGGTGAAATAGCTACTTACGATATTTTTGTTTATTTAGGACAAAGTTTAATCTTGTATTATGCGGTAGATATATGTAATTTTGTGAATACCTACCTAAATAAATGAATAAAAAATATTACTTAAATAAAACCGGACTCAAGGAGAAATGACCCGCATTTCTGATGTGTATTTCTGTTCATAACTCCACAAAAAAAACAATTACCTAGTAGATTCTTATCATTACTTTTCTCAATCGGCCCTCAGTTGACGGAAAATTGGTGTACATACATAAAAAATACATGTAAGCCTCCTTTTTTAAAATAGGTTAAAATTTGTGTTTGTCGGCATCGCAGACGAAGTTATCAAAAGAAGTAAGTGGCTCATTTACCTGTTTTGTAATTCATCTGAATCCGGTATTCCAAAGGTTGAAGGGTCGGACCTACTAAAATCTTTTACTTCCAAATACCTTGGCCTATGGCGGTTCGCATACAAATTACATTGAATTGAATAGCAGTGTGCTTTTAAGCAGATTGTTTATGAAATTATGTGTATGGTTGTTCAGAACCCCATGATTTTTATTATATAAATAAAAACAGCTTGTGTTATTCCAGGTCAAAACAAGTAGGTAAATTTCACTTTCAAAAGTGTGAGACGCGCCCGCAAGGAGACACCATACTCATACCCAGATGAAGTTTCTCCGGAAGAATCGAAATATTTTCGGTATCTAAATCGACAGTATTTTTACGTGAGTAAGTTCCCGTTGTAATTATCAACCAAACCATCAAAAAAGTTCAAACATTCATCCTAAAAACATTGCGTTTAAAATATAACTTGAATAATGTAATCTTTATCTCTAGGTACACAAAGACTAATGATAAAAGCTAGTCTGAGATACGTCCAAACCTTGGCACACACCCAAATTTGACAAGGACAGTTCCATACGTAACACATGGCTCTCATTAGAAAAGCATTGTTCTCTTTCTTTGAATAAGTTTTAAGACGTATTGTTTTAAAACAAGCAATAAATGTCGAGGTCTCAGTTGACCAACACATTTCACCTTTACGACTTCAGACCACTTACGTAAGAGTTTGAATCCCGCAGAACACAATGTTTACATGGTCCGCTGATATTTGTTCCGGGAATGCTGAGTTTCAATGGTTTTTAATCTTACAGGAGTGAATCAAAGTAACACACAAAGGAATCTTTGTGTAATTACTCTATAACTAAAATTAAGTTAAAATTAAATTCTAAATTTTTCGTTACTAAGTGCGCCTCATTCAATCGTTACTTATTTTATAAACTATGTTCAGTATTCCCAGCTCTACTCGTGACAATAATCAACGTTACGTAGCCGGCGGCGCTCTCGATAGCATTACCTTAATCACTGCATCGCCCCGCTGAGAGCAGTTAATGCTGCTAATGGTCATTCACGACAAGCTACACCTGATATTCAGGCATTCACCGATAAAAGTCTTTGGAAATATCGTTTTTGAAACGAATGTAAACTTAACTTTCAATCATCATTTTGTTCAAGGTTTTACCGGCCAGAATTCAAATACTAAAACTATAATTTACAATTCAATTTGTTGAAACAAAGCTTGAAAATGTTATTCCACTTTGTTGCTGGTTGTACATTGTGAGCTGAATTGGCTTAGAACGTATTTGAAGTCGATCAGGACGATCGTTCGTGGTTGAAATCCTAAAGTACTTACTATATTTATCTAAATATAGTATATAGTATTATGTAATTATTTATTTGAAACTAAGGCTTATATTTAGAGTCTACACCCAGACTTCTTTCAAGTATGGAACTATGAAAACTGAATCATGAAATACTAGTTGAGACACAACACTTCTGATTACTTATCGAAGAACATACAAATAATTGATATAATTAATTAATTGACTGAACCTTTATCATTTTACTAACTGTTCTTTCAATAATCCTTAGTACTTATTTATTTTACAATACGCGGTCTTATAGCTAAGAATCGATCTCTTCCAGACAACCTTAGGATGGGGTGGAACAACTTGTCTAAAAGTTGGTGCATGATACTGAAACCAAGCAAAAAAAACAAATAGCTCAATACTGTGCTATCTAATAAATGTCAATCGAAGGGAGAGGTTTATCTAAGCTAAGCTGCTACTCATGACGAATGAAGCTAAACCAATTAACAGAATGCAACGATCACATCAAATAATCAAACAATTCAGTAAAACAGGCTGGAATCAATTGGATGTTAATTAGTTCAAAACCAATCTACCCTCAATATGCGTGCAGTTTTCATTGGAATTATAGTTTGATGTGTGTCAATTATCAAAAACATATAGCCCGATTACTATTTACTCAAAAATCTGTCATCAGAATTGGCGACTTGGTTAGACGAACTTACTTACTATTTATGAAATTATGTAATTAAGTACGTAAGAAAGTAATATAAACTCGTTAAAAGATGCCACAAAAAGTAATCAAACTCCTAAAGATCATGTTCTTTGTTTAGGAAGCCAGGGCCAAAGTAAGCACACAAGAGTCACAAACTAACTCGAACTTAGCTCGAACCAACTGAATAACGAGTTTCAACTCAAAATTGAATATTTAGCGCCAGCCCGGCTAGCTAGCTCCAAGGGGGTTAGGTGAGTTCAAACAAGAGGTAAAATGTATAAAGTATAATTATAAAACACACACAGGGACAGTCAAAAGAACAGTAAACACAATAAAAAGTCAATAAAATAGAAAACCACTGAATAACTCGTAAAACAAAAGTCTATTGTCGCGCGTCGCGTACGCTCGGTTCGCCTCTCTGTCACTATGCGCAAAAGCGCGCGGGCGCGGATTGTAGTGTTTCCCGCGCGTGCCTTGAGGCGGCGCTAGACGTCAAGGGATTTGCGCGTGAACCGGAAGAGGAAACGTTTTGTTTCGTCGCGCCGTGGTCTATGTATTTAAAATTTGAATGAAAGCCGGTACGTCGCGTTACATACTCCCCTTCCAAGTTGGGAGCTCGTCCCGAGTCCAACTTGGGACTTAAAACTGTACGAGGAGCTCTCTTTATGCGCCCTTTGGGTATGACTGGAAGGGTAGTCCTTCGAAAGTCCTGAGACTTGACATGTTTCCTAACATTGTGCGTAACCTGCGGGACATAAATATTTTTGTCCAGAACGCGTGAACCATGTTGACCTACGAATGGTGTACGCAATTCACGAGCAAAGGTCATGAACGCAGGGGTTTTACCTGTCACGGGACACACGCGCTCCCCTTGGTCTCCAGCTGGGAGTGGACCGAACAAATCGATCGACAGAACATCTCCTCGTTGCAGAGCTGGAGGCTCAGGCTCCCCTTGCAGTTGAAAACTTTTAGACTGATGTTGTTTACCAACAGAGCTTGTCATGATCTCATCGACATCATGCATCAACAAATCAGCTGACGAAAAGGTCATCGGTCTTGTTGGATCTTCGTATTCAATCGGAAACTTTATGTTCTTACCTGAAAAGTGCCAGGTCGATTCTGCGAAATCAAGTACGAGACCCGCTGCCACTAAAAAGTCCATCCCTAGCAAAGTTTCATTACCTTGTACATCGGGGAATATCGTGAACTCGAGGGTCACTGACCTTTCGGGAGTGATCCTTACTTCCAACGTAGTCAGAAGTACGTCTCGAGTGCGCGCTGATCCATCAGCAAGCCTGACACGACGTGTAGCTTTTTCGCAGGGGTGATTGTGTTTTTGAAGCAGATCATAAAGTAAAGCACCAGCAATACTGCTTTTAGCGCCCGAATCCAACATAGCCCTACCTCTAATTCCTAAGATCTGAATGCTTAAAATAGGTCTTAACCTAGTCCGGTGCTCAAAAGAGTCACTCGGAGAAACACTTTTGTCATTAAAACCCACTTTGGAAAAATGTCCTGACTTTAATATGGAGTCCCTACTTTTCGACATCATGGTCACCCTATTTTTATTGTTCGGCGTTATGACTTGTTTCGAGTTTGTACTCGCATTTGCAGGACAACAATAACGCGTAGGTATTGCACTGTAGGAATTATCACAAGTAGCGGACTTCTTACGACTACGATTAGAACAGCTGTTAGGTCTAGAATTACGTTTATTTGTACTACCGAAAAAGCGCATAGGGAGAATCGCTCTAAAATCGGTCGGGACGTAATCTGCTACATATTTTGAGTTGAACGTAGGAATGACGGCCTTGAACTGTGTAGGCAAGTAAGTTGCGTCGCGCACACGGGTTTGCTCGTGTTTATGAACTTGTGATTTTATACTTGGAAGAGAAGTAGGCACTGAGACATTATGTTTTGAAAATTTAGACGGACTTACCAGAGATTTTACCTCACCGGTAAAAGAATCGAGTGCGGGAATAGACCACGTCGCGTCGAGGGCGTAGTAATCGGCGGCGTTACACTTTGAGCACTGGGACCGCGTTACACCTTTCGCATTACAACCATAGCACGTAGGTACAGTTTGTAGATCGGCGCTGTCCATTTTCCCGTTTAGTTTAAGGCACTCGTCACGTAAATGTCCGTATCGTTTACAATAGACGCAGAATCGATTCCGATTGCCGTCGGCTGCAGGTCGCGGCGCGGTAGCGTCTCGCGACGAGGGAAGTGCAGAATCTCGGGCGGCGGCGTCGTTGTTGCTATGCTGATGTCTGCCGGCGGCGCTCGACGTATGATGTCCGCGTGTCACTCGCGGCGTCGTCGGCGCGAACCCACTAGGTTGCGGCGGCAGCGTTAGGTTTACGGCGAGGTCATCGCTCGCAGTTGATGAAGGAGGCGAAATATTACGGCGGCGTTGGAGTGAGCTCTCGTTAACTTCGTCTGTTGCGTCTTCAACATGTCGAGCTTTTCGTAGTAACATGTCGAAGGAAGTTACTTCGTCTCGACGGAGGCGCTCTCGTAAGCGACGGTGTAGAAGGCCGTATAGCATGTCGAGCTGAACTTTTTCAGAGACGTCGCCGGGGGGAAGGCGGGCGAATAATGCTCTCGCCTTGGCGACAAACAGCTCTGTTTTCTCTGACGGTCCTTGAGACATACTGAAGAGCTCCAAATAAACGCGATGAGGCGGACGGCGGTCTCCGAAGGCACTTCGTAGAGAGATCACGGCTTCGGTCCAGGAGGTGGTGGTAGATTTTATTCCTTGCCACCACACGGCTGCGTCTCCTGTCACCAGCATGGATAAACCGCGCAGGGCGTTATCATCTCCCACGAAGGCGCATTCCTTATATGCTTCCACAGCATCCAAAAATCCGTCGAGCGAGTCTCCACCGGGCGCTCCGCTGAATCGCGCTGTACATAGCGCGAAAGTACCGAAGTGGTGAGAGGGCGCGTACGCCGAGCTGGCGGGCGAAGGCGCCGCCGCTGCAGGCGTCGGTGATGGCGGCTCGCGACGAGATTCGTGCGATAAAACTCTGTCGAGCAGGCGCTCAAATGCTGCGGTCTGCGATGCCATAATGGACGCGACATCGGCGGCATTGATGTTCACTGATGTCGGCGTCGGCGTCGGAATGGAGTCGGTTTCAACCGCGTCCTCGAACTCCGATTGACGGCGTGATTGACGGCGAGTTCGTGGCATATTGTTTGTGTGTTAAAACTATTGTCCCGGTAATTCACTTTACACTGACTGACACAAAGTTTTTAGGCCCTCGCTTGGGTAGCCAGTTTAGCGCCAGCCCGGCTAGCTAGCTCCAAGGGGGTTAGGTGAGTTCAAACAAGAGGTAAAATGTATAAAGTATAATTATAAAACACACACAGGGACAGTCAAAAGAACAGTAAACACAATAAAAAGTCAATAAAATAGAAAACCACTGAATAACTCGTAAAACAAAAGTCTATTGTCGCACGTCGCGTACGCTCGGTTCGCCTCTCTGTCACTATGCGCAAAAGCGCGCGGGCGCGGATTGTAGTGTTTCCCGCGCGTGCCTTGAGGCGGCGCTAGACGTCAAGGGATTTGCGCGTGAACCGGAAGAGGAAACGTTTTGTTTCGTCGCGCCGTGGTCTATGTATTTAAAATTTGAATGAAAGCCGGTACGTCGCGTTACAAATACAACTTCAAACAGGAAAAACGTACATCAGCATTTCAGAATAACTTGCACGTACGTCTGCTTCTCGTGAGTAGAAACAGACGTATGTTTTTGTCACACTCATCTGTGTACTAATAAAATATTGGATAGTTTGTTTGTAATGCAAATAACAGCTATTAACGAGATGCACATGCGCTTCTTTGAAATCTATACCTAGGTACAATGTTTTTTGTAGGCTACAGAAATTTTGCGGGACTTATAGACTTTCAGTTGATATTAGTAAGAGTAACTTATACAGGCCACCTACTTTCTACCCGATTCGTTCAGTTTTTGTATAAAAGAGTTACAGCAGCCATGCACTCAAACAAACGTTTTATATGCCTTCTTGCAATAAGCGTGCGCTGAGTTAATAAACCACAAATACACAATCATAGCCAATTTTACCCATTGTCTCATACAGTCCGTTTGTAGTCTTAATCAGAAACATATTGCTAATTTCCAATGAGCGTACGATTCTAGTGCGTATGGTTATGCGGTTCATTCATTATGATGCTGAGAGCGGCAGCCACGGTTTGTCTATGTGCAGAAACGTGGATATCCCAGTCCGCTGAGCTCGGCTCCCTCCAGACTGCCCGCTTAATTGGGAACGTTTTACAGCTACCTGCAAGCTGCGGTCGGCTCTCGACTCACATTAGTCAGTGTAGCTATCTATCGCTGTGGATTTCACCATTAGGCGCTGTTTCTTGTACCTGAAATATTGCCAAATAACAGAGTAGAATGTCGCCTGAATTTTTTAGCAGTTCTAAGTAATTGTAGTGAATTTTAGACATGTAAAAGCAACGGTGCTTTGAATGGAAAAATATGAAAGCGGTCTACAAGACTATTCGGTGTTGAGAATAAATTTTTGTTGGTAAAAGTAAGTAGTGTGCCTACGCACTAAATAATAGGATTAAGTATGTTTGCTTGAGCTCTGCTATTGTAGATTTAAATAAAATAAATAAATAAATAAATATCCTGGGACATTTCACACAGCGTCATCTAGCCCCAAGTTAAGCAACTTAATGCTTGTGTTATGGTAACCAGATGACTGATATATTACTTAGATACATTTTTTTTTGTAAATACATACATATTATAGATAGAAAACACCCAGACACGGAACAAATATCTGCAGTTCATACAAACATTTGTCCCGTAGCGTATTTATTTCTAGTTTAAGTATAACAGACTGAAAACTGTATCCCAAATACTAGAGAAGTAGCAGGTTATTTCGTCCCAGATACAGAGTCTCCCCACACTATTCAAAACTGCTTAACGGAATATTAATTAATAGGTAGTAAAATATTTTGGTGTATTGGTAAGTTTTTAGTTGTAAAGCAGTTTGTATTGTGATTTTAGATTATTTCTTAATTAAATTAACTAAATTAAATTAAAATTACCTAATTAAATTTCGTCATAAGACACACCGTACTAAGAGATATTATTTAGTGAAACAAATACTGTTAAACAAAATTTCGGAATAAAGGGCTATATTATAAAATAAATTTCGACTTGTAGGTAAGTTATTATTAATACCCAAGCATACTTCTTGAGAAAATATTTAGATATGCACTTAACAGGCATTAAAATAACTTGGAAATGTGTGTAAACTTTTTGAACGAGACATGAATAAAGAAAAACTTTTTTAATTCCAGGGAAGACAATAAACCTACGAAGTTAGGCGTGCTCACTGGTAAAGAAGGTACTTGTGATCTATGCACAAAAATGCTTTGCAAGATTTTTATACACCAAATAGTTATAGTACTTCCAAAACTCCCAATCCAATAGAATTTTCAGTAAACAAAAAAGTTGATAGCTTCCGATCTGATTTACCGTGAAACTCCAAGAAGTATAAAGCCAATGGGCAAAGTTTGCTCCAATCTGATTCTTTGGAATGATATGGTGACAAACGTTAAAGAGTCGTGAGGCGTAGTCGCAAACATTTAGAAAATACGTTAAAACTTTCTCGTTTCCCAATTCGGATTACTTACATGAAAAAAATAAGTAGAAACGTTTCCTGCAATGTTAGAAAATAATTTTCGAGAGCACGAATTGAACTAAGGACTTTTACACAACTTCCTCTGGGCTCTGTATCACGAACGGGCTATGAGGCTGCTAAACTTAATAACACAGCTTCCAAGGTGTATTAGAGTAATTTTGTGAGTTTATTCCGCAGGATCTAATAGCCACCGAAGGTAATGTTTAAACATTTTCCCCAGCTCCATTTCTTTTGTGTAATTACGCCCGTGTGTTGGGTTCATATAAGTAACAGAAGTAACCGGCAGTTCTATCAGGGTGTAAGGCGACGAGGTTGGAATTTAAGTGATCTTATTTGGTAGCCGGCGAGGAACCGACTCGGGCACGCCGTGCGCCCTGCGCGTGTTGCGAATCGTCAATTTTTACGTAGCTACCTGTTCGATCTTTCTCGCTAATTATTACTTGGATGTTCTTTAATCAGATTTTGGAAAGCAACGTTGCATTGCGGAATTCTAGCCTAATTTAAAATTTTCCAATGAGGTTTTCACAAAGCATTGTTCGGGGAATTCAGTCATAGGAATTTCCATGAGTATGATTTATACCTAATTCAATAGACCGCATTGGCTTCGCTACTGTTACGTACATACTATTCGAGTACCTAATGTTTGAGTATAAAGTCGTCCTTGCGTTTTAATATAAAGCAATAGCTGTGCTATATTCATTGGATTGCGAAAAGCTGTTAATAATTTGTAAAGTAGTGGTACTCGACGCAAAAGTTAGTCTCCAAGTTAGTTGATTTTATTTTGTTTCCGGCCGAGTTAGTGAGTGAAACTGCTGCAAAGTTTAGCTATTGGGATCAACCATTATTAAAGTTGCAGATAGCTCGGCCACAAACTTAATGCTCATTCATGTCTGTTTTTTATACACTGAATTTGAAATTCTTTTACCACAAATTCTAATAATATTTACTCGGAATCAATATCTCAATAATTTTAAAAGTACCAATTTTAGAAAGAGTTTTCAAAAATTCAAGACAGGTAAGATAAACGTCGTTTCTGAAGTACTAAAATAGTTGGAATGATCCAGCAACAAACTGGCGACACGTTTGAATTTATTGACGTTTCCGTCGCATCTATTTCCAGGTCCGTCCTATCCGTTTCTATCGGATTCATTCATATTTAATTTATTGTTACGATAATTTTCTAAGATTAAGATGTGGCTGGAATTAACGAATATTTTGATTTTACGAATACTACTTGCTGAAGATTTTTTGAAGCTGCTGCTGAAGCTGAAGCAAAAAAAAATAAAAAAAAAATTTTGCTTCTATTGAGAACCTACCTATCTTTCATTACAAGAAACTGATAACATTACTAAGGTCAACAAGAACACTAGTTTATTTCCATTCTATTATAACTGCAAGTAACACATAGCAAATCATTATTTTATTCTTTCATTCATTGAAAAAAAGATCTAAAACTGTAGGAACGCTTTGCCTCAAACGCTGGTCATTTTCCGCGATAACTGCCACAAAACTCGACAACAAAATGCTTGCAATACGCAATAGCCTTTCGAAAACAGAGATTTTGCGGTAGCAGGTGGACGGGAATGCGGAATGGCACTTAACCAATTTTTTGACGTTTTTTGACCACACGCTTTTTGAAAGTTTTAAATTTTAAGAAAAACTATTTTTGTCCCCATGTTGTTCTAATAAGTGGATTAAAACAAAATAATAGCTAATTTAATAGCGTTAAGACTTGAAATATATTTATATGAAATATTAATTTCATTTGCACGTAACCGCAAATTGTAACGTGACCACAACTGCCATATTGGAGCTGTGGTTTCACGTGATTAGAATTTCATATCGGATGTGTTTCCGTAGATTTATTGCTAAAATATAAAACATTACAGAGAAAGTAACAAAAAAAGAAATACATTAATTTAGTGCGGGTTTAATTTGTGAATCATTCCGAAACTACTCAGCCGATTTCAAAACTTCTTTCACCGTTGTGTAGAATGGATTATCGAGATGGTTATAAACTATATTTTATTCCGGTAGTTTCATGAGTACACCCGTGCAAAGCCGTGCGGCTAGTCAAGTCATCAAGCGGATCGATTGTTTGTCTAAAATGACAAATTCGAGCGATCCGTAAGATGCGGTTTCGTAGACACTTGTGACTTGTGTGATACAAATAATACTGCGATGCGTCCGTTACGTACGATGCCGAAAATTGAACGCTCAGCTTTAACAGTCCTTTTGTATTAGGATAACAACGACATCGCCTCAAACCAGTAGTTATGTCAAAACCATTCATAGTTGCAGCCAATCAATAACATCAAGTTATCGAACTCTATTATTGTAGTGTCTACACAAAGTTGGTGCAGTGCTACCCGAAGACCCTACTCTCGTGTCTAGTGTTTAATTACTTGCCTTTGTTGTTATAAACTGGGCCGCAACCGGCCACCACATCTGCTGGCGTCCCGACGCACATAAATCGCTGACCGAACCCGCCTAAGCAAATTCGACCTAACCCCTATAATCTGACACTTTTAAATGGATTACCGAACTGAGAACTAACATAAACACAGATGGCATCGCCTTAGCAGTTGCTAAGTTAACCGCAATGTAGGTAATGGAAGCATCGCAGCTGAGAACGGATTAATAAAAAAAATGTAAATGTACGAATAAAAATACCTCTTCCCATTTTGGCTCAATGGAATTATCGTATTTTATATGTCGTGTTACCACAAATGTTAATTTACAGAATTAATACCCTAAATTAATTTATTAAAATAATTTCGATTTAATTTCTACAGCTAAACATATTGTGAGTCCAATTGTTCAAACGAACTAACAATGCCAATCATTAACTTTAAAACATTTGTAAAATGTTTCTACACAAAGCATTTCGTTAAATAAAACTAGAAGAGTTGCACAGACTTTGACAATCCACTTCAGAATAAGTGGCAAAAACTTTGAGAAGTAGTTTAGATCTAGTTTGCAGATGTGTCTGATGCCGGAGTATAAAAAACGTCCGACGATCTCATAGCGCGACAGAAAAATCCCGGCGTGACAAGGCGGTATCCCGGAATGCTAGCGGGATCGGTCCCCACAAGGGACTATTTCGTTACGAGACTATGAAATGTAGAGAGATCTTTCAGTCTAAAATAGTGGATAAGAAATAACGGTCTACCAATTTTGAACTTTTTCGTAATTTGTTACAATTGAACAAAAAACTGATTACTCACAAATTTACTTTTTTCTCAAAAATTACAAATTCTTTACTTTGCAAATACAAAAACAATAAGTTAATAAAAAAAATGAAAAATTACCATTTCCAAGATGCGGTAGACATAATTCATTCAGACATAGAAGCATTTTTAGATCTAATGAAGATGTCCTAATACATATTTGGTACATACCACATTTTGCAGAAGTTAATAACTGACATGTTGCAATCTAATCGACGCTATTGGAAAGTTGATTGGCGAACTGGCTAATTAGGTCTAAATAATGTATCGTCCTTTGGCTATATTGTCCTTGAGACCTACTAACAACACTTAACAAGATAATCCCCTGATTAGGAAGGTCGACTCCGCTCAACATCTCATTAGCTAAACTTTCATAGACGAATTTATATTTTGTAAGATCTAATTTTACAAGCTAATTTCACAAAATTAGCTTTGTTAAAGGAATCATCTGGAATGGAAGCACGGAATTTCTTTGAAGTACGTCGAGGTAGAAACCGTGCTCTCTAATAAAAACTATAAACCGAAACAAAATTGTTCATGAATTTAACATAGTAAGTTGAATCTTAAAGTTTTACTAAGTATTTAATTTATTAAACTGAAATGAAATGATCGCGACTGTATTACCCGTGTGGTAGGTAATTAAATATTTAGGCATTTTAGATCCTTCGAAGGTCTAAAGGGGTGGTCGGAGGTATGTCCAAAAATTGGTTGATACACCGTAATAGGTTACAGACCCATCGATGCCGAATTTGGCTTTTGTTAACTTTCTGCAAAATATAAATGCGTACCAAAAATATATTTGAACATAATCGTCTACCTATAAATCAAAGAACAATTACAAACGTGATCTATAAAAGCTCTAAATACGGATGAAATCAAAATCCTTTAGCTAAAGTACCAACTAATCAAAATCCAAAACTCAAAAGCAATTCGATCGCACAATCGGACAGTATTACATTTTCAAAGTTAATAAAAGTATCTGGCGGCGCATGATAAGGGAACGGCAAAGAGTTATGTTATCAGCGATCGAAAACTTGTTACAAACAGTCGTAAAATAAAGTTTAATTTGAAACCTTTCATTTGACCAAAATCCTATTATGATGTCTGATTGAAACATGCTATGGGCCTGTAGCCAAGAGACAATCTATTTTATTTCTATCATCGCTATCTTTTGAATTGACATTTCTGATCGCTCGAGCTTTTGTCCACGGATGTCAATTTCTATACGTTTTTGATAGTATCCATTCTAAAGCATTTGTCGAATAGTAGATTATAAATTAAAATTTATGGCAGTCACAGTCTTTATTTTGCTCGATTATCGTTGTATTTTATTATCTAACTATTTGTTCTAACAGTAAGAATAATAATAAACCTGATTTTCAGCTATGTTTGTCACTCTCTTTTTTACAATAATTTATCAAATCGAAAAGTCAACGTCAAATGATTCAGCAGGAAGACTAAATATAACAATACACAACATATCTATCATCCATATCGATTCCACTTTTAACAGGTAAAAACAAAATGAATTCGGAATTTCACTACCGATTCGCTTCGTTATTCGTTATCATACAAAACTCAATAGAGTAGGAATGGCACAAGCTTTATTGGCAAACATATGAATTGGCACATAAAATTCAAATTTCAACTGGTGTGAATCTAGCTCTGGCGATTCATGGCCACCCTTGTTTCGAATATCAACTGAATGCAATTCAAATCTGAAAGAGTTTCGATTGGCGCTCGTCAAAAATAAAATCGTCAAGCTTTTTTCCATTACACCTTAGTCAAAGGCTCGGTGCAACCGCCTCTAAAATTGGAAGCGGCCACAGTTGCAGTACAGGCCTATATCCGGCTTTACATGTGAGAAAAGCTCCCTTTTCACATTTTGAATTTCGGACCTGGATATAAACTCGTGTAAGTTTTATTCCCGTATTGACAATGGAATTGAATTAGCCGACACGCGCAGGCTTTCTAGGTCTGTCGGTAATCCTATTGTGGTGTAAACTCGCGCCACTGGCTCCTAAAAGTTGGGTGCGCGGTTCAAAACGAAGCTAATGCCTCTGAGACCCGGAACTTATGGCAGCTTCGGCTACACGTACGAGCCTCTAGGAGCTCTTATTATAAACTACCTGCAACTTACGGGTATGATGGAGATATTTTTGCTGCATCTGTCCCCCGAGTAAGTGCATTTAGAAAGTTAAGGAAAGTTTTTTCAGAATAAAATAGGAACGAATTTTATTTTGCTTTAAGTAGTTTCCAGGTTATGTTACGTTATAATTTTTGCATAAACATTTATTATTACTCAACTATGTAAACATTTGCAGTAATGTACAATACCAATTCCGGTTGATAAATAGGGTTCTACAACTTCAAAAAACACAAAATACAAACGGTATTTTGAAATCCAAGACCAAGATAAAAAATAGAAGTTCTGAAATAGCGGTGGCTGAGCAAAACAGCCAAACCACATTAATGTGACCATTACTGCTTTTGGCAGGAATACCACAGAGAATAACGTCAGAACGCTATGCTGAGCTCACACTATGAGCACGTGACCTAAAATCCCACATTTTACTGTTCATGAAAACTGGTACGCACGCTGCATGTGTTGCTATCTGGCTTTGCTGCGCGCTTTTTTACTCTTATCTAGTTACTTATGCAAAAATCGTGTACCTATTCCTTCTTTTTCTGCATCGACACTCTGACGACTGCTTCTATTCTTTTTGCAGTTATTATAAATGCAAATGTGTGTTTCTTTATTTCTTTTTGATCATTATAAAATTTTGTAACCTAGCCTAGGAGAGAAGTAGATGTAAAAAAGCCATATTACCATATATTTATTTCAATTTAAACCTATAAAAGAGTACTCACTTATCTAATTTTATCGTAATTGCTTTGAAAAGGTTCTTTAAAATGAAACTCGGTCTCAATTAAGTATTTCCTAATATTTTGTTATAAACTCAATTTACAACTTTCATCCACAAGCTATAGGTATATAAAAGGTACATAACCAAAGTTTAATCAAAACTAAACACTTCCTTTGACGAACACGTTAAATAGTTTTATGGAGATATAATGATAAACCGGGGCGGTCGACCCGATTTTCACAGCGGCATCCCTTTGGTGAACTCAACACTTTACCGACTGTTTTAGAGATATTCTAACAAGCCATAACTATACATTTTGATATACTATTTTATTAATCAACCTTTAGAAGTTAATTACTAACATAAACCTTCCTAACAAACTTTAATACAAACAATTTTGTAATGCCTCTACCGATCACTCGCCCACGACGTAGGTACCGTAACTTATTAGCATAAATTATTTTCATAGTTACGGCTTCACTCATAACAAGAACCATGAATCAACAAAACATTAAAAATATATACTCGTATATAAATATTTTTCAGTCTTCGTCACAGCATTCTTACAAATGCATTCTTTGGATTACTCTGTAGGGCAAAGTTATGACTTCGGCAGAATTAAAATAATTGATGTTTAAATAACATTATTTTATATTAAGTACAAGGTATTTGGCTATCAATGCTAGTTTAATGTAAACCCTATTAATAGGTCATCGCAATTTTGAGCATTATGTATAGTTACTAAAATATAAAACTTATATTTTTTACATCTAGGTTTTCACCAAGCAATTCATGCTGAGAATAAATACAAATATTTCACATTAAAAATGCTTACATTACTTGCATTAAGCCACAGCATCCATATAAATAATGATTGCGATAAAAAACGTGACATTTACCGCAACTGTTCATCAATCAATAATCTGATTACAATTCCTGTTTCATTCAACTCGCTGAAATCTTGTTCCCAATGCACCGTCACTCCGCCTCGCATTATAAAATATGCAGATAAGTTACGGGAATTGATTCGAGGCACAAAGGAGGTTGTCTATAGGCTACGAGATTTTGGCGGTAATTTCCCGCGAGGCCCCGTTTTTATCTCATGACACTGAACATATTTTGAATAACAGTAGGTATTACCTAATTTGTTTAAAAAGGCTCAGGTGTTTGGGGAGTTACTCTATGATAGGCCATTTTTTTTCAATGGCGCAATATATCAAAGCTTGAAACGCAATGACAATGTTTTAGTGAACTTATTATTTTATTCACAATGTTAGGTACTAAGTAAAGCTCATAAAAAAACAGAAAAGTGCTAACATTTTCAGATAAAATAAAAATCTGATGAAATAGTAATTTTTGGCAACAAACGAAATATATAACAAAAGGTAACAGTAAAATAAATAAAAAATAGTATATTAGAACACAGCACAGCAGTGAACACTATTGTCATCCTTGTAAATATTGTGTGCCATTTAAATTTTCAGTACTATGTGACGGCTACCACTTTATAAAAAACCTTGACTCAGAGGCCCACAAGTTTCCAAAGCTACATCTGCGAACCTTTGCATTGAATGAACTTAATAAGACGTCCATCCACAGATAACTTAGCAGTTAGTGCGCCCTCTCCAGCAATTAAACTCTTCAAAGTTTATGACTTTGCATTCGCAAGTTTAGTGTAAGTTGGGCGGGATTCGGTTCCGCGCCGCCAAGAACCCATGTGGAAACATTTAGTTACATAATGAAGAACCGCTCGCAAGCCAAAGCACGTCATTAAAACCTTAAGCGAGACTCCGTCAACTGTGTAGAATAAAAGATCTAACTAAACTATAACAGCCCGAATGGTTTTCCAAATGTGATAATAAAGTACATTTTATATCATTTTGTGTTGCTTGTAAAAAATGTAATTGTAAAATAAGTCGTTTCGACAACTGGATCCTCTGTCATTTAAAAAATCAAATAAAAATGTAAAAGTTTTGTAGGAAATTACGAGTACTCATATTTTTATGCACATAGCCTTAGCATATTGGGCAACTACGGAGCCCTACTTTGAGTGTGTTCAACAATATGCATACAAAAACAAAAAAAAAACTTTAATTAAAAAAACTATAGCCAGTATTTCAAAACAACCAGAAAATCCGTTAGGCTTTTGTTTCAAAATATCATTGTGTTTGAAACAAAAAACTAAAATAGCGCAACATAATTGAAATGGAATTGCAACGATGGCCGTGCACTAGTATCCTTCTTTCTACAATACGTTCCATACATCATTTCGTATTCCATTATAATTGAATTGAACGATGTTCTGTCGCGATTACTTTTACAATACAGCAAATTCGTCCGGTCCATTGGGATTCCAACTCGATTTGGGTTCGAGAATTCTCAGAGCAATTAGTACAATAATGTCCTGAATTCTTTTTACCTGCTATGGCTTAGTAACAAATAGCGTTGCGTAGCTTTTTGTTGATACTGTTAATAGATACCTTCTATCAACTAAATTTATTGAGTTGAAGATTATCTGTAAAACATTTTTAATCGACATTAAAATGGAGGATGTTCCATCTTATATTTTCAATACAGGAGCGACTTTAAAAACTATTTTTTGCTTATAAGAGTAGGCAATACTACCGAGGTGGTCCCAGCATCATCATCATCCACAGCCCGACTTTACCCACTGCCGGGCCTCCTTCAGTTTGTGCCATCCACTACGGTTTCATCAAACAATTATAATTATAGTCCCACTAAACAGTTAAGGATCTTCGAAGTTAAGAATAGAAATGCACCTCGAGAGTGCAGGAAATCTTGCTAAATTAAAGTCGGCTTAAGAAAAAAAATAATAATTTTGCCACTTGTTTCTGAATCTTGAAAGTACAATAAAAATTATATCAAAGATAGGCGTTGATCTTATGATTAAAACAGCAACTTTTCCAAGAAACAATGTATCAATCTGATGTCCTTCAAAAGCCTTTAATAAAACGAAATTTAATATATTTTCCTTGAACAAGGTATCCATTTAATACCGTTCACTTCGGCTGTGTTCGAGAGGTAATTTAAGAAGAAGATTTGCTTTCAGGTAATTACTTGTCGCTACTGGCAGGCACCGGCCGCGAACCGCCTAGCTTTGTAGTAGATGTGATGCTGTAATTGAAATAGGCAGGTTATTAAATCCTTCTCAACTTTATGAGCCAATATCGAAGGGATTTAAGTTTGTAAATGAAATACCTGAACGGTGCCTTTACGCGAAATTCACTAATTGGTGAAAAGCTATTTTCAGTAGTTGAGTTTTATAGTAATTAAATCTAACCTCTTACAAACAACATTAATATACAAGTACAACAAAAAAATATGAAATTTTCTCGTCGTTTTTATAATTTTGTTTTGGTGATGCGGTTCAGCAATAGATTAACAGAACCTCTACTCACACAAACATTTACTTTATTCTAACTTCACAATCAAAATAAGTTTTTTTTAAATTTGATAGTAGAACTTCTACATATTGCTCTAAAAGCAATTCGGCCATTCTGTTTCTGTTTGAATTATAGTTCAGCACATCTGGGCCTGGCTTCATTTGGCGACATCAGATTGTTGCGACCGAACTGAGTGCGGGGAAACTATCTGACAGTGTTCCTACATTGTACAAATATTCAGTACCTCTACTTTGATTTAAGTACCTGTTTGAACTCTCAAATTTTCGTTTTTACTGTGAAGAGGTGAGGTGGAGGTGTTGAGTAAGCTGTCGAAAGCCTAGACAAAGATTGCCTTGTGGCGTTGGATATATCATCTAGTAAAATATTATGTAAAGGCCTAAGTTTATTTTTTCAAGTCCTTTAATGTAATGGCACTATAAATTTGGTAAGGTAGTATCAGTGTTTTTGTCGTTTACCAACTAAACGATCGCAAAATTCGAAAGCTTTTTTTTCCTACATTTTATTTACACAAAAAAAAATACTGAACTCTAAACATGTGTATTCTAAAAACCCCATGCATCATTAAAAATCCAGTGTCCACACTTGAAACACAAATTTCAAGTACGTACGTACTCGTAACACTACACAATGTCGCACTTCTGTGACCCAAACCAACAATGTGGACTTGTTTTGCATACTCGTAAAATCAGAGGGCAGTGCATGTTGCAAACTTTGCGAAGATGTCAGCCCGTCCCCGTGCTCACCTGCTCAAACTCAAACTAGGTTATAACACCGTGTCATTCACAGACGAAATAATTTACAAGGAAAATGTAACAAAAGTAATTCTGTTACAAATTCTACTTTATGGAATGTTTTTTACGCTACAAAATATAACTTTGCGAAACAAATTTTGAAAAGATACCGAGTTGTGTTTTGGGAAATCTGTGCTTGGAATCATGGTTAAGTGAAATGACCTAAACTTTAAAAAACTAATTTTAGAAAGGAAATACATGCGCATTTGGTTGTAATCTGTGTGAACCATTGCCTACATTACTCCTGGCAATTTCACTGGAGCTGTAGAAATTAACAGAAAATCCACCGATGCATACCTACCTGTTGTTAACAACAAAACTGGCTTTAATCTAGCTCATCCCTGGTCGAAATTTTTATTCATTTAGAAACATAAAACTCTGTATTAGAGAAGAGAAGCTCAAATAGCAAACACATTTTTGTGTTAGTTTATTAAACTAACAACACATCAAATTTGCTTCAATGTTTTCTCTGTTATAAAGCACGAAGCTTTCCTCTTTAATTTAATTGACTGTCTATTGATAAAAACATTAAAACTCATTACGTGTAGCGCCTACTATGTCTAGTATGTAGTTAATTAGTAGCCTACTATGTCAAGATTTATTTATCTAAAGATAGCAATTCCGAATCAAGAACCCACTAACACCAGAATAAAACTCAGCACTTGTGGCGAACTTTGCTGAGATGTTCTATCAGCGATCCCAACTTGTATGACAGCAAATGGTACTAACGCTTCCGTGCTTCGGAAAGGCCGTAGAGTTGGGCCAGCTTTTAAAGTCCTTTGAATGAATTTTTAAGCCATTACGATCTAAGCGGCCTAAAACTCTGTCACTATAGTTTGCCACTTGCTCAACGGCATATTTTTCATAATTTTAATACTGCTTAAAAATATCAGATAGGTATACGTGCCTTTTCATGAGTTATACATGATTATTTATTGTCTTTTTCAATAAACCATCAGTTATTTAATTTATTTCGGCTGAATCAGGTCGTATCCAGTTAAATCACTCGACCAAAATGCCCGTGAATTGACGGTTTTCGCGTCACACGTTTCGTTAGTGAAGTCTACTGATTTTTCATTTAATTATCGCTTTTCATTTTGCATTTACCTACTTATTTCCAATTGATTGGTAAAGACATAAAAGAACACCTTTCCATTAATAAATTATTTGATCTTCAAAAGATCTAAAAATACCTAAAGATCAGACTTATCTACCACTCAATAGCAATATGTCGTGATCATATGTTTTTTACTATTTATTAGTTAAAAAAATTGTAACTGGAGATTGGTAGGTAATTTTTTTTTTAGACTAACATTCCAAGATGTAATAAATGTATTACCTCTTAGGTGCCCGTAGAACACGGGGATCCAACAAGAGAGTTGGTAACTTAATTCATTATAGTGTGGGCCGTGTTTGAGTTCCACGAGCACTTCCGCCGACGGTTTCGGCCTTGTTTCGACAAGCGAATACAGTGCGGCACAATTTGTAAGTTCCTTGTGTTAAGTTTAGTCAGAATTACATTAGTGGGACAAAAACGATTGTATGTGCCAACAAGTTTCTGTGATCATCTTTTGTTTCCATGAGAAGCCATTTACAGAAGATAAACAGAAAACAAATCATATGAACTCTAAATGAGATTGCCTTGTTTTGCTATTGCTGTTTGCCTTTTAGTCATCACCTTCACCAACAGAATAGGTTAATGCCACTAATATTGCCATCTGATTTACATAATGCAAATTTCAGGTTAGATCTTGAAACAAAAATAAAACATTTTCAGAATTTAGGCGAAACTATCGTTTTTAAAATCAAGTGCCAACGCGTATCACAGGGCACGTTAAAGGCTTGCCAGAGAACATGTTACACCTAACACAGTTTAGTACTGGACATCATCTTTTGTTTTGACATTGATGGATGTTTTAATAGACATGTTGTAAAGTAATTTCGAGCATCCCAAGAAATAACCCGCCAGCTACTTCGCGTTATTGGGTTTTGTGATGAATAATTAAAACAATTAATGTTCAATTTTCGCACAGAAGATCCGCCTAATAGGATTAACCACTGGCAAAGTAACTTATTATACTTGAATCCATATTGGAGGCAAATAAATTTTGTTCTGTATTGAATTATTTGAACATTGAATAAACATACAGTTTAAACTAGATTTGGTAGTTTAGCAATAAATAGACGTAGAATCTTTAATAATTCATATTTTCTACAAACAGACACAGAAGGCAATGTGTACCTACGCTTGTAGTAAGTATCAAAAAGATTGTCAAGATTGAGTAGACTTGTCCAGCGTTTAAACTATTCTCTTAGCTAAGATTTATATAACAATAGGAAATGTGGATAATTGGATTTTGACATTTGAAGAGTTGTGATCGAGTATTCTTGTCTTGGGATTGTAGTCTTTATTCCCATTTTATTCAAGAATATAAATTCTTTGAAAATCAGACCAATGATTATAAAAGTTAGTTTGGTAGAAAACAGAGCAGTGATTTTGTAAATTAGATAATAGTACTTCGTAGTGGTGTTGCACTGTGCACGTATGCCACCCTCACCTCGCACCTTCGGATAAACAAGAGGCTGATTGAAACCTATCGCATGCAAATTACTTTTGGAAATTTTAAGTGTGTCACGTCCGTGGATCCGCTGTACAAGGTCGATACCTTTAGCTCCTGTGCGGTATATAATTGACAGAAGAATCGTGCTGGGCTTATCTGATATAAGTATTTTACAGTTTGTGAGTTTCAATCAATCCTAATATATTTAAGTGTTTATTTTTGTCCTATTTTGTGCATTAGCGCTAAGTGAAAAAAGAAAACATCATCATAATGTATTATCGTAGCGTGGTCGAGCATAACTGTTTTTTTCTGTCACTTTGCTTTATCAGGCGTCATCACAAGAATTATTTATGAAGAAATCTGTATTACTTAGGTAGCAAGCTTAGCGTAACCTGCATGTGAATAATTGTGGACGCTTGCTGGGTACCTATTTATTTAGTCAAGACTACCAAATAAATACGTAATTAGTTTTAAAACATTATATTCCCTTCAGTCAGTCTAAAAAGGGCTTGTAATTTCAAAAAGGTTTTTGCACACAGCTATTTAACAAAACGCTTAATAATTCAAACGCATTTCATTTAAAAAGCTGTCTCGTAATGAAAACAATTTCGAACTTTAATGTAATTACTAAAAGTTGCACAAACTGCATGAATAGGTTAACTTTTGCCTTATAACTTATACCAATCTGCGGACGGCAATTGGAGTGAAACATTTATTTACAAAGGGACATTTACAAAGCAGTTTGTTGTTGACTGTTGGTTGTCGTTGTCGGTGCAGCAGAATAATAAGCACAGTTCAGTAACAAAATCTTACGATACTTTATTGTTTGTGACATTTTATTCCGTTTGGTTATTTATATTCCGTTTTGGAAGAAATGAGATATTTTTATGCAGTGCTATTGAATAAGCACAATTTAAGTGACCAATAAGTGGAGTTGATACTCACAATGTATATATTATTTGTTTTGCAGTTTTAAGGCGCGGCCAGACTGCTGCGCATGGAAAGGCTACGCACGTGCGGCAAACTTCACTTTGCAAGAAAATGTACGTGACTGTGTCTACTGCGACCCATGCACAACATGCGTAGCGTGTGCGTGGGTACCATACGTTGTACCATACGTTGTCAAATAACCCACGCAGTTCAAATACGCCATGTGCCCATGCAATACACGCGTGGCGGCGCGTCTGCACTTAGCACAATTTAGTAGCTACTCAAGCAGCTCAAAGGTTATTTGTACATTCATACAACCAAATCTTGGACTAGATGGATACTATCAGTACTTATTATCAGTATTAGTATGTAGATAACTAAAACTGTATGAAAACAAAGAAAAATATCTTGAAAAATATGTTAAATGAAATTGTTCACCAACTTTTGTAGTTTCTTATACTTCTAGTTTACAATCTTTGTAAGAATTTTCTGCTACAATATCCAAGAAAAGGTTAATTGCAAATTAAAAGTTCGTTAACCCGTGGTGCCTATTAGTTGAGCCTACAACAAAACCTTTTGTAGTTTTTGTTGTAAGCATCTTAAACGATGATTAATCGGACAATTTCGTAGGTGTATTGCGTGCCCACGTATTTTGCTGGGTAATTAGATTTCTTGTTACTAAGCCTACTCTATCTAAAATAATAGTGTTGTAGACTGCGTCATCAAAGTGCCTAGATAAATCAAATATGAAAGACGTAATGGCCTAGACTTAATGATCGCCCATGAGATGGACCGACTTAATCAAATGCAGTCTTGATGACTGTCCACTGTATGAATGCACTAGAAAGGCTTTGAAAACTACTCTGTAAACTTAAATATTTACCTTCTAATTGTCTCAAAATTGACTTTTAATTATTAAAACGCTGACCATTTCGAGACAATTTTGTAGTTTAGAACCAGTGGAGACTGCTAATTGGTACAGACTTAAAACAAACTAACGTTGAACTTTCCCATTCAAAATATAAAAACAATTATTATTCGATTATAATCTATCTCATAAAACATAAATTGAAAAGTTTGAATCGAATATTCAGCCATTGTCGTGGTTTAATTGTCTTTATAAATAATAGACGTTGGGCTTCATATTTTATTAATTTACATTGAAAATAGTTTTGGTAGTTTCAAATTAGTTTCAATACAAGGTCCTTAGAAGTCAACATCAACTTTATAATTGAAAAGTTAAGGGTTTTAGGTGGTTGGCTTATGTCGAGAGGATTAGTTTGGAGGCGAAGTGTCAAAGAATCGAACAGCTGAGGTTTCGGCGGTTGCTAAAGCTTAGAACACAATTATACTAGTGGCAAGAAAGCTAGTTGGTGTACATTGAGGTGGGTGTAAAAGTTTAGTATCAGAAATCGTGAAAATCTCATCCAAGAGTGACTTTGACTGTGCAATCAATTAATTTTTTTATATTTAAAATATTTATAGTGTAGTCAAAACATGTTACCAGATCCTTAAATTTCCAGTTTAGTTTCAAATTAAAGATTTTCTCTAACATTTTGTACATTTCTATAACAGATTCAAAAACTCGTCAACAATACAGAAAGCTTCATCCAAAATGCTACACAGTTTGTACTCGCCGCCTAACAAGGAAGAGACAGCTCCGAAGACGCCTAGCACCTCGAACGCGATACCATTTGTTCACGGAATTGCATTGTTCCCAGGCACCTGTAATCTGGACTCGGTTGCAGAACCTTTTCCGAATAAGATTTGTTGGCGCCTCACTCGATTCAGGTACGGATGTGAAATATAAATAAAGCAGGTTTGCTTATTTTCAAGTGTTTGGTAGTGAATGGAGCAATCGGTACCTACTGTGTCTAGTCGTGAAAGAGATGCTAGTTTATTGCAATAATCACATGTTTTCCGTTTATCTTGTATCATGGAGCATTATATAATAGGTACCTTTAAGTTCCAATAGTAAACAAATAATAAACTAATTTTATTTTTTATAAGAAGAGAGTAATTTCCTACACTCTTGAGGTGCGTTTCTGTTCATAACTCAAAAAATCCTCGTCAGACCCTCAATTCATTATCCTAACTAAAATAATTTTCGTAGTGCTGCGCGGATACTATTTACTTTAAAGCTTCAAAATGTTTAAAAAAGCGCTTTGAAAGTTGAGTCTGTTATAAGCATCTTGGCTATTCGAGCCAAGTGCTTAGCATTTTAATTACCTGTTTGAAATTTCCATTAATAACTGGCATCCCATTTCATTTTGTTTTTCCTTCTTTGTGAATTGTGTACCTTAACAAATTACTGTTTTGGTCCTTCAAGTTTGGCATATTTTATTTAGCGTGTCTTGAAAAAAAACTAAATTATATATAATTAAATAAAAAACAAAGACAGAAATATGCCACGGTACAAAACACCAACATCATAACAAGGTAACATACCTTAACAAAATGTACATTACCTTAACCACGACTTTTGTAAGACATACAATTCATAAACTGAAGTTAATCATTTTGGATTTATAATTTTAATACGATTGTTGTATTAAAATTTCTTTATTCATGCAGTTATTGATAAATCTGAAGTTCATGGTCAATTTTAAGAAACAATATTTTATGAACATACGACATAAATCCGATGGGAACAAACAAGATTAAATTGCGTAATGTAATCCTTTCCTCGAAGTTACCAATATATACCTACCTATTACTCTTCTTTGTACCTGTTTCCATTATTTCGGGTCGGGTCGATCACTTCCTTGCGTCAGACAGTATGTGGGTCTAAGTGGGAGCCGTGTTTTTTAAGGATTCTATTTATAGTGTACCACTAGATTAATGGTAATGGTTTTCTTTGCCTTCCTTTCTTATTAATGTAGAGATGTTGCCGATTGTTCAACGAGTAATCTTATCTCTCTCTTATACATCTATCTCAATTATAAATATTTAAATATAAAAGTATACAAAACGCGCTGATTTTTAGCTCTACAAATGACTGAGCAAATAGTTATAAAAACTCGAAGACATTTTCAAAATACAAAAACAATCGGTCCATCCGTAACGACAAATACTTATATACACAGGCAACACATAAACATTACGGAATTGTAACAACCCTTTTTTCGTCAGGGGTTAAACGAGATAACCTGGCCTAATACAGATCGGTTCAAGTTTAGGAAAATTGATTCAGACAAAAATCATAACAATCGTAACCTATCTGTCATGAATAATTCTCCGGCATGATAACCCGAAAATTCAATCTCCGAACAATGGGATCGTATTAGCATACAAAAGGTTTCACATATTTTACGCAAATCCGTTATATTTTGAGTTATCTTCTCGCAAAAAGGCAATGTTTTTCCTCTGGCCTATGAAATAAATTTTATTTGTGGTCGACGTTGTTAACGAGTAAAGGTTGAGCCGCTTGAATTATTTATCTTTGTATACTTAGTATTAGGCGGGATAGGCCGAGTCTACATTTTTAAACTAAATACACTAAGGTTTAATTAACTTACACAAATTACCCACAGGTAAATGTGTACCTATGGTGGCATGTGTTTCCAATACCTTTTTCTCAATAGTCAAAATACGAATGGACACAAAAGGGTCAAAAACGTTCAGCTGACGCCTGTTTCAAAATAAAGTCGGTCAGCAAAATTCAACCTATCATAGAACGACGGTACAAAAAATAACTGAATATTTTTATGTTCAATAAAATTGATATTTTTACGTCCATTTGCCTTTTGATTGTTCAATTCATAATTCTAAAAAATGAATTTTACTATTCAATGAAATAATTTAGCAGTCAATAATCCACATTGATGACACAATCTAATTTCGCGAGGACAGTGGGGTAGATCAAAGGGGGTGCTTTGCCAGGCACCGCACGTCGCGCGACGGAGGGAAATTGAAACTTTATATTTGAGAACACTTTATCTGACCGAACCTGGGGCCCTCTACCGGAAAATTCCTCAGAAATAAAATAAAACACCTTGGTGTTTCCTTCTACAAAATGCTTTAGACGGTTACGTTTTGTGAGACATTTTTGTCATGTGCCTACATATTTTAGTGCTTTATTGGAACTGGTTGTGGTTGGAATAGAATTTATAGGTATACTTCCCAAGCTTAAGTCAGGGTATTGAATTAATATTGCGCGACATATTTTTTTATAAAAATCATTTTAAAGAGACGTGTTCAAAACGGCGTTCAAAAAAATTGTGTAAAAAAGCTATTTTAACAACATTTTTTTCACAATTTTTCTCTATTTCTTTACAAACTGCAAAAGTTATTGATAATTTTCTTACTACCTAACATATCTTATTTAAAGTGAACGCAGATAAAAGTAAACAAAGCATCGCATTTTTGTTTTCCATAAAACTCAATCAACAATACTACGATATTCGACTTTATACCCAAAAGTTTATAATCAAAGTTATAAGCACCTTCAATATTTTCTCAAACGTATAAAATACAAATCTCTCCTCAATAACATTGAAATATTAACTTAAACGTAAACCGAGCAGATTTAAAATAATTTTCGCAACTTCCGATACTTCCTTCCCCGGGCTCTAACTTTGTTGAAAAGAAATCTGGAGCAAAGGAAAAGAAATAAAACTGTTGGCTGACGAATTCGACAGAGATTTATCACCTTCTTGAGGTTTTAGCGGTTCCTAATTTACCTAGCGGGACGCAGCTGAAGGACGATAATTCATTTTGCATTTTTTATATTTGAAAGTAGGTGAGTCCAAAGAAATTTGGAAGTCAGTTCTAATGTTTTAATAAGACTTTTGAAAATTGTTTAATAACTGCATTACCATGAACTCTTCTTCGAAGTTTTCAATCAGTTTATTTTCTGCAGAACTTTCCATAATATTAATAGAATTTAATAACTTTCTATGCATTAAAGTGATACTGTCTAACTCAAATTTAAGTTTATGACGCTTTAAAATATCTGAAAATGTAGGTATAAACGTCATTGTTAATCAAAACATTCAAAAGTTGATCTATCCTATCGAGGCTGGTTCATTTAAAAGTATGCCAAACCGTGCGTGTACAACCCGAAACCCGCAGGTGTTAAAATAAATCCGACTCGTAAATTGAGATGATAACATAGAGAGCCCAATGTTTATTGTCACTGAATAATCAATACTCCCCATTTCACAATACCACGATTTCAATCTTTGGGAAATCAACAAAAATTTGCATACAAAAAGCGCTATCTGTTTTGCATAAATCGATTTACCTATCCTCTTTCAAAAGCTTTTTCCTTTCCAATTTCCACGCCAAGTTTATTTGTAAACAAAGTGGGAATCACTCTTGGGCATTTACCAAATAGAAGTTAGAATTGTAACCAAAAATTACTAAAGTTTATGCGGAGGAAGGCTGTGAAGTTGTTGGAATGGGCAAGGAGCTGCTTCGCTTTGTGGTGTTTATGCCTACAATTCTAATGTTGGAAAGCAATTGAATAACTTATATGCCCTAAAATCTTTTTTTTTTTCAATATGGGACAAACAATGATCTCAAGATGTCTTATGTCAAAAAAAACTTCTGACTACCCAGGCAGAGTTCGTTGTAAAAAATCGGTACACGCGACACGCTCCACACTTGTTATTTATAACTAGCAATGTTTTGTAACTAGCTTGTTATAAATAAAAATCGAATACCATCACCGCAGATAAAGCTTAACTAACTAGACCAAATTTTATTAGCTACGTCGCCGTCGCGTCGTAGCAAATAAAATTTGGTTTCATTAAATATATTTTCCATGCAACATAATTAAGTATAGCTGTGCGATCTGGTTTGTTCGCGAAGCCGCAAATGAATCACAATCCCGCCGTCACTACACCGCATCCGACGTTCACTGCTTTGTATTTCTTTTTAATTTCACTATAAAAATTCGTTTGTAATTTCAATTATTCAAAATATCACACATTTGTGAATCATAAAAATAAAACTACTTACTTTTAAATCGATGTTCTATGGCCGTACTGGGAATCAACGAAAACTAAGTTTCGTGACAATATTCGGGGTGATTTACGTCCGCAGATGTAAATATCAGGTAGTCATTATTTCAGTTTTGTTCCCCAACGTTTTTCAATGTCAATCAACGAAAACGAACATGATTTTTTGTTAATTGTTCACCAAAAAGAGTTGTAACGTATATTTACGTTGACATTTTCCAACATTAGAACATTGCAGAATTATTTGATCCCAAACACCAATAACACACTATCATCAGTGTAGTAAGCATAGTAGGTATCTACGTTTGCTTCATGTTATTTGCGGATTAACTCACACTTCAATTAATTGCACATATCTGGGACGTTTTTACCATCCAAATACATTGCTGATTGCAGATCAAACTTCCAATTTACCTGTCAAGCGCGATTCAACTGCCGATACGGCAAATGGAGTGTCAAACCTTTGACAGATACCAGACGATAAATTAAATGGACGAAAATAAAGTCGAACAGAGGAAGATCGAGAAGACATTGTACAGTTTTACGTAGTATGGAACGATTTAATTGTTTTTTTCTTTTCTAACGAATCGGCAAGCTCATGCAGCTTTCAGTGTCGTGCTCGTAAAGGCTATTGTTTCGAGCCAGTGTGTTTTTTGTCTATTTCTAGTGCTTCGTTCGTTTCGTTTCAATAAGTATCGATTTTGAGAATATATATCGGCATAAATGAGACAGCTAGTTTATAAATATTATTAACACATCTAATATTTGTTTCAACCCCTAAAACTGTTTAATTAAGATTTGAAACGGGATTATATCTTAAAATGTTATTACCACATGAGCAAAGCCTTGCCCAAAATTATGCGGTTTAATCTCTGGATTGAACCGATCATAGACTTAGCTGAATGTTGTGAAGGATCTTTACCAATCAAGTTTGAGAATGTACCGTCTACAACTGGAGCGTTCTATACAAACAGGAAACATCAATATGTTGTTGATATCATAAATTCGATTGAGATTTTCAACTTTATGACATGAAAATAAGAAACATGCCACGTCTCCGCTGTTTTACGGCAGCTGACATGAAGCAACAACGTTTTATGTACGATCAGTTCCGATCCGGGCTAACTTGGATAGCATGATTTATTACTGCCAAATTCCGATAGACACGTTCAACTTTTTATGTCTTCTGAATATTATTTCTAAAACTTTCAGATTTATGCGATGAGATGAAAACTTGGTATTAATATCGTAAATGTAAGAAACTCATTCGATATTATTCTTCATCTTCAGAACATTCTTCATCTACTGATGTTAAAACTATCTTTAAATACCTCTTGATCTTTATATTCTTTTTAAAATACATAAATATCCTTCTAAATTATAATTTTAAACTTCACCTTCGGCTTAGGAATGCATAACGCAAGTTTTCGTTGTACTAAGTGATTCCTCAACATTGTGAATCATACATAATCATTTTTAAATAAGAAGTGAATTAAATCTTCGTCAAAGGATAGCGTAGTTTCTTATTATATGAGTTAGGTATACGTACGAGTATACCAATAATTACATGCTTTTGATGTGAATGTTCTAACATATTATTTTTAAATCAGTAACATTTTTTCAGCTCTCTTCATTACGCGCTCCAAACGAATACGAGGAAAATAATATTTTTCTACAGATAGCTTGACTGATGTTGATTGTACCTACTCATTTCAGACTCTTTACTACGAAATGATGAAGAATTTTCATTATTGGTATGATTTTTATATCAGAAAGTAAATATAAAATAATATATTACTTGTATATCAAAGATAATTCGTTTATTCAGTGTAAATGAAGTAAAATTATGATCAAGACTGTAATCTCAATTTCGTCTTGAGAAGTATTAAAATAATATGTGGTTGTTTACTTAAAATCACTTAATTTCCAACCACCATAAAATCTTATCTATCAAAGTATTTTAACTACGAATATACCTACATAATACTCGTATTATATTTCTGGATATATGGAAATTTGTAAGACAGAAAAGTCACTTTTCGTTCCCTCCTTGTTGAGTCTTACTATTGATGTTTATTTTATGAATACATTTTTTAAAACTCTTGGGAGTAAATTGTGAAGAAATATATTTGTTTATCCTTGACATTGACAAAAAGAATCGATATTATAGAACACATATGAGGCGTGAATAATGTCTACAATTTTATCACACTCTCCACCGGCTGCGCTCCTTTCATCTCATTCATTCATATTTTAATACGATATTTATTATTTTGAGGATTTCAATCAGCTGAAGTGCCAGCCCTATTAAACGTTCAGCTACATTCGTTTTATGATGTTTAATAGTATTGCTTTAAGTGCTGTATAATTATTTTCACACTTATGATTGGGTACTTTCATTTCGGATGATTGTATTTAATTTTCATGTCTGCATTATTGTCTGTCATCCTTTTACCTATATACAAACGTGTCTCCACACGGTTGATGAAAAATAAATTAAGCCCTACATAAGATCAACGAAAACGAAGTTTCGCGGCAATTTCCGTTGTCAGCTTAAGTTGGTGGATACGTAACAGTTCACCAATTTAAACGAAACCCAAAAATCATTTCGATTGTCAAGAAACTTCATATTCGTTGATCCCAATTAGAGCCTCAGGGTTGCTATCCGATTTAAACCAGAAGTTTGAAAATCTTACTTTGTACTAAAGCCGGACCTGGCAACACAGAAACTATCCCATTCTCGTTACTAAATAGCAAATTTTCCGTATGCAATGTCTGTTCTGTTATATTATTTCGTAATTATTCTAGAGATATCTTATGAAATGCCCTTCAATAGTCATTCCAACGCCTCTTTGTATGAGATAAGCGACACGTTTATTCGTAACATAATAAACATTTATGATGCATAATATTGTCTTCGGATTCTACTGTCCCCGTACTTTGTTCGTTACCTATAAAGATTCAGATCATGTTGATAAAAACTTAAATGTAAAAGTATGGTGATTCCTACTAATATTATAAAGGTGAATGTTTGTGTGAAAGTGTGTAAGTGTGAATGTTTGATGTACTTCAATCTCAAACAACTAGACAGGTTACACATGGGCTACTTTTGATCCCGGTATTCCTACGGAAACGGGAACTGTACACCACAGGTAACACCAGTAACACCGCGGCGCGCAGCCAGTTTGTGAATAATTTCTACAGATTATCTTTCATAATATTCTAGCTACTACACAACTTTAAATATAAGTAGTACTAATAGTTATAGTAACCTAGACTATGTGAAAACACAATAAAATACGTCATTTAGGCATATTTAGTAGAGAAATAATTCAATCACTACTATAAATTATTGACCAATATTACATGAAAGCATTATTGGTGTATCAATAAATCAATTCAGTATTTAGTTGATTGATGTAGAATTAAATTTGTCAACTGCTATTTTCAAATGTTCAAACGTTTATTTTATTTTCTTTACTTATCAAATATGACTGAACAAAAATTATTAAATGAGATAACTATTGAAACAAATTCTAGATTCGAAGCAACAACCTTAAAATCAAAAGAAAAGAATCAATCTTGACATAAACCTAAATAATATAAGATATTACCCTCCTTACAATAAAGTGTACTAATCCTACTAAATTGTGGATCAAAGCGAAGATGAGGTATCAGTGCTTACGCAAATCCTTTTTAGGGTGCTGTATTATTTCAGGTTTAGTACGATAATGTAGTATTTCACCCGCTATCTTAAGGCTGCATGTGTGTAGGAAGCGGATAGTGGTAGTGACCCGACAGGCTGTGTTATCATAACGTGGGCTTTACGCTGTCAAAGTTATTCACGAATGCCAGAAACATCAACATTTATTTATTTGTTAATCAAAAATTCACAGTGGAAAAATTAATATACCGACTTTAATACCAAGTGAGAATACCAGGTTTTGATATAAATGTGGTCAAGGAATAAGCAAATCACGATCAAGTGATTTATCTTTATAATAGAATGTTGGCGTCACGTTTTGTTTGCTGATCGGCTTGGCGAAGTTTTGGGGGTATTTTTGCGTTGAAACTACGAGTGTTGATAAACTTACTGTGTCATTGTAAAAAAATTTCCGTAATCGGGGTGTAATTTCATTAAAAACAATTAAGTTTGCAGGACTTGAAGATAAGCAAGTTATTAAGCCCATAAATAATGTAAAAAAAAATGTAGTGTTTAATCTTAATTATTTTTATTGAGCCACAAGTAAATGTATAATGTTATATATGCCAAGTCTATATAAAAATGCCCCTTTCCCATAAAGGTAGCCAGAAGGCAGGTACCGCGGATCTCCAGTTAGGTATATATAAAACTTGAAAGGATGGAATTCTGTAAAGTTTTTAAGATATAACAAATCTTACTGTAAGAATCCTGTTTCAGATTCTTGGAAATTAAATTTCCTCTCTCCAGAAATTAGCTCATCAGAAATTCAACGAACAAACTATACCTTCTCTATTCACCTGATGGAAAAGTAAGTTTACAAAACGAGGTGAATGTCATCTTAGAATTGCTTTTAGAATAAAGACTTTTCGATGTAGGCCAATTATTTATATTTCAGAAGTAAAAGTAGTCATCTGTCTTTTATTATCTCTTTTACGATTTACCTGTCAAGTGCAGATGCTACGGGTCATTACGACTCGTAGCCTCGTAGCGTAGCTCGTAGCGCCTTCGTAGCACCCGCCAATTACCAGCGCCTTATAATCAATCTACATTTTTATTGTCATTCAATCGGCTATGCTGTTTGGAATACTTGTTATTTTATTGTAGGACGTCATTTATTTACAGAAACTCAAGGAACATTTTAACCAGACTACATATAAAAGACTTTTCACTCCGGTCTCAGATATTACGAACAATGCTAGAATATAATTAAAAAGATCTTCAAACATGACAAATTTAAGCAAACACGCGGAAAAATAATATCCCAAAATGTATTCTTACAAAAACTACCCCGTTGTAAGAGATCAACATATCAATCTACTGACATTTTCATTTCTTTCAAGAACTGTGAACATCTCAAACATTGAGCATTGCTCTAGCCCAAAGCAAAGCTAGTTTATTTACTCATATCGTAACAGATTTTATACAAATTCGGGGAAAGCCTTAGCCTTGGGTTCTTTCGCGTGTACACATGATTGTTACTATGCTCGCGTACGTTCTTGAGTAATATTCAAACGATCGTAATATGACAGCCATCATAAAAAACTATTTTAAACCCATTATTTTGATCTGCAGATCTTACGAGTGCAACTCATGTTGAATCTTACTTTGCGATAATAAAACAAAACTAAAGCTATAGAAATTGGTATTTATAGACGAAAAGGCAAATAATACGATCTAAACAATCATATTATGATATTAATTCGTATCAAATTCACAATTCTGATAATATCATGATGTTCAAACTGTTTCACTGTTTTTATTTGTTTTTTACACTGATAACTTAACTCTGACATAAATTAACCAGTTTATGTCACACACATTTACACATCAAGTGACGGTCGGCAATCTTCAGAAAGCTACAAGCAGTCTTCAGCCGGTTTCAATCATACATGCGCCTGTTTGCGCCTGAGGGAACGTTTTCCTTCTTCCACCATTCACAATGGCATTACGAGTAGGATCTAAATAAATGGGACGGAAAATCACTTTGACGTGTAAATAATTGAAAGTTAGAAAAAATTGGCGAAACCGATTGTTGATAGGGAGAGCGCCCCAATTAATGGCAGCTGATTGTACCGTCGCCGCGTCGTCGGCAACAAAAGTCAATTAACACTCGAATAAGAAATTAGTAAAACTATTTTTAGAAATACCTACTTAATTATTTTGTAATCTTTCTAACAAAATAATTATCTATGGCTTGTTAAATTCACGGAATAATTTAGAGAAAGTTCATCAAGTGTTCACAACCTGTTCTTCAAGTAGGATGTACTTGAAACATAATGGTTAAATAAAGTAATTCCGTTTACAACAGAAAAATTGAAGCCGTCCGTCCGTCCGTTTAGACAAAATTAAATGAGATCTTGATTTAATTCTGAAATTCCTTACTACAACCAAAAAAGAATTTCCATTGAGCAAAAATATAAAATGAACACAATATGTGGTACGATTAGAAATCCGTTTAATATGTTCCATTGAGGTCCATGTATTTTTTTAATATTTTATTCTGACAATAGTGTACCCAATATTGTTCGAATAAAATTTGAAGTCAAGCCTCGAAAGCAGAAGAAGTGGACCTATTTATTATTATTATTATTATTCAGCCACAATCGTCCCACTGCAGGGCAAAGGCCTCCCTTCCCTTCTTCCACTCTTCGCGACTCAGCGCGACCACAGGCCATGTGTTAAGGTAGGAGTCAAGTTCGTCGCGCCATCTCATAGTTATTTTGTTTGAAATAAATACAATTTTCATGACTTTCATGATTCAAAAATTTTGGATTTGATAAGGATATTCGATCTTCGGAGTCATGAACAGAAATAGAAATCGAGCATGAAGCAAGCTCTCTTACAAAATTGAAGTTGATTTTTATATATTTTTGCGGAGTTGATAAAATAAATATTTGATTCTAGGATTACATTTATCGAAACCGCTCGCACATTAGAGAAGACATCACGTGAAACTAGTTCACAAATGGTTGTGCCAAAACATCTGCTATCTCGTATGAAGTGAACTCGATCGATATGTTCCTAATGAGTCGTGACGATGCGAGAGCTGTATTTGACAACACGAAACTAATAAAATAAACAGTGTAGAAAGTTATGGTTCTGGTTGTCTCTCTGACGCTATGGTGATCAGAGAGTGGTTTAGATTCTTTCTCGCATGTAGGTTATTTATAATAGAAAAGCCGGAGTTAAAACTGGTAAGATATATTAAATCACACAACTTCTCTTAGTACAAATATACTACAGATTTTATGGTTAAATTATGGTAAAATGGTAAATTATGGTAAAATGGTTTAAATGGTTTAAATGGTGTTTGAGCCGACGTGTCTCAAAGACTGGTAAACGCGAACTGACCCGAATTCAAGTGCCGACAGCGAATGTAAGTAATTGCATGCAATGCATTTATTCATATTCGCTGCGTGTTCGGTTTTACCCGAACATATTCCCGAGCGCGAGATGAAGCGCATGAACGAGATGATGTCGAGTGAGATGATAACTAAAGTCTATAAAAGGTGAATTCGAGCCAATACATATAAGCATAATGATAGTAAAACTAACTTAAATCTAGCTTTAATGGTAATGGTAAATTCTTAAAAAACATTGGTTTATAAAACGTAACTAAAACTAATTTATAATAAAAATGGTAAAATAAAAGCAAAACATAAAAGCACATATTTTTTATGGTTAAACTACAGAGTCCTCTTCAATAAAAGCTTCATTAGGGATGCCCACATTTCGTGTAGCATCGGTGGCCCGTTTACCCGCACTATTTTCCGCGCTGGGCCATCGTTCGAGGTAGTTTTGTAAACGAAAGCTAGCATCACTTTTATCATTTAACTCACTAGCACTAATGGTCACTTCACTTTGCACTTTTTCACTGGTTGGCCTCAGCGCAGTGGGATTTGACCCCGACTCCTGTCGGGGCCACCCACACCGCGTTCTGTGGAGGGCTGCTAGAATTGTCAAATGGTAAAGAAATAGTTATGGTTAAACTACAGAGTCCTCTTCAATAAAAGCTTCATTAGGGATGCCCACATTTCGTGTAGCATCGGTGGCCCGTTTACCCGCACTATTGTCCGCGCTGGGCCATCGTTCGAGGTAGTTTTGTAAACGAAAGCTAGCATCACTTTTATCATTTAACTCACTAGCACTAATGGTCACTTCACTTTGCACTTTTTCACTGGTTGGCCTCAGCGCAGTGGGATTTGACCCCGACTCCTGTCGGGGCCGTCCCACCCTGGGGCGCTGAGGCCTCGGCGGCGGCGGCGGGGTCGCCGCAGACTCCTGCCGGCGGCGACCCACACCGCGGTGCTCAGCAGCCCGTGCTCGGCGCCGGCAACACCTTCCGCTCCTGCACGCCCATACTGCGACAGCGCTTAGCGCTCCCGCTAATAACACGTAGCCGATTACGTAATGATGGATATCGTGTGGTGACATATCCTCAATCTCCGTATCGCTCGCCTTTAATTCTTTCACTGCCTTTTCCAGACTTGTCATGGATATATTCACGCTGTCATCGTAATATGTTGGTTTTCCTTCTGGGAATTGTATATTTATGAGGTGGTTTATTTGATCAAATTCAGGCACGTGAATGGTAGGCGTTATATTTATCTGGTTGGATTGATGACGTATTGAGTATACCGAGAAGTCCTTGCCCTTAATGACGCAATCTTGGCTCATGGCAATGACCCCGGCTTGACTCAGCTGATGTATCGTAACTCGCTCGTCGCATATGATTTTTATCGTATAACTATCACAGCAAAAATATAAATGCTGAGATGAAGAATGCAATTCTAACCATTTTGTTGTACAGGCGGATTCTATGAATTTACATTTTTTGGTTGATGTATTTAAAATGCAGAAACTTTCATCGTTTTGTATGTGCCGAATAGGTTTGAGCACTTGGCACATGTATGCTGGCCCATGGTGCAGACAGGCTGATAGCTCATTGGCGGTTATGGTAAAGTATGCGTCTTTTTTCAAGTCAACTGCGACGTATTCTGCGACTGGTATAATAGTTAGCATGGTTGTGGTTGTTTGGTGCGGAACTGGTATAAGGTTGTAAAGTTGGTAGCTCTCTCTCCCAATCAGCGGAAAAGTGACCTCAATAATCACGTACTTTTGAGTTGCTCTAGCTTTGACGTTCAGTAGTTTGTAAATATACTGGAAGTCATTGTTTATGTTGTTAATTGGTAATGCGAGTTCGCTAGGCATTTGGCCGCTTATGGTTCGCAGCTCGCGTTTTAACTGAGATGGTGTGAGCAAATGCATGCTGATTTGACCATGGTAGATGTCTGCGATTGTGTCGAGTAGCGTATCTTGGAGTCGTCTTAAACTCTGGAGCAAGGTATTTCCAGCCATTGCTGAAAGGGTGAAATCTTGAATGTATGAAACGTTTTGTATTTCACGCTGCAAGGTACTGGCGTTGTCTTGAAGCTCCATTAACTTTTTATTTATAAGTTTATGTTGCTTATCCATGGTGATCTCCATTTTCTTCATTAGGTTGAACTCCGCTTCAATTACGGAAGTCTGGTTTTTCCATAATTTGATCAGATGTTTCTCATTGCGATGTATGGTTTCAATGTCCTTCACATACTGATCCGCGAAGCGAGAGTCCAATACGCCGAACAAGTCATTCGCTAGATACCCGACACCATTGATAAGCCCGCGTTTATGGCGGCGCCCCGCCGTCTGGTTGGCGCTTCGTCGCCGTCTAGCGTGGACATCAAAATGCTGCGTTAACAAAAGCTCGTTATAGTACTCCAGTTCCTGATAATCGTGGCGGCCTTGTTGGGTGATTGTATTACAATGGGACTGTTTCTGTATAGTTGCACATATTTTTTCTAAATAGTTCGAAATCTTGTTGTAAGTATCTATCCCTTGCCAATATGGTCCCATGTCGTAGTACACAACTAGCGTCCACTTATCTCTAATTAATTGTATTTTTGAAATGGGGTCAAAGTACAGCGTCTGGTTGCTAGGTAATCTTTTTATTTCATGAAGGCCATAAGCTGGTGATAATAACATCATGAATCCAAGCATTACCGTAGCTATTGTAGCGAGGTTTGACCTGATTCGTCCTCTCTTTTCTGGTAGTTTGGTTGCTGGTTTTGGTGGTTCCGGAGTGGTAGTAATGTCCTGGTTAACGGGCAATACTGAAAGCTTGACAATAGGCCTTTTGATAGTCCCGTTTTTAGTTTTTAGCGAGACTGCTCTGGTAAGACCTTCGTCGCCTGGGTGCGTGTCAATCACGCGTCCAAGTGCCCACTTTCCCGGTGGTAAGTTTTCATCTTGTATAGCTACTAGATCTCCGATGGCTAGATTTTTCTGTGGCTGCATCCATTTGGACCTGGAGGAGAGCTGCACTAAGTACTCTGTCTTCCATCTTTTCCACAGATCTTGAAACAGTTTCGATGTAAGATGCCACCTGGTTCTGGCATCTTGCTCTGTCTCTATTATGGTAGCCCCTGGTCTCCCCGACAAGAAATGAGCTGGAGTTAAATAATCCAGATCGCTTGGATCTTCTGATAATGCACAAAGAGGGCGGCTGTTCAAACAAGCTTCTAATCGGCTCAACAATGTGGTGTACTCCTCGAACGTCAGTTTTTGTTGACCGATGACTCTCTTCAGATGATGTTTGAGGCTGCGAACTGCCCTCTCCCATAATCCGCCGGCGCTCGGCCAGCTTGGTACGTTGAAGTGCCATTCTATGCCCATTTCTGTTATTTCAGTTATGAACCCTTCACTGAATACTTGTAGGAGCTGGTTGTACTCCTCTTGTAAGATTCGGTTTGCTCCTACGAAGTTGGTTCCGTTGTCACTGTATATGTGACGTGGAGCTCCTCTTCGGGCGGCCATTCTGTGGAGGGCTGCTAGAAATGCTGAGCTGGTTAAATCGGATACAAGTTCGATATGAACGGCCTTGGTTACCATACATACGAAAATGGCTATATATCCTTTGGTGGTTTTGATGCCTCGCCCTTTGTTTGCCTTTACCTCTACAAATCCTGTGTAGTCGACACCACAGTGATGAAACGCCTTGTCCGGGTTCACCCTTGATGCCGGCAGATCTCCCATGAGCTGGTACTGCTTTATGGGTTCCTGTCTCCTACATGTCACGCAATTTCTTATAAACTTTTTGGTAGCCATATAACCGCCGATAATCCAATATTGTTGACGAATATTTGCTAACGTAAGACGCACTCCGCCATGAAATGTTAATTCGTGGGCTTGGTTAATAATAAGCGTGGTAAGACGATGGTCGTGTGGTAAAATAATAGGGTGCTTCATTCTCAGATCTATGTGAGCGTTTCTTAATCTTCCACCCACTCTTAGTACCCCATATTCGTCTATAATTGGGTTTAAATTTAAAATCTTACTTTTTGAGTGCACCTTATGATGTTTATTTATAGAATCAATATCGTTAGCAAATTCTATTCGTTGAACGCTTTTGATTATCAGCATTTTTGCGCGGCGTAATTCTTGTAATTGGAGGTAAGGTTGGTGAACTTGTTTTTTGCAAGCTCGCAGTATCCATGCAACTATTCTAATTGTTTTTGTAATTGAACTGAATTTATTTAGTAAATCATTTATTATTTCAAATTTTGTTGCGTAATTTCCTGATTGGGCAACGGCGATCGATTTTGTTAAAAACAAGTTCTTTGTTTCGAGCGTGGTTTCGTAATTGGTTTCGTCGTTTTGGTTTATGAATGTTGGTAACCATGATGGTCCATGCCACCATAGGCTGTGGTTCTTGAGCTGCTTGACAGATAATCCGCGGCTTGCGCAATCAGCTGGGTTGTCATTGGTACTGACGTATCGCCACTGGTTCGCTGGTATTGTTTTATTAATAATGGTTACGCGATTCGCTACAAATGGCTTCCAACGGGCTGGATCTCCTTTTATCCACCCCAACACTGCCATTGAATCGGTCCAGCAGTAAACATCCGTTTGATAGTCTGACAAGCAGTTTTGGACTTTTTGCATAAGCTGTGTTAATAGTTGGGCACCCATCAATTCTAATCTTGGTATTGATACACTTTTGCTTAAGGGTCCCAACCTAGCTTTTCCTGCAACTAATCGAATGGTGGTTTTATCTTTTTTGATGGTTTTGCAATAAATTACGCACGCGTACGCCTTGTTCGACGCATCGCAGAATCCGTGCAATTCAATTTTTTGGTTTTCTTCTGTTTCTATCCATCTGTTGATTTTTATGTCGTTAATCAACTTTAGCTCTTGTTTTAGGGCGGCCCATTCGGAGTTTATTTTCTCTGGTAGTTTTTCATCCCATTGTAACTTTGCGAGCCACACACTTTGAAACAGAATTTTCATGGTAGTACTTAGGGGGGTGAGCCACCCTAAGGGGTCGAATAACTTCGAGATGTCGGATAGGAGAGATCTTTTGGTGGCTATTGCTAGCGACTCGGATTCGATCTTAGAATTAAAGATAAAGTTGTCTTGCTGCGGGTTCCAACCGAGTCCTAATGTCTTGGTGGTGTCGGTCTGCTTGAACTCGTAGGTCGACTGGTTGCATTGATCTTTATCTAAGTCAGCCAGGAGCTCTGGTTTGTTCGAGGCCCACTTTCTAAGATTGAACCCTCCTAGGCGGAGTAATTCTATTAGCTCCGTTTTCAATTGGTTTGCTTTTTCTGCGGTGTGGTGACCCCCGCAGTAATCGTCCATGTAGAAGCATTCCTCCAATACTTTCGCGGCATTCGGGAATCTTTGCCTCTCGTCGTCGGCTAACTTTCTTAAACACATCATTGCTAAGAAGCCGGCTGGTTTGGTACCGTAAGTGAGCGTAACGAGTTGGAACGATTTAATATTTTGGTTTGAGTCTCTCCATATTATTTTTTGGTAATGTTGGTCATCTTGGTTTACTTGAATCATACGATACATCTTTTCTATGTCCGAAGTATACGCGTACTGGTACTGACGCCATCTCAAAATGAGTTCTTGAAGATCTTTCTGTATATTCGGACCGCAGTACATTATGTCATTCAAACTGTACCCGGATGTGGATTTTGCTGAGGCGTTAAAAACTACTCTCAACTTGGTAGTGGTTGATTCGGCCCGAGTGACTGCGTGGTGTGGTAAGTAGCACTCGGGCGTCTGTTTGCTGGTTGTTGGTATCATGTGGTTCAAAGATAAATATTCGTTCATAAACTTATGGTAATCAGTTTTGAGTGCTTGGTTTCTCTCCAACTTCTTTTCTAAGCTTGTGAACTGGGCTAAAGCTTGTGGTTTGGTAGCGCCCAACTTATCCTTGAACTCTGGTTTGAATGGTAGCCTGACTTCGTATCTCCCACATTGAAGCCTTTTTGTAGTATCTAAAAAGTATTTAAGACACTCGTGGTCACTACTTGACATCTCAATCTTCTGATTGATGTCCTCGTTCTCCCAATACTTAAGCAGATCTTCGGTATTGTTTAAGATAACGTTGCAGTGGTATTGTGGTTTCATTGATCCGCATAACAGCCAGCCTAACTGCGTCTGTTGAGCGATTGGTTGATCGTCCTTGCTTCCTCTTAAGATGCCTCCCAGCATGATCTTGCTGTAAACATCTACCCCCAGAAGCAAGTCCACTTGTCTACTTATGTTAAACTCTGGGTCCGCAAGGCTTATTCCTTTTAAGTGATCCCAGGTCGATGGTTTAATGAATGTGTTATTTGGGAGGCGCTTAATTAAGTTATTCATAATAACAACATTCGTTTTCAAGGAAAACCCAGTGGACAATGACTCAATAGTTATCTCTATCATTCCCTTTGAGTTATTCTCCTTTTCCCCGACTCCGAAGATTTGTCCTTTAAAATTGGTACGTTTCAATCCTAGCAACTGAGCTGCATTCTCGTTGATCAATGATAACTGCGACCCTTGATCAACCAACGCTCTTATCTTGTGTTGAGAGCCATCCGCCCCTCTGACGTTGACAACGGCGGTAGATAAAAGTATCTCCGACATGTCGTCCCAAGACACGTGAGATGACCTCGATGTACTCTCTTTCGTTGGTACGCTGTTGTTGGTTTTAGAATTTGGTTTAGCTGATGTCGTTGTGCTCATTAACGCCTCGTGCAGTAAGGTATTATGTACACCTAAACATTTACGACATCGCTTTGTAGAATAACACGGCTTCTTGGAATGGCTACATAGACAGTTTAAACAATAATTTAATTCTTCTATCTTTTTTAATTTTTGTTCGTGCGTCATTTGCAAAAACTGCGGGCATTGCCATAATCCGTGTTCAGCATTACACAATGCACAGGTCAAAGACCGTGAAACGTGACATGTATTTGTGCTAGAATTGATATTTTCTTTGTAATTAGATTGGTAATAATTTGGACGTTGAAAATGTTTCTTCGGTTTTTGGTTATACTGGTTTGGTTTTGATGGTTGTGGTACAACTGGTTTTTGGTTAACTGGTTCTTGCTTACGACGAGCCGCTTCTAAAGCTGTAAACTTCATCTCCAAAAATTCCATGAACTCCTGTAAAGAGGGAAGTTCTCTGGGATTTTTAACAGACTCTATATACTCTGTAAAAGTTTCGCTGTCCAACTTTTGCCCTAACAGATGTACTAGTAGCGGATCCCATGTTGCGATATCCACTCCCAGGTTTTGAATGGCGTGTAGCGTTTCCTTGGTTACGTCGTGCAGCTTCTTGATCATGGTCATAGACTGTTGTTGCATGCTGGGAACGGCAAGAAGGGTGGTAACGTGTGACGTGAAAATAAGCTTCTTATTACCGTACCTATGGTTTAGGATCTCCCAACATACCTTATAGTTGTCAGAGCTAATCTGTAAATGGTGAATTAGACGCTCTGCTTCTCCAGCTACCTTACTCTTTAAAAACTGCATTTTTTGGGCGTTAGACATAGACGGGTTTTTATCAATGGCTTCGCTAAAAAGATCCTTGAACGAAACCCAATGGTTATAGGTTCCGTGAAAAACGGGTATGTTCATCTGAGGAGTCGACTTTTCATGGTGCTTGACTGACCACATTTTCTGGTTGATGCTCTCCGTCAGCCTGTAGTACGTTTCCTCGTGGCTTGTAAATTCCTCCTGGTAGGTGTTGTCATCGTCCCCATTTTCACCCTCAATAGTCCAATGGAGTTTATCGATCTCGCTCCAGCGGCTATCTAGCGATTTAAGAGCGTACTCAAACTGCCATTTGTTTTCGCATTTATCGATTTGCAGTTTACTCACCGTTCTCACGAAAGCCTTGAAATTGATGGTTTGTTTTTTCAATAACTCGTCCAACTTGCTCGTGTCTCTTGCCGAAGAAAATTGTCCGCGTTGCGGGCTTACCTCGTAACGAGAGGATGCACCTGACTGCGGCTGCGCTGTTCTCGCTCCTGGTCTGGGCTGGTCAACGTTTAAGTGCTGCTCCACATGCACCTGTGGTAAGGAATGCCCTGCCCCTTTCTCTGGTATGCGGGGACTAGCAGCACCTGGTACCTGTTTCCTACCTAATTGATCCGTGGTCTGATCAATCACTTCCCGTATTTTTATGTAAACCTCCTTCGCTACATCGAAACAACCGTTAATAAAATAGGGATGGTTAAAATCAGCAAGCTCACAAAATTTCCTATGGTTTTCTTGGTATTCACGCCAATAAGCTTCCAACGTCTCCCTTTTCCGCTTATAAATATCGATGGTCCTCCTCTCGGACCCATCTTTCTTTATGTTTGTTAAAAACTTAGCTAAAGTTTCATAGAGCTCTGTCTGGTTAATGAAAAGAGAATCAGCATTCATCTTCAAATAGGTATGGTATTCTTATCAAATGGTTACGAAATAATGAATAAATGGTTTTCTCTGACCTTGTATCTGCAACCACGGTTACCGCATACAAATCCAGAAATCACTGCAATCCTTGGTTTAGCGACACTGTATCACTTTAGGCACTGGTATGGTTTTTATTATAGAACTCGAAGGACCATGTAGAAAGTTATGGTTCTGGTTGTCTCTCTGACGCTATGGTGATCAGAGAGTGGTTTAGATTCTTTCTCGCATGTAGGTTATTTATAATAGAAAAGCCGGAGTTAAAACTGGTAAGATATATTAAATCACACAACTTCTCTTAGTACAAATATACTACAGATTTTATGGTTAAATTATGGTAAAATGGTAAATTATGGTAAAATGGTTTAAATGGTTTAAATGGTGTTTGAGCCGACGTGTCTCAAAGACTGGTAAACGCGAACTGACCCGAATTCAAGTGCCGACAGCGAATGTAAGTAATTGCATGCAATGCATTTATTCATATTCGCTGCGTGTTCGGTTTTACCCGAACAAACAGAAATGGTTTCCGAAAAGGTATGCTCAATTTTTTTATCATTATCAACTATGAAGGCCCAAGAGGAGCAGCATAAAAATACTAAACATAAAATTTTTTTTTAGTAAATATACCTACTCATACTTACATACATTAGTAATGAACGTTTAGTAAAATGTAAGTTTTTATGCGCTAGTGTTCATTAAAAATGTTCTAATACACATAATATTATTTTGAAGAAACTAGTACTCTATTCAGCGCGTGAGCACTTCAAAAGAATTAAGGTTTTTGAATGAGTCCCCCATTAAATAGACTAGCCATAATCTAATCTCACCTTTCAATTACTATTCACTTGCTAACAAAGTGTCACTCTCTGAAAACTTTTACGATACATCTCCCACCCGCCTTGAATTTAGATGTAGAGCAATTATTTCTGTTAAACTTTGTCATGTTGGACATGACCATTATCAATTGCTGCAAATAAAATCAAAATTTATACAAAATGATCTTTGACTCTTCATAATATGTTTACTAGCAGCACGTCCCGGCTTTGCACGGCTGTAATAATGAAACTACCGGGATATAACATAGCTTTTGTTACTACTCGATAGTGTAGCTTTCATTCGGTGAAAGAATTTTTGAAATTGGTCCAGTAGTTTCGAAGCCTATTCGTTACAAACAAACAAACAAATCTTACCTCTTTATAATATTAGTGTAAATTATGTTTTCTGTTATTCGAAGCTGACACATTATAAAATTAGATTTATCCAACCGTTCTTGAATTATTTAAAGTAACTAACCCGACCTTGTTTTATAATTCAAGATTATAATAGTACCCGAACAGTGCATGAAACGACGAGGACGAATACACACGTCCCGAATCACAAATGTGCTCGTTTGAATACTGATAAGCCGATTTACGCAAAAATTAATCCTCTTCCACGAATAAACGGGTCGAGGAAAGCCGGTGAGACTCAAGGGTAGCGTTTGAAACATAATATGAGCATTATCAACAGATTTTATTTCAATTTCGGCCTTGAAATTTACTTATTATTTTTTCCAACGCTTGAATCATTTTGTAAAGCGCCATGCAACGGCTTAATTTCTTCTTGGGATGTTAATGATGTCAAAATGATGATAATGTAGAGAATGTTCTGTGTGCAAGAAAATATCTATTCTAATATTATAAAACAAGGAAAAATTTATTTGTTTGTTATAAATAAATTCAATTTCTAAGGAAAATATTTAATATCAAGTATTTAATAAAAAATTCAAGGCAAAAATCCTTCTGAAATTGAGTTTTATGATTGCTATAGATTGAATATTAAAGTCGTTGTACTCAACCAATTCTCATATAAGAAACATTGATAATAAATTCATGCGGATTTCCGATTTTCTTAAACTCCGTGTGGTCGTCAACAAAAACGATAATAGAGCCCTTTTTCCTGAAGATGTATTAAGGTAATTTGACAAAATAAGAACAGTTGGGTGTGGAGAGGACGAATGCCCTGCTTTATCGAGCATTATGTTCCCGAAGGTTCTACCATTCAACTATCGAGATCTGGACACAAAAGCGGGAAAACAGTAGCACTATTATTGTCTCTTGTATTTTTATCAGTCTGGCAACTCTTTTCAAGAACAGATTAATAGGCGAAACAAGTCGCTGTGCAAAAATAATAATAAAATTGAATGTTAGCAATTTCCTTCACTCACGAAGTGCGTCTGTTTATGACTACAAAAATCCTTGTCAGAAAATTCCTCATCAAAGTTTTTGGTGACTTCCGACTTCCAAACCCCTTCCCAATTATGACAAATAGAACCGCTACAAACAAACAAATATTTTTTGTAGGTAATCAGTATGTCAACCAACCCACATATCAACGTCGTGGGTTCCAGATGGAAGGCGGCGTCGGGGTCGGCCGAGGAAGCGTTGGCGGGACGATCTCGTCACCTTCGACGAGGAATGGTGGGACTCCGCCAGGGATCGGGATGGTTGGAGAAGTTTGGGGGAGACCTTTGCCCAGCAGTGGGACGAAATAGGTTGATTAAAAAAAAAATAAGTAGGTGTAAATCTTTAGCAATCAGAAAATGTTTAAAATGATGCATGTATTAACAAATTATTTATCATTAAAGCTTAGGTACTCAGCCTTATATTTCATAAAGTACCATCTACATTTTATATTTTCCTAACAATTCAGATTCTATAAGCGCTTAGGCCAAGACATAACAAGGTATATCAAGATGGAGATGAATCACTGTTCGCTCGAGCACTATGCGATATTTCAGAAGCGGCCGCTGGTCCGGCGGGTGGGGGCGTCTGCGAACATTACTCAGCCCTATCTGATGTCGCCTGCTAATTGACTAGAAATACAGATAAACGCTATTTTTACATCGCTATTCATCATGGAATCGATCATTTAGCTTTTGTTGTGACAGTTTATTAAGTTAATAATAAATCAATGGTTTATTGTAAAATGGTTAAGGAAATGTTTAACGCATTCCAATCCAGCTACCACACGAGCATTCAAAGAATGATATATGAATAACATGTCTTTAAAAGTTAACTATACCTGTAAATTCTCTTGATTGAACACCTCTTGTAGTAATTAGGAAGTTTTATCATTAGATATCACCCCTAATTACCTACTAAAAGAGGTAATATCAGCCTCTTTTTTAAATAAGAAACAAAAGAATGGTCATTCCGTAAAAAATTGTTTTTTTGTATATTTTTCTTGACAGCGCAATATCTGTTCGCCTCAGCGATCGATAGAAAATGCATCAAGGTTAGTACAAAATATCTCATCGGAGCTACATCCGTTGCTCTACAGCTACGTGAACGTGACTAAATGAAGTCATATAAATGTGTTCCTCCTCTCTCTAGTATTCTTGAATTGCGCGAGTTGGCAACTAAAGTTTTAAGTGGGTTTCGTTGCAGTTGCGCTTTCATCATGCATGTAGAGTCTACTCGGCTTTGTTTTCTGTTTATTTAGATACCGGAATCAGTATAAGGCACGTAATTAAAATAAAAAGTTAAGCATTAAGGACTTTAAGCGACGATAAACTCCTAGAATGAATAAATTATTCTTCATTAATGTAGTTTGAAGGACTTTAAAATTTCGATCCTGTCGTTCTTAGGGAAATAATTTAAGGAACATATTCCACTTCTAATCCAGTTTTATAAAGTCCTAAAATCTGTTTTCAGACTATTAACTGGTTCATTTTTACGAAATTAAAGTCCCTACCATTCTGTTTAGATGCAAATTATTCCCATCATGACTGAACCTTTAACCGAGGCGGCACACAGGGTGAAATAAAAACAATAGGCCGATTACTTCCAAAGGCAAATTTATTCATGGTCCAACGTATACAACAATGAACGGACCCTTTCAATGTAAAATTTCGCATCATTATACATATTCGCGTATATTACATATTTACAAACGCACTGATCACACGTAAAATTTGAACACCGAAGGCGAGGAGCGAGGCTGCGGTCAGCCGGTCGCGAGGAAGGCGAGCGAGGCGGCGGCGAGCGCCAGGCGCGAGGCCGACAGCGCGCGGCCGAGCTGCGCGCCCGCGCCCCCCGCCGCGCGCGCGCGCGCGCTGCCCCCCCCCTCGCCGCGGCACGCGCCGCCGGACGCCGCGCTCGACAAGCTACGACCCCGCACTTTCAGCGGCGATATGCAAAAGTTCTCATCCGCGAAATCAGACGTCAACGCCAGCGGATTCGACATCGGATCGAGCCCGCACTCGCACGGTACGTGGTTCCCGCGGATCACCACGCTCTCCACCTCCAGCACGACGGCCTCCGGGCTCTCCAGCATGTGGTTGCCGGTGAGCTTGAAGGTGCCGACGCTGTTGTTGGCGACGAGGGAGAGCTCCTCGATGCCGTCGATCTTGTTGTTGCAGATCTCGAGCGTGTCGACGTGCCGCAGCCCGTCGAAGGCGCCGACCTTGACGACGCCGAGGTCGGACTCGCGCAGCGCGAGCCTCCCCACGCGCAGCATGCCGCGGAACGTGTCCGCCGCGAGCGCCGGTAGGTCCATGTACGCCAGCTCCAGCGCACCCACGCCCTCTAACCCGGCGAAAGCCTGCGCCTCAATAGTCCTGATGCCGGACGGCAACTCGATCTGTCCCACGTCGTTCAATCCGGCGAACGCGTGGGTCAGTATCCTCTTTAGTGGGTTGTTCCTTAGCGAAATCAGTTTGATATAATTCGTGCCAGCGAAAGCGTACGCTTCGATCTGCGCTATTCGATTGTGCGTGAGTACGATCGAAGTGATGTTCTGCAGCGCGGCGAAGGCGAATGCATCGACGGTGGCGAGCGGTGCGTGCTGGATGGAGAGCTCTCGTAGGCGCGGCAGGCCGCGAAACGCGAAGGGTCTGATGCGCGTGAGGTTGCAGGCATCGAGCGCCAACCTCCGCAGCATGCGAACGTGTGCAAACGCATCCGATCGTAGAACCCGAATATCTGCGCGGGAAAGAGACAGCTGCGTCACCGTAGGGCTTAAGGAAGTCGGCACGCCACGCAGCAAGGGACTGTTGCATACCACCTGCAACAAAATAACGGCCTTTAGAAAAACGTCAAAAAATACAACAGTAATTAAGGCTGCATAATCAAATTCAAAGAAATAGATCGAGTGACGCAGAGCTGTCATTTTTGACGCACAATTCTATGGAGGCGGCGGAAAAAAGTGATACGTCCTCTCGCTGGGAGGACCCGGGATCGACTAATTGGAAGACGATTGCGCGGCCCGATATATAGTGATTATAAAATAATCCTGTAAATTACTGGGTGCTCAAAATTGATTGAAAAAAAATGTACGTTAAGAAATACCTATATTTTCACAATATAAATAAAAATATTATGTTTTTATTCAAATACTAGTAAAAAATATGTGTTAAAGTGAAACGATTTTGTACTTTTTAAATATAGTTTTCATTACCTTTAGAGGCAATTTTTTCATTGTTTTGCTCTGTAGTGCATTATGAGACTATATTTTCAGGTCAACAATCGCTTAAAATAAAACATTTTCTCACATTACAATGGTGATATCCCTTCTGAAAGACAGCTCTGACGCTCATTTTCGTAAAATGCTATGACGGGATTGACTTCTCCTTCAAAAACTATAATCAAAAATTATGTTTTCTCTCTGTAGTACACTATAATAAAGATTAATCTTTCTAAAACCGTTAAATTCTTTAAATAATCTGACCACATTATTGAGATATGGCTCTCGAAATACAGCTCAAATAAGCTAATGACGACTACACGCTCTTAATAAAATCTACCTATCGCAATTTCTGCATAATACGAGTACAAATGTGTTTGAATGTATTGTGAACAGTGAAGATGCCGCTGTAGGGGTTGTTTACCCTAAAGTATTAAATTGATTTTGGCATGACGCTATTCCAGTGTTTACGCTGTCGATATAATTAATCCCTTTCGAAATATCACCATGGGCACGCACGGGCGTTATCCACCGATATTTTGATTGAATTGTTTCAAACTTGAACAAATATCGATACGATTTAACTACGTACCTTTGTTCTCGAAAACCTAGTATTTATACCGACAATTGTGGTTTTCGAATTATTAATCTTTTTTTTATGTCAATTAATATTAATGAAAGTTATATCCCGAAAACACAAAACACACATTTTTTCATTTAAAATTTCCTTTCAATTAAAAACAATTTAACTTTTTGTGTAAATTATCTTAGTTATCTTAATAACACCGGCACCGGTTCGAATATCGTGAAAGATAAACCTAGTCACTAATAAAAATGCCGCTTCCAAAGTCATTTTATCTGAGGAACACTTTGAATAATTTAATTTGAAATATCCTCTGTATAGTCAGGTAAAATGATATTCCTGATATCCAAAAGTGTGCACTATCCGTCTATTTATTATGATTGACTAAAATCAGAATAGTCGCCATGACTGATTCTAAATCGGGATTCTTATTATTAATTTAAAGTTTGAAGTTGCGGGTATTGATAAGCTTATAGTATTCTTCTATTGGAGACGTCTCGTCGTCGTGTATATTTTTGTTACTCTTTCACGGATCACATGGCTGAACAAATTTGAATGAGATTTTTTACGACATGATATTTAATATGAAAGCTTATATTCAGGATTTACAGATAAACTTTTGATGCCGGTATACCACCATGAACAGGAACAATTCCCCTAGAATGGTTTATTTTTCGATCAACTCGGTGAACAGAGTAAAAGTAATATTGTGTGTACCTGTGACTGCGACAGGCAGATGCAGTGCGCAGGGCAGGGCGGTGAGAGCGCGGGCGTCAACGGCAGCGTCGAGTGCGCGCGAGCGTCGCACAGCACGCCCCACGCCAGCACCGTCACCAGCCAACGCACTATCCATCTGCTGCAACAAATCATACGTACTTACTCGTTTATCGTAGTAGTAGTTACTAGGTAAGCCGTTTTGGCCAAAGGGATTGTTCGTCTTTCATTCCGAAGGTAGTTTTTCATGAATAATTACAAAACATAGGCTACCAGGAAAATTTAACTTGCATTCCTTGCAACGAATCCCAGCACTAGTTCTTTATTTATACCATTGCTACATTCTGACTTAGAAATGTGGCGAGGGACTGACCGGCTGAAACATTAGACAAACTAATCCACGAGAACCAAAATGTTCGGTTCCTGAGAAATCGGAACATTTACCAAGGTAAATTACAGTTAGAAAAAATAACTAAAGCTTGCAAGATATCTTACTACACACACTTGTTCTACACAAAAATGTAAATGTAAATGTGATATGTGCATTCGGTGACGATAAGTCACGTGGTCAGAAGTGTCAGATCAAAGGATTAGGGAAGCTATAATAATATATCCCCGGCTCTGTAATATCTTTTATAACTCTTCCATCTTCTAGATTACTCCATAACCACTGCTGAATAACATGCTGATTTACACACTAAGGTATTTATATAAACTTTAGACGTCTTGTATCCTTGTTTATAAATAACTTGAAGCACGTTCCGGTGTTTCACTTTTCACAAGTGTACTAATGAAACTACCGGGATGAATATCGTCTATAACCATCCAGACAGTCCATTCTACACATTGGTTAAAGAATTTAAAAATCAGCTGTGTGGTTACGAAGATTACCTCCGTCAAACAACCAAACATTACCTCTTTACAATTTTAGTATAGACGGAACGCTGTAGTAGGACGTAGCTGGGAGAAACTATATGCCAAATACGTTATCAGCTATCCTCTCAGCTTAATCGACCTTACCCACAAGAAATAAATGGTCAGTGTGTGAAGTTGACTAAGCCGCGGATAACGTTAACGTTAACGTAAAGTTGTTGTAATACACGCAAGCGTAGCCATATTCAAGTAAATATTTGCGCAATTAACAAATTACTCTTTGAATTATCAAACATTTGAGTAGGTATAAAATAATTACAACACTCGACCGTTGAACGTAACGTCGTCGAATGGAATGTTAGTTTAGGATGCTTTCATAACTCTATCGTCAACTTGGAAATAATGTAACTTATTCTGCTTGTTTATTTTTAGACTGTCATGTTACGTTTGTCATCACTTGTTATTTCAAATGGAGAACATGATTACTAATATATTTAAAACAGAATAAAAATATATGTTTTTCGTAATCTAGAAGGAACTGGACTCATAGATGGTGATCTTGTACCAATGGAGCCATTTTGTATTTACAGCAATATTAAAGAAATAGCTGCGCCTCACGGTTTTACAGTAAACCGTTTCCATGGAAATACCGAGATTAAAAGTAGGCTATGTGTTAATTCAGAATTCTAAGCTATTCTAGTGCCAAATTCCTTTCAAATCCGCCTAGAGCGGTTTGAGCGTGAAGGAGTAACAAAGATACATCCATCCATAGTTTCAAACTTTCGCATTTATAATATTAATTTACTTATGTCATAACATTCAGTTTGAAGTTATTTGACAATTGAAATATCCCGGCTCTATCATAATGAGTGCGGTTTGGAGACCAACTTGGCAGGATTGAAGATACGAAATGAAAACCGCAGAGTGAACAAAGCTAGGGCTGTGTCCTTATACGGTGCGGTGGAATAGTAAGTCCGTTTCTAGCATTTAATACTTCCGTCACAGGTACACTCAACTCTTATATAGATCTAGTATAAAAAATAGATTATGATAATTTCCGACCCAACTTTTTTTATAAAATACAAAGTGTTCTGTATGTAAGTATGTAGATTTGAGAAATTAGTTCATACAACCTCAATTATGTGTGGAAAATGAGAAAGGCTGAACAGTCATCACAGAATAACAAAAAGTTGCTTAAAAATATTGCTTTATCAACGATTGTGTTGCCAGTTTTTGTTTCGTTTCAAAAGTATTTACGCGATGCCATTTCTGAGATTGACAGATGTTTGAATTTCTATTCAAATGATTTTCCTTTTGCGAGATTCTGATCAGGAAAAATGAAACATGAGCTCTATCTACACTTAGGAATGAGGTAGGCTATTTATATAAATATACCCATATATTGTGCAATAAAGGGTACATTGTAGGGAGGTAATTTATGTCTACACTTTTAGGAGATTGTTTAAATGAAATATATAAATAAGAACCCCAAATTTAAACCTACTTCTTTAAAAATCTTTGGTCTTAACAGAAAAGGTTTCGCCAATACCTAAATGTGACGCCTAAGCAGGTAACTTCTTTATCGTTTACAATTCGGGATAGTACCTACGCCATCGATAATAATTAACCCATTTCACCATGATTGCTCTGAGCATTGCACGGTTAAAAATCGAACCCATTATCTTTTAAAAAGTCAAAACACAAACCCCTTTATATAGCTTTCTAAAAAAATCTTTCTGAAATTGAATTCCGACCAACTTAATTTGAGGTTGACTATACCTACTTATACCGACATCCGGCACGATGTCCCCGTAATTTGCTTGTAATCCCCACGTAAAACTACACAACGAGCCTGCCTGGTGCCTGCATAACATGACCGCAAGAGAACTCCACTTATTCGCACTCAAGTGTATTTGTTACCTGAGTGTGTTTTGTGTGTGTTACGTAATCGTGCTGGTTTTGAAGAGTTAACAGAATAGGTTTGCTTCAAACCACATAATCTATGATAGAACCTTCAATACTCTTAGAATAGAACAAACGTTTTTTTTTGTCTCATAATTTGTTTTTCTTTTTCAGTTTTTAGTAACTTAAACATTACTGTGAGGTTAGAGTTAAGTCAGAATTTTTAAAAATATGACACAAAATCACGGAAATAACATGACGAATCTGCTTGTCATTATAACTTTAAATGCGATCTGTCAATATGTTTTAAAGCCTTGTTGGTTGTTGGTTTATAAAGTTTATTACCCTCAATTTATATGCATGTGAACAGCAAAATTGTCTGTGCATTTAGTTGCTTTCATGAACTAAGCTGTAAACGAACACAATTGTACTTTCAAAGTGCAAAAGCAATACTATGTTTAACTTACGTATTTCCGCAGAAAAAATACAAGTAACCATAGCTACGTAATAAATAAAAACATAACCGAGCTGAGTAAATTAAGCCTAGGAATGAAGCCTTAATTTAAATAGAGTTTTAACCGGGCAAAATTTCATCAAGAGCAACCCAAAAACGGAACTATGAAGCCGTTTGTGCAATACAAGCAAACATTACTTCCCGTGGCCCTAATTAGTGGGCACCTTGGCAGGGAACGGCGTCGTACAAAATATGGCGGCTTCCCATTCCGTGGGGCAATATTAAACATTAACAGTACACATAAACAACTCAATGTTAAGTGGCTTGCGGCTCGTAAAAAATGTCCTCACATTGATGCACACTGGTATTGTCTACGTCCTTTTATTATTTAACTGTGACCCCGACAACTTACGCGTGAAATTAGACAGGTCAAAGGGCCCCTTGGGCTAAAAGTCCTGTTACAAATGTCGCCGCATTCATGATTTTATTCTTCCTTTCTTTCACAACTTTTGTAAATATGAAAGCTTGTCTAGTGGGAAAAGATGGATGGAATGGTAATGCAAATATCTGTGCAAAAAAGTGAGTAGGTACTGAGATGACGAGTGATACTGTAAAATGGAGAAAACAGACATTATGAAACCTCACTTAGTGGGACAAGGGTAGGAAAATTAGATGATATTCCTTCTGATAGTTTTAAAATAATAGAATCACCGTCTTGAGATTTTTTTCTCTCTCTTTCTTTCTTCTAAAGATTGCTACTAGAATTGAACACGTATATCTTACGACTCAGCCGAGACAACCATGCTACCCAGAACAAGAAGGTTTTTTATCAAAACTTACCTTATTATGATAGAAGTGGCCATGGGCGGGCGCAAGAAAGGCGCCCCGCCCTGCGCGTGCCCTCACCTACGCACCTCCATCTCACCGCGCTTGCCTGTTGACAATATAATAATTTTAAATACTCGTATATTACTAGGAAAATAATAATATTTTTATATTTTTATATTTGTGTTAAACCACACATAGGTATTTCATCAGAAAAATTGAAAAATCTTAATGTTACGACTCCGTGACGATCGCTTGTATCATCGCAGGTTCGAATGCTGCCGGAGTCGTAGATTTTTAATTTTTTTAAATAAAATATTAATAAAACATTCTTTTAAATATTCTATTAACTTATTTAAAATAACATTGTCCTTCGCTGAAGACTATTAAACTATTTCCAATTATAAATTTTGATATTGACAACCCCAATTCAATACCAAAGATCCAGAAAATCTGATTATGATATTGGCACTTTGAATGAGAACGCCCGTATTCGTTACTCAGAGTTCAAGCAGAATCAAGCTTCAGCCAACGTGTTTGTTAATTAAACGCTCTAGATACGAATCTAGATTCTACAATGTCGTCCTTGTTCTAGGTATTCTAGAATTTCTTAACACATGCATACCAAAGTGGCTTTGAAGAATACAAAGTGGATAAGCAAGGCACAGCACTGTGGCCAGACAAGTATGGAAGCTTATATAAACCAGTACTAGTCTTCGATGGTCCATTTTGGATTTTACTTCTTCCTGGTTGCTTATTTCCAATGCAAAACTTTTCACCTTTAAATTTAGGATAATTTTACCATAGTACAATTTGGCAGTTCTGGTCTATTCAAATACATTTTATAAGTATCCTCTATTTTGACCCTTATTGTGAAGCGAACATGCATAGTCCTTATTGTCGTAGACAACATTTTCTCTCGTGCTCTAGCATAACATCAGTTTAATAAAAGTTACAATCGGTTACGGTAAAGTACGCCATCTCATGCAACTATCCCATTCAAATTTTTTACTTATATAAAATTTCGACAAGATTTAAAAATCTTGTCTTATAAATGAAAATATCATCGTCAGAAAATACAATTTTGTAACTTATTTTTTTTAGCATGGACTAAACTAACTTTAGTTTATACAATACTAATATCTTGGTAAAAGAATTCCAGACCTGCTATTTACTAAATACTGCTCACCATAATCTCACACCCCTACTTCACATGTTACACCTACCTATATATATATATACCTACAGCATATTATTAATAGGACATGTTCTCGGCCTAATTACGGACCCTTGTCAGCAATCGCTTGTTGAATTGATTAGTTACTCGTCGAGAAAACTACAACAATAAGATAAAGTGATATGACTTATTACTGCCAGCTAAATTAGTGGGAGAAATGTCAAGTTGAACTGAACCGATTAAGAATAACCCTACCTAATATGGATAATGGTTTTTTTAATTAAATTAATCTACCATTTCCTAATAATGCAAATGACTCTTTTAGCCCAGGCGCGCACTAGGCAGCCAGGCTGCGGCAGCCAGTAAAACATATGACGTGGCTGCTGCAGCCGAGATTTATTGGCTGCTGCAGCCGAGATTTCGTGGCTGCCTAGTGCGCGGGCTCCTATACAACGTCATATGTTTTACTGGCTGCCGCAGCCTGGCTGCCGCAGCCTGGCTGCCTAGTGCGCGCCTGGCCTAAAGCTGTCCGGTCCGACAACGCTTGTCGACTTTTCGAATCATTTAGTTACATAATTAAACAAAATTAATGATACGAGTTGCAAAAGGTTTCGAGACATCTAGTATCACGAAATTTTTCGATCAAACCATGACCATATTTATTGTTCGACTAGTCTCAACCGCCGCAACATCGGCCGACGTTTCTAGCGGCATGAAGCAAGCGTCCCCTAGTGAATATGAGATTGAATTCAAATAATACGTTATTCGAAATATAACAGCCACAAATTGAATATATACTACGTTTACATACCTAATTACAGTGGAATATTTTAAAGACAAAAAAAGTAGTGATTTTCCAGAGCGGCTATTTCCGGAGTGGACTCGGAGTCAACCTACGTAACGTATGACATTAAGTTAGTGTCAAAGAAAACTATGATTTAAAAAACCAGATGCAAGAGGAAACGAAAAGATTGAACCAGTAGCAGCTAGCAGCAATGATCAATACCTATGATTTAGCACTATGCTTGTGTTTTGACAGGTGCATGATGTGTTTCACTTTTTTTTCAAAAAAGCTACGGTTGAAAATCAGCAACGTTGTTCAATCTTCAGTATATTTTAGGTGATGCTCATTCACGTTGTGTAAATGCCCATTATATTCAAGATTCAATTATAGCGAAACGGAAATTGAAAAGAATATTCGATAGGACAGCGTACAGATGCCGATCGTCTTGCGAGACTATTAAAAAGTATAAGAAATATCACACGGCTCTGTTTTTTGAAGAAAAAAGCAGTATCATCATTTTATCAGTACCTATTGAAATGTTATTTTGGATAACGTTCGTTCGGTTGTTCATTAGCAAGTGGCCAGTGGATATAATTTATCAACACTTTGTTAAATGGTGATAAAAGATTATATTTTGTTCTTACAAATATAGCACATTTGTTCGTAATGTTTCATTGAACTGTCAAAATTAAGCATAATCTCTTATTTATTTTTACCCAGATGACTGTTATTTGCTACACAGATTTTACGCGATTCTATTCTAACCAAACCAACACTAACAGTCTTCAAGCTGTATATTGTATGAAGTAGTAGGTAACCGTCAAGCAAAAATAAACTTTAACATAACCTATTATCAAGCATCTTAGTAGAATTTACCACAAACTTTAGAAATGGTAGTAACATTTCCCACAAAGCGGTACTTACTGAGGCTGTGAGGCATTATAGAGCGCTAGGAACATTGGAACGGCTATGATAAAAGACTAAAGGCTACAGTCCTCTGTTGAGCTTCCTTGTGATACAAAACACTTTGAATAATGTAAGGTCGGAAGCCAAAAACTTGGAAATGCGAATATGTTTCCACACAACCGGGGAAACTTTTGTCATTCAGACAAAACTGAAAGATGTGTCAATTTTGCGGGATTTTAGGTGATGTTTTTGTTATTTATCCACTACAAAATAACACAAGTTACTTAATTCATACATTTTAATTATTTAGTAACACAAAAAAATGCCTTACTAAAATAATTTGTTTGGCTATTCGTCATTTACTAAAAAAAAAAAAAACATAGCTATAATATAGTATAACTAATAGGTAGGTATAACTTTGTATCCAGATTTTTTAAATAGATTAAATAAATATCAGTACAGTCAACAAAACCAGATCAAATTGACCGATTCAGTTTGAAAGAGCTAAATTGCACCCTATTGTGAACAAACGAGCTTATCTTTCCAGTGTGAACTAGATATAAAACAAACTTCGTTAGTTGAGAAGTAAAGTGTGGGAGACTGGAAGTAGAGCATCATGTGATACCAAGCAACCGAACAAAGGATTTAGAAATAAAATAAAGTTTTTATAGAGCTGGGTTAGTTGTGCCTCGACTGAATATAAATGTATATTTTATTATAGTCATGGTTTTGAATTCTAGAAAATAAATTTAAAAACCTAATACGTTAAGAAACAGATTTTTCACTTTGAAAATTATTGAAAATTGAAAAGTCTTCTAAGCGTTGAAAATAGTATAATAATCGCGTAATAAAATAAATCGAGAGAGAATCAGACAGTATTCTATAAGGATATGGACTTTATAATGTGAAATGCTAAGTGGATATCCACCCACCACCATTAAAAATGCTGTCGTATGACTTGGTATTTTTGTTATTAATTAGAGCTCATCTTAAATTTTTCGTTTTTTTGCAACAATAAAATAAACCTTTATAAAATCGTGACCTTTAAGTATATCGACTAGCACAATCTGTATTACTATTATAAAGAGTTAATGTTGGTTTGTTTGTTTGATAGAGGTAATCTCCGAAACTACACAGCTTATTTCAAAAATTCTTTCACTGATGTGTTTAATAGACTGTCGGGATGGTCATAGGCTATATTTTATACCGATAGTTTCATTAGTACACCCGTGCAAAGCCGGGACGCGCTGCTAATGTATAATAAATAACGAAGCAACTATACTCCATTTAATACGGCTACAGACAAACAAAGCTTTGATTTTCCTCTGCTGACGCATAAAGTACCTACATAGCAAGTGCATTAATATCCTAGCCGATTTCCAGCTCTCGAATGGACTCTGGACATTTTGCATCTAATTTGACGTAAGCTATGGACTAGTACCCGCTGTATTCTCTACATTGCATTTCGCGTACGAAAACAACTTGACCAAACAAGGCATTTTATGAACATTTTAAAAGATTATAACAAGCCTCATTCTTACAATAAGAATCTTAAAATGGTTTGAATGATTCAGATTAAAGAAAAGGTAGCTATCATAACTAAAAGGCTTCCGTCTGGTCGTGGTTTGGATCATTGAAGATATTGATCTCTTTTAATTCTTTTTCTATTTTTCTATGACTGCTGTGCTCCTTGATTTATAATAATAAAACAGACTTGCAAACGTCTTGAAAACTGTTTTACTATGCTTTATTAAGAATTATACAGAGGTAAAATTGGTTTGTTTCTACTCATCCGATTTCAAAAATCTTTTCACCAATGTTTAGAATGGACTTTTTGAATGAACATTGGCTATATTTTATCCTGGTAAAATAAGTTTCATTAGCACACTCGTGCAAAGCCTCTATAAAGCCAAAGTACTTCACTTTTCATAGTAACTTAACCCAAGTAATACTGGCTGCGCTTTTCGTAGTGACTCTGACTTAAGATTCTGCCGCAACTACTATTCCCGAGAGCGCCATTACGCGCAAGATACAAACGCTTTTAAACTTAACCGTTCCAAAAATTTTCCCTCGCAAATACATGAATAGACACATCTTCATTTAGCCGCAAAAAGCCGCAGCGTTCATCTCGCACTTTACTTCAACACTTTTGCTTTCTTTATTTTTAACCCAACACGGAATATGCGGCTTAGTAAATAAAACTAACAGTATTTCGAATACTTTATTTTACTTTTTTCATTAATATTTTTGAATACCTACCTACATACAAAAAAACTCCTCTTTCCCATGAGGGTGGAACATACCCTCTACTTACTACGATCCTGATACTCTTACGCCTCATTCTTTGTTTAGGTTTATTACAAGAACGCTTCACCTAATTGTGTAATTAGGTAAAGCGCAAGAAAACATATTTATAACGAGTCTATATAAAGTGCGACTAAGAATTACGAAGCCCTACAATTCAATAATAATTGTCCGAATGGCGCTGCTACATGTTAATTTTCCGAACGGTACATTTATTTGACCCAATTTCGAAATAAACCGATTTACGAATGGCTGAATGTTTGGGGATATAAGAGTACCATAGACTGTTTTTGAATTTTAACTGCAAGATCGTTTCATAAACACATTAAAATTTTCCGACTACTAACTAATTATTTTATATTTTTTCTACTGTCACTAGTTCCAAACAAACATATTTTGTTATATTTATGTTTTTGTATTAGTTAATTACAACAAACACAATAATTAATTAGGCACACTGCGATACAAATCAAAGAACATTACACATTAATTACAATATTCTGACACAATTGAAAAAAATAGGAATGGAAAACATGTGGATTGAACTAGGATTAATTATCACGGAAAAACCGTTGCCGACCAAGCTAGTTTGATATATACTTGAGTCCTGGTTGAATCTATCCAGGCACACCATTCCACAACCGTACAATATCTATCGCAATAAATTTGAGGTTGTCAGTGTAGAGGACAAGTTTAATTGGTCCCGGCAGTAGTGCGATCAATCATAGGAATAGCGGTGCAATGCCGTCTGTCGGTAGCACTATCATCGGATCGTCAGTGTGTAATTTATTTCCCGTTATATTCAAAGCTGGTGTGAGCATGCACCTGGGATATTTGCGAAGAACATTGCCGATTTAGAGTTGAATCGTTTTTTAGGCTTTGGTATTTTGGATTTTCATTGTAGCGAGATGCTATGTGTCACAATAGAATGATGCCGTTGTTAGTGACAAATCAAATATATGAAGAAAATATATGGCTGGCTCTTATTTGGCTCAAAGGACCAGAATTGCTATTCAGCGTGGCAATGCGGCCGCTTCCGTTTGCCAGTGGTTTGGATAAGTTTAGCTACCTATAGACCGTTTGCAACAGTCTAAGGTGGCTCAATTAGTTATATTTTTATTTTGTACAGTTATGTAAATATGGTATTAGAATAAAATGTATTTATCTAATTTAGAAAATATAATTATTTGTTCCGCGTTGGGGTTCGAACTCGCAACCTTCTGTGTCTAAGGGAGCCCATCATACACTGCGAGACATACTTCGTAAAAGTTATTAGAGAGTAAAATGAATTAATGGAGTGGCATGAATGGGATAGAAGTGCTATTGTAATATGCACTTAGACTGCACGACCATCTCACCCCTGAAAAAATAATCGTAAAGAACAGAAAAACTCGGCGGATATATTGATCGTGGCAACTAGGTGCTTATTTTCCGAGGCACCTTGCTCCAACACTGAAGTGAATGTACTAACTAAAACATTTTTAGCACGCTATCATTTAATTTCGTACCTTATTTAGGATTCGAGAAATTTGGCAGGTACGAGATGGTACAACTTTCCTGTCGTTCTTTTGAAAAGTTTATTTTTTATTGTCAAACCTATATTTCTTTAGATTCTAAATCATATTAATTTATCATGTACGGTGGAATTATTATGTGTAATTATGTGTGGGTAAAAATCTATTGATATATTGTTGTACACACATTCGTCTCTATAAATCTATGTATTTTTAGTGAGACTTGTAATGAATAATTTTTGCGTTCAAAATCCACGTTAGTTTGACTTCTGTAATGCGACAAATATCAAATTCAATTCTCCTATCAAAACAATGTTATAAGTGCAAATACTTTTGCCTGAGAGTTGGGGGACTATAGATTCCGTTTCGTAGAATATGGCGGCCAAACTACGAGTACAATGTGACTATTGGGTGATATTATTTACCAATACGATTTATTTACAAAACTCGAACAATTTCTTTCAATACTGGATAATATATCAATTCCAGTCTTGACTATGAGACAAGTGGAATCTACAACTGTCTTGAGATGATCTTGATTTTTGTGTGTTAAATTTTAAGGAAAGTAATTTTATTCAAGCATTTTAAGTGGAGTATTTTCAAGAGACATTGTTTATTAGATGGATCTTACAGTCAAGGCTTATTTAGACACTGAAACTCGAGTCTATTAGCAGAGTACCTAAAAGAAATAGGCCCGGCTAAAAACTTTGTCGAAACATCGTTATGACATGAATAACTGATGGACGACCGACGTCGCCCCCATACTGATTAACATTCAGAATGGCTCGCGGCTTCGCTCCGCATTCTTGTAACAATGCCGGGACAAAATAAAAGCTTTGCACGTCCACTCCTTAAAAGTATCTCAACTCACGTCATCCTAGTTTTCGCTTTGTTTCCAAAACAAAAACAAGGGTGACATTCATAGATTTAAATTGCCTCTAATACTAATAATTTGACGACCTCCGTGGCGCAGTGGGCGGTAGCCCGCAGAGGTTGCGAGTTTGATTCCGCTGCGGGACAAGTTTACATGATCTGCAAATGTTTGCCTCGAGTCTGGGTGTTCATATGTATAAAATGTATTCATTCATTATGTTCGATCTAAGTATTATATTAGTCATCTGGTTACCATAACACAAGCATAACATTGCATAGCTTGGGACTAGATGACGCTGTGTGGAATGTCCAAGGATATTTATTTATTAATTCGTTGTGACTCAACATTTGGCATTTCAGAACTTTAAAGCCGATGCTGCTTGTGTATATAGAATTTGAAGATTGACACCAAACTGTTAGAGCCTATTTGTATCTCGTCTATACATAGGCTCTTACTGTTACTATTAATAATTTTATATTATTAGTAGAAGGGCCTACTTACTGGCCTATCTACTATTGGTTAGGTGTTTAACCACCACCTTGTTTGAAAAATACAAACTTCCCAATGAATAATTTTATCTACGACCAAACACCGGATTTATGTTAAGAAGTTTTATTTTTCCTTGTAACAAAGTTTGGGTAAGTCCTAACTTTTTTTAATATCTAAAATCCTTTCGTAATTTGCCCCATTTTCATCAAAAGCGGAGAGTTTAACTCGAAGCGTAACATCTAACTGGACTTCACATTTAACCCATTTAAGTACTTGGAGCAACACTGTCAACAGTTAGTAGCTCGAAATCCAACTTCGTAGGCTTATACAAGGAGCTTACTTACTACAGTTAGACAATCTACTGTTTATGTAATTTACAGTTAGCAAATCAACAACATTTGAATAACTTATCCTTACATTTTGATTTATAAAAGCTTTCTACGGTTATAAGAAGTATTTAAATCAGCCACGTCGTGCTTGCTTTGTTACATGCAAAAATATGCGTAATGGCTATTGTAAATTTGCCACAAATCCTTTTCTTATATTTTTATTATTATTATAATAAATCAATATAGAAAAAAGAAGAATATACCTCAGTTTTTCAATTTAATTAAGACTACAAAGTTATCTTATAATTAAATAAAAACAAAAATAGCACTTCTATATTATTCAAAATGTAGATGGCACTAGAAGTTTTAAATGAGATGATTTCCCGGTAAGAATGCTCGCAAACTTTAATTTTGTTGTTTAACATTTGAAGTTGATACCTGAAACCGTTCCAGAGAAAAAAGGTCTTGACAGCCGGATGGACTACAAAGTGATACAATAATGGTTCATATCTTTTGCTATTGGGTTACAGAACCCTTAAAATGTTTCAAGCTTTTCTTAGAATTAAGGTGGATACCCGAATAGGATCTATCAACGTAACTTTTATCTATTGTACCAAAACAGATTAAAAGCTGTCGAAATATTAAACTGTCGAAGTTCAGAGGTACAGTCCAAAAGAACCATGAGACTACGTACTTACAGCAACACTATAACAGACTGGGCGACTAGTCGTCGCGTGTAGTCGCCGAACTGTCACCCTGTGCACTAAAGACTGTGTGCTACTGATAGTAAAAGTATTTTTTGAATTCAGTAGAAAACTTCGTTCACCCCGCGTATTGCACCGCAACCTTCACCCAAATAGGGACATAAACTTGAAACGTCTTGTATTTCACTGGCACCCCCTCACCCTTTCATTTCTCTTTCTTCGTAATGTTAGATGACAGCTATTTGGTATTTCGCCTTTGAGGTTTTAAGGTTCCGAATGTTGCCTTTTCCTTATACATCAAAACATTGGCCTACTCTCCACTCCCACCTAACACTCTACCAATTGAGAGTAACGAGCAACGCAAATAAACTGTCTGTCTTTGTGAAAAAACGTTCAGGTTTTATACAAATACTCTACCTGGTTTCAAATATAATATACTTACAGATAGATGCAAAAATACTTTATTGACACACATTACAGCACAGATTGGTAGATTCACAAGGAAGAACAGCTTAATCAACACTTACTGTTTCGTTATTTGTTTTTATGACAAACAAAAAAAACGTGATGTAAATAAATGCATAGCCGTTAAAATAAATACATCCAGTAACGTAAGGGAATAAAATTCATGACAAACAAGATCCATCTTCGCAAAATCAGTTTTTCTCAGCTGCGTAATCTAATTTCTATCTCATGGAGCATTACAAACGTCCCCATAATTTCGTTTCGTTTTAAAAGATATTATTTTCCGCGGTTGTCTCTCATAGTTCGCGACATAAAGATATTTGGCTTGACGCGTGTAATCTCATACCCGTTCTGTATAAGATTATATGTGTCAGCAAACACCTCGTTTATCTTAGGATATAATGGAAAATATCACGTGGCATACGAGAAAATAAGAATAATTCGTTATTTAGATGCTGAAGTACAATGTTTCGGCCAATAACGTTATTATAGAGTTATTTTTATTCAACCTTTAGCTCTGAGTGGTGAACACAAAGTTAAGTAAATACGAGTAGAAGCCACTTGACGGACTTCAAAGGTCACCATAGCATAATTGTAGAGACTGACTTTATCGTGTCTCTACCCATCTTGATAACTTGACTGAGACCTTTACTAAAAATAATAAATAAAATGAAATTGTATCATAATTATCGTGTTTTTATCATTTTACTAAAAAACTTTTGCAATTTATCTACATGTACATAGTAAAATAATGTACTAGGTACCTGTAGATAATTAATAATTGCAAACGGTCGATCAAACTACCGTAGGATTGTGGCAGATGCTAGATAGCAATGGGTAAAGTCAGTCTGTTGATGATGATAATGATTTAAAAATAAATAAGAAACCCAGCGATTATTGTAGTAATTACTGTTCACGTTGAAATAGTGGAAACTGCATCAACAGCTTTTCCTCACACATAGGTAACTTTTTGTAATGTATGAGTAACAACAAAGTGTATATGGACGGAGATTACAAAGCCACAGAAACCAACTTTGCCCACAACTGACACCATCTTGAATTTTGAAGATAATAAATCATAAACTAATTTTAGAAAACGTCACAGTACTCCCGTAAATTACAAAGTGGTCTGCCCACTTTCTAAAGTTGTCTGTATTCCCGTCAGTATATCAATAATATCCTTCTTAGTTTATATTAAACAGCTCCCGGCAGGTCTCGGCTTTGCACGGCTGTACTAATGAAACTACCGAGATAATATATAGCCTATAACCATCCCGACAGTCCATTCTAGACATCGGGGATAGAAGTTTTAAAAAAAAAGTAGTTTCGGAGATTACCTCCGTCAAACAAACAAACCAACATTACCTACATCTTTGTATTACATATAGACAAGCTATAGTGCCTAGCCCTATTTACATGTTACTTATATTAGTTTTAGTTTTCTCATGTAAGTGAATTGTATTCTTATGAGAAATAAAAATCTTAAACCAGATAGTGACAGGCACTTTCCTATTGGTTAACATGAATAGTTAAATATTTCGTCTACAGAATAAAAATATAATCGATCGAAAAATCCATTAATGCATGAATGGATTGAACCCACAACCTTTAAATCAAAATCCTTGGCCAACACGGCCCCCAAATATACAAAATAAATGTTAAGTATTAAGTACATATCTTATAAAGTATATTCACATTCTTTTCTGCGAATTTTCCAAGAATCTGCTTTTTCCCCCTTTTCAGCTTTTCTTGTTTCAGGGAATCTGATAATATCCTCGATATTATCAGATCGCTATCCAAAAATATTCGACTCAAAAGTCCACAAATTATGCCAATAATATCATCAAGGTTTTTATTGAAATGCGTTTATTTAAAAGAGTAAGTCTTCTATTCAAAACGAAGAAAGGACGTCGAGAAAGTCCCCTTCAAATTATTGAAAAGTATTTATTTAAATAGGAGGTACTTTGAAAGATTTTCTCGGTACTCCCAAGAGTTTCCAAATTGCTAAGGCCTTAAATAACTTATTCAGTCATTTATTTAATACCCAATCAAAAATATATACATATATATACCTAGCCGTTTTGTTCAATTTCTTCAATGACGAAGTTTTCTAATTACTTATGGGGCCATTCATAAAAAGTGGCTGAATACTTTTGCATGACTATTGGAAGTTATTGATTTAAAAACCGTTAAATAATCCCTATCTTTATAATCTAGATCATTGAAACAGTGTCAGAAAGCCATCTTTGGCTACACTTTTACTCTCTTCTAAAATTGTTGAGATGGATTAGGCTTGTTCAGCATCTAAACCATTCTTTCAACTACTTGAATGATAAAAGCATCACAGACTTGGTCAAAAGATGTGTGGCTGACCAAGTCTCCGCATATTATATTCAAATTTTCAGTCAAATCCTATAAGCATAAACGTAGTTAGTACAGTCGTACAAAGATCCATTTATATTATGTATGTAGTTTATTGAAAGACTATCCTTACTGCTATCTAACTACAAACTTTTACGTTTATTATATTAGTTGGAAGGATAAGTATAGGAGAGTAAGTACCTATAGTAATAAATGTATTCTTTCCTTTCTTTCCTATAGTTCTACAATTGTGTACGAACTGGATTGTAAGATTTGTACGGGATGAGCCGGCGAAATTATAAGCAGCCTTGTTCAGACCATGTTGAATCTATCAATGTTGAATTCTATCTACGTACCTCGGAGTTTCCTTGAATGATAAACTGGGTGAATTTAATAACTGGCGGAAGAGCTTTTATTTTCCAGCTTAGATTTCTCTGTACGGATTGATTTTATCGTTCATTGTAACTTTGAAATCAATTCTTTACGATGTAAACTAATATTGTTCACATCACTATACACTGTCTAGAAATATAGGAAGTATTCATATGCATATTCATTCATTGTTTCAAGTTGGTACATTTGGTCTTAGTTTGGCAACAGGAACCCCGTTGGGACACAACAATAAAAAGTAAAAAGTACTGTCTTAACAGCGAAAAACACTAGTATTAACAGGCAGCATCTATCAAAGTTACAAAATAATTAAGTAATAATCCTATATATAGACTAAGCATTCCTTAAAATGTTTTTCCATGAAAATTTCTGTTTAACAGAAATACTGGAGTAAAACCACCGCCTCTGCACTCCTATTATGTGTTTTGTCTATAAATATAGAGCTTAAGTATCTATAGATATAGAGCCATTTAATTATAGAGAAGAGAATATAGTTGAGCTACCTATAGACCGTTTGCAACGGTCCTTAGATGGCTCAACTGGTTCTATTTGTAATTTGTACAGTTATGTAAATATGTATTAGTTTAGTTTCTGTAAATAAATCTATAATTAGAGCGGTTTTAATTATCACTAACTTCACTTTGTTATTGGTTCCAAATATATTTTAATCTATACGTAAATCAAAATTGAAAGATGATCTCCAATAGTAACATTAAAATGTAGTTAAGAACTCAAAAAACATTATCTTATATAATCATAACCGCACACCTCATTATGTTTAACGATAACGATACTGTGGGCAGTACTCCCGTGATTCCATAATAAACTTAATGACCTTGAAACAAAAACAAACAACCTTGAATTTATATGGTTTAAGGTTTAAAGCCGATCATAATAATGTGATGATATTATTTCGAGACGCTTTCAACTTGAGAAGACGATTGCTCTGAGCTTTCAACTGTCCACACTATCTCTACTGCATTTGGCATTGAAATAAGTAGTGTTTATATCAATACATCGTTCCGAAAATTTGTAACGAAATGTACCGAAGATGTCTCAGTACAGACCTAGCATTTGTAGGTACATAAATGAATACAAATACCTACCAATGTCCGTTGAAATTTTACCGAGAAACATTTTCACTAAATGGTCCAACATTTCAGATCTACATGATCGGATGTGCCTTCGTAAAAACTAACGATGCTATCCGCTTCTGAGTTTTCTTTTTACCGAAAATTAAAATGTTCAGGTATTTTTTACACTTTTGTTCGTTCATTTCGGATATGTGCCAAATAACAGAACATTATTTTCGTTTTATGAACAGATATTTCTGACCCTTCGTTTGGGTTGGAAATTGTTTTCTATCATTTTCTAAATATTTTTGGTATCTGATGGATCGAGATATTTCTTCTTTTCTTTTCGTTGCCTCCAATTAGTACTTAATCTTAGCTTATGTCATATTCGGATTTTTGTATGTAACATAGTCAATTTCTTTATTTTGCAAACATAATTAAATTAGGTTTATGCCACAGTGTAAAAAGTTGAAGAAAATAGCGCTTATGCATTATGTGGTCGGTTTTAAATTCAGTTTTATATGGCGATAAAAAAATCGCATAGATCATGCACGAATGGACGCCCTCGTATCCGGCGACAGAGGAACGCTCTTGCACTTTGCATTTCCTATATAAAAGTAATTAAATTCAGTTTTAGGATTCCGTACCCTAAATCAAACGGAACTTTCTCATTGAATCATTTGGTTTTTTGTAATGGAGTTAGGTATCAGCCACAATCAAGTAGGTAACAACCTGTTTATGCTCACCGCTGTATTTCCCTTAAGACGTCGCTACAGATTTCTGGGCATGATAAGATTCTCTTCTACTTTTTTAAATATTTTTATTTTTGTTGGAGTTATATATGTACGTATATATATCGACTCGTTGAGGCAAGCCTTAAGGCGTCCTTAAAACTCAGAACAAATGAACGTATAGTCGCGGCATAAAATTATTGACCACCTTAAGGCTACAGTAGGCAGCGATGTGCGATGCGACAGAAAGAGCGAAATAAAACGAATTAAAAATCGCTAGAATATTTGAGCGAAGCCCATATAGGTAAGCATTCATGTATTTGTCTTAGTTGCTCATTTGTCGCAGGTTGCAGGGCGCGCCCTAATGTGCCTCAGCCTAAGATCTGTTATTGCTAGCTAGGTATTAGTTTGATAACCATGAACATAACACTCTAGTCTAAAAAGCAGTTAGCAGTATTGCATTTTAAAAAGGTAACACGATTTTACAACGCGTCAAACGAATAGATTACAAAACTGGAGATCGATTCTTGAACACATTTAAAACATGACGCGGTAAGAGATTGCACGTTATCTAGCTTTTGTTTTCTGAAATCCATAGAATTTTTCAAAATAAGAACGCCGAGACGTGCCGCGTTAAGACATGGTTATTTGGAGAATAAGGCGGCAGGTCAACCTTTTCGTTTTGCGAGTGTACATGCTTCCTCTATGTTTTTATCCAAGTCTTCATGACTTTCTAGGAAATGGCGTCAAACGAATGCAGCTTCGATTATTTTATTGACAGTTTCCTATTGAAAACTTCTCGTTACTTGAATGTCAGAAGCGCTCTGTCGTAATACCTACGACAAAGCCACAGACATGATTGAAATTCATAAATCTTTTTTAAGGCATTTTTTTTTTTAACTTTGACTGATAGGTCTATATACGATGACGTCATGGTGGCATACAATTATGTAGTGTTTGAGTTCGATTCCCAATTACCATTTTTTTCTGTTTAGTTCAACTGTTAGTCAAAGTCGACTGGAACAATTTGGATTATTCAATGTTTTTAATTCTTTTCTAAGTATTGATCAGCGTTAAAAGATTTGTTTTGAATTTTTAGTGATTAGCTTGGCATTGGTAGATTGATAACTTATTTCAACTTTATTGAAAGACAAAACCTTATATTTTCGAAGTAGGCTGAAAGAAATAATGTTTGTGAAATTATATGTTCGTCTGCGTAGGTATCCAGACACCTACAGAAAGGATTTTAAAAGCTTATCGAATCTCAAACTACTAAAAGGAACTCAATGTATATAAATCTCTAGACTTCCAAATTTTGGTACGATAAGTTTAAGTATAACTTTTCTGGAAAACTCAGATGCTAGTTTCAGGCTTTGTTTCATTAGCGAGTTTCACATATTCAATTTATGAAGTAGGTACCCAGAATTTATCAATCCTTAACTATTGTCTCAGTTTAGGCGTGAAAAGCTACTGCCCTGTTTTCAGGAATAATTTTCTAACACCTCATAAGTTTTTTAGACATATTCCACGAACTAGAAGGTCAAAGGGTTGCTCTACTAAACAAGATGTAAATAAGCAATTGGTGGCAGTAGGGTTTAATTAGTTTTCCAATTTGTCTGAAGTTTATCGCACAGGGTATAATACTACTCCTACATTTTATATAACACCTGGTCCGAATCCGAGATAAAATCGGTTTTATAACAAGTACGTATATTAGGTTAATGACGGTGTAACTGTAGGTCTGGGTACGGAAAATATGTTTAAAACAACTCCGAGTAACCGATAATGTAAAAGCATACACTTTCAGGTCCATTATAGGACCTGAAAGTATGTGTTAAGAAGCTCAGCAGGTAAGTACATTTTTTTTTAATCTTTTGGATATAGTCAAGAAATGTTCAGACTTAAAAGCTTTCAAATGTTTCTTATCATAAACTATACATTATTAACATACAATTTAATTAGAACTAGTTAAACCATCTAAGGATTGACACGACGACTTTCCGACTCAGAGATAAAAAAACGTAGGTTCCCTGCCAAAATACAAACAAAAATAGGTATTTTTCTATCTCATTAGCAAAGTGTTCCACAAAAGTACCGTCAGAGGATCTCCAAGTGTACTGTGGTATACGCAGTGTAATAAAACGGGCAGGTATCCCGTTTCTATTCATAGCAATATCCAGGTTAAATTATTCTCCCGCTATAAAGGTTGCGTTGGATTTTCACAGCAGAACCTTAGTTTTACTAACAAGCGTGAAATTACGACTGTTACAGGCAGAAAAACTGCTAGAACCCCTGGAACACTCAAGCGTCTTTATAACCGTTATTTGAACATCTGTACCTTTTTGTAATTAGGTTTTTATTTGACTTCAGTCTGTAAGTATGACGATTGGGTCACCTAGATTCTGTAACGACCTTATATTTCTTTTTAATTACAGAAAAATATAGCTCTGTTATCATCGTGTTCCATTTTCAATCATTACCAAAGTCCTCAATTCTATAAATCTCCTAACTCTGTTATAGACATGTCATGGCAAAATGACAAAACCGGTTTTCACTCTAAACCTGAAACACCAGGTTGATACAGGTAATAACATCAAAGCACATGAACGAATGCTAGAGTCCTGAAAAAGAAAATAAGAGGATTTATATGATGGATATTCTCCTTTATTACTTCAGGTTTATTACGTTCCCTGTTTCTTGCAAGCCTTTTCAACGGTCTTTTTTTACTGACCATCGTAATGAGGCAGCTAAAACTGTGCTCAGTTTAACTCGCAACTATTAGCGTACGGGGCGGATGATTTATAAATGTCGCAAATCTGGGCAAACACGACGAATAACGTTTTGAATTTGCCCCGCCGCGCCGGGGCACAACATGATGGAAGATTCCACACGTTACATAAATGGTACTTTAATGATAGTCGGCGCTTTTTGGGTTGAGCCGTGTTGGTTGATTGGTGCCTTTTGATGGGTTATGGCTCCAGGAAAATAAACCTATAGTCTCTAATTATAATGGTACAAGAAAGCGTAGTGAGGAAATTATAGAAAGGTATTCTAATGAGAGACTAATGCTAATCACGCTAATATTAAAGACGAAAGTTTGTAAGTGTGAATATTTGACTTATGCTCGCCGCCCTTTCGCCGCCCCCCACAATTGTCGCTACTCATTCCCTCAAATTGTCCGAATTTATTTTGGTCTTCTTGATCTTTGTGTTGGGAATTTACTCAGCACCACTGCGTATACTTCATTGTATTTTCTTCCTTTCATGTGAACTGTGGAAATATGAAAAAACAAATCCTTTGAGGGCAAATTACTTGTTCTGAAAACCTAGATGTGTTGTGAATAACTTTGAAACACGCTCTCAATAAACAGGGCACAACGGATGTCTTGAAAATTCATTATGTATGGAGCAAACTTATTTGTTTGAACGTTAATAAGGTTTTCCGTGAGCCAACATTAATGTAACTTTAGAATTTTATAGAAAATAGAGCTCATTGTTTTAATTTAAAAACCTTGAGTTTTTAAAATAAATTTATACTTATACCGCTACAACCTGTACATCAGAGAATTCGTAATAAGAATATCATACCTACCGTCAATCACACGTATCATATTGAGCTTTAGATATTCTGTTGATCGTAACAATCAATGTCTTTCATTTATGAACATACTTGCTCCGAGAATCGAAAATACCATCCTTTTGAAGTTCAATTAATATGGTAAATGCACCTACTCTAAATAGTAGGCGTAGTACCTGGGAACTAATCGTACAAACCGATTCGAAACTCGTTTACCTACTCGTATTTGCCGACTGCTAGCGCGCAGCTTAATTTACATTATGAGCTAATTACGAGTACCAAAACAATATTACGTAAAGCCTTCCAATTTCAAAAGAGGTTGCTTTTCTAGGCACAAAAAGTAGGAGTTTAATAATTTTAACCCTAATGTTGACCTCTTTGCAATAACAAGCAATACATCTATTTTCTTTTGTACTCTGCTCTAATTCTGTACAATGTTATGAAGTGAACTGTATTATTAATTGTATAGATACATCATTATTTAACTAAGAAATCTCAATCTTATTTGAAGATCTTTTTTGATATTTTTGAACTAGGTAAGTAAATGTTTTGAAAGAAATAGCGAATTTGCACTTAGATTATTACGAGTAAGCAATGGGCTAATCCTTAATTTTGTGTACTTTTGATTATCTTGTGGTATCTTATAAATGTACTGAGAATTTGAAGATCAAGACTTACTCGGAGGATAAAGCAGAAAGCCTAAAAATCACTTACCTACATGTCTTTTGCAGAGATTTAGTCCTAAGATTACGGAGATATAGTTTTATTAGTACACCCGTGCAAAGCTGAGACGTGCTGCTAGTAACTAATATAACAATTTATTTACTTTATTTACAGAAACTAAACTAATACATAACTGTACAAAATACAAATAGAACCAGTTGAGCCATCTAAGGACCGTTGCAAACGGTCTATAGGTAGCTCAACTGATCCAAACCACTGCCAGACGGAAGCGTGCCCAAGACACTGGCCGCATTGCCACGCTGAATAGCGATGCTGATTCGTTACTTATTATTTATTATTACAATTTATTTATTTATAAATTCTTTATTGCACACAAAGTAAAACTGCTAACCAATATCACAAGTAGGAGTATTAGACTTATTTTAAAACACTTATTACAAAAATTAAATTACAATGATGTAATTTCACTAAATATTTTAATCTCAGACAAAGCTTCCATTAGCCTGTACCTACAATGGGTTCAAAGGATTACCAAAAGTTAAGAGAAAAGTATTAATCGCGCCAAATGTCGCTTTTGCCTTTGAAGAGCGGTCATCGTGGAAGTGACGTATGGGCCCCTCCCAACTCGCCACTCATGAATTATGCCCAGGATTAATTTCCACGTTACCGAGCGAACAACCTAATTTTCAGCCGTTTTAGGGTACCGCGTTTTAGATGCAACGGAATCTTTAGAGATTTGCCCGTGTTATTATACTATTATCATTTAGAACAGAGTTGGTGTTATCTTGTCAGTTTTGGATTTCAAAACTATGTTATTTGGGGAGTTTAAATACTTCATAACATATTTGATTTTTTCTCCTTTTTTTGGAAATGGTGGTATTTGTCGATATAAGTATAATTATTTTTTGTTGATGCATATCGCCGTCTCCTTTCCTTATTTTTCTAATCTCTATTATTGCATTTTTACTTTTAAAACGATTAATTGTTGACAATGCTATACAACGACTGTGGAAAAGAATTTAAAAATGTTTGATAAATCTCTACAATTTACGTGAAACGTGGCACGAAAGGACAAGTGAAGGCCCAAATAAAGCTACGGAAACCTCAAGAGTCGGGCCCTACTCTTACTTATCCGAATTTATTATTAATGCAAGGTGTACCCGAATGAAAACAACAAGTAAATAAACTAACATATAACTTGTAGGCCCGGCCTCGGAAAGTTATATGTATGGAGTTTGTTCTCACCGAATTTGATTGAACTACCTTAAACATTAATGCTTGGTTTTAATATTCAACTTACGGATAACCTTAGAAATACATTCGTGACATTCGTATCAGCTATATATTTGCTTACAAACAACACAAATAATCCGATCACAAAAGCAATCACGAAACACCTCACGACCCACTCTATCACGAAAATGATAATCATAATGTGCTGGCTCTGAACGTACTAGAAATAGAAGCAGGATTAACATTACTGATTCCACCCGAACCGTCCGACTGTAGTTATAAATAAGGTATCACTAAGCCTAATGCGAACGTTACTTGGATGATAACAACGTTGGTGCATTGAGTTTTTAGCATATATATTTTTATAGTGTTATATTGAGTTTTTGTCTATCATCATCATATTAGCTATAGAACATTCTCTGCTGGACATAGATTACATTAGATCTCCAGCCGCCTTGTTCTCCAAACAACCATGTCTTGACGTGGCGACACGGCGTGGTTATTTTGAATAATGGGATGGATTTCAGTAAACAAAAGCTAGATAACGTGCAATCTCTTTTTTATTTTATTTTATTTATTATAAATTCACTAAACAGATTACAATCCATCCATGCTTAAAATCTAATACAGTTTAAATTTTGATCTAGATTGTAATCAAATAAGTGAACATAACAAGTTTTGTGTTGCATGCATGAATGTTAAATTACCCTAAGACTAAAACAAAGAAATCATAATTATTAAAGGAAACAAGTACTTAAATTTAAACCTTACCGCGTCATGTTTTGAAAGTCGTCGATAATCAACATCCAGTTTATTCGGTTGGAAGCGCCCTGCATCCACCGTGAACCTGTCTATTCCGTTGAGGTCCTACGCTGCGCTCGCCGCTTCGCGATATCCATTCGAGGTTTTTTATCCACATGTTCTAAAATCATCATATTTATCTCGCCTGCATCCCACGCTAAGTGTAACGTACACGGGTTTAACACAATGTGTTTCTCTCTTTTTACTAGCCTACATCATTTGTAAACACGGAATGTACTCCATTCACATTCATAATATTTTGTCATATATTATCGTCAAATCGTACTTAGAATCTCGTACGATTTTATCAGCGCCATCCCTTTTTGTACAGATAAGAATAGAGTTAGGAGTTGGGTAAGGGTATTATTTTTAAATACGGGCCGTTGAACCTAAACATATTTTATAATGATAATAAAAATCTTTTTAAAATTATAGCTACGATTTATTTAAATATGAAAAAAAAGTCTGGCTACTCATATGTCAATAAAATACATAGCAACTGATATAACCTTCTGTGGATATAACAATTTAACAATTGTCCTGAACTAACATAGGCTAAACGTAACGTAAGCCCGTAGGGTAGTTTAAAGTTAGGTAAGTCATAAAAGAAGATATTAGATATAATTATCTGAGTTAAATATTATCAGTTTCGAGTTATCAGTTCGCGAATCTACTTAGTTTAATCATAGCTTGGAATAATTTTCTACGGTAAGAATAATTTTCTCGTACAAAATTATTAACCTAATGCTACGCTAGTTAGTAGGTAGTTACTTCAGTAATTTAACAAATAACTTAAAATTAAAGTGTTTTGCCAAACATCAACCTCCACGCTCGGCTTTCGCCCACGATCTATTTATTTTAAAAGTTATATAGACGTAAATTAATTACGCCCAAACAATGTTATTTTAAGTTGCAGTTTATTGAACTAAGTCGAAACCGAACAATATTGTCTAACCATGAGAAAAAAGTGTATGGGTAAGTAGATTGATGAGACCAGTCTGTATCAAAACTTGCAAGCATCTTGCAGGCCCTTGCAGGCTTTGTTATTGAAGTAAAGGTGACATTTTACTCTAATTAAAAACGTTGTAGATCCATAAAGTAAAGAAAATACAGGTAAGTAATTACATTCATAATGAGACATTTTATAACATAATTAAGTCGGCAAAATATATCTTGAAGAAAAATAAACATAAACGGAAACTGTTTTTACCTGCCGGAAATGTTAAATTACGAGTGAAAAGCGTAGTTTAATTTTCTTTAGCTACGAGACAGTTAAAACTTCGTTGAGTTAGTAGCGAGTACCTCGTAAAAATTGGATCTTTAGGATTCGTGATCCTAATGCAGATCTCTTTGGCGCAGTGAGCCGCGGGTTGCGGGTTGCGGGTTGCAGGTTCTATGCCCACTTACACGATCTACACTGACCGTTTAGAGCTTTTGTTATTACAAATAGGTTACGTTATTTACGTTTTATCGGGATTCAAACCCTCGGTCTTTGGATCGAAAGTCGACGTACACCCCATTGAACCAACATAACGGGTAACTGTGTAAGAACCGCAAAGTAGGTTGGTAAAGTACTTACTAAAGCTAAGAGAATGTTATAGCTGCTCGATATTGCTACTCCATTAAAGATTGTCGCAGGCACTACAGAGCCCTGTTAAATGAGGCATTATTTTGCCTCCGCTGTCTAAATAAACTAGAAAAAACAATGTTCTTGTCCTCGTTTCAAACCAACGATATACAGTTATTAAACAAAATCAGACAACGATAAAAAATATAAAAGCCACTGTTACCTGAGCTCTCAAAATGAAGAATTTATACGTTTTCGCAGTTCAGGTGAAACGGGTAAGTAAATAACGCTATCATTGCAACTACTAGTTTCGTTTATTTCCTACCTTTACTTTAGAGACTGGGATACAGTAAGCAAACTTTATTACATCACATGAAAAAGTTAAATATGCTCGCTGGAAAGTTTGTGTTTCATCCTTTGAGGATGATTCTGGCTAATATTTGATATTCAGATTATGAAAAGTATGCAAATATTTTCCGTTCTAATTATAAAATTACAGGGTTATGACCTTAGTAACTAGATAGAAATACTCGTAAACTGTCGCTGAACGAGATCACGCCTTTTATATAAGAGACCTACTTTTGAACGTCGAATAACTAAAGGAAATTTGATTCTATTTATTTTTAGTAAATTTGTGAAGGTGATAAATGATAAATGATTTATTGTAACAGAAAGACAAGCAGACAAAACACACATAAAAACTAAATTAAGTAGGTAATACACGCTATAAATGTCTGTGATGAACTACCCGTCCAATTTTCAATTACTTAATTTAATCCAATTTTCCATGTCCAAATCGAGCACTACTAACTCTATCATAGATAAAAATTTCCAACTATGGTGACGGTTTTTGTATGCCAATTAATACTAATTTTTGTTTCACTCAATAAGCCAAGGTTACCGGCTTGTTTTGTGGAACATAGAACCCCACCTTTCGAAGTCGGTTAAAAATACAATTAAAGCCTTACATAAGTTGCTTCCCTCGCTAACTTGCTGTGTAATACTTTCGATTCAAATAAGGAACAAAGATCTTACTCGCCTTATACAAGTTACCATAATTGACCCAATTAGTCGGGGGTTAGGAGTTGCGCGGCTGTACATGGCAACACTAAAAATGTTAACTAAACTAGTAAACATAAAATTACCTACTTACATAACTTTTTCTGTGAATCTGAAAAATTGCCAGCATATTTTTGTTATTTTCGTTTTGTTACGTTATGGAGAAATGAATTAAAACTGTAAAGTTAATGAATTAAAAGTGTTATGAAACATAAGAAAGATTTATTAAACGCTTGCCTTATTTTATAAAAATCTAACGAAAACCTGTATTTCTTTGTTCATTAAACTCCAGTTTTATTGTGCTGCAGTCACGTTGTGTAGTGACCACAGTTGAATAACCACAAACGAATCAATTCAGGAGACCTTCTGAACCTTCTAAAAAATAAAGGCTTTTATTCTCTCCTGAATGGACTGATTGAGTACTGTTGTCGCTGTATTCAGCTTGCTTTCATGGGGAAATTGGGTTTCCAGAGCTGTTTTTATTTCTTAAATTCTTTCTAGACTTTATTTCCGAGATTTCAATTCCTTTTCATTTCGATTGGTGTCATGGCTGTGTTGTTCGTACTTTGCCTTTTACGCTGTAGTACATGAAGCCAAGTCCTAGCAAGGACAACTTTTTATATTTTTTATGTATAAAACCCAACAGCTTAACTAAGGTTCCAAAAAAGGAAAAAGGCCAAAATAAATAAATAAATAAAAAGCTAAATATGTGAATGACCACACCTAGCAGCAAGCTAAGATACCTATAAACACAAACAACAGACTATAGTCTGTAGTTCATGTTGTAAAGAACCTAGAAATATAAAATCAGAATCAGTTAATATTTCAATTACTTTCTAAGATCTGTCTCTTGCGGTGTAAACTGAAGCAAGAAACAAAACGCCCCAATTACGTGAGCTGAGTTGAGCGCAGCTTCTACTATGATCTGCACTTAATGCTATTTAAGTTGAACCAAATTAGATGAAGCTTGGCATAGATACTGAGCATAAAATGATCGCTGCAAACAAAAATAACATTAAGTACAATGCCGCACATAGAAATAATTAATGTATTCCAATATAGACTATTTTTCTATATTACTCAAAATATTATAAAAGCCGTTTTGGTGTCATTTATATATTTGTAATTTGATGTTCAACAAAACAAATTATTTTAGGCAAAAAACAAAAACATGAAAATCATTACTCAAATACATAAAACAATATCCGAATCGAGTTGGGACGCTATGACCCATTGTATCCCGAACGAGTTGTACAATGGCTGTGATTTCAATGAAAATGAATTCTGATGATGTGGACAGACTATTGTACTTATTAATGAGTGTAGGTGAGAATGAAATAGTTCTCTATTCTATGCCACATTTGAAAACTTCTCAGAACGTGAGGAGTTTTGCAATTGAATGGAACGATCGCAGTGTGAACGAAACTGAATAGATCGCTGGATTTGTCGGAATGTCCAAGTCTACAGACTTCAATTTGTTCATTGTTTAGTATAGTTCCAACTTTTTTAAATTAAAATCCAAGAACTATTTCTCATCGACTTAATTATGTAAAACGTTATTCTTGTTACGTGAGGTTGAACCTTTTACAGACAGTCTCAATAACCCATCTTTGGTTTTCCTTACTATCGGCACATAATGTATCGGTCACATTATCTACCAGCAGTAACCAAAATCAAAGATAGATAAGTTATTAAGAAGGGCGGTCAACAGTCAGTAACTAAAAACGACGTATTAAGCGAGAAACTTACTAGGTATTACTCTACTATAGCTACCGAAGCATGATGGACAAAGCAAGGTGTGTCCCAATTAAAGCGAGTAGATGTTTACACTAGAAAGATGGCATACTATATATACAGCTTATATGCAAGCTACGTGTACAATTAATGTTCTTTATAAGAGGACCAAACCAACAATCTCGATGTTCACACTTCCAATAGTTTTTGTCTACTGTAGAGTTATTTTTATTTTAAGGTTTCTTGAAAACAGTAGAAAAAGCGTTAGGTTCTTCCGTTAGCTTTCACAAAATTACATATCTTTAGTTACTTATTCGGAATCAAAAGCAAACAAAACCGTCTTTGCATTGGATTGTATTATCTACTGCGTATATCGTTGCACATTACTATCATAAGATGATACAATCTCATTGTCCCATTCATAGATTAGATACCTATCTGGAAGTCATCTTAACTTAGCGTAATGGCAGCCCATTGAGCCTAATTAAGCATACGATCTATTAGTTTTGTAATTATCTAAGTGTACAGGGCAGTATTTTCATTATTTCATTCATTTATTCATTCACCCGCCAACGAATTTAAAACTTGGCACTGTGATTAACATTTAAGGTTGCAATTGTGGGAAAGTCAAAGATAGAGATGAATTCCTTAGTATCAACTATGAATCTGTAGTAGTTTGCATCACTAAAGATGAAAAGCTGACTTGAATAAGAAAAGGGTGAGTGTAGAGTTGATGTGCATAATATGACATTGTATTCATACTGCATGTAAAGGCGTTTACCAATAAATTACTATTATTGACTATTATTGACTATTATTGACTGCTCTCATACACCACTACCCTACAAGTATTAATTAAGTATTCCTTTTCAAACTATAAAGAGGAATACTTAATTTTAAAACAGAAGTAACAGTGAGGGGACTTATTTAAAACAATTTTTTTAATACATAATTTGCTCGTCATTATCGAAAAACATCTTGATCGATTTATTGTTGTTATCTTGTGTTACACAATAAAAATGGAAATGATGTAATTATGTCGGTTCAGCAGTTAAAATGGCTAATACACTCTAAATTTACCAATAACAAGGTCAAATACCTGCTAATAACATTAATAATCAGAAGTTTTCAACATTACAAACATAAGGGAAGTCGTAATTTAATGCTAGTTATTCATAATTCGTAACCCGGTGTTCTGCACAGTTCAGTGAATTTTACAGTTATTATTATAATATGGGATTAAATCTTCCATACCTGATAGTAATTGCATTTGCGAAGACTGGGCCGTACTAATCCCTCTAAACGGAGCGGCTTCGTAGTATTAGGGGGATTTGCTAATGATTTTAATAGAAATTATGCTTCAATTATTATGTGAATAGTTCATGTTTTCCGATAGGCTTTATTGGAAATGTACTAATAAATTGTTTTGTCTCTAATTTATTAATTTAGGGGTTCAAGTAGGGAATTTAAGTAAGCTGTTTTTACAAAAAATATTTCACAGATAGTAATACAGAAAATTACTCCTTTCTTACGAAATTGAAGTCGGCTTGATGAAATTTAAAATTTTGCGACCATCTGACTAGTGGAAAATTTTGCTGGAGGTATGACACCTGAAGCTCATGTGTATCACGGGCATTGAACGCTGCAGTACCTTTACATATAAACGTACTAAGTTTTTATGGTATTTTCTTAGTACTCTTCTCAATTAGGTGTTCGTAAACATGTTCGTTATGTTTTAAATCATTAATATTTTATGTTGATCGCAAGAGAGATTAATTATCAAAGAACCACTTATTTTACAAGAGCCGTGTGGACCGAAAGGGTTAGTAGGTAGACAGACTAGACTAGACTTTTGTTCCTTTTCGAAAATTATATTTGCATTTTCACATGACCTCTGAACGCTGACGATAACATCGTGAAGAAACCTGTTAGCTTTAAAATCTCCATGAGCTTGCAACCTGTCATGTATGGAAAGGTAATTTCTGCAAAAATGGGGATGTACCAAATATGCATTTGGCAATCCTACCTCTGCCTACCTTAGACATTTTTTACGATAAACTAACTGTCGGATACTTTCTCGCTGAAGAAATACTACCACGAGCAGTGACTGAATCGTACAGCGCAGTGATTGCACGAACGTAATGAATTACCCAAATTTACGAGGTCTCTGGTGTAAATCAATAAACTCACCGAAAACGGACCAAAAATCATCATTTTAAAGGTTGCTTTTCATTAAAGAGAATGAAAGTACGCGACATTATTTAATTTTCCGCAAAAAAAATGTTATTCACACTAAATTATACTTAAATTAGAAAGTTTATGTGTGAGTGTGACGGTTTTTTACTCCAACAACGGTTGGACGGATTTGAATGAAATTTTGGTACCAGGATAGCTCATATCCTGGGTAAACAAACACATAGGCAACTACTGATCAGATCGGGCACAGCTAGTTACTCATTAAGGAGAACTCATTAAGACATTCGTCGTAAAAAGACTAGTAGTCCAGTGATTGTGTTATTTCATTCACTTTGGACATAGACACGCCTCAAAGACGTGGAACAATGTGGAAGGCATGAAAGGGAACTATTAGTACCTAGGTAAACCAAATGAGCCTATGTGTAGAGTTTGTTTCTCTTCATAATAATGATTTAGGTTTTAAACATTAGATTTTAAATAAACAAAATAAGTGTGTGGATCAAAGGATTCAAATCGACGTTTATCATAATATAAGGAATCCTCTGAAAACACAGTAAAACATCCAATACATAAATATTATTTAATGACTGTAATGTATGTAATTTTACAAAAAATCCGTTCTACCTGACCGCGTATAAAAGAACCACCGTATTTCCTCCAAAACGTATATTTGTATAACGGAATCGCTCCCGTTCGTTAAACATTTGAACAAAAACGAGAACAAAAAATACAAAGAAAGGTTGCCCAGGATAACAAAATTGTTATTTAAAAAATACTTATTGTATTACAAAGTTATAACACAGGTTCTTAATTACACAGACCTAATTTTTCAACCATCAAATAATTTAATCTGGATAGGTAGTCAATTAATTTTGCAAATTAGCAGTTATTGTGCAGACAATTAGATGCATTTATTATTCAGATGATTATTATGATGAGTGAAAATCAGTCCTTAGCAGTTTAAACTAAATAGTAATTAAAATAACTCACAGAGCTTCAACTAAACAGTTTTGAAGAAAACATAATCCATGCAAAGTTGGAAAGTTCAACATCTATTTGAAGAACTTCTAACAAAGTGGAACATAGTGATAAATCATGAAGTTCACCTGTTTTGATGTTAATATTAATCACTTGTGCCTTCACTTTTTAAGTAGTAATAATCATGCGAACGCGTTTTCACTGAAATCGCGGGCAACCGGTATCTGAGTAGTAAACCAGGATTGCGTAGCTCGCGCCGTAGCTACAAATGCCGACTGTCGTAGCGTCGTAGCCTCGTAGCTTCGTAGCACCCGTTGCACTCGGTTCGCGCAGTCGCAATCTACTCAGAACATTTTCTGACGTGAGAATTTGAGAATGTGTGGTGAGAACAAACACTGGTTGGCAAATAGTGCGACGACAATCTTTGAGTAGGTGTCGACAGTTCAATATGCACTTGGTATCGAGAACAAAACACCTTTGTAGCAAATAGATAAACCATCTTGTCTGAAGAGAAAAGTATAAATAAAACGTAAACACGCTCTATCTACGATCTTACTTTGAGTATCGTCTGAGTATATTCTTTTATGAAATAAAGCTTAGTAAGTAAAAACAAGGGTTTATCAACTCTCGAGTGAGTTGGCAGATATTAAGACGTGGTTATGGTTAGGTACTTACCTACCAAGTTTCGGAACACCTTTTACAAGGCGCAACTTTTGGAACTTTTAAGAAGTTCAGATTTTGGATGACTAAGATGTTTTAATTTTTAAACCTGCTACCAAAAAAATGTGTGTGTACCTACATCATCATACTGCCTACTACCTACACCCAGTAGGTACCTACCCTTTAAAATTCATAAGTTGGTAATTTACTAAGTGCGCCCCGCGGTTTCACTCGCGCAAGTCCCGTTTCGGATAAAGAGTAGCCTATGTGCTATTCAAAGTCTATAGCTACCTATATACTTACCAAATTTCATCGCAATAGGTATCTACTTATTATTTTTAGTTCATCATAGCACAGACCATCACACAAAAAAACTTCCTAAAAATATTCAACGAAAGTTTGGAAAAGCATCTGAACTATCACCAAAGTTTTTATTACTTTTTATGACTTTCGAGATTATAGCTTTTATCGCCATTCCATGACATTTGAGGAACAGGAGAAGTTACATCGGAGGGCTGATTGTGAACCGTTTTTTTGACGGAAACTGAAAGCAGTTTCAGTCAAATTTGACAGATTTACTATAGGAAATCTGTCAAATTTGACTGAAACTGAAAGCAGGCATTGTCAAAGAAACGGTTCACAATCAGCCCTCTGATCAATGATCTATCGGGAACTTTTTGTTTGATCAGATACAACCATAAACTGGTCATGATCAAAGTGGAGTAACCCGAGTAGGAGTTATAAGCATTGTTGTTATTAGAAAAAAGTACCTAGGTTCTAACAGTTCTAAGTACCTACTAGATATTATACGTACGTAGTACGTATTTACCCATGGTTTTTTTTTTTTATTCTTGGCTTCGCACGGCTTGTGCATTTAGTCACTCTCATATTTATAGAAATGTCAAGTTTACAAATAGATAGGTATACACAAACACAAATATATTCTATGATACATACATAATTACATACGTAAACATAATATCCCCCCCATTCCCCTTACCTCAGTAAAGATGTGGGACTTTACTGAAGCTTAGTGGACTTTTTGAGAAAACTCGAAATGCAATGATATCCAGTTTTGTTTCATATGCCTTCATCTATGTACGTTCACGAACACTCAACAGTTAATCATTAGTTTTATCACAAGATAGAAGATAAAACAATAGGAAAACAAATGACTTCTTAAATTCCCGCCAAAGTCCAAATAGTCCAATCGCAATCCATGGTTTGGTTGCTTGAAGTGGATAATTATGTCAATGTCAAAGTTTTTGACGTTGTCACTGTCAAATGTCAATAATTCGATGCATTTGAACAAATGTCAAAAAACTTTCAAAACAAACATTATTTTCATCATTCAAGCAAGTTAGTTATTCAATTTTACTTTGTAGCTTTGTGCGGACACTGCGGACACAATTAGGTGTTTTTAATTTAAATAATGAAACAAAAAGGCCAGCTAACGCGTTTCCATGACTGTCTCATTCTTCGAGAAGGCAAAATAATCAAGGAAGACTTGTGGATACGAGACGGGAAAATCACAAATCCTGAACAAGTTTTCTACTCAGAACAACTTGAGGCAGACGTAACTGTAAACTGCGAGGACCTTCTGATTGCCCCTGGGTTCATTGACATACAGATTAATGGTGAGTTAAAAATAATATTCAACTTAGCTTGTTTTAAGAACGAATTATGTTGTCCGGAGAAGAATCGAGATGTAAGTATCCTACCTAACTTATCGCCGACTTTTTTAATTATTTTCTTGTGTTGTGTACCACCAGCAAAGTAATACCTACCTAGACAACTTATAGGTATACTAAATATTATGTTAAGTAGGTACATTTTATTGATATTTTTTAAGGTGGTATGGGAGTAGATTTCTCATATGACTCTGAAAATGTTGAAGAAGGCATCAATAAAGTAGCGAAAGAGCTGATATCTCATGGAGTCACGTCATTCTGCCCGACCATGGTGACTTCAGATGAAGAGAAGTACCGCAAGATTCTTCCGAGGATCAAGAAAGCCCAAGGAGGGAAGCACGGAGCCACAGTACTGGGAGTACATTTGGAGGGGCCTTTTATTAACTTGGCTAAAAAGGGGGCACATATGGAGGAATACATACAAGCACCTGATAAGGTAAGATAACTTATATGGTTTGCTAATAGCTTTTTATTTAAATATAATGTACTTATAATAAAGTAAAAATCAGTGTTAGCAAATTGAATTTGATGTAGGTTAGTAGGTCAGTTTTTGTTAAATAATATTCAAAAATTTAAATATGTATCTACTGTATAATAATTGAAGAAATAGGACCAGTTGAAGGATTGTTACAATCTATAGATTGTTTGCAACAATCATCTAGTTCACTCATTGCAAAATTTCCAATCATATAATTTTTCTGTGCAAATATTGAGTTATTTGATATCCACTACAATAAGTTGTAAATAACATCCATTATCAATAACTGTATTGCTGTATGGTCCGTGATTTGTGATGCAATGCAATCTGGCATTCACTTATCTGTAACCCAATTCCACTGTGGCAAAGAATGAACTTTTAAATGGTATTGAACTTACTATCAACAATACTGCTGTCTGGGAAAAAACTTGGCCTTATTTTGCAAGATAATACTTCATATTGTTCGCCATTATTATAATAATAAATAATAATTAGCATGATTATAATTTCAGGGTCTAGAAACAGTAAAGAAAGTGTATGGTACACTAGACAATGTCGTCATTGTAACCTTAGCCCCGGAGCTAGAAGGTGCAACAGAGGCTATTCAAGGACTTGCCAAGCTCGGCATTAAAGTAGCTCTGGGACATTCAAAAGCTAGCTTGGCTGAAGCAGAACATGCTGTGGAGAATGGAGCGAATTTGATCACTCATTTATTCAATGCCATGCTGCCTGTAAGTTGGAGAAAGATATTGAGAAACAGATCTAATGCTCAAATTTATTTTTATTATCTGAATTCTTAATAAAATTATTACTTAATAAAAGTTAGTGTTAAACAATAGCATTGGAAATGACTAACAGCTGGTTTTTCGAACCGTGATAGACTAGTGATTAGTTAATTTTGAGGGTATGTGAGAAACCCACAGTAAGTCTGCCTAAACAAGCTAAGTATATCATTCTCTTTCAAGCATTATCAGGGTCTCTGCTAGCCTTTTGTTTAAATAGGAAGATTAAAAAAATCTGAAATTCCTAATTAGAACTACCCTTGTTACAGTTCCACCACAGAGACCCTGGTCTAGTGGGTTTGCTAGCGTCCACAACTAACAAGCAAGTGTACTACGGAATCATAGCTGATGGGATCCATACGCACCCGGCCGCTTTAAGGATAGCCAGTAGGACTAATCAAGATGGTAAGTATTTTAGTTTTTTATCATTCATAAAATTAATTAAAATAACGTGTCACGGTGACTTAACCTTTCGTATGCCGTAACTGTCAAAGCGCCGTACCCCTTGTCTGTCGCGGAAAATGGAGTGATCGCGCGGCCGCGCAGCATTAAGTTTAACATCAAATATCTTTAAGTTTAGTAAACGTATCTTTTAACCGTTTTTTGATTACAGAAGACAATTAATTCAAGTTTTTAAATATGCATAATAAAGTAAAACAACGTGAATGGATTTTTTATTATAACTCATATTTCGCATGAGATAGACAAAAATGTCAGTACTTTAGAAATACAAATATAATACAAAAGTCATTATTAAATTTTAATAACTTTTTGTTTTATTATATACTTCGATATATTGAGTTCGTAATTACACTATAAAATATTAAACCCTAGTGAAATATTTTCGAAATACATAAGTTTCTTTATTGCCAATATTTTGTTGCGTCGCCGGGCGCGTTGTTCAAACACTCTTCCCGCGAATGATGAACGATACTGAATGGTTTGATCGATTTGAAAAGATAGATGAATTCAATACGAATTCTTATCTGCAATTTGTAACCTTGTCTGTATTGAAATAGATCATAAAATTGCAAAAAACCGTAAGGAGTCGTTTGAGCGTGGATCCGCGTTCCGGCATTAGACCGGGATTGCGCGGATCCACGTTCCGGCATACGAAAGGTTAATTCAAGCGAACGAAATCGCAGGCGGTAGCTACTTAGGTTATTGATAGTAATTTGTTTTGACCCAAATAGTTCCGTGATCTACAAATGCTTACAACAGCGCCATCTTGTGGGTATTTGTCAGTAACAATATGAAAGCTACTCGCCGATAGATGGCGTCAGCTACGAATTTTTCACCGCCTGTGACGCAGAGGTTGCGGATTCGATCCCCGCCACGGGACAAATGTTTGCATGTTCTGCGGATATTTGACTCTGTAAATATATGCTGAAGAAGACCATTCACGCACGCCGTAATAATGGATTGTAATTCTTTCGTTCAGGACTAGTGCTAGTTAGCGATGCAGTAGCTGCCCAAGGGTTAGCAGATGGCAGCTACCGCATCGGGCCGCAAGCGGTGGCAGTGGTCGGCGGGCGAGCGTACGTCGCGGGTACAAACACGCTGTGCGGCAGTACTACCGCGCTTGATGATTGCGTGCTCACCTTCAAACAAGCTATCGGTAAGACATAGGGGTTTATTCATAAAAACTTGACAATTTAATACAGGTTTTAGGAACGTTTTAGAACGTTTTTTTCTTGTCACTCATATGTCAACGAAAAGATATAGCAACAGATTTAATATACGTTTTAGCTAATACAGGTTTGAGGTCGAATGTGCATAATGGGGTTTGTCTAGATTCTACCAAAACAAGAAACAAAAGAAGACTAGGAAGGGTCCTGAAGGCTGAATTGGGTGCCGGTGTTTTTTATACCTTTACTTATATTATTATCGGAAATGGAACCATTCACCGCGGGCAACACCGCTAGGCACAGTTTATTTGTCCCTGTATATTATTATCTGTAAGTTTAAATGGTTTTGTATAAATATCTGTCTATGTCTATGTCTAATCAAAATATGTATTTCCAGACTGTTCGTTGGAATATGCGCTAGAAGCAGCGTCTCTACATCCCGCTAAAGCCTTGGGCATTGAAGACAGGAAGGGTAAACTAGACTTCGGATGCGACGCGGACTTTGTCTTCTTGCATCCTGAAACACTGAAGGTGCAGTCCACGTGGATTGCTGGAGAGTGCGTTTATAAGGCTGACACTAAATGAATGATAAAATTGATTCTATGATAAAAATATACAAATAGGTTAAGACTAAATTGTTGATGCCACAAACAGTGCCTTGAATTGATATTAGATCACTATAGTGCCCGCGCTTGGAACTGCGTCGGCCATGCATCATTGACAATCCCTCTTATGACCGAATTCTATAACTAACGTACGGATGTCAGTAGGTCAATCACCATAGCATCTTTGTTTTTACAACGTAAAATGTATGAAGCTAGATAGCTAACAACGTTGCTATGACGAAAGTCCTACTGACATCCGTAAGTTAGTTATAGGAACCGGCTGTGGAACGTCATAGGTATGTGCGTAACAGCAAGTCGATAGCGGAGTTACGATTATTACTACTTACTTAACATTTTTCAAACGACATTCCCTGCCTTTCCAGATCTATTTCTTCATGTTGTAAAAGGCAAATTTTTCAAATTGTTACTTTGGAATTTCTAAAGGAGACGTTTATGTTATTTTATTTATTTTCAAACTGGGGCTATGCCACATTCCTTGTTACAAAAGTATGTTATAATCTTGAAATATTACTTAAAGTAGGTAATACCATGTAATACTTTTTGTTACCAATTATTTTAAACAATTGTATAGGTTATTATTGTTACCTACTACTTAATTATATTAAAATGTAACACTGCCAAGTTTATCTTCTCTTACTATTTGGATGGATGTTTAATTTGAATGTTTCAGATGCATTTTACATGCAATGATTTATGTAAGTAGTTGGTTCAAATTGTGATAAAGATGGACATAAAATTATATTTTGTGAGATTGTTGAAATTTATTATTTTTAATTATTATTATTTTTTTGTTTACTGATTAAAGAATATTAAAACCTATGATAGCATTTACATTACTTACCTTTTTTTCATTGTCATGTCGTTTCGAAAGTTATATCGGCCGGGGAGTAGATACAGCTACACAGACTTATACCATCCGTCTCTATTCTGTACCTATCACCTGGACTATTTAACCTATATCCTATCTATACTTATATCAAGCTAAAATCAACTGTAGTGCCCAGCCTGCCGGAGACTGGGCAGTTGATTTCAAGCATAGCTATAAGTATAGATAGATAATGGAGGATAAGGGTCCAGCAATTAAAATTAAGAAGTCCTAACGACTCATAATAGTGGTGTGGTGTAACTATGATGTTATACGTATCTAAAGCGGTCTACACACCAAAGCCGCCGGCCCGGCCCGGCACGAACAAAATATATATCTTTGTTCGTGCCGGGCCGGGCCGGCGGCTTTGGTGTGTAGACCGCTTTACAGGTAAGAACGGTTGATCACTAATATTGTTGATATACCCATTTATCCTCCTTCCTTCCACTCGACACCACCAAAACGACACCATCCGTGGTGTCGTATGGAATCACTAGTCCATACGACACCACCCTAGTGATGTTCAGAAACGCGTGTTTTTGACTAACAGCTCCCAGTTCATTGAATTAAATAAATAAATATCAGACAACATCACATACATTGATCCGACCATTGTTTGTTAAACTTTATCAAATGACATACCTCATTAATGAAACTGCTTGAACATAATTGGAGTTTTCATATCAACAACTTTGTATGTAGGTAACCTCACTATTAGTCGGTGGTGTCGTATGGACTAGTGATTCCATACGACACCACCGATGGTGTCGTTTTGGTGGTGTCGAGTGGAAGGAAGGTTTATCCTCTAGTCAGTGGACTATCAAAACATTTTAAGTACCTACCTAAACTCCAGGTTTGTTCTGGGCTTTCTGGGGTAAGTCAGCCTATAAAAAGTAAAGTGCAGTGAAATGAAACAAATTATTTAGTGGCATGGAAAATCTTTATTGAAGTAAATATATTTATAAAGTCAGTACAATTTAAGTTCAATAGTTTCCAAAAATATTAAAGTGCAGGTTGCTGATCACCTGGCAATGTTAAATATGATTATTTCTTAATTAAAATACAAGCTAATATTGAGAAAACTGTAATATGTGAATAATAACATGTATGTATGTATATATACCTAAATAAAACGACAAAAATATATTTTAGGCAGGCCTCTGAAGTACACTGCTCTATGCTGTTGTTATCCTGGCCACAGTTACATTCAATAAACTTATAGTTAAGAATAAAACCCGCTAAGGTCACGTGAAAACTTGCACTCATCGTTAAAACAAAATAATAAAAAAAAACTAAAAACAAAAGAGTGCGATAAGACTAATGCCCAAATTCTCAAGTAACTTCAGCGGTGAATAAATTTGGTCAAAGTAAGATGTGCAACCAGTAGAAATATTTCCATCCACAGGTAACCAACACCACGAAGTATTTCTATGGCATAAGCAAAAGGGAAAGTGCAACTCGCTCAATTCCAAATTCGTGGATAGAACACCAGTTGAACATCCTAATTTTACATTAAAATTAATCAAACATCAAGTTACAAACCACGCAATGTATACCATATTACTAAGTGTATGTATATAATATGTAAATACATTTTCATGAAAAACAATAAGTAATAATATCATGGAATATTCAAAGAGCCAAAATATTTGAGATAAACTCTACCTTGATACCATTAACTTCTAAGATCTAGGCACAATGCAGCAGAGACTCCTGTATGGATTACATAACAATTTTCGTTGACTGTGGGGCGAAATAGTACATTTACACAATAAGACAACACCATCACACAAGGTATGCTGAAGACATTCTAAACTGCTGTATGCTATTGGAAATATAATGTAAGATTGGAGATGGTTTTATATTTTAAACTGAGATCATGCAGACAAGCTTTGGTGAGTGTATAGAAGAGTAAAAAGGCAGTTTTAGAACATCGGTTCTAGATAATGGCGTGGACTGACTCCGCGCCGGCTGCCCAGCGGCACTAATCTAATAATTCAACGTGTACATACATACTTCTTGTTAAGGAGGGTATTGTCTGTTAGATATAACGTGTCTATAGTCCACATTCACACTAAAAACTATGTGGACTACACCTAAGTTTAAAATACTTTTAACAGATTTTAATTATTGAGCAATATATTCTAAGAGAATATAGCAGAGATTTGCTCAGCTGCACCAACTCTACAGAACAACTCTTGTTAATTCTAGTATCAAATACCAATTCACACTCCACAAATGTCATTTTTTTAATAATGAGACACTAAATAAAATTACAATAAAAGGAATAAATGAAATCTTTGGATAAAATTAAATATGCATTTGGAACTTGCACCTTTCACATAAACATTACAAAAAATTTCACGTTCAACATAAATGACAAGAAACATAAGACAATATTTAAACTAAAATATACTCAAATCTAGAACCAAAATTATAAAAGTAGCCATTTAACCATAAATCTAAGCCAAATAAACAATCACGGGATTAGCAGACTGAGAGTGAACTGAGAGACTGAGAAATGAATTATTCAAACTGTATGATATGTTTTGTTAAACTATTTATACTGAACAATTTCTGACAAGAGAAATTGAAGAGAAATTATCTAAATGGCCGCTTATGTGAAAAATTATGCTTATAGTAATATAAGAATCAATAATTAAAAAATAAGAACACTACAATAAGTAAATACCAAGAATTGTATATTAAAATATTTGTACTTTTACTGACTAAAGGAAAAAACATTGGCATCTGCTAATAATCCTATAATTGTAAAAAAAGTAACTTGTATAATGTAGATTGAAAACTGACATCTCAAATTCGTTCACGCCTAAGATGTGGAATGCAATTAGAATTCTTTAACAATATTAAAAGGTATAATAATATATTAAATTTTTATAATCAGCTCAACAATGTATATAATATCTATAATAATTTAAAAGCCTAAATCCAAACTGTGATATTTATTGCACAAGCACACTGGTGGCTAAAAATTCCAATGAATATAGAGCTCACAACCTTATTTGTTTGTTGTTTTTTAACAGTGGAGATATCAATTAAAGGTGGGTGTCAACGTAAAATTAGATCGTTTCAATTATTTGAGCATGTATTTAAAATATCTAAAAATAATGGAATCATTTTGAAGACTTAACGAGATAAAATAAAATTAATAGGATGCCACCCACACCATGTTAAAAAGACAATTGGATTGTTATGCCACAAAGTGGAGCGTGCTTGGTGCCGCTTATAGGCAATACGCCCACCTCCAATAGGGAGGGAAGAAGTAACGAGAGCTCACCTTGTGCGCTGCGGACCCTACTGCCCAAGCCGGCCGGCGGCCTTCTGCGCGGCCGGCCGCGGCGCTACACAACTACTCAAGTTATTTATTGCTGGATACAATACATAAGGGAATATAAGTAGATTCGAGAGACATATATTTATAAAATTGCTTTAAAGTGTATATAGGTAACTTTTAAGATTTTCAAGAAAGGCTACTGTAATGTACTCTAATGATACAATTATTATCGAGTAACGTCGAATGGACAATAGATACCATTTGACCTGCCATTTAATCCATGACACGTGCTTAATACTACGGCAAATAATAGAGCGGCGGCGCGGCAATACTCCGCGTCGCGCCTGCACCCACAATAATAAACATCTCTAAACAACACCACCGACCACCGTCCTAGGCAAACTTGTGATACTGTATGTTTGTGTATATCAATTGAAAAATACCTTCTACATCTACAAAACGCTCTACTGATCCCTAAAAGATATTTATGGCAAGAACAGAGGAAACATTGTCGATGAAATATCACCAAAACTAATGCAAAACAATTTAAAATAATGTAATACTTGTTATAATTATAGATAAAAAAATGTCATTTTTAATATTTGAATTGAATTTTAAAAGATATTTAATTCAATGACATAAACTTGAAATTTACTCATATTGGAATTTACACAAAATATAATAATAATAATAATAGCAAATTTGTAAAATTATCCAAAACTTATCATATCATATCATTTTTGCAACCCTAAAGCAATATTATAATTAGCGTTAAACGCTCCCTTTGGGGCAATAGTAAGTTCTATTTTGGTTAATTTTACTCCACTAACACACAATAATTTTGATCAATAATCATAACGAATTAAAAATCGAAAATTTTAATATTTTAACCCTGAATAGATAAAACAAAAAAATTGGCAACAATAACTAATTTTTACAAATATTAATTAATAAAATAATCGCTATGTGCATGCTCAAATATCGTAAGAAAATAATTTGGCAGTAAAATTCGTAACTCTAAAGGCCTAAACACTGGCCAAAATACTATTAATATATAGGCCCGGACATACAATTAAAACAAATCAATAAAACGACAAAATCAGAGTATTAATTAAACCTGCATATTAGCGAGGGTTATGTAGACTCGTTAGCCTAGTTAAAATAAAGAAAAAAAAACTCCCTAATACTATTGGGACAAAAAATCCAGAAAACAACTTAAAAACAATATGAAAAAAAATAAACACGTAAGTTTACTCACTAATAAAAGAGGATTCAGACTCAAACAAGTCAACTATAACCTATCACTGGTTCGAACAGACCTCCAACCCCCACGATACGACCTCGCGTCTCTCAAATAACGGGTCGTGTAAGTCTTCACTTGGTTTGTTTGTTTTTTAGTATTATTGCTTATATCACAAAAAATCATGTATCCCGATACGTAACATATACATAAATAAATACCTACTGCTAATTAAGTACAAATGTTCACATTAATACATACCTTGAATAGGATTGACATTCATACATTATAGTTAAACATGTACGAGAATTGTATGTAATATTTATATTATTATTCGGAATATAATATTGTTTTAACTTCTAATAGACATTATTTTAGGTAAATAGGTGCAAAGTTGGATGAAAAGCTTGTAAAATACGTCGTCGCAAGTTGAAAATGAGATTTATGTTAATACCGCTGTAGGTGACGTAAATATTTTTACTTTTAATTGAATTTCCAAAATACCAAACAGGGCATTTAGAGAGCATTCCTAAAACCGATAAAATATCACAATTAATTTTAGGTAAGGTCTGGTTAAGTACAATATCCAAACGGAATAAATATAATATCAATACAATATAATGGTCATTTACAAGTTTAACTTTGAATAATTTTGAGAAAAAAAATATATTGCTCGAAAATACTTTTGTAATACATAAAGGCGACGATTTCGTATTTTTGTCAGATCGCCTATAAAGCCTAATAATGTGGAAGACCATGGATTTGCGGTACCATAAAGAGTATGACCATTCTAGTATTGCATCTGACCATTACTTGTGATTTACAAAGACGTACCCATAAGTAAAGATTGGTGTGCTCCAACCACATACACTACCGAGCTCCCCAAACTATTCAACAGAAGGGGCACCGACGCCGTATGATTGTATGACAATAAAGAGGTAAATATGGTGTTCACTTTTATAAATCGCAAACATGTGTTAAAATTTCTAACTATGTACCTAAATCTATAAAATGACAATTTTAGAATATAAATATATGGTTAATTATAAAAATATATAATTTGGCGAACTGTATAAATACATAATATAAATGTGAAACATACGGGCACGTGGTGTTATTGTGGCAAATTCATGTACATAACAAGTGGTAAGCATTATGTACTAACTGGATTAGCGCGGTGGGCATGAAGGAACGAACACTACAGAATGACATCTACCGATCATGTCACGCCTTCTAGTCCGTGACACCACTAATTACACTTTAATAATACAAGTGTAAAATCAGCCATGCCAGCTAATTTTAAAGGTTAATACAAGCTTTCTCGTGCAATATTATTAATGTAAGAATCACAACAAATGACTACATTTTCTTAAATACTCGACGTCAACCGTAATGACTACATTATAGTACTCGCCATATACAGGAACATGCCAGATAAACCAACTAAGTATTTATAGATACTTTTTTTGCTACCCAAATATAATTTTACAAAAATTATTGCGATGATTTACAGCGGTTTCTAATTAAGTGCATTACAATGTATTATTAAGATACATCTACTAAACAGAATCTTAATAATGTTAATCGTAATGCAATAATAGCCTACTCATGAAAAACTTTCAAATATGTAATAGGCTCTCAAAACAAGAGAACATGAAAACATTTTGTATAGACACAAGAAATTCTGTAAAATATGGTAAATATATTATAACGGACAATATATAATATTGTATACGAGATTAACCTAAACTAGATGGCACGTTATTATAGTGTCGCCTCCTTTGGTCACCGTAACACATTTTGTAAACCAACTCAATTGTGCGCTCAAAAATTTGTTCATTGTAAAAAAAATTTAACAATTTCAATAATACAATTTGGGAACTTTACGTATTTAAGGGTCAGTTTTTAAAATTAAATAAAAAATAACGAGGCGACACGCACGCAGTCCCCTAATTGACATGTTTTTATATAAATTATTTATTACTCGAACTAGGAACCATACCAGCTGCTAAATTTAGAAACAAATTAAGTAAATCTGTCGATGGGAGTTCTTTAGTTAAATTTGGTAATGGCAGCCGTTCTTTGGTGGGATACAAGAATTCCGGTATTTCGTTGCCACCGAATTTATTTAACAATCACTCCTTCACTTTCTCCCATATCAAAAACTCATACGCGTAAAATTCGAAACTAAAACCGTCCATGACCAAATGTAACCAAAATATATATAACTGGACTAAAACGTAAACAAATGAAATGTATATTATACTAACCTTTGGATTTCTTTTACAAAACTAAATGCAATAATATGACGTGAAAACACATTTATCGATCCACAAGAGTGAAGTAATGACGTTTACCTACTAAACCCTAAAATGCCACAAACAAAAAAATCACGAAGCGTAAAATGGTATCACTAGTTCACTGCCTGTGGGGTTCGATTAGACTAACGCGAAAACACAAAATTAGATGTAGTCAAATACTGTTTAGCATAAAAGTTAAGCTTTGTAAATCAGCAAAATAAAATATTGGGAATATAATGTGAGATCTTGTAATGCAGACTTACAGCCATCGAGTTACTCCTCAGACAATGTAAAGGGTGTTGAGGACTAGAACGTGATGATTATTCTTGGCCAGGGTGACGATGTAGCCTTCAGAGGTTATCTTCAGCCCGCAGCAACGAGACACCTGCAACAAATAACATACACCTTTTACATCCTACAAACAAGGGCGGATCCAGCTTTGGCTTCAGGGGGGGGTCACAAAGTCGAAACCATTTTTTTTAGTTTTGTTTAGGGCCGATTCTTATTTTAGCAGAAAGAACGCGAGCGAAGCGAGTAATATTTTTTTAAGATAAAACTATGTACCTAACCTACCTCTTATCTTGTAAGAAACGATGCAAGCAGAGCGAGTTAACTTTTTTGTAGATCGCGTAGCACTAGGTATTGTTAATGGCCGGTTCTCATTCAGATAAAAATGACGCGAGCAAAATTTTTTTGAATTAACAACGTAGATAGATACTTACGTTACTTTTAACTTTAAAAAAACTAGATAGGTAGTTCGGTTCTTATTCTGCGGGAAATGACGCGAGCGAAAATTTGCAACGTTGCACTTGGTTTTGTCGGCTCTTATATTGCTCAAAACGCTACGAGTGAAGCGAACAAAATTTTGAAAGATTAAAGCATCGAGGTACTTGGTAATGTTGAGGGTCGGTTCTTATCCTGGTAAAAACGATGCGAGCGTAGCGAGCAAAATTTTTTTAGGGTAAAATCAAGGTATCTATACTTCATTTCTAGAATCGAGCTAATAGGAAGAAAAATAATCTCACGTGATTGGTCGTCGAAATTCATTGGATTGGCTAGATTTGACAATTGACAATTGATTTGACAATCTAGCCAATTACGATAAGTACAATTATTTTCGACGACCAATCACGTGCGTTTATTTTTGTTCCTATTAGCTCGATTCAAGAAATGAAGTATAGTTCGGTTCTGCGAGATAAGACGACCGAAATTTTGCAACGTTGGTTTTGTTCAGGGTCGGCTATGATATTGCTCGAAACGATGCGAGCGAAGCGAGCAAAATTTTTTTAACATAAAAACATCGTGTCGTGGCCTTTAGTTTTGTTTAGAGCCGGTTCTTATAATTCGAAAAACGACAAGTCCGCAACTAGTAATTTTATTGAAGACAAAAGCATCGTGTCTCTTTGTTTTGTTTAAGGCTGACTCCTATCCTGGTAAAAACGGCGCGAGCGAAGCGAGCGCAAATTTTTTTAAGTTAAACGCGTTTGATTCTCGATAAAAACTGAACTAGATACAAGCAGCGTAGCTAGATACTAGCAAGTTCTTAAACTGTGAGAATCGATGCAAGCGAAACGAGCAAAATTTTTAAACGTGTCACTTGGTTTTGTATTTGACCGGTTTTTATTCTGCGAGAAACGACGCGACTTGACGCGAGAATCGAGAATCGAGAATAATTTTTCACGTAAAAGCTAGGTCAGGTTCTCATTCTGCTGGAAAAACATAATTTTTGCATTCAACAGTCACAAGGGCTCCAGGAGTAAATTCCAAAACATTGCTAATCGAGCTTTGAATGAGGCGAACGTAGAGAGGAGAGCACGGCTCTTAAAAATATATAAACCTTAAATATAAAAACGTAGCCTGCCTAGGTCCTGGGCTCGTCCCAGGGGGGGGTCATGACCCCCGTGACCGCCCCCCTGGATCCGCCCTTGCCTACAAACTGTTAGTTTTTATGTGATACTTTCAGATTTCATAATGTGGAAACAGTATGTCACTGTATGTTTGTATCTTTGAAGCGGAATGTCCACCATAAAAAAAACATACACACATCAACAAAGTCTAGGGATATCTTAGTACCACATTATTTTCGCTTTGATATTTTAAAATCTTGTTTGTTTTCATTAAAAGTTTATATACCGATTGAAACCTCTTTTATTCTATTTTCAATTTTTTTAAATAGAAATTAAAAAAAAAAGAATTATTAATAGTTCGGAGGCAAAATTGTTAGAGGTGTGTTTCGACGAGATAAAATTAAATTGTTTTATTGAAATTAATTATTGAAAAAGGGATTGTATTGTTTTTATTTTATGATTTGTTGGGCCGTATGAGTTTAAAGAGCAATTTTACATCGTCATTTGAGTCGAGATGAAACCCGTGAGCCGTGGGCACGTTAGAAAATGGTGCTATTTAACGCGTTGTTGCTGAGGCCATACACGCCAGCCAAGACGTGATAACAGGATTGTGATCACGTTATCTTAGTAATAGGGATGTAGTAAAACTGCCCAAGATTAGATTCGGTGTTACTACGCAGAGACAGGATTGATTTTTCCAAATGACCGCTAGAAGACCACTGAATTTTACAGCGATGTAACTAGTAAAAAGGCTCTAGGGACACCCCCAGCTGCTGATAAGCGTCCAAACCGTGCAAATGAGGTCGCATGAAGTTGGTCTTCATGCTCGAAGACCGTTGCATGTTACAGCGTTGCGACGTGGCAATCGCGGTCGGCTGCATTAGCGAGCTCGGGAGCATTTAACATCGAGTGACGAACATTGGTCTTTGGTACTGTTCATCGATGAGTTCTGGTTTAATTTTCATCCAGATTCAAGAAGAACACGCGTTTGCCAAACCCTAGGAAGAGTTAGTCGCCTGCAGCACCCTCAAGAGGTCCCCCCATACCAAGGCGTAACAATCACGCTTTGGGCAGAAATTCATCTTGGCGCACGAACCCAGCTCGTTTGGATCCAAGGCAACATGACTGCATAAAAATACCATGAGGAGGTACTAGAATCTGTCGTTGTCCCTCACGGAATCCAAATGGGCTAAGAACTTTTACTCAAACACGATAATGCTAATGTCCATACCGCGCGGCCGCTCACCGACAACTCCGCAATAAGAAATTGGCAATTTAATTTTAAGTATCAACCAAAAATATCGATGTGTAATTAATGTAAGAGGTAGCAACAACAACAACTTAAAATTAGATTTTAAATTTAATAAAAAAAACAGTAAGAAATTATTATTTTTATCATACAAATTTTCTATGGAGTTAAAAAAATAATATTATTAATATTAAAAACAAAAGAATTACATAATGTTTTATTTTATTATTATAGACCTTAAAATTACCTACCATTTTGCCATTTACTGTTTTTAAAAATTCTTCACCGATTTTTAGATATTTAATGAAATGTACAATATCCCTAGACTTTGTTGATGTGTGTACATACATGACCGTACATGTGAAAAATTGGGTCATCGAACTAAGATGAAATTAGTTCGGGTTTCCTACGAAAAGGGCTGGAATAATAAATTTATTTATCCAGGTACATGCAAACGTAAACGGCATCGCGATAAATTCACCGATATTCACGATTTTATATCGCCAAAGCAAAATATCCAATAAAGTTCTATCGTAAAGTTTATCTTTAACAATTTGAATAATAAGCGGCGAACATATTGATCGAGCCTCCAGAATTGTTCTCACCTTGAGCGACATTGACATTGAAAAGGTTAAACACGTTCCTTCGAGATAGATTTTATTAAATATTATTATGTACTCTGATATCGCCACAGAATAAAATTTGACAACAACAGCGGGCGTACCATGACCGTTTATAGCGATTCAGTTTAGGTCCAACTACGAACCAGTTTTGACGTAAAGTAAGGCGCTGACGTAAAGTTTTGACAGCAAGGCAGAACCTAAACTGAATCGCTAACACCTCATGGTACGGCTCCAGGTACAGGTTCACTGTATAAATTATCAAGAGATGTAAACGACGACCTTAATGGCGCGGTGGGTGAAAGCCAACCTAAGAGGTTGCGGGTTCGATCCCCGCCGCGAGACAAACTTTTGATATTTGTTTCTGGTTCTTCGGCAGTGGTTCCGAGAAGTAAAGGCAGCCCGGCCTGGGTTCGAATCCCGTCCCGTTAGCTCACCTTGACATAAGGGCACTCGAACTCAGTGACGAGCACGCCATCTCTAGAGAAGACCGCCACGTGGAACTTGTTCCCGTGCGAGTCACCAATGAGAACGTCGCCCGCGTCCGACACGTCGATGCCGTTCGTCCTGACAGCTAGTTTATAGTTTCCTCACCTTGACATAAGGGCACTCGAACTCAGTGACGAGCACGCCATCTCTAGAGAAGACCGCCACGTGGAACTTGTTCCCGTGCGAGTCACCAATGAGAACGTCGCCCGCGTCCGACACGTCGATGCCGTTCGTCCTGACAGCTAGTTTATAGTTTCCTCACCTTGACATAAGGGCACTCGAACTCAGTGACGAGCACGCCATCTCTAGAGAAGACCGCCACGTGGAACTTGTTCCCGTGCGAGTCACCAATGAGAACGTCGCCCGCGTCCGACACGTCGATGCCGTTCGTCCTGACAGCTAGTTTATAGTTTCCTCACCTTGACATAAGGGCACTCGAACTCAGTGACGAGCACGCCATCTCTAGAGAAGACCGCCACGTGGAACATGTTCCCGTGCGAGTCACCAATGAGAACGTCGCCCGCGTCCGACACGTCGATGCCGTTCGTCCTGACAGCTAGTTTATAGTTTCCTCACCTTGACATAGGGGCACTCGAACTCAGTGACGAGCACGCCATCTCTAGAGAAGACCGCCACGTGGAACTTGTTCCCGTGCGAGTCACCAATGAGAACGTCGCCCGCGTCCGACACGTCGATGCCGTTCGGGAAGTTGGTCACGTTCTCGCAGCCGATGCGGCGGAGGAAGCGACCTTCGTCGTCGAACACGACCACGCAGTGACCTTTGAAGTCGCACACGTAGAATTCCTTGCCTGTGAAGATTATTTACTTACCTCCCGTTCCTATAACAAACTAACGGATGTCCGTAGGACTTTCGCCATAGCAACGTTGTTATCTGTCAAAAAGTTTCATACATTTTATGTTGAAATAACAACGTTGCTATGGTGATGGACCTACGAACATCCGTACGTTAGTTATAGAAACCGGGGGTAAGAGACGTACTAAGAAAGCAACTGAAAAGAGCGTAGTTTATTTGAAATCATGGGTCTTTATCACATACTAGCTGCACCCCGCAGTTTCACCCGCGTAAGTCCCGTTCCCGCGGGAATATTGGGATAAAAAGTAGTATGTGTTCCTTGTGTTAACCCAGGGTATCACCTATCTACATACCAAATTTCAAACAAATCGGTCCAGCCGTTTTTGCGTGAAAGAATAAAATACATTCTCACAAACTTTCACATTAATAACATTAGTAGGACTATGGAGTAAAGTTCAAAATAAAGTAATACCACTGATGGCGATATCCGATGGTTCGCGCATGCACTCGCTGCAGTCGAACCAGCTCATGAGGTCCCCTTCCTCGGAGAGTATGAACACGGTCGGAGTGACGCTGTCCACGGCCACGATCAGACCCTCCGCGGTCACCGCCAGACCGGCCACTATGTCGATGAAACGCACCTGTAAGCAAGACAAAGTTATAATACTATTTAAACGATCGCGACTTGAGTCTACTCGTGACTACGGTGACTGTAACGCCACCGAAACGTCGAGGTAAATAATATGATTTCAATACGCGATTAAGTCCCGTTAATATTTATAAATAAGACAAAGTTATGACTACTTATTTATAAATAAAAATCTAAGGGACAAAGTTATGACAAGTACTTCTTATTCATAAATGAATAATCTTACTAAGTTTTGGGCTTCGACGGGTTTTGAACCCGCGAGATACAAGCGATCGTCCTCAAGCTGGACTGCCTTACACAAATTTACCAAATTTCGTAAAAATCCGTCCAACAGTTTAAGCCTGAACGAATCCTAACCTAAATCTAACTCAAGATCCTTCCCCGTACCTCGCAACCGCCTTAATTCTGCTGTGGAATTATGCATCACTAAACCATTCTTAAAAAAGTTTTCTTTGCAGTCGAGTATTTATATTATACTGGAAAAATCCGTAGGGATAATTATAACGGCAAATAACTAGGTCATTCCTGTAAAAATCCATACACGTGCTACATTTTAGTTGTCCTCGAGTTTTAACAGTACAATAATCACAGGCAGCTGGCACGAATCGCAAAATAAGAAAAATAAGGAAACAAACACAATGGGAACAAGTTTTCCCCAATCCCCTTCAATGTAATTTATGCAGACAGATCTGTATCGCTGCAGCTGTTTATGCAAAACTTTGTGAATACAGCTTGTTCATAAAGTTGATTCAAATTTGAAATTATTATAGCCTTTCACCCTTGGATTGTAGATATTATTTCTGTAGGAGAATCAGGAATAAATAATATTAAGAACTTATTCTCTATGCTTAATATGAAGTGCTCTGTAGCGCAGTAGATGAAAGCCCACCTGAGACGCAGAGGTTGCGAGTTCGATTCCCGTTGTGTGACAAATGTTTGCATGATCTGCAATTATTTATCTTGAATCTAATTCATTAATTGAGTGTTTTCTATGTAAATTATGTAGGTAGGTGTTTAATAAATGTATTCTATGTAGTAAGCCATAACATAACACAAGCATTAAGTTGCTTAGGACTTAGGACTACATGAATGTGTGGAATGTATAACTATACTGATATTATAAAGAGGCAATGTTGGTTTGTTTGTTTGCTTATTTGACGGGTAATCTCCGAAACTTCTTCTTCTTGCTCGGTACACTCTTGACAGAGTGGTCGTGGTCATCAATCTGGTCCTCCCTTTGTTACAAGTTTGACAGCGCGAATCTCCGAAACTACTCAGCCGATATTAAAAATTCTTTCACCGATGTGTACAATGGATGTGATCGTTCGTTCGTTCATACAAGTTGCCAACTCTGATGACGAAGTTTTTAGGCCGCCGAAAGGCCGGATGTGTGTTGCTAGTATACTACATATATATACTTACAGCAATCTTCTTCAAGAAGTGTCCGTTCTTGGTGAATATCTGCATACGCGAGCGTTCGTTCCCGCGGTCGCAGACGACGAACTTGCCCGTGGCGCGAACTACCGCCACTTTACGCGGGTACCACAACTGGCCTTCCTCCTTGCCGGCCGTGCCGAAGTTAAACTTGTACGTGCCGGATTTGTCGAACACCTGAAATTAGAGGTTGTTTTGACTCTTGTTTTCAAGCAATGTCTTTATTCAATAAGATCTTTTACAGACGACTTAAAACAGTCAAGTTCTTAAAATAAGAGGATTGTATTCAGGGGAAAGGAATGCAAGAACCTGGTAGCGGTTTTGTTAATTGACTACAAGAAAGGAAATCTTATGTTCTACTGCAGTGTACTTTTTTGAATGCATAGATTACCTCAAAAGTGGATTGATTTGATTTCTTTTTGTAAGAAAGAAAGAAAGAAAGAAAGAAAAATATGTTTATTTCATAGGACCTCAAGGATCGCTCGAAAACGTACAGTCTTAAAAACTAGTTGACTCTATTGCCTGTTCCAAAACGGTAAGGGTGAGTCAACCCTGTAATAGTATCACAAAGAAAATATAATATTCTTGGTAGTACTTGGACAGTTTGGTGGCTCTGTAAAGCTTTTTTTAGATTTCATTAGTTGTATACAAAAATGTTAGGACTTAAAAGTTTTTGATGATTAAGAAATACGTCGGATAAATATCTACACAAATAGCGAACAAAGGATAATAATACACAGCTTATCTCCACAAGGAATTCGGTGAAACAAAGTATGCCGATAATTATAATCTATAAATACCTAAAAGGATATTCAAACAGGCACCAAGTTTCCTGTTACTGTGTATCAATAGGGCATTATATTCATATCAACAAAGCTAGTTCACCAACAACACAATGTAAAGTATTATTACTATTTAAGAATGAATGTTACTATAACATTTGTCAAAATTAAATTGACCCCAATTTGCCACAACACATACTTTCTTGTATCCTGCCATACCTTTGTTTCATTCACTCTCACACAAAGCTTGTCCATCATTTCTTACCGTGATACGATGATTGTTGGTATCAGCAACTATAATATCCTCATCGTTTCCGAGGCAGAAACCATGGGGAGAATTGAATTGTCCCTTGCCTCCTCCGAGCTGTCCAAACTTGAACCTTATATGCATGGGCGTGGCTTTGGTGGCGCGAACTAAGGGAGCGGGTGGGGCTACTAAAGCAGCCTCTTCAGCAGCGGTTAGAAGAGGCCTTCCGGGGGAAATCCCCCGTGGACCAATTCCCGGCATGCCACTAACGCCTCCAACGCCGCCGACCCCGCCGAAACCGTTCACTTCTGGAATGGAGAGGTGATCTTGTATTTTAGCACGAGGGGTTTGCGGGTCGGAAAGCTATGGCTTTGAGATTTCGAGAAAATTATTACCAAGATGTAAAGAATAAAATGAAATCTCGATCATAGCCAAAAGAAACACGACACGTGTTATTGTCTCTATACAAAGATGGATAAGAGTGGTCTTATTGTTACTCTTATTATATAGAGGTGACAAAAAAGCTTTGTTCTAATTTGATCAGAATCCTTTGATAAGATGAACAATAGCGACTTTTCTAAAGACCGTGAATGTGCGTCATCGACGCCTACTACATTAATCGATTCTTCTGCCATATAGAGGTCGCTGAAATAAATTCCCGGGCTAAATATTGGCAATTCAACTTACCAGCATTGAATCCAAGTTTGGCAAGCGCTTGCAGATTATTGTAAGCCTGGGGCGAGTTCAGATCGCCTGCCAAAAGTTCAGCCAGAGTGAACGCGGGGGAGGGGCTCGCGTGAGGCGTCGGGGGGCGATCCTTCTCCGCGATACTGGCGAGCTGCTGCAGGTTGTATTCGACCATCGAGGGCATGGCGGGCACGCCCACCCCGCCCACGCCGGGCACGGAGTTCAAGCTCACGGAACCTGGTAGCACATTGTTCCCCACTCCGGGCGGCACGCCCAGCGCAGGCACTCCCACCATCCCTCCGACTGAGGACACTCCGGTCACGCGCCGCACTCCGCTGAGAGGGAAGTCATCGAACACAGGAGTGTTGGAGATAGATACCGCGGGCGAGTGCGAGTTCGAAGCCAGAGACACCATAGCCGAGGATTCACTCGCGCGCTTCCTCTCCTCCGCGATCGTAGTCTCCGTGCAGAAAGTACCGAAGGTCTCATCGGCGACCTGCTCGAACTTGTCGATCTTGGTGACGAACTCGATCGAGTAATCGACGTCGAACTCCGGCGCTCCCTCGAGCAGGCGAGCGAACTGCGAGGTGACCGCCTTCTTCAGCATGACGATCTCGGTGCCGTCGCCGCGGCAGAGCAGCCTCGCGGCGAAGCTGCAGGCACAGTCGATGCGCTGGACGGTCTTGTCGACGCGGTCGAACAGGTCCATCACCTTGAGCTCGCGGTCCTTGTGCAGGCGCTCGAGCTCCTCGAGCGCCTTCTCGCGGCGGCTCTCGACGGCGGCCTTGAAGGCGCAGTAGGCGTCGTTGATGACGGTCTCGGCCTCGTCGCGCTGCCGCTGCAGCTCGCCGAGCGCGTCGTCCAGCTTGGCGGAGGCGCTGCCGGCGGTGGCGGCGCGGGCGTTGGCCTCCACTATCAGGCTGCGCAGCTCGGCGCGCAGGTTCGGTTCCGCGTCGGCGATGCGCTCGCAGCGATGCTCCCCCGCCTTGTGGTCGAGCGTGAGGCACTCGGTGCAGGCGCCGACCTCGCACTCGACGCAGTAGAACTTGAGGCTCTCCCCGGCGTGGCGGACGCAGAAGATGGGCTTGTGGACGGCCGACTTCTCCTTGCAGGAGCGCAGGGTCTCGAAGGGCACCACGCGATGGTTCTCGAAGCAGCGCATGAACTCGTGCGCCGAGTTGCAGTTGGAGCAGAGGAAGTGGGAGCAGTCGGCGCAGCGGGCCACGGCCGGCTCCTTGCTCTTGCAGCAGGTGCACACCACGGACTGGTCCATGGCGGACACGTCGAGGATGTTTGTGATCACGTAGTCTGATGGAAGAGACGCGGCGCCACCTCCCGACACCTAATAACGATAGTTTTCATAAGCAGCGACACTAGAATCGTTTTATTGAAATCACAATCAATTCAATTTAAATCACAATCAATTCAATTTAAATCAGTAAAGAATCTATTTGACTGATTGCAAGTGCCTAACTGGAAATTTATACTCCTTCATGCATTTAAAAAAATATTTAGAGGACGAAATATCTCAAATAGCGTACAACATTTCTGACAGAGTTCGATTATGAAAACATAGCTAAAATATTGAACAAAAATTAATAGAAGTTGAAAAACTTACAGTGGTTTCTTGCTTGCAGATCGGACATTCTACAGCTAAATCAAATTTCAGAGAATCTCCAGCTTCATTCACCATCAACTTGTCGATGCAAGCTTCACAGAATATATGAAGGCAAGACAATACCCGTGGGCTGCATAACTTATTGCTGTAAAATTTGTAACATTTAGGTAATCTTCATCCATGTTTTATACAAAAAGTTAAAATATTTCATATGTTTTTATGAGCTGAATTCAAAGCATCATTATGAGCTTTCAATGAATTTTTTAGTTTTGTCTTAATTCATATTTTCATAATAATCATAATCATAATCATAATCATAAACATTTATTCGCAGGAATGTAGGTACAGTAGGTTTACAATATGGCTTCAGAGGCAAGGTATCCATTACATTCTGCCTCGTCTAAGGCGTGCAAAAATATAGTAGGTAAGTCATAATGATACATAATGAAACTAAAATCATGCTAATTAATTAAATTCAATGAAATGTCAATCCTTATAATCTAGGTATTCGTTAATGTCATAAAAACACTTTTCCAGCAACCATTTTTTTAATGTTAATTTAAAACTGTTCAAAGGCAAGTTTTTAATTTCTGCGGGTAGTTTATTATTTTGAACAACTCTTTGAAAGAATAGTTATTCAAGAAACAGTAAAAGATTTAATGCTCGGAAATTTGAATATAATGAAACCTAAACATTAGCAAAAAGATATCAAAGACAACCTGCAAATACAAGAACTTTAACTTACTCGCAAATTTTGCAATCTTGATCTTGGTTCCCGTTGCCATTATCAGTGGATTCAAGAGATCCTTCATCCCCGAGGCTCCCCAAGCCATCCCCAAAAAGCTCTCCATTCAATTCTTCCATTTTTACTTATAATTATAAATCCCTGACCTCACAACAAGTATCTGTAAAAAAGAAAAGTCCTTGTGAAACTCGATAAATCTTTCAAATCAATACAAAAATGTGCAAACCTGTACCTACATAATCACGATAGTTATGATTAATTGGATGTATACAACACATATTAACAATGAAGAAAAATGACAGAAACACAAACTCCACCTGTATCAGGTACCGTACCACAAACTTACATTGCAGATAAAATAAAACACAAAACAAAATCTAAAATTAAAGTTCTAGAAAATCTGTACTACTTGGTGGACCACTTATCCCCTTAATTTTCACTAAGCACATATTATGTAACACTATTCCCTGCAAGCCTCTGCCATGCCCTGCCAGAGAAGGCTGCACCAAAGCCTCCATCAATACAACATGTGCTTAGAGAATGGTTTAGGACCTAAACCATTCAGGGGGTCTATTCTGCACAGCGAAAAACGAAATTTCGGCATCAAATAGCAGGTCAGCTTGTTGGTGGACTAAAATTGGAAGATTAACCAACATAAGCTAACCTGATGATTGTATTTCAGAATAATCTACCTTGGGGCAAAATTTAATTTAATTTGTAAATTTAACCTTAAAATCTTGATACAGTGTGTTATTTTACCACAACCCTTAGTATGTAATTATTTAAACGGTAATTATTTTTCCTTATATTAATGTCTAAAGCTTTACAAATAGCATGTATTAATAAGCTGATTGTAATCTAATATGTAGGAATGTGCTTTGTGCGCAGTAATATAGTAAGCAAACATTCTCAATTTACTAAACTCCACACAAACCTAGCGGATAGGTACTTACAATAAAATATTCTGTAGTGGATCTTTTTTACCAAAATTTATAAAAAAATAATCTATAACATGTTGAATAGTAATATAAAATGTTTGAAATTGCACAACAACTCTCTTGCAAAACACAAATGAAACTAACATAATTATACTCTACCAGATTTCTTTACAGCGCACCTTTTATTTTCACAAAAGCGTTTCACATATCCGATTTACATAAACTGAGACCCCTTATTTAGAACCAGTTTGCAACAATTCCCTGCTATTTGTATGATTCAAGGTCCCCATATTCATAGGGAGTCTAAGTCGGTCCCCATTGCCAGTACAGTCCCAATGATGGACATGTGCAGGATTAAATGCATACATGTGTAAGATGAAATATAATTTTGTTGTCATATTGGTTCTATCCAGTTAAAATCAGCCTGTTTGACTTGAATTGAGTAATCCTTTGAGTAGGTAAGTATGGGCTTAATTTACTACATTTTGAATAATATATTATTAGTATATTTATGTAGGTAAGTAAAAATATATTACTTATTAAGTATAATATTTTCATGAACTAATTTATCTAGCATGTTTAATGTAGAGTAAGTAAGTAAACCTAATAAGTAGGATAATAATCTTAGTAATCAATTAAAAAAAATAGTAAATTAGGATGGGTGGTACATAAATACTTTAGCTAAGTACCTACTATCAATCTGGATTCTGGAAATTGATTATATACGCTAAGAACGTATAGAAATAACGAATTCTGGCTGCATAATTCCATATCAAACTTTTGGAAAAAAAGACATTTCAAATTTTCATGCACCATTTTTAAACGAAATTGCAATTTTATGTAGGTGGTGAATGTACAATTCTGTAAACAGGTACCTACTTATCGTAACAATAGATTACCATACCATCAATGTCCGCAATTTAGATTGGTTCTGATCAAAGAGATTTCCAAAAATCTATAAAAGCTAAGTATACGTAACGTACAAACGCAATGCACCATGCAGACAATGGCGAAGGTCGATAGTCCATTTTTATGATATAGTTTTCTAAAATAACGATTGATGGTGAAAATAGATAAACTTAAATGATAAAATAATACATCTGAAATGAATTACTAACCTTTTAACAATATAATTTGAAGCAAATTCAGACATTCAACGCGAAGAATGTTCTACCACGCCGTAACTATGAGAATACTCATCACTTTTGTAAATAAATAAAAAATGAGCATCAACTCTCAAAGATATTTTTAAAAATAAAATAGTTTCATCAATGAAAAGAGTTTGTCACGTTCTCATTTTAAAAAAGGCGAATACATCACGCACGGGTTTAGTGATTTTCTGCGTAGACGGTCGCAAAGCAGAGTTGTTTCGTTTCGTTTCAGCTGGGTGTTGCGTGCGTTTTGTAGATTTTGTAGGCGTTGCGCCTTGCGCAGCGCGGTCTGCGCTATACAATGTTGCCAATTGGATAAAATGGATTTAACAGGTATATTTGTTTCTGATTTAAAACTTTGTTTGAATACATAGTAAATGTTATATCTATTTTATCCAATTTGATTTTAATTTTTATTGTTTTTTAGCATATAACAATTAAAACAATGAACAACGCCTTCCGAATGTAGTTGATTTAAATGTAGGTAAGTTTTTAGAGTAAACTACCAATTTAATTTAATTTCACTACCCACAAAATTAAATAAACACGTTTTCTCAATGGCTCGTTCGTGAAATGAAATGATAACGCAAAAAGCTTATACTGAAAACGTTTGTTTATTACGTTTCGTTTCGTTCGGGTAAAGAAAATAATATTTCTCTGGAAACTCAATCTCAAATTCTCAAACAGTCATGCATGTGTCATTGTCACAAGTCGATGTTAGTGTCATGTCACTGTTATCTGATTGTCTTTGTCATCTTACCATACCGCCCACTGCACACACAGTTTTGACTTTTATTTATTTTTAAGTCAAGTCAACGCAACACGCTACGCTAGCCTTCCTTTCTTTCTTCGATCAAATCAAACTCATCAAAGCTGCAATAATTTGCAATTTGTGAAACATTTGCTCTATTTTATTTCTGTATTTGGTTGGAGGGAATACCGTGCACCTGAAATACAATCACTGTTTGTTGTACCTACAATGACTTTCATTCCAAACTGGGAAGAGTTTGAGAAATCAGCAGAAATGTTGTATTTACGAGATCCTGTTAACACTCGCTATAGTGTGAAATATTCACACAATAAAGGCGTTATAATCGCTAAAATCACTGATAATAAGAAGGTAATTAATTGTTTATTATTTTTATCATAGGTTCTATAGTGTTTCAATAATCATTACCTAAGTATAACAAGCAAGTTGTACATAGCAGGACTAAAGGCCACCAGGATGCCTCGGCGACGTCACCAGCGACATATCCAAACCATCAGGCCAGATAAAAAAATTATCTAACTGGTGATGTTGCCCTGGCATGCCAGTGAAGTATGGCCCTGATTTTGTTTTTATTAATACCTAAATTCTTAATATTTTTTTAACTTTTACATTGTTTTGATTAAAAGTCTATATAAACTATTTCCAGTTCAAACATTTACAAGGTACCCACACACTTACACATTTTGATGAAAATAATCTTCTTAGGGTAGCTTTCCTATAGTTATCATCGAATGTTTCATTCATTTGTTGTGCATTGTAAATGTACTGCGTCAACAGTAACACTAAGTAGGTATAGTTTTACTGTTGTTTACAAAAATATGACTGAAATTATCTCTGACTTGTTTCATGAGAAAAAGTTATATTCTGATTTAGTACCAATCAACTCTCAACACATCATTTACACTATATAATACACTAGTAGCACGTCCCGGCTTCGCACGGGTGTACTTATGAAGCTACTGGGTTAAAATATAGCCTTTAACAACCCGGACAGTCCATTCTACACACCTGTGAAAGAATTTTTGAAATTGGTCTAGTAGTTTTGGAGATTACCTCCGTCAAACAAACAAACAAACAAATTATACCTCTTTATAATTTAGTATAGATAGATAAGTTGATTATTGCCTTTAAAGTAATTTCTCATTTTATGTACCTATTCTATTTCTAAATACTTCATCTTATAATTTCAGTGTCTGCAGTACAAGACGGAGATTCAACAAGATGTCAGGAAAATTGATCAGTTTATGTCAAACTTACTGAGGCATATGGCATCGAATGATAACTAAATAAAATTATTCTAAGGTTCTAGTTGTTATTATTTTATATAGAATAGGTATAACTGAGCTAAACCAAAGTCTGAAACCCTGTCAAAAACTTTGTTGGATGTAGCCTTCATCTATCCAACAAATCCATATTTCTTCCAGCTAGTCCCACCAAAATATTCATTCATAAATTTTATTTTAAGGTCTTATCTATAGGGAGTACCTATTTGGGAGTTATGTATAATGACTCTTGGAACTGGACCCTCAACTTCTTTGTTGAAAGAGTGGTTTCAAAATATGGTCTAGCCAGAGTTAGTTGTTGAACTATTTCTGTGTTTGTTGACTCTCTGTGTATGTGTCATGTCAGTACTAAACTGTGATGTGAATGAACCTCAGAGTAGCTTTAGCTATTGGTAGGTATTTCATCTGAGCTGTGAACCATGTCGAAGTATTAATGATGATGATGATGATACTCCTTAGGTTTTTATTTTAGTGAAGATGAAGTAGTTGTTTTTTCTCCTATTCTGTGGTGGTAGGGCAGTTCACTTGTTTTCTATAATATAACTGTTCCAGAGTAGGTACTGGTATTATGTATGTTCTGTTCCGTGAACTGTTCTGTGTTGTGTTGAGTCTACGTAGGCTAGTGCTGCTATTTGTCAATAGATGGCGTAAAAAGAGCGATGCCATCAAAACAGTCAAAAAATGCTATTTGTCAATAGATGGCGTACAAATGATTTTATTAAACCTACACAAAGTAATTTACAACTTTAGAAAAAAACTATCAAGTTGTAGAGATTCAATGGCTTATGTACAAATAAAAAGTTATGTTCTCATCTTATATTTCTTTTTTAAAGCCATGAATGATGAATGTAATACATCCATGTTGATAGCTCATGCACACCTAGGTCAAGAGTGAATCAAACAACTTTTTTCTTCATATGTTTGCTTCGTCAAAACAATGATGTTTAGCCAATCAAATTAAAAAAGTAAATGTCACTTCATAAATACTTCAAAAAATTTGATGGACTCTTCGACATGTTATTTTTCTGTCATGCAGTGTAAAACATAAATAAAGCTTTTCTTAGTTTTTAGTGAAATCATGACTTAATACTCAGGCCTAAACGTTTATTATGAAATAGTACTTTCAAAATTACAACTACCACTAAAATACCTGTTATAATTAATGACATTATGGATGGTTTAATTCACGCGGCATTGGAGGCTGAGGTACTTTCATTTTACGTTTATTTCAGTTTCTATCCTTTAAATTATCAGTCTTGATTATAATTAATGAATAATTACACTCTATCTCTATTGCAGGTAATTTTGAACCGGGCTAAACATGTAAATACGAACTTGACACAGTTTGGTGGTGGTGTCTCCGACCATAAAATGACTTGGACCCACGATAAGATGCATCTAGCTGAATCCGTCGATGAATCAAGAATAAGATTTCAGAGAAACGCCGTTGGTTCTTCGTCCAAGACAGAGAAGTTTGATTTATTTAAAAAACTCCATGAATTGTATGCGGAATTGAGTAGAGATGAGGTGACACAGTCCAACTTTGTAAGTGTTATTCTGATGTTTAAACTGTTCTTAGTAGAATTTTGTGTAAATAATTATGTTCTTACCTTCTCTCTATTTGCAGCAAGGCCTCAAGACAACATCATATTTATTAGAAAAATTATTAGCAACACATAATCTCAATACTTTGATAATTAATTTGTATCCAGGAAACAAGGGGTACTCACTGTCTCTAAAAGTCAATGGTAATACACAACAGTTAAATCCTCCAGATGGTAATGTGAGTATTCTTATTTAATTTTATTATTGCACTGAAAAAAGAAAAGAAGATAAAAGAAATCTCCACCATGAACTGAGAAGTTTATAATTATTTTCAAAACAGTCTTATTTATAATGATAACTAGATAAACAATGGTATATTATAAATATACAGGAAGCTTATCAGCAATCGGTAGTTTTTGATGAATCATTATATTTCTTTAGTTTATAAACAAATGCTTATAATAAAATTCAAAAGTATCAGAAACGACCTATAACTTTTCCCAGGCAATGCAAGAGGAAACGCTTATAGAAACCCCAACATGGCCATATGAAGAGGAAGAATTACTCAGTTATATTGACAATGAAGAACTGCCAGTAATATTGCTTGACTTGCTTGAATCTGAACATTCAGTACTCTTCTATTCTGGCTGTGTCATAGCTCAAATCAGAGACTATAGACAAGCATATCCCAACTTTGTGTGCGACACGCATCATGTTCTGTTGAGACCTACAAATCAGGTTTGTAACACTTATTTAGGTTCTAAATTGTTAACTTTTTTTAAAAATATGGAAGGTTTGTTTGACATGTTGTTTTAAAATAGTATGTTATCAACTTCCCCTTTGTTGTGTGATTTGTGTGAACTAGTTTATGTTAGAGTAGTAAGAGACTGGACTATTAACTGAGTTGAATTAAAATCTATCTACGTTGTACTTTGGCTACCTAACTTTTATTAGCGTTTTAGTATTTGGGCTTATGTCTAGCATTGGGCGTCGTTAGACTGAAATTGATAATGATAATGAATTCTTTCAGAGTATACTAACCGACGCTATGTGCATCGGTGGTAAATGTGGTTGGGGCGGTGAGGAAAGGAGTGCCTTGGAGGCTGTGGAGGCAGCTTTAGTCCACGCAGCGGCGCCGCCGCTTTGCCTTGACCCACGCCCAGCTGTGGGGCTACTCGCAGCCAGATTACATGCTACATCCAGACTGTTTAATACTCCTCGGATACGGAGGCAGGCTAAGAGATTTTCACAGGTATGATTTATCATACAGTAAAGGTATAAAGATTATAATTCAGTCCAGATAGTTGAGAAAAGTTTCAACTATGATTTTTAAAGGACCACTAGCTTCGTCCCGCGGTGTTATCCGCAGTGAATAGTCCTGTGAGAATTCCGGGGCCAAAAGTAGCCTGTGTTAGTTCAGGATCTAAGCTATACTGGTACCAAATTTAATTCAAATCCGTTCATAGTTACAAACTTTCACATTTGCCCCCTTTTGCATATTGAACCAGTAAACTTATATTAGCTAATACGGATATTAAATCTGTCGCTATCTCTTTTTGTTGCCATAAGAGTAAGAAAAAGAGAACATATTTGAAACCTATATTCAATTGAGAAATCCTTATGAATAAGACTTATAATATTACCAGGATTTTTATGCTAGTAAAAGTAAACCATTATTTCAGGTGGCAGTAAATAGAAAAAGAAAACTGGATCAGTTCACGCATCATCATGGTTTGGAGCTCTTAGATTTAATACATCGTCAAAGAGCGAAAAACAGCAAACAATCTACCCCATCGAGAAGTTCTAAATATCCTAAAAAACCACCTGAGGTAGGTTTTTTTTACCTTACTTTTAAGTTTTATTTTGAAAAATGCTTTACAACTGTTAACTGTTTTTAAGTTCTAACATTAGATAGAACATTCTTACAGAAGTTTCTTAGATACAAATTATTGCTTACAAAATCAAAATTTTCTTTGATATACCAAATGTATCTTTCTTCCTACTGATTTTAAATCTTAAAATCATTTGAGAGATGCACTTTTAAAACCTTTGTATGTTTCTGCCTCAATCAGTCCTTACCAATTTGAATGAAACATGCAATAGTCACAAACTATAAGCCAAAGCACGGGCAAACTAGTAATACATTTTAGATCAAATTGTTAATACCCTCTTTTCCACAGGTGTTCAAAATAATAGATCTACCGAAAGCGGACACAGTTCTATTAGCCCCGCCGTCAGAACATGTAACGCCCCTCCGTCTCGGTCGGATCTACGAAAGGAATCGACCAACGCCCGACTGCCAACCACAGATAGTAGAAGAATATATACTAGAGACAGACAAATCTCCATCAAGTAATGGAACCGGCTGTTTTCATATACGACTGTCGATATTACAAAGGCCGTCGGATCAAGAGTTTTTGGGAGAGTTATATGTTGATAGGGATCATGTGGAGGGTGAAAGGAATGGAGCTTCATGTCGGTTTAGTTTAGGTATGTTTATTTACTCTAGTGTAACTTAGTAGTTAACTTAAATGTAAGCATGTTAAATGACGTTCCCGTCTTTTAAAGTCATGACGGAGGCCCTTAGGTGGCCTAAGTAGAGACTCTCACATTCATATCCTCTTTCACACAATTTTATGTATGGTAGATTTTTGGTAGTAACATGTTATTTATCCTAGTTATATATCATAGTTTTGTTAGTAGGTGTACCTACCTACTTGCTTTGTTCATCTAGTCCCTCTTCTGTATTCCTACCTAATTCTGTGTGTATGTTTGAATAAATTCTATTCTATTATCCTCAGGTACCCGACAACACGCCAGTAAATACATAACGCAGTTCACTGAGATATTTACTGAGGAGGGTCGCAAGGCGGTGCGAATACGGCATACGATGCCTGGACAAGTACCGAGGGTCTCATTCACCGGTGACATAAGAGAAGTGGTGAGTTGTTTGGGTTTTCCTTCAAAAAAGGAGTTTATTCGACCGTATTAATACAGGTTTGGGCAAATTTTTGGTCATTAAAGGTTAAAAAGAATAGGTACCATTTAAAGGCCAAAATTCTGCTCCGCCGTGTTTATTTTGTTATGTGTGTTCGTACGCGGATAACTTCGTCGTTTATAAGCAAATCAATTTTGATAATACTTTTTTTCATTGGAAAGAAGATGTTCGAAGTATGATATACAAGTTTTCGATAATCTTCGGAGTTATGAACAGACATGCCCCCCCAGATTACAATAAAGAGAAAAAAAAATAATGACGTCATCATAAGTCTACCTATAATTTGGTTAAGTGGTCAATTGGACTGATGCTTGACAATTTCCAGGGGCAACAGTTGCTACTTCAACAGAGGAACGCAGCAGCTGCGGCGATCAATAGCGCGAATGTGCAGAGGACAGTCAATATCGCGCCTGCTGTGTAAGTCAAAGACAAAGCTTAAGTAAATAAGTTGAGGAGAAAACTTTTTGCCAATTTCTCGATATCATCTCCAAAACTAGCTAATCAATGGTCAAATATCGTGACAAATTTGTTTCTAAGTAAAGATTTGACCATTGATTAAGAAGTCTAATTTTAATATACTTTCTCATATAGTACATTTGCCTAAATACATTACGGAAACAATATTTCAGGAGTGCAACGATAACAGCGCCACCTAACACAATACCTACGCGGCAGTTACCGATCTTGGTAAGCATTCAGTAACTTACTGACAATCGCAATATCTTTTTTTTATACAGCGTCATTTAGTCCCAAACTAAGCATTTCTGTCATCTGGTTATGTAAATTACTGATATACAAGTGTTACATAGTTTTTTTTGTGAAAACATACATAATAATATTATACATTTTTATTTTTGTTTACTATGGGTGGATATTTGACCTTAATTCCATTCAAGAAATTTCAAAACTACACATAGTAAGCAAATTCAAAGATAGATTGGTTATTGAGACTGGAAAGTGTTTAAGTTAAATGAATTTTGCAATATTCTTACACTATATTTTGCATTACAGCAAGCGCAACTACAACAAGTCGGCAACGCCAACACCAACATTGGCAACGTAACAAACGTCACCAACGTCGGCAACGTGAATGTAGTCGGCAATGTTGGCGGCGTGGTTACAAATGTTGGCGGCGTGGTTACAAATGTTGGCGGCGTGGTTACAAACGTTGGTGGTGTGGTTACTAATGTTGGTAGCGTTGGTAACGTGGTCGGAAATGTTGGGAGCGTGGTCGGAAGTGTTGGGAGCGTAGTCGGAAGTGTTGGGAGTGTTGGGAATGTGATGGGCGCGGTTACACCTGAAACAATGAAGCAGCAACCATCGCCTAGTACACCTAGGCTATCACCACAGGTAATTTATAAAACTTGCTCTTTTAAAACAAATCTAAGTAATGCAATCTTGATAGATCGTCGAAGTTAAGCAAATTTTCTGAGCGGTCACTACTTGAATGGGTGACCGCAAGTGGCATTATTATCTGAGCGCTTCCGTACTTTGAAAGGCACGTTAAATTGTTGGTACTTATAGGCTTTTAAAGTCGTAAAGCCATGACCGAGGCCTTTAGGCGGCCTAAAAACTCCGTCAGCATAGTTGGCCACTTGCACATACGAACGAATGGACAATCGATCTATGTAAAAACATTATTGTAATAATGATGTTATTACAGGCGTCAACGAATCAACTCCTAGCGCAACAACTAACGAATCCACCTCAGCCGCTGAATACGCAGAAGATGCAAGGCACTATCATACACATACAGCATCCGTTGATGTCCAGTGCTGGCACCTCACAGGTAAATAATAATAAATAAATATAAATATCCTTGAACATTCCACGGAGCGTCATCTAGTCCTAAGCTAAACAACTTAATGCTTGTGTTATGGTTACCAGATGACTGATATAATACTTATACTTCATTTCTTGAAGCTAGCTACTAGGAAGAAAAATAAACGCACGTGATTGGTCGTCGAAAATAATTGTCTATTCTCGTGATTGGCTAGATTTGACAATTGACAACGACAATTGATTTGACAATCTAACCAATCAAGAGGATTAAATTGTGCTTATAAATAAAAATAAACCCTATCTCCAGGTACAAAACATTCAATATACAACAACGTCGACAACACAACAGAAGACCACGGCCACTAAACCTCGAACCACCAACCCAGCGATCAGCGCGCTCGTTACTAGTTTAATGAACTCAGCACAACAGTTCCAACAAGGTAATAAACTGAACACTAGGCTTAACTTTACTTAATTTAACTTAACTTAACGCTAGGCTAAACTTTACATAATTTAACTGCGGCGATGATAGTTGCGACGACAATTTACATTATATTTGTTAAAAACTCCGCACACTTTGCCGTCTGAGTCTACTAATCGCGAAAAGTTAACAGCGAATATTTGAGGTCAAGCCATTGTCACTGTGGTGTATTGCATATTGTGTAGAATAGTGACAGTGCATGACAGTGACAGTTATATAAACATGGTACCTACAAACATGGCATGCAAGAAACTTCACAACTATAATAGAATAAGATTTCCATTTGTAAATTCAAAATTCTGTGATACCAAAACTGTTCTCTATCGATTCTAAACTTGTTTATATATTCTTTACAGTGTTAGAACCACTCTTTAGTACTTCTAACTAAACATCCTAACCCTTTACAGCGGCAGCAAGTCAAAACGCAGCAAAAGCGGTCGCAAGCTCAGGCAATAACAACAACGCAACGATACTGAACCTTCTAAACAGCGCACCAGCGGCCATGACACATGCAACCAACGCAGAATCAAGAGACGGACACAAACTATTGCCTAGAGTGTCGATAGCGGGCGCTAGGCTGGTCACTGGCACTACTGCGTCACACACTATACCCACCTATACTTCTCAGGTTTGTTATACTAGCAACTAATTTCATGACACATTCAATTAATGCAATCAAGAGACGGACACAAACTATTGCCTAGAGTGTCGATAGCGGGCGCTAGGCTGGTCACTGGCACTACTGCGTCACACACTATACCCACCTATACTTCTCAGGTTTGTTATACTAGCAACTAATTTCATGACACATTCAATTAATGCAATCAAGAGACGGACACAAACTATTGCCTAGAGTGTCGATAGCGGGCGCTAGGCTGGTTACTGGCACTACTGCGTCACACACTATACCCACCTATACTTCTCAGGTTTGTTATACTAGTATTTAACCTCATGACACATGCAATTATGGCAATCAAGAGACGGACACAAACTATTGCCTAGAGTGTCGATAGCGGGCGCTAGGCTGGTTACTGGCACTACTGCGTCCCATACTATACCCACCTATACTTCTCAGGTTTGTTATACTAGCAATTAATTTCATGACACATGCAATTAATGCAATCAAGAGATGGACACAAACTATTGCCTAGAGTGTCGATAGCGGGCGCTAGGCTGGTTACTGGCACTACTGCGTCCCATACTATACCCACCTATACTTCTCAGGTTTGTTATACTAGCAATTAATTTCATGACACATGCAATTAATGCAATCAAGAGATGGACACAAACTATTGCCTAGAGTGTCGATAGCGGGCGCTAGGCTGGTTACTGGCACTACTGCGTCCCATACTATACCCACCTATACTTCTCAGGTTTGTTATACTAGCAATTAATTTCATGACACATGCAATTATGGCAATCAAGAGACGGACACAAACTATTGCCTAGAGTGTCGATAGCGGGCGCTAGGCTGGTTACTGGCACTACTGCGTCCCATACTATACCCACCTATACTTCTCAGGTTTGTTATACTAGCAATTAATTTCATGACACATGCAATTATGGCAATCAAGAGACGGACACAAACTATTGCCTAGAGTGTCGATAGCGGGCGCTAGGCTGGTCACTGGCACTACTGCGTCTCACACTATACCCACCTATACTTCTCAGGTTTGTATTGTAAAAGGTCGCGGCACGCAAAAGAACGCTGAGGGGAAAAGCTGCGCAATACGCGATTTTAAAGAATCTTAGGTCTGATTGGTGGAGGGGTGACGCGGCGCACTTCAGACCATTTGATTTAGCGTGGCTATTGGGTCGTGAACGAGTGACCAGTGCGGAAACAAACCTCCTCCCGTTCCTCTCAACGTTCTTTTTACGTGGTGCAACTAAAACTAGCAATTATTATTATTTAATTACTACTATGCACTATTTAAAAAAGACAAATAGCAATTACTCTCATAGGTACATGACCCATGCAATTAATGCAATCAAGAGACTTACCTGAACTATTGTCTAGACTAGTCTAGATCAACCAACTTAGAATTGCGTTGGAACATGCAATATAAAACCTAGTTTGTAAACCTACCTTGTACCTACACCTGAGGTCCTACCGAAATAAATGTTTTTTCCTCTCATCAACATTAACTTTTCCCCTCTTTTATATTCTTTCAATATCCTTACAGGGAGTAGCCAATGTACAAGTAATGGGCAGTTACCGTGATGGTGATCAAACGAATGTATCGAGTAGTGAGAGTGCATTGTTGGATAGACTGATGGGTGCAGACGGAAATTCAGCGCCAGCCTCGCAAACACAACCCGTCTGCCATTTACAGGTATTTGTGCCTACTATCTCTACTCTCTACTAATATTATAAAGAGTTAATGTTGGTTTGATTGTCTGGGGAGGTCATTCCGCGTCGCGCCTTTTTGTCAGCGCGATCTAGAATCGGGTCATTTTTACTAACGCCATCTTGTAATATATAACTGTAATAAATGTAGTTACATTTATTTGATGATTGTTTCTGAATCGAAATAAATCTAATCTAATAAATCTGTCTTACAAGGAACTAATTTTAAGATCTAATATACCTACCATACATGAAAGCAAATAAACGTTTCAACTATGAACTTAAAGTTTTCTTATCATTTACTCATAATTTCTATGTTCTATTTCCAGGGCCTAAGTCTGACCTCCCTCCAAGGCCTCCAAGGTCTCCAAGGCCTACAGAATGTGCAAGTTCAGATCCCCGGTCTGTCAGCACCCATCTCGCTCTCTCTCAACGTGTCGGGCGCGCCGAGCGGATTGCTTGTCTCTGTCCCGCCTACCACGTCTGTGGTACTCGGGAACCAATCTTCTGTGTTATCACTGCCTATAGGTAAGTGTAAGAGATGGTATGAATAAAATAATTTGCATTGTAGAATTTCAGTTGTAATCAAGACATTATACAAATTATAAAGTACTAGCTGCGCCCTGCTGTTTCACAAGCGTAAGTCCCGTTCCCGCGGGAATATCGGGATAAAAAGTAGCCTATGTGTTTATCCAGGGTATCACCTATCTACATACCAAATTTCAATCGGTTCAGCCGTTTTTGCGTGAAATAATAACAAACATACATACATTCTCACAAACTTTCACATTTATAATTTAGTAGGAGTAGGAAGTAGGATAGGATATGTACGACATTAAATTGATGTCTAATCCCGTCTTACTCACTGGGCCTAAAAGTAAGGGAGACAACACCGCGGTCACCAACGCAAAAGCGGACGATGAAACTGACTCGGCACCAACGGTCATATCATCATTTTTATTTCCAGCTCAACTAATGTCAGGCGGCGTGAAGGGCGCGGTGCGGGGGGGCAACGTGCAGCTAGTGCGGGGCCCGCGTCCCCCCCGCCCCCCCCTGCCGTGCCGCGCCCCGCCGCGCGCCCCCGCGCCCTGCCCCGCGCCCGCGCTGCCACACCCCGCGCCCCCAGCCTCGCCCGCCGCCGCAGGTAACTATATAAAGACGAGGTGCGAGGGGGACACGTGCAGCTAGTGCGAGGGAGACAACATGATAACGTTCAGTGTTATTATAGGGGTTTTCAATGACCAATTAATATAGAAGTCTATAGTTGCACTGCACAGTTTTTTTTAGGAAGCTTAGACCAGATTGTTGGAGGAGTGACGCGGCGCAGTAAAATTACCGTATTCTGTTCCACTTGTATTTCTTTTCCCACAGCGACAGCGTTTACCGCTAAGTCTGAACAGACCTTAACTTTTGACTTATTTAACCTAAATTCTGATTTCCTTTACTATAAAGTATGTAAATAATGTAATTTTCAGGTACGGCTCAATTTATAACGCAAGCTCAAGCGCAAGCGTTGACCGCGCACCAAGTGAGACGGAAATCGAACGCTGACAGTTCATAGTCTCTACTACAATTGCTATCAGACTACAACGAGTTTGATAGTGAATTGTAAACTATAGTGGTTACAGTGAATTGTGCTAAACAGTTTTAAACTGTGAATATTGTGAATTCAGTGGCTAAGTTCAAAGTGAATTGTGTATTGACTAATACAATCACTATCAGGCTATAGTGAATGTTTAAGGACTCAAACGAGACGCTAGAAATCAATGATATTGTGAATTATTTATATTTTAAATGCATAATAGATTACCCAGACGCACGCTGAAAAGTCTATAGAAACTTTTCTATAAGGTTTTTGTATCGCCATCTCTCTTAAACGTGATACAAAAGAAAGAGATGAATGTCCTCAGCGTGAGTCTCGACTGACCTTCATGGTGCAGCAAGCTACGAACTGCCATTTTTGTCTTTTAAATGCTGTCTAGTCTTTTATTGGTCTACTTTAGCTTACGTGTATCAACTAAACAAAATATAATTCTGAATGTGATTTAGTTTGATACAAGTAGACCTTTAGTGCTCATACTAGGTCTTTGAATATGATTCAAACATCTCTATAGCAGGGGTGGCCAACTTTTTTAGACCCAAGATTTACTGTTACCATAACACAAACATTAAGTTGCTTAGCTTGGGACTAGATGACGCTGTGTGGAATGTCCAAGGATATTTATTCATTTATTTTATTTTACTGTTTACTGACGAACCTCTTTGCGATAAACCAATTGAATTGGTACTTCTTAAAATCTATACTATCTAAACTATACTAATATTATAAAGAGGTATATATAGTTGTTTGTTTGACGGAGGTAATCTCCGAAACTACTCAGCCGATTTCAAAAATTCTTTCAGCGATGTGTAGAATGGGCTGTCGGGATGGGTATAGGCTATATTTTATCCCGGTAGTTTCATTTGTACACCCGTGCACAGCTAGGACGTGCTGCTAGTTTTAAATAAAACAATGTAGCTCATAATTTTAGGCAAGCTACGTTCGACTGGAGCTCTAATCGACCGGTCGAACAAGTTGGCCACCCCTGCTCTATAGCATTGTCGTCATAAAATGCGTAAAGTTGTTTGTATCAAATTCAGTGTTTTGAAAGGACAAAAGTCTATGTAAGAGCACAAATTTTCTCGTTCGAGGTATGCAATGTCCGACAAGGAACATGGTATTCCGTGACGGAGTGATCCATTGGCGAGTAAAACCGCTTTACACTAGCGGGCGAAATGATGGTACTATCTTATGGTACGGCTCATCAATGGATCACCCCCTTAAGCTTTTATGACAGTTCCATAGTGTTCACGTTTTATAGATTATATTGGCATAATTTACAGACTAATCGAGTAGATAAACGAATATTTTTGCAGTACTTACCGATTTATTCAAGAATAGTGAGAATTAAATGAAGTGTTATTAACGCAAAAATCAGATTATATAAATGCTTGGAGGATATATATTTGCTACAAATAAATATACATTATACAGTGTGTTGTAGCTCAATGTTAGTTGTTTATCCCGTAGTTATTACGAGAACATCTTGTACAAAAAGTAGTTTGCTTTTAGAGAAAAACAGTTGTTTAGCGCAATTCTATTTTAATCCCTCGTTAAATTCATTTGCTGTTATTCGTTTCTTCTAGATTTTGAATGAAACTAAACTCTATTTTTTACGATTTTAATGACGTCATCGGTGGTACATTTTATTTCCGAATTGTATCATATTATACGTAATATTTCTCTTTTGAAAATCGTAGTTTACAGTTGCATTATTATAAAAGCAAAATCTTTAACTGAAAACCGTGTGTTTTCTAGACTTGAATTTGTTACTCTTTAAAGAATCGTTAATATTTTAGTAAATTTTACTGCATTTACAACGAATTATTGTTTAAGCGCTGCTCGTTATTTATCTATTTGTTGGTTATGAACTCTGCTCAGCACTAAACTATTAAACTTAGAAATAAAACAGATTGTTGCTTGTAAATTACGTGTCATCAAAAATACATTATAAGAATGAGCGATCGTGATACGCATTTAATTGGTACTATGAATACATAGGTACCTATACTTCATTTATTGAAACGAGCTAATAGGAAAATAAACTCACGTGATTGGTCGTCGAAAATAATTATCTTTCTCATGATTGGCTAGAATGTCAAATCAATTGTCAATTGTCAAATCTGCCAATCAAGAGAAAGACAATTATTTTCGACGACCAATCACGTGAGTTTGTTTTTTCGTCCTATTAGCTCGCTCAAGAAATGAAGTATAGGTTAAAACATGAAACTATACTCGTCCGTGGCTTCGCTCACGCAGTACCTACATTGATAAAAATCCTGATGTGCTATTCCAAATCATAAACTATGTCTATTCAAAGTTTCTGCAAAATCCGTTCAGTTATTTTTGCGTAAAAGAGCAGCAAACATACATACAAACTGTCTTCGTAATATTAGTGGGATGGCAAATGGCTAACTCTGTTGTGTTTGAACATTTATTTCGTTACACCATTGCCTAATGCCTGAATACTGAAACTATAATTAAATACTTAAGACCGCATTCAACGTTAAATTTTTTGACAGATTTGTATGGACAAATGTCAAATTATGACATATTGCTACACTTACTTTAATTGGCGTTTCAGTATTGGAGCGTAAGACACCCTAAGGCATTAAGCAGAAGCTTGAAAAAAAACTCAGTAAATGAACTTTATACATTTGATCGTGTAATATGACTATATATATACACTCAAATTAGTTACCTATTATGTCATATATCGTTAATCATGTATTTTTAATATTTCAAAGTCACAAAATATTTAATAATCTATTTATAATGCGTATGGAATTGACAAATTAAAACTAATTGATCATGGTCATGACATATTTTGTTGACTGAAGCGTGCTTTTGAATCGAATAGTTTGGCAGAGTTGTGACATCACTGGTCACAGAAGCCATAATAAGTGAAGTGAATCTAATAGTTGAGAATATAAAATAACAGAACGACTAAATATATTTATGGAAACATAAAACCAAAATGCAATGTTCGGTGGGATAATGAAGATACATATTAAAATACACCAAAGTGCGGTGCTTTAGTTAAATCATCATGTATAAAAGTTATACATAAAATAATATGTTTAATGATCATTTTACTTAGATTATTATGCATACGGCTGTTTCGTGTTACCAAAAAATATATCTTTTTCTTTAACGTTTTTAAACTAAAAAAAAGTTCCATAATTCTGGTTAATTCTGGATAATTGCAAACTATAACCTAAAAATTTAACTATTTTGTTTGTTATGAATTGTTGTCCCACTCTAAATGTGGATTTTTTTTTAATGAGATTTAAAGACATCTTCATTCATCTTCATAGTTATTTCCTTAAAATGAGTATCGAAATATAAGGAACGCGCCCCTGTATTTAAAAGGGCCGTTTTGAGTCATAAGCCAATCATTTTTAAGAAGATTAAAATCACAATTAAACTATTTTGTCAGTTCAACGATGAAAACTTGATTAGTCGTTTTATTTCATTGGTAAGTACTTAAAACTTTAATTAGGAACGTAATCAATTGTAGAGTGCATGCTCACATGTCTAGATCAGTATTAAAAATAACACCCATGACTTATGATGATTTTTCAAATCGTAAAAAGTACAATAGGTAGTTCGAATATGTGTTATATGTAAATATTGTAAATTAGGAACGAGTGTAGGCATGACAGGATGTTAGTATAAATAGGTATTGTGAGAATAAACGAACGAATATTTTTTCAAACGAACAGATTTCACTATTGTAAATGTTAATACAGGGGCTATAGTAGGAGTAGGTTATTGTGCGTCCCTCTTTCTCCTTTGAAGAATTATAATAGACTTTTCACCTGCTTCTGAAGTCCGACTAGTATTTCAATACATTTTTTTTTCATTCATAAATGCCACTTTGTCAAGATTGCGTTTGGAATATTACTTTTTATACTATTTTTTTTTTTGGTTTAAAGTACTTTCATTTTTATTTCAAATGCAACAATTGCAGACGTAATGTCGTATACAGGACCATCAATAACCTTCGTATCACATTTTTTCATGCTTTATTTAACTTCACTTTGTATTTTTTTTAACGTAAATGGTAGAAATATCCCAAAAAATATGATGATGTTCTGAATATACACAAACCGTGGCATATATAGATATGCCACGGTTTGTGGACACACAGGGTATATACCCTATGTATAATAACATATTGTGTTTCTTAAATAAATTTCCACACAGATACTGTAAAAAACAACCCCGAATGTATATTTGTATATTTTAGAGAACTATTTACTTATGTATTCAAAGCAATATACCCAAACAATGCCTTATTAATGCAAATATAAGCCGCGATGAAATGTATGAATCCTCCTGTATATTAATATTTATTTAGTTTTGTATCATCATCACAGAAACTATTGTTAAGTTTCTTCAAATATTTTTACGTAAATGTATAAGTGTATCAGCTTTTAGTATTCGGGTGCAAAATGAACTGTTTTCTGTTGTTGCAATTCTCGCGCACAAATATTTGTAAAACGATGTTTTAATCAGACCGTTGGACTAACTTAATTTTTTTCCTTTATCCAAGATAATTAGAGTCGAACATAGCTTGCAACTTAATCTCTATAAAAAACGAAAGCTCAAAATGTATTTTCTGCCCCCCGATGGACTACGTGGTTCGAAATTGTGTCGAATCAAAAATCACAGTAGGTAATCCACGAAAACAACTGTGAAATATGATAGAAAGTAAGTTACTTATTTTGCAATAAATCTGGCCATAATTTGCGCAGATTACTGTTAGTTTTGATTCGATACAATTTCAAAACACGAAGACAATCAGCTGGCATTTTTATGTGAACTAGATGAGGTTTTTTTCATGAAAATGTTGATTACCCTGGTTTTGACCATGGCAATATGTAGTTGAACTTGAATTTGTAAATAATAGGTGAACTTTTGTATCGAGTTTTGTTCCTAAACTGTAGATGCATCATAGAAATATTTCGTTATTTAATAACTTAGGCAACATAGCAATAATCAGTTTCATATTCTACAACATACACACCTGTTTTATTGTTGAAACTTAAATCAGAATGTTCTAGATTATGCCCTAGTTATAATCACTGTTAAATTTTGTAAGCTGACTTAACAAATCATCTCATATATATGTGTCATATGTCATTCCATAAAGTGAAGCGTGTTTTGAACGCCTCAATGCGATGCCCCGACGTAATTTCATAGATAACTTGCCCTTGGTGCTTTTGCACTTATTACTATTTGATATGACCCACTACTACTACTCACAAGGATATTTTGACCACTAAATGTAAACGAGCAATATTGTGTTGTGCTACAGTAGACAGTAGACGATTTTTAGGATAAATGTGCGAGTTGTTGATCTCAAGGTTTAGTTTATTGATGTAAATGTTTGTAACGTAAATATTATTTGAAAACGAATGTATATTTTATGATACAGTCGATTATTGTATATATTTTGGTAAGGAGATTTTTATAGGTCACTCTTGAATGGTTGTAACTGTAAATTAGGGCATGTTTCACTGTCAACTGTTTCGTTTGTATAGCTGTAAATATGAGATGTGATATGCATACTGACTTACTGTTTATAGCATACTTAATGTGTACAATAAAAGTATATAACGCGTTGACATGAATTTTTGTGTAAAGGTAAAATTGATATTCTAAAAATTTACTTGAATACGTTGTTCAGATATACGTGAAACTAATAAAATAACTTTTACAATATGTGATATTTATTTAAGATTTTCCAAAACTTAGCTCTAGACTTTATCCCTAATGCATCATGAATTATACTTATTATACTTTTATAAGTGTATTCGACTTCAATGGCTTGTATTTATATGGATCACACTAGTTCAGTTGAAAATCTTATAACCTGATTTCTGCTTGAGTTTTGAATCTACATAGGGACTATATTTAACTAAGATCAAAGCTGAAGTGATTATCTGTTCTACCAGCCTAGGGATGGGTTTATAAGGAAAACTACATATTTATTTGGTTAAAAAAGTATGCCTTTTTATTTTTTTCTCAAATAGACTTCATCTAAATTTTATAAGAACATTGGACACAATCGAAGCTTTTTTACCGATAAATAAGTATAAATAATTTTATATTCACATAAATTATCTTATCTATACATACATTACATTTATTTTAATATCAGTCCTCTCAAAAGGTCCATTCTCTCCCTGCAAATTAAACAATAATATTTACACGGCGATAGGGATTCGCGACTACCGTACATACATACATCAACAATAATTAACAATCAATAGAGACTATTTACAATTTAGATTCACGCACGCATTCATCCGTCGCCGTTCACGCACATCGATACATTCACACATTTGGCATTCGGATGGCGCGTCACTAGCAGAGATCGTCCCAGGCGAGCCACCAGGGCGCGCGGCAGTCCTCGCGCTTCCGCCGGCGTCGCTCGGCGCGGTCCGAGCGCTTCTTCACGAAGCGCACGTTGTACGGGTCCTCGGCCAGCTCGGGGTACCGCGTCACGTCGTGCGCGTACTCTCCCTCGTACCCGGCGGCCGAGCCCGCCTTCTGTATCTCGTCCAGCTCCGCCGCCGACCACTCCAGCGAGCCGCCCAGCCCCCCGCGCAGCGCCTCCCGCTCGCGGTGCCACGCTTTACGAACCGCCGCTGCACGAGCGTGATGCAGCAATCTCGCCTTCTCCCTCTCCGCGCTCGTCCCGTATCTCAAATTCACCACGCTCGTCCCTCCGTGGATCTTCACGTCCGCGTACGAGCGACCGCCCTCAGCCGCCTCGTGGAACGTCACGTTCAGTTTCCCCTGCATTCGCTTCAGCTGCTGCTTATCGTCAGCGGCGCGCCACGTCTCCTCCTTCACGAAGTAGAAGACGTCCTGCTGGTCTCCGTGCACCACGAACGAGAACGGCAGGATGTGAGATCGGTTGAACACTGACGTGTACACGTCCCGGTATATGGCGTTGGCGGAGGGGACCGTGGTCACGACGGCTCTGCCTCGGGAGTTGCGGGAGACTAGGATACCGCGGCCGAACGGAGGTTCCGAATCCGACCCTATCCTTTTAGGAGAAAGGTTGAGAGCGTCCGTTTTCAAAGCTGACATGGCCGGGATCGAGAGGCTTCTGAAGTCAGCTATTCTTTTGTTTGACATGTGTGACAGGAATCCTGATTCGATGGTCACCGATGGAAGAAGCGACATGGCGGAGGGCAGGCCGGGCCCGCTCTCGGCCGGCGCGGTGCCCCACACGGGGCGGCCGATGGGAATGCTGGGGAGGACGGAGCCGCCAGGCAGCTCGTCGGGATACAGCTGGGGAGCCAAGCTCTTGGTGTCATAGCCGAGAAGTTTCAACCAGGATAAGTGATCTGTGAAAAAAAACACTATGTAAGTGCATTTAAAGTTACTATTTAGCGTATAATATAGAATTATAATTTTTGACATGGTTTGGTTGATAAATATCGCTCGTAGCTTTATTATTATGTATTAATTACCTGTAGGTTTCTTGTATTGCGGCACAACATTGATGGGATCATTTCCGTTGAATCTGTACAAATGCAGTTGCGTTGGAGTAGTTATTCTTTCAATCAAATTCTCCCACAGCGGTGACATCCATTGCCCAATCAAGGGATCATACACTTTTCCATTAGCCATATGGACAAGTGACGTCACTTGATCGAGCAGTCCACCGCAAAAGTCCACTGGCAGGTATAGGTAAGGATTGGAGTCGTATACAATGTGTCCGTATGGAGATCTCATTATTTCTCTAATACCCTCTCCGTATTGGTTGAAGACCATCACTGGGGTTCCGCATTGGTCTGTGGCAATGTAGTATTTGTGTCGGGCAACCTGTAAAAGACCATAGAATTCAGTAAAACTCCCGTTAACATCTCATCTCGTCTTGAGTGTCCAGACACAGTAAGAAATAGTTTTTACCTGTGTATAAATAAGGTGTCCTCGGTCATCATAGACTAGTGTCATGAATCTGTTCTCCCTCGGTGAATAGATATGGCTGACTTCATGTGGTTTTTCTTTGTTCGTGTAGAAGAATTGTGTTACGTTTCCAAAGTTATCCTTCCTCGTTGAAAGTCTGAAAATTAATGGTAGGTTAGTCCGTATGGAGATCTCATTATTTCTCTAATACCCTCTCCGTATTGGTTGAAGACCATCACTGGGGTTCCGCATTGGTCTGGTTGGTTGTATGTCGCTATGTTTATTAACAGTGAAAATGTACTAAAAAATACGTTACCTATCAAGATGGTCATAGTAGTATCGGACATCGAATCTGCCTCTCTTCATAGCTCGTATCAGTAATCCCTTCGAATTGTACTGGAACTTTTCTTCTCGAGCGTTCTGGGAGACCAATCCTCGACTGTCGTATCTGTACTGTCCTTCACCAAATTTGATAATGCGATCCATGTCATTGTACTCCATTGGTATAGTGTTCCCTCTGTAGGTAAGGGATAACATGTTGCCATTTTCGTCGTATCTAAAACCCCACGGTTCCTGAGCCTCCACTCCAGTTAGTTGACCGTCGCAGTCCCATGTGTAATTCTTTACATTGGTGTACGTATTAACTCCAACGTTTCTGGTATGAGTGCGGGTCTGTGATATTCTGCCATGTCTATCGTAATTGAACTCCATTCGGAAAACTTCCATCCTATGGATATTCACTGTGATTTCTTTTTCCAAAAATTGATCATTCAATACACGTGAGAACATAGCAATGCCGTCATATACAGAAGTTTCGTTCCATTTCTGCTTGGATACAGTAAATTGACCTAATAAATCTGGAGCTCCGGTTTTAGTGTTGTAAACAATATGGTGAGGTATCAGGGTCTGACCACCGATTCGTCCTTGGACCGCAGTTATTCTGTAGTTATTGTCATATTCGTAAATAATCTTCGCGTTGCTAAGTCCAGTTTTAGCACCATAGTCGAGCCTTTCTTCCACTAGTAGTCCACCGACGTATGTGGATTCCCAGCGATAGTCAACATCTCGATCAACGTGCAATATTTCGGAGGGTAATCCATTGTTTTCAGCGTAATGAATTTGTGTCTGACCATCACCGTGAACAACCTCTGAAACTTTGTTGGTTGTAAAGTAGCGGTACACAACCCTCGCTCCGTCGCCGGGGAATACGGTCTGAAGAAGTTCACCAGTATGCGAATAGTGTTGCAGATACTTCTTCATAGAACCAGGTGGACTGTACGTTACTCTTAAAAATCCAATAGAAGGTTGCACGCTAAATGAGTGGTTAGTTTTCGAAGGCAAGATAACATGAGTAAGGCCACCATCTTTGTCATATTCGTATTTGAAGCTCCTTTGACTTGCCAGGGTAATCTTAGATACCAGATTACCATCGTTATAATAAATGAACTTTGTTCCGTCCTGCGGACTAGTAATCTCTGAAAGCATACCATGAGGGTCATAGCTATAACTTTCCTCTGTAACACCCCACTTCCAGCCATTTACACGATTGAATCTATCGTATGAAATATTGAGAGGTACTCCAGCCCCATGAGGTTGGAATAGCAAAGGTAATCCAGCTAAGTCATATGTGATTGTAAACAAGGGGTTCCGATCAGCATTGAAGAATGTCTCTCGACTTTTGCGTTGGTCGAATTCTATGATCAGAACTCTGGAATCATTTACCCATATTTCCCGGTTCAGTGTTTGTTGTGGGTTTCGGACATCACCAACCAATGTATATAGAGAATACATGTTATTGATAAGGGCATCTCCGAAGGTAGTGGTTTGATGAGACCACATGTGTAACATTTCTGCTTCTATTGGTAGAGCAGCCTCTAGCAGAGGGTGCTTTGCAGCTGCAATACTCTCAAACTTGCCAGACCAAGGAGTTTCGAGGATTAAAGTATTGTTTGAATAAATTCGTCCTTCAGTTACTTGCTTTCCATTGTTTATAGATATCTGCTTGAATGACTGTCCATGAAGAACGTATTCACATTTCTTGGCAACACCCACAGGGATCGTGCTCGATGGGTTTGATACAGTGACGGCTAAACCGTAGTTCTTTGCAAGTCCTGATGTTATGTGTACTTGCTCTCCAGAAGGCATTATGATTCTGGTGACTCGACCAAGTTCATCATAATTATAGATCACCGTGTCACCAGCCTAAAAAAAACAACCTCATTATTAAAACATTGCACACTTCTTAGGAAATAATTTTTTTTTATATTTAAATATCCAATGAACATTATTCTGAAAATAAATACTTACGCCTGATCGACTGTTTAGTAATCCAGTTCCAGCATCATAATCGAATTCAATTTCTGTCGTTCCTTTCTCAGCTATCTTCGTAAGATATCCGATACCAGAAATCTTCAGCTCCAACTTATGGTCTTGTGTATTTTCAATGGAGCTAACTACATTGCTATAATCTCTGAGCAACTGTATTTTGTTTCCGGAAGCGTCCGTTACTGTCGATAGTTTACCAAAGCTGGTGTTCTTTGAGTACAGGAATGAGTATCTCGTCTTTCCAGAAGTAAGATCTTTGGTAGTAATGTGTTGACCGTAGCGGTTGAAGACGTATATTTCTGATGTTGGCGGATATGGTATTCTGAATTCACCGTTTTCGTCGTGTTGTGGCAAGTAGTGTTTCAGTGCCAATATGTGAAGAGATCCTGTAAAAAAAAGAAACATGATTTAGTATCGGTATTACGATATACAGGAAGTAATACTTTAAAAAAATCTTAGGTTTGACAATTTACCTTGATCAACAACATTGAGGACGCCATCAGGTGTAACAGCGAGAGCAGATATCGTTTGGAATTTAGCGTTGGATGAGAGTAAAGTTTCGGTACTAGTAGGTGGTTCGTCTCCTGCCATTACACTGAGACGACAAGGACACCCTGCTCCCTCATCACGAGAGTTGGCAGGAACAGAGGTCGCAGACATAGATGTATTGCATTCACAGCTAAGTTCTTTTAGATTCTCTTGCAACTTTCCAGCGAAGTGCATTATCTTGCCGGAAGGATCAATCGATTTTATAGTATTAGTCTTCTTGGAATCTGATTCGGCTACGTATAAAATACCACTCGGCGCGAAAGCCAGTGCCTGAATAGTTCCAAGGCTGGAATCTTCCCTGAATTCAGCATTCGTTTTGTTGACACTCTTGGTGATAGGTTTGCCATCGCTGGTAAGGCGGCAATGTGAGGGTTGACCGGCTACTACTTTGATTTTCATGTCTACAGTGAGCTTCAGGATGATTCTGTCATCAATGAAATACAATGATCCATCAAGAGGAGACAAGGCTACGCCAGTCGGCCACTGAAGTTGTGCTTCGTAAGGCGCTATGGCACCGCGGCAAGGAACTGGTGACCAGTGATTGTGATGTCCATGGTGTCCGACTAAAGTATGTATGATACCATTAGGATCAACTGCTCTGATGTTTGTTCCATCGGCAATATACATAGTTCTATCTGCTGCTATTGCAAGACCTGAAACAATAATGTAGAGTTTAGAGAACTGAGTCTCACATTTTTTTAATTCAGTAAGTACTCTAAATGTGTTGTAATAGGCATGTTACCTTTAGGATGGGCCAGCTTAGCCTTTATTGCGGGTCCTTCGTCACCACAGTTGGAATCGTCACCAGGAACGCAACGGTCTCCACTACCGACAACAGCTTCAGAATTCAAGCTTGGATCACGAACTTTCTCTAATGCAATTACTCTTCGTACTTGGTGTCTTTCAGAGTCGGATATGTAGAGGTATCCATCAGCTGGAGATATGCAGATGTAGTACTGATATGCGACTTGCGTGGTTCTGAAAATAATATAGTCATCATTAGTTTAGTGTACCTTGACTTGGTGTCATAGAAAACCATTGTCTGTTTTAGTGAATAACTTACTCAAGTTGGAGCACAGTGATAACAACACCTTCAGGCGTGATTCGCCGTACAAGGTTGAAGTCTCCGACGTACAAAGAACCATCAGGTCCAGATGTCAATGCGGTTGGTGTGAGGAGACGTGAATCTGCTGCCTTGCCATTGCAGTGATCGGGACAGTCTAGAGATCTTTGAAGGCCTGTGCCCATTACCACCTACAACAAAAATGAAGTTTTAGTTTTCACGTAAGTATCTGATAAGTTTTCACATACCTACCTGATAATAAGGTCTGATTATTTTTTAACATTGTTATTTTATTTACCTGAACAGTTCTCGGGTATTGTTTCAAATGCAATAGAGCTCCATCGCCTTTCTGTAGAATACCTTCATGGAAGTTATAATGATGATGAATGTCTAATCCCCAACCTCCAATATCAGATATATCGACATCAAATCCTGTCAATGTGGCTGTCTGCGTTTCCCAGACTATCGAAGAGCATGACGAGTATTCGTAACCGATTGAGATCTTAGCTTGCGCTTGTCCGTAAACCTTCTGCTTATAGACATTCCTCTTATTCCAAGCGAAGACGTGGGTCAGGTCTGGATCTGCCTCGTAAGTATGTGTATGTAAAGATCCTTCTATTTCCACCCTCACATGGACGCGTGCTAACGAAGCGGGTACGATCTTGCGAGTCAGTTGGATATGTACACAGGACAGATAGCCAGCGGCTTGAGATGATCGGTAAGTCAGTTTCACCAATGAGCCGGGAATGCTAATAGAGTCGGAAACAATCTGGAAGAAAACAAATGGGCATATTAATTGCGTAAAAAAAGACAGTGATTACCAAAGTGTAATCAACCGCGCTTTGGTAATACAGGCATTTAGAATAATTTAAAGATATTTAAAGGGGTTCGAGACGAAACATGATCACAGTTTGTAAAAGTTGGCATTCCATAATGTACCATGTGTAACTTAGCTTCCTCACGACGTTATCCTTCACTCACACATGTAAACTTCTGTCATTTGACTAACAAGAAAATAAGAAAGAAATATTTGTTTATTTGAAGGATCTCAAATATCGCATCGAGACATAGTCTTATAAGCTAGCCTTTTCTGTTCGCTTCTGTACAACTTTCATGTTTTCCTTACCTGTGCTTCAGGATAGATAACAGTTGTGGTAGTAGCAGAAGACGCAGCCGGAGCGGCGAGAGGCGGTACTGCCACTACTTCTGGTCTTAGACGCTCATGATCGTGAACTGCACACGGCGGTGATTCCACCTCCCACCATTGAGGAGTTGGAGCCCAGTCTAGGCGAGGTGGTGCTCTGAAATAAAAAGGTAATCAAAATGGTACTCTCAAAAAAACCAGGTCTAGTGTGTCACAAAAATAACCTACGCGACAAGGTGTAAACGAAGCATATTACCTTACCTATCAGACTAACAGCAGCCACTCCACTTAAATAATTGACGATAGTCGATTTGAACTGAGGCATCTTCTTTCTGTGATGTGATGAAGAATTGTTAAAGAATTTAACAAAATAGTTTTAGAAAAACTCAGACAAGGAGACCGTTATCAAAATTATCAAAAAGAAAACATAAACCGGGGGACAAACAAACGTCGAGCATAAACAGAAAAACCACATTTTTTTGTTTTCTCTTCTATAACCGTTAGATGTTGGAATTTATTCCCTTCAATAACCAATCGTGTTCCAATCTTACCTTGGTGTAGGTACTTTGACGCTCTCATCGCTGAGTTCCATCTGCACTGGTGGCAGCACGACGATCTGGTTCCACGGCACGAAGACTGTCTTCCTGAATGGCTTGAAGGGCGAACGTTGGAACTGCAGGGTGACAGCACCGCCGCCGTTCACGAGTACATCGAACCTGGAAACGAGGGATAGCATGCTTCAATCTTGTCTTGGGTAAGGGATTTTGTTATGGGCATTTATGTAAACTACGTTTAATTCAAAAACCGCCAAAGTCACGCATTGATATGAAATAGTGCACACAGTGTGCATTAAACATTTATTAGATTACAAGCTTTTAAATCATCACTAAATTGCAATTATGTTCTTTTTTTGTAGCAAACCCTAATCATATTTACGCCTTGATGCCTAAAATTCTTTGCAGAAGTGTGTTATTATTCTCAACGTCATAAAACAAGTCTTGGCTTACCTAAAGGTACTAGCGCATCTAGTGATTTATTTCAATGGCCCTAAAACGTTTCAGTGTTGTGGCTAATCAGCTAAACATATAATTTCATTGGTAAAAAAGTAAAGCCGCACGCAACCCTCAGTGAATAATTCGTTTCAGATTACAATCGCGTTAAATAACATTTCCTCATTTAGGAATTAACACTACTTTGATAAAATGTTTCGAATCTTTAGAGCTTGCAGTCCAACTCGTTTTAAAATGCAATTAAGTTTACAGAGTAAAGCTTTACTAACTCCACAGGGGCCAAACGATAAGTGCCTACTTATTTTAAATGTACAGAGTTTTTCGCTGTCCTTTCACCTAAGAAGGAATATAAATGGCGCATTAGAGTAAATCGAGCCGAATAATTACTATTCGGTGAAATTGCACGACTAAATGAAAATAACGAACGCTGTATAAACAAGGAATTCACGGTAATCGATATTTAAATGGTTCGACGTGACACGTTATTTGTTCGCTCGGTTACCTGACCTACCGACGAAGTTAAAGCTAATAGAATTTTATTCAATTCGGAAGTTTAAATTTTAGAGGTATAATTAGTTTATGCCAACAAATTAAAACAAGAACACAGCAAATGCATCCCTTCTCATACTTTTATTACCTACACACAGCTAAAATGCGGCATTGCAATTTTTTCTTTTTTATAGTACCTAAGTGAATATTTTAAGGGTCTTATTCATAAAAACTTGACAATTTAATACAGGTTTTAAGAATGTTTTTTCTTGTCACCCATATGTCAACGAAAAGAGATGGCAACAGATTTAATATGCGTTTTAGCTAATACAGGTTTACTGGTCGAATATGCATAAGGGGGTAAATGTATAATACGAGTAAGTAATAATAATTATCAAGCGAAATAATTTTAGCATTTAGTGGTCTACTCTTAATCCTCCTTATTAATACAGTTGAATTTTTTTTACACCAGTATGATCATAGTGACAAAAATAAGGGGCAAAATATTATCAAACCACATTTTAAATTCGCCATTGTAGGTTGATCACAAACAATCTTACAATGCTAACAGTTTCACTACATATGTAACTACACAAGGAAAATATTTTCGTAAAAAGCACTAACCCTCATCACTTTTGCGTCACTGGTTCTTTGAGTCTATTCGATCATTGATACCATTTCTTTCAAACAAATAAAACAAGGCTCGTGTTGCCTGTAAGACGTAATCTAAAGTTGATAAAGACCAGACATATACCGGTTTACCGCCTCCAGCGAATAATTCAATTTCATACGGGAACAAGCGAGGAATCGACGAAGACCGTGACCGAAAATTAATGAACATTGCACGGATATCAACACAAATATTTATTTTATACGTTAAATTCTCGTAAGCGAAATATAGGGTGTATCAAGGCTATCAGATGATTTCTAGAACGCAGATCATCTCAAAAACTAGCTTATCAAGTCAAACCACGTGACAAGTGTCAGGCAGGTATGGAAAAAAATTGACACGACACTTGATTTGGCCATCGATTAATTAATTTTGAAAATGACCGCGTTCGAGAAACCAGCTGTAAAACCTGTATTTATATATTTCGAAAGTATAAAAAATTTAAAGGCCGAACTTCTTGAACTAGAAAAAAAACAATAATTTATATTTTTAAGAGTTTTTAATTTTTGTACGAGATTTTATAAAAAAACTTTAAGCGTTGTACGTTAAAATAGAGCTACCAATAATAATTCACCGAATTACCCTTGATCTGTTCAAGCAAAACTCGGTACAATAAAATTCCGTAAATATATAAACGCATTTATTTGTGTTGGTTTATTGCACCCAGTATTTCTCTTCATGGCATGAAAGAACGGTACTTATAATTATTAATCCATGACTGGAAATATTTTAATAGGCGATTCAAACAGAAAACTGTGAAGCCTTACAATGAATTTTCGTTTGGTGTTTTAACAAAATTAATGTCTTATAGTAATTGATTATGACGCTTTGATTTGCTACGTTTCTATCCAATTAGGTAAGTTATCTTTTAAATCTTTTGCTATATCTTTTCATTAACATGAAAGTAACAAGAACCCTTATTAAATTGATAAATAAAACGAAGTATGTTATAATACTAACCATCCTCCTTGCCTGGTGAGCGTGAATCCGAACCTGGCCTCTCGATCCACCGAGACCCTGATGCCGATGATGCCGAGCCCTTGCGGCGAGACCACTTGCCCCCTCATCACGGAGACTCGACTGCACAGACCAGCTCACGTCAGTACACGCCAGGGATGGCAGAGCGAAGCGCATTGGGCGAACTATCAGACTTTGTAAACTATTTAATATTGGCATTTGTCGGAAAATATTTAAATTTAAAATCCATGTACTGTGTAATCGATATCGATTGTGATTTACAAAATACTGCGGTAAAAAATCTATGGAATTGTTATGGTGATGTTGTGAACGAAAGTTTGGGTCTGAAAGAAGTACAACTTTGCTGCAGTCATACGCCTTCAAAACGGATCAATAGAGAACTGTTCAGAACCTGAATACGTGGCTCACTTTATTGTTGTGTTCGTCCACAAGTTGTGCAGAGCCTTACTTCACAGTTTTTATCGCTTTTGTGACGTACTTCGGTTTATTGCAATTGAATTTAAAAGCTTTCCAATGTTTGAGCTGTTCAGTGCGTAGGATAGCCCTTGCGTTTTATGCCCAAATCAAAATGTAGTCTGTGTTTGATTTTATTATGTCCTTTGAATTTAATATTTGCTATGTTTAGTGTAAGTAGTGATGCCAGTAACTTTACAAATTGAAAAACTTGGTGGTCTGAACATTTCGCCCGATGCGCTCCCTCAATCACTTCGACTGAAGTTTGTTGCTCATAAAACTCCGTGAGTGAAGAGTATGAAAATAAAATTGGAAAATAATATAAATAAGAAGTTTTTAGCATTGCACATTCTCATTAGGTTCAGCTAAAAATTCTAGGTCACATTTCTGTTTGCATTTTGCGAAAGTTTATAACTACAAATAAAAAATAGAAAAATAATGTAATCAAAAATATGCCTAGAATGGTATGTAGGTATGCATGTAACAGCTGCCACACAAACCATAATAAGTAATCGAATTTGAACTGATTTAACATGTTTTGTATGAAATTATGAAATTGGTGCAAGGACGTAAAATCTGTAATCAAAAAACAATGCATTTTATTAAGTACAAATACACAGTTCAACAAACAGAAGACTCCGCGCCCAGCAAGATAAATTGTGTTTATTTATACAACAATAGACACAAAAGTGCAAAAAAAAATAAAAGAACGGCCATACCGCAAGTCCGTCTTACACCTATAAATATAAATAAATAAATTTTCTTGGATATTTCACACCACGTCATCTAGTCCCAAGCTAAGCAATGCTTGTGTTATGGTAACGAGATGACTGGTATAATACTTAGATACATTTTTTATGTAAATTCATACATATTATAGATAGAAAACACCCGGAACAAATATCTGCAGAACATACAAACATTTGTCCCGAAGCGGAGATCGAACCCGCAACCTCCGCGTCTCAGCCGGGCCTTCGCCATCTGCGCCACAGAGGTCGTCCTCGTCGTATTTGTTTAGGATTATCTATTTCATAAACTTCTTAAATAAGCACCTTTTACTTTCTTCACTTTCTTGAAATTTTCTTTATAAAAAGAGCACGTTTTTTAAATAGTCGATTAATTAACATTTAAATGAACGGTCTAGGGTTGGATTTTCCTTCATCAGTTTGGCCTCTTCATTAAACACAGATTAATAAAATGATGAGGTTGGACTTGTATTCTTTTTTCACAGTTTGACGACCTCTGTGGTGCAGTTGGGTGAACGCCCGGCTGAGACGCGGGGGTCGCGGGTTCGATCCCCGCTACGGGACAAATGTTTGTATGTTCTGCAGATATTTGTTCCGTGTCTGGGTGTTTTCTATCTTTAATATTTATGTATTTACAAAAAAAAAAAGTATTTAAGTAATTTATCAGTCATCTGGTTACCATAACACAAGCATTAAGTTGCTTAGCTTGGGACTAGATGACGCTGTGTGGAATGTCAAGGATATTTATTTATTTATTTATTTTATTTTAGTTACACAAAATCACCTACAGGAAATCTGCAGGTTTTGTCATAGTTCAAAGTTACATTTACATTTTAAATTTTTTTAATTAAAAAAAAATACTTTGCTTCTTTTCTAGTAATTCGGTCCCTAGTTGATAATTACTGTTTTTATTTTCGGATAACTTCGTCGTGGCCCTTACCATGACGTATTATTAAACAATTTAGTTTAGGTTCTGACTGTCAAAACATAACGTCAGCGCCTTAGTTTACGTCAAAAGCAGTTGATTGTAGGACCTAAACTGAATTGCTTTAAACGGTCATACTCGTAGTAAGCCGGCTGGACATTTTTGACAGGACTATGGCGAGAGCAGGAACGCTCTACGCCGTATCTAATTATCATTTTTTTCTCATTTTTCTGCTTTTTGCCAGTTGGCGCCACTAATGAGCAAGAACTTCCACTCCTGTCACTGTCAATTTTTTTAAACTACTTTTCTACGTGTATAAAATGTTTTTATGATAGATCAAACACCTTTTCTCAGCTATTGGTTCTGTCTATTGACCAGACAGTAGCCATACCCAATCGCTAAGTGGCCTGCCCATCACAATGTCAATTTGCTGATTCACAGCGCTGACCACTTATGTCTTTCTATTTATATTTGAATTTCCTCGAAGCAGAGTTTTACTTTGGACACAACCTCATATTATCTCATTAGCTTGTTTGGGGAGGTGAGTTTGTTTACGACGCCAAAAGGACCACGTCCCGGCTTCGTCGGCACTGGCTATTTTTTCTTTTTAATCTTATTGGCGGTTTGTAGAATGTTTCTGTTTGAATTCTTTTAATCGCTAAATCGTATATATTCAAGTATTATTGCAGAATAGCTAGTTTGTTAACGACTACACAGGCCCTTTACTAAAATTATAAGATTTTTAATTAAGATATCTACGGCTTTTGACTTTTCTCACTATGCACACTAAGAAAATAATAAAAAAAGAATTGTGAGTAATTTTTCTGAAATCTGTAATATTCCATTAATCGATCATAATGTAGGTTGAATTACACATAGCGATATTTATAAACGTTGAGATAATTCGGTATACTTATTTCGTAATATTTTTATCTGCAAAAATTTGTTGAGATTTATTATAAAAATAATATGTACATTTTAAGTAAGCCTCGCAATTTTCTTTTGATATTATTAATAATGAAATGTGTTCTTTGTTATATATAAAAATACGATACCCGAAAGATCACCTCTTTCACCTTTAACGTGTTTAGACTTTGAGAAGATAGCCAGATTCTCAAAGTGTTTAGAGGTTGAATCTGTTCCAAATTATAATTGAAGTGTGATGGTTGAGATAAGATACAAAAACGCTAACTCGTAAGCTACCAAAAAATAATGAATCTACCTAAAGTACTCTGTTACACACAACCTTGTGTCTTATAACAAGTATTTGATAAGAAAAGTCTCTTATTTGTAGACTAAAGTTTGATATCGTTATTTTGTTTGATTTTCAAGCAATTTTATTGAGTATCAAAATACAAACAAAAACAATTTTCTTTTTTTCTTTCAACTCACAAAAATCTAAATTTGAACTTCTTCAGCTGATCAATCTATCGAAAAAAGTAAAAGATTTGAGATAAACGTTTTAAAATGTTTTAATCTTTTTCTGTTAAGTATAAGGTATTTCATTTTGTTTATTGATAAAACTTTAAGCCTAATCTTGTAAGTACTTCGAAATAATAGTACAACAATCAGCATTTCTCTAAATTTATTTAAGACATGGGCTATCATTGTTTAGGAGTAGTCATTTTATATTTATTGAAATAATACTGGATTATTCCAATACAATAACTGAGAATAAAACATTCACATTTCATGTCTGTATGAAGCTTGTGGTCCCTAAGGAGCTTTTACGACTTTGTAAGCCGATGGTATTCTGTAGCCACTTGATGTGGCTTCTTGCGGCAAAGGTTTCTAAGCCCTGCCAATTTATTGGAAATCCTATCACATTGCGAAGAACATCTAATTCCCTTCTTCTCCTTCAATTACTGTCTTCTATACATAAGGTGTGGGTGGCAACAATGACCCTTAAGATAGCATCAACGATAAGAAATTGCAGCTAGGCTTGAATTTACTGAGACTGCAATGTTTGCTGGCAAGCTTAAGCTTGCTCTTTAGGCTATAGGCTAAATAGCGACTTAAAATCGATTACTTTGCTGTGTTTATTTTCGAATAAAAAAAATATCTACGGCGGTGATCTTCTTTTTTTGACAGTAGTGTATTTCCAAAATCTAAAATGACGTAGGCGTAGGACCTGACTCGCTATAAACGGTCATGGTAAGCCGGCAGCATTTAAAAATACAATTGTGTACCTATAATATTTTGTTTTAATGTAAATATATGTATAGTCGACAAAGAAATTGGTTTACCACTTTTGATGACATCTCCCAGTAACATAATTATTCGCTAAGGATTACTGAATGACAGATTCTGACGTAGCAGGTCAATCTGTCAAGCGAAAATAGCCCTTGATGTTTGTACGTGCTAATGATATTCAGCCTTAGAGTGGTAAACCAATTTCTTTGTCGACTATACGTACATCATTTGAATTACACGAAAAAATAACGTTTTACTTAGTTTTTAGTAAGTACAAAAAGATTTGATGTTTTTGTTTGGTTGTTAAAGATCGCAAGGTTATAATATTGTAAAATTATTCTTTAGATAGATAAGTGCCTGACATGTCTAAAGGTACCTATCTATGAATTCTGTGAATGTAGGTGACCTAATAGGTTACTAGTAATTAATTCAGGATAATTCAACATATAATAACATACAGTAACATACATAATAAGCTCGATGAAACCAATAATATGAAAATTAGCTAACACCACAAAAATAGTATCTAATAATTAATTGGCTTTAATATATTATTCAGATTTGATATTCGATCAAATAGCCCCGGGATCATAGTTTGAAATAAATGGTAGAAATCTATGTAATTTTACCAAATTTCAACGTTATCTACTGTTTACTGAAATTAGTTTTAAAATGGGTCATGTTAAAATTTCAGTTTTGTCAAATCCGGAATCCGATATTTTGTTTAATAAAAAGAAAAAGGACATTTTGATTTAGCGTTTGATACGAATCGGCCAAGAAACAATTTTACAAAACAAAAAAATAACAAAAACTACTTATTTTAAATACTTTACAATTAAAAGGTCGCTTATCTTATTATAATAATTTTAACAAATTCAAATCACTCTAATAACCTCAAAGAAAGTGTCATCTGGAAAAATAAACCGATATAAGTAACATTTATTAAAAGTATTTTATTTATATGCGATGCTTGTTGACTGGAGTCCTCCATGTTGAACCTAAAGCTAGAATACACAAAATAATATATTGATGCAAATTACAATAGCACAATTATACAGAATTACACAATATTAAACATCGTTGCACCAATTTCAATAATTCAGTTAGATATTGTCAACAGTGAAGCAGTAATGGCTTGTAATGTACAATGTTGACAACTCTGCTACAGTCTCGCTGTGAAATAGGAAAACATTCAAATAAGTTGTTTTGGTTAGTCACAAGGGTGAGGATCTAAACACATAAAGAGTTCGGGCGAAGGGTAGGGGGTTGGTTAACAGATGAAAGACGCAGACAAAGGGTAAGGAACACATAAAAGGGTAAGTTCATTTGAAGCTTATTTTGCGTGTTCGCCAAAATTTTGCTCAATTAACATGTAATTTACAATTTCGCGCCTCGATTCGTCTTTTTACAAGCCCTATGCCTAACGTGTCTTAGACGTTTTGCGTGAAAGCGTAAATGATTTTCCTAAGTTCATTCCGTACAAACAAACTGTAGTACTTTCGGAAATGTTAACTATAATATTAAGCACAGTAGACGAGACAAAAAAAATATTAAAAAAATACGTTTGTGGCTGCGCCATATCACGTTCGAGCGAATAACGAGTTGCCTCTGCCGCGGACTGGCGCGTGATTTTACGAGAAATGTGGGTGATTGTCGCAGCCACACGAAAACATTCAAGACAAACATACAGATGTTACATACACATAAAGAATGAAACGAATACACATAGGATCGAAACAAAAGTGAAAAAGCACAGTGGGTCCGACCGCTTGCCGACGAATGGCACGCGACGGACACCGGCATCACACATAAATGCAGGAGTCGCAACAAAAGGGAAGAGGTGAACAGATACTGAACACTGAGGGGCGAGGGCGGGCTGACTGGCACTTACCATGGTGTAAAGGAATTCCAGAACTCGCTAGGAGTGGCGGACACACGGCGGCACAGGGACACAGAAAGACAGGACAGATTACTACACAAATACCTACTTCCCTCAGTGCAACCCCACCCCGACTTGCGGCCGCTTCGGCCGATTGCACTTGTCTAATTTGGTTACTTTGCGTTTAACACTTGTATCAGATTTTTAATATGCAAAATGAAATTCCCCGACTAAGTGTTTGCATTAGAACACTACCACATTGGGTTTTAAAGATAGATAGGCAATTTGTACTAGAATCCGAATTCGTAGGTTGCACCAAAGATATGGAATAAGTACGAATAATACAAAACATGCTGGATGGTGAATGGCTCCGTCATACAAGTATATAATCGGTAATGTACGAGCATACAGGGTTGATAGAACAAATGCCGGAACGCAATATAACCACTCTAGACTTTTGAACTTAAATAAAATAGTGAAGCGGCTCGTGTTTTAATGCAAACAAACTTTTAGAGGCGCCTTTGCATATTAAGCGAGGTGGGTTGTCTACTTTTATTATTCAGTTTTGCTTTGTCTTGTATATCAAAGAGATTGAAAGTTTTTTAACGCACACGGTATAGCAAATAAAACTCTAAAAATTTGAATACGAACTCAGATCATGAAAGACGCATTCGATATTACGGAGGAAATCGCGAACTTGTAGATTTACTCATTTAGACGCTTAAGTTGAAGTTACCACAACAATCCACGGTCAGTTCTGTAGCATGTTTGTCTCTCATGATTCGAGTTACATTGATAACGATCTTTCAGACTAAAGTTTAATCAATGAGAAGACAAACAAAACTGTTCGAAAGCTATTGAGCGCTTTTAGAATTTTGTATTTTTTAGACGCATTTTTAGGTATTAGACATACAGGTAGGGTTAGACACACACAAGGGATAACATTAGACAATACACAACACATCGGATCTGGTGTGAAAAATAATAATAATACGAAAAATAATACAAAAATGTAAATTTTGTTAATCATGAAAACAACCATGCGAGGTTCGCAAATAATAAATCATAACACACGATAAAACAGAGGAAAATCAAAACACTTCCACCAGATGGTAAAATAAATCGAAAGTCTTGAACGTATGTTTACCAATTAAATTAAAAATAACCACACCAAATCCAGGGAGAGGTCGGGAAGATGAGAAGGATGGGGCTAGGTGCTAGTTCCTATTGACGTAGGTACATGTTTATGAAATACATATTCTTCTTACAATATTACACAGTATGTACTTCGATGATATCACGGAATCTAAAATCATTTTCAAGTGCAAATATATTAACTTTATGAACTGTGCTACTGGGTTAGCCTGTATTTGTTTGCAAAAGACGATCTTTATATTAGTGCTATATACATTAAAGCAAACTGATTGTCTTTTACAAACATACAGAGATTTGGTGTTTTTAAATATTGGACATTTTAAAACTAAAGAAGGCACTTACCTCTCAGAATACTCGTCCATGTGGGCATAGCTTTGCACGGAGTTTTCTTCAATGAGGAACTTGACACGTTGGTAGAAGGAGGCGGTGACTGACGGCGGTTGTTTTCGGAGTAAGACCTCCACGGGGTCATTGGAGGCTAGGCACATGATGTGCTCTGCGCACTCGGGCCGGCTACAGCATTCCGAGTCGGAGCAGTCGGTCATGCCATCTTCAAAATGGTAGCTTTTGTCAGCCAATTTCTTACTAACACTTTTAGTTTCCCGTCATCCAGTTACAATTTAGTCGTATAATTAATATTTGAACTCAAACATGAACACTGATTTTAGCTTATTTAAAACAACTCTTCTAGTTTATTTTTGTTACTAATCCTTTACGCAGTTTACTACCTAAATTCTTGAAAGTTATTAGTAGACTCAGACAATACTGTAATTTAAATAGTGTTGAAAACTCTGTGAAAACAAAAGCCACATACCTTCATCGTTATCTTCGTTATCGGTGCATGAGAGCTCAAGGGCTATGGAACAGTCAGTTCCAGCCCATCCGTCAGCACAGGAACAGCGGTAGATGCCGTCTTCCAGCAGGCATTGGCCGTGACGCGAACACGCAGTTGGACATCCAGCTGTAGATTGGCAGAAACATACAAATACGGAAACCAAAAAAGTACTGACCCATAGTGATTTTGAACCATAAAAAAGGCAGTAGGACTGGATGAAATAAAGGAATTAAGACTGTTTGTGCGACACTAATTAAAACAAATTATTGCTCTTATTTGTAGTCTCCTCAACTATGGCAAAATACTTTATAACAACCCAAGATTAACAAAATTGTTTGTGAATAAAATAGTGTTTGCTCCGTTTAAAAATGAATGCCTTTGTCGTCACGCTCACTGAATTTTGGTAGTCCCTAGTTTACTTACGTATCGTACAATGACGGCCATTCCATCCTTGAGTGCAAACACAAGTCCCATTCTTGCACTGTCCGTGTCCATGACAACGTTGATCACAAGGTCTCTGATCACACATCGAACCGGTCCATCCTTCATCGCAGCGGCACACCCCTTCGGCGCAGACTCCATGTGGTCCACAATCCAACGAACAAACCACTGAAAATTGTTCCATGTACAGCAAAACATTTCAAATTACAAAGCTTTAAGGAATGTTTGCCTTATACGGTGTGTTCCTCTGAACTCATTAACTTCAAGGCTTTTGTAGAAATACGTGCTCCGATCTTTATCAATTGTGTATCACGACGCAAGACAATGTAACATTAATTTGTTGGGAATGCTGAGCTTTAAAAAGTTACAACTTTTTAACTTTAGAGAAATAAAATGACCGCAGTTATAAAAATAATTCGCTAAGAATTCGTATCAGGGATGAAACTTAGGTATTGTATTCATCAACATCAACCCATTCTTATAAATTGGTTGACAAAAGCGAGTCATTGCGTTTGATCGCTTGCTTCAACTACTCATACAAACAGTTGCATTCGGTTCATGAATAGTGAACACAATTTATCTTCAACTAGCATTTCCGTTCACGTGGACCTAGTCGTTACACAGGTACGATGGAAACGCAATCATTTCAATAAACATTATATTTATTCGAGACTATTAGTTTGTTTCCACCAACATAATATAAAAATCTATATTTTGAATAATATTTAAAGACTGTGTGAAGTTATGAGATGAGTTAGGCTCATATGCAGAAAATTGCTTTTTCGAAAGCAGTACTTATAAGACCTTGAAAGTTGTAAGGGGGATAGGGAAGCCTTTGGCCTGGGACGATAATTATATACACAATTATAGGACACAAATGAAAAATATACCTTGCGAGCAATCATCTCCAGTGTAAAGAGGATCGCAGACACATCTGCCAGCGTCGAGATCATAGATTCCCCGTTGAGAGCAAGCGGGAAGACAGCGTTGAACGCGCGCGTCACGCTCGGAACAAGCCGCGCCGCGCCAGCCCGCGCGGCACACGCATCGGCCACGCACGCACGACCCGTGACCGCCGCATGTTGGGTCCAGGCAGTCCTCTGTACAAACATTTTCATTTTTTTTTTTTTTGGTGTATAAGGTGTATACAGTATAACCCGTTTAATACGATCACGCTTAATACGATTTCACGCATAATACGCCGCTTTACGCCAGTCCCTGCAACTTGAGACAAATTTTCATACATTTCTTAACGCTTAATACGATCGTCATCCCGTTTAATACGCCTGCCCGCACGCCCCGCCCGCACTTTTGTTTGCCCCGATCGTCATTTCTTGACTTGCCGCGCGTACGCTTTGATTCTTTTGTAATAGGTGCATCATTTGTTTGTTACAATACGACTACAATTAAGCGAAAGGCATTGTCACTTCAAGAAAAAATTGAGATATTGAAAGTTGTATTGTAAGTGATAATGATTTAAGACGCTATGTTGCTTCTTTACTTTAGATCAAAGTGAAGACGCACTGCAAAAGTTGAATTATGTTGGAAATATTTTAATTGCTAATGCATCAAAATCTTTCTGTCAAACCAATATAAGTGATTATGTATTTTAAATAATGTATTGAATGTACATAATGTAATTTAAAATAATAAGAACAAAATACATAATAATGTAGTACGTTCGATTTATTTTCCCTATCCCGCATAATACGCTTTCTCGCTTAAGACGCTTTTTTGGTGGGGTCCCTGAGAAATCGTCTTAAGCGGGTTTCACTGTAATTAGTTAACTTAATAACTTTTTCATTATAATACAATTTCACGAATGGAGTCGGCCAACACAAAAACGAAAATTGTCTAAGAATGTAGGTGAATTTATAAGGCTGTTGTGCTAAGCTGATATAGCAGTACTTACATACAATAGTTTTGAAAGTTAGTTTTGAAAGTGATAAAAATGTAGCTTGGCAATCTCTGATTTTGAATGCCATTCTTCGTGAGACAATAATTTTCATTAGTGTCCTCTGCCGAAACATATTATGGGAAAATTGTTTACATGTTAAATATACCTTCATCACACTTAGATCCTTTCCATCCAGGTTTGCAGTTGCAATGGCCGGCTATGCATTGTCCTCTTCCAGAGCAATCTGTAGGTTCACAGTCATGCGCAGGTATATCACATTCTGCGCCTTTCCAACCTTCTGAACAATGACATTTCCCTCCGGCATATTCACCGTGACCTGAGCATAGAACTGGACACACACCTGAAAAAGATAAGAAAATTAATATTCAACTTGACTACCTACTTCTACATAAATTGTTTGTTTATTTCGAGAAAACTTACTTTTAGAACAATCGTGACCTTCGTAGCCGTCCATACATTCACATTTTCCCAAATAGCAAGAACCATGGTTAGAACAGTCATCCGGACAAGAATTAGTAACTCCTTCAGCCTCTGAAACTATCATTTCCACGCTGTGCGGTTGTAACTCATCGTTGTATATCGAAATAAACCATCTTCCTGTGTCGAGGTACTGTAAAATACTGACGTTCACTCTCATATCGGTCGATCTCTTGCTTATCGTGTGGTTCCATCTTTGAAATGGGCCAGTCGTGCTTAGTAACTCATTCCAGTCGGCAAAAGTATTTTCGGACCTGAGAGAGCTTCTTCGTTTCCTGAGTCTATGATCGACTCGGCCACCTCGAATGAATTCAACAAAGTCGTACTGTGTAACACTAGGAGCAACATTTCGTCTACCGTAGACGGCGAAATTGGCTCCCCATGGCACCGTGAAATTGAGGCTTACATACGCCGGTTGTTTGTTTCGGAATTCAGAGCTCCAAAATTGGTAGGCGGGTATAGTTGCGTGGTGCAGTTCGTCGAATTCCCTGATCTCCATCGCTGGGGACCACGGAGGCGGCGCGGCCTGTTGTGCTTGCTGTGGTATGACTGCTGATTCCAGAGCGGCTTCCGCCGTTGTCGACCAGCCTCCCAATGATGATGTTGATATCGATTCTAAAAATAAATAAATTTATTAGACATTTTCTCATTTATTAATGTAATAAGTAATAAAAATAAAGAAGACAAACAGTTACAAACCGTCTGATGGTGATGACGTTGATAAATCTCTGATTCCTTGTGCATGTGTCACCGCTTTTACATCTTGAACCAGTATGCAATTTGAATTGTCTATATTACTTTTAATTGACGATAAAGCTGAAACAAAGAAAAGTAAGATAAATACATTATGTTGAGATATCTTATTGTAGTTAACGTAAAAGAACCTACCTAACATTTTCAAATAAGGTAGAAGGGCTCATCAGCGGTTTCGAAACGAATTCCTAAGAACCTTTCACTAAAACAAAATTATGTCGTAAAGATGGAATCTTTCGCTCAATCTGGCCATCCAATTAAGTTTCCGTTAAGTTTGAGTGTTATCGAAGGCTCCATCGATTATGCCCAGTAGCCGAAGTGTAATTCTATTAGAGTTCACACGAGTGTCGGTCCGAGAGCCGCGGATTACGAAACGCGACACAATGAGAGATGTCGTGTGGACATTAGTAGATATGTGGAGGTGCGGGGTGGTGGCAGTGAGGTGACGTCCCGTCGGGTTTTAATTAACCGGAGCACGTCTAGGCTGCGTTTTGTAGCAGTGTGACGAAGCGATTGGTTCCGCTCCACTCCCTGCCCGCGAGCACGTAGGTGGCTCCCTGACACCCAACCATTTCTTGCGCGAGAGAATGCCGTTGTCTCCTCATTATGCGACAGTTGTAGCGATGGAATCGATCACGAGCGCAGTGCTACGCAGCCTAATTGGATATTTCTTTACGGTCAGCGGCAGCACGGGCTCGAATTACCAGACCTTTAAGATGAATCTCTTTTTATGATTCAACTACTCAGGCGTGAAATGAAATCTTCCAAAATGCTTATTGTATTAAAGAAAACGGTCAGTAAATTAAACAGTAAATGTAACGTAATAATAAAATCTGTTGTTTCGAACAATGTTGTATTCAATACATGCTTTACTCGCATGTAGGTACGAATGCGCAATATTACATGAAACAATCTGTCTGAAAGACTGCAGCTACACGCGCCACGGATCGGTTCACAAATTCAAAACAAATAAAAAATGCAAAGGAGCAAACAGACGTTGCTGTTATTGTAATGTAAAAGAGGATTTATTGTGTTCATTTATTAGTTTGGTAGGAAGGCCACGGGCGGGGATTTGTATTTCGATGGGGATGCGAAGTTTATTTGTTTCGAAGCGTGTGCCGGTGCCTAGTCGCTATATTTATTCAATGGCGTACAGGATATACGGCTAATGTGACGCACGGCTCGCATCGAACCCCGTATATCAATCCGTATATCTGTTTAATTGACGCCATGCATTCGCCCTCCACTAATTAGGGTCGTAGTGCCCACTAATTTGTCGAAAGAAATGCTAGGTATTTGAATCATGAATGATTTAGAAGCAAATGTTCCAATGGTATTCAAAGACGTAATATTTTTATGCTAATTATAGGCATCTTTCATAGTCAGGCATCCAGGTTGAACATAGGACTAAGAAAAGTGACCGAAAACGAATATTCGTCTCTATAACGCTATGTATATCGCTCTCTATTATCTGCTTAAATAAAGCAACATTGAAATATTTAATTTATAGCAACTTCTTTAAAAGTTATAAATCAAGTAAATCTATGAACTGTACAAGACTTAATAACCATTGGCTCCTTAGTATTCACAATCAATAAACAAACAGTTAACGGGTCATTTCCTCCAATCACCGCGCTCGGAGATTTCTGGGCAATAAAATATCGAGTGCGGCGCGTGCGGCGTATTTCCATAATGTCTGTGGACAGCGCTGAATAAATATAGTGGGTGCTGCCCCCGGGTGCGGCAATTAACTTATCTTCGCGTTCTCTGGCATCCTGATCCCTTAGATCGTCCGACTAGATAAGCGTAGCTTAGAGAGACTAGTTAGACCATTTGACTGAGACAAATCCGTTTATTGTCACTGTGGTATAGAAAGCTTATAGAACTAAAAATGTTGCTATTTTTCAATTTTAAAGTCTTATCAAACGCTAGTTCTTTTATATTTCCTGCAAGATGATCCATCGGACGTGCCAGTTACATAATAACAAGCAAGTTACATACTACAAACATGGTATTAATGATTCATCTAATATCTCAATACAATTAAGTGGTACCACAGATAAAATGGTGGTACTAAGAAAATAAGCATATCACACATGTATACAAGTATGTGTTTATTTTGTACAAGCTGTCCCATCTCAGTCTGTGAAGGATAACGCTGATGCCATTTGGCCGCTCGTGAGAGTTGTACAATTTACATTAACTTTGCGAAGGGTAGATAGTTCAATGACAATGACCTTTATCGGCTTAGCATCGATGTATAAGTAGGTGATTTATATTCAGCGTGGAAGTGCATGCAAGTTAAGATTGGAGGGATGATGAAGATTTGTTTTTATGAAAGTTTTATTCATAAGTTTAAAACTTGGCGTAGGGAAAGTTTGAGGGTCTCATCATTGTTTGCATGTTTGCATTATAATAACGACTCTAGAACCTTACAACCATGTAAAGTAACTGTCTTAATATTACTGAGACCGCAGCAAACAAAAAAACGTAAAATTAATATCAAATTACTCAGAATTCGATATCGAGTTAACTTGTTTGTTCTTACTAAAAATATGGATTTTATCACAAATGAATGCGGCCACTAAGGTCAAATGCTAGTTTATAAAAACTTAGGTACGTACTTGAAACTGACTTTAGTGTTCTTTTGTACAAGTCCAAATTTTCCTGGTTTGCTTTAAGCCGAACGAAAAATAAAATTGACCAGAATCGTAAAAAGGAACAATATTGAAAGCGAAGCGGTATTGCAATATTTTATAGATATTGGGACAACTGCAATGTTTGTCGGATAAAAGTCCCCAGATGACGTAATTTCCGCACGAGAAAATGAAATATGACAATGTGGTAAATCGGCTCTTTGCGATGATCCTTCGTACACGGACCATAACTTTTCTGTTGGAACTAGGGTGCTCTGAGGACGATGTTGTGTGCAGATGGACGATGTTTGCTATCTCAACTATTTTTCGAGTTAATACAATTTATTGTAATACGATTCAGCATAGATTGCATCGTGAGGGAGCGAAACTCGTTTGATGGAGTCCCGAGGGAGGGAGCCATCGCGCTCGGCATTAGTCACGTGATAAATCTTCCTCTATTCGTGTAGATTCGTGTATCGCCCCATCTCCTTCATCTGATCCGCCAGTCTCGGATACAGCTCTTGTGTCTAGCTCTTTATGATCCATATTCCCCTGGGGGCAGTTTTTTGTCCGGCGTCGTGTAAAGCGCCGACAGGAACAAATGGCTCTAAATTTTTAAACCGATATCTAATTGAAAATTGTTATCAGTTTGCCTCCTTAAATGTTCGTTACAGGAAATCGTTTAGACTAAAGCGTGAGAGCGATTGTTCAGGGTAACTTTCCTAGTTAAGTATGTATTTTAAAGCACTCTATAGTCTTTATAATGTCATGATTCGATGTCAATTGGTGATACTTACGAGTAGAATAGGATCAAACACCTACTTTGAAATATAACTTTAAATTAGAAATCGCTTTAATATTGTTTAATTTTGACCGTTCTCAAGTTTTACGTCAGTATCCGCTAGTTTTACGAGTTTATTACGACCCATTTTGTAATAAGACCACCTCGGTCTTAAATTTTAATCTACAACGACTACCTACATTTATTAACATTGTTATTATGTTATGATTTTTGCTAACAGATGCATCATTGATCGCATGTACCACTTCAAACGTGTTACCGTTCGAGGCTGGGAGAGCTTTAATAAAACATTTGGGGTCCGTAATTTCAATTACATTAAAAAGTTGACGGTTCTGTACGAGCCATTCATCCTGCCACGTAATGAAGGGTGCAACAGATGGTTCACATTTTTTCATTACTATAGTAAAACTACGCTACCAGGAGATTTATGTCGGATTAAACTACAGAACCGCTTTTTATTCGGAACATATCCGGAACGGCAGGAGGCGTGACCGATATTAGTGTTATTGTGTTCCGAAACGCGATCATGATGCGACAAATCCCGAGGAGCCCCTGAAACTGATACGTGTTTATAGGTAGCGTTTTATCGTTGATTATTTTTATCAGATTTAAATCTAAATGTTGTAATTTAAAGTCAAATGTGTCGTTCGGTTTGATACCTATTTTGAAGTGGACACTCCGGCATTGATATGCGACATACGGCTCTTATCGGTCCCTATAATTTAACGGGCATCTAAATGAACCAAGATCCGACGCGATAAGCCTCATTGAGCCGAGACACCTAACATCGAGGCGGTTCATTACATTACTGGAAGCATTCGATAGATTATTTAACTGTTATTTTATTACACGGATTAAATTAGAATTAAGTACCTGTATCTTATTCATAAAATCTCATCATGGAAACTCAAATTGCAGACTCTATCGAGTATTTTGTCTTGGAATTTAGTTGTACGGTACATTTTGGCATCTAGATTATTTAGTGTTTGCTGAAACCCCGAAACAGTGTAATAGAACGGTGGGCCAAGTTAAATTGAAACTGTAGTTTAGACAGGCAGAATGAGAAAATGAACAGTTGAAATAACTGAGTACGTAATTGTATAGTTAGTTTACAAGTCAGTGATTGAGTATTTAAGGGGTTGCTCTGAAAATGTATTTGCTTATTGAGAATGGTTTATTCCTATTATAGTTACATACTGATAAGGTCTGTATTAAATGTAGGAGTAAATTAAGATTCAAATAACATTAGAATTATATTTTCCAGGTATAATATACTAAAGCTAGCGGGTACTTCTGAGTAACGATGTGGTGAATCATCTTAACGAAGAGACGAGTTAATATCATTCAAATTTATTTAAAAACGCCTACAAAATTCAAAAGCTACGTGATATTTAAAAGAGAAATTTCCAACAAATGGGCCAAATGTGATTTACAACACTGTCACTGCCATTTCAGTACATTAAGCTCTAGGTATTATTAAAGAGGAATAAACCAAAGTAATTTCCTGGCATTACGGCGAGTGAGCACTTCCAGTTCAAATGTTCACAACACATTGTTTCGAGGAACGCTCACTGTATATGGGAGTCGCGTGACAGCGGGCAGGGTAGGAAGCTCTTACCATTGTACTTTTCCTGAATATTTCAGCGTTCACGAGAACTGTTTTGCGAAATGAATCGTACCTGAATCGGCTGTTTGGTATCATTGTGTATCATTATACTCATTAGTGATGGGAATCCTTGTATTAGGATTTAAGGATCTGAAATAATGATAATGAAAGGCCTTTACATATTTTACTAGTTGACTTATACAGCGTCAGGAGGCTCTTTTGCCTTCACTTTACTGTAGTAACATTGTTGAGATGGAATAGGCTTGAGTGATCGTTTTTTATTTGTGTTATATCAAAAATTTAATAGATGAAATAAGAAATATTTTGTAGTTACCGATACAAAACCACAGCCTTGGCAATACTAAGCACACAGTGGCATGAACTTGGCATCAGGTAAACGTTGCATAAAAACGGCCTTTAACTGAATAGTAAAAAGGATCATTCAAGTACAATCCCTATTTTGGCAAACCAACACCGTGCCATTTGGTAGAATCACCTAAGTACAACCGGCAGGCATATTAAGGCGAGTAAGCAATTTCAGTCCAAATGTACAAAACACATTGTTTTGGGGAACACTACAGAACTTGCGTGACAAGAGCAGGGTGGCTGCCAAACAGCTACTATCAGAGTTTCACAGAATATTTTACTTTTGAAGTAAACTACAGCTTTCTGTACAAACTTAGTTGACACACTTGCACTAGTCGATCTGGCTCGGTTTTATCTTATTACCATATTCTAAGATAGGTTGATTATCTCAGATAGACTTCGTTATGGGTTTGGTGGGGTTTATCTAAAGGCAAGGAGTATCATTGATTATTATATCTTTTCGACAGACGTTATAATTAACTGTTTCATCTTCTTTTTCATAAGGCCTATACCTAGTAAATTTCTATGTGTACTCATATTTTGAAACGAATTTTGATTTTAACCGAAAACTAGGTTTAATTACCATTAGATAAACGTGCCTGTCAAAATTATGAAACGATAAAATAAAACGTAAAACCACTTATCTCAAATTACACTATCATGCAACGTGGTGCTCATAAACTATCCAATAATAACTAATAGGAAACAAGTTCACTCAATAGATACGCTACGTAATCTCAGGCCACTGCCGCAATAACATGAAGATTTTATCATCTTGCACTATTGCATTACAACTAGCTTTCTAGTCTCTAAATCAATCTATAGTGCAATTGAATATTACCATAAATTATGCTAGCGAACTCCTATTACCCGTGCTTATTCTTGATGGGAAACTGAGACATGCTATGAACAAAATTAGCTTTTCCAAGCTCTCAAAGACATAAAGTGAGACCAAAGGGATTACCTTCTTGTAATTGCTTTCATGTGCTGATTATTTTCTGTAATATGAATGCTAACGCAAAATAAAATGGTGTCTTTGTTTCGAGTTACCGGCGTAGTGGCCGCGAGGGCTCGGCTCAGGGTAAATGTACGAGTGGAAAGTAGGCCAGAGGTAACACTCCCGTTCCCGTGTCGACTTTGATGCTATTTTTGTGATATCTTGTGTCTGCGGCCGCAGTTTTATCGCGACGACTCACTTGCGGTTGATTGCACCTTCACATTTACGAAATGTGTATTTCTTATTTCAACGTTCGTTTATTTTTATATCGTTGCCGTTCGCTGCACACGATGTATTTGCCGCACCCACGAAGAAAGTGGTAGGCAAATGTACTCGTACTGTGTAGTCATGTGGTTCATCGTTAGCGAAATATGCTAGTGAATTTATTCCTAGAAATGTAAGCAATTCCTTGTAAATGTGTGTGTGCCGTTCCAGGTCCGATATAAATTTAAAATATTGCTTTATTATACTGGCAGGATAGGATTAGTTATTTAACGTTAAATCATGTCGGGATTTGCCTTTGCGATTTGCGCAGAATTATGTATAAATTATGATTGGTCGTTGGCGGGTACCTACCTAGGCCGGGCTTGCGAGTGGCTGATATATCCGTAGTGAAATAACACGGGACGTGGAAGTGTAAGATAATTTATAACCGCGGAGCAGCGCGGCGCGGCGCGGCGAGGCACGCGGCGCGCGTTGCCTTAGGTTAGGCGCATCATTTATATTTTTCTGATGTTTGTTTATTCTTTTTATGGCCCTCTCTGTAGTTGCCGGTTGCGAGATCTAAACAAAGAATGATAAAAGACTAATGGTCGATGTCTGTTTTCGTCAGAATGTCTATGTTTAATCGACTCATTTGCATGCACGAAGTGGATGTTTGAATTTATCACCTTTCGTAATTGAGTTTTGATGTGTTGATGGAAATATATTTCTTTATGATTTGGTTATAAAACTGTAGGTAGGTATATTCATATAAATGTTTTGAGCCCACGTCATTAGGGAAATAAAAATTCTTTCGTAGAATGCCGCGTATGCGTGCTGCCGAGTTTTATTAGAAAAATGATGTCCATTATTGACCCGAGGTGAATACCTAACTGATACTCGTAGTTTAAAGTCACGTAGAAACCTACCGACAAATAGATTCGGGAATCTTGGCGCTTATTGAAATCTGATTGTTGCCACTGTTTCGTATTGGATTGAATTTCCCGAAGGCGATGTAATCCCGCGTAGCTCGGGGGTACCCCTTTAAATGAAATCCAATCATAAAGACAAGAACTACACTTTAATTGGAGATTCACTGCCTCAGGCTTGGCGATTTTATTGCATCGTATGACTGGGACTCATTGATTTGCTTTTATTCATTTTCAATCGATAACAATGGAGCTTTACTTCTAATCAATTCATCCAATATAGTAGAGTATCTAAGCCATACACTCGTAGTAATTTTGAATGGCAATCTTGTATGTTTTGTGTTGAGGAGCTGAGTAAACGTTATGTAAAGTAGTAATCCTGTTTTAGCTTATTGGTCTTCCCTTAAAAGTTTTAAATTAACACATGTCAACTCAAATATGTGAACTTAAATAAATTTATTCTTACTCAACTCCTCGTTAAAGCAAAATCAGACATAGATGAACCATTAATTTCATGCGGGTTTAAATCTAATTTTTCATGGTGTAAGTCTAATTTAAACTAAATTAATGTAATTGCCTACTTAACATCGCAAACCCATTATAATAATGTAAGCCGGTCCAAGCACTTGTATGGAAGGTATAACAGTGAAAGTCGTTTCAAAAGACTGTCTCGACATGACAATAAACTTTTGTCTCTACACGCTCCAAACAGGCCGCTTCATTCCCGTACGCTAATAGCTTTCCAAAGAATAATGTTATGAATATTTTAATCTGAATTCCGAGTGACTTTATAAAAATACTGTCCTAACGAATGCAGAGCCCCCGCTGTGATTTTATGAACAAAGATATATTGATGATGAAGTTTGTGGTTAAATTTCAATAATCAATAGAGCTCTATTAGTTACAAGACTTACCTTTTGTTTGAACTTGTTACTTTTCAATTACGAAGCTAAGTTTCGAAAGGCTTTCGTAATGATTTGGGTCAATCTACACTTTACCGCAATGCTACATTTGTGACATAAACCAGCAGCAAAATATATCCATTGATCCTTTACGATAGCGTCGTACAACAAAGTCATAAAAGATTTACTGGCTTATACTCGTATATTGTTAAGTTTTTACCCTGATGATGTCTTTTGTCTGATACTAAAAATGTTCTAATATGTAGTGAAACCCTTAGACGGGCTTGTAGATTCTTGTAAGTTATCAGTTTGCAAGTTTTCGATCAAACTTGACTAAGTACTTTAGTTAGGTATAAGTTATCGTGCTCTGAAAATTGCAACAAACTTGTTACTTACTTAAATGGAAGAAGAAAATGCACTCCATTTTATCTTAATGAAATAACCCAACGATTTAGGTAACGAAGTTTTGTGATAGAGCTGTTTGTTGAATCCGGTAAAAGATAACAGAAATTAATAAGTTTCAAAAGAAAGCCTGATGTATAATTTTGTTTGATAAATTGAAAATGATGAAAAGGTTCTAGTCACGGAATTTATCTCTTCTATCTTTAATTATAGAGCGAATATACCTTCCTATAATTATACAAGTAGGAATTGTAAATTCAATATCTAATGCACTAAACGACTAATATATTTTTTTGATAGCTTGATTATTGCGAAAGCTTATAGGCTATTTTTTGTGATCATCATCATTATCATAACCAAAATTACACGGATAACGCAGTTAACTACGAGTATTTTAACAGAATAATCTCATTATTCATAGTGATTCGTCAATTTAACAAGGTTTTGATTAAGTACTTAATGTTTTTTTTTGTCACTCTAATGTCTATGATAAAAGGTATAAAAAAATATATCCTTGGACGTTCTAAACAGTGTCATCCAGTACCAAGCTAAGCAATTTTATGATATCTTATGGTAACCAGCCCCCCGATTGTCTAACTATCAAATTGTTGCGAATCAAAAATAACAGTAATCGCGAAAACGTTAAGTTATAAAAAACTAAAAGTTATAAAATGTTAAATTAAACGGTTAGTTATATCAACAGATATAACATAAGCTTGCAAGTTCATTATGAATAACGAAGTAATAGTTACAACTTACCTATAAAATATGCGAGCATGGCAGCCAGTATAACACACAGGCATATCATTGAGATGGCGAGACATTTCCACGTGCACCGGTGCTGACACCGCTTGTCTATGTGGAACCTAGAGGGGGAGTAGACCGGCACTGGACTCGGCTGGCTGGCACGAAGGGGGAACACGGGCATGACTAGAGGCTGGTTCGCGAGCTGGCAGTGCCCGCTGCCCAACGTCCCTCCCATTGGCATCTGGCCGCCGCCCAATCTGAAACAAAAGAATACTAGTTTAACACTTTGTCCAACAAGACTAGCAGCCGTCTTCACTCGGTTTAATAATAGCCGAAAAGTTATAATTATAAATTAATTTGGCAGGCATAATATTTTATTTTAGTGGAAATTAGCACACTCGAAGGAAGGCCTATGCCCAGCTGTGGGTGAAGTCAGGCGACAGATAACAATAATGAAATGCTTTTCTGGAGATAATCCACATCTCGCATAAAAGCAAATTAATAAAAAATTGGTGTGAGGAGATTACTCTCAATATTTTCACTCTCTTTTCCTAGTGTTAGTTAGGATAGGAAAAAACAAATGCTATATAACTTCATGTAAACAGTAACGTTTCGACAATGTCTGCTCGTATACCTACACTTAAATATTACGTAGACTTTGAAGTAAAAGTCCGCAGTAATTGCCTATTCCATTTTATTTGTTTGCCCGGGTAACTTATTGGAATGGTTGCTTCCACAGGAATTCAAATAAGGCAGGACAAGAAATATATTTCCTTGTGCAGGAAACACTACACTTCAATACAATCTGTATCTTTTGAGTCCATAAACATATAAGAAACTGTTACAGCAAAATCAAACTCATTACAATCTCATCAAACACAAGTGTGTTTTGTTTAAGATTGTAATGAGTTTATGGAGATAATACACGGTTTTAACAGCAACGTATGGTTCACCTTCGTAAATACCACAATAATCGTTCCCAAATAGCCGTTGGGCACATTACCCAACCTGTCGTTCGGAGGAGCTATTATACCCACCTGTCAGCGAAATGAATCTGTGTTTGCGCCATATGGTGCGTCTTTTATTACGCCCGCCACAAAAGACAATCAGAACGTATCATTAACAGGGATTTCGACAAAAAACCTTCATCGCTGCGTTTAAACACGTCCGCCCAAATGCCATTAATCAATTATCCGAACTTCACTGTCACGACCAATTTTACCCGGAGTTAAGAGCATATGGTGCATCGGCCCGACCGCTCTCCAGCTGACGCCAATATAATGACCAGCTAACGTAAAGAAAAGCAAAAAATGAGAAGAAATAATTGAAGCAAGTTCAGCGAGACCAAAGCGTGACTCCTTAAAGGGTTTGTTTCAAGGAGGCCGCTGTAATTTTCTTTTGAATAGCGGCCGAGAGCTCGAGCAACGTTCGGGGGAAGGACGAATTCATTAAAACGTGTACAGAAATCACAATGTCGGGGCACGCAGGCTCTGTCCTTAAATGGGGTTTAAACTGTCCGACCGAATGTTTGTGATACTTTCATGGTATCCATTTTTGGACGTAAGACAAGAAGTGGCCCGACGCAAACCATTACCAGAATTCTCTAAAGTTGGAACGCATTTTGCGCCGAACGAATGATTGAACGCGTGATTACAAATAGGTGGGTACTGATCATGTCTATATTTTGTAACTGTACGTACATCCAAAATTGATTTTTTTAGATCCATCAACGTAATGATGATGGATTTTATTGTTTGTAATCCCGCGTCGGTTCCATTACCGGTCAAAGCGTATCGTTTCCGCGCGTTACCGAAATAAGCTAACGTTAGCGTATTGTTTTTGTTCAGAGACACTTTGTGGCTTGGCTATGAATTGTTGCGCAATGCGTTGTTTCTTATTCAGAGCGGAAGCGAGCCATTTTACGACCACGAAAGTTGCGCTTTTGAATACGAAGAAAGCAAAGGAGAGGAACCGAGACAATTAACGAGGCCGATGACAGCGTTATTGTAGGACAATGGTGCGATATTTCAGACGCGGACGGATGGTGAGATTTGACAGGCACTCGTCGGCGTGAGCTCTTAATGAACCAGTAAATAATGAGCTGAAGTGTTGCTGCGCGAGAGCCGTGTCTAATTAACGAGAGCCACGACCAGTTTTACACCCGACAATCCCATGACGTGAAGCGTTCACACCATTACTTACCTTAAAGTTGGGCGTAGTCGGACACACAACGGTAGTGTCGTAAACGGCAAGGAATGGGGAACAAAAACATGGTCAGGCAGGTAAAGGTTCGTTAGGCGTCTGCGGCTCGCTGAGACCGCGGTTTTTATCTGTGCAATCGCGTGTGCAGCGGTCACTTCTAGCGAGCGACCTCTAACTCGGAAAGCATAGATGAAACAAAAAGAAGGCTGGCAGGCACGGGCCGTGAGAACGTCTCCGCGGCCGCTCGCTCTCCGAACCGACCATTTATCTTGCACAGTCGTGCGGGAATGGACCGGACAGCGATGTGCTTTTATTGCATCGCGCCCCTAAATATAGGCTTGTGAAACCACAATGCTTTTAGCCCTAAAATGATTGGCCTGTTGAATAAGTTTAATGGCGTGGAAAATGTGAGCGCTGGAGGATGATGCTTTTAATAAGATTTTTTCGGAATCTCAACCAAAAAAAAAATACCAACAAAACGATCATAATAGGTATAATTAATAATAGGTAAATAAACTTTCAACTTTCAACTTTCTATTTTTTTTCTTATTACGTTCTTATGATTAAAAAATATATCTACACTAGCAACAAGTATCTTAATACTAGTCACTAATATAAATAAGACACAAAAACGAATTCAAACTCCAAAACCCTCGCAAAGCTGTCTTTCGTTTCCTCTTGATATTTATCAGCATTTATAAATTGGGGAAGTAGTTATGAAAGTTTACCGGTCCTTAAGTGCAAATTCCTAGACTTATAGATGCTTGACCTTCATACCTTAAGTTACGGTGCTTCATGGGAAACAGGTGGCATCGTACCGGTTTGTTTACCACTACTGGTTATAATAGCGCGTACTCGCATCTTTACAAAAACTTGCCAATCAATATGCTCTTGATGTTTGCTCGATATGTTGATAGTACTACAATGTAGTATTACGATGTCTGTTAATATAATTTACCTAAAGGGCAGGGCAACTGGGTAAATATCTTCCCCAATTCTTTCTACCTACTGGAGATTCATTCCAACCTTTCCGTAAAGTATCCAGGTTGTCTCTGTTATTAGAATTCAAAATTTAGAATAATAATAATATTAGGTATGTCTACGAGATTTTACATGCACTATTCATATTTTAGAGAAATGACCACAATCAAAATTATTAAATTTTAAGTTGAGTCGAAATACAAAACAAATTTTATCTTACCATATAGATAAAATGAACAAAGAAAGTTCGACGATCGTTTCCAATACATTTTATTTTCTTTTACTCAATAACGCCCCCTACATCGCAGGGGTCGAAAAGCGGTTAGTGATGCTATCGTCTTTGTTTTACATTTTGTAATAAAAGGAACCAAGTGCTTATAGTACTTACATTATAGAGTTTATTTTCATTATATTTCGAGCTAATTGGCTCGTGGGCCGAACAATGAAAAACAAAATAAACTCTCGCGGTACCGACGAAACAATTCAATGATGATTGTTTCAGTCTCGTATTGAGCGCAAATTATGGATGCGAGGATTGTATAATGGAGGGTTCAGAAAACATTCCATTCAAAAGTCATAAGAGTAAATTGCACGATGAAATTAATGTACGAAGTTGCATCGTGAGTTTCTGAAAATAACAAAAGAAACAAACTTTAGTCGGTATCAGCTAATGTCGACAAAGTCAGTTGTCTACAAAAGATCTGTTGCCTCTGAAAGCGGGCCTGCCCTCGTTGCCCACCCTTCTTTTGCAAGTCATGGGTGTAAATTCAAGAAAGCTCCCCAATTTAAAACGAACTGTGTAACAATAGCATTGCCCCGCTATGCCAATTTCCTCCCTCGGCAAACGCTTTCACTACAAAGAAACTGAATAAAATTATCATTCAAGCTCACCTATTATTATTTAACATGAAAAGTTATACTGAGGCATTTCCAATTTAAAACAACAATCACAGTTGAGAAATACGAAGAACGAACTAAAAAGCTTTGGAAATAAACAACTCGGTAAAGAAGTGGCGACCATACATCTCCCGCGCCGCAGCAACCACGCCCGGAATCTGTCCTTTTAAATAGCTGCCTCATTCGACACCGATCACGCCCGGCGGATTAATTAAAAAACATTTGTCAAAATGAGTTTTTAAATGGGATTCCTTCCGAAGCATATAATCTATCCGTTTATTAATTACATGTTAGGTAATAAACTTAGTAATGTATGACATCCAATTAAGTTTGTACAATCGTTTAGATCGCAGGTTCATAAATATAGATTGGTATCGTAATTGATTTCCGCGAGGCGAGCCTTAATTCTGGCTCTCATTAGACGGTAAGCCGAGGTTATCTATGGCAAGATGCCGATAAATGTGCGTCCAGCGCGGAGCCCTGCCCGCCCGCCGCTGGCCGATGATACAGCGATTTGAATGCAGTACGCTCGGATTCATTGAACTCGATCCTCGTATTAATAACTTCTCATAGCGTGCTGTTTGTTTTGCTCATCTTGCGGTACGGTTAGGTAATGCTGAAGTTGATTCATGAATGGAGTGCTCGTGCTAGTCGCAAGTACGCGCCCACTCGCATATATTTAGCGACATAATTTTCCGAGAAATACTCGTACATCAGACCACGGAAGTGCCAACGTTCGCAGTTTACATGAAATGTCAGAAACGAAGATATGTTATTCTAACATGCAGTTGGTTACCATTACCTGGTGACTTGGTTTTAAAGTTTAATACAGAAAACACATGTTAGTAAGAACGTTTATTATTCCAGAATGTGATCCAATAATGCTTGTGGTTTCCAGAGTTTGATGTTTTGCATAGCTCCATTATAACTGGTTTCTCTACCATAAAACAAGTAGCTAATGATACATCGCGTACTCCGCTGCCATCTATAATGCTAGTCCTATCACAATGCACCATCTACAAACTATATACTTGATGCAAAGTTATCGATCGGTAATAACAACTAAGATAAATTTGTGCAGCGGAATCGGAGCTTGCCAAACGCGCCCCGGGCGGCGCGGCCGGGCGCGCGGCGGGTTTATCGCGAGAATGAATGGAAGCGATATCGAGTAAGCGGCCAATTACTGGCCAGCCGCTAGACTGCGAGGATCCGCACGTAAATAATCGTGCTCACGCGCACGCTGATGCTGATAAACAATTTCCCATTAGCGAGGCGACCGACGCCGACGCGAGCGGCGGGGGGCGCCTCGCGCACCTTCGCCATTTCCATACCTTACCTAACGGAGCTCCGTACGCGATAGCCTTCTATTACAGAGTTTGTCGTTTGAAGATATTATTATGGTAATACCCGACGAATGCAAATTAAGTACGGCAATAAATACACGGAGAAATAGCCCGGGTCGGGCAAAAACGGTAAGAGCAAAGCTAATAGGCCGTGATTCGAAACGGACACGACGCATATAAAGTAGGATTTAAGCGATTCTTGAGTCATGAAATCTCTTTTTAAACGGCAATAGCTCGTAATGAAGGTAGAGCAGAGAAGTTAAATAAGGGAGCGATAAAATACAGGTACCTAGGCTGTGCGATCAGATGTATCAAGGAAAGTCCTAAAGTAAGCGCTCGGCATTGTTCGGCGAGACGGAAAAACGGTTTGGAAGGCGTCCCTCTGCGGGCGCTCGTATTTCAGCAGAGTTCAATATTATTTCGCCAGTCGGAGGCACAAAGAGGCGGAAGGCCCGCGCCGCCGCCGCCGCGGGCGTCTCTCGCGCTACAATATTGTCCTCCCGCTGCCTCAGGTTACACTGTAAATATTTTCGGCTGTTGCCTGATTGAAATTTTTTATCGCATTTCACCCTCTTTTTCCGATAATGGATTGTATACGGCTAGGCACACATTGGCAAAGCTTCGCTGAAAGCGTCTGTAACCGGAGAATACGGCTCTGGTAACCTTAATAAGTTGTAGGAAAGTGTTCAAAGCACTACAACGGCTGCAACGAGAGCTTACCTAAAACTTTGTCTGAAACGTGATGAGAGCTAAATAAGGTAAGTACACTACACCGGTTGTTGGATTCAGTTAAATAGAGAACTCGAGATGGTGCATGCCAACTTTCTGAACAGACTAACCGTGCTACTTCTGAGCTCCGTTCTACAAGAAGTTTAAATGTTATTTAGGCGTAAGCTCTCTGTGAAGTTACACTATTTTTGGTTGGTCTAACAATTTTAATGTGTCTACTAAATGGCGAATAAGTAAGAAATGTGTTGGAATATTCTGGCTCTAGTATCGTAGGTCAATACGCACAATGACAGTATCTAATTAGATAGAAAGGTATATTTGCCATCGGGGTGGCAATGGCGCGCTCTCGTCGCCATTATTTATACAGAGGATACAAATGAGGATCCATTACGGGATTTCCTCGATCTGGGCCTAATGAAAGACAAATAACATTCAGTTCAAAGCGATCGATAAGGGCATTTGCGTTAACTTGATTTATAAAACCGAGATAGGGAATTGTTCGAGTATTAACTTACTTAGTTACAACACCTCTACAATTTATATTAGTTTTATCTCTTCTGAACATTTTCCAAGATTATCTCTAAAATAATTATTTCAGTCATCATAGTTCTTCATTATAAAAGCCACAGTGCCTGACAGGGTTCAAAAATATGAGTTGAGTGTAGTAAAACGATATTGATTAAAATAAATTGTGGGGTTTGAAAATGAATCTACCAAATTAAAGGCGTGACCGGTTTGCGGGTCGGGTTTAGTCGCTACGTCAGCAACAACGCAACCCCATTTTGAATTACCGATTGACATTTTTGCCTCATCTACATTTTTTTGCCATAACAAAACCATGGGCCGTGAAATTTATTAAGGACAACTCCATGCGTAGAGTTGGAATTATCCGGCAGTAGTAGATGCCGGTGACTTTTCTGATGTGAAGTTTGATTTGATTAAATTGCTGTTAACCAATGATAGGTCAGTTTTATATATTAAAACAGATAATGTTTTTTATTAGTATCTTGAAAATTAGTTTAAATAAATGAACGTAAGATTTTGTTTCAAAAGCAGTCTCAGAAGACAGCAGCATTCACAAAGTATTTCAACATTAACATGTTCCTGCTGCTTTTCCGACTTTTTGCAAAAAGCCGGAAAAGCCGGATTACACTTTCAATTAGCAACTCTACATACAAGTGTAATATTTTATCAATTAAGCACGGTCGGTTTCGATTTCAGAATTACGATGCCATTTGAGCAGCCGCAATTTATTGCTTACAATTTTATGATTCAAAAGCTTGAGCCCGCGGTTTCAATTGGATATCATTTTTAAAAGATCCATATGTCCTTTTTCACTTAAAATTTATAGTTTTCAAAAGCTTTTGTACGAAAGCTTAAAAAAATTACTTTTGATGTAAGGAAACTTTAACCCATCCTCACTCATTATAAGTACCTACCAAACAAGTATTGATTTTATATCTCTTTAATAAAAAGCATTAAAAATTTGTTCATCCTTTTCGCGTGATTAAACTTTAAGCTTCCAAACTCTCAGTCATTCGAATTTATTATAGGGGGACATTTTATGATTTAAAATGTCACAGCCCCGCACGGCATTACAATTTGTAAAATGGTTAGCTCATACGATGGCAGATTTCCAACTACACGAGCGTATTCCAGGATCTTAACATTATTAATTTAGCATTCACATTATTAGGTTTAACATTTGGATGTGCAAGCTTCGTATACGGAGTTTTGAATTCTGCATCTACTCGTAAAATATTGCTTGTCTTATTTCGGTCTTGCGGAAGGCGTTAGTTAGGCTGAATCCAGAAATTCCCGCACAGATCTTCTTATTATTTGACAAGAAAAATACCTTGTGGTTAGAAAAAAGTAATAGGTAAAGGTCCTGTTCCTAAGTGAAATTATAAGCTTCATGGATTGCCTACATTTTACAACGACAGAAAACAAACAAGGTTTGTGCTTAGATTTATTGTCAGTACCTAATCCATTGTCTTATCTTTCATCAAGTGTCTATGCTAACTCATCTTCAGTGAATTGAACTAGCATATTTCTATTTTGTTTTTTCATTCAAGCAGGCATAAGTATAATATGCTCTAATATACTATCAAGTATAAAGTATATTAGAGCATTGGTTTCTTTATTTTATTTTGACCTATTGCTAGTCGGCCGGTTTTGAGCACTTCCGTTCGTTTCTCTATTTTACTGCGCAGTCCTTTTGTGTTGCTATTCCTATAAATGCAATTTAGATAGGAGTTTGAAATACGGCTTTATATTTCAAACCTGTAAGGTGTAAAGTATGGGTTGAAGTGCGATGACTGTCGTTTATTTTAATTTACTGGTAAAGTGCTAGACTTCACGACATCGCAGCTTACTTGGAGCGCGGTTACCTCATTTGTAGACTTATTTTTTTGAAATTATGAATTTTATCACGTTCTAGAACTTTGAGAAATATTGAGGATTAGGTTTATTTTTTGGGATAGCAATCTAGATGACAGATTAGTCCAGTTATTTATAATGGCTTGCTGTTATATTTCATTTCATGTTAACAAAAATAAAACATTGTTGCCTTCTGTAGGTTTTAAAAGGATATTTGTGTTTGTAAAAGTCTGTATACTCGTACAACTTAATTTTTTAATTTGATAAACGTTTGTCATCCGTTTTGTTTAATAGGATTCATATTCGAATTGTAAGTGTAATAAGCTTCTCGTTTCTTTTCGTCTGTGTCCATGTTTAGACGGAAAAAGCATTGCGCAGAAATCAGCGGCGTTATCAATCTAAAATTGTACCTATGTGTGTGTGTAGAATGGACGTCTTTTGATAGGATGATAGGTACTCCAATCATTGTCTCTGCCGACATCGTTTAATCATAAAGAACAGATATAAACAAAGTATCTTGTAATGTCATTGAACTCTCGATAGTGAGGACTGAGCCAATCTCCCTCCTTATAAGCTGTGCCGGTGCCAGCTTGACCAGAGTAGGTACCTAGTGATAAGGGTCACTCGTTCGCTCGCATTGAATTGCAAAGCAGTTTGCGCATTGTATTTACTTGTTTAATGGCTGGAACGTAATGACTGATTCTATTGACATTTATGGAGAAGACAAACGGTTTGTTAAGAAGTTGATGAACTTTGGCATGGTGATAGAATTTAAGAGCTTTAACTAAGATACCAAAAAGAAAACAATTCATTTATTCAATTTAACTTCTTTACTACTTACTAACTTTTATATTACCTACTTCGACTTAAAAATGATTTATCTGTCTTTTTACCTCCCCTGAACTCTGGTACCTGACTCGCTATCGCGAAAAACAGAATTTTCGTGACATAAGTTCGGGGCCAACTTATGTTGGTGAACTGTTACAAATTTAGTATCCACCAACATTAGATGAACCCGCTGAATACCTCGAGAGTGAAGCAATTTGCTTTCCATACAACATCATAAACATAGAGGTAGGTGTTTCAAATTTTGAATTTTGTTCTTAGCGGAGTTTTGCATTGTGCAAGCCGCCAATAGTCACATTTCTCAATAACCTTAGAAAAGTCTATGGTTTAGCTTTCTGTAAAGTCTGTGGATATATATTTGACATTACTTTCATACAAAAGATATCAAATAACTATCGAGTATCGACATTAAGTAAAACCATGATAGATAGGTTATTCAGCCTGGTCGTTAAAGGTTAGACTTAATTCCTGCGGTTCATTAACCGATTTAATTCTTGTTAATGCTTTAAAATGAGAGTGGGAGTTGCTGCTAAATATTTTAATCCTTTGACAAAATTATACCTACTAATTTTTTATTTGACTTTAATATTTCTTTTGATCAGCCTTTTTTGGCTTGTAGAAAATAACTAAAGGGTTAGTGAAATTCTGATTAATTTATTTCTCGCCTCCTCAGAATTAAAGTAGACTGACTTTGATTTGGGTGTTTGACTAATCTACTGACTAAACTGCATAATTATTGTAATTTACAAGTTTCTGACTCATCTTGTTAAGTAACAGATTTTTACCAAACTTGTTTTTATTCTCATCAAGCAACATAAAGTAGATCATTACTGTCATTTATTGCCTAAAATGTTGAACACATTCATCATCGGTAATTGTTAGCTATATTTAAAAATAAATAACTCATTTTATTCATAGACCGGACAGCAAGACTACCTACACGTGAATGATATAAAAGTACATACCTCAGTTTAATAATAATAGAGCAGGGTTGCCAGATGTAAAAAAAATAACTATCAAAATCGCTCAACTATTGACGTAGTTTTCCGCGAACATAAAAAAAATACATACAGTGAAACATATCCTCATTTTTTTGAAGTCGGTTAAAAAAGGTAAAAACTGGAACCGCTCTAACGCTCTCGAATTACAATTGAGCGTTTACAATTGTAATTCGAATACATATTATTATACTTTTAAGTATTATTTGTAATCGATCGGTCTAGTTAAAGCTTAGCTTTACCCCCGGTTCCTATAACAAACTAACGGATGTTCGTAGGTCCATCACCATAGCAACGTTGTTATTTCAACATATGTATGAAACTTTTTGACAGATAACAACGTTGCTATGGAGAAAGTCCTACGGACATCCGTTAGTTTGTTATAGGAACCGGGGGTTAGTCGTCTTAACTTTAGTGATTATGCATGTTGATGTCTGCCACAAAGTTTTATACTTCTGCAAATGAACAATTATTCTGTTCTGCACCATTTCTGTACCTTTTGTTAATTTGTTTCAAATATGTTTTTATTGATTATTATTTTATGTATTTTGAGTAAGTATGTAAATAAAAATTACAGATTAGTTTCTCCAAAAAAATCTTTATGTCAATTTTGACTGTATTAAGTTACATAACTTCTACTCTGGCAACCCTAAGTTATAATATATCACGAGACGAGTTCATCAGACTTAATAAAATAAGCTCATCAAACACTCACGGTAGATTGCACCGTTCTAAATAGTGCTGTGTAGTAACATCGTTGTATATTACTTTTACCCGTCTTGAGAATTGTAGGGTGATGTTAAAGTCATGACAAATACAACTCAAGATGCGAGAAATCTCGCTAAAAATATCTGAAACAAACTCTTTGTACATCACTGTCCACGCGTAAATATACCCTGACGCTCGGCCGAGAGCACTCTCTCGCCACTTTACTCGGTACGTGTGAACACTTTGACAGATCCCTCGGCCGAGCCACAGGGCGAGAGAGTCACTCGGACCCTCATCTTTTTTCCCGGCCGAGTACCGCCGAGTACCCTGCCCCCCGCTACTCCGCTCTGTCTCGCTCGCTTACTCGGTTGGTCTGAACACGCGCATGACGTCCACTCGCCACTCGGTGCGATACGGCCACTTTTTTCAATCGAAGTTTTGCTTGCAATTTACGATCCATCGTGTCCCACTTTTGTAGTCAACTGAACTACTGACTGTGCATTTCTAAATACGTGTGAACGGCCGAGACAGATTTCACTCTCTCGGCCGAGACACATTTCACTGTCTCGCCATTTTACTCGGTACGTGTGATCAGGGTAATACGTACAATTATCTTGAAGTTTTATGTTTTTGAGTTTAGATGAAGTAGCTTAACCGTAAATAAGGCTAGGATTTAATTATTAGGATTTCAGGTAAGTACACCACCCACGAAAGAGGATTAGATTTATAAAGGTTATCCGTTGAGCAATAAAACATTTGAAACCTTGACTGACTGTGATAAATGTGTAACATAAAGTTTTTTAAACATTTTTTGGAAACACAAATGCGAGTCGGAAGCTTAAATGCTAAACTTTATAAGAGTTTCATAAATTTGCCTAACCATTGATATGTTCGCACGTTCTGTAATATCGGATGTGGGAATCTCCGACGAAGAATATGAGGTTAGAGTTATTAGTTTCGATAATTATCGTAAATAAGAGTTGCATCACGAATAAAGCTTATAATGAAATCTTATGAAGTATCTAGATTGTTTGGAAAGAAACAAAATCAAGAAGATATAGAGGCATATTAAATTAAAGTTTTCTATTTCAACTATGTAATAACTTTCTTAAAGTAAAAGACCTGTATTTATGTCAGAAATTTACCGTTTCGAAAAGTAATTACAATACACCAAGTTATTCGATTGGATAGTTAGATAGTATAACGCTATTTTCCAATTAATAACCATGAATATACATAGGTACTTATAATTAGTTAGAAATGCTCAGTTCGGTAGATTTTTTAGAGAAAAAACATGTTCCACTGCTATCATTCCTAATCACCCACGCAAAATTGAGTGCGTCGTATTTCTTTGTATGTCACGGTGGCTTGGAGAGTAACGATTATTTTATGACCAGCGTACTTTAATGTATCAGGATCTCATGGGCCGCGGTAGTAATATAATTTGATGGACGCCCGCTCAGTTAACCCTACCAAATCACAACGGATTAATATGTTTCAAGTGTTCGTGTGTTTTGGTGTCTCTAATTACGTTTATGTTCGGCGAGAGTTATGGTAATGCTCGGCAGGCTTCGGAGATGCGCGCTGTGCCGCGGATACTTACGACTCTGAATTAAGGGTCTGTAGGGCGAGCCATTCGTTAGTCACGCCCGGTGACGTGTACCTTGGACAAGACCAAAACTGTTATTAGAAATCTTGTCTATTTTCAGATGCTCCACTTTCAAGCTCATTTGTAAAACATTGCGAGACATGCAAGGGAATGTTGGAAGTCATCATAAACTACGGTAGGTCATTCCTTAACGTATGCATCTTTGTTTAACTGCACATTGCAGCGAAATGCATGAATTTCCGGACAAACAAAGGCCGGCACGCGAGGCATGCGGGGCTGCGGCCCGAAGCCCTAAAGGGTACAAAAAGACGATTTAAGTAAAAAGTGAGTTGGCCTTTGTTTGTGGATGGTTCGCGTTAAGTGTTTAGATAAGTGCAGCTGAGAGCAGAGCACGTTTGTTATCTCTCAGGGAGCACAGGCACAGACAAATGGAACCACCCTGTGTGGTCCGTTATTTGGTCGACTCACCAAATATGTGCACTCGAATCAGAAACTCGTAGCTCTCTCACTCCAAATGAACTTTAACTAGAAGCCTGAAGTTTGTCGTGCTAGTTCACGAATGAATGCTTTTGTTAAAGTGACTGCATGCATTTGTTATGAATATGAGGCCCATTATGTTAGGAAATATGAATTTTATGACATCAAATCACACTTTCGATAATATTCTCGACATATTTATTGCTTGTATTATTTAAATATGAAACGTATTGATCGACCATAGAATTTATTAAGAATGGAAAGGTCAAAACACATCGACTTTATATAGATAAAGTACCATAGGGTCGTGTCGTGTACGTATTTTATTTACTGCGCGCTACACGAACCGGCGTCCATATTCACCATCTCGGCGCCGCTACAGTAATATGCGTTTCATTGTTAAGAACGAGGAAGCCAATCCTTCTAAATTATAAAATATTCAAATAAGGAGAGAAATAAATCCACGCGAGGAAACGTCGACATTACATATTACTGCGGGAACGCTGCCGCCTATTCATTACGGTTATTTATAGGAAGCAATGTCAAAGCGAGCCTTGTATTTATTCGGACGGCAGAGCGGTTTATTTATTTATAAAACCGGTCGAAATTTGTTCCGATAAGCGTCCGGTGGCGTCTCCGATACGCACCTAAATAGCAATGCAGCCGCTGCGCTGATCCACTGGCCGATACGCCGATGTCACTGTCACACGCCCAATATGCACGCTGTCTCCACGCTATGACGAAATATACCCATCTATTATTAGAACGTCATTATTACGCGTTCGATGAACCCTTTGTTTACCGTGCTACCTGCATCTGAATAGGACTTGACGCATCGTCAATAACAACACTTATTTATTCAACGAATATCCCCAGCGAGAAGAAATACTCATTAAAATTAATTCTGTTTCCGTCCGGAACATATTTACAGACGGTTGTTGTGACGATAGAGAGATGAGTTCAATCAATACAACGTAGACAATGGCTCTATCTTTTCAAAACGGAAACTATTACAATCTTGCCATTGTATGCAGGCCTCGCCTTAGAGTGCATTATTCAAACTAAAAGTGGTTTGTTTGTTTAACTAGGTAACGTAAGATAAGTTGGGGTGACAGGGGATTATTACCTTGGATGGTAGGTAACTCAAAAACGTGCTCTCTGTCGAACGACGTCAGCGAGGAAGATTTATGTCCGAGTTTTTGACAGTGCGGTGTCGTTGGCGACGATCCTGGATTATCCTTTGTTCGTGCGCCGTCACCCATCTCTGATAAGATTTGTTGTTAGACTATTGACGGCTTATGTAAACATATATTCAGAGTATGATACAGCAAGAAATAAAAATGATATTAAATATATCTTGTAAAATTATGTTTCACAGGCTAAATGTATTTATAGATACAAAACGCCTAACACATTCGGGATGAAAGAGACATCACTTTGATTTCTGTCGGTAATAATATTTCAAAAGCGCGCACATGTCGCGCTGGGGTAATTGGACCGTTTGATCATTCCAATTATGAGTGATTGAATCAGCAAGATTTAGCTGATTTAGTTTGATGAAATGATTGTGTCGACATAGTGCATTAAAGTTTTAAGGAGATAATTGAACTTCCTGCGCTACGATTGGTTTGAAGTGGACCGATCTGAGCCCCTTTCACAGTGCGAGGACACGCACGGTGCGCTCTCTCTCTCTCTCTCTCAATATTTTCTCGATGGGGCGTTTCCTCTAATTACACGAGCTATTAATAAAACGTACAATAAACAATCGATCACTGCGCGTCGTAATGGATCCGTAAAAGGATCTAGGAGTAACACCCACGTCAAAAGTTCAAGAGTTTATATTCGAAGCTTTCTCGATACGCTTGTGATCCGCTGTACTCAATCATGTCGATATTCATGTTTCTCAGAGAAGATAATAATAATTTATATTGAATTGTATGTCAGAACAGTACAAAGACCTATTAAATATAAAGCTTAGGCTTGACTCGTGAACGCATAATGTGAATCGTAAGCAATAACAAAACATTCGCAGAAGATACTGTTGGAACACAAATGAAAATCGTGGTATTAGTTTCTTGTGCAATCAGAGAAATGGCTTGGATGGCTGCATTAAACCACACCCCGTAATCCTGGTAATAACATGGGGAATACGGTCAATATGTGGAACAAATACGTGTTCTTATGCAATATATTACGACTGAGCTTGATAGGGTTAAAGTTGTAAAGTGAAATTGCCTGCTGTTTACTTTATAACAGTACATTTAGGAGTATCTTTGGCATCATTGTATGCTTAGTCTATTTAAGGCGCTTAAATAAGTTCGTGTTTCTCTTGTGTCATACACTTTATCCAGTTAATTTTGGCCAAACCAATTTAAAAATATAATTGAGCTACGCGGTGCGGTTGAAAATACCTAGTTGCTGCAAAATTTTTGGAAGGGTGTTTTTGAAGGATTAATTTCGAATATCCACTAAAAGTCGCATCGCAACTTTTGTTGGATGAACCGCAACAATTTGAATCCCTGTTAAAATTAATCGGTTGTATCGCACGAAGCCGAGGAAGGCGGTTTGACCGAACACGGAAATTGAGCTCGAAACGTTTGCGTTGCGATCGTCTAAACGCTATTAACTAAGTTGCAAGTTTGTGTTGGAGTTTGATGGGTGAGCGCTGTTTGTTCTGTCCAGGCATCGTATGGAAATCATTTCTTGCTTGGCGGAACTTTGCGGCTCCGTATGTATGCCCAAATATTTGCCGTCACTTCCAAACTCCGGCTGCTCGCTGATCGTGTCTTTGCAGACATATGGCGCATTTGCCCGTGTTTACATTCCCCCGTTAATTAAGGGAACTTTGGCAAGGATTCCGTACACAGCCCCAAGTTTCATTTATAGCAGAATGTTGCTAAGTATGATAAGCTGAAATAATTTGATAATTTTACGAGATAAACTTCTCTCTTATGTTTAATGCGCACTTTCGTACCTTTTTACTCGGAAGATGATTCAAAAGATTCAATGTAGCATGACGTTATTGAAAAACATTAATATGCTTAGAAGGTTGTCATGTAAAATTAGATAGAAAAATTCGAGCAAGGTATCAGAACCGTAGCCCATTGCGCTTGCGTAGTCAAGCAATTCATACATTGTTTGCTCGGGGTTGTGCCACAATGACCGTTTCCTCCTCGAAGCGTGTCGCCGCAGATTACACAACAGTTTCTTAGCAACCGAGGGGCGCCGGTGATGCTATCTATTCACTATTGTTGCGTGCACTTAACCGTCGATACAGTTCGCCTGTATTCAGTCTTGTTAACACATTGTAAAGGAAATTACATTCCTTACTCACCGACGCTCCTAAAATAGCATAACCGTTATCGATCATCGCTCTACCGTGTCTAATTGTTATCATTAGACAGGTCAATAGTCATTTCGGTTTCGTTACTGCGTGTGAATTGTTGCTTACGCCCAATATCCTTTGAATTAAAACAACACCTGTGTTAAAGCGATATTGCTCGGACAAAATTTGGAATCCGTGCACCGAACTAATAATCTTGCTCGAAATAGTCGCAGCTTTATGTAGACGATATTGCAATATTAATAGTTGGGATTCGCCCTCGAATCTGTCGAAATTAAGCTGAACGGCGATTGGGGTGTCGCAGATGGCTGTAACTGCGCTATCTCGCCGCTCGCCGCAAGCGCGGAAAGTATAAAAATATGATTTACGGAGGAGCTTACAGCGGCACATCCGCTGCTCCTCCATTAGCACACGTATCTGCATGTTCTGGATCCCTGACGCGTCGAATCAACTCTGCCACATATCTGCTATCCTATTGTTGCTTCGCCCCGATCTCCCCCGAGAGAACCCAAATAAGAGCCTCAGAATTAGTTTTGTGTAGTACCTTACTTTAATAATGTTCTAAGTCTTCGGAGGTTTGTAGGGACCACTGCGGCCTGTGTTTATATAGCCGTGCGGTATATGAAATAGATGTTTTCTGGCTTCAGGCACTTTATTATTACTTTGAACTGCGGATACAAGGGGTGGTTCACTAGGGGAGGGAAGCAAACAAGTGCTGTCGACTGATTCCAAAATATCGAATCGAATATTTCACTTATTCTTTTAAAACTCCGTGGAGACTCCGATTTAATTTATTTTTTGTTGAGTATGGGTACAAAATATGGCGGCGATGGCGAGATGAGCTGGACTCGTACGACAAAGAATGGCGCCAGAAAGCACAAAGCCGGGATCAGTGGAAAGAGGGAAGGGAGGCCTTTGCCCTGCAGTGGGAAACATCAGGCTTATAATAAATAAAATAAATAAAAATGGGTACAAGCACCGTTTTTAAAATAGAATAGCAAACGTTTTATCCAGTCGAAAAAAAGTAATGATGTCGGTCGACCGAGACAGTCACCGTTTATAAATATGACTCATATTTTGTAGTCAATACAATATCTAAAACCGCAACAACGCTTGGCATGTTTCAAAACTGATTAAAGCCGATGAGTTTTCGACGTTACTTGTTCGAAGCTAGCATTATAAAATAATTCGTGAGTAATGTACAGCCAGCATAGAAATCAATAATAATGATGGTTCATCGTTCGATGAAGTATTGTAAAAGCACAAGAGTCAACTATTGAAGTCAGAACGAATTTATAATCAGAGTTTATGAGGCAAAATCAGCAATTCTTTCTTTTGAGTTTACCACAAACTTGGGAAAGACCTGACTTATACCTACATCAAGGAGATCTACCATATTATATTACCCACATACTTTGAGTATTCACTTTGATACTAATTTAAATACCTACCTAAACTATTCACCTAAATTAGATTTAAATCCACATCTTTAGCCTGACCTATGTTTCTTAATCTTATGTTTTGATATCGTTCTTTGAAATGAACGTTGTTGCTGTTGATTGTACATTTATGTTGGCTGAGCCATAATCATTACCATTATTGAAAATGATTTGAGATTTATTATTGGAACATAGATGTTGATAGAGTACCTGTTTATGTTAAACATTAACTGTTGCATTTTAGTATAAACTAATCTGTTGTATCGTTCCCACGAGAACAATATTTCACATACTAAATTAAATCAATGTTTCGATTTTCAATTTCCGTAATTCTTTTTTGAATATTTTTCTTGATAGTGGTCGCATTGCAAAGGCATGATTAACTATTTTTAGTTTCCTAGAATAATATTTTATACCGACTGTGCAAACTGGTTTCAGGTAATGATGATCGTTGTTAGTATCGAAGCACTTACCTGCTGTTAGTTTCGTTTCGTTTGTGTTCTCGTGGCTTATGCATACTATTAGTAGTTGATATTTCTTGTTAGTATTGTTATGGTGGCAGTGAACTCACCTAGGATCCACGAAGGGCTCCGCGTATATGTTCCTGACGGGCTGCCGGCGAGGCAGCGGCGGAGGCACCGGGCTGAACCCGTTCATCATATCCTCCCGCTCCCCGTACTTTGACGATTTCATCGTCATCCTGAACTAGTCCACTTCACAAACCCCACAACACTTGAATTTTTATCACATATTTTAGTCTCACTGTAATGTCTGACATCGTAGAAAAATATTTCACTATTTGTTCGTAAGCATCGTTTAGACCACTTGTTTTAGTTTGTAAGTAAGTTCTGAAAATTATAATATAGTTCGTTGGTTTTTGTTGTCGCGTGTGTGACTTCGGAACTTGATACACACACGACGAGCCCTACGGCCGTGCGCGACTGACTGCCGCTTGCGCCCAACGAACGCGCGCCTCGGGACGCGCCGGCTCCCCGACCCTCGTAGAGCTTTTGTCGTTTTTTGCGCCCGCGCCGACCCGTCAAAAGCTTGTCGAGTTATTAGACAAGGGAACAAAAAATACAGTGCAACAGACCTGACGCAAGAACCCAACTCGAACACACCCATGTAAGACCAGCGCGGTGCGGTTATGTTCCATTGTACCCAAAATATCAACTGTGCAAAGTGTGAATAAAAGAACTTGGTTGAAAGACGAGGGTCCTTTGCGATGCCGCGACGGTTCCGCTACAAAGTTATTTTTTGCAAGTCGATTTGTTAGATTTATTGATAACACCTTTATACTTCGCCGATTATACAATATTGCGTTTTTTACGACTTCACAACTTCTCAAATAATAATAGATTAAAGAACCGAAGGTACGGATATAGATTCAATAAAATTTCATCAGAAAAGTTGGCGAGGTAAATGTTAAAGTGATTGAAGTTGAAGCAAGAAAGGAGAAAGTACTTATCTAATCGATACGATTATCGGAAGGAGGGTCGGGTCGGGGCACAGAGTTCCTTCTACTCGCACTAAATTAAACTTCGTGATAAGATAGCGCCTAGTTCAGACAAATTATGGTTAAACAAAGCGGAGATATATTAAATTGTCCAGTGAATAACAAAAATATGAGAACGCTGATTACTTGGGTTTTGTTGAACTGTTTGTCATAATTCTGTGTTTCGTTCGACAAAGAAAATAAGTATATTTTAACATAAAGCTCTCAACTCTGCGATTTCATATTGCAAAGGCAACGAGGGCAATATGAGATGCAAATAAATCAACAAGCTAGATGAAAATAGTGCACCCGTAGTACATCGGGAGCTGCGCGGTGTGCAGAGCGCTGCTAGTTCAAAGACCTGCTCCGTCCCCTGCCGCCTGCCTGATCTCACGGCTTTGCATGCCAACAATTACCCTCACAAACACTGTACACAGTGTACACGACAAATACGAGAGGCGTACCCTTTAACCTTTTTGTTCTCTAAAATGTTTGTTTTCAAAACTCGTTACCCTTCGCACAATTTTTTATTTACGATACCCGAAATTGAATTACGCGATTTGATTTATTAAATGTTTAATTTGGCGCACAGTAGCGGGCCGTGCGACCAAATTCACAGAAATGTGATTCCGCAAAAAAACGGATAGAAGGGCTGTGGTGAAATTATGTTAAAACCTGTCCTATGGGCCCGAATTATCCCGCAAGGATAAAGAATAAGAATATAAAAGAGGCTTAGAGTTTCCATACGGCTTTTTGAAGGAGCAACGAACGTGAGATTTACATACATACATGCGGGTAAACATGTTCGCTGCCGAACTCCTCAAGTACCTGTATAATAAATTGATTTAAGCGCCTCCTGACAGCTTTAAGTATATTTTGACAAACATTAGGGAATTTAAAGCCCCAGTGGCTGAACTTTGTTTCGTCATTCGAGACGTCTATCACGAACTGAATTTGCTTCAAGTTCGTAAACGTTTTGTATTTTTATGACTCTTTATCAAAGTCACAGTAAAGTAGGTTCCACACTAGTCGAGTCAGGGATTTTTAAGGTATCCTATAAAATATGGAGAGGGACAACATAAAGGTCCAAGTTGGACCTTAATAGGCGTGAATTATTGCTTTCTGTGTTAATAACTATCTGGATTATTCTTATAACAGCAGATTTTAAGTACTGGTATCTATTGGTGGCTCGTGTAATAAAATACAATCAAGAAATAGCTTTGATCAACGTAATGATGTTATAGCGACAAATCTGTATGTTTATTATGAACATTACTAGCGCTTAGACACCTCATAATATGTTATTTATGAGCCTTGTGTGATAATTGTCTCTCGAATCAACAAGGCATTTTTATGTTCAACCATGTTCCGCAAAAGATTTGTGTCAAAATACACGAGTTTTGCTGTTCGATTTATTTTTTTATTTTCTTAGGGCATGTTAAATGGTCGATCCCAGCTTTTGAGTTCTTATAACGGTGACTTAAAAACTCACACCAGTTTTATCCACTAGCTCAAAAAAACAAACTTTATTAAAAAAAAAACAAACATTATTACAGATTTTTCTGTCACATTTTCGATTTAAATCTAGGTATTCTTGTTTTTACGCAGACAGTTTAGAAGTAAACCAATAGGTGTAAGAATGCAAAGATCGTGTACGGCCATAGCAATGCGGTGCATATAAGGCAAGTAGGAAACAAGCCGAGTCTGCGTTCCCATGGCATACAGTACACTGAGTGATGTATTTCTGAACAACTTGATGTACAGACCCCGTTCTGCACTTGAACTTACGATCTCTTGAAATTTGATTGCATTAGCCGCTTGACTTGAATTAGCTTTCTTTCATCTAAGCGACTATTACAGTACCGATATACGTTTTCTATTTTTAACTGCTGATTTTTGAAGAACGTTTTTAGTCTGTAGGTACTAGCAAAGGAATAATCGATGTTTTGCAATTGTCTATACAAACGAACTAACATAATAAATTAACAGTCTGGGGTGGTTTTGTCCACCATTGAATTAAATCTTAAATAGCCTAAAACCACCTAAAAAAAGAGCTATGAAATGCAGTAATATTTTTTCAAATCCATTTGGTAGTTTCAGAGATTAGCGCGTTCAAACAAACAAACAAACCCTTCCGCTTTATACAGATTAAAATGTATGAAACCCCATTTTGTTTAATTACTTTACATTATACTTTTTATTTATAAATTTACTTATGATTTCAATGTTTGGTTAATTTTTGATTTCAACGAATTAAATCTTGTTTTTTTGCATTGCATTTTGAAATTGCATCATTAAACCGAGAAGAGCTTGATATACTGTTTTTTTTTAATTATACAATTTATGTCCGAACTGTTTTTAGTCTCTTAAATACAAACTTATATGAAACATCGCTTGAACACAATAGTCTCGTTATTGGTTTTACCCCGAGAGTCCACAATAAAAACAACGACGCACAAACATTGCACCAATTACACGGCATTGTTTGTATTTCGAGTGCTCTTCATCGCATTTGAGCAGAGTTGCACTAATAAACACGTTTTACTGTGTATTTACATACAAGGTGGATAATCAGAACATTCAAAATTCTTTGCGCATGCAACTATGCCGAAATATAGGGAAACTCATAAATCTACAAATCATGGTAAATATCCGGTTTTAAGTGTTTATAATTTTCAAAACCATGATATTTTAAAAAGTTTTTATTCAAAATTGAACCACACAGCCATAGAGGAAGCAGTAAGGGGAGGAGCCATCAGTTTTATTTTCTATGACGCTAAGAAGGTCATTTTCTGCGGGGGACGAGGAACTGTCTGTCATTAAGTAAATGTCAATTTTTGTGTAAAAATCATAGTGCTTGAAGCTATCGATAGTTTATTATCGATAAAAGAAAGAAAGAAAGAAAAGAAAGAAAGAAAAATATTTATTTTGTCAAAAACGCGTTACACATAAGACACATTAAAATAAGTAGGACATTGACAAAATTGGCAACTACTCAGCGTATTGCTGCAACAGAAACCAGAGAATCTGTCGCAGCGCTGGTCTTCCGTAGCGCCGTAGGTTTATGTGTGTGCTGCGGCCCCGCAAAAAACACACATTTTAAAGTAATTTAAGGTAGGTTGTAAAAATAGAAACAAGAGAAGAGAACGATGAGTGCGGCCAATACGGTAGGTATTGGTTGTATGACAAATTAAATCACAAATTGATTTGATTTTAAGCTATTGCATAGCTTCTATGGCGGGCCTTAGCGGGGTGACCGAATCCAGAAATTCTGTAACGAAAAATTCAAAACTGGCTTTGAACCCTCTTTTTCTGATTTTTTTTATACTTAAATCAATATTTAAGCCTTTTCTGTCATCACAGCGTCTTTTGGCGTGGTTTTACGTGGTAGCCAAAGGAAAAAAATTATATCTTTGTTTCTTTAATTTTAGCTTAATTCGTAAATAATCGAAATACAGGCGAAATTATTCTTTATCTTGTTTTTTGCAGTTATTTATGTAAATGTTGATAATACGATGAAAATTGAGAGGTCCAAAGTTGTATAAAATCACAACAATTTTGGTTCTCATTCATTTTTGTAAAAATCTAATGTTCTAGTCGGTTTGGTTGAGTTTTTCGATTAAGCTATAAACAACACCTATACAATCATTGGCGGAAAAAAAAGCGTCCTTTAATCAATTTCAGGTTACCCCTCTACTGGTGAGCTAATCCGACTGGGCTGTAAGTCAATATCGATAAGTTATTTTGAACTGTCCCTTCACTAATTTCGCTGCAGTGACAAGCAGTGTGTCCAACTAAAAATACCTATTTCCGCGATATTGTGAGGATAGTAAATATTTTTTTAATAAAGTTTACTTAAGATTTTAACAGAAGTTTAACAGCCAGAAGTTTAACTACCTACTTAACGTTCTGAAAGCTTACGTAGGTATATAATTAGTAAGTTGGAGGTATAGGGGTGGTATAGATACCTAATTTATTGTGCACCGATAATGATAAATCTAGATAAAAAGTAGTATTTTGTTATATGCACATTTTTCGATGCACGGGATGATTTGCAAATATTTTTTTTCAAGTGCATTGAAAAGTCTTTCTTCCGAGGTAAGCACTATCTACTAGTTTTGAAGTAGGTAGGTATGTAGGTGTTTTGTGTACCTACCTACCTTACCTACCTATTTGTTTGTTTTTTTACTCAATGCAGAAATATAATGCTTTTATCTATTATAACGAGTACGAGGAAATACAAAAAATTCTAGGAACTTTAATTCGTTTAATTAAACCGACTTGCAAATATTGACCAAGCAACAGAAGATAGAACAGCTACTTTTCAAATTAAAAAAAAGAATAAAATAAAAATATAATATGCCACTAAGAGTAGGTATTATTTTTCATAATTCGGGATTCGTGCTAGATAACAAAATAAATAGGTAGCATGAATATGAGTGATGGAATAGTGCGGATTCAATCCTACGCCTTTCGGATCAAAGTCGAAGTAGCAATCCACTTGGCCAACTCGGCGGCATAGCAAAATACGCTAAAATGGAATCTGTTACGATTTGTTGGCAACATTATATAAATTTTAGTTTTATTCAAATTTAGTGCATAAATTGTTAATATTTAGAGGAATGAATACTTGCAGATGGAAAGTCACATCATCCTTTTGTAACCTGAAAGTTTCCAATATTTTAGGATATGCGAAAACTCTGCAATTTGGCATTTTATACTTATATCCTTCCGCGTGTACCGTGATTGACAAATGACGCGTAACCAGCGGCGCGCGGGGTTTTACATATGGAGAATGATTGTTGGTCCAAGGACCTTGGCTGCGGGGAAAGCATGTCAAAAATTGACAATGTCGTCTCCTTCTGAAGGAAGATAATTGCTCTGAGCACACAGCCACTAGTCTTTATAAGAATTGTGAATTATATACATCGAATAATAAATCATTGATGATAAAACGGTTAATAGTTTTAAAAACTCAGTCAAGAAATAGTACCTAAAAAAATTGTGATGTCAGCCAGTCCTATAAAAGCTTAACAGAAGTCTTTTTGCACCCTGTACTGTACAAGTTGTGCAGGAGATAACCGCCATTTGAGTTTACACTAAAAAGTTATTAATAGGTGCTTTTACAACTAAAACAACATCGTTAACTTTTACGCAGAGCGTTGCAACTATGAACTTTCCTATCGTAAAGTTAAAGTAAAGTATTTAGGTAATAATTTTTAGGTGTTCTTTTATCAACACTATAAAATGTGTCAGAAAGTCACTTGAACTTTACTCAATTATTTGGGTCAGCACATAATTACATAATATGAACGTTTATGTGTGTGAGCTTTATTAGTAATTCAATCACGCCGTCTGATCTAGACAGATTTAGATGAAACTTATATTACAGACTTGAATTTTATAAAAAGCTTAGTAAAACAGTAGTAGATACCACATGTCATGTTTCTTCTAATATACGTTTTTTTACTTTATTATTCACAAAAGATACATATAAACAATTGTCATTTATGTGTCTCATAAAATCACTTCTAAAAAATCATTAGCATCTCTAAAGGCGTCAGTTTAGTGCAACCATATTAATCTCCCTTCTGCCCCAAATACCGGTATCCGTCAGCTGGGCCACAAAAAGTCACTCAACTATTTTAATTGGCGTAAAGTTCGGAGTTACTGTGTCGTCGGAAAAAAATGTCAATGAGCCGTTTCACAGTTCTGTTCGACATACGCCGGTTTCGAATTCAAAGTGCGCTTGAAACTAGACGACATTTCTTTTGTTTTATGGCTTAAGCAATAAAACTACAACAGCTTGAAATCGGATCTAAATGTCAATGACTGGCGAGGAATGGATGTAGCAAAAGCCTAGCATAGGTAGGTCTTAATAACTTGTTTTTTTACTTTACTATCTTTATTGAACTATTTGAATCTAGAACTAGAAATTGAGTCTACTCGTGACCATGATGTAAATCAAATGATTTCAAATCAAGTAAATCAAAAATAAAACATTAGTTCCTATGATATTTTAAAAACGTTTATACGTGATATCTCTGAAGTTGAAATAGCAAAGTTGTTTCTTCAACAAAGCTCAAGTCACAAACTCAAAGGTCACGATACCAACAAGAGTAAAGTGTCTTTCACTAAATTTCAGTTTTACGGCGCATGAACTAAGAAGTTTGGATTAATTATCACATATTAGAGCCTGTCCAGAAAGCGCGATTTACGCGCGTGTCAACTCGCGCGTAAGCACTCACGCGTTCTCGAGATACTAGAGCTACATACATCCCGTCCAGATGCCCTCGCGCGTTACCTCACACGCGCGTAAAACGGGTCTCTGGACGGGATGTATGTAGCTCTAGTATCTCGAGAACGCGCGAGTGCTTACGCGCGAGTTGACACGCGCGTAAATCGCGCTTTCTGAACAGGCTCTTTCGTCTGTGAATGCTGTGAGTCTAACAAATGTAATTGTGGTGTAGATTCTACGAACATAACACTCGCACTTTAGCAAAATTGTACAGGATAAATCTCAAAGTCAAAGACATTCTTGTGAGTTAAGCTTTTCTGTTATTATCGTCTCAATCTGATTTTGTCTACAGAATATGCCAAAATATGGTTCATTAACTTATAGATTATCTTATTTAACTTGATTTAGGTAGGATGCTTAAATGATTTATCAATATAAATAAATCATTAAAATTTTATCAGACATCTAAATTTTCCTGGGCTGCGAGTTCCTAAAATCAGCCTACTAGAGTCGTCCATGCCGACAACGCCAAATTCTAAAATCGAAGTGCTTAGCCGACCCTGTTTCTTTTTTACATGCGCTACCATAATCACCGATGGTTGCTTGTACCACGTTGCATGTGTGAGTAAGTATGTATGTGGAGCACGTTCTCTGAGATAAAAGACGATATTGATTCCGTGACGAGTCGAGCGGTGGGAAACCATTCCCTGTCCGTTTTAATAGATACCCGGAGGATAACTTCGACACTCAAGGAAACTCATTAAAATGTTGCTTTTGAGTTTTAAAGTTGAAATTTAGGGTTCTGAATTAAATTCTGAGGGTTTTTAAAGTTTCTTTTGACTCCGAGACTTTTCAAGATGTTTGTATAATGAGTAAGATGTTGAAATGTTTCGGAGAATGTTTAAACTTCAATGAAATCCAAAACCGTAGCCACACGTGCAGATGTGTTTCTTCAGAATTAAAGATATAACAGATGTTCAATCACTGTTTCATAAAAACGACGATCGATCACAATCCTGCATTTGTCGAATTTTTATCAAAGCGTACGATGACAGTTAAAACTCTCATGTGTTTTTACAAAAGCTGTTGAAAAATTTCTCCTAGCATGCGCTAGGAGATCCCGCTCATATTTTTAATCACTTGCTAACTATGCAGTTAGCAAGTGATTAAAAATATGAGCGGGATCTGGCTTGACTATTCCTAGACAGGGCCGCAGGACGCGTCGCATTCTCAGCAATTACGCACGCTTCATTCCCAGTCATTTTATGCCGTAGTATATGATTTGCTGAACAAGTTTACTATAATTATCGTGGGAGCAATCCAACATCGCATGCGAATCGAATTCATTCAGCATCGATGAGCTATTGTTTATCTGTCGAATGTTGTATTTACATAATGTTATAGCGGCGTGAACGATTACAAGCTCGCTAGACAAATCACTGTGTTATTTCTTGATATTGTTTCGATAAACAAAGTTACAGTATGCTCGCTTCTATCTTTTGAGAATTTATTTGTTACTCAGAATTCTGTTTCAGAAAATATCAACAAATATTATTATGTTCTCTGGAACTAAGAACCGTACAATTTATTTATTTCTAATAGACACGGTTTGGTATGCTGATTGCCGACAAAGATCTCTATCGGAATGATATTTGATAATGCAATTAAAAGCATAAGCACATCATTAGACTGGCATGCGGTATTTCAAAATACATGTGGTAATATTCTGTTTTGATACTCGACTCGACTTTAGTACCGTTTAGTGACCAAAATGGGCGCAGAGGTCAAACTTGAGGAGTTTCGAAACTTCTTGGACATGAATATATTATCAAGAAACAAAATATTGATAAGACGAGTTACCATAATCTACTACATCTTTACAGACTACAAAAGTTTTTGATAGACAAAGTTGGTAGAAAATAAAAGTTGCTAACCTTCGGACTAGATGACGTTGTGCAAAATGTACTAAGACTTTTATTCATTCAAGTTACAAAAAATATATTATTTTACCTAACTTTATGTGAACCTAAGCATTACCAGTGCCTTTCAGAACTACAAATGCATATCACAAAGAAACACGATGTATTAACAACAATTGTATCAATAAGCTGAGAACAGCGTTTTATGAAACATCAAAGCGGCATACGAAATAGGACGCGCGACCCTCCGAACGCAATTTCACTGGACGACCTAAAAGGTACTTGGCTTTGAAATATTTCGTCTGTAATCCCACCTGGAGCTAGCCCGGTTTAAACTGAGTTCGCTTTGTTTTTGCTTTCTCTCTGCTGGCGACAACTCGCGCTGACAGATGCAGGGCTAATGACAAATTAACCGTTAAAAACCCGTGAAAGGTCCAGAGCTGAACAAAACATCGGAATAAAAAGCGGGTCTTTTATCTTTCGCGCTTCGCGAAGGCAGTTTATTTTAGGCGGTGGTTATTTGTACCTACTTTAAAATTGTTTGTTGTATCAACTGTGGTTGGTAGACTACCAATATAGAATATTAAGTATGTTAATCTTTAGCGCAATAACTTTACGTACCTAAATATGAAAGATATGAAAATTAAGCTATATGGATGATCTTGTCCACACCTGTGCAAGGGAATTTTACTAAACGAATAAAAGTACCAACTGAAGTAGAAAATTTAATAGCCAAATAAGCAAACTTTTACTAACTAAAGAGTCTTATTTTGGGTACAAAGTACTCTACTAATGAAAAACTACTTACAGAGTTTTGTTCTGACCCAAGATCCAAATCGGTATAATTGGACAACAAACATCTAAACACTTACAAACTTTCGTATTACATTCAGTAAGTTAGGTCATGTCTGGAATACTCTACAGCTGTGAGAACTCTGATATAATCAACGAAGTATGTCATGAGACTGATTCAAAGTGCGCATCTATTATAGTGAGTCAATATCCTGATACGGCCGTCGTATTATCTTGCTACCGACCAGACACTTGTTTTTGTTATGGTCTGGTCTGGTATTTATATCGCTTAAAATTATTTTAAAATGGTCATTACGGACATTACGGGAAATTACTCACGCAAAAACATTGTCGATTTTAGATACCGGCAATGTTTTGATTCGTTCGGAGAATATTCATCTGGGTATGGTAACTCCTCGCAGGCGCGTCTCACTATAATAGACCATCTTGTCTGCAAAGCTTCAACAAATATTAAATGAATAAATCTAACGAATATCTATATTTCTTCAACATCTCCCACACATCAATATTTTTTCTTACATTCTCTTCTATCATGTTTGCACTCCCTACTTGGCCATGTTATTTTTCACACAGTCTATGTATGTATGGTCGTCATCCTAGTCGTCCTTACATAGAAGTACTTCTGCTTGTTTTGCCAAGTCTATTTTCGATTGATTCGATTCTTTGTTCGATTAGGAGGACCGATCACCTAAAAGAAAGCAATATCTACCTTAAACAGTGTTTTCCCCTGTTTCTTCATAGTATATTGTCAAGAGGAGTTTGTTAGCGATACACATTATTTTGTGTGCTATTTTGCTATGAGAAAATTTTAATTTCTAAGTTCACACAGTTTCTGTGTTCAAACTATATTTGTATTTGTAGGTCGCGTAGAAGTAGAACTGCCTAGCTCAGACGTTTCAGAACTAAAGTTGCTACTGAATAAATGAGTTTTGACTTGTTTCACACATTCAGATCCGCCTCTGTATAATACCTAACTATGGTCTGCACGACCCGAGTAACAAATCAACCGAGCGTCGGATGTAATCATCGTTTGGTTGCTGCGAAGCCGTTTGATCTCAAATTCCTTTGTTAAACTCTTAATCCGGATTTCAAACAGAGTGCACTCTTGGGAATAACAATCTGGAACTTACGTTTAACCACTTGTTAGAACTTTTGTTTATGTGAAGTGGTCATGGTGCGATTCTTCAAACTACGATGTATCATAATTACTATTTTTGTTTCCTTTATTCATTTTCAATCTTGTAGGGATAAAACTTCGCATTGTATTGTTGAATATCGAAATCCGCTTACGTTTTGGTACATTCGTGCGAACATGAGTAAATGCCGTGCAAATGTGAGTGAATTTCATTACGTTGAACAATTTACACAATTTAAATAATGTGCAGTGCCTTGGGGATATGGCCGTGATCCTGTTTCGATTTTGAAATAATGTAAAAATTCTTAATATTTTTTTAACTTGTTAGGACTGTTCAGGACTAGAACCATCGCTTGAGGATATAATAATTGTGGTCCATTTTGTTTCGTTAAATAATGTAGGAAACTTGATATATTTTTTTATCCTATTATCCTTTTTCGTTATACTTACGACAGGAAAGACAAGGCAATATAATAATGGCCTTAAGAGGTACCTAGTGCAAATTCCTTCGCTTTTGTTGTAGTATTTTCTCATAAAAATTAGGAGTAGGTAACGCAAAACTATATTTTTCAAGTTAACTACATTATTATGCTTGGCTGAACATAATGGTAATTAGTATGCGACTATTGAATTTTCAGTTAATGAATGATAATGACGGGGCAAAATCATTCAGAAGGGCATCATATATGTATGTAATAAAGGGACTTGTTTTTAGGACGCAGCGGTGGGAAGGCACAGTCCTTGAAGATTGGTTAGGAATCTTTTGATAAAAACCAAACTGTGAAACCAATAGTTTAAGATAGACAGTATTGGTACTACGGACCAGAAAAATATCGTATTACAATTTAAATACTATAAATATTGAGGAATAGAAGTATACTTTTGAAAGTAAAGCCAACACATACTTTGGCAAATTTGTATAACATCGTAAAAGTACAAATACCCTTATTTCCAAAAACTATTTGGAATCTCATAAAACTTCACATCTAAACTTTTGGAGTTCCATAAAAACTTATGGATTTCTTGTGCGAAGTTCTATAACGGTCCTATACGGGCTACGTAAGGGGCGAGCCCGGAAATTGTCCTCTGACCAGGCCTCCACACATTAGCTGAGGACATTAGACCACGCACACAAGCTTGACACGTGACATATGATGGACACCACACCATGACGTATGATGGACACCGCATGGAAGATACCAAACAATGACTCCACGAATTGTGACGCGTAGAACGAATTATGAGAAATTGACTCGCCTAAGCGGTAATGGAATTTGGGTAGGACAAGTGTACGCAATGTGCGACTGCTGTGATGAGGTACAGCCATCAAGAAAGTAGGTTAACTGAAGGAAAGTTGGTCTAGAGTTTTAAAAGGGATTTAGCATCTTAATCAGTTCTTTGCAATAATTGTCATACTGTATTTAAAATTATGTAGTTGAAAGTGCAGATGACTCTTCCATGACTTGTCTTCGAGGTCTTAAATTTAGATAATAATTTTATTATGAATCAAAGATTGAGACTATATTTATTGTTTTTCTAAAACTTTAAATACGAATTACTTAGCTTTTACTGTACACCTATGAAAAGCAAGAAAATAATCTTAATTTACACATGGCTATTTTTATGTGCCTTTTCCTGTTTCAGCCTCTATTTATATTTCAGAGTGTCAGTCACACAGAATTAATTAAACGCAAAATCACAACTCATCACCGTGCCATGCTAGAGACATTATTTAAGATTTTAGACATTTCGAGTTGTAGGTACAAGTATTCAAGATTTTAAATGAAAATTGAATGTTTAATAGTAAGTGTATTTTATATGACTTCATCAATCAAGTACCACTTTAGTAATTACTCGAAAACTTCATATTAACTGCTGAATAAAAAAACATTTAGAAAACGACGACCGTGCATCTATTTGAGAGTTCGTGCTGTTAAAACACCGAGACAATATGCGTTCCGCTCATACGCCCTATGTGCACAGCAAAATTGATCAATCTTCGACCCAAACCGGATCCAATCACGAACTCTACACATTCTTACCGTGTGAACGCTGTTCATGTGTCACGGCTTAGCCCAGCCATGAACGAATCGCCGGCCAATTTCGTTTGAGTACATAATTGCGAGAACAAGTCGAATCTAATTGATGTCCGCTAGTCAAGTTGTGATGCCTCACAACAGCTGGGACCACAGGTTAAATGATAGCTATTACGCTTTACCTTGCCGTGGGAGCCGAGATAATGAATGTTTGAACACATGGCTAGCGATGATTTGAAAGTCATTAGAGTTTTAATTGGAAAGAAACAAATTAAGTGATTTTCTTTTCAGTTGTCAACTTGTTAGTAGTTAACGGCTTAAATTGCTTTGATCACGATTCTGAAAACATTTTTTGGTGTTTTGACTACAGAAATTATCCCGAGATAACTAGAGTTATCTCGACGTTTGTGAGGCTGTGAATCCTGCTGTATTTTTTAAATTTCAGATGTACCTATTATTTTAATTTGTATTAACAATTTATAAACTCTTAACGACGATAGATGAGTTTGAGAAACATTGTATTAGTCTTAAAAGGACAGCATTAGATTAGATACCTCTAACATCAGACTATGAAAACCCCTTAAATATCTGCAAAGTATCTTATATAACAGATCTGATAAACGATTTGAAACCAAGATGCTATATTAATGACGAGTTTATAAACATGACGCTTTTTCGTTGTATTTTTCTATGCTGTATAATTAACTTTTATCGCACGACTATTTTACAAAGCAGCTCCAAAAACCCATACATTTTAACGTAATTTTAAATACAACGTTTTATCTTACATTACCTGCATATTTTACAAAGTGAACCGACATAAAAAACGGGCACGCTCGGAGGTTAAAGGTTAAAACAAAACGGATCGCTTAAGAAACGCTTCTCGAATGTTTTGAGCGGTTATGCTAATGCTCTCTTCATCACTTTTAGGTCGAATTACGCATAATTTTACGTTATCCCGTGCCGAGAATATCGAGATAGTGGATTCAACATTTCTCTATCCCTCGTTTCCATTTCAATGCTTTATCGGATTAGGTTCAAGCTTTAAATCATCTTATGCCGATACGTCAACAGGGTTATGTATCTCATTGCTCATGGTGTAACAGAGATTTGAAACATTGAGGCTGCTGCCAATAACTAGACGATAAAGGTTTATAGGCCCATTTTATGTTATGTTTAAGTATATCAATGAAAATTTCCAGAATGTAAATCGTTAACATCAAATTTTCTAAGACGTTCTACAAAATACTGAACTACCTATACTTGTTTTGCATTGCAGTGTTAAATTCGTACGTAATATTGTGAAACGCAAGTAGGTATTGTTTTTATTAGGAATGGAATCCTTATATAGTTAAAGCTCATTAATTGAGCAAGTATTAAATTACATTTCAGTAAATTACGACCATGTTAAGAAAACAAACAGTTCAACGTCACTCAACCAACTGACTCACGCCCTGATGAAAAGCCGCAGCAATAATTCACTCCGGGCACAGTTCTCCGTTGTTATTCGAGGTATTCCTACAACGTCGATAACACATTTTTTCAGAAACAATAAACACTAAAACAATAAAGAACAAATTTAAACGGACATCGAATGAGCGGGTGTAGAGCGCCGTTTAAGGATATATTGTAGGATAACACGCTACCGGGGGTCGGTCTACCTGGTGCGGGCAGTCAGAGGCACGGGCCGTCGCGTCACGAGGCAAGGTGACCGCGCGTATCGGTCAGTGACCGCACGAGTTCGCACCGAGCGAGCCTCCTCGAGGTGTTGTGCCGAGTGAGCGCGCGAGACGACAGACACGGAGCGAACACGCGAGCGGACCGTCCGCCCTCCGCAGGCGATTTGAAGCCCTCCGCGCGATCAGATGCGCGCGCACACAGGATAATGCCGCCCTATCCCGCGCCGAGATATCGAGTTATCCGCGGGTGGATATCGCGCTTAACCCTGTCACTTATTCCAACTGATACGTGAAAGCTCGAGTGCACTCTATGAAAGATGCTTCCTCTTTTATTGGCTGTGTGAGATGAAAATCCACGTTTGGACGGTTCCAGACAGTTGTTTATGAAGAATGTTATCCTCTGTAAGCTTTCTGAGAATTGAAACTGAAAATTTATTTTGATGGGATTTGGAATGGTGAAAGTGTTAATGTTAATCGACAATAGACATCCCTAAAGAGATTATAATTGGAGCATGCGTGGTAGGAGGGTTGAGGGTAGCGGGATGGTGCGGGGGGCGCGCGGGGAGAGGGGGAGGGCGCGTGTCACCCGCCGCGGCGCGACGCTACGACGTGATCTTGACACCGCGTGCATGGCTCGGGATGCTCTACATTTTGTAAATACAGCCTCAATGATCATAATCATTTAGACGAACAAGGCTAACAAATTTAGCAAATGTTTGTCTAACCACCTTTTTCCATTTGGTGTAAACGCAAACGTTGCCGTTCCAGGAAATACAAGAAGGTTTACAAATGTTTCATGTTTCATAAAGGTCTTATATTATGAACAAGATGTCAAGACGTTTTTTACCCTAAGAAATTCCTAAGGATTTATCATATTATCTCTTCATATCACAGAGCGCGTCTTCTAGGTTTTATTTTGCTAGAATTTCAGTTCGTGCTGAATAAGCGCAACTTTCGTTGTAGCTCTTTTAAAATGTAAATATTGTACGATGACAAGCTCTGTACAGACTACAGATTTGCGTCTTACATTCAGTAAAATGCTTGGTTCTTTTTGTAAAAACCTCTTCGAGTAGCGTTGTTGAGATGAAGTCGCGTCGCAACGAAAACTATACTTTTCAATACGTGATTTCTGAAGTAATACCGCATATACTCTTCAGTTTATTAGTTTCATGATCTGTTAGAATAATAATGATATAGTGTCCGTATTGTAATATTACATAGACTAATTAGTCATTTGCGGTTAGTTACTAATGTTAAATTATCGGATAATAAAGTCACTAATATAAAGCAAACACAATAATTATACGAGTAATACTTAACTTACAAAAACTACCTACAAAAGCCCAATTTGTATGGCAAGCTAGTTTTTGGACTTTGCTTTTGTCAACAGTAAAATATCATCTTGCTTTTTATAATATAAAGTACTAATACTGATCCAGTACCTACTTTAAATATATTATATTAACATTTAGTTTAAGTCACTAAGTATAAGTCTTTAAAATATTTTTGTGGACTTAAATTAAATTAAATACTTTTAAAAACTAAACTTTTTTATTGCCTTATAAAAACCACAAGTCTACCAAAAAACGGAATGACATTCATAGATGAGTTGCACCCAATCAGTAGATGCGCGTACTCCTTGACGCGTGACTTGCGACGCGCTTCATCGACTTTTAGGTATGCTATCTAAACAATCTACCAACTCGGGCCTTCGAGTGCTTGAGGAATGCTTTACAAATAAACGGGGTGAGACGCACTCCGACAATACAAATTTGGTATACTCTTGTAAAACGAGAGATTACGACGAATAAATAAAATGGCCGTTGGGTATGTAAAATATCTATAGAGGTTTGCTGTTATTGAGGCTCTTGGTGTGATCTTGATTCGTACAAAAGTTGTTGATTTTAGAGGTAGGGACTAAGATGCGAGAGATTTCTAGTTACTCATCACTTGCTCTGTATTTTGTATAGAATAAAAATCAAAGTCATAGACAAAAATCACATAGAAATGTCTTAGAAGTTACGTTATTTTACTACTTAAAGTCAAATAATTAAACTACTGTCTTGTTTTTTAAAGATAAAAACATCTTTTCATAGCGCTGATGGTTTTATTGATATTAAAACAGCCCACAATCTAAACATAAATGCCACTAAAGAAACTGTGGGCAGATACGTAAGTACAAACGTAAGGTGAGTTATAACCTGCTTAACAATATTCCACGTTAAAATAATGAACGCCCACGATTTCTTGTGATTCACATTTCACTACGAGCGTTCGGTAATTGGTTTTATTATTCATAACGCCGGTTCAACATTGGTAAGGTTTCCCAGGAAATCAATGTTGGCCTGTAGGAAAATAACTGGGTTTTAGACCCACAGATCTGTGGCTCGAATTTGATAATGGTTTATTTCATTTCCATCCCATACATTTTAAGTTTTATATTAAAACTACCTAATCTACAATTAGCCCGCCCTGGCTTGTCCGACACCATATGAGACCAAATATTTTCTTTACAATTAACCTACTCGTATACCATGTAATAAACTAAAATGTCGATCAAATACTTTTGACTACAAAATACTGCAATAACGGTCGAATTAGGTACTCTCTACTACTCGTAGACGCCTCTACGCGGGGCCAATTTTCTGTCAATTTGTAATATAAGGTATATAGGCCATCATTACAGTTAACTTTATCTAATTCCACAAAAGTCCGATGTAATAGACAGATGATAATTTTCGGGGTATTTTATGGCTTCACTCCTGGAAATAAAGGGTTTTGTTTTCTTTGTAAACAAGCGGGAAGGTGCTAACGACCCCACGAATAAATACGAAATTCGATCTTCCATTACGCATACAAATTCTCCCCTAAGCACCTCGGCTAAAAGTATTGTCTCCATTCCAATCCAATCGGTGATTGTATTCGGGTATGTTCAGTGCTCATGTGCTTGTGACGCAGTGATTTTACTTCTAAGTGTTTAAACACACTATGCCGAAAGTACGCGACCAAAGTTCGGCAGCTTATTTTCGTTCCGACGTGTTCGGTTGATATGACAAATCTTATGTGCATGTGCCAAACTTACGCGGCCGAAATCCAGTTGCGCAACCATGTGTGTGCAACAAATTTCCACGAAACTTACGTCCGACTGATGTTCCGCTACGCAATTTCGGTATAATATGCCGTCAGTAATTCAAATCGTATTGCAGGCGTCATAATGCCGAGCATCGGTCGCGTAAACTCTGCATATAGTGTGTGACATTTAGTCATTTATCAGAACACAATGTTGCTGAATGATAGACTAATCAACTTGTATGCGCAGGAATGGCGTTAGAAGGGGGCTTATTCAGTCGGTAATTACTTGAGCTGCTAGCACAATTACGATACACACATGTATACATTTGTATTGTAATGATAATATCATGACATTTTCACTCTCTTTTGATTTATAAAAGATTAAATAATTTAACCAATTTAAAAGTTACCTAACATAACACTGGTATAAAATACTGGTAATACGTGTAAGCTAAACTTATAAATTCAGAGCACAGAATACCCTCACCATTCACTATTGTTTGAAGTATCAGATTACTTTTGTAATGAATGACGGTGATGTCGAGTCTAAATATCGAGCTGCCATTCAATTAATATAAAATGATATTCGTAATTTACCCGACTTTATCATTTTATTGAATCTCTATTAAAAAGGAAATGAGAAGTAGGTACCTATCGTTTCCATAAAAAGTTGAAGTGTTGCTATCGCTTTGATCTCGGCTTCGTATTGCCTTCAACTTTGATGAAGACATTTAAATTCGATGTCGAAAGTGCCAGCCTAAATTAACGTTTAACGAAATTGTTTCTAGACATTTTGTTTTTCTACAGAACTTTTGAATTGTAGAAGTATTTTCTGTCTTTACAAAAAGTCTTAGCTTTCTAAGATTCATAAATTTATTCGCTATCTTCGAATTTATCTTGTATTTCTGATTATAAAATAATGTTTTTGGTAAAAAGAACTCTTGAAATAAAATTGATAAATGATTACTTAATTAGATACTCGACCTTTTTCTTATATAAACTTACTCTAAATATTACTAAAGTAATGAGGAAAAAATTGAGAAAAGAACAAATCCTTCATAAAATTATACGAGTAGAAAAACAATTTTAGGTAATGGCTACATTTATTGATGGAAATAAAAAAGACGTTCGACAAAAAGGTAGAGGTGGGACGTAAATCGAGGCATTTCTATTGAGGCGCATGACGGCGCATAAATGTCCACCGATGTTGTTTGTCACCGCACGGACGGCCGCTGTACTCTGACGTAGGGATGGGAAACCTGGGACCCATAACGTATTTAATTGAAAATATCTATATACTGCGGATATTTGATATTACGAATAACAAGCAAAACCACAAATATTGAAAGAGGTCGTTAATCTGTAAAATATTTTTACTATTTTCTTATACGACCATGAAGAACCTGATTTTAGGAAACTAGAATGGAAGGTCGTAAAATGACCACCATGTTTTGTTAAAATTCTCTAAAATTATCTCATTAAGTGCCTTACCTTGTTCATAGGTGATAAGAAAGCTAGAATCATCTTAGTATTGTACCATTCCTTAATAATTTCCATAGGATATAGTTGATTCTAATTAATTATAGGTAGTACCTACCTTCTTATAGGATGCTAAATTTATAAGGAGAGTACCAAATACATAAAAACTGCTGCTCAAAAAGATATAAATTGTAACGACTCTAAAATATATACCATACACTGCTACGAGTATAAGAACTCATAAAATCTTTAAAGGAAAGGATTTGATGGTGCAACACTATAAAATAGATCGCATGATAATGCAACAAACGGACAGACCTTGCTATGACATTTGTAATACTGAAAAATTGTGCATTCAATTTCTTGTTTTATTGACTTTATCTTATCTGTTTATCACTGGACAGAATATAAAGCATGATTTATTATCATAGTTATTTGAGAAACAAACCTATAGATTATATTGTTTCAGACGTTTGTTGTGCCGCTGTTTAAAAATGTTTTGACTAAAGATAATAATTACTCTTTTTAGGATAATGGCTTTTTATTAGTCAATCAAGAACAGTGTAAAAATAGAAAAACCAATATAGTGATGACAGATAAACCCTGATAAACCGAACGACATCCAAAACTAAACTAACTAAAACACCACCTTCTTTCAGCACGTTCTCTCTTATATCTTAGTGTGGATTTTTTAATCATCAAATAGTTTAATCCGAAAATTAAATTACCCTAGCGCAAATAAATTCCTCTTTTAATCGCGAGCGAATGTGTGACGTACTTATTGGTGTAGAATCATGAAGGATAACTATCCAACAATAAGTGAAGTCGAAGCTATAGCCGATGATCATACAAGCAATCTATCGACAGATAATCGGGCCCTAATACAATTTCCATACAACATGCCAAAACTAGGCTTTCATAATCAAAACTGACGCGTCAACTATCCTAGTCCATTACCGGTATTCCCTATAAATTGCAGCAGGTTAAAGCCGAATATCGAACCAAGGTAACTTATCATCAGAATTTGCCTAGAACTGAAACTGAAAATAACATCCCGAGGCCGTACAATCTAGGGAATGAGCTTTTTGAAAATAGACTAATGATATCGTCTGATGATCATCATTAAGATTTGTTATGGGCACGTCACTAAAGGATTGTCAGCAATTACGCAAATCTTTATCGCATGATTTCATACAAATTCAATGATTTTGATTTTACAATAGTCGAAAGTAGGTAATAACTTGCGTCCAATATGTTTGTTGAATCGTTAAAAGTTATGTAATTATACCTTAGCTTATTGTAGCGACCCCAAAAAGCTTCTGTGCTTCTAGCATATTCTTTTTTTTTTTTTTTTTTTTTTTTTTTTACTTCGAGAAATGCCTTATGCATTCCCTCCTACCGCGGGGGCGGCGAGAGGGATATGTGGGACTCGCACCCACTAAAACTCGAAGGGGTCCTTCCTCAACGCCATTTGCCGGGGCTACGGGCACGCTTATGCACTCATCCGCGGCGTCGGCCCTGAAAAGGGCTCCTCCTCTGGTGGGGCTAAAATGCCCCCCACCTTCTTCTCTCGGAGAGAGAGAGGCGCGCGGAACACCCACGCGCGCCACCTCCAGGCCGCCTTTGAGGGGCGGTAGCATTCCCCGGTGCTACCGTCACGGCCTGTGCTATGGGGGCCGGAGATGTTGGAGGAATTTCCTCCTCCGGCGCCCCGCTCTCCGCGGCGGATCATTCCTTGGCTCCGCCGCAAAACCACGAAACGGCCGCAGAGGACAGGGAGAGCGGCAACGACACACCGACACTCCTCTTCCCCTGCGGCCCCACCGCCAACGCATCACACGGTACGCCCCCGTTGTGTCGCGGAAGATAGGGCGAGCGGCAACGACACACCGGCACGCCTCTCCTTCCGCGACCCCTCCTGGCTGCGGGGAACAGAAAACCCCGTTCCCCGCACCCTCCCTGGACGCATCCAGAGCAGGCCCACCTCGCTTGGGCCCGCTCGGAGCGTCCCCTCTTTGGATTCCTTTTGGCTTCACCGTGCCCTCATCACGGTTACTGAGCCCCCCCATCGCGACAAGATTGGAATCCAGCGGGGGGGTCTAGCATATTCTAGGCTGGCTTTGCACCAAACGAGCCAACATCTGGTGCTGACAAAAAGTATGTATCAGCAAAGACACACCTAGGCATAGGTGTGTCTATTACGAGTTGCGTTTCTAGTGTTATAGGTGCTAACTATTTGATGGCAGCTCCCTCCATTAGTGGTTCGGCGCTTATTCGATTACTGCGCGTTTATAGAGATGGTCGCATCGCATCGGCGATGCCATATCCTGTTACATACAAAAGTAAAGCGATATTTCCGGAAAACGGTGAATATTACGCTAGGTGAAACGGTACAGTCATCTAGAGAAGAAAAAATTATGTATTAATTATTTATTTAAGTATCACTTAACTCGTCACGAATGTATCCCCAAGTGATATAGAAAATTTCTGATCCTTTAAGATGTCTAATGCATGATCTGCATTATGTGTAAAGAATTAATGTTTGATTTTAAAACTGTATGTTTATGAAACTTGGCCACGATTTAACCCAGTGAATGCTTTAAACATACAGTGACTTATTTTTTCTGACTTCTTTAACTTTTTTATCCATCCTCAAAATCCTCAACCAATAAAAGGTACGCGTAGGTCACTCAACGTCGTTGTCTCAGAGAGAAAATCAGTTTTCCCTAATGAATTTAATGAAAGCTATTAAAAATAAAAGTGCTTCTTCACTTTTGTCGGTAGGTGTACTGTCTGGGGGCGCGGAGTGAACGCTTGATACGAGACGCGAGCATTGATTTACACTCTAATGAGCATTATATTTTCACTAAATATTCCTTCTAAACTATTTTTAAAAAGAATAAAGGTGATAGTAATAATAAAAGACACTAATAGTTATAGAGATCGTGCTAGCCCAAACTGTCTCACTGTTAATGAAATAATCGAATCCGTCGAAGCCCAAAACTTTTAGTAAGATTTTTCATTTATAGATGAAATGCCTAAGTGTGGTTGAACACTATAAAACTATATAAACTGTCTTACTGTTATAAACAATAGCAGCAACTAAAACCAATTTGTCTTATATGCCCTTTAATTCGTGAAACCTACGCGGACTACACAACAAACAGATCAACAGGGTTTATGACCCGAGTCCAGTATAATAGACAACATAAAACCTTATTCGATAGGTAGGCACATTCGTTCGGTCCTAGAGTGTCTAATAATCCTACAGTAGAACTATCTAGGCTCTCTTAGATTGCTTCGATTTGTGAAGTAAGTGCTCGTAGCATCAACAAGGGTTATGTTTATAGACAATAAGCTTGGGTTTGTTTGTTCTGAAATCATCGTAAACAAAATCAAGTTTGACATGAAAATATATGAACAATGCATTTTGTCCTATAAAATTTTATAATTTACTAGCGGTTTGCCCTAGCTTTACTAATAAAGATAATGATAACAAATCTTACTTGTACGTAAAGTCTTATCGCTAAGACAGTGTTTTTCTAATTTAATTTGTTGTGTTTTATAGATATTTGCTTATGTGTACATTTTATTTATCAGCTATAATGATTTGGAATTGTTATGTTATGTTATACTTAGTTAATTTTAGAAATAAAGATTTTTTTTAAAAAAAGTGTTGGTAAAAATGATTTTTACGACCGTTTCTTCGAAAGCTTCGGTTGCAAAAAAAATTCACTACGAGAAGCTCTTTTATTTTAATGGGATAAATAAAGCATAATATGTCCATTCTCAGCACCTTATACAGCTATCCTCTGTCAGAAGGCTTAATATAAAACAATTCAGTTTAGGTTCTAACTGTTCTAACTTTATGACAGTGCCTTAGCTTACGTCAGAAGTAGTTCATTATAGGAACAAAACTGAATCGCTTTTAACGGTCATAGTACCTAAGCCTACAAATCAGCAACTTTATGACGAAACCATGCTCTCTACTTTAAAATTACTGAAAGTTGACACTAGCCAGGTATTGATTTATTCTTAAAATTCAATCACCATAACACCTTGTTCGCTGGTCACACGACAATCTCATTACGTGTAGGTGGCTTCATGCAAAAGTTAAACGATATTTCCTGAAGCGGTGGAATATTGGAGCCGGTGATCAGGGGTGGAAACCTATCGTGTGAATATTGAACGTGTGTTTCATGATTATGGCACCTACCTGTTTGTGATTTACTCTACGAATATGGCTGCCGGTGATCGCGTTCTTTTCGCTTGTTTTAAAAAGTTTTTTTTGTAACTGGTAGACTTTTTACTGTTTCTTGTGTGAAAAAGTTTAAAAAGAAACGATTTAAAGTATTTTATGAACTTTCGCGATCACTATTCATACGTTATGTGTAACGCGATAAGTAAGACCCTATGTTCATGTCTTTGTAAAGATAAACGGTGAATAATTTTAGTAGTCAACGACAAGTTAAAGACAGTTTTATTGTCTTTCAATAGGTGTCTCTTGTAGATATTATATCAATGCTATTCTTTAGTAAAAATATTAAAGGAACTGTTCACCTCCACTTCATATAAAATTAATACCAAGTTTAGAGAGAAAGGCCCTTATGGCTTTGACCACCGCTCAAGACAATTAGCATGTGCCACCCAAGAGAAAATCTTTTCATCTTACATTACACATATTCTTAACATCTGACAGACAGATATAATACGTACTGTACTATTCTACTTCCCGCTAATGTTTATAATGTGAAAGTTGACATTATTTCTAATTTCCTACATAAAAAGGGAGATTATAAGTTTAACCACTATGTTTGTCTGTGTCACCGTAGCTCTTAAACGGTGGGTCGATTTGAACAGGTTTTCTTATGGTGGTTCTTTAACATGTTATATCAAAAAGTTAGTACGAAAAATCGAATGTATCCAAGTTTGAAATGTAACGAAATATTGTATAGAATTCAAAACTGAAGGTAATATAAACATCGATCGTGCCATTTACAAGATATGGAGGAATAATCAAAAGGAAACCTTTTAGGCAACAGTTAAAACGTGTTAATTAATTGACTTTTTTTAGATTAATGTCAATATGCATTAGTCAATAGTCATCATAATCTGTTCTAAAATAAAATAAAATTTTGGCCCTAACGCAACTAAGTACATACTCGTAGGTATCTACCAGAAATAATGTATTACACAAAGCAGCGGACTAATACTAATATATAAATAGAAACGAAACTCATCTGTGAACTACATGTCCTGCATTACCGTCTCTGCACTGTCAGTTACGCAGTCCAATGTCATGTGATTTGTCTGTTGCGACTGAGTTTAACATCTAGTTACAAATCTACTCTGTGAAATTAACATACGTTGGCGTACAATTTATGAGGCTACGGACTATTGTGCAGACACTGATTACTCTTTATGGAAATATAGCGACTAAAGTTAAAAATAGATTTGAGATCATATTAAAGTTCAAAGAACCTTTGTGTCAGATGGAGATTAGTGACAAGAAGGTGAGTCTAGGTCTAGATTTGACTGTGAATAAATAAATAAATACCAATTCTTGAACATTTTACATGGTAGCTTTATTTAGTATCAAGCTAAGAAAAAATAATAAAGACGCTATAAAATTGGCCTAAAACAACTGTGGAAAACAACCTGAAAAAAAAAATAATTTTTAAATTATACCAAAAAAAGTATGCATGTTATGTGTATCCGTCTACACCGACGAAAAAATAAGGGCTTATGATTTTGACCAGTATGTATTTTTAAGAAAAGAATAACATAATAATAATAATAATATAACACGTACAATCAATTTTTTATAGCTTATTGATGTAATAAGCTTTAAATGAACGCCAGAATTCGATGAAATAATCTACGAGTTAATCCACAAAAGCATTTCGTAGTAAAGTTAATCATGAAACTCATGCATGGTGTGCGGTGTGGATGTGAATTCCCATGATCTTTAGCTCAATTTTAAATTTTAATAAAAACAACCAAACGTCATAATCAATGTGAATTGTAAAAGGAAATATTTGATAAAGTTACGGTCACTTACAGCACAACTCGGAATAGATTTAGAGTAAGTATATCTAACTGCTGCAAACGTAAAAAACGTTTCCAGTCACCTAAAAAATAAGTATGTATATATTTTTTTTCTTTGGTTGGAACATCTTCTACGGAATTGTGAATTTACTGCATTTTTGGTCCCTTTCAGCGGAACGCTAGACCTTGTACATATAAAGTCGTCGGTCATTGGAAGATGAGACAAAATCTAAGATTTAGTTTACGTTTCGCTTGTGATAAAAAGTTTGTTATAATCTGAACCCTTGAATGCATCACTAGTGTCGCAATAACTAGCATGCTTAGTTACACCAACGGGTTGTATAGACGTAAAACTTTTATGCCTCTACGGCGTTTTACAGCGAGCCTTTTATTATTTAGTGAAAGGAGCGACTGACGTCGTAAATCTTCTCTCCTGCGTGAACTTTTGCCTCTTATCTCGGAAATTATAGAACTTTTTGGCTCGCAGTAGACAAAGTGTTTGGCTTCTGCCGCGGGTCACTGAAAGCTTTTACAAATTAATGATTCGGTTTGGGCTGAGACGATTGCGATACAATGTACCGTGAGTTCTTGATAATGTAAACAAATTGAGTTTCTTACTTTTAAGTTGTTTGCACTTTGTCTTTATTAAAATCTGGTGTACATTGGTTATTCAGTTTTTATACTAATATTACCTATAAAGAGGTAAAATTTGTTTGTTTGTTTGTTTGACGAAGGTAATCTCCAAAAGGACTTATCCGATTTCCGAAATTCTTTCACTGATGTGTAGGATGGACTGTCGGGATTGTTATAGGCTATATTTTATCCCTGTAGTTTCATTAGTTCACTCGTGCAAAGCCGGGACGTGCTGCTAGTCTATTACAACACAGTAAGTTCGTATGAGCTAACATCTGAGATTGTGTTTTAGTTCGCTTATGTAAACAATAGTCTTGCTTCAAAAGTCTCCGCATATTATGCAATAGTGAACTACTAAGTTCACCTCGCCTACTCGCTTAAAACCGCAGTTTGTTATATTGTGGTCACTAAATATCTGATAGTGAAACAACGTCTGGTAATTTTACTATTGTCTACTATTTATTATAGCAAGTAACATAATATTATTGCATAATATTATTAAGTATCTCAGTAAGTACCTACCTAATTTATATTTGCTTAGTTTTATCCGGTAATGTATTTGAGCGGCCAGCGACTAGATTTAAGGAACTTGACAAATTTTGTTTATGAAAACTCTTTTGTTAGGTGAAAATTGTGTCTTTGTGTTAGGTGAAAATTGTTGTATACAAAAAGTTACGAAATTATTTTGTACTTAAATGAAAAGTCATGTTAAAGTAAAGTCCTAGTTTATGTATTTAATGGGATTTGAACCCGCGATCGACCTTAAGCCGGACTGCCTTATCACTCGGCAACGAAGCCCTATCGTTACCTGAAACTTGAGAAGATGATTGCTCTAGGCCTGAAACTATCAGTATGATATTTCGTTTATTTTTTTAAATTTTTTGACTTCATTTAGTTAAAATTTGTATCATAGTCAATATAAAACGAGAATTGTGATTCATTCATCTTGAATTAAGCCTGTGTGGGCCAATGACAGGCTACATGTAATTAAATTACGCTTAACGTCAAAACGAACGTATTTTAAATCATATCGTAAAGGTAATGATATAGATTACATTTAACTCGTAAAGGCAGGTTGGAAATATTGTGATGTACCTAATAACTCGTATTTATCGTTTACTAGGCATTCAATTTATTTGCGCAATCAATGGTTGCTTTTTCTTCATATTTTGACAATGTTGTGATTCTTCCAGAGATTTCCTGTTGTGTTCATAAGTAATATTACTGAGTATAAACAATATGAGTTACCAGAAATTGTTAGTTTTAGATATCTTATATTTATTTATTACGTGCAAAATGAAAAGTTTAATTAGTATTGATTTTTAATATTTTCAAATGATTTAATAGTAATGATCCAACAATTATAGTGACTCTTATTCGGTCAGCTATTAATAATTTCAATGTATTTTCGATGGCCGAAATAAAATTCCAAAATTTTACGATTATTACACAGAATGTGATCGACACGGCATTGTTGTGGCACAGGCCCTGATAATGGCCGACGCTGGAGGCTCGTACAATTAAACAGATAACATAAAATTAACGAAGCCCACTCGTAAATATACATTTTACTATCTATAAAAGTCACTAATTAATTAATTGAGTAATGATAAAGTGGTTTCTTCTGACGGGCATTGGAAAGCCATAACTGTTAGGGATGGGGACTTGAGACGAATGACTTAGAAGAGCCGGAGAATATACCTACAAAATTTTTCGGCGATCGTTTTACTATGAGCATTCTCATTCAAAAATAGAATAACAAAAAAAAACAACTTGGTCTTTGCTTTGCATAGAAATAAAAATATGATATATTGGTTAATTCAAATCATAAACAATAACATATCCAAACTTATTATAAACTCATAAAATGCTAGATTTTTAGTTGGTAATCTTAAATTTATTTCTAACTTTCAAAAAGCCTGTTTTTACACGGATGCCAGAAAAGTAAAATCAGGTACTTAACAAAAATGGCAATGTATTCTAAAATGATAAATGATCTAAAATCTAATGACTTTGAAAGTCTTTCTTTAAGTCCCCTATATATTGACTTACTTTTTGACCGGATATAGATAAGTTTATCCGGCCAAAGTCCACCCTAGCGTAACTCGGTTGTCGTCACATGCGCCACGCTAACTCTGTTATCTGCCATGTGGGTCACATAAACGGTCACCGTGAAGGCTTCTGTATCTTCATCTGTTTATGCTTTTATGTTCTTGATCTCTCGTTTATCTGGATCATATTAACCGATGGTTAATTTCATGATACGGCTTGATATATTGATGATATTCCAAGTTACGCCTTCGCTTTGTATCTTAAGTCACAACCATTTTTGACAACTAGTTAAGAAAATACACTTTTATTCCTTCGATAAATTGGAGTCAGTTACTGTGTATTATAGACGTTTTTTGATATTTGTTTTTGCTTTCTTTGAGAAATATCCTTAACTATCACAAATTATGAATATGATAGAATACTGACTTGCTTCTGAGAAGTCGCAAGCCTTAAAGCTGACGGGAATGCACATTTATAAACAAAGGATTGCTCCTCGCTAGGCTCAGAGACGGTGCTTGCTTTGTAGCGCAGTTAATCTCGTCTGACGGCGATTCAGTCCGGCTTCTGATAAGCAAACAAGCCTCTTTAGCAAAGCAAGAGATCCTGAAATACAGAGCTATAAGTCACCGGCGGCTGAAGCGGCTTCTTTTCCCTAATTAGCCATTCAATTCCCGTAATCTTGTTTACTCGACGGGACCGGCCAGGTGCGATAATGGCCGGGCTATTTGCATGCCGCCATATTGTTTCGCCATGTTCGGAGGCAGCCGTCGACCCCCTGTTGTTTTGGCTGGGCTTATTGGATCCGCGATTACTTTGTATTGATCCCGGCGTCCATTATCTGCGTTCGTTTATTTGGAACCAGGGTCATGATATGTCGGCGAAGCTGTTGTTCCTCTAATTACTGGCTCGCTTTACAGCGAAGTACAAAATATGAATGGAACGATCAAAGAAAAAGTACAAAACCTTCAAATCTTGAGTTGGAAACGAAAAATTATAATCAACATTTTTCAGGAAATGAGAACGAAGTAAAGAAAAAACCTCATGCCCATAACCACCATCTTACCTTCAGCTGAATTATGTAACGCACCTAAAAATAACGTTTTGTGTTAACAGCGTAATTCGTGAAATCGGACTTTCCCTAATGTCCCCTAACGACTGTTAGTAGCTTAATTATATTATCACAATGTTAATCCATTAAAAGAATTAACAAAGTTGTTAAAACGTTTTGTTGGATATAATTGCAGAAGTATCTCAGTAATCGATCGAGTGAGCGAAGCGAACGAAGATCTTAGTGGCAAGTGGGGTAATTTTGCTTTGTATGTTGTGTTCATTTGTTTGTTTGTATGTTCCGGCATAACTGTCGAATCGTTAATCCAATCTTCATGAAACTTGGTAGGTACATAGGTAGTGGTAAGCCGGTAAGCCAGTAACCTAATGAGCTGAATCGGTCAAGGGGTTGTAAAGATATTTGGTTCCGAAGGGGATGAAAAAAAATAAAAGTTGTTCAAATACATTGAGTGGGGTGTCATATGAAAGGGCTTTGTTTATACATTCCAAAATGGTTTTACTTTTTATTCTAAGATGTAAAGTTTTTGAATAACTTCGATAAATGTAAAAAAAACATGACTGCTATATCCTGAGCTCCCATTTCTATAAGTTTTGGTGAAATCGCAGCTCAGAAAATCGTTCTTCTTCTTCTTTGTTATTTTGGTTGGTGTTTCTAACTCCTAACTCTTTTTGACGAACCTAACGACGTTTTAATGGAAAAAGAATTCAACTTACTAAATAGTTTCCTTGAACCAATGTTACTGCCACTTCACAACGAACAAAATACCAAAATGTTTTAAGTCGAAAAACCCTCGTAAAAACTTATGCTGTTACATATACCATCAAGTATTTTTTATAGAAATATAAGTAAATTAATGCAAAATGATTTTTGACAAATGTTTGAAATAACCGCGGGCAACACATTTGTCATCGAAAGTAGTGCCATGACAGGATCAAACCAACATGACATACTAAATATAAAATAGGTTTAGAGCCTAAGGTTTGACTCTAAATTCAAAGAGTTTTTAATCAAAACCTGTATTGTAAATAATGCACACTCAAAATCGCTTTACTATAATCGGCTTTAGGTACTTAGTTCTCATTAGATCCTCAATATTTTTTAGTAGACCTCTGAAGTAAATTCTTTCAAACACAGATAAAAACGAATATACATACACAACCACCGGCGAGTGAGATCTCGTTCGAGGCGAACTACTAGTTTATATTTGCTCAGTGTTTGCCGGTAATGTATTCGAGCGGCCGCCGACTGGAGCTAATCGTAATCTCAGAACAGTAAATTGAAGGCGATCCTTGCACCGGGGCGCCTCGGCGACGGCACATCTCCTATAAATACATTACCGAACACGCTTTATTACTCTGCCATCTTCATCCAATCTTATTACGCGTCCGTGAGAGGTCTCGCTTGCGGAAGCGTCTGCTAAGCTAGCCATTTTTGAGAATGGGGTTCGATAATGGATTTAACGCGGGACACCTCTGCACTTGTCCGGGCATTAGGCGGCAGTTCGGCGAAGATATGCTAAGCGGCGCGGTCCGCTGACGCCGCGTCTGCGTCTGCCGGCCCCGGCCTCGATCAGATGCGATCATTTAACGACGACCCCGAAGAGTTTTCCCTTCGATGGCAATATTGGCAATATTACGTCCTTTACCGCGGACCGCGTTTCATAATTTAGACAGCCATCGCCCCGGGCCGAATAACATTAAAGGAATGTTTTACAAATATTATTTAGCATTTTTGAAACGATATTAATTTTACGATAGCATGACGTTGCTTAATAGCTTCAATATTCGATAGAATTAGATGAATGACTAAGTTATGAATACGACAGTTGGGAAAACAATTCGGGACGACAATTACAGTAAGGCAGATTAAGTTTAGAGTGTGGGCGGTGATTTACGGCATAGAATAACTGCAAAACTGGCGCGATCACAATGAATCTGGCAGGCGCATTATGTTAATTGGCAAGCTTTATCCCGCACCCATCGGGTCCTGTTTAATTAGAGGTGTCGACACAATGCAACGTACGATAATGTATACGAGTCGGTGCGGACCGTATGTCAATTAAATTTGACCCCCGATCCAAGATGGCGGCGCGAATGGCGGAACCCTCTCGCTGAAACAAATGCCTGCGGTTGTCTGCTTGTTTACTAATTGACGTGTTTTAGGGAAACTCCGCATGGTTTGTGTCAGTGGCCAGATTTATTTTAAAGTTCACCTATTTGTGTACTGGCTGTTAAACACAAATCGTTGTGAATCCTGTGGATTATCTCACCGATTCCACTTTTGAAAATGTTTTTATTTCCTTGGTGTGTCCTAGTAAATAGCTGTATTTATAGTGACTAGTTATCATTATCTTAATATAAGATGTTTTGAAAAGTGTCAGTTGTTTGTGTCTTTTATTTGGGTTCTTGACGATTAAAAAGACTCGTAAAAGTTTTCTAAGAAAGTATCTAAGTATGATCGAAATTGGTTTCAACATCTAATAAAGCGGTCGGTTTTTACAAAACTTTTAACTTGATTAATTGAATAAGCTTCATCAGCGCGGGGATAATGTCTTCTCATCGGACATTGAACGTTTTTCTAACCCTCAATATCATTAAACTTTAATTTAGTTATTTGAGGTATAATGAGGTCTTTAAAAATAATTATTGCCATGAATTATGAAGAGATCCGGTCGCGGTCATAAAAATCAAAATATGACTGAAAATAACGGCGATATAAATTTTCTGTCTTGGCCGTATGGGCTGTTTATCGCGGTATAAGTATGTCGTCGCAAGCGCTGTTACTGTTTATAACCCATTTAAATCATTTTCAACGAAAGGCACGTGAGCTCGATAGCATTCGAAACTGCAATCGTATTCTACTTTCGTCACTCATAAAATATCCCGTCAAGTAATTGGTATAATATAACCTTATTCTAGAAGAAATCGCTGTAGGAGTAAAGAGCGTTTTTCCAGAATATATTGAAAAAAATTCGAATTTGGAATAAACTGCCAGCTCGAGGATATAATACTTTCGCGGGTACCCAACACAATAGAGTCTATTTTCAAATTGAGAGCGCGGGAGGCCGTCAATAGAGCGAATGACATTAAATTGGTTAAATTGCTTTGCCGAGCTTGGTTCTGCAATCCTCTGGGAGGTGCCCGCTCCGTCGCGCCGCACGTTCTATCCTTGTGTTGTTTATCGATGCGTGTCTTCAACATCTTTACTTTATTTTAAATCTTTTCTAAATTCCCTGCATTGATAAAACGCAAGCATTCACTACAGCACATGTATCAATCAGCCTGTCGTTGATAAATGACGTTAATATCTAATCCAGGATCCAACATTAGCGCTGAGCATGAATAGCGGTGTCCCGGCCATTGTCCCATCGAGTATTCAGGTGACCACTAATGAAGCAACGGGCGAGGCTGTGGCGTTTCACTAATCCTGAACTAGTGAGGTGCGCCATCCGAGTGACAGTTACAAACGCGGCCGAAACCAATCAATCAGCTCGCTGGAGCGCGCGATAATAGAACTCTTCCCCCGATCCGATAGATAATTACAATCGCAAACCAAAAATTACATGCGGCATTTAACCGTAGAACCCTATTACGCTCACAAAGCTGGTACGGTCGCGTTCGATCGACGATCTTTGCCGGACGGAGGATTAGCTCGGCTCACAATGTGGGCCTCTACAGACGAGTGGGGAGGGGATGTATTAATAATGGTCTCCGTAGTGAATGGAGCACTTACACGGTCCACCGGGAGCTGAATGTGTGACCATCGCGTTAGAGCAAATCGAATCGGTTCGGTCGGGCGCTCGCACGCGCCGAATCCACCGTTTGACCGGAAACCTTCGACAGGAAGATACACGGAATTGGCAAACATCGTAAATTGACATGAGGAAACGTTGGCTAACAAGCTTGCGGTCTCTACGAATCTTAATTTATGACCTAGATGCTCTGTCAACTGTATTTGAAGACAGTCTAGAGTTATTTTATGGCTTGGTACAGGAACAAAACTTTCAAATAAAATATTCATAATGATAAAGTAAGCAAGCTTGGACTTATCATTAAAATTCATTTAGGTAAGTACTGGTGTTTTTTTTTATTACATTTGAAAAGTGGTAACTATTGAAAACTGTCATTAATTTAGGTTTAGAAGATTGCTAAAAGTTAGGTTTAGAAGGTTGTCATTAATACTCTCCATAAAAAGATCGCTCGTTTAAGTTGACAATAATCCTAAAAATGAGAAGGTTCTACGAATTATTACAGAACCAGTGGCGCAATTCACTTAAGAACTGTGTCAACGAACAAAACTGTGTCAATTGTACCGCAACTATAACGACGATCACACTTTATCTGTTTGTTTTGTTTGGAAGGTGAATACATAACAATACATGTAGAGTGAAATACTAACTGCTTATTTAATGGGAGCAAATATTACGTTTAGACGGCTTTTAGTAATAGGCCGATCACGATTGCGATTATAGGTGGAATCGATTCCATGTTATGCATCGATGCATTTTGAGCAGAGTACAATTTGTAAAGCTTGTGTGAGGTGAGCATAAGTTTTCTGGTAGTAAAGCTAAAGGACATTTTGAGTGGAATAAGAAGAAATCAAAATGGTAAAAGTTGGTTGTAGAATGTTTTTTAAGTCTCTTAAAGGCGAAATCGCAGTCACCAATACGTGCAGTACCTAACCCATTTTAGCCCCTATTGATGCATTAGAATACATAAATAAACTAACTGCGCCCCGCGGTGTTGCTCGCGGTGAAACGTTGCTACGACGTTCTTGATAGTTCGTTGAATGTACCTACATGAGAATAACAAAACTTGTTGAATAATAAATAAATATCGTAGGACATTTCATACATCATCAATAGGTGAATGCACTCAAACTGCAAAAGGCTCTATGACGAAACAACAATAATAAACACCATTATCATTCAAAACGCGTCTATCAATGCAACGTTCCGCACCAGCTACCGATAATACAAGACCGCCCACAGAGACCAAAAAATAGGTACTATCGATTTTTATAAATTTCAAACCGCTAGATAATGGAAAAAGTCATTGTTGTCTCGAACGATGAACTTGAGTCTTTTTTGTAGAAACTTATTTATGAAACGCAATATTTTAATTAAAAGATAATAGCTTTTCTTCGCAATAACTTTTGGTTTCGTCTTCATTTGAAATTTTAATTACAGTTGTTTTAAATGTATGTTCTTTAGACAGTAAGTACTTTTATTGCTAATTTCACAGTTCATTGCTTGATGGTAATGATTCAAATCTTCAGTTTATTTTTCATTATGATACAATACTCGTATAAGTACTTACCTACTTATAAACGTGACAACACCAAACGCATTCAGTTGAACCTCTGCAATCAGTAATCACATAGGTGCTTAAGTAGGTATACAAAATAAAACTATTACAAAGATTATGCAGGTATGACATGTACTGTACTGAACATCTCTTTGTTCAAAGTAATAATAGGTAGAGCGCTAATTACCTTAAAATCGAATTCGACTAGGTAGGTACTAATGCCAAATACCTATCTACCTATCAATAAATATTCATAATCTAAGGAAACATACGATTCGAAAACAGAATGCATTGGTTCATAATTTGCATGTCTATCTGTTTAACAAGTACTAAATTTTTACATAGAAACGAGTTCAATTCAAAGTCGATTTTCAAAGTACGAGTAGTAAGGAGCTTCGTGGCGTCGTCCCCTCTGCATACATCGCCTTGTCGCACGTGATCTTTGTCAGTTCTTTTAGCTTGTGTACCTTTCTTCGCGATAGTTTGAAACTGAACGAATGAGGGAAACAATTTTAATGTTACATTTTGAGAGTAACTAAAGAACAAGGCAGTAAATAATTATCATACGGGTAGTTAAAGATATAAAGATAATAATGAGCTTAGACAACAAATCGATTAGAAAAAAATATACTTAAAACAATTACAGTATTAAAAAAAACTTATGACACCAAGTGATATCTACTGAACAATGAACTGAATCATCTTTTTCCAAAATTCCTTATTGTTCAAAGTAATAAATAAATACAATACCTACATTAGAAAAATAATAGTAACTAATTTATTTATATGTGGCGGCGCTAGATCATTATTCCACTCTCCATTCATTCCAACCACCTTATAGCTTATTTCAAGCTAGCGATTCAAAAACAAAAAAAATCAAAATCGGTTTGATTTGATCGAACGAACGAACACACACCTAGAGATATGACTCGAACTGGACAAATTAAACAAAACGAAACGATAGCGCGTTCTAATTTGACCTGTGGCGCCATCTAGTAACAATCTTACGTAGTTACTTATTTTGTTTTTTTGCCTACTTTTATTTGCAGGCTGTAACATTAGGTATTTAAAAAAAAAGGTTTTGAATATAAGTATTTATGAGGCCTACTTACTTAAACAAACAAAGATCTTTCCTCTTTGCATCTTTACTAGATGATACAACGTTAGTAGACACCATAGTGCCTGGGGCATTATTGAGATGGCTTTTCCATCTTTTCTACTTGCATATTTGAATTATTTAATTCAAAATACCTACCTATTTACACGATAACTGAAATCGATCAATAACTTAAGAACCTTGAGTACCTTCAGAAGTATCTCAAGGTCAACAAGACCTCAAGTAGTACTAAATACTTCACTTTGCGCCCCACTTCTAAACATAAATTAGGAATTCTTAGAACTGACGAAACAGTCAGTACCTAGAGAACTAATTAAAAGATTTGATCTTCACGAATTATTCAGCGAGTTGCTAAAACTCAAGACATAATGTTAGCTTAACTGTAAATTACACGTGTTAAATTATTTTTTTGTAGATCCCATAAAGGATCTACTTAATGCATATTGTGCTGATTCCACGTTATTTCAGACAACATTAGAAAAATTAAGAAGACTGTGGGTTGTGGCCCAAGTCTAAATGGTTTCAAAGCCTATTATTTACATACCTAATTGTTATAAACATTTGGAACAGTTCCATTTTTAGAATGGTCTGGATTTACCTAGAAACCTTTTTAAATTCACCGAACTTTAAGGTGAGGTTACATTACAATCGCCCTTGGTTTATAAAGGATGCGCGGGCGCAGGTCATACCAGGTGTTAGACGCGTGCACTTCCGTTTCCTTCTACAATGTCCCCCGATGGACACAATCCCATTACACGTATTAAATTACTTTAGGTAGGCAGGTGGCCGGTCAGTAGCCAGCTACCATCAGTTTTCGAGTTGTATAGTTAGCTAGTTTAGCTAAGCCCCGCCAGTCATACATTTGTGACTCGATAATTGTGGCGCCACATTTGAAACGCGACATCTTGAATTTTTGTAGCGCGAACAACGCCTAGCCACAAAATGCACCCGCCACAAATGTTTCCTCGGTGTGCGTGCTCACGTACAAATGTATGGGGGCGTTAAATGTGTCGCGTTTCAAATGTGGCGTCACAAATGTATGCCTGGTGTGCTGCGGGGCTAACGGGTCAAGTATTTCAAATTCATGAAACTAGCAGCACGTTCCGGCTTTGCACGGGTGTACTAATGAAGCTACCGGGATAAAATATAGCCTATAACTATCCTGACAGTCCATTCTACACATTGGTGAAATAATTTTTGAAATCGGTTTAGTAGTTTCGGAGATTACCTCCGTCAAACAAACAAACTTTACCTCTTTATAATATTAGTATAGATGATTTTACTTCTTGCAAGTTACTGTGGGGGCGGCTCTGCGCTGGTGTTTCATACATTTTGTGATACTTGATTTGGTATAGAGGATAGTATCAACACTACAGTAAACTGGTGGTAGGGCCTCAGTACAAAATGTATCTAGGTACCAATCGATACGTATATTTGAACGGAACACACAATTTACGAAGTAGTGATAGTCCTAAGTAAACATGGTAGTTGATTGTAAATGTTATCGTTATACCTACCTAGGTAATCTTGCGTTGGATTGGTTTTTATTTTCAAAACATATTTGCAACAGAAATTTGAGTGGCTACGGATACAGATCTTGGAATAGATAAGAATTTAATAATGTTATACACAGAACATATTATAATATTACTTACCTACATATACTACCTACCTGCATGTACTCAGGTAGGTATGTATTATACGAATATTATGTTGGAAGATTGAGAAGATATTCTGTATAAATTATGAATATCTCATCTTTTTCTAATATTGTGAGAGAAATATATTAATTTATATATACCTATAAATGTGTGTCTTTTATGGGAGTAAAAAAGCTGAATTTCGAAACGTAAGTCTAGTAGAGTTATCTACGCCTTTCCGAAACATATTTAAAACTACAGAATGTTTTTTTATACAAAACTCCATTTTACAAATAATACCAGAACAGATTTGCTAATACTATTGCATAAAAGGTGCACCAAAAAATTATTTTTCATTTCTAAATACTAGCATGCTTCAAATAAATTGCCATCGTATGAAGGAGAATAGGAACAAAATTACCGGCAGTCTGTTGTCCGGCCCGCTTCAGTTCCGTCTGTATTGTAGCGATTTCAAAAATTCCTATTATAGTCCGGCGAGAAAAGGAGAGAAATAAGAAATGGTGAACAATACACACGGAACAGGACTGAGGACTGCATGGTAGACTCGTGTGGAGTGTCTGCGAATTCGGACATATATTTTATTTACTTTCCCGGTCATTATTAGAGCTTTTTAGTACTAACTTCCGCCCGCTCGTGGTAATACAAAGCTTAGGGTACTATTCGTGAAAGTAATAAGTATAAAATTTAATAAACATTCGCGTGTATAATATTAGTGGGATTCGATTAAAGTTCGATGTATCTACGATAATTCAGGTAGTCAAGGAACTATCAATTTTGTAATTAAAAATCACAGTTATCTCTTAACAATAATAAATTTATTAACTCATAACAATAATAAATTTATTATTGTTATGAGTTAGTAGTGTTATAAAAATAATACATTAAAATTCATGTTTTTTGTAATGGTACCAACTTTATTTTCTAACTCAGGCAACGAAATAACTACGAGTTTATTTTAATCTTACTACATTCAAGGGATCGAGAGATTTTCATTTCTGACATCATAGCAGAGCATCACGTAGCTAAGCAACCCCCACTGCATAGTATTTCTCTTCTATCTACTTATTTTTGGAAGGAATCCTAAGGGGAGTATTGAAAAATAGTACGAAATAGCAATTACGACATATGGGTCTAATCCATGACTTTAAAATCAAAAGTCTGTTACTGTTATCCACTCGGCTGACTCTCCTAGTACTAATTTTACTATTTGATTAAAAAATAAAATTACTTTTACTTAATGCGTCTTAAGCGTCGATGGGCTTGCAACCTACCACGTTTGGAAGGTTCTGCAAAATGTGGGCATGTACCAAATATGTATTTGGAATACCTCTGAGTCCTCTGACTACCCCATTAGACATCTTCAAAGGATCTAAAGGATTACATAAAGATCTGAAAGAAATGTCTACCGCTCCCTGGGATACAGTCGTGATCATATTTCAATTATTTATAGAAACTAAACTACTATATTCTTCTTCGTCTATGATACTAGGCTATGAATTAACTTTGCAAAAAAACCAGTTGAGACATCTTAGGATAGCTGTAGACAATCTACAAATAGCTCAACTGCTGAATTAAATACAATAATTTATAATGTAATTTGTGTATGATCTATTACTATCAGCTTATTATTTTATATTTTTAATCGCCCATACATTTTATTTCGAATTTATTCTTCAGAGATTGTAGAAACCTAACTTAGGGGGCAGAATACGAGAATATAGACATGTAAAGGCAAATTAACTTGTATACTGTGTTCATGTATTCTATACTCTCAAGCCATGGTTTGCTCTTCTTCACTCCGATGAAAAGAACTCCGTGGACTATACTTTAATCTCAATAATAGGGGATGAAGGTTTTCATTCCTGACAGACGGGAACGTATCTTAGCAACCCCATATTGCACCGTGTACTCAGCTGAGCACCTGTGTGTAGCTAGCTATGTGTATGTAGTTTGAAAGTAATGGTTTGGTTACTTGAATCTTGCTGCTATAAGATAGCAATTAAAAATAAAAGCTCGATTGTATTATTAAATGTTCTGTTCATGTTTTAACATTTACTGCTAACAACCTGTAAATGTTTTCAAAATAAAAATAGTTTTTTATTTTTTAATCGAGGATCGCTTCCCGAACTGAGTATCTACGAGTTTTTTTAAGAGGCTAAATAAAACTATGCCAGTGGCGCTATAGTTTCGCAAGGACGGGCCTAATGCCGTTTTTCTTTATAAAATCGATAACTTGGTTCCTAAGAAGATATTTTCGTATGTCTTACAAAAGTTTCGGACTTTTCCATACTCACGATCTTAATGTTACACCCTGCATAATGCAGGTGCAATCTAGCTTTTGTGACATTCAGTTTCTATTCATTTAGACTCAATTCATTTTTACCAGTTTTAAAGCACAATGTATACCATAATTATTTTTCGAAATCAGTCAATATTTACTGGCCCGTAAATATAGGCATTTACATCACAAGAGGAAGATTAAAATCTTGTACAAAGCAATTCATCGGAAGAAAAGCCGGTGCCACACCACGCCCGGAAAGTAGTTATGAAGTTCCGGCATTGGGGGAGTACCCATTATAGCAATTTGTATATTAAATCGGATGAAGTGGAACAAAGCGTTAACGATAAGATACACAAAGACGTAATTGGGCTTATTTCTGTATAGCTAGCCTGTTGGCCTATTTCACAAATAGAACGCCCGAAATTCGTATTATTTTTCTTAGATTTTGTTCCGAATTAGTTGCAGATTCTATTTTATCTAAGACAAAAATAGTTTTTCATTAAAACAACCAAGTACTTTTACTTTGCACTTATTATGATAAGTACCTATCTAAAAGAAGGTAACACAGACATGAAAACTTTTATAACCAACTTAGCTATAAATAAACAAATATCCTTAGGTAAGTACATCACAAAAAGCAGCGTCAGTTAATCCTAAGCTTAGCAACTTAATGCTTGTGTTATAGTCAGATCAGATAGCTGATAAATATTTTATTTATAAAGTAGAGTAAACTAAGACGTTGACTAGTTTTCAAGCCGATTCGTTTGATGTTTGCAAGCATATGGCTACAAGAAGTGTTGTGTCAAATGGTTATCAAACCTAGCAAGCAGATCTGAAGGTGGTCACCTTTTCATTCCGCGACTATACTTACATTTTATTTTCTAGAAAATTAAATGAATTATGTATACATACTACAGAACAAACACAAAGCCAAATAATGACTAGTAAAGAAAATACTACAATTTATAAATAAACAATTAAACATTTATAAACAGGTAAAAACTTGTATAAAAAGACTTGCTGAAACAATTAATAACTTTCCAACGACAAGTGTGTGAAACACACACGTGCAAGTACGAGTGACAAGTTAACACTAATGTCAAAAACACGCGTGCAAAGTCGCGAGCTACCATCAAAGCACGAAAATTCAATTTTCCTTTTAAAGTGAAAATAAAATCCTCTGTGAATGCTCACTATTAATTTCTTCCACGCATACATTTTAACAGGCATTTCCTGACTTCCAAGTTCGCAATGCTTCCTTTGAGAGAGGAAAATGCCGACGATCGATTCCGCCTTCTAATAACATTCCGGGATGATATTTCACGCACCACGATCGCAACTGTACACATAGATTACTATAGTACAGTGTGAGGCAGTGTCTTGCCTTAGATAGGTACGTATTTAGCGAGTAAGTATTCCTTTTTAATACTAGTGTTATTGTTGACTCTTAAGTTTGTACGGAAGATGGATGTTTGTTATTCTTTCACGAAAAACTGCTGAATGCATTTTACTAAAAACTAAAGGTACTTTTGTCTGGGTTAATACCACACGAGCAAAGCTACGGACGGAAGACATAAGACAGTGTGCATGAAATATTTTCACAATAACACAAAAACATTAAAACCTATTTCAAATTGAAGTTAAGTTTAGCAACTTATTTAAGCTCGTTAAGAGTAGGTGCTAAAGTTAATATCTCTACCATCAAAAGCGGGTAATATAAGACTTTAAAAAGTAACAAATTTCAACTTAAAAAAGTTACTTTGACCTTCACAAAGCATCTCATTATAAATCATAAAAATATGCCCATTTTTGCAAATAAAAGTGAAATGTCGAATAAAACAGTAATCCTCGTGAAAGATTTCACGAGTCTTCTCTTAATTGCCGTGTAACCGTGGCAGCTTCGACATCATTTGCCACGGGCGTCTTCCTGTTTTTCTCACCTAAGCTCTGAATACCTAACAGTTGCCAGGCTAAACCTTTAAACATTACTGCGAACGTAAAATAACAGTAATAACTTTTGGAAAAGTTAACTAGGTATATCAAATAAAGAGACTTTAAAAGTAATAGGTACTTTCTGAAATATTCTTCCTTTGATGTTTTTAAACATACACAGGGGTTAATTTTTGCAAATAATCGTAAATGAAATGAGACTTTTTATAGTTTTTTACTTTGATGGAAACTTCAAAGGTTCGTATTAAGGGCCAAACAAAAGTCTCAATACTCATGTTATAGATTCCGACATCACCATCGCAAGCCAAATAAGTAATTAGAAAATGAATAATAACTAATATTACCATGTGAGTTCATATAATCAATTAAAAGTCGCCGTAAAAAATTGCCTATAAACAACTTAAACAAATCATGACGCCTTTGTCCATCTTGCCTGCCGGAGACTATGGTCTTGGTACGACACGGCGTGGTTATTTTGAATAATGCTATGAATTTCAGAACACAAAAGCTAGATAACGTGCATTCTCTTACCGCGTCATGCTTTTAAATTCGTCGAGAATCAACATCCTGTTCGAACAGAAAAATATTCTCGATCATCAAATGAAGGTAACGTTTCCCTAGAAGACTAGTTTAGAGGCAGTGTGGGGTAAAAAATTGCTCGTTTGTTCGTGATGAATGAAGCTCGCGACGGCCACGTAATTGGGTGTCGAAGTCTCGAGCTGAAAGCATACACATGTCCGGCGATCCACACGTTATCTGATAGACCATTGTCTACGGGTACCGAACGCTGTTACCGATAAATTGTTCGATGTTGCATTGTCTAGCTAATACCTAGTATTACTCTGATAATGGCATACAAAGTTGTCCTTTTTTGGTTGACTAAAGTTCTTAGTATTGTAATGGTGACGGTACTCATTTATTATAGTGTTGTGGGAAAAGTTTAGGTTCAGTAACATAGCTTATTCACAAAGCCAATTATTTCTATTAATTTGAAAGTGAATGTTATTCTCATCTAAAATTTATCAAAAAATATCTAACGAGCCTAATCCCGTCTATATTTGACTAAACCGCGGTATTCAGATATAACCCGCTTTATTAGCTATGTAAACACAACAGTTCATAAAAGTTTAATTTTGAGAACATTTTGGGAAACTTTAATCTTTGCATGTGCAGAGCTTAACATAAATTTCTTCTAACAGGCTTTATAATAGGGTTGGCTTACAGATAAAATTCTATATTTATTTAAAGGCAAGTAATATATGACTCCATTCATTCTTAGTCTATGAATAATTGAATAGACTCGTAACAGATCACTGCAGAGCAAAATCAAGAACTTATTAGATTGTTTCGACTATTATTAGATTCTCGACGACTTTCAAAACATGATGCGGTAAGAGATTGCACGTTATCTAGCTTTTGTTTTCTAAAATCCATTGCATTATTAAAAAAACACCGTGTCGTGACATTGTTATTTAGAGAATAAGACGGCAGGATAGTCATTGGTGTACTTAACGACTTAACATACAACTTCAATTTAAAATATGAATGTTTTTGGCATTTGATATATCTCAATCACAAACGTTCCACTCGAATCTGCGTGTCAGTAATTACGTCGTTTACAACAATGACACCCTCTTGCTCCCCATTCATCAGGAGGGTAAATCGGTCGTGTGAAGAATTTTATAAAACATATAAAACTCGCTTAGGGACATAAAAGGTGAAGTAGAAAATGTGATAAAGATAACGCGGTAGTCAGCGCACCAAGAAAGGTAGATTTTGTTATAAACGCGACCCCAGCTGCGTCGATGGGAACATTTTGAATGATTACAGAAAATTTTAACGCCTGTTCATTTATTTATAGTTAACAAATATTTGATCACGGCTGCGTTCGAGGTAGTTACCGAAATAAAGAGCCTTTGTGTTTTTCCAAGTCATATACTATGTACCTACCTACTTATATTTTAAGTTTCAGCTTTACTTCATTTTATACTTTTTGCGAGTTCCATCCATCTCCTTTTATTATCGTACTTTTATTTGTTTTGTAGTTAATTGGTTTCATTATACGTACTATGGATGCATCGGATTCCTATTACGTTTTTTTTATAATCGTTCGTGTAAATAAGAACTTAAATGTGGTTTACATACCATTCAATTTCCTTTGTTATAAGATCAGCTACTGCCCGTCAACTGGGAATAGTATACTCTACATTGTGGATTTTTGCGAAAGATTCATGATTTAAAATAGATCTTTGTGATTTCAATGAATAAAATCCTGTTGGTTTTAGTAAAAAGATTTTATGTAATGCTCTACCGACCAAGTTTCTTACGCTTATGTTTTTTGTTCGTTCTTCAATGGAACGTAATTTTGACTCTGATCAAATACAAGGTTGGTACTTAAGTGATAAAAATATTATAGTTCATACATGCAAGATGTCCTCTTGTTTTCTACTTCAGTGTTTAATTAAATATACGAAAGGAATATTGAAAATGATAATTTTAACATTAATCATACTTACACTATTCATGTAAATAAATCAAGTACATAAGAACTAAGACAATATCGGCATTCCTAATTGCTACACGAGTTTAGTGTAATTGATGATACGTCAAAATTAAGTCTCTCTCTAAATAATGTTGGTTACACATTCATTTTAGTTTCCTACTAGTAATTCATTTGAGCTTTGGAAACTTTTAAAATCTTTTAACTTTTACAGCAAATTTATACAAACTATTGTCAAATTCTGTCATGGCTGAAAAACTTGTTTCTAAGAGCGACTAAACTTAATATAAGTAACATTAACTAATGTAGGTATATTTTTCCTAATAGTGCATGAAAGCGTTCGTTAATGCCACTTGCGGTCATACAATATCAAATCAAAACATCCTTCGAAGTACAAAATCGGTATATCTAACTCTTCATACATCCTGGTTTATAAAACGAACCCAAACGCAAACCCGCTCAGTCGGCGTCAATCACGTCATTATTCGACGCAAAACCCGCGATCGCCGACATTGCATCAAAAAGATCGCTTCAGCTACATTCTCGCACGCATCACTTGCTCGCGATAAAATGTCGCGACCAATAAAATGGTGAACACACTTCCCGCTGAAACAACAGTCATGAAAGGGTGGAGAAAATGTATCTGTAACCTTCTTAAACTGGTTTGCACTTTATAAAAGGATGAATCTTTTTCACCTACCTTGTGCATTTCATAAATATTGAAGATTTTTGTAGGCCCCATAACATGACCGAGATTTACTATTTTGACTGTCACATCCTTATTAGCGTTTAATGATTCTGTTCAAAGACACACGATACAAGATCTGTTGCATACAATTAAGTTGACTGTTGAAGCGCTCGTGGCGAAGCTTGCTAAGACGTTCTTGTTAGATCGTCGAAGTCAGGCAACATTCTGAGCGGTCACTACAGGGGAGCGCTTCGTACTCGTACAATTAAGTAAGCAACAGGCTGGCATCTTGCATCGTGTCAATGGGACATGTATTTGCTCAATCAACGCATAATACGTTGTGTTATTCCACTCAATCTGAAGATTACAAAGTAGTTTTTAAACCTAAAAGTACATCTTTACATAAATAGTATAAGGTCATTTATCTAATAAATGAATATAGGTAGGTTATAAATAAAATGAATGTAATGTACGGCATTGACCACAGCGATGCATGAGATGCGGTTTAAATTAAATTAATTATCATAGCCCTGCCAATTTATCACCGAATTGATTCTTCGTGGATGATCAATTTTATTTGTGCATTGAAACATTCGTTGACAATATCAGTTTGTGTTTTTTTAAATTGATTAATACGAGTATGATTTATCAACGACGACGGTAATATCAAGATAATTAATCATTTTTAACCGACGAAACCAAATGGAGGAGGTTCTCTGTTCCACTGTATGTATTTTTCTTGATAATTATAAGGTGTGTTCAATTTGTTTTAGATGTTTACGACGAAATTTTGAAAATAGTTTTGAAAATTCTATTAAAAACGAATTTTAACGTGACTTTATTAGCTCCTCGGTAAGTATTACCATAAGGGTAATGGATAGGAGTATTTATAATACCTACACTATAATATAAGGCACTAATCAGATACAATAAAACAGTACAAGGTTAATTATAACGATCCTCTTGGTAAAAGCTATCTCCTTAAATATTTAACAGAGCTCTAGTTTCATAAAGTTCATAAACGTTTATTTTAAATATACAGCTGGATAAAACCAGGATCAAATTATATTCTCAAACTGAAACTCTATTTGTTCGAATTAAATAATTAAATGGATGCTCTCTACATTACACAATGCCGACTAATAAATCCTCCGATTGTCCTAATTATTTTATAGCAACTAGTTAACATATGACCACATCATGGGAAGCTCAACGAATTCACTGAATAATGATTACGATGCGATATTATGAATGGTTCATGTGTTCTATTAATAGTAAACTTACATTTGGCTTGTTTGTGGTCGACGTTTGTCATAGAATTAGTTATGACTTCGATAATACGTATAATTTTCATTGATGGTTTATTTTTCACCTTTGAAAGTTAATGTTCAGTGTGCACTTAATAAAAAAAAATGGTTTATATCAGACAATTTTAGTCCATAATTATGAATGTGAGATAAAGTAGGAATTAAAATCATTACACATACTTATGTACATCAATTGCATATATCATTTATTATTAGATACCGAACGAAGTCACGTTTAAAATGTGCAAGTTATAATATTATCTTAGATACAAAAGGATCTTCATTATCTTGCGGCAGAACTTTGAACCAATTTCGGTATAAGCCAGGCTTTCAAGTTTCTCAAGAAAGTATTTTAATAAAAACAAATTAATCTTTTGTGATAACAAAATAAAAACGTCGATGTTATAATAAGAACCAATATTAAAATAGGAAACTGACCTTTCTAATATTATCTATTAAATTACCGTAATGTTATTAATAAAATTTAATAGAATATTTATAGACGGTTCTGTGTTTTTCCGCTTCCATATAAAGAACTTTGGGACTATTTTTGTTCTCGTTTTCTTTAGAAATCACAGCAGTGTGTTGGATCAGCGGATTATCTCCAAGGCCATAAACAAGTATTTAAATCAGGGGTACATAAAAGACACGACAGAGGACAATCAATTTTGTTTTGTCGTACAAAAATAATAGTCGGTTCACGAGTCTCTCCGGTCTCCCCTGTGACACCCAACGGTTTGTTCCCAACAGCTCTCACACAATATTGGCACTGTATTAAAATAAAAATTGAGACCGTGAAATGTATTTTTTTATGTAACTTTGACTGACAAGGGTACTACAAAACACTTGTGTAGTTAAGATTTATGGCAATAGGTTATTTAAATTCATGGGCCTTTGTAATCCGACATAACACAAAATTTCACTATTGCAAAATAACAAACTCATAACAAATAATGAATTTCCCATCGAAACAGTAGCTGATACAAAAAAGAAAGAAAAATATCAAAATTATTTACCATCACAACCCAACATTTTAAAAATGTAAAAAATGATCTCTCACATGGAATTTGAAATGTTGAATGATTATCTTTTACGCGACTTTATAATTTAGATATGTATTTTGAAAAGTCTGACGGATTATTTTGTTATTGTTTGTTTACAAACATTGTTTCTCTAAAGTTGCTTGAGTATAACTACCCAGTCATTCATTAGAAGGTTTGAAAACTAGTCACTTGAAAAGCCTACCACCCAACCGCAAACACAGAAACAATAGGAACACGCCGATCTATTGAGGCAGCATCGTGTGTCACAATGTCGATATACATCAGTACCCGTCGCAACGTAATGCTAAAGTGATTTTTATTACATTCGATTCGGTTGCTTTGTTCATATTCCACGCTCCAGGTGATATTACTCTGAAGATTCTCAAAATATCAGCTGATGTGAAAATCCTAGAATCTAAAGCGGTCTACACACCAAAGCCGCCGGCCCGGCCCGGCACGAACAAAATATATATCTTTGTTCGTGCCGGGCCGGGCCGGCGGCTTTGGTGTGTAGACCGCTTAAGGCACGTGATCGCTAAGAGATTTGTGTTTTAGAAGAAAAGTCATCTATTACGTATATAAATGATTTATTAATATGATGGTAGATAATGACATAATTAGGAATCATAGCAGTAGAAAGGATGTTTGAAAGTTGTGTATGAATTTACAAAAAAATGTATGTAGTATGTTCCCATAACACAAGCAATAAATTGCATAGCTTGGACACAGAGTACAGATAGCTTGGGACTAGATAATGCTGTGTTAAATTACCAAGAATACTTACTTATAGAAAACACCGAGACTCGACACAAATATTTATATTTTCATTTATTTTGATACAAAATTGATAAGATAGAAAACATTTTTAGACCCATTTAAAAATGACAGGTGAATGTAAATAAAGGGTCGTCAGCTGTTTCAACTGGTTCATTGTCCAGCCGACTTACTTTACCCTTTAAAACAATATGGCACAGGGCACGTGGTAATATGTATAAATAAAGGCTTGGTCATGTGCACGCTTCTTAACTTCGCGAATACTTCCCGCGCAGATGCCGTCACACGTGTAGTGGAGGAATGCACGATAATTACCTGGACGTAGTTGGTAGTTGTTGGTGTGTAGATAGGAAACTCTAACTTAATTTTAGTATAAACCTGTAACCTGTAAACTTTTTGGTGAAATATTTTAGACGTTGTTTCTTGATTTTCTTGTCGTCATTTATTTATTAAATTTATAGAAAACACAATAAACGACTGAACTATCTTCTGACGTCTACGAGAAAATCGTGAGTTGTGATCCTGTTTTACTGAAACATTTATTTTAGTAGATACATCAATTATATTTCTTATTATTAAAATATTATGAATCCCGAGGATCACATTTAAATAGGAGATTCACATCTGTGCTGAATGTAAGCTTTCATTGCTAATTATCCCAAGTTTTATAAGGTTTCACTCGTTAAGCGAATAGCGTAAGTGCAAAGTGCCTTATGGTGGAATGGCACGCGAACGCAAGGCGCGGTGCAAAGCCTTGTATTTCTTAGAAATTGTCACCGCTATATGAGACTTTATCTTAGCTAAGTACGTTATTTATATACCTCTTCAGCTACGATAAGCTAAATGTGGACATGTATACATACACCAAATATGTATTTAGACATATCTGACTACCCCATTAGGCATCTTCAAAGGACCTAAAGAATAACATATCTAAATGAAATGTCTTCCGTTCTCTGGGATACAATCGTGATTAGGTACTTATGCTTTTTTTAGCTACGAAATTAATTGTGCATTTCTTTATAAATTCATATTCATCATAAAGTAAATCCACATTTGAAAAAAAATATTAGGTACAGTCACCTTAAGATCTGTTATTCCTTGCTAGGTATTTGTTTGATAACTGTCTATTTGACACATAACAACAGTTATCTCGTCTAGTTTGCGCATAGAGGAGGCAGTAAAGTTTGCGGTTTAAAATGTAACATATGATTGCAACGCGTAAGCAAATTGATTTGAATTATCGTTTTGCAAGTGTACTCTGAAATATTGTGGTGAACATACTTATTAAACTATCGCGACTTGGAATCATATTTATAAACGCTGACTGTAACGTCATCGAAACGTTTTGGTAAATAAAATGATTTCAATACGCGATTAAGTCCCGTTAATATTTATAAATATTGTGGTGAACGTTTCTTAGAAAGAAGGTATATTTACATGACATACGGCTTGGTGATAATCTTATGGGTTGAGTTGTAAAGTTCATAATTCTTCGCATTTTATAGGTGTTCCTTCCTATAAATTTACCTATTAATGAAGAACCATTTAATAACAGGTGAGTTTATAGCGGAGAACTGGTTTGCAATCACTATGAGAAATAGCGTATTACCTGTGGTATTACTTGGACACCAAATGGATTATTCATTATTATTCACTACTTATGTACAAGCTTCCGCGCGCCACTTCACTCGTCGCGTCTAACTGGGACAAATAGTAGCCAAAAATATGACTAACAAACAGGTCTATACAAACATAAACTATGTTCAGTCTAAATTTCAGCCAAATCTATTCAGTAGCTTTCGCGTGAAAGAGCAACAAATATACACTTTTGCATCCATACGAAATTTCGCGTTTATAATGTTAGTAGGATTCAACTTGATACTTTAAATACTGAAATATGACGACTGGAAGATGACAACTGCGTTCAAAAACTACCTGAAATCCTTATTCATTGCGGTTCAAAGTGAAGTCTAGGGTATAATTTGAATGGAGCATGCCTGAAAGTGGCAGCTGAACATAAAGGAACGGAGCCTTCAGATAGGCACTCTGCAGGCTTGTAATTTTAGATATCGACCGTCTTCCCCCCGCCAAATCCTTCCAGGGTCGCCATCAGGGGCCTTAAACGCAAAAATAAGAATTACTCTGACAGGTTCCTATATCATGTTTAATCATAGACTATTTTTGAAGGATCGTGGATGCCTGAAAGCCCTAGGGGGTTTCTCCAGTTAGACTCAAGACAAGGTTGCTGTTATGAAGTAAGATATCGCATTGGGAATAAGTACAAAAATAGCATCAGTACACCGCCAAGAGCTCTTTTTATAATATTATGAGCTGCATCCCGCGGTGCTACTTTCGTGCATGATAATATAAACTTTATATCATCATGCACAAAAGACCACTTCAATACCAGAAACCTCACTACGAGCCCGTGCTCCTTGGATTAGAATGAAAATACAACGCTTTATTATCTTTCCTTTGACCGTGTGTCTTACCTCCAGCCCTCTGTCTCTCGACAAACAAAGGTGGATGAATTGATTCATTTATTTCCTCCTCTCATTCGATTTTTATTCAGAAAAATGACTTTGAAATAACGTAGAATTCCCGGATTGTAAGAGCGTCGATGCTCCATCCGTACCTACGCGTGGAAGTATGCGGTTTTACATCGACGAGACGAGACGGTAACACAGATTTTTATTAGAGCAGATTTCAGGATCGTGCTACAAGCTACATTTATCTTGAGCGAACGAGAAGCCGACGGGACGCGGTGTTTCATCCGAACGTTTGCGGATGAAAGATTTCCTCTTTTTATTTCCCCATATATTTTATGACACACTCGATGTAACGATTTCTCGGAACAAAGTTGACTTTTAGGTGTTTTTAGCATCACAGTCAATAGAGCTTTGATTTACATTTTTTTTTGTTGAAATCGCCATGCATGGAAATAGTAATTCTATTATAAAACACATTCGTTACCTCTCGCCTATGAAGCATCTCTGCGATTAAATGCGAGCGGAGTGCGAGATCAAAGGGCCTTATGCATTATATTAAAGTTTTATTCGAAGCCGCGCTCGCCCTGCTCGGCAATTTCCTTTTCAATTACGCCTACTTGAAATAAAAATACAATTTTTATTTGTGCCTTGGTAATTAAAAAGGGATTCTGTAATGAAAAGGTATACCGGCAGTTCCGGGCGCTCCTCTCAATTTCACTTCCGTTTGTTTGTAGTAGAGCCACGCCTCCGGAGGGCGAAGGGTTGACGAGCGGCGTTGTTTGCGCGGGACCTGCCCTGTCAACCTTGCCTAAATTACAAACAGATAAACGATTATTGCGGTGTCGCTGATCCACTTACTTCAATATCACCTGGCTTTTACAGTGCCTTTTTTGTTGAGACAGATCTATCGGTCAGTCAAAGTAGAGACATTAAATAATTTGTTTACAGATTCATCAGTTTGAATATCTTTCGAAGTTTTCATTGCTATTAAGATAACTTGCATTTTAAATTTTGTTCCTGTTATCTGTGCTTACAAAAGTTTTTACTAAAATTTGTAATAGTTCAATATTGGCTTTGGCCGTTTGGTCTGAATAGTTTTTGATAGAAGAACTATTCATGAAAACTTTATTCAAAAGCTCCAAAGCCTGATTGACTTGTGCGTATGTGTGATAAAATGACGCGAATTTTCACGTGAAAATATAGAAACTGTTGCCATTGACGTAAAAAAATAAAACATTGTTTTGAGGCGAAATTTGCGGATTTTTTATTCGTCACTAAAATATCCATTTTGTTATGTATAAAAAGTAGAAGTTTAGTTACTTATAAAATACTAATATTTTGAACACAATTTTGAACAAAACGTCATTCATAAATTCAAACATATTATAGGTATTTTTTCTGAATCTGAAGTAAGATAAAATATCTTCTCATTCTACATTTTCACAAAGCAGAAAATTCACCGCCTCTGAAAACTTACAGAGGTTAGCTAAATCATGAATAAAAGACGTAAGTAGACATGAAATTCATGAAAAACAAATGCACCCACAATATATTCGTGTTACAACTAGAACCATGTCGCGCTCGTTCAATATTAATGTAATGTTTATGTAGAGGATACGAGTATGTTATAACTTCGTCCGTCTGGCCACGGAATTGAGCAACTCTTCGTCTAATAGAAGTGGCCAAATACCTGCCTGAGCCGTATTATAAACGATCGATTTATATGACGCCTGTGTAGTCCTTTGCGAAACCATAACAGCGGACACACAGTCATTACGCAATGTCTTGTCCATAAGAAGCGCAGCACTAGCTAAACAACCTGTTCTAACACATCCCTACTACATAATTTCCATCTCTATTCTGCACGGTTTGGTCGATCTGCCCTGACACCAGCCTCACTTTACACTTAGGTAATTGTAGTGGAGTTAGTACTCATTCCTAATCCATTGATTTGACACTTCTGACCAATTGACTAGGCGCCATCGAATGCCAACTCCTATTACTTACTTACTTATTACTTTACTTATTACTTACTTAGGATAGGTATCCTCACTCGCCCACAGATAGCGCGCGAAGTCGTGAAGAAACCGCGAAACAGGAGTACTTATATTGCATTCTAATACCTACTCTTTAGGATCTGCGCTGTATTCCCGTTTTTCTCATTATTTTGTACCGCGACTAACGAACAATATTGTCAAATCTGGGTGAGTGTGGATTGTTGAGAGTCACGCGTGGTTTGACGCGAAGTGTGGACAGTGTGGGCCTTTTATTTGTTTACAGCCAAAGCGAGTATAGATATGTAATAAACTTCAAAATAGTTTTGAACGTCTTCTGCTGCTGTATAAATTATAAGATCTGTATTAAATGTCAATTTAGAAAATAGAACTTGAATTTTGTTGACCTGTATAAAGTAAATTTACTCAGTTCTCTGGTCATCATTTCCAGTTTTCTCAACTCCGTGGAGGGTTGTACCGAGTTCGTTGCAGGTTGATTTCGGTGAATAATTGCGAACAAAATAAATAAACTACCGTCCAGGTAATAATGTTGCCAACTTTCAAATGTAATTAGAGATACGATGATGTCCGGTGCAAATATATCTAATTTAGTTTTGGAATAAATTGCTTTTGTGCTACAGAATATTTACTCAACTCTATTCGAGGCAGTAAAGTACCCATAAGGTTGCCCTATTATTAAGGTAAGTTATGTTCGTTATAGCACTAGCAGAAACGTATTATTTTATAATATAATCAGTAATTATTGCTTTAACGAGTCGGTCTCTAATTTGTTAGGCGTTTTAACGGCTTTACGTATTTGAATCGCAAATTTCTTAGAATATTTCAGGAGGGTCGCTTGCTTCGAGGACATTATCTCTTCATAAAATTCAAGATCCCGTCGAGTATTTCATTGTATTTCTAAATTAAAGTTTAATATGGCTCAGCCGAATCGGAGCTGCAATAGTCGCTTAATCCCGACTAATGAAATAATCTTACAAATTGTGCTGGATGAGTACGCTTAGTAAACCTTGATCATTCATTATATTATCATTGTTTTAGTGAAGTTTTATGTCTCGCCAAACTATTCATATGTTAATTAATAAAGAATATTTATTCTCATCGATTAATTCGTTTAATTCTTGGTTTGAAGTCGTAAAAGTTCGTCTCCTAAATCTGTCAAAACCTAGCAATTATCTGTGATACATCGTCCAAAATAAAGCAACATAAAGTGAACGAGAGCCGTGGCAGGATCAAAGATATGAGTTTTGCTGCTCGCCGCCGGTTCAGAGAGGTTATGTTTTAATATTTTACCGGAAGCTTTGCCGAACCGCCGAATGCGCAAACAGAGAGCTACCTTAATAACTGCGTCGCAACTGTACGCGGAGCTGAAATCTCTCATAATCCGCCCTCCACAGTTCGCCTAAAGAGCGACCGGAGCTTTATAAAGTCCTTTTAGATTAGCCGATAGAGATGTGTTACTGTCATCTCAGTATTTCAGTCTGAAAGTCTTTTGAGAAGAAAAATATAGGCGAGAGATTTAATCTGAGCGTTTCCCTGTCTGTTTAAATAGAAGTCACAGGAGACGCGGTGGGCGACGGGCGGCTGGCGCGTCTTATCGTCCCGGGCCGCACCTATTTGCCGAGCGCAGGCCGCGGCGCACCGTAACTTCCCTTGTTTGCGAACTTGGATTGGATCGCGTTCTACTTTCTTTACCATCCACAATCTTGTTTTATGACTTTAAAATGTTAGCTGACCACATGGTAATAGAGATAAAAGTCATGATCACATGATCATGACTTTTATCTCTATTATCCTGCCTTTATGACAAACAGCTCAGTCTGAAGCCGATTTGGGTTGTTTGTTAGTGTTCTCGCTGTAGGTATGTAGATAATCGGTCGAGTTTCACGAATTGTTTTGGTTTGGGTTATTTGCTGTGTATTATCACATTTCATTTTCAAACAACTAATAATTTTATTGCTCAGACCTTTTCCTTAGATCATTTTTCAAAACAACTTTCACATTAGCATAGACCTTACGTAGACGGGTTCAGTATGTGTACATATAGTGAGTAGGTAGGTAGTACACAGGCGAGCGGCACGATTCCGGTGACAGCGCAGTGGGAGTCCGGCCCAACAATGGGATTCAATAAACGCTCCACGTCGTCCCGCTGAATGCATAAACGACTTTGACCAATTGATTTTAAAACCGCATTGTGTCGTAGTTTCTTGTTCATCTCTTAAGAACCCACACGCTTTTAATTTAGTGTCTTTCATCAATGTCGAAAGCAATGCATGAAGTATTTTAGAAATTTCAAACATTTTAAATTTATTGTTTACGGAGTCTGTCGACGGGGATTATTTAGACTATGTTGGCTTGTAAACGGTTGAAATATAAACAAACACATCTGTAGACATATGTTGGAGGACAAGTGCATGCGCAGCGGGTGGGGGCGACAGGGGGCAGGGGCGGTGGGAGGGGAGGGCAGACCAGCGCCAACGAGCCTTTGTTTAGATCATAAAATTATACGACGCCAATAAATTCTTTGTTTACTTGATAAATGAACGAGTCTATCGAGAGGAAGACCGATCGATCCCATGAGAATTATACACACTGGGCCATATAAATCAGGCCAACAAAAATTGAAACAAAAATACTAGATGGAACAACATTCACATATTTGAAGTACGACAAAGGAATAAACAAACAAAAATCCCTTTAAACATTGATCACAATCTTAATGAAGTCCTATTTTCTGAAGAAATCCCTTAAATAAACAAGCTTTGTCAAAACACTCGACTCCACAAACTTTAAAAAGAGAAATGTCAACTCTTCAGAGATAATACCCATTATCTGGTTTACCTGAGGACAGTTTGGGTAACAATGGCTTCGTCGGCAGATGTCTACGCAAAATAAACTTCACAACAACTCTTAAATCATGGGTGGATATAAAAAATAGAGCAAGCGTGAGTCAGACGAGCTCAATGAGGTTCAGTAACAAAACAGATGATTTTATAGATGAGAGAAATGAACTGAGTTGTCTTGAGACTTCCAATCGTAACGGTAACTCATCAAAATACTCAGATTTACAGTTTGAATTTCGGCTAAAAAACTGATCAGTATTCTATTATCAGAAGCGTTTTTTCTATATCGTCTGTTCTATTCTTATCTCAGAGGTACAGTTTAAACCGACTACTGAAACGCTCCAAATATTTGGGAGCGTATTGAACTATTTAAACGTGCTCACTTGTCAGATTAGTATAAACAAATGTCTTAAAAAAGTAAAACTTAAATTAAGTAGTGTTACAGTGTTCGGTTGGTAAAGCATACTATTTCTCATTTGGCAGCTGTTGTTAGAAGACAACCAAACGTGTTGTGCTGAATACAAGGGTTATTTTATTTAACAGTTCTATCTGTATCAGTGTGTTTCTGGAACGAGATCGTCCTTGCTGGAAGGAACCCTAAAAATTGGATTAATTATTATTATAGCCACACAGTCTGCGGCTACAATAAATCGTCATCGCTGACGTGAATCGGGTACGAAAACGTTAATGCCGCGTATTATGCCATGACAACAATGACGCATTGTCACCGAGAATTCGGGAACCGCCAGACAAAAATTACAAACGTCATTTTGTTTGTGTTTTCTGTATTTTTTCATCGGACATGTGAACACACTATGACACTTAAAAGGGATGTGATGCGTGACAACTTAGGGACGGTATTTTTCGTAGGATTAGATTTGTCGCGTTGCGTGATGTAATTACAGTTATTTTTATGTGGTTTTGCTGGTAACAGGTGTCGTGTTGTTTGACACCTGCCCTTTGTTTTGAAGCACACCCTTAATTACGGTTTTAGGTCACTTCGTTCAGTAATTAATTATCATTATTCATTTATAGATGGATTAAGAAGTTTTTTCTTATTACAGGAGCCTATTTATGTTTGAGTAGTTTATAAAGTATTGGATCGCTTTTTAATTTCTTTCCAAGCTTTAGCCCCAAGTTTTAATAAAATATAGGTACTTGAATGATCAAGCGAGCTTACCTGAAGCAAAGCTCGTTCTTTATTATACATGTTTCACCGAAGAGAAAATAGTTTAAGCTATAATTTAAGTGTTTTCTAAGCTTACTAAAAATAAATCATAAGTACCAGGAAATGTTACTTATCTTGATGAAATTGTACAGGCCGATTCTCAATATCATGACCAAACATCAGACATTGTATTTGCACATATACCTAATACTCTGTAAGTGGTACCTGGCTCACGAAGGTCGCGAGTAAGGCGGATTAGGAGTCGTCCTTGAGTCCCCGCGTCCTCGAGATTCATCCTCCAAAGGAAGCGATTGTTGCTTATGCACGGTACATTTGGACCTGTCCTTTGTGGGATTCCGGAATATTTGATTAGGTTCTTGGACACCATTTACGTGGAAAGCAGGTTTTAGCTTTTACTTAAGTTTGGTTTTATTTTACTGGTTGCCTATCTGTTTTTGAAATATCAGATCAAGTCATGATTTAATAGTTCTGGAAATTTCTTCAAAAATGTATCTATTTGAGTTGATATATTTGCTTGTGAGTACATTTGAAAAGTATAAATGCGCTCAATAATCCAAAAGCCGTGTTTAATACCCGTGCTGTTAATTTCCGAAGACACCGCTTTGAGCACTTGTAAAATATCTAAAAGGTAAGATCCAATAATCAGAGTTTTCAAAAAGAGGAAAGACTAGAAAGAGAGAGCTTGAATTGAACTTTACATCAAAGTTATAGGTATACTTTTGGATTGAAGCGGTTCCAGCATCCATACAAGCCAGTTTGTTACCCCGCTTTCTACGCCACGGTTCCATTTCCATATCTGGTCCCTATTAACATTTTCTTCGCATGGTCGGAACAAGTTCTGAGAAAAACATTGTTTGCAACCGCTGCGTTTTGTCCATTTCAATAAAGAGATTTTCTTCAGATAAATCTTACCCTTCGATTCAAAAGCTATGCAAACTACGCAAGCCTTAAAAGCAAAAGTTTATTGTGTTTTTTTTATTTGGAAATGATGCTTCTTAAGAACTGTCTGCACGGTTCGGCTTATAGCATAACAATGATACTGCGGGTAAATACGATATACATACTTTCTACTTTTGGTCATAATAACCGGAAATATTTTTTTTATTCTGTTTGGTAATACCCGCCCTGGCACGTCACGGGGTTTTTCTTTAAAATATTCATAATGTGAACATTTTTATTGTTCATCATAATATTAATATAATGTTTTTTTGTATTCTTACTATTTATTTTATTTTAGTTTACCTACTTAAAGAATAAAATACAAATCTACCGTTAACATAAAAAGAGTCATGAGTTTTTTTTAAAGTCGGTAAAAAATTTGACTTCTACAAATTCAATTAGTTTTCACTGCAAAGCTCAGTTCAAATGTTAATGCATGGCTGAGCACAGAAGTTCGAGTCAATAATAACAGTGATGTTTTGGCTCATCCCGTTTTGATTCCAGCCCCTTTCATTACGGGGTTACCGCGTGTTATTAGTTCAACTCGGGCTGGTTCAGATGTCGTGAGTGTAGCCTTCAGGCACACGCACAACGCATGAATATCAGGAATATCGACTAGGTTTGGCTTTAGTTTTGTTAAATAAATGTAATAGATGAGATGAAATACATTTTGAAATCAATTTAGCTAAGTTTGAACTATTTTTTGATGATTTGTACAGCAATACATATATTTCATTTTAATTTATTAATATTAAAAGTCATCAAAAATATAGAATTGTGTTTTGTTTATACGATACAGGTATTTAAAAAACACAATTCTGGGGTAAGCCCCAGATTAGACAATGAATGTATAAGAAGGTAATATGGGAAATAATCTTGTTTTTTATCATTTTCTTTTCAATATCTTAAACAATATGATCGCTATACAGCCATCGGTTAATAAGCACAGCTGTTTGTCAGAATATCCCCTTACAGAGTACACAAAAGGATTTGTTTCGTTAATTCACTTGTACTATTCACGACTCGTTTCACCTCTTTGGCGACATAGATGAGCTGATATGTCTAATAGGGCCTCTATACGTGCTGATAGCAAAATTATGAGCTTTTACAGTTTTGTGAACAATAAGGAAAAAAAAAAGGATGAAAAAATGGTTGTTGATACTCTTGTTTCGCAAATCTTTGAACATTTAAATACTTGGAGGGATATAAGTAGCATTCAGTGTCGTAGGCATTATTTGTTTGTTTTTCGTTGAGATGCACGTATAATTAATATCATCGACATGACATAAAAAAGAAAAAAAAAACACTTTTGATTTCTCTTAGTTCCAATTTTCATTTGCTAAGTTAATTTAATTTTTGACTATTTACTTTCCCAAAATGTTGTCAGCACGTGTGGTAGAGTTACAATATTGTCTCATGTTACTTTTGTTGGCGGGAATAAACTTACCTGAGGGTGGGCATTGTTCGACCTTATAGGCCCTGCAAAGCTTTCCTAGTTACCTCCTATTTGTTTTTTTTATTTGGGTTATTGCAACATATTTTTGTATGTAACGTTTAGATGCAATTTATAGATCATGTTTTGAAGCAATTTGTAGCGCTTAGATATTAGTTATTATTGATACTTACGAATTTTGAAAAGCTTTTGTTTATCTTCAAATAATACCTGTTCCCTTCCCAAGTACAACACTAGTTTTCAATCTCACCATATGAGAAAAAAACAGAAAAATGAAGAAGTCATAACAAATAGGATTTATGAAAACCGCCTCGCTTGGTTGCTTCAAAATATCCGACGTGGTAAACTCCGGCCGCAGTCCATAGTTCTGATTCATATCGAATTTAGAAATGATGTTTCATCTGAAGGAGAATTATGCAAGTCTTGTTCCCTTGTGGGCAAGGAGCCGTGTGTACAACACTTTGAAGTTCAGACTAACTTAATATTCGTTTACAACTCAATCATTCCGCAAACAGCGACCCACTTTGTGAATCGAGGCGGAAATCAGGGAATTGTCTACAACTAACCGTTATTTGAGACATCGCTTAATCACTCAAGGGCAGGACAGTTCAAACGCAAATATTAATTACTGCGGCAATTCTGGCTTGCTTAATATCCCGTGTGGGTATGGCCGGAAGAATCTGTGACTTGAGGAAAGTCGGGAGATCTGCATTAAAGATTAAAAGGCCGAGAAAAAGTCTCTTACCTTCAAAGTTTATATAAATTACTAAGCAGACAGTCCTAATATAAACAATCAGTACGGGCTAACTACATAGTATCACATTGTTGCGAATCAAAAATATCAGTAACCTGCGAAAGCAACTATGAAATATTTTAGTATGTAAGTTACTTAGGTACTAACTTACATATTTAGCGTAAAATATTACCATTGTTTTCGCGTATTACTGTTATTTTCGATTCGCAACAAATTGATGCAAGTTAGACAATCAAGGGGCTGATATATCTATGCAGGAGGAAATGGAAACATGCATGGTGTGCTGGATGGTTGAAGTATTTATGTCTCGGATAGTTTCTAAATTAGTATTTACGGAGCAATATTATACCTTCTTTGGAGTTTCATCTTAACCGTTGGTTTAAGTTCTAGTATAGGAACTTGATTTTTTTTTATCGAAAGCATTTCGCACTTACCTATTAATTAGTCATTTTGTCCGGAGAATAGAAAAGACGGATTAACACTCACTACCTAATTTGAGAAGTTCGCCGTATCTGAATAAACAATTAAACTGGAAGTGTTGAGGAGGGACGGAGGCCGACACGAACACGGCCGTCTCAATACAACTACTGATTCAATAGAATAATCCAACTCCTGATTGCTTAATCAAACTACTGTTACTTCAGTCTTCAAATTCAAACCTCCCTCAGAGTTGAAGACTAGTGTTTTGTCAACAATCTGGTGACATGACAGCCGCTGTGCCCTAGCTAACTTTCTTAACACCTATTTGAAATCAAATTATCTATTAATAGAGCGAAGATTTATAGTTAAACAAAAAATATACCTAAATATGTATAAAAAAAATATACATAAAAATAGAGTTGGATGCAAAAAAAACATTATGTAAGTATTTGAAGGGTAGGCTTAAACGGGTTACCTCTCGTATGATTAGACGTTGATGTCTAGCAGAGGGTAACTTACTACAAACTGTTTATAATAACAATACAAAATAACATGACGTTAAAATTGAATAACAGGGCATCATGTCAAAAGTTCAAACTGGCACGTACCTAGCATGTGCCTGACGAACCGTGCAAAATGATAATTAAGAGAAACCGCTCAGTCATCGGTAATGCGATAGCCGGCCATGTAAATTACAATGGCAGGGCCACAGTCCGAAAGGGAATAGAGCTGACTCAATCGTGACGTGATTTAGAGCACTAGTGCAATGATGAAGCGGTGTGTGACCTGTTTGCGTTGCTTCAGAACTCTCATCGCTCATGAGTTTGCGAATTTGGCTTCGGTCACAGTAAATTATGAATAAGTCAAGGAACTACAAAACTTAATAAACAGTATCCTTACTTCAGCTGAGTTAACAAATTATAATGAAAGCTTACTTTGTTAGTAACTATAAAAAGCAAAAAGGTTTTTGATACCATTAACGAGTAAGTCATTTTGTATGAGTAGTAGTGATCAACGCGTTGTTTTTGACCTCCGTCTAGGCTTACGCTACTTAGCAGTCACCTACTACTAATATTTTATTATGGAACAATCTAGTAAGCTATAATGTACTACAAGAACCAGTGACCCAGCTGTTTTAAAAGTTACTGTGGCAGTGTTTATAACAATGCCCGCACTCGATGTTTCCCATTAAAAATTAATAGAATGAATACACAAAATTAAGTTGAGAGAAACTCTCGTTTTATTTAGAAACTTCGTGATGTCACAAAGTGGAATGCTTTGTGACGTTTCACTTTCAACGAAAGGGCACAATGTGGAGAATTCAGGCGGTTCGCTGGAGTTATGGTTACGAGCTCGTACCTACTCTCATTTATTTATATTGTAACTCGGTAGATCTCATTACATCATGACGGAATAATTTAACTATAGGTACTCAGCAGCACAATTAACCCACCTTAGTTTTTTAGTTTGAAATTTACCTTATTTAGAACTGATGCATACGAAAAAATAAAGTTATGGGCGTAGTTTTTAATGTTTTTGCACCGAAATATCATTCACACTTGACTAATTTATCAAAGAAACATCGTTTAAAATATTAGTGGGATAAAAGAAAACAGCACTACAAGCATTTTTGTTGTCTATTCAGAACGACAATGTATCTCAAAACCTTTTCATGTGTTTCAAAACCCTCACGGTTAGACTGAAAATGTCAGGAGGGTGTGGTGAGCATGAATGCCGGCGATGCATTAATGCAACAGCCCGTTGGGAGATGCACGGTAAATCCGACTAATTCACTGTTTTGCACGTTTTGTTTTCTCAAAATATTGCGTTTTGAATTACTACTTAGGTTTGCTAATCATCATATTGGCTATGTGCATATCCATACTATAATAAAAAAAGTCTGGCCTGCGATTTGATGCCGATATTTCGTTTTCGCTGTGCAGAGTAGATAGACCCTCAGATTGTTTAACTACTCGTTGCGCAATGCTTTTCTACGTTTTCTGTTTTTTTGCGGTAATGTTATGTATATAAGTAAGTCCTTTAGTTAACTCGTAACTTATGCTCGTAATACCTACTTGTCATTCTTATAAGTAAACTTATAAGGATATATTATGATTCCTAAGTTTATACCATTTTATTTAGAGCTTCTAAATTAATTTGAATAATGTAAATCGATTAAAATTTTTACTACGTGTAATTTCTAACTCTAAATCTGTAGAAAGGAAATGAGGTCACGACTTTAAGCCCTAAGTTGTTCAGCCTTTGGATCTTCAAGTACATACTTAAGATCTAAAAGTGTAGGTTTTCTTAAAACCCAGCTTTTATAATCCTGAGAATCTTGAAGGTGGCTCGAGATAAACGTGAGCAGCAGGTGAGCCGTAAGACGTTTTCTATGTGATCCAACTTAATAAATGTTTTTTTATTTCTTTCTTAAAAATGTGACTGCTCAGAAAGTCGCTTAAGTTCGTTACTAATTCAATCTACGTTACGAAGGAGGCTTCACCTGGTTATGGTTTTTATGTTTTACTGAGTCTCTTACTTATTTTGGGCTGCAATTGTTGTGGTTTTTATTGAAAAGCTGATGAATGTGGCCGCGAGCTCTCAGTGGCTGGAGCGCGCTAACACATTGTCGGTCTAGTCATTGTCTCTCTCGTTACACTGACGCTTTTATTTACGCCCAAGTGCACTCCGCCTCTGTCATAGCTAGGGTTGAGTAAACCGGCTTTTCAATTTATAACACTTTTAAAACTATCACGACTAGGATACTTATTTATAAATGTTATCGGAACTTAATTCAACTTAAACGTCGAGGTAAATTAAATGATTTCAATACGCGATAAAGCCCAGATAGTATTTTAAATTCTGTTTTATTAAAGTTTTTATCATCTATAGGAATCATGTTACTTTTCAACTGGCTTTTGTACTCAAAGAATGTTATGTGCTCTAACGTGAGGCATTTAATTGTTTGAAATGTTCATGTTTAACTTGTACGTCTTCTCAATTCTGCATTATTTACTTCTTACCAGATCCTTAATTATATAAAAAGCTTGAATGAAAATGAAAAATAATCTTGAAAAATTAGAAGTACAGATAAGCCGGATCGTATTTTTTTTAAAATTTCATAAGGCAATAATATCACTACCCATCATTATTTTATTGGAAGATGTGTGTTCAAATTATCAGCTTATTTTTCCGGCTTTTTCAGAAACATTTTCGTGAATATGAGAAATACTAGTCGACATTGCTTAAGTTACTTAGCAACATTTGTCTCACAATAAAAAAGCAACACAATTCCGTAGAATTATGTTCTCAGCTCTATCCGACTAATATTCGCGTAAGTTACGAGACGCTAAATAACGCTCTTGTTGATATGGGATCATTCAACTTGAGAATATCGAATTACGCAGAGACTGGGCGCATTGTCGGTTACTTGCACGTGATATTTCTTTTGTGATGAAGGAATGCCGGCATTATGAGTTGAGAGGGATGCGATCGATCGATGAGACGGCACAGGCAGAAGGCCGTAGGGAACGCAAACAGAGGCTACAACAGATAGGCCTGACTACCTATAGATCTGTTAGGGTTGTTTGGACGGCTAGACTTGATGACGCAGTTGGCTAAACATTTTACAGAAATGGTTCTCTGAATGAATTTCTATAGTCAAATGCACTCGAGGATGACTCGAGGGTCTTGTTAAGCGCATTCAAATAAGAAATATAGATATCAATGGGTATTGACATTTAAAAAGTTCTGCAAATTTAACAACCAACTGTTGGCCTGAGATTAAAAAAAATATAACATCCAAAGTATACAACCAACGTGGTTTAATAAATTTTAGCAAAATGTTTAACAGAATGCAGTCAATGAAGGAGTAGTCACAAATGGCATTCACAAATGAGTAGGAGACTATGAGTATAGTAAGCATGACCAATGAATGCGCCAATTTGTTGTACTTAATTGTTAAAAGCTTTGACGGAGGCTTTCAGGTGGCCCAAAGTCGGTCAGTAGCGCGTTCGAATTTACTTTCAATAAAAATGTAGTGAACATTTTTTAGCCCCTATTTTCTAGTGTTCAAAGAACTATCCTAGCGAAGTGGAATGAACAATTTCGTCTCGTGCACCCTAATTACTGACGCGGTCTAGCTTTAAAAGTTTTGGAAATGAGAGTCTCTCCAAAATGCAAATGTAGTTGTTGTCTCGACCGGGCTTTTGAAACTACTAATAATTAGGTGCAAGAGTTTGCGGAATACAAGATTCTTGAAATGTTCGCGACTTTGTTTTATACTCAGTATTCTAGCAGTTTTATTTCGGATTATTTTAAGGGAACATGTGTTCATGTCATTATGAATTATGAATGCCAAGTACTGACCGCCTATGTATATGTATACAATATTCTATTTGTAGTGTTCTTGTTAATTTAAGGTATTTAACATGAAATTCATACACATATTCGTTATTTTGTTAAACTCAGGTTTAACAAAATAAGAAAAATATGTTTTATTTTTATATGATCACAATCACAAATAAACTGGTAGTAATGGCTAATACAATTCATAAACAATATAATATTGGGCGGTCAAGCAACTATTCATAAAACCAAATTAATTAGTTGGGTTAAACAACGGGTAGCCTAAACCAGTTGAATATTTCATTAGTATCGAACGAATTTATTATCAGGGAGAACTGCAGCATCCTATCGGTTTGGTTGAGGCAGACGATATATCTAGGATTTTTAGACGTGGTCATCCCGTCATTTCAGTTATGTATGCGTTCGTGGCGTAAATAAAGGTTCTTTGATAAAAATCCGAGACTACCGCGTGCCTATTCAGATGCCTAGTTTGAATACAGTATGGTGATTGACTAGACTCAGTTTAAAATATTCCGTACACACCGGAAGTGCGGCTGAATAGTGGACCCGGCGGCGGAAATTGAATCTGAAGGTACACGCACTTTCCGGCGCCACCTCGTGTTCGCAATTTCACTAGCATTGTGGAACTCAAGGTTTGCTTGCTTTTAAAATGACTTCTGAATATTTTGTTTCTATTTTCAAAATTTTAGTTTTGCATTTGTACATTACTATAATCTTGTTGTTGTTGAAATTCTCTAATAGGTTGCTTAGGTGATTGTAACGAATCCATACCTAATATTATGCATGGTAAAGTGTGTGTGTGCCTGTTTGTCTGTCTTCCACGGCAAAACGGAGCGACAAATTGACGTGATTTTTTAAATGGTGATAATTGAAGAGATGGAGAACAGAGACACAGACAACAAGAGTGAACAGGCTACTTTTTATCCCGATATTCTAGCAGAAACGGGACTTACAGTGATTATATAAAAATGACTACTACTTAGATATTTGCAAATACTCTAAGCTTTTTCATGCGAGTTTCTTACTATTTTTATTGTAAATCAAATTTAGACTACAAACTTATCTACTGTTCATCCATAAAAAGTTGTAAAAAATATAAAAAGGTGATGCATCATAATACATTTCTATTTTCTATCAAATATTACGAAGTAATTTATCAGTCAATAGTTTGACTCAGTGGAAATTTGTCGAAGCAATGTGTTCTCACAAGCTACCACGACTTGAGCTTCCGCGTCCGAGGGAAAGTGCTGGCAGCGAGCCAATGGACGCGTCCCGTCACAACGCTTCAAATTATAAGCCCATTTGTATCGCTACGTGATGATCACGGCAAAGCGTATTTGGGACTGAATCAAAAACATGATTTCATACCATGTTTTGCTGTTTAAGTATTGATAGCTTTGACATCAACCGAGTTAATAATTATTATTAATATAACATGTTATTAGCTCCTAAAAGGAGGAGGTTCCTGTATCTGTGTATTTTTATTTTTATATTCATAGCTTATTCCATCCTTTTCTGATCGAAAAAGTGTTTTCCAGATACTTTTACAATATAAATTTATAATTTTTAGTAGTTAGAAAAAATTATGATATGATAAGTGGCGAATTCAGCATTAATGATACATTCTATTGACTTGAAAACGTTTTGCGAAAATCTACCTCGTTAGATATTTTTACTGATTCTATGAAATGATGAACAAACTAAAAAACTGTACAAACCAACAATAACAAAGTCTAACATAATATATGTGGCCTCATCGATCCGTTGACCGTCTGTCACCGCCCTTCGACTATCAGTCACCCATCCGCCGACCATCCATCTCGTCTAGACTAGATACACTGATTTTCTGTGCATTTTAATAATATTTGACCCGTCCCGTAAAATTCTTAATATAAAAAGGGCTAATTCCACAAAAGTAAAATACGACTTTGGGAATTAAACGTTTTGTCATCAAAAGGATTAAGGATAACTATAAATAATGTCAACATTGATCATAACATGGAATGAGATATTTACAGCGGCGATAAAAATTAATAGTTCAATTCTCATAAAAAGTGTTGTTCAGGTTTTTTGTGAACCGGAAATTGAAAAATTCCTCATAAATTGACATTGTGATGTAAGTCATAAATAAATGAATTGGAAATTTTATTCCACGCGTCGCTCTGATTTGTTTACAGTACCCAGTAAAAATACACAAAACATAAAACGTACAAGCCTTTCTTCGTATCTTCTTCCTTATCGTATTGTTGACTACTCTAGTCGTGGGAGCATGTCGGAGGGGTTATTCATTCTGTCATCGTCTTATTCGTGGCGAACAGCAGCTTTTCTAGTGCATTCATGAAGTGGACCGTCCAGTGCAGTCTTTATTTGGTCAGTTTATCTCATAGACGTTAAACATTCATACATAATATGCATGTTTAATTATACGTGAATAGAATATATAACTAGAAGTAAAAAAGGTCAAGATTCTGAAATAAACGAATCCCAGACAGACGTGGCAGAAGTTTTTAAATATTAATTTGGTCTGAAAATGGCCAGGCACGCCTGAATTTCGATTTCATCGGTTCTTTAATTTAAATTCAAAGCGCACAGTGATGTGTCGCGAGTCAACAGAAATGTTTGTTTGTTGAGACCGTAGTGGGCTGTCAACATGGCCGGCTCGGAGTTCAATATGTTATGTTCACTTGTCTACAGTTCTTTGTACCCTTTCCTGGAAAACATGTACGTCCTTTCACAACGTTCAATAAAATAGGGAAGCAATTTTCAGTATAAATTTGAAATATGTGAAATTTCGTTGGATTACATCCTTGTATTTTTTTATTGCCTTCTATATGTAACAGGTAGTATCGACTCTCATCGGAAAACAAGTTGGTTTTTCTTTTATTAGTAATGAACCATAATCCATGAAAAGTATTCTCTTCATCTAACGTAAAGGGAATGTAATAATTTATATCAAAATATTCGGGTTGAATTAACATTTTGTGGGTCAACTCATTGCTATCAAAAGCTAGGCATAAGCCATACACAGGCTGGCCAAAGGTTGTTTATTCACTAGCACGGGCCAGATTTCCAATCAGATCCGACGGCGCGAAAGAGATTCTAATAACATTCAAAACTCGTCCTGCGGGAGTCAGTGTCAGTTTAATTACGAGTCTGTGCCACTAGGGATGTACGAAAAATAGAGAAAGTCGGATTTATAAAAACTCAGACCTTTTCAACTTTTCTTTACCTAAATGATTTATGCAGCGTTAGGTGGCAATCTTTGCCTACACTTAAACTACATACTGGTAGTGTCTGAGACATTGTTAATTTATAAAAAAATATTACTTTAAAATACTTTATAATGTATGATCACTCTTGCTTACGAAGTACCTACTAAGGCCTACTATTTTGTTCAGCACTATTTTTTATTGCATTGATTACACTTTCATAAAATAACTCAGTGTGTATCACTAATTATCACTCAACCTTCCCTATTGCACGAGAAAATAAATGTTGTTTTATAACTTTATTTTAAGGATAAACAGTAAAGACCGGAATCTGATAGCTGATCTATAACTGATTTCATACATCCCTAGAGGGACCGCTGCCGTCTCCGCCATCACACCGGATTTATTTTTTCCCTGACAAAGGACGATTAAAAAACTTCCTAATGAAAGCCACGTAAAGGGTATATTTACGTACAAAATATTTGTTAAATTGAGGTTTCCATGACTAGGGAGAGTATTATTATGTTTAGCGGTTGCATTGTTGTTTAAGTGAAATTGTATGAACGAGTTTACTTTTATCTATCTATCTACCCAGCCGGTAACACCCACTGCTGGGTAAAGGCCTCTTCTCTATCACGCCACTCTTGGCGATATTGTGCCATCCGGATCCACTGCTCTCCTACCGCCCTCCTCACAATATCATCCGAGTTTACTTATTTTGTTTAAAACTTACTGCACCTGTTAAAAAAGTTTTTAATATAAAGTAAACTATTCTCTATAGGTTGGTACTTTTTTAAGGGTTTCATAGGTTTGTGAAAAACTACAGACACTCTAACATTATTCTAACAAGAAAAACTTCTAAAAATATTTTTAACACTTTTTCGCACATTTCTAGGCACACACTTTTCAAATTATGAATCCATTTCCTGATATTGATAAAAAATATGATTAGTATTTGTGACTCGTGGCCCTTTTCAGTTAGATTTATTTCATGTTTTTGTTTTGAAAACAGACTAGGTAATACAAAAAACCTTTAGATAAAAGTTGTAATGTTTCGAAGATTCAAAAAGTTTAACATACATACTGCATATTTGACAGAAGTTGGTTCCCGATTCATAAAAAATAAAACCAGATAAGTAACTTTCGATCCTAAATACAACCGAAAAATATTTCCCATTGAATAAACACAAAACATTGAATTCCCATTCGAAACGTGAATTTTTATAGTTGAAAATTTCAATCCCAGTTTTAGAATTGAAATTAATAAAGTGATTGTCGATTGGGTGCGAAAGTTTTATTGTTAGTTCACATTCAGTTATGGTTCGTTAAAATCATAGCTCTGTGTGTTTAATAAAGGTTTGTTAGTTAACTTTGCATATTTCCAAATAAAGCCGTCTAAAGTAAACATCGTCTCCACTAAGCTTTTGAGTAACTTTTATGGAGTTTAGAGAACGTATCTGATAACTTTCATGCAAGGTTTATAAAATTACCCTATTTTCGTTATTAACGATAATTACCATTTAATTAACCGTAACAATTATATATTTTTTAGTACTTGCCTACTAAATATTTTGAAGGCCCTGAATAGTTTGGTCGCGATTTTTCAACTGACTCACCTTGCATAATTATACTATACAGTAGAAAACAGCTCTCTTAAATTTAAAATAACACCGGACTTACAGACTTCACCAGCTGCAAATATGAGATACCTGAAACAAAAAATTAGGTCAAATGAGGTCGGCGTTTTTTCCAACATTATCATAATTTGAGCTGTGGAGGTGTTGTCCGTATGCAGATTGTAATGGCGTTTGAAGTGTGGGACGGGCGAGTGGCGGTGAAATGCCACCCGCGAGAGCTTTTGTGCCAAGGGGAGATAACAAGCAGAGCCTTAACTAGGGGGTTAGGAGGGGTATATCAGTCACTATCAATCTTTTGCTGTCTACCGGACGCACTCGTATATCTCTCGAACGACAATCTCTGCCACGGTTTACTAAACTCACTTGCGATATCTGATCTACATCCTTAAATATTTTGTAAACAAAAAATGCAGGAGAATTTGAAATATTATTTCTCTAGAGTTTGAATTACTTGTTTAATTTATTAATCATCATCTCCAACATACGTGGACTAAAAAATAAACGCTCGACTTTGTCGCTATTCTAGGTTTTAAAAGGTCTTTGAAGACGTTTGGAAAAGTAAATAGCAGGTGTACTTCAAAGGTGGAATATAAACCGAATACCAGTTTCAAGCCTGCAGTTGGCCCAAAAGACACAGATAACAGGTGAGGAAGGCGCGAAATTGATGCCGTTATTTGAAAAACGCCCTGATAAGTCCCCTCCGGTCCCAAATAAAGGTTGAATTTTCAGGATAAAGGTTTCAAAAATGTTCACCTTCATTTAAAGTTACGAGGCCGTTGATTAGAATTCTCTTTTCATTCATTGGAATGGTTTTTGCAATTTTTTTATCAGATGACTACATCGGAGTTGTCTTTTCAGTTCGTTATTTCAAGGTTGCCATTTTGTATGATTACGTCCAATTAAAACGAGACAAAAAAATTTTTTATACGGTTCAAAATAAAGTAGAAGATAAACTACCCAGCCGATTTCAAAACTTTTTTCACCGATTACGCAGAATGGTCTAACAAGATGGTTATAGGCTATATTTTATCCCGGTAATTTCATAAGTACACTAGTGCAAGGCCGTGCTGCTAGTATTCAATAAGGAAGAAAGCATTCAAAATTGATTACTTTCAAACTTGAATGCATGAGAAGTATCGTGTCTAGATGACAAGTACCCATGGGTAGATTACACAATTTGGAATCATTGTGCATTGTTACCTCGGATGATAATAGGGAGAGCTGATGGTTAATGAACTTATAATGCATGTCATTAGAGAACTGGAATGACAATGTGTGTTTAGTTCACATTGTTTGAAACATTTAGGTAAATTTGTCGCAAGAGTGGCATAGGTCATTATACAACCAGAAATAATCCATACTTCCATACTAAAAAAAATCTTAGTAAATTGTATTTTTTAAGTGTCATACTTGAAAAATGGAGATTGACATAGGCTACTTTTTATTCTGATATTCCCACGGGAGCAGGACTTACGCGGGTAAAACCGCGGGGCGCAACTATTATGTTCTAAAAAAAAGATAAAATTAATAAAACTGTTATTCAATTTAAAAAATCACAATTACAGCTCACAGTTACTTATTACTAGATCATCGAACCATGACACTTTAAGTTTTCCCTTCTATCAAAGGGCTATATTTACTACAAGAATATAATCACATATTAAAGTAGCATAATCATACTCAGTTAATATGACTTCGAAGAAGTAGCAAATCAAGCAAGACAGTACAAGAAAACAAAAATAGGCATAATCAATAAAAACAGCCCTTGTAAATGGCAACCGGATGGGCTTGACACGGATCACTGATTAAAAAGTTGTACAATTATGACAGAAAGTGATGACGCGAGTCGTCCGCAGTCCTTTCACCGATCCGTCGCCGTTATGAAGTAATTACAAGACGGTTATAGCACGGAGAAAATAGATTAAACCTACGTTGAGATACGTCTGAATGGAGCTATTTTCAAGTGTAATAGTATTTTAACTGCTTATTGATTTATGTACTTTTCGTTCAGTCAACATCTTGTTCAGTTTTTGGTTGACTATTATATATGAGTTTACAGTTATACTTTTATACAATGATTTGATTATTAAAGAGTTTCTGTTTGCTAATTTGAATTAGCCGATTTAAAATAAGATTTTTACAGTATCCACCCGACTGCGCCAATATGAGAAACAGCTCAATCGTTACTTTTCTATTGTTTTGATTGTAATGATACTTAATGAGGTTAGTCTAATCGGGGGCCCATTTCAATTTAGTTTTGGCGACTAATTAAGCCAAGGGTGATGACCGTCTGTCACAACTCAAAACCGTCAATGCCAGCCGCTTTGTTCTCTACTCATGTGAAAGTGAAATGCAATTCAATTTGGGGGATATTGAGTTGATAGTGATTTATTTAAATGCAAACTGATAGGAATACACAAAAATGCGTTTCTGCGTCCTAGGTAGAGAATAAGAAGAATTAGAAGGAAGTTTTTCAAGTAAATAGGTAAAATATTTTTATACATGTTGAACGGCCCGCCTCTTTCAATTAAATGTAGTACGAACTTTAGTCAACAAATATTAAATTAAAATCAAGCGTCAAACAACACACGATGCAACTTTTAAAAACACGCGTGAAAATTCCCAAAGCCTACTCAAAAACAATTAGCACGCCAAAAACCATCCCGCTTCAAATCTAAAATAGCTTCACTCTCATTCCTGCGTGCACTTTGTACCCTTTTTAATTGGAAAATAGAATTAGTGAGCAATGCGAGCGAGCTCCCGACACGCAGTATTAGCTTGATTAGCTTTGAAACGAATGCTCGCTCGGCAAAAAGCTTTAAAAACGTCGCTTGTAACTCAGTTAGTGCCAGCGCGGAGTGTGTTACTGGAACTACTGTGAACTCGCGCTGGCCTCGACTACACCTGTCTCTTTGGTCCATGAAAAAGACTAGTTGATATTTTAATCATCTTCAAATAAGAGGAGGTTCTTTGTTCCACTATGAGTATGTTTATTCTATGTATATTTTTTGTTTGTTAGTTACTTTTAGACAGAATACTTTAGAGTTTATATTCGATTTTAAAAACTATGTAGAAAATGATAAGATTAGGTTTCAGTGTCTGAAAAGTCAAATATATTCGAATAAGTAATATATTGACGACAATTAGATGGAGATAGCTATGATGTTTAAAATGAAAAATAAATAATAATATACATACATTTGCACATAAAAATACATACAAATAAAATGCAGTTGCATTGTCAAGAGATTTTATAAAATGTCACTTTGACAAAAAGGTAGAGCCAGTTTGTAATGAAAATTATTATGTTTTGTGAGGACCCCTACTAACAATGACTAATATTCATTGTTAAACTCTTGTTAAAGTTAATGAAGAGGGACAATATTGAATAGGAATAGGAAGTATCATTACCGAAAAGAAGAGGAAATTTCATGGTAGGGGCCGTAACCCGACGATAATTAGATACGGCGCGCTTTTACAGCGACGCGATTCTGAATACCGACCAAATTGCGCCCTTCCATTCGCGATCCTGTTTATACCACCATTTACTATTTTATTTTCGAAAATTGTGGTGAAAATATTTTACTTCTCAGTTTTAGTTAGCACTGTGTAATGCAATGCATCACAAATAATGCAAGATTATTTTTTCGTCTTTGTAAATAATAATAATTGTAGAAATGTATTTTGTAAATGACTTTGTGTCAACATTAATTTGTTAAAATTTTTTTTCACTACAGCTTAACATTGGGATTTTTGTGACAGGTTACTGGATTTCTTAACTTATTGGAAAAAGGTTTATCCAAATTGGATACTTATATACTTACCAATTCATGTGTATGAGGACATGTAGAAACAATTATTGTATACCTATGAGAAAATTATTTTTACATGTATGAGAAAATGAATGCATAATCTTGTGCATTTAGATTATAAATGAAGTTTCTAAGTGTAGGTAAAAGTATTCTGTTTTCTCTGTATTATTCACTATCAAAGCATTCCAGTAGCAAATGATTAGCAACTGAAGTTAATACTGCCATAAATTTCAGACTAAATATGTCCTACTATTATTAATGAATTGTATTTGACAACAATAGATAATAGCCAAAACCTAATGCAAGTACTTATTACCAACTCATAGTACTTGCCTATAAATCAACATTCATATCAGTAGCTTCATTACGATTGCCTGAGTGAGTAGCAAATGATTTGCAACTGAAGTAAACTGCGTGAATTCCGATAGAAGTCCAAATATGGCCCACTATCATTAATGGGTTGTATTCGGCAAACACCGACCGGTAACCAGCCGGATATCGAACTCATCTCACATAACGAGAGGTGTAGAGCTGACGTGGATTAGGCTATGCCGGACTTATTATATATCATAGGCCGGATTGATATTTACTTATCCGGCTTTTTAAGTATTTTTTCTATCGCTGAGTTTTGTCTATTCAAACACATTTAACTTTGATGTACGTACATATATTTCATAATATTTTATTTCATATATAAGTAGCTTTTATCTCGAGTGTTTTTGTACACACGGGTATTCAAAAGAATTACAGGCGATTTAATTACATGAAATAGATTTTTTATTCATAGTATTAAAAAAAACGCTATAACCGATTCCTATAATTCACAAGCGACTTCAACCAATTTATAATAATTATTACAACAATATCAAGAACGGAGAGTTTATACGCTTTTATCATACTTCGATATTACTATGAAAATGCTTAACACGTTTTATTATAAATCTATTGAGTAGGGTAGTGTTCTTCCGGCTTTTTCTCAAATTTTCTCCCATTTATCCGACCTTTCTCTCATCTCACGTAACGAAACTCGGATCGCTCTGAGAGGCTTAAATTTATAATACGTACTCAAAGCCAAATGTTGGAGCACTGTTGTGATTGAGCGGATATCGGTCTCTTGTAAATACATGTTTTATGTTTTCATCTGTTGTTCGCTGTAATGTATTGGCTGCTGAATCATTCCTGGGGTAAGTAATTGGCCTTTTCAAATATGTCATTTTTATTGTACTTGGATTAGTATGTTACGGAGTAGCTCGGAGTAGACACTGAGTAATTTGTTCTTGAACTTTGAAGATGACGTTTGAATGATGAATTTGGGTTACGAAATTTCTATTTACCTATTCGTTTAGGCTCAATACTATGGACTTTAGTACCTACAACAAAGCATTTTTCTGTAGTACGAACTTATTTATTTACCGATATTCAATTTTTTCACAAAAAAACAATATAAATAACAAGTTGATGACTGATTAGCGCATATATTATTATGCTGGTTTGACAAAATTTGCTGAATAAGAAATGATCGTAACAAGCTACACAACTTACAGTGACTTCATTAACAAGGTCTCAACCTCGAATCATGCTTTAAAGTCCTCACAAAGAGTAATACACAGCATTCCTTATAGAGATAAGAGTCCTCACAATTGCGGGTTCAAGTGAATTACCGCGGAGCGTTGTCACGAAGCGGCTGTATCTGATAAGTCGGTAGTTTGTTCTAGACGGCTGCGTCATTTGTCGCTTGCGAGGTAGGACTGCGAGAGCAGACTTTAAAATATTTTAAGAATATGTATTTACCTATTTGTGGGAACTAGTAATTAGCCTTCGCGTATTATGAAGTCCTGGCTACATAATACATATTTTACTGTTTATTTTAATACCTAGCTAATTTTATTAATTCTATTTTTATTTTATTTTGATAGTCTTAGGGAAACTAGAAATAAACAAATCTGTCAAAAAATAAGTTCTTTTTTGACAGATTTGCCTTAATACGGCCTCAAATATTTTTTTGGCATTTGAGTATTCTGCCAGTGTTATTAGATTTTAAACTTTGTGAATTCCAAGTTTCAGCCAAATCTATTTTTCCGTGAAAGAGTAACAATGGTTTAATTTTTTCTGATATTGTGGAGGCCTACTAAATTAAACATCAGGCTTTGATAAGTTCATTGTAAAAAAGACGGCTTTTATGCAAACCGTGTTAAAAAAGGACGCTCTTAAAATCGTAGGTAATTCTACTAATGACATAATTATCATGTTTAAAATGCTTAAATGTAACGAAATACATTCGAATCTCAGTTAAATACGTAAATCACAAGGTAAAGTACTGAGTACATCCCTAAGAAAGGAAAGTGGATGGTTCAAGAGTCGTGACTGCGTGGGCGCCACGCGAATGTACTTTTATGGATAAGGTTGTTGTTCTCAGCAGTTATTCTCTTTGTAAGTGGAATTATGCATTTTCTTATCATGATTTTTTGAACACGGATAAATAATATGAGATGATGAAATAATAGCGTGGACGAGACAATCACAGGATCGTTTTAGATGGACCATGTGTAAATAATGTATTTGGTTCCTTCAAATTCAATAAAATAGTGCAGTGTGTAAGGAGTTGGTGAGTAATATCATCCTCATCATACAAACTAAAAAAAAAATTGTGTCTTGAAAACATAAGTCATTAACACACAAATGACAACAATTATGCGAGTATACCTACTCGTAATCGTAATTTCTTTCACCAAAATACATGTTCATAAATGCGACTTTACATTATTTAAATACTGTTCACGTTATGCTTCTCGGTTCTGGATCATTTCGAGTTAATTTAAGCCTTTCAGTAAAATGTTACTTTAAATTATGTTGACGAATTTACAACACATCCAATCAGCGCAGCATTGCACTGTCGCCTGACCTCGGCCCACGCGCTGTTACATTTCGCTCAAGAAGGAATTGGTGTTATATATGCATTTCCACAACGTATTTAGAAATGAAAAATCAAATGTAGGTACGGCTCCTGCAGATTACTAAGATCTGACATGTACCTATTAAATCTATCTATCAATAGTATCTATCATACCGTAAAGTTTAACACTCTAGAACAACACGTAAACTGTGCCTACTTGTTTTGGAATGCCTTGTCAACCAAATGGGTTTGTGTCTCGACTTTTAAATGAATGTTTTTTTTGAAACGATGAAGGCAAACATCGTGAGGAGTTAGCTATCTAATAGCGACCATGGGTTTGCATCATGTTACTTATAGAAGTAACTTCTGATAAAAAATTGTGATACACTTAAATAACTTAGGTTCTCGCACCAAATCATGTATTTGGACTTTTTGAATACACAACCTCTAACTGCATCCTTAGACAATTTTAAAGGATCATAAAAATCTTAAAGTCACAATATAAAATGTCTGCTCCAGCTTCGAAATACAGTTTATTTTACTACTGAATGTTTGTTCAATAACCTCGTTATTGATTCGATTCAACTTGAAAATTTAACTACCGTGAATAAGAGTTCACATAAGCTTCATCGCCTAGTTACTAAAGAGCGAATTCCTTTTTTGTACAACTGGGATTTTCATTATAATTAATATTGTCTTGTAAATTGGATTCAGTGATAGTTTTGAGAGTAAACCTTGGTTGATGATATAACCCTTAAGTTCGTATAAACAAGTGCAGTACTAACACTGTTTAAAAGTATTTTCAGTTCAAGTGCAGTAGGTACTGACTGTATTTAAAAAGATTTCATAAAGATTTCCAACATGACACCGAGAAAAATATTATAAAATTCATTTTAAAAGGGAGTAAGTCGATGCACACGTTTAAGCACACGAAGTCCACACGGTTGGGCTGACGCCACGCGCCGACGCGCCAGCCGCTCATTACGGCCCCAGCCGATATACCGATTATAATAAAAACGTACCTGCATATCGGATTATGCAAAGAATATTTTTTGATTTGCGCAAAGCATGATAGTGTGGCAAAATAAATTTTGAAAACCGACTTCAACTTCGTAGACAGTTTCCCGCACATCAGAAGTACATTTTGTACATTTTATAACGCTGTGTGAATTTTCCAAGGATATTTAGATATTTATTTATTTCTGTTCATCGTCAGAGCTTAATTTTTCTCTTTCAAACAAAAAAAGATTTTTTTAAATCGGTTTACTTGATGGAATCTGTGAACGAAGAAGTGCATAACAATAAAACTACATCCAGTGAAATATGGAACTACTTCCTTTTCAAAGTTGGTTAAAGCAAGAACTGCCTCGTACATGATACGGGAATACTTACGAATTATTATAGTCTTATTCTTCTTGTTCACAATTATACGGAATTAGTATTTTCCCTGTTATTGAATTGAAAGAAAAGATAAATCAACAGACTGTGACAACATAATCAGACGTTTTTGCTACTTAAAACTAGAATGAATAATTATGTGAATATTAAGAAAATGGCTGGAAAAAATGCAATGAATAGTGATTACAATACCATTGAGTAGGTATTGTCTCTGTTATTATGTAAAAGAAAGTTAACGTCAAGAGATATAATAACCTTTAAAAGCCTTGGGACTATGAGCTTTTAAACGAGCTAATAGGAAGAAAAATAAACGCACGTGATTGGTCGTCGAAAATAATTATTGTTTTATTATAATTATAGAAACAAGAGCATTTAAGATTAGTAGTACTTAAATAATATGTTTTAAAAGGATATAAACGTTAGGTATCCTTTAGGATGGTTCGGTTAAGTTTACTCAAATCAGAACGCGCCGCAAACGTAGCGGCACAATTGCTCGTAAAAATATATCAGGCATTTCATAATACACTAAACTCACTGAACATGGGTTGGATTTCATTGTTTTTTTATAATTATTTTATAAGATAATATCGTGAGTCACCAAAAGAAAAGCTTTCTTAAAACATTATTAAAGTATTCAATAGCACACGCGACAACTAAACAAAAAAATTAGGTTACCTACCAAAAGGCCCCACAAAGAAGTTACTTAATTAAGAAGTTTTAAACTTCCCAACCTAGTGTACATAATATTATAATCATTTATAAACAAATACAGATTGATAATGCCTATATGCACGAATGTTTAAAATATTGAATCAATTTAAAATAAAAAATAAATGATAGGTACCTACGTAAAATAATGTCAATTGATACAAAAATAATCCACCACGATCAAGCTTTTACTGAATATTAATATCATTTCCGATGAAATGTTGCGATTGTGAGTGTTTCATAACAAAATCGGACAAAAATAAACATAGAGTTTAGATTCGACCGGCAGCAATCGACGAATTGGTTCGATTCGATCTGGGTCAGAGGCAATTTAAAGTTTTTACAAAATAAATACACTAAGTCACAGATTTGGCTAGGCTTCCAAGTCTACACAACTAGAATTTGTATTTTGAAACAATACAGTCATCATCATCTCTCTTTCAAACTACACAAATAAGTACTTAAATAAAAAAATAAATAAATATTCTTGGACATTCCACACAGCGTCATCTAGTCCCAAGATAAGCAACTTAATGCTTGTGTTATGGTGAATATAAAATTATATCGTTAAAAAATAAAGTCTAAAATGTAAGCTCTTTTTCCATGTTATTGTATCAAATGATTTACTGTTTAGAAGGACAAAGACTTATTCGTTATTTCTTCCAAATTCCTCCATTAAAATGACTTAAGATTTTACTAAGTTAAGCTCCGCAAGATTTACGCAGAATAAGCAGGAATTTTTTGATTTCCTACACAAAAATACATCCCCGAAATTAGTATATTCAGGCTTTCGTGAACACACTTTCAAGAACCTTGTCAAAAAGACTTCAGGTCAAAGAATGATTGCCAAGTATAAAATATTCATAGTGAAAGAAATAAAGATGAAAGAAAAATTCTTGGCTATGATAAAAATAATTTTCCATTTCCATATCTGGATTGTCGTAAATCTATGGCAGCCGATATAAATCTGTAGCAATGTCAGCGCTGCTCCCGAGGTAAACAAATTGGCTCAGCCAACGGTTTAGCTAAACTCGACCTTTCAACTGTCGATACTCATGTTTTCTGTATTAATTTTTATGGTAAAACTTTTTACAATCATAGTTTTGAACATTTATAAATGAGTTTCCCGATATTTCGGCACAGTTGCATGCGCCATGATGATGAGAGCTTAACCCTGATCATGGCGCATCCAACTGTGCCGAAATATCGGGAAACTCATAAATCCACAAATCATGGTTTCAAGTTTAAGCTCGTTTGTTGTATAATGTTTGTATAATGTTCAAAACCGTAAGTCTAAGTTTTGTACGTTTCAGTCTGTATGTATCCCATGCATTTTCCACTGCACCAACTTTATGCAAAACAATAAACTATTTTCATTCTTTGTTCGATTAAAACTGGTCTATTTTTTGCGAAAGCTTCTTTGTAAAAAATAGAACGGCAAGCAAGAAACAGAGAACGCTGTTAAAATGTCCTTTGAAGTCGAATTTTCAGCGAGCACCTAACAAAATTGTTCTTTTACCGCTCATAAAGGAACAATTTTTGCTAAACTTTCTGCGAGGACGTGACAAAAAGTTCAAAGTCAGATACGACATTAAAATAAATTTTGTATGTAAGTACCTAATATGAATACAAAATTCATAGACATTTGGCTTATGGTTAATAAAAGTTGATAAGTACCTACCATCTTTTTGTTGTAACGAAATATGAATATAACATCTCTACTAATATTATAGAGAGATAATGTTGGTTTGATTGTATGAGGAGGTCATTCCGCGCCGCGCGTTTTCGGCAGCGTGATCTAGAATCTAATCTAAAAATCTCAGAATCTAAAAATGACTCGATTCTAACAAAATATTCCGACAAAATATAGCCTACAGTACTCTGTAGGCTATATTTTATCTCGGTAACATTATTAGTACCTACTCCCGTGCAAAGCCGGGACGTGCAGCTAGTAGTAAATAAACACTTACTTGATACGAGAACTTGTATTATATGTACTCAATAACAGTCATAATTATATGCTCGGTGTATCAGTGTTAGTGGTACGTAATGTTTTCTTTTTCCATAACATAATTATGTTTGAACAAGAAAAGGTAAAGAAAGCCAAACAAACTATTATGATTAACAGAGGTTTACGTTTTATCTTACCTATTGCCACAATAAGCAGTACCTAACTTCTCAGTAATTGGCTAAAGACTCATACCCGCACACCCTTTCTGGCAGTACAATAAGAGTTCCAAACTTTTTGTTACGAAACCCTAAAACAGTGCAAAAGTCTGATTACATTCTGTCAGTGGCACGTCATGTGAATACACGACCTTTTGGTTATGTTCTTTTGTTTTTTTTACACCTGTGCGTTTTACATTGCAAGGCTGACAGATCGTATTAAAGGAATACTTTTTATTGGTTGATAAATAAAGAGAGGAACTAGGGGAAATCATTTTCATTGGTCGTTATAAGATGTGGGGATTGCAAGAGATTGTTTTCTTTGCCTTGAAATTTACATCAGCATTCGATAGATGACAGATTCGCTAAACTTGCATGCCAAAAGTTAAAGTTAATCTATCAATAATTATCCGATATATTCTTAAAAACGACATGTTTGAAATTACCTTCTCATTCTAACTTACTACAAACAGTCCACACTCGAGTTCATCAACCCGGTTTTTACAAAATACTTTCCTCGCTAACTTCATTTTACCTCGACTTTTCTGAACATGATCGCGAAAACAAGCGAATTAGGTACAAACTTGATTACCCTATTTCATAATTGCTTTGTTTTGAAGTCTACCCTTTGAGGGCTTCGCTAAGGATATTAATAACCATCTAAGTCGTCGGCTGTCTTCCATCCGCATTTTGGTCGTGTCTTACTTGTCCCCTGTCTTACTTGATGTTTGGTAATCTGTGACTGAGCTTAGTGATGTACTAAAAATCTACACGATTGCACCTAACTTAATTTTTTCGATTGAAAAGCAACTACAAATTTATGATAACACCAAAAAGGTTTCAATGTAAATACCGGTAGCATAACTTAAAACATGTGATATCACTTACTTACTTTATAAGTTTATACTCGTACGTATCTTCAATCGTAAATCAAACTATCTGTTCCTATAAATCTAATCACCCTCCACCCGTACCTAGTACAGTGATTCCTAAAACTGTTTTTTGTCTGAATTAATCAAATGGTTCGGGTGAAAAAATAGACCCGGTTCGATTAAAAGTAAGAACTACATAATGGAGACTAAGGCATGTAAATATTATAATTATTATGCGTTATAATTATTAACCTATATCTGCAAGGGGAAGACCAATCTTCAATGATGATTAATAAAACTGAGCCTCAATTTTGGTCTTTCTTAAACTTTCGCGATCACAATTCAATTTGGTACTTTTTACCAAATTTAGTAGGTATTCAAAATGAATGTTTCAAATATTTCAAAACAGCCCTGGGAGAGATGGCGTATTCATAAAGACCAACCGAGCATTGAAGCGCAAGTCATGGGGTCATTTGCGCAAGACAAAAAAGGTTAATAAGATAAACGTTCCAGCTTCTCGCATTTGTTCCCTGCTAAAAATAAAATATCTCGATATCTAAAACAAATTATACATAATTTATGATCTATTCATTGAAATTTTACGATCTTGGGTACGGAAGAGGGCACATCACTAGAAGTGTTTTTCGCTCACCCTTCTGCAGCGATAAGATGATGACTTTACAAGCGAACAGTAATTATGGGCGTCCTATTACCGACGAGACGGGTCACAGATTATACAGTAGTTATTGTTTGCATCTACTAATAGGTTTATAGAGAAGAAACTCATTTGGTGAAGCAAGAAACTCACCCACCTTCATGAGCAAGTGTATCCTAGAGATAGTTTTGCAGACAGTTTTAGAACAATCGGGTTAAAACCACCTTATGTCTTTAAATGGCATAAAGGAATTTTATTTGACAGATGCGGTTAGTTCACACAAACATTATTTTCTGATGTATTAAACACATTTATTTAAAGGGAACACACTTTCGCTTTTTACATATTTTGGCAAGCTTGCATCAGACTGGTACGCGTTTAACCCATTTGACTGATTTTACAAAGAATGTTTACCAAACATTCCTATGCTGTGCTCTTCCATGCTACCAGTCGATACGTATTATGTAATAATATTAAAGATTTTTTTATGTTTAGGAAAATAAGACAATAGGTAGGCAAGTTTATCTTGTTTGTAAAGGAGTTTCAGTTCTATCCTGCTGGCTGTCCAATGTCAGTGCGGAAACGAGACATCGCTGAAATGGCTCGCTTCATGAATTTTCTAGAGTAAATAATTTTCGTTGTAATTTCACTTTCCCCGCATCGGTGTCGGCTTTTCCTCCATTTTTACCCACGACTGAACTAAAGTGCTTAATATTATGCATTTAGAATGGAGTTTTGTTTGTTGCATTTTGTAATCATTTGGAATATTAAACCTAAATGTATGTTAAGACGAGTTTAGACACAAAACAAAAGGAATAATTTTTAAGGTGTCTTCGGTATAATTTTATTGCATAAGCCTAAGATATTCATTCTGGGTTTGAGTATAGAGATTGTAAGATAGGTAAAGTGAGTCACATTTTTGAAATTGATTACTTTATCACTATGGTAAGTTTTGTTGCCTGATTCTTCATAGTCGGTTTGAGATTACACAAATAAATTTGAAGTACATTTTACTTTGACGTTTTACGGCTTGTTTCACGTTTAGCCAGGTAAGGTTCTAATTGTTTAGTCTTTGTATTTCACCTTTAGTAAAAGTACCCAATAATACACCAATATGACAAAAGACAGCAGCTACTCGGTGATGGTAAAAGCTATGTGAGCGCTATAACCTCACTGTTACTAATAATTAGCTTACTAGAATAATTTGTCAGACAATTATCATTTTATCTAAAACATTAATTTACATATCGCTTCCTAATACCAGAAGATATGTAAAAAACTAATCACCTCATCAAAATAAAATTGCAATCTACTTAAAATACTGCACCATTACACCGAAAGCGCTGGCAAAAATCGCTAACGACCTCCGGAACAAATCAGGCGTTCTTAAGCAATCCTCTTACGCTAAGCCCACCCCTCACATAAGCGCAATAGAGATATGATAGACGTTATTAATTAGATGTCGTTACGTCTTATGCCGTTTCATTGTGTGAATCGGGAAAATCCGTCATAGCCCTTCGGTTGTCATAGCAACGGTGCCAAACGAACGGCACTTATTTCGCATTTTGCTTGAAGCGTAATTAATTGATGTGTTTGAACATAGTTTTGGAGTGTTTGCAGTTTTGTTTTGTGTAATTTGGAAGTAGGTAAGTAATAAAAAGAAAAAGTGCAAAGAAAAAGACAGCAGAACTGAAAATTGGCCAAAAAATACTTATTTAAATAAGACTCACGAGCGATTAAGACAAGTCATGAAGGTTTGAAATTCTATAATAATGTGCATACTCAAACGGTACTTGTCTAACAACAGCAAAACACGGATTAGATAGAGATACGAGTACGTAGATGACATACAAAATATTTTTAAGCGCACCGCCATCATCGAAGAGTCGATCGTTAATTCCAACTGAATTAAATTATTACTCCGATAGCAATATCGGGGGAAGTGTACTGTACGCGCCATTTCGCGCGTAATTTGATATTCGGATGACAAATTATTCGCGAGCGGCCGGTACCGGGAAATTACAGGGAAGCTTCCATCTCTAGGTGCAAAATGTAAAGGTAAACTGGATTGCCAAGTCTCCTCAAGTCTCAAAGTCTTTGGCAGCTTTGAAACGGACTGAAAAATAATGGTTTTTGGTTTCTATTTAAAAAAAGTTTACCACAAAAAAACTGGCGTCATTCCCAAGTTAGGCAACTATGGTAACTAGATGACTAATATACTACTTAGATTATTTATTTTGTAGAATGTGATATACATTATAATATGATAATATGTGTTGATAAACTGAAATGAGCGACAATCAGAGCTAATGCACTTACATAACAGGGTATTTTATTCATCCGATAACTTTGAACCACAAGAAGAACTTCCACGAAAGGAAGCTGGAACGAATTGCATTTCTCACATTACTTGCAGTACTTAAACTATGATTGCTGTAGATTCCTTTGCTTCAACAAAATATAAATGCTGAAAAAAATGCTTCTCTATCTTATAACTTTATGCTTTTGGTAGCAAGTCCAACCCAGATATTCCTCGCTTTAATTCATTATTTGGTCAGAGACAACAAACATGCTTAATTAAATATCCCCTATCAGCACAAAAGGTTATTTAATTGGTGACAGACAGAAAACTAGTCTGCATCAATGGTTGTGTTCGTGTTAATTAATAGAACAAAGGGTTGACATGACAGATGCAGTCGCCATTTTGCAGATATTATGACGTATTGTCCGTGGACATCCAGCAAATTGACTGATTAGACCAAAAGCGCGTGAGCAATTATGAATCCTATTGTATGTATAAATAGCTTGGTAGTTTCGTTACTTGCGCGTTTAAAGTTTTGATCGTAAGTATTATCTGGATGTCGATTCTCGACGACTTTCAAAACATGACGCAAGTAAGTAAGAGATTGCACGTTATCAAGTTTTTGTTTTCTGAAAAATAAAGCGGCTAATTTTTAAATATTTGTGTGATTAGTTTGGATTAGGAGTAAACATATTAATCTAGCACAAGCACGAGCTCCAAGCTTCAAGTTTCTAGGACTATAATTGTGTTGCTGTGCAATAATATTAGTAGTCAGTATATATTGAGATGAAGATGATGTGATGAAAAGCGTTGATAAAGGCAAGGACAATGGGCCAATACCCTTGCACTGAACTTAATTTTTCTAAATATTGGAATAAAGTAAGCGTGTTTATACACTTGAAAGCTTCACACTGAACAATAAGAAATCGTGAGCATTAAATTTTACTTATTTTCAAAGTTTTCCATTTGTAGCGAGTTTGTTTTTAGCTTTTATGACAGATAATTTGTCAGGAGTGGCTATACGCAGTCAAAGGTAATTTATCAGTCTCAAGCGCCTTATTTATTACAATGCGTTCGCGTCTTAGAGCCCCTAAGGGTAATTTACATTGATTCAAGCTTACTTGCGCTTAATTTCGGACACTACGTCATTTGTAGGCGTAGATTGTTTTCGTTCGTTGTATTTCACTAATTTAAATTTACAATGCTTTTGTTCTCGATCAAGGTTTAATTCAGTCTTGCATTGATAGTAAATACTATATTTATGATTTCATTCGAAATATGTTTTTAATATTCACTATTATTAATTGATTTTGAAAGGGACACATTTTCCATACAGTGAGACAGTAGGAAAATGGCTGAAATTTTTTATGTGATTTTGGAAAAAATATGACTATGAAAAGTGACCAAAGCACTAAGAACCATGCGTTTTTCCAACCTAGTTGGCAGAACATAGTTTTATTATGTATTTTTAAATCGGCTAATTCCAAACTATACTTCTTAGTACGAGTATTTTCGTAATGTTATTACTATACTATACACACAGTGTGTATAATACTTATAGTAATAACTTTACTCTACCACCTTTTACTCAAAGTAAAATATAAATGGAGCTTCGCATTGAGACGTCACGTACAAGGGATGTCTGTATGTGGTCATCCCCCTCTTAACCCCAAGTATTTTTTTCCATCTCATGACGACTGATGTGAATAGAATGAGCATTGAGCATTTATGTAGGTATTGCACTTCTTAGGAAAAATGTGAGTCATAGATGATTAAGCGATTATACCTGAATGTTTTTCTAATATCTGTTACAAACTTCATTACACTGATCATGGCAACACATACGTATGAAAAAAAATATGAAACTGACTTCAATTTCATAAGGGAGGAGAAACGTTCTAATAAAAAAATAGTCTCGTGTATATGTTTAGTTTATAAACCGAGAATGTCGCAGTGGTCACCCATCGAAATTTCGGCTTAAAAGATCGACGAAGCTAAGCTTCGCTTTAACTCGTTCCTGCCGGATTAAATTGCGTTGATTCCTGACGCTAATGCGTCCGCAACGTGGATTTGTAGTACCTAATCTGAACAACCATTAGCGTTCAGCAAAGATAAAATAACTTGAAAACTCAAGGACTTGGAGTAAAATGTGAGTGGATTTACAGAAACGTAGTGGATGGAACATTTAGAAACTCTACCACTAACCAAAGATCACTGAAATAATTGAAAATTGCGTTCAATCTGCGTTGTGTATGTTATTATTTTTAGTTTGTTTTAGTAGATCTGCAAATTTTACTTTCTCCTCCTATAAGTAGAAAGTGGTGTATATGGATATGTGAATGTTTGTCGTTCTTCTTTTACGTAAAAGCTACAGAACGGACTCGTCTAAAACTTGAAATATTCATAAACTTAGTTTGTGTAAATAAAACATAGGCTACCTACTTTTTATACAGGTGGGTACCATGAGACCAAAGCCGCAGGGAAGTAAACCAGCTATACATTTGATTATTATGTAATTTTCCAAGAAAAAACCTGCAGCCAGAGGTAAACAGAATAAACTCTACCATAAGACAATGAAAACGTATCCACAGTCTTATCTGGAAATTGACTTTATGACAATAGAATTACCCTCAGGTCCCACGTAATTCATACAACTTTACAACCCAACACGCGTTCAATTAAAACAACACCTTTAGATGAATTGGATGAACAGTAGGAATCTATTAGAGCGGCTCTACAGGGGGAATTATGATTGATGGCAGAATACGATTCGCTTCCACTCAACACATGACATAAAATTACGTAGAAAGTGAGAAATCGGCGATGGTTTACAAATCCTTCCTACTAATATTATAAATGTGAAAGTTTGTATGAATGTGTGTATGTTTGTTATTCTTTTACGCAAAAACGGCTGAATGTGATACCCTGGGTTAACATAGGCTACTTTTTATCCCGATATTCCCGCGGGAACTGGACTTACGCGGGTGAAACCGCGGGGCGCAGCTAGTGCAAAATAAGTAAAAGCAGAGAGACCTATTGCCATAAAGTTCATCGAGAGTTACGCTTTCTGTGTAAATGAGCTCATGTATAGGGTTATTTTATATCCCCGCTTGTTTAAGGTCAATGACTAATGAGTGCCGTGACTCGACTGTTTTAAAACAGTTGATTTAATAATGATAAGGGTCGGAATATTGAAAAACTTTTTTAAAACTATCATCGTTACAAACATAAAATGCATTGGTAAATATTTGCGGTGAAATTGTTTGTTCGAATGCAGTTGTCATGACTGAATATACTCGTACTATTCTATTTTCAAAATGCGAGCTAGTATTGTGTTAGCAGTGTGCTCGATTTAGAAAAAAACTAATATCAATCTTGAATAATAAGGAATGATCAAAATGATAAAAAAGTATTAGAAAGTTTCAGGAAACTCATCGTCTATTTAAATTTTGTGCGTTTGACAGTTCTAATTGAATATTCACGTCTGTCGGTTCTGTTTGTTGTAAATACGAGTAATTTTCCTTCCAACACAGTATTTACTCTATTTATTATATAGTTTTAAAGCAATTTTCGTTTCAGTATAAATTTTGCGGTCACTCCCTTTGAAAGGAAACCCGAAACAGTTTTCCTGAAATCGAATTAGAGTACCTGTTTTATTATTAAGGTTCAATTTAAAAGCTAACGCAAACTGTACCTAATACCGAAGGCTATAGTTACATTATATCGGGCCTACCCTTGTTATGTATTAAAGATCTTGTTTTAACAGGTGTCGGAGGTGCTATGAAAATAAGCGAATTTTATATTACATTATCTGACCCTGTAAACTGACCCCGTAAACTTTGTACCACCATGGTATTTATGTGTTAAGTTTTTTTGTTTTTCCCACAGCTTTAACCTTCCCTGAACTTCCACATATATTTCAAGACCAAAAGAATCGGTCCAACCACTCTCAAGTTTTATCGATTTAACTCTTTTTTATATAGTGTATTATGTAAAAATTTAGTTTCTATAGGTAAATAAAAGGATGATGATTCATACAACGTTAGGGGGACACTGTATCTAGTAAGTGCCTGAGACATTGTTGAGATGGATTAGCCTTGCCCAGCACCTATACCATCCTCTTAGCTTGGCCGGCCATATCCACAGAAAAACAATGGTCAATACGGCAGGGCTGACTAGCCGTGTACTGGTACTTATTTGTGTATCTATAGATAGACTTTAGACGTATCTATAGACCGAGTTATGAAGCTATAATATATTGTATCGAGAGGCAACAAAGGATACATTCGTAATAGTTCACACGGAAATAGACGAGGTGCTAGGCTCACAGGAAATAAGAAAAGGGAGGAAACGGAAACTGCATGTTGAATACATCCCCTAGAGAACTGCATCCATTTACGAAGTACTTGCAACTGAGGAGTGAATGCATCAGTGAAGGTAAAATAAAATGTACTTTACCAATGCCCGTTTGTATCAAATCATAGTATGATATTAAAGCATTTTGAAGTAGATTCAAAGTAGTAGGTAAACTACCCACTTAGGGGTTTTCAAAGGAGGCGATCTATACTATAATATTATAAATGCGAAAGTGTGTGTCTATTTGTCCGTTTTTCACGGCAAAACGGAGCGACGAATCGAGGTAATTTTTTAAGTGGTGATAGTTGAAGGGATGGATAAATCATAAATCATAAATCATAAACATTTATTCGCAGGAATGTAGGTACAGTAGGTTTACAATATGGCTTCAGAAGCAAGGTATCCTTTACATTCTGCCTCGTCTAAGGCGTGCAAATATGGTATGGTAGGTAAGTCCTAATAATAATGAAGCTAAAATCATGCTAATTAATTAAATTCAATGAAATGTCAATCCTTATAATCTAGGTATTCGTTGATGTCATAAAAACAGTTTTCCAGCAACCATTTTTTTAATGTTAATTTAAAACTGTTCAAAGGCAAGTTTTTGATTTCTGCGGGTAGTTTATTAAAAATGATAATGGCATGATAGCAGACGTTGCGCTTAACGAGTTCTAATCGGCACAGAGGGGCATATAGTTTGTCTCTGTGCCTCGTGCTTCTAGTAAGAACTTCTGACTTCTTTTTGAAATATCCAGGATATTGCTTGACAAATATACATATATCCTTTATGTACATACAAGACAGTGGTAGGATATGGAGTCGCTTGAATAGTGGTTTGCAACTATCTAGGCACCATGCACCACAAATGGCTCTTACACACTTTTTCTGTACCTTAAATACCTTGTCCACGTCAACTGAATTTCCCCATAAAATAATCCCATAAGCTAAAACTGATGAAACATACCCATGATATGCGTTCAATGCTGCTTCTGTATTTACAGTTAGCCTAAGCTTCCTAATTGCATAGACAAATTTATCTAATTTGTCACACACTTCCTGTACATGGGCTTTCCAATTGCAGAAACTGTCAAGGTAGATTCCTAGAAATTTTGCTGTTTGCACCTCAACAATCGGAACGCAGTTATATTTAATGTCAACTTTAGCCCTAACTTGTTTGTAAGTTCCAAACTGTATCAAATTTGTTTTATTAATATTTATTTGCAAATTATTGTTAGTCAACCATTTAGGGCTCCCACACAAAACCGCGACGTCGCGTCGCATTGTCAAAATCTGCGATATCGCGCGAATTCGCACGATGGCATCGCAAGAATTTGCGATCTGCTTCGCATCGCACATTCCTACATCGCCCTACTAAACGGCTTGTCGCACAAATTCGCGCGACGTCGCATCGCGTCGCATCGCAGAAACTTGCGATGCGAATTTCTGCGATGCGAGCTCGCATCGCGTCGCATCGCGGATTTGTGTGGGAGCACTTAATTGTATTATTGAGTGCTTTATTAATGTCAGTTTCAAATGTCAATTTATTTTCTCCCCTTATAATGATTGTGGTGTCGTCAGCAAATAATATTGTTTTATGTTTCGTTATACTATTAGGTAAATCGTTAATGTACATAAGGAATAGAAAAGGTCCTAGTACACTGCCTTGAGGGACTCCGTACTTGTTCGTTTTGAACTTCGATCGAATAGTGTTCTTTTTGCCATTCAGTATCTTTGTCACCTCGACACATTGTTGGCGATCTTCTAAGTAGCTACGTATCCAGTCATTTGCTTTTCCTCTAATGCCATACGTATCTAGTTTATGCAGCAGTAACTTATGGTCAACAAAATCAAAAGCTTTAGACATATCTAATAATAGTGCAACAACAGGTATTTTATCGTTAATTGCCTCTGTGATTAATTTAATAACATTAAAACAAGCTAAGGATGTAGTACTGTTTTTTCTAAAACCAAATTGTTCTGGTTTTAGTATGTCAAATGTGGTTACATATTTCTGAAGCCTAATTAGTAAGGCTTTTTCAAAAATTTTGGAAATAACAGGAATTAAAGTCACAGGCCTATAGTTATTCATGTCACTTTTTTCACCCTTTTTAAATAGTGGTTTCACTATAGATTTCTTAAGAATATTTGGAAAAATACCTTGTTCAAAGGATTGGTTTATTATGTGACTTAGAGGTTCACAAATATAACTAGCACTTAGTTTGATTATGTCAGTACTCAGACCATCTACACCTACTGATTTGGTATTTTTCAGACTCATAATAATTTTATGTATCTCAATTGGATCAGTTGGCTGAAGAAAGATAGTAAATGGAATGTTTGATGTCAAGTATTTATTAATGTCAGTTGAGTCAAAATTAAAATTACAATTGTTGGTTAAATTGATAAAAAAGTCATTAAAATGTTCGCATATGTCGTGTACGTCTGAATAAATTGTTTGCTTGTCTTTAATAGCTTCTATTTGCCTTACTGGTATTGAATCTCCAATGTTCTCATTAATCGTCTGCCACACAGCTCTACATGTATTACTGCTATTTTTAATAAATTTGAGATTTTGTATCTGTTGAGACTTGTAAATACATTTTTTTAGCGTACTGCTATACTTTTTATAGGAGTTTTCATGGTGTTTTTTGTTAGCTCTTGCTAGTTTTTGTTTTAAATACATGCATCGTTTACGTATACTAGATTTTTTTATGCCTTTTGTTAACCAAGAGCTATTTTTTATCCTGTTCGTCTTTTTAGCGCTGTATCTAGGAAAGCACAAATCAAAAAATAATACAAAAATCTCATGAAAGTTGGCGAACATGTCATTAATAAGAGGTTTTTCATATAATTCACTGAATGACAATGCTGCCAAGCAACTAGTGAATTTCCTTTTATTTTCCTCACAAAAATCTCTTCTATCTTCATACCATTGAATAGTGTTACGTCGATGTTTTACTGGAATCCCTAAGGTCTGTCCTGTTTCGTGATCTGACAAAGCCAGATAGTGAACCTGTCCCTCTACTTTCTTTAGATTACTAGCAAATAAGTAGTGACATAGGCTACTTTTTATCCCGATATTCCCGCGGCAACGGGACTTACGCGGGTGAAACCGCGGAGCGCTGCTAGTATATATATTAATGAAGCCTTAAAGCTGTGGCTGTGGTTATCCATGTTATTGCTGAAAACGTAAGTTATGTACTATACTTACAGTAATCTGAAATTTGTATGTAGAGAAGGTTAATTTAGCAGTTGAAATGTTCAGTGGCTAATATGCCTTACTTTCCGACATCTAAAAGTTATACGCAAAAACGAAAACATAAGTAAGTTATTTTATATACAACTTAAAATATCTAGATGCGAACTCAAAATGAGTTTTCCATTAGAGTCCAAAACTATTTTAGTAATTTCCGCAGATAAAATTCAACGCGCAAAAAGCGGGGAGTGGTTTTGGTGGTAAATAGATTCGGACTAAAACATTTTCCGTGTCTCAGCGGAGGCGGGTGTCTGGACTTGGTCAGAGGCATCAGAAAGACCAGTCTTTCAATATTATTTAGAAAATAGATGCGATGGTATAACTGTTGCGTAGTTTGCCTAATACGTCAATGGACATCTTGAGAAACGATTTTTTTTTAAAGTAAAGTCAAAGATTTTTTTTATTACGAGCTATTGAATATAACTTTAACACGCCACTCTTTAGGTATGTTTGTATTTTATTAACTAGAGGATTCTACTACTTGTTTGAAACGAGACACCAACGAATCAAGCGGACTTAAAGTCAAGCAAGATACTTGTAAATTATTATATATAAAATTAAATAAATTATATTAAATAAATATATACGAGTAAAATAATAAATTTACGGCTTCAAGCTGAAAACCATTGACGTAATAAGTAAAAAACAAAATTAACACACGAATTCTAATAATTCGAACATTATTTTTCTTTCATATTAAATAATGTCAATACCAATTGAAAAAACTTTTGTGTCTCATAAATATTTAAAATATTTATAAAACTTTTAGGGATAATCTCTTAGCCACTTTTCGCTTGCAAAATCACTGTAGTAATCTGTTTATTTGAACGGTTGATGTTTATCTGTACTGAAAGCCAAGGGATTTTTTTCGCCTTCATGAGTACAACTTTTCGTCCCAAGACAATATTAGATTTATTATGAAGCAAGCAGAAATCTATTTTGCCTTAACGTTCACGTAAGTGGTAGGAGTGTCGTAGGTAGATCGAAGCAAGATAATACGAAACTCTGTTTTATTTTTTAATTTGTTTTTACATCTTATATAGCCTAACCTTTTCTTATACAATATTCATCATCAAAAATCTTTTCAACATCGCTGAGCTGATGATTCAATATTTGTTTGATAGCAACTTGTTACTTTTCTTATAATGTAACGTTTTTGAGGAAGTAACTAATCAAAACTAAATAATTGCTGCAAATAGTTAAATAATACGGTGAATTTTGTTAAACTCATAATTAAACTAAATTAACTAGAGGTTCTGCAATATTTTAAAACTTTTTGAAACATGAGGAGCGTCTAACTTACAACGGTTTCTGACATGTGGTTAGTAGATTTCAAACGGCGCGTTCTATTCTAAATTGTGACTGAACACACGGCTGCCAAAAATATAGCCAATTTAAAAAAAAAGTTGCATGACTTTGTCATCAACTTTGGTAGTGGTGTTTGGGAAAAGGCTTCTGCCATATTAACCCTTAACTACCTACCCTCTATTTTTGTCACGCAACTACCTACCCGCGGTCTGTGAGACGTCTGCGATATATCGCTCTAGAAAAAAATGTGGGGCAGTGTGTGATAATTTAAAATAAAAATCATATTTTAATGAGTCTTATGAACATATTTAAATATAAAAAACATAAAAATCTAAATTGTTTATTAACAATATAATAACTTCTTCGAAATCATGAGTAAAACACAGAAAACTGTACCTTATCTAGTAAATTAGATCTACAATAAAAGAAACATAAATAATAAACTTTACTTTGCTAATTTCTATAAATTAAGTTACCAACTTATACAACTACACATTTATTTCAATAAAAAAGTAGATATTTTCACAAAATTGCAAGTCATCAACTTCATGGTTTTTTGTACACATATAGAAGGTCTACGCGCCCAAAGCAATTTGGTTTTTTGCAATGAAAACACAAGTATTGGGTCTTGTGTTTCTTCTTAGGGTTACAAATAAAGCAGGTCTTGCGATTTTCCAACTTATCTGCACCTGCACAAACTCCAGTAGCTGCCAAAACTGTTTCATCTTCACCATCAACTTCAAAATCCGAACCGCGAAACACTTCTATCAAAATCATCTCAAAAGTTGATATTCGCATCACCGGCAGTTCTTGTTTATCGGAAGGGTCTTCCTATAACCAGTTCTCAATAATTCAATCGTTATAAGCCATTATGCACTAAAATAATGAAAATAACTTCATGAAAAATTGTCACGTAACTACCTACCTGCGGTCACTCAGACCGCTTACAAAAGTTTTTCACTCACCGATAGAAAACTCGCGCAAGTATTGCCTTGAAAATCGCAGTCGCGGTGCTGTGGGTAGTGGGGAAAAGGTACATGGAAGCACAAAATGTAACAATGCGTCCTCGCTTAGTAATTCACAAAAATATGATCGCTGGTGTCTGTGAGACCGCAGGTAGGTAGTTAAGGGTTAATTTTGTAGCCATTGCATACATGGTAGCTGGTGCTGCGTTCGAAAACATTAGAAGCTGCTAGCAAAGCGCAAAGCGAATCGCACTACAAGCCACTAAAAGCGAAGCGCATATTAAAAGGCGTACCGAGATTTCCACGGAAACTGTTTCGCCAGACGAACAAACTTACGTTATCGAATCCACCTTTGGGTCAGAAAGGTAAGAGGTCAGATTACGTTGGAAAGCTCCCGGGAAGGCCTTTAACGAAGGAACTTTCGCGCAGTCAAAGCACGTAGATAGTGCCTAATGTATTCTGATAATGGTGGCAGCCGTGTGTGCTGACCCGGAACAATTGGGTTCTGGACGCAAAGTGAAATGCTTTGATGAGACAATGTGAACGCAATAGCCGAGGATATTCTGCGGGCTCGAATGGGCAACATCAAGACGATTTTGATGGAGATTGATTGTGTATTATGTAAACTAATATATTTGAATCAATAAATTAATCTATTTCAGTGTATATATTGCGTCGTACAAGTGGGATTAAGTCTTTCGGATATCTGTACGAAACACGTATTATAAAGTTAGTAATTATCAAAAAAAATAACAAGTAGACTCCACCCCCTCGTTATTTTTGACGTCATTATCCATTATGACACGATTGTACCCATTATTTTTAACTCGCCACTATATTTTTTTACGCCATTCTTTACGGTTCTGTTGATGTTATCCAGTGGTATTCCATGTTAGTGTTAGCCAAACATAATTTGAGTTTATTACAAAAACAGAAATTAACTTTTGTTTTATAATGTTTATTTATGAGAACAAATTTTCTTTCAATGCATATTGTATTGCACCGTGTTTGAGACTTCGTCTAATGAACCTACCGGGATAAAATATAGCCTATAACCATCCCGACAGTCCATTCTATACATCGGTGAAAGAAATTTTGAAATCGGCTGAGTAGTTTCGGAGATTACCTCAGAGTTCAAAATTGACTGCAGCGACATGACGCAACGACCGACAAGTTGTTTGACGATGACAATCGTTTGCTGCTATGTTTCGTCCACAACCAACTGTTACCTTTATATAAATCTTACTAGCGTAGTCTCAAGCTTGTATAGTCCCTGGTGACGATATACCACGTCCAGCCGGTCTGGGTGCGGCGAGCGTTAATTACGTAAAATTGTGACGTCACCGAGCGAGACAGCAGGTGAGTATGCACAATGCAGTTGCATGCAGTGAATTTAGCCAGGTTTAATTATGAAGAAAAGTATCTGATTAAACTTCATGCCCACTCGTGGCGTCGTAAATTTACTGGTGTATTTTGTAGGTTTCAACAAGTCCCTTATTCGACATATTTAGAGAACTGTTAATTTAGCAAGTTTTTTGAAGATGTATTTCTCTATATTTTTAAATGAGATGTCAACAGATTTATCAGCCATTTTAAGTAAGTTTTTTCTTGATTATGAACAACAGGGTAGCTATATAGTTATAATTTTTTTACAGCATTTATGTTGTAACAAACGACTTTTCTCTTGATCCTCTTAAACTATCTGTAATTGGAAAGTCATTCACTATACCTTTAGCACATTAATCGCTGTCCTCCAGAAAAAAAAGAACAATGTTTACTGTAAAAATATAAGTGAAATTGTTGTGACAGAGATCAACACTCGTTTACTACGCAAAAAGTTCCAAATGGAATAAAACGCTAATTTCTTCGCCCGAAGCTTTTTACAAAAGTCAACAGAACTACGATTAAAAATGTAAATTGGAGTACATTCTCAATTCCAAAGTTTAAAGTATTTTCTCACGGATAAGTTTAAATTAATGTGGACCGTCAGTGGCACTTCTACAGCGGACGGAGTGGGTCCCATCAATTTTTTATTAGCCTCGAGATTCTGCTTTAATGAATTAAGGACAAGCCATTATTTAATAAAGGGCACACTATTGTCCTTTGGCGAATCGCACGACACAATTTCGCTGGCGTAATTTGCTGTGCGCTGAATGGCCAGTCGGTATGCTGACTATTTTCGATCCTTTTGATGAGAGTAAAGATTAATTTCGAGTGCTTGAGGAGCTCAAAGGAAAATTTAGAATATAAGTGCATTAATAGACGTTTCAGAAGGGCACTCCCAGTAAAAAAATGTCTTTATTAAATTTTGTGAGGTTTTATGTGCATATTCGGTGGGTTTATTATGTTCGTAAAAGCTTTTGTTATGGTGGGGGAGTTTTTTCTAAAACCAACCTTATTCCAATTGGCATATAAAATTATTTTGAACAATATGTTGTTGAAATACAGCATGTGTATTGTATTTTGAGCGAGTATTGGTTTAAGTAAGTATATAAAATTTTGTTTCTGTAAAAGCTTTCAGATTCGATAACTATATTAAAGGTTACTTGGCTTTGTTTTAGGTACCTGTGATGGCTGGAGCTGGAATGGCCGGTGGTGGAACTCGACATGGGAGACCGCGCGGGGTACGTCCCTCCCGCCCCCTCCGACATTATGAACTCTGCAACAAACAATTAAAGTTAAAATCTTTCATATAGGGTCTCATCTCAGTCGGATGCCTAAACGCCGCGCCCCTAAAAGGGCGCTGCAAAAATCAAACACCAAAAAGTAGCCCGAAGAAAAATAGGAGTGGTTTTTTATATTCGAGATGAGGTAAGTATCTGTACTTATGTAATCGACGATTTATCTATTATAGAGGATTTGCTAGAAAAGACGGCAGCAATTTTGATAGCAGGGATAGGAAAGAGTGCACCAAGTAGATAAATCTGTAGCTGTAGTCTATCTCTACCAAACCCTGTTCTAAAGATGAGTGTGTGTATGAGTAGTTTTCTTTTTAGAAGATTCCAACAGTTGCCATCATCTCAACTCAGTTGTTCCAACGACGGCCATCCATCTGTCCGTCCTGAGCATGATAAATACACACCGCTCTCTCGAACAGATAGGCCATACATTTACCAAACACGTTTTTACACAAAAGCCTATCTAACTTCGTCGAACTAATGAATTATTTACTTTATCGTAAAGGATTTTAGTGTTATTGTGATTTGGGACTCGGTTGATTTCGAATAAATACATTGAATCAATCTTGTAATCTCTTTTTTATGATTCTTATAAGTTTTAAATGAGAAAGATAAAATAATTAATGTACAGCCGCGTTAAGGAGTAACAAACATTAACATAATTTCACCATTCCCCTGCCCTTATCCCACACTAGGTGGGGTCGGCCCTACATGTATATTTCTTCCATTCATCTCTATCATTCGTCAACTCCGAATTCACTCCTCTCACATTCATATCCTCTTTCACACAATCTATCCACTTCTTCCTCGGCCTTCCTCTACTTGTATATCCATCCGCACTTATACTCATTAATTTCTTAGTTATATGACTTGAGTGACAAACATTCACACTTACACACAAACTTGCGCGTTATTAGTAGGATAATTTATACAAAACATAATGAACAAAATTTCCTCTCATCCTCTCGTTAGTTCATAAAAATGATCATCTGACCGTTCACTCCGCAAGGTCACACATCCACCCTCATAATATATGCTCATTCCATTTTAACTTTATAAAGCAAAAAATCCTTTGAAATAAAAATTGTGATGCTGACTTGTGACGTGTACATAAATATATTATATTATACGTGACATATTATTAGGCAGGACGTGATGAAATGACACGGTAGGATAGGCTTGCTAAGTACAATTTTGTAAATTCCTAGAAGCCGGGCTTTACACGGAACTCTTCGTCCCGGCTTTGTCCTAATAAAACTACCGGGATAAAATATAGTCTATAACCATCTTAACAGTTTATTCGACACATCGGTGAAAGAATTTTTGATATCGGCTGAGTAGTTTCGGAGAACCTAAAAAACAAAAAAACAACATTACCTGTTCATAATATTAGTACAGATGAAAGTGTAGACGTTAACAAATCTGAGTCCTAATGTGACACACCTTTGATATTTTTAAAACGTTTATCAGTATTTTAACGTTTGGTTCGTTTATTTAACTGTTTGAATTGAATGATTATGTGTAGAATGATATGAGTATCAAAACAGGCAGAATAATAAATTCATATGTATAAATCATTTCGGAATTATTAAAATCATACCTATAGGAATGTATAATAAATTAGGTTGTATGATAATTATGTGGAAATGAAGCTAGCAATTAAATTCATAATTATGGCAGAAAAACAACTAATATTTTCACAAGACTGCTTCTCTTCAAAATTCAAATGTGGATTCGTTCTCATTGGAGATGTTAACCAATTGCCGTTTATCGACAGAGACAACCTCTTCGATATACAGTACAATCGGCCAAACCTTGTCACAAACATCACCAAGGAACTGTTGTTAACGCACCGAAATCCAATGGACGTTGCTTACGCCCTACAAGACGTGTACTCAGGCATTTATTCATCGAAACGAAAGGTACAATCCCTGAAGCTGGCAGCGTACACAGGCGCACAGATTCCCAGAAGCCTCCCCAATACCCTCTTCCTAGTCCACACTCAGGAAGAAAAGAAAACCCTAAAGAACCAGGGTTTCGGGGCGGGTGACGGGTCGCGTACGCTTACAGTTCATGAAGCACAGGGCTTGTCTTACGAGACGGTGATAATTGTAAACACCAGAAGCAGAATAGGGCTGCACGACAGCGTCCCCCATGCAGTCGTAGCCATATCACGCCATACAGGTAGATGTATCTATTACACCGACGATACCGATGACGCCATAGGGAACTTCATAAAGCGAGCAACGGCAGTGCCAGCAAAAGAAATAGTAAACTACAACTTCAAAATGGCCATAAAAGATCGCAATGCCGCTGTTTGGAACACCCTAAAGGAAGTGACGGCGGAGATGGATGGCTAGCAACATAACTATAATATGTAATATTCAAATGTTCTTTAACTCATGTAAAGTAATTAAGTTTTTTTTTAATTTTTATTCGTAAGTAGTAATATTAATATCGTTTATATAAATATCGTTTCCTTAAAGTTTGCTAAGTAGCAAAAATGTCAAAATTATAAAATAGTAAGATCTTTTTAATATATTAACTGTAACAATAAAAGCACGGACCCTAGAGTCTGTGGTGAACGCAAAATAAATATAAAAAAAAAAAAAAAAAAAAAAAAAAAAATTCAAATGTGTAATAATAATAATGTTTTAAATAAATTAATATTCATATAAACTAGGCTTTGAACTAGTTTCCGTTTGACTATCAAATCTACGAAAATAATCATGTTTTCGTAGTTTTGATTCCAAACTCACAACACGAGTTCATACATATTAATAAAACATATGATGCTTAAATTATAAATTATGTGCATGAGAGATCATGAAAATCAGTTTATTCAAATCATCCAGATATAAATAAACTAATGTACCTACGTATCCTCAGTGTTTAATTGTTGTTGCATTCAATGAAAAACAACAGCACGAAATCCCTAAAAGAAAAACATTTATCATCTCAAAAGAACAGGTAAATATCAACATTTCCAAACCTAACATTATTTCCATTCCATCTCGATAGCAATTAGCAGTATATCACAATTATAATGTTAGCTTTTCATTTCTTAAGAAACATAATCTGTACGGAATGAAAATTGATCGTCTCTAACAAAGATAAGTTTGAAAAGTTATGACAGTAGAGTGAGTTCGCTTCCGTGACAATGGATAGGGGCGGGAAACTTGTTCACTACCGGTACTGGTTTATTCTTAGACGACCTCTGTGGCGCAGTGGGCGAAGGCCCGCCTGAGACGCGAAGGTTGCGGGTTCGATCCCCGCTGCGAGACAAATGTCTGTATGTTTTGCAGATATTTGTTCCGCGTGTCTGGGTGTCAAAAAAATGTATCAAGCATTGCTTAGCTTGGGACTAGATGATGATGTGTGGAATGTCCAAGGATATTTATTTATTTTAGGATATTTAATCTTGGTTTATCTGGATTCTATGAATTCATTCAAAAACTACATAACCGATTTGGCAGAAACAAAATACATAATATAGTTTATTTGACATAGAACGCCTGTTTTCTCGTTTTGTAGACTTTGTTTCTTTAATTTTATCATTGTTAATCGTTCAGGATGTAATGATAAGTAACACTTTATTTGTTTTGCTGCCGTCCATTTGGTAACAAAGCAGCGACAGTAATGGTTTGTGATTAATGGGTAAACTCGTTAGGTTTCTTGTTTGTACAATAATTAGTGTGGCATTGGATTTAGCAATTGTGCATAAAGAACCTTGTGAGGCCGCACCCTTCTGTTCTTTTCATTTTTTATCTTTCCACTCTTACCAGTTTTTCATTGTTAGGAGTTTTCGTTTGTAGGTTGTTATAATAATTGTCACGCACGTGTGATGTCCCGCTCCAAAGTCCCTTGATTCCAACTTTAGTTAACAAATCCCTCGGCTGTTTCTAAGTAAAATTATTCATTTCAGTCCTGAAAATGAAAGGTAAATTCAAACCGGTGACCTTCAGAACCGTACATTTCCGGCTACCTCGACTCATAACATTATGAATACCATTAGGGCGACCGCTATTTTTACATTGGCATGGAATCAAAATCCAGAGCCACATGTCCGTGGGTCTACCTTCATTTTCCTTTGGTTCGCACTCGGAATAACAAAAATAAGAGCATCTGCTTCGCCCGAAAACATTACAAGCTTTCCATACAAATTATCGGGGCTTGGTATTGTTTTTTCTTTTGAAATTTGTTATTATAACAACTGTTTGAAAATTAGATATCACACACAAAAGACATTTTGTATGTGATATTAACATCAAGACTATAAAAATATTCTATAGTATTATTATAAAGAGTTAATGTTTGTTTGTTTGACGGAGGTAATCTCCATAACTACTCAGTCGATTTCAACAACTTTTTCACCGATGATGTGTAGAATGGACGGTCGGGACGGTTTTAGGATATATTTTATCTCGGAACTTTCATTAGTATATCCGTGCAAAGCCGGGACGTGCTGCTAGTTTATAATAAGTTACTTGCATCAATGAATCATTTTGTACCCACTAATGTCGTTAAGCAGCCGACTAGGCCGGAGTAATTTTGCTTATTTCTGCTTAAATTACTTGATCTTGTTTATGCCCTTTGAAGATTCACAAAGTTTCTCAAAGTTTGTCTAATTTATTGTTTACCATCACTTTCTTGAATTTATTTAATGTAAGCCCATTGTGTAAAGCAGTTTTTGATTTATTATGATTAGATTTTGGTTTGAAATGACAGAATTATATTCATAATTCAATTCATTGACTCGCAAAACTTTTAAATTAGACATGATTGTTTTCAGTGGTGTTTTTTTTAATATTTATATCCATTGTTTATTCATCTTTTTAAACCTAACTACTACATGTACTTTCTAATTTACTAATTGTATTTGGGATATTATTTGGAATCATTAATAATGTTGGCATACTAACACACAACTGACTTTGAGATAAATTTCAAAGTGTTTTTAAAATATCTACTTTCAAACGTCGCCCCATTATATAGAAACTAGCTTTTTAATAATTTATTTTTATTGAACTTACTTTGTCTGAGATAGTGGGTGTAAAGGGCGTAGCGGTTCACCTTATCTCATATATTTTAGATATTTAATGATTTATAATAAAAGTTTTAAAAACATAGATCAAATACTTTTATAAGTATGTTGTTACACTTTTATAGTACCTACGAATACACTGTTTAGTTAAAGTAAATCCTTTTTTACATTTTGTTACTAAGGTCATTTACCTGTTGTACAGTCATATAGTTTGTAACAGTCAAAGCTATTAATTATTATGAATTTACTATAGCTAACTTAATTGCTATTAGTTTCAAACCCGACTAATGATGCGAGTTTATTCAATCAGAGTAAGAATTTAATCTCAACTTAAATGAAGGTGATTCCCTTAGAACTTTCCAACACAGTCGCTAATAACGAAACTTGTGGTTAATAGAGGGGGTAAGGGAGGCTTGTCGAAATTTCGAGACGATTCAATGGGAAAATCTGCCTTTGTGAAACTTCTATTGTAGTTATTAGATTCAAAGTTTCCATGTAGCATTTATTGCGAAAATTAATTTACGTTAAATTTTGGTCAAGTAAATAAGGTTTCTATTGTCTTTCAAATGAATGTATTGTAAAAGGTTTATGTGGCTACTGATGAGATTGTAAACCTTGAAGGTACTGTGTTGGCTATGTCCAAGCTATTTTGTTTGTTTTTTAAAACAAGTAAACATATTTTTATATGTCAGATACGACGCAATCAATGTGACGACGCAATTTTTTTTCACTTTTAAAACTATCGTGAGAAAACATGTATAACGGGAAATTACTCACGTAAAAATATTATCGATTTAGATACCGAGAATGTTTCGATTCTTCCTGAGAAATTTCGTCTACCCAGATGAAATTTCTCCACAGATATAAAAGGAGTTACCATACTCATACCCATGAGTATGGTAACTCCTTTTATATCTGTGCACTTAAATGTATTTTTCCCTGTATTTTCAACAAAGTAATTTATTTTCTAACCTTGCCATGACTGACATACTCGCAATGTTGGGGCTGTATTATTTTAAACCATGAAAATTGCGAAAGTAATCTAGATTGAAAGCTCTTGAAAAATCATACCTGGCTAGAATATTATGCCATAGTAACTATTATCATTTATAACAACACAGGGTGAACGCTTTTAGCGCACACTGCGCGCAAACTCACATTTGTATAGAAAACAGATAGAATGTAGAACATTTTGAATTTGTTTTGTTGCTTATTTCTTTAATAATCCGTTATTTTGAACACACTGATAAGTATGTATTTGTATATGCATGAGATATTAATGTCTCGGTTTTCAAAGATAATTTATAAAAATGTATGCTTTGAGAAATGTCATGAGATTATAAAGTTACAATTCAACAATCTTTTCAAATAGCCGTTTCAAATTCGAACTTTGATCGGATTTTTTAGATCTCGTCTTGATCACAGAACATAATACTTTGCGAAGCCTTTGTCGCGGCACAAAAAACCTAAAACAAACAGGAAACAAAGTCGCGAAAAATATGCAAACAGGGTCCAGACTCATGGGTCGGGCTATGCGCTTCTCGCTTGAGTGTAGAAATTCTATACGACAAACCGCCTAGCTTTTACTGCCGTCTGATTTTGGTGTGAATTCGTTCTTATAGGAACTTTATGATGTCATTAAACATATTTTTACGAGGACACCGCTGGTACTATATTATTACATAGAGGGAGCATTTCATTGGCCAGTAATTCGCGGAAGTGAACCTCCATCGAAATTGACAACATACGTGTAATAACAATTTTAGTGCCTTCTTTTATGTAAGGGAGCTTATATGCCTTGCAATAGGTTTAGACGGCTTTGTGATGTAGAGACTTCTGTCTCTACATCACAAAGCGAGAAGAGAAGAAAAAGGACAGAGTCATTCAGCTAAAATAGGAGGTACATATTGAAACTTGCAGAAACAAAACAAATATTTGTTAAAACTATTTGGTCATTCATTTATTAACAAGTTAAAAGATTATCAGCATTGAAGCAGATCTACATAGTAATAACAAAACATCCATGTACTGCGATTGAAATTGTCCTACATCCATAAATATACACAGAAGAGTACATATGCAATAACTAAAATCTTCTGAGATTCTCTCATTCGATTCCCACTGAATCAACCTGACATCGCCTTAAGTACAGAGTTAAGGTTTACGAAGAATCGCCACTAATGTGCGATGTAAGTCTGCTACAAAAATTGGCTGCTTAAGTGCCTACGGAAACTTCCCATCCATTAGCTACTTGGAAACAAATTATAGTTTAACTTTTCTCTTTCGGTCAAACAAAAATGGAGGTGAAAGTCTCTCGACATGTCGATAACAGCTGCCGTTCTATATTATGTATAAAATTGTTTATAGAAAAACATTTACTAGTAAAAACTTTGTAAAAGTATGTTAAAGTTTTGTGTAGAGGTCAAAAATAATATTTCTATGACAGAAAATATTTAAATCAAGCTGGGTGGTTATTCGCCATGAACCAACAAAATGTAACGCGAGTAAACTCGGCTCGCCACCGCGTTATACAATTTGACAGACGAATTAACATGCAGTGACATATAATTAACTTACGTAAAAATACTTTAAATAAATCATTGTTAAACCTATTAGCCCAATAGAAGCCAAAAAAATCACATTTAACAATTCAAAAATCTTACTTTCTGGTAATTGGTAGCATCTCAAAATTGCCACTTTATAATCGAGCGGAACTCAATTTAGCAATAGTCGATACTGTCAACAGTCCAAACATTTCAGCTAAATAACTCCTCTGAGACGAACCGCACTTACCCGATTGGATGCGAAGACTCACCTCTAACGACCGAGTACCAATCATTAGGCGGGATATGGCACTCGAATCGTGACCGAGTATACAATCTTTTGTGGATTCGAATTTCAATTTTTCTGTTGTAGACGAGAGTAGTCAGCTTGCATTGTGAATTCCTGTTTTAGTATTAGTAAAACATTCCTAGACTAGATTTTTCAAGAAAATCATTTTTCGGATATACTCGTAACGCTGTTGTCATTTATTTTTAAGTCTAAAATAAACATAGTTGGGAACTGAAATTATTTATTTTGCTATTTTTTTGTGTATAAACCATTTGAGATGTCTATTAAAGTGTCTATTAAATGTTTCAATTGAACATTGAATACGTTTTCAATTAAATGTATTCAATGTACAAAGAATAAACAAAGTACTCAATTAACATATGATATTATTACAAGTTTCGTAACTCTCCATCAAAATAATGGATGTAGCTTGTTAGTCTATTCAAATAGAGCTATTCATACTCATCATGTAGAGAAAATTATGGCATACGACTATGTTAGTTGATTAGAAGACATCCGGCTTTTCATGCCAAGGGCGTTTCGCGCTCACCCCGGATAAAATATAAAGAGCAACAATCGAGCAAATATAAGCAATACCAGTAGCGTTATCTGATACAATATTGTTGAAAGGAATCTGAAGAAGAGAAACGACAAGCCAAATATGTCCCTTTTAAGTTTATTTACGGAATATTTTTCCATATTTTCGCAAGAATACGAAACTGATCCCATGCATATCTGATTTGATCTTCATTCGTATGTTTGCGTAAAATATCTCGGGAAATTTACATAATCAGAGTCAGTGAGACGTTGTCGATGCTGACATTCGAGTTTCGTTCTAGGAATCACAATTAAATGGTGTTATTTCTACTGTAATAACAGCTTCTTATTACGAGCTTCTCATATGAATGCGTGCAATAACATTTGCAAGTGTAGGTACACCGACATCACATAAGTCATAGCACCGTCTAATTACGTCTGTATTATTCAAAAACTACTGTAAGTGAAGAAACTTTGACGGTGCTACTGAAAAGTACACCGAAATACAAAATAAAATTTGATAATTATTTTGTAGTCCCTGTAAGGCCAAGTAGTGGGTAAATTCATGGAACTATGCAGTAAGGCCATTTTATACATTTTTATTTTACTGTGCAGAAGCAGCTTGCTCATCACCTAAGCCACCCTATTAGATAAATCAACCACATAATATACGTGGGTTACTTTACAATTTTCAAAAAAAAAACAGTAAGTCAGTCACTACTATAAACTGTCGTTTAATAGCATTGTATCTACTCCTAATAGTTTACCCAGCATAAAGATGGATCATAAAAGGTTATAACTCTTCAACACCACTCAATATAAGAAAATAGAAATACAATTCTCCGATATTAATTTTACAACAAAAGGAACATTATCGCGAAAAACCAATACCCTAACGCAATAAAACGTTTGAAGCGAGTATTATTCGCATGATCACATTTCCTAATAAGTTGGATCCCACAACGTGCTCAATGTGGCGAGAACTAATATCTTCCATCTCGCTTCTGTCACCGTCACTCCCATACCCGACCGAGCATAGAGCTTATAGACCTAGGAAGTCTATCCTCACCAACGGTGACAGAAAGAGATAAAAAATGCAATGAATGAAAATGCCAGAAAAGAAGTAAAGAAGTACAGTTTTGTAGGGAGAACAATTATAGAACAAAGTTTCAAAGATATGAGTACCTAGTCGAGTATAGAATCCATAAGTAGTAGAGTATAGAAACCCTAGATTTTGTATTTCCTTCCTATTTATTTATTAAGTAACTCTAAAAGAATAGTTTCGGTAATTCTATACGTTGCTCATTCTACGAGCCTTTTCACCATGATACTTTGCTACTTTCTACAGAACAGACACTTTTAAAACCAGACGGACGGTTTATTAGAAACACTATATACTTGCAAGATTTTAGGACCAGTTTATTATAACCGAGTAAAATTGCCTTCTCATTTGACTAACGTGTCTTTTAGGCACAAAAAATAGATCGAAATTAGAACTGACAACCAAATCGAGAAACGGATTACAAAGAATATCAAAGCTTTAAAAATAAAACCCGGCGTTAGTCAATGCATATGGAACAGGTGCTTTCTTAGAAACAGACTATAAATTACAATTACTACCTCACTGTACCAGTGTACCTACAAGGTAATTACCTTCCACAGGATTTATTCACGAATGGCTAAGGAGTGCTGCGTTCATGCACTCAGAGTTTGTCCACTAAGTTTTATTATTTTCCTATTCAAATGGTTGAAACAAAGCGAAATGAGGTTACGTTTGTTTTAGCAGTTAAAGTAAAACGTTATTTAACTGCTGAAGTATTTTAAGTGCTTATAAAATAATTGTAAACCTAAGTTATTTTATTTTATGCACCAGTTGATTAATACTATTGCGAAGTATGTTGCCAATCATGCCACAAATTATAAAATCGAGGACAGTTTAGCTTTGATACCCAATGTAGCAAAAAATTGTTCAAATGCTTGTGATAAAGACAAAATAACGCTTATTGTATAAAAATTTGCTTCCCACGTTCTAAGATATTATAAAAAATAGTTAGAAAACTTGAAAAGTTCAAATCATAAAACGAATATGCCCGACGTAATAGAATGATTGAACACATAAAGTTTGTAATTACAAGCTTATCACTGCACATTTTTATGGCCCCAAGTATATACATACATGGTTCATAGAAGTGTGCTGAGCATTCGCTACGGATTTAGCTGTGAAATTGAATAACATTACTTTTGTGGCTTGCGGTGTAGCGGTGTGCGCGTGACGGCGTGCGGTCACTTACTATTACTGTTTGCGGTCATAAACCCAAATTAATGGATTAGTACCTATCAACGTGATTAATAATAAGTAATAGGAGCTTTGATGGGCCTATTGTATATCCAGGATATTTTTATTACGCAAAAATGAGTGATGAACATTTTCTTAAAACTGTTGAGGTATATTGGTAATACATTCCACTTTTGGACACGTCGTCAGCCTAGTATGTCTCATTATAAAAAAATATCTATGTAGTAAATAGAACTAAAATCATGTTTGACAAAATGGCCGGCAGCTGAATTGATTTGTGAACAATACTCCAAACTTGTTTTGCCTAGTAGTGGGACGGAAATAGCAGAAAATATATTAAAGTACTTGAAGATTCACCCAAGAGGCTCTTTCAGTGGCGCTCAAATTTGGAAAGTTATTTCTAGAGTTTCCTATAATATTACTGATAAGATTTTATTTCTCTCTTAAAGTTTGGTTTTAATAGATAACCATATACGTTGAAAATATTGGGATATTTGGATGTGTGTATTCACCTATTAAAAGTATCAAAAGTTAAATATATCAATTGTCAAAAAGCTGTGTTATTTCTAGTTTATGTTATTTCACCTTTAAAAGTGTTCAAAGCAAAATCCGTCATCAAACAACTCCAAAATCTTCGAATAAGGATCCCTTTACTTATACAGCCTATGATTAATTAAACAGTTAAATGTCTCCAAATCTGAATAATGTATCTGCCTAATGACGGGCAGGACATATAAAATGCCTTTTCTGTTGTTTTACAGCGTGAATACAAATGTCCATTTCCGGCCACGCGATCCTCGCATTAAGGGAACCAGCCAAGTATCCCTGTCGATAAGTGAAGGAGCTTTCGAATAGTGGGAGTATTGATTTCCTTGCATTTTGTACTAACACCGTTTTATAAACAAACACTTTCAACGGTAAATTACGTGAGTTACATAAAAATAGGTAATGTATGTTAAAATTATTATGAAGAGCTAGTCAGACACACTATTAATACATACATACTTCTATACTAATATTATAAAGAGGTAATACTTTATAAATACGGTTAACAGTTGTTATATAATACCATAGAGATTCAAGATTAAAAAGCTAACAAAAGACTTATCTCGGAAAGTACACAACAATGGTACTTAAGCCAAAAATAGAGTGGCTTCTCCCCCAAAGATGATGAGTCAATTTCTATAATTTTCCGTACAATAACCGTACCTCGGGTGGCTTTACTGACACAATTCAGGCTAATAACAGTTTTTGTGACACTAAACACGAAAAAAGCTTTCCCCGTTTAACGGAGCGTAAATGTGTACTCCATGTTACCGCCACCCCTAAACAGACATTATTTGAGGGGTGTCACAGGGACGTAAAATTTTGTAGCGATTTTTTTCCTCCAGACTTTGTGAGGTCACGTTGACGGCATAACTTGTGCCGCAAATATATTTAGGGGAGAAAATGAAAACTTAAATTGTGATTTGCATCAATGGAGGTTGTGGCAGGTACTCACGGGCAGGCGATTGCATTTGCAGGGCGATGAAATGTAGAGGGGCTTTTGTTTGCAGAGTTTATTATTCGATGTTTTGATTTTTACTACTTTAACCATACTTATGGAGTCAATGTTTTGATTTTTGAGACTTTACCCTAGACAATCGTGAAGATTTGATAAGCTCTAATCTAGAGACTACTCGTGTAGAGAAACGCCATTGATTTTTGTATTTTATTTATTGTTATTAGCAATATTTTAAAGCGACAAAAGTAAGTCCAGTTAAAACACAAAGCTTTCACTACAAAGGGATTAGGCTCTAAACGTTACCGCCTCGAAAATTTGTTTCATTACCATCCTCAAATTTTCTTTTTACTCGTAAACTCAGAGCTCCGCTTACCAAAGAGTTTTCGGAATAAAAACATTGAGTGAATTGCAGGGTATCCGGTTGATAGCACTATTTCTATAAAAATCGGAGCGGTATTCAGTTTCAATAGTTGAAGCTTCTATTGTTTACTTAGTTGTCGTTTTTGTACCGTACAGGGGAATATCTATTGGGATTTCTGAAAAATACTCACGTGTCTCGTTTGCCTTGCTCTAAATGGAGATCCAAGCCTGTAGCCATAATACAAATGCTTCGTATCGATTCTCTTTCTATCATTACTAATCCTTTGATAAAAACATTCATATCATAACTTTTTGTGTCTTTGAATTAAAATTCTAAAAACCCTTATTAAATTGACAGATCTTTATGAATTACGGAGAAATGGTTTGGCTTAGCACTTAAGTAACAGAAACGAATATTGTCAAAAAATCCTGTCTCATCTTAAAGCGGTATTTGTGGTAAGATTCCTCAGGTTATTGCTTCGAAAGCCACACAAGTACATAGCAAGGTTAAATAAAAACCCTTCGAACAAAGCGGATACGTGAGGCATATTATTTATGTATTGCCGGCCGGTCTAATTACGCTGCCCTTTGTTCTTACCGGGTCGGACCACACTTTACCTATCCTACCATATTGCAGGAGCCCACGAGAAAACACTATTTCACTCTTCAAATACACGCAGAGTATCCATAGTTGAACCAAAAATAAAGTTAATTATAATAAAAACCGATCCCCACACTATCAGATGCTATAAGTTAGATCGGACACTTTATACTGAAGAAAAATTGTACGGTAAATAACGTGATAAAAACCTGTATAAAAACCTATATTTTAAATGATATAACATATGTCCGAGTCTATATAATGAAATAAGGTTACTAATATTAGGTCACTATAAATATAAACAGTTTGCAGTGTGCGAGGGGTCTTAGGCTAACTTGCTTTACCTTTATTTACCCTATGGACATACTGCGTCTATGTAACAAAATTTATGTATGGACGTTGTAATTACGTCGTCTTTTGTTCTCGCTAGCTTGGACCACACTTTACTTTCCTCCTCTTCCAAATATGGCGATAGCTTGCGGTCCACTAACTTGAGGATGCATTGTTTGTTAACAAAATTTAGTTTTAGCATATAAATAGAGGTAAGAGGTCCTTTAATCTGAAACTACATTTACTTGCACAGAGTGATTTATCCAAATTAAATGGCAATAGAATTAAAAGTTTTATTTTGAGTTTTTCAATTCTTAAACAATTCGTTGTGTCTGTGTGTGAACTTTTATTGCATTGATTATACTAGGTATTTTTTCAAGTGTTTCTTTCTTTATGAGTTGTTTGTAAAACTTTATATGTTTGCATATTTTACGACAGTACTAGCGAAGGTATTTGTTATTAGAACAAATATTGTAAAAGCCAGCGAACTCCGACGCTCATAAACGCAATGGTTCGATAAACTTTAATTTACGTTTCATTCCACGCGACCCCAGTTTATCGCTAGCGCTGCAATCATAAGGAGAAAAGAAGCACTACGTTATTCACTCGTAATAAATATTAGAATAGGTGCAGTGATTGCGGGGACAGGTGTCGACTTGAGCCAGGAACGTAAACTGCCCCTCGAAGCTCATTTTATGTAGTAAACCGGCTGAACGAACCTGCTTCCTGACTCGCTATCGCGAAATACAGAAATTTCGTGACAATTTTGGGTTCAGCTAATGTTGGTTGATACTGAATTCGTAACAGTTCACTAACATAGGCTGACCCCGAAATTGACCGCGTATTTTTTGTTGTACTTTTTTTAAAAAACAGTTTTGTCTTTATTACACTCTTTATCTTTATCTTTATTGAAAGGCTCATTGCTTACATAGTGTATTTACCATGTGACCATAATTATAAAATGCTGGTAGAAAAATGTAGAACAAAAGATTAATGTTCAAAAAAGTTGATAAAATTTAAGTAATATAATTACTAAAATATTCAATAACCCCAAAATTAGCTTAGTTAGTGATTAATCCCTTTAAAAAGACATATATTACACGAGTACTTCTCATATTTACAAATATTTGCTTGTAAGGTTGCCGGTGAGACAAACCACCTGCTTATTAGACAAACTGTGGTTTTGGTTTTTATTCTGACGCGAAATTTGCCAAGTTTGCGCGTTATTTTACTGCGGCGCTCGAGGGTAGTATTTTATTCGATACTTTCAATCTTTTTATTTGTCGAACATTCTGAAGGCGAAACTTTTGGCAAAAAATAATTAATCGATTCTAAAGAGTGAAATTCACAGACCCGATTTAGTTACTAGAAAATTTAAACCAAAAACTTTATTATCATAAACTTAGTTGGTACTCCTGCCATCTTGGCACAGGTACAAACAAATCTCGACTGAAATGAACAATGCTTAAAACTTTTAGCCCCACAATCATTTATCCTGGCAACATCCCTGGACCAGGTGAATTATAGGACAAAGTTACGTAAAATTGTGGAAAACAGATTTCGGTGACTCTTAAGCTCGAGTTATTTTCGGACCAACATTGGATGGATTCTAAGCTGAAAAGGTTTCTTGGAAATTTTACCACACGACAAGTTGTGAAAGATAATATGACAGGAACAAAAATATATTATATCTAAAATAAAACATTAATCTTTTTAATTACAGTGGAACATATTTAGAGACGGCTGGAAAGATGGAAATAATAACAATTGCCCTGAAGTGAGACAGCGTAGGGTTTTAAAAGTAGTATTACTAGGGTTGCGAATGTTGCGATGTTCATTAATTTATCTATCGTCGGTACCCACAATCTACTACCGGGCATTATCTTAGGTTTTGTAGCTGCTGTCTACAAACTTAAGTTGTGATGTCTCGGAAAGCGACAAGTACAGTTTGCAATAGAGCATGAGTGAGAGTCGGTGAAGGTGAGCGATTGTCACAGGAGTGATGGTCGAGCCCCGTCCCGCCGCCCCCGGTATTGATTGCCCCAGTTGAGAGCGAGCCGGAAGAAATGAGCGAGCGGGATGCAACTACTGCCCAACGATGCCCAACTCTACTGTGTTGCAGTACATTTTTCTTTAATAAACAATTGATAAATTATCATTATAATGTATTCTTTTTTAAATCAATTTTTTTTGAAAGTTCGTTTAAATTTTGAAATGAAAACTCCAAACGAACTCGCAAAAGCTAGTCTCTTTAGATTTAGCTAAAAGTTTGAACCATCAAAGTAAACAACTTCACAAAGTCGAGCGTGGAAGTGACATCCTGCTTATATCTGTATGAAAGGACTCCGTAATAGCTTCCTCAATCTCGGCGTCAAAGTTCTCATAAGACGCCTTAGTTAAGGCGTTAAGGAGGATAGTAAGAGGCCTTCGGTTCGGTCTTAAAACTTGCCAAAACTTGCGTAACTCGATCTACGCGATCGGCGCTGGCGAGTGATAACTCACAATACGTCGTTAGCATAATAATCATACAATTGACGATTAATCGAAACTTCAAAGTACTTGAGAGTCCGAAAGTTCTTCAAATCTGGTATGATGTTCAACTATTAGACGCTTAGATTCACAGAAGTGGGTGCTGAAACTGAAAGTAATAATTTTCACTCCAGCGGACGAGATGAATAAATATTTACTCGTTGCGAATGCGATGAATACAAACATTGGGGTAACCAATGAAAATATCGAAGTCTATGTACTTACATGTACAATAGTGAATTGATCCACAGTTAGTACTCGATTATTTGCTCTATATGTCGACAAAGAGTCGGCAACAAAGATTAATTTTATGAGCTAGGATATCTGTTTTTTCTTAACCTTTTTTAAAAACCCTTTTATGTTTTTAAACTTTTCAAACTTTTGTAATGTAGAATAATGAATTTAGAAATTCATTGATTGTAAATTTTCCGGTACTTCAATTATGTGTCACTGTATGAAACTTGCAATTTATTTTAAAAAGTTCATTTTATGAGGTTCTTGCCTTCAAATCAAATTCTTTATTACGCTTTCTATTGCCTTGGTAAAGAAAGCCATCATGTCACGTAATAAAACAGAAGCTAGTTAAAATGTTTTTATAAGTACAGCCAAATGGCGATTCGTTGTCCATCGTAAAAGCGTAGTTCATAACCCATGGTTTCATAGCGGGCCTATAATCAGTAATATCGATTTTCCGATAAAACGTCCAACAAGAGAGTGTCTCCTTCGCACGCCGGTAAATTGCAAAGGAATCTGAGCCTTTCACATCCAATGATAATAAAGTGTAAAAAGACTCGTCGTTTTAACGTCCACTTTATGGGCACTTCTCTTCGTATGGCGGAATACCGCGCTGTAAACTCTTTGAATCCATTTTACTCACTTGCAATCGCTGAGGAGTGGTACAGATGTTTTATCATCAAAGGTAGGAAAGACATTCGATCTTGAAGCGCTTGGATCGTGCTGTGGTATGATTAATACATTCTTGATTATCTTAAACAAGCTCGTTGAAGTTAAGTTACATTTCGAACTGTCATAATTTAAGTGAGCACTAGTGAAATAGACAATTAAATAGAAGTACCTTAAAATAAAAATGGATCGCTTTAGGTTCAACTGAAACCGAGTTGGAAGGTAAGCGGCGAGCAGTTTTATTGTCGTATCATTTCAAACTTATCTTCATCACCATAATATTTACGCTTTAAAAACTTCAAACGCAGGCGACCACAAGCGACTCTGCTTACAATTAGTTTTTTTTGCTAGTAAAATGTTAATTGTTTAAGTAGTAAATAAAAATATTTTTCATTTTCATTTTTCATTTATTATTCATATCACGTTTATTTTTCTTCTTTACTCTTGTTTATATTCACCTTTAGATAAACGAAATCAAAATGTCAACATACTGAAACATTTATTTATAAACGTATAAGGATCATGTTATTTTATTTTATATTAAAGAAGGTTACCGGCATGAATCACTAGAGGAGGTCTCTGGGGGGAAATTGGAATAAGCCAATTAAATCATGAACTTAAAAATGAAGTTTTTCAGCAGTAGTATCAAAATATTCGCTTCATATATAAATTTATTTATGTTAATTGCTTAGTTTATAAATCGTGGGTTTATAGCGTGTAAGTTATAAAGTGAGACTAGAACAAATCCGTTCCCGCTCATTTCTTAATTGGATTCTCGAGTTTATTTTATAGATCTGCTTTATATAGACTTAGTTTTATGTCCTTGGATCCGGTTACAAATAATGTCTTCTGATTTTAATTGAATGTCAACCTTGGAAGGGTCTCAAGGGATTTGATAATTACGAGTAGAAGTTTATAGTTCAATTGGTTTCATAATTATGTTAGGTGGAAACTTTTAATAAAAACATAATCTTTATCTTCTATTCAATGTTTCAAATTAAGTAATGCTAGCTTCGCCTCGCGATTTCACTCGCGCAAGTCCCGTCTCCGCGGGAATATCTGGAAAGTTGCCTATGTCACTATCCATCCCTTCAACTAAAATAAAATAAAAACACAGCTAGCAGGCTACTAAATTACTTACATATAATCATTCAAAGACTACCTACCTACCTGTAGATATGAGAAATGACTACCGTACTTGGATACAGCCTTATTTAAACTCTCATGAAAATAAAAATGTATCCAATATTTTCACTTTAAAGCTCATTTATTCGGACATCTAACATTGCTTACAGCAGACCTGTGGAGCAAACTTAATAAATAACTTGGCAACCTTCATAATTTAATTTAGTATCAACCATGAATAAATAAACGGGCACTAGTAATACCTAGCTTGCTTTATCTTGCTATTTTATGTGTGTATCTAAATATGCCCTTCTCTTGTTGGGGTCGTTTCGACGGCCATTAAAATTTTACGAGTGAACTGGCGGAATGAATGCCAGAATTTAATGCTAGAATTGGGTTAAGGAGTTACAGGGCTGACGTACCGATCCAATACTAAAACACTTATCTGAGTTTCTAAATTCGTAGATTGCTACGAACTCGTAGACTGCTACGAAAACTCGTAGCTTTGTGTCGAAAGAAAGAAAAATGTATTCATTTTGTCGGACCTCAAAGATCACTGAAAAATGCAATAATACAAGCAACTTCCTACCCCAGGGAAAAAATCAGGCAAGAACCTGGTGGTGTGGGCCTAGCTTTACAATCGAAATAGTCAAGCTTAAGTGAGAAGCCAGTCAATCAAAGTAAGGCAAGTCAGAACAATAAAAAATAAAAAAAGTGTGAGCTTGGTAAGTATACGCAAACCACAATTTTACATGGTAATGTAGAACACAAAATGATCATAAATTATAAATTTAGTGCTGTTTATCACAATGATTCACGCAGTAAATATTGCCAAAGGATTTTCAAACAGATTCAAAAAAATATCTTTCCATAAATCGAGTTAGATGGTTTTTGAAAATACTTTTCGAAATATTATGTTTCTTAATTTTGATCATCGAGAAGTTGTTACTTTTTCTGTAAAACATTAACAATGACACCATTCTTTTTTAGGGTCGATGTATCAACAGATTCAGATTAATTTAAACCTATACTGAAGTATGTAAGTGCAAGGTCTTTTATAGTACAGTTGTTTGTCTTCTATTGCCTGTTTTTAAAGGGGCTACGATGTAATAAACATACAGATTATTTGTGATACTTTTCAATAAAACATTGAAGTCACTAAATCTGTTTACAATAAGAATCAATTTAGTGCTATAACTATACAGTCAAGCTAATTACTTGCCATAAATTGTAAAACCTTGCTCTAAACACGAAATTTCATCGCCGAAACACGTCATAGAATCAAATACTAATTAAAATATTTGTTCGCTCGACCCAAAAGGATTAAAAAAGTTTCAAATATTCACAACAAGACGCATTTGTTAAAGTCTTCTTGCTCAGTGAATTTAATCGCTTAGTTGTAGGATTAGTCTATTTAGAAAATGGTAATTTAAATGTTGGACGCAAATTTAAATGTATATACTACCAATTTAAATATGGCAGTGATCTGGACCAGAGATATTTATTTATAATAATGATGAACGGCTCGCCCTGGAGCGGGTGTGGCCTCGGTAATATTTAAATTTAAAACTGTATTTCTTTCTATATCATAGCGTTTTCCTAAAGTCATTGTTTTTGTTTTTTTTTGAACTGATTTAATGTTGTATATTATGTGTGGAACAAAATAGTCGACAAAGACCTTTAGCACGACCTTGAATAAATTGTTATTACGGTTCAGAAGGGCGTAGAGTGTGTATTATTTAATTTATTCCACCAAAATTGCCAGCCAATATGTTATTATGAGTTATGTTGGGATTGGGATGCGTAAAGGTATAAACAACGGAACCTTTCAATAGATTTCAGGTTTCGATCCGTGGTTAATAAGTATTCGAAGCACGCGTCCTTTTCTTTGTTTCTTCCGCTTATAACGAGATATTGTGACTTTATACAATAAATAATAATGCTTAGAAATGACACTGATATTTCTTTTCGTATTTGCAAGTCACTTTTGTGATGGAGTTTTAAGACTGCCTAAAATCCTTTGACTTTATGCTTTATGCTAAATTTTAAGCTAGCAATGGTGATGATTAAGACTTGACTTAGTTTAATGACTTGAAACCCGTCCAAATAAACATGTCGTGAGTTGAAAGCTGGTATACCATGCTGCTACCTTACAAATGTAGGTATAGAATACATCATAAACGATATCATCATCATTTATTTACTTGTTAGCCCAGATTCAAGACAATTTTTATGTCGACCATATAAAAATTAATACACTTATTGGCAGATTGGCAGTTCTACGTTCTAGTTTTATTCAATCTCAGATATTGTTCCGCCATTACAATACCGCATACACAGATGATGCGAATATCAAACACCGCATTAGATACACGTTTTCTTATTAAGACGTCGTGTTTGCTGAATAATAATGCCATTATTGAATAGCTTTTCAGCGCATTATGGATAGCGTACAGAATCTCAAGTATTTTGCACAGATTTTATTATTTAATATGAAAAACTTTTAATACTATCAAGCATTTTTTACTCATTGAAGTATTTTGTAGAGGATGTAATATGTGTCCTCGTTAGATCTAATTGACCATAATTTTAGTTATATACATTGACTTTGACTAGCTAGAATTATATAAGCTAGGCTTTAGGCATTTAGCTAAAGTTGATAAATTATTAAAAAAAATATTCACTTCAAAACATGCTTAAATATCTATAGCTATACTAATCCTTTGCATTTACGAATTTCATCCATAATTTTCGGTTCTTTAACATTTACCATTTAACCATACAAATGAGTGGATTACATATTTATGAATTCGTTGGAAATTAAATTAATATTGAACAAAGAGTGAGTCAGACGCTGAATTCTATGAGGCATTATGAAATTTAATTTTAAGCCGAGGGTGCTAATAAGAGATTCAGATTCACCCTTGCTTATCTCTTAATGAGCGTTATGTAACGCTCTCGGGACATCGGAAACCAAAAAGGTCTCAGGTGAATATGGAAAATGTATTTTTGAGGCCTGTATCAATGTAATGAGATGTGCTGAAAATGTGATAAAATTTGATTATTTTATGTTAAAAACTCAAAAGCTCTGGCCTTTGCATCTTTACTAGGTAATTTATACAGCGTCAGGAATCTTTGCCTACACATAACAGTACACTGTAGTGCCTTAATTAATAATTATTTATGTTAACGGATTATAACATAATAATATTATTATTGGTATATTACAAGCATACTTTCGTAGCAGTTACACATATACATTACATACATATACATTAATAATATGAATAGACAATTCACTCACAGAACACAGAATTTTCTTTTATAATTCACCTTTTTTTTAGCTAATAAATGTCAACATCAGATCAAAACATTTGAGAAGTGTAAATTGCTCCCAAAATTTCCAAGAGACAAGATTTTGGTAGGTCATAAAAGCATTATGTGCGTTAGCGTTATGAATGGTCATTCAAATTGTCACTTTCAAAAGGCAGTATAGCAGAAACCATATTAAAACAAGTGTAAAATTATACCGTGTTTACGATTCTTAAGACTGTGTCTTATGTTACATATGCGGTGCTTCTTACCACGGATTGTGGTCGAAGATTACACCAGGTGTTAAAATATTTAATATCAAATGACGGTTGTTTTTCTGTAAACTTAAAATTAAAGGAAGTTTCAAGAAAACGTCTGGCAGTTAGTATAGGCTTGCCCAGCACCTAAACCACCCTCTCAGCTTCACATCTTATTATATTATATTAGCTTAAAACACAACTTATTAAAATTTCTCGAATAGAATAAATTACACGTATAATTATATATTCAATGTAAGATAAAGTAATAATTATAATAATATTATTATAAAAAATACTTCAAATAAGTATATTATATTTGAAATATTTTTTTTTCGGATTTCACCATAAAATTAAACAAATCTATCAGTTTTGGATATTATTTTTTTACACCCAGTAAATGTGTGTTCAACAATCAATCTTACAATGTTTACAAGTTGACCCGGTTTTATGGCTGTGCTCTATTTTCTTGCTTGAACTTACTTTACGATGCTGGCTGGTCATGCGTTGTTAATAACTGCGCTGAACTGTATGAGCTAAGGAATTATTTTAGAGTATCTCAGACCATAGCAAATGTGTAATCCCGATGGGTTTTATTACTTATCTGGTGATGAGTGGTTCGACAAGGCATCAGCAATAAGGTGAGTTAGCATCGATGGGTTTTTAGTCGGTATGCCATAATTGGAGAATTCGACATACCCGAGCTGAGGGCATGCATAAAACATATTCCTTTTGTAAAAAAGAAACAAAAAAATAAAGGGATTAGGTACACGTTTTTAATGTAAAAACCACTAGGTACTGTTCAAATACTTGTTTAAGCTAAGCCACCTTTAATCGTACGCAATGGATCCATAGCATTAAATGGGTCGTATTATTTATATGAAAAGTCACACAAGTGTGTCCACCAATTTGCAACGCTCGAATCTGCACATTTCTATACAAAGAAAACTACGATCCATTTGAAGCGATGCGTACGATGCTGAAAGGTGGACGTTTACCTTCACATCGATGTTTGTTTACCTTTTCATCTCTTGTATATTTGTTGGTTTACTCAATCGTGTCATCGAATAAGTCTCAATGTTCATGCCATTATTGTATTTGTTTAAGCGTGACGTCACACCAGCACTATAGTGCACATAATGTCCGTCTGCAACTATTCTCGTTATCTTAGACCATTGAAAACGTGCAAACCGTAATAGAGCACCGGATGGCAGGTCATGGCTGGCTATACTGCTTATCTGCCACCGCAAAGTGCACCTTAAATGTTTCGCGAACATTACAACTACTCAGATAGCTGTTATAGCGTCTACGGTCGGAACAAACTACGATTAAACCAAACCGAGTGAATCGGGAATGTTTCCTTTGTTTTTATCTGGTTTTGTTTACAAGATTCTACTCTCATTACTTAAAGAGTTGTGAAAAACAAATAACTTTAAGTTATTATATTACCACAACGACACCGACCATTTTTTGCGTGTAAGACGTGAGTGTGATGACCACCGTTCAAAATAAGAATACATCTGTTAGTTGTGAGGAACTGAAATCGGTAAACATCTTGGCTATTTTCTCAGTTACGTCCATGTATATAGAAAATGCTGACTAGGCAACTCAGCCTAAAAAAAAGTAGTTTGGCCAACCTCTTCCGTCTAAACTATTCTTTATAAAATAATTGTACCTATGTCTCTATAAACTGGTAAATGTAAAATCTAGGCATGTGACTTACATATGTTATTCCAATATAAACTTCACGTATGTTATATTTATCTTAAGATGCAACCTCTTTCATCAAGCGAGAGCTTAATTATATTCCTCAAACCTGTCCTTTCACTTCTAACGTCTGAGAATTGCATTCAATGTTGAATACCATTTAAGCTGCTTACAGTAAAGTCTACGCTTTCGTACAAATAGCATTATAACTAACTCGCACCGAGTTAGAGATAAAACGCACTAAGACACAGCTAATGTTATGTGACTTACTATCACTAATTGGTTCTGGAACAAACAGGAACAGGTAGTGTGCCAAGTACTGCGGATGTGTGCTTCACTTACTTTCAACGGGGAAATCCTGATATCAAACATTCGTTCGTCAGTTCACTTCCTAATTCACCTTTAGTATATGTGTTTCGAAACATTTAATTAAGAGATTTAATGAATAGACTGTGTTCTGTTCTTTTTTATTCTTCATTGTATTAATTTGTTTATCGGCTACCTTATTAGCTAAATACCTTGTAGATATTACTAGTAACAAATAAATTTTTAACAAATAAATTCCAAGGCTCTCTGCGCCTTATAAAAAATTAACCGCAATTTAAAATATTCACATTTTAGTTTTAGGCCCTGAATTCAGTGGCTCCCGTGAATAGTCTCGTATCTGCGTGGCTCGTTCCCTCTTACCTATTAACAACTATTGTTTAAACCAACTGGACTGTACCATATTCTGTTGCCAAGTCAATTTTAAATGGGAATTTTAACAAAAACCTCCAATGCTCTAGGGATCTCTCGAATCCAATTTACAATTCTCTGCATTTAAATAGTTAGCGATAGTGTATTTGGAAGTTAAATTACTTTAATAACTGTCGAAAACAGATGTAGAACTTTAATGGTCTAATTATAAGCAATCAAAACATTTATTTGTGGAATAATTATAATTATCTTCTGTTAATAGGTTCACGTTAAAAGCCTCCATTACTATTATAAGTAAAGTAAATATAGACTTTTATTTATAAAGATCCCATAAAACATTTTAGTCAGAATTTATCCTTTTAATATTCGATATCCATTTTGTACTGGTTTTTCATGAGCTATCTTGAACAGTGGGGTGATTCTGTAGGAAGTTGCTTTTAGTTATTTGTGTTTAACACAAGTCAATACCTCTGTTTTCGAGACTTTTTGTTATATAATGACACCATGCTTAATAATAGCAACGAACAAAAACGCTTATCATGTACGTGAAAATCTCTAAAATCAACCGGTCCATTTTCTCGGGGGCTCCGAAAGGCTAACATATAGGGTTACAATATCAGTCGCGACTAATGGACACTTATGGCGACGAGCCTTTTGAACGCCGATGTTTTGACACCCCGTTATAACCCACCACCAGTGTGCGGTGGGCTAACACGTCGAAAGTACCCGTCATTATGTGGGTAATATCACTTACAATATCGATAAAGGTCTATCTTACCAGCAATACATTCAAAATATTTGGGTCATTGATGGAAAATCTGATCTTTTGAGCATGATTTTTAAATCTATTAAATATCTAATCTTAACTCGCTCATTACATAATTTAAGTACTTCTTTACGGATTATTTACATGATCATCAAGATATCTGGAATCAGATCATCAGATATCACAAAAACGTGGCAGAAATTAAAAATCTATTAAAACAAAACAAACTTCGTGAGAAGAGATTAATTCTGCACTCATTTAGGTGCATTTTTGTTCATAACTCTGAAGATCCTTATCAGATCCTCAATTGTTTTAGAACCACACGGAAGACAACAGTTTTCAAAAAAGAATAGGCTACTTGACTCATATCAAATTTGACCCAATAAATTAGTATTTCCTGAAGTACTTTCCTTGCAAAACCAAAATATAATAATTTCAGTTAATCAAAGTCCATGATGCTTGCATAATTTCAATTTAAAAAACGGTTTCTTTTTTTTTTTCATTGGAACGCTGAAAACGCTACGGCCATTTTGGTGACGTCATTATTATCGGAATTATACAAATGTCACATAACTAAAACCAATTTACAGTAATGCCAACTTTTCAAAATGTGCATGTTCCCTAGACGTAAATCACGAAAATTATTGTTTTGAATACGAATGACGTCATAGCACAGATAAATCCATAGACCAATATGGCGGTAGCGTTTTCACCTGTTTTTGAAAAGTAGAACTTTTAAAATAAAATTTTGCGGTTTCTTAGGTCCAAAAAAATATGGTAGTATTTTTTTTGGTCTAAAAGAACAATTATTTATCATATAAGAGCTACATAAAAATAGAGTCAACTAGCCTATTCTCCGAATTAGCTATCGAATGATAACAAAACAAATGATTATGAATAACTTTATTTGGGAAAATCAGTTGAGAAGCGTTTCATTAATATTTCAGATCATTAAGTAAATGTGAAATTGAAAGTGGGACCGACCCAAAATTTGGATAGCATTAAAAGCCCGTTATAATCCGTACATAGTCCGTAACTCATACTTGACTTTACGAAGGTAGATTATTCAGTATGACTACCTTACCTATACAAACAGACCAAATGGGTATTATAAAGTTTAGTTTATAGTACAGAATTTCAAAGTACCGAACATTCATCAAACTTTAATTTACCTTATTTCGTATAAAACAGCTTGACATAAACAAATGGTTACAATTTATAAAACTGATTTAAATTTCGTAAGATGAGATATATTTCTTATACTCTCAGTTTGTTCATAACTTCATTATCAGATCCTCAACATTTTCTTATAGGACCACTTCACAACATTTTTTCCAATACATTTCTAATTAATCCTTTAATTTTAGTAGCGTTTACAATTGTACAAATTAAGCAAACAATACATTTGAGTCCGACTCTCATAGTTAATCCAAACATTGTCCAACATCAAAACAGAAGCGCAACAGCAAGTGAAATGTTCCCAATCAAAATAAAACACGACATTCTACCCAATTTTGGCGGAGGAGCCTTCAAAATGCAGACACGACGGCTCATAAATGCAACAGGATCTGTCTCGTGTCGCGAGCGCCATACAACGACACTCACCATTAGTTTACATACAAATGACACAGCTGAGTATATTTAGCTGGTGTAATGGTTACAGAGATGTTGTTTTAGTAAGAGTTTGGACTCAGTGATGCAATATAAGTTTTGAATTTGACAGTTTTTACTTATTTATAGGAAAACCAACAGCTTCATTGCAGATAACAGATAAGTATAGAAACAGAAAGGCAATTACAGGTTTTTACGATTAGATTTTTTGCTGCTTGTGGTCTCTATTATAACAGTGTTGTTTTACGCATCGATTCAAGTCCATACATAACTGCAAAGACTGTAGCAACGTGGAAACCTTATTTTATAGTAAGAATGGATCGCCGTTACGACAAGGTATTCGTGCCTTCGCTCTCATTAAAGCTCATACATTGCTTTGCACTTTTTGCATGTTTTTTTTTTTTAGTTTTTTTATGTTTTTATTTATAGATCGCATCATCTTACAGGTTAAAAGCCAATTCCACTCCTCTTGATCATAAGCTAAACTGTACAAATATATCTTAAGAATGGATGATTTTGTAATTTTTAAAAGTGAAGTAACTGTTGCCCAATTTTGCTATTACCACCATTAGTTTACATACAAATGGGCGTCGTTTTACATAATCCATCGTACACAGCGCCGGTAATTTGTTGCAAGCGTGCGGATAAGCAAATTGATCGCAGCCTTCATATCGCAACCCGATAGCTGAAGCGATAGCTTATCGATGCTCACGACTCTGCTGTATTTGTTTACATTGCAATTTTTTTAGTATATATTTTTCTTCTTCTTTAGGGGTCAATGTTTCGACATAATTTTAATTAAATTATATTTGCCAGAGCTGTCGTACATATTTTTTCGGCACAGGTGAGGATACTACGGGGTGGGACACTTCCATACAATGACAGATTTGGGGTTTTTATTTGAGAAATGCGCCATCTACTATTTGGATCCGGTTGCATATCACATCTAGTTGCTTTATACTGTCACAGATGACAGCACAATCGACAAAAAATAATTTCTTGAAATAAAAAAATACATAGAATATTATTACAAAATTTTAAAATATTTATAAACGAGTTCAATTAAAACTCGTTTAAAAATATTTTAAAATTTTGTGTAGTTTTGCTGAGTTTAATAATTATAATAGCAACACAGAATTGATTTTGATTGTCAATTGTCATGTCACAAATTAAATTACAAATATGGCGACTGCTCCTGCGTTTGCGCTTGTTTGTAGTTTTGTTCCATATTTGTACTTTTCTTCGTGAAATTAATCCGCCGATCCGCGTTGAGTTGAGTCCTCTCCTCCGTAGTGAAGTGTGAATTTCCCGAAGTTATTGTGCGAGTCGAGCTTTTAGTTCCTCCACTATTCCTGTGCATGTGTGTGTATTTTGCGACCAGAACGCTACGTTTGTGCTGTTTCTTTGCGATATAGACGCTCGTGATTTGTGTTCATCATGCCTAAACGTTGTGCATTAGGATGTTCTAACAGTAAGTATACTCTTTGTATATATTTCTCACTTCAAATTACAAGCTTGTTCATAATGCAATCCGGCATCATTTTTAGGGTTCCGTACCCAAAGGGTAAACCGGGACCCTATTACTAAGCCTCAGCTGTCTGTCTGTCCGTCTGTCTCCAGGCTGTATCTCTCAAACCGTGTTAGCTAGAAAGCTGATATTTTCAAAAACGATGTATTTTTGTTGCCGCTAGAACAACAAATACTAAAAGTTAATAAAAAAAAATATTAAGGGCGGCTCCCATTCAATAAACGTGTTTTTTCGTATTTTTTTGCTCAATATTAAAAAAGGTAACAGGTAGACGCTTCAAATTTTCACAGAATATTTACATGTGTAATAAATAATTAAATAACAATAAATATGAAAGGGGGGCTTCCGTACAGCAACATAATTTATAAGCAATTTTTACACAAATTGAGCAATAGATTTTACCAAACTACAACAAATCTGATTTTCTATTATAGATGATAGTCTGGAACCCTTCGTACATGAGTCCGACTCGCACTTAACCGGTTTTTTAGTCTGACTAACTAGATGAAAACTAAAAGTGATCTTTTTTTTTTCAGAGAACATCTACCATAGATTTCCACATCCAGAAAAGAATCCTGACTGTTTTAAGGCTTGGGTTCATATAGTGGGTGGGAAGTTAGATAGTCCTGCTGATTATGAACTTTATAGAAAGAAGGTCATCTGTGATATCCATTTTACAGACAAGGACAGGAACCGTTATAAACGGTTAAATTTTCTAGCTGTGCCATCACTTCATCTTCCTGGTAAGATATACATAATTTTTTTTAATTCAGGCATTATAACTTACCTATTACTGGGCTATTTATTATAACTCATTGAAGTTAGTATTTTACAAACATTGCGCACATTAAGCAAAACCATGATGTTTTACCCAACATCACTTCGACTGTAGTCTACATAGCTACTAGTATTGGATCATTTTTATGCTTATTTATTAGTATTTATTTAGGTACATTTACTAGCTTCTATGTTCACATTAAAGTAGAAAATTACTCAATAATACCTACAGTAGTTCTCTAATGGTAAAAGCAATTTTGACCTCTGCCTACTCCTTTGGAGATAAAAGATGTGATGTTTTTTTCTTTTTTCTTCCTTGTTTTCAACTGATTCACTTAATACAAATAATGGTGTTATTTGTTTTTATTTAAAAAAATAAAATACCAACAAGAGATAACCTCTTAAATTTTAATAATAATAATAATATTATTATTTGTTTATTTTTCAGGCAAGTCTGATAAAGCTAGTACTACAGAAAAAGTTTTCCTAGCACCTGAACCTGTGATTGAGGAAAGCATCCTTACTGCACTAAAACCGACCCTGGCAGGTACGTACAAGTTACATAATTATGTATTCTAATTATCAAAAAAGCTGTTAAAGAATCATTTCATGGAATTTTGGCTACAATCAAAGTAAAAAGGCATAAAACTCAAAAAAAAAATCGGTTGATTTTTGTTTTGCAATATAAAAAATTAACCTTGTTTACAAGGTAAAAATATAGCTTGCTATGGGGAAAGAAATTTTGAAGTGGTTCAAACAGTTTTAAGAATTTTTGCGATAAATAATTGTTATACACAAAACAAACAAAATCCAAATGTTTTCTTTTTATTTATAACTTTTGTTTGAACCTGATGTTTCGGAGGCTGTACAGCTTCTATGGTCACAGGCAGACTCTCTGAGTCTGAGTAAAATACACACAAAAATTTCACGTCACAACAGATCACACGTTAAAACAGTGTTTTATTATAAGAATTTATTTTCTTATTTTACAGGCAAGTCTGATGAAGCTGGTACTTCAGAAAAAGTTTTCCTTGCACCTGAACCTGTGATTGAGGAAAGCATTCTTACTGCACTAAAACCGACCCTGGCAGGTATGTACAAGTTACATTATACGGATTCTGAAAAGGCTATTTAAGAATCACTATTCATTCTTTTGGCTTAGATCAAAGTTTAACACTGATCTAAGCCAAACATGGAGATGAGAAAAGGCTATTAAAGAAAGACAAAATACATTTTGTATTAAATGTACAAACAAAAGTTATTTTAAATTTGACTTATTTTTTAAGTGTAACAATAGTCTAGCTAGGTGGCATCAGCATTTTCAACAGGTCATTGTCATTCATCAGTCGTCATTCATATTTGTTAAAACAAGTGGAATTTAATAGTATAAATAAATAGATATAAATATATGTTATACATAACTATATTATATTCAGTAGATAATACCGAATTATACACATTGTAATGTTACTTTATGTATTAACTACCAATATTTCTAATGTATTTTTTTTACATTACAGAAAACTCTGCCAGAATCATAAGGTCAGAACACAATTATTGCCAACTGCAGAAGAAAGGAACAAATAAAAACAAAAGTAAGTTATTCTTTAGATTGTTTACGGGAATTGGTGAACCAAACAATATCTGTCAAAATTAATACATATAGCATAGCATACAATTGCTATTTAGCTTAGTTTGACACTAACAAAATTGTGTTTATTCAGGTAATAATAAGCAGCAGGAGGTGCCGTCATTCTGGTTGAATCAACTGAAAACAACAAGACGAAAAATGAAATTGTTTCAATCTAACTTGATGAGATCACAGAAGAGAAACCAAAACCTTCGATCAAGAATAGCCAGTGCTGAAAAAATGTCTGCTGACCTCTTATTTAAAAAACTGACATGCAACATGACAATAGCAGCAAAAATTTTCACAAAAATGCAGTACAGCCAGACAAGAAATAAGCCTTCTGGACGCAGATTCACCCTTGAAGAAAAAGTGCTCTCACTCTCTTTATATAAGAAGAGTCCGAGAAGCTACCCTCTTTTAACAAAATTTTTCACATTGCCTTCAACAAAATCTTTGAAGAGACTCTTAACAAAAATAGAAGTGGGACCAGGGCTTAATAAATGTATATTTTTAAAAATTAAAAATACAGTCAAGGAGCTATGTCCAGAAGACAGATTGTGCAGCCTTATATTCGACGAAATGTCGATTTCTCCACAAATTCATTATAATGCTGCACAAGATGTACTTAGTGGGTTCACATTAAGTGGTGAAAAAATTGCAGACCATGTATTAGTCTTCATGGTGAAGGGAATAAGACAAAAATTCAAGCAACCTATTGCTTATTATTTCACCAACGCTTTAAATAAGGCAAAATTAAAAGAACTATTAAAAAAAATTGTTTTGTATGTATAAAGTACAGGATTGAAAGTTGCATGCACTGTGTGCGATCAAAGCACAGTCAATGTTAGTGTTATCAATGAATTGATAGAAGACACAAGGAGACAATATTTAAGAGAAGAAAAGCCATGGAATAAAGAAATAATTAAAATAGGGAATACAAAATTAATTCCTTTATTTGATGTTCCACACTTGTTAAAAGGAATCAGGAATAATTTATTAACTAAAGATTTAAAATACTATGATTTTGAAGAGGAGTGTGAAAAAATTGTTAAATGGGACTATTACAAGCTAACATATGAAGCAGACAAATCATATGGGGAACTAAAATGCTTATACAAAATCACGGATGAGCATATTTATGTAGAAAAGATGAGAAAAATGAAGGTGAAACCAGCAGCCCAAATTTTTAGCCACACAATGGCTGCGACTGCAGGACATCTTGTGGCAAGAGGAGAAATCCCACAAGAATGCCAAAATTTGGTAAAATTTACCAAATTAATTGATAATCTTTTTGATTCCCTAAATGGAAATACATTTCATGTACCTGATGGTAAAATGTATAAAGGTTGTGTACGAAGAAATAGTGTCCACCATGGTTTGTGGAAAAATGCTGTAAAAGTATTAAAAACAGTAAAATTTGTAAAAAAAATTAAAGAAAATAACAATATCCGTTTAATTGAAACAAAAGCAATACCATCTGTAAAGAACTTAATACGCACAATTGAAGGAATTCAACAAATATGGATATTATTGTCTCAAACGTATTCATTTGATGCTATGTTAACTCGTAATTTTAATCAGGACCCACTAGAGAATTTCTTTGGGAATATCAGAAGTTATGGGGCGAGAAATACGGCACCAGACACGGTGGCGTTCGAAGGGGCCTTTAAGTCCCTACTGATAAATAATTTTAACTCGCCCCATTCTCTATACGCAAACTGCGAAAAAGACGACAACTGTTGTTTGCTAAATTTAGATTTTTTTTTAAAAGAAACGTCTTTTTCGGCGCCATCGACTTCTGATATTCCCAGCCCAATTGATGAGGAGGTGCCACAATTTTCTGAAAGCACAGAAGACGAAATTGTGGTACCTTACATTAATTTAAATACATCAGTAAATGATGTTGGTCAGGGCAATTATGTGTGTGGGTGGGTCCTGCAAAGATGCATTAAAAATGTAAGCAAAAGCTGCAAAGTTTGCAAAAAAAATATGTATGGCGACCCCGAGAGCTCATCAAATGAATACATAAGAGCCAAAGAGTACAATAAAAAAAAAAAATCTTTAATATACCCATCAAAACCTATGGAAAAATGTTTCGTCCAAATACAAAATTTGGTGATGGACATATTAAAAAAAGATGTACCTAAAAAAGGACTTAAACAAAAAATTAAAATGTTCAGTGACATATTTGTTGACTTTCCTTTTAATTGTGATCAACACAAAGTTAAGTTAAAAAACTATTTTGAAACCACTACAATTCATGTAATCATATACAGTTGGTGTCGTTCAATAAATCGGATTTTGTCTGGTAAAATTACTTATGATGGTGAGGATGAATTAAAAACAGCAGCACAAATTTATAAAAATAAACATAAACATTCAATAAATAAATAAATTGTAAAAAAATCTTTGTTATTATTTATGTATCCGCTCACTTTCTGAAACTTGTGCTTAGACTTCAGCTTCTTACTATTTTACTATATTCAAGTTGATAAAATTTTACTTAATTTGTTGTCTCTCAACTTCATCAACTTGAAGACAAGTAAAATAGTAAAAAGCTGAAGTCTAAGCACCTTTGCGGAAGTAATAAAGTGTCTATAGCCATACCTACCTATAGCTATACATAACACTAGTTTGTGGATGCAAATAATAGATGGCATTGTTTCTCAAATTGACATTAGCGGTATTCAAAAAATTCTGCGAGTGGGCTCTCTATAGGGATACTAATATAAATCTTATGAAAAAAATTATCCTCGTCATACAATCACTCGTCACAAACTCAATCCCACAAACCACAGGTATCTTTACAAAAATATTACATCGAAACATGGTTCTCGCTGTCATATCGTTCGTTAACGCGCATAGATTTTTATGTATGCCAAAACTAGTTTTTAGAAGGATTCCTGATGCCATATCACATGCGGGGAGACTTTTTATTTTCCATTTTTGTATTGGATTTCCAGCGATGTTTGACGTTGCCGTGAAATAAATAAGGATGTTGGTGAATAGAAGTGAAACAGCCTGAAAATTTCTTGTTTATGTTTTTGTCGACGTTTTATTTATTTTCACTCGGAGGACACAAGTATTTCAGTAGTTAATTTAAATTTAAGTGTTTAGTATTTTTTATTAAGGAACAAATAAAAACAGACATTAACAAAAAATACCTATACTAGGTATATACTCGTAAGTAACACAACAGTGCAGCTGATACGAAACTCTCTGCACTTGTCGTTAAACATACAATATTACTTACTACAAAAAAACAAAGCAACTTTACCAGGTTAGATGAATATCACTTCTATGCGCTGTTATGATTGTTAGTGTTACAGTAGATACCACTGAATTGTAAATACAATATGGTACCAGAACAAGCTGCTAACGAACGCTAGGAAACGACAGTGTCGTACAATAAAGTACGTACAGGAATATATGAATATGGGGACATCGTAGGGTTTTGGGGGGGGGGTTCGGGGGGGGGGGGGTTGTGATACTTAATTGCTTATGCACTTAATCATTATAATTATGTTTATTTGGTAAAATCTTTCTTTTTCAAGGTTTTGTACCTTGCCAACGGGTTCTTAAGATTATACATGTATCTTTATGTTTTAAGCCTTATTTTGCAGTAATAAATAGTACGAAGCCTTTCTTCTGCTTGGCCTTTTATTACTCATTGCGATCAACTTTAATTAGGTATTCATTTAGGTATAACGTTAGTAAGTTACACTTATAATTGGTAATAGGCATGAAGGATAAATTTTAGGCAAGCTAATCAAAATATAAAAACAATGTTTATTTCCAAGAAAACATTACGTATTGCCGTTGGCGAAGGTTTTCTCGGAAAATTAAGAAACATGAGTCGAGACACGTGTAGAGATTATTACATTGAACTTTCAGAATTTCATTTAGTATTCTGTATTTTAGAAATTTCGGAGCATTCCCGTAGTTTCGTAGCACTTCCCGTAGTATCGTAGCAGTTTCCGTAGCTTCGTAGCGCTTGTGAGTAACAGTAAACCAGGAGAGTCAAATAAAAACTTTAGTAACTTTGTTACTTTGGATTATAATGAAGAAAGTTTAGTAACATACTCGAAGTCAAACTATTGACTTTTTAAAACGGTTAGTATATATACTGAGTGGCACAACTACAACAAGTATGTGTGTTTCTGTTTGTTTGTTTGTCCGTCTTTCACGGCAAAACGGAGCGACGAAAAGACGTGATTTTTTGTTGTGATAGTTAAAGAGATGGAGGGTGACATAGGCTACTTTTTATCCCGATATTCCCGCGAGAATGGGACTTACGCGGGTAAAACCGCGGGAGGCAGCTAGTACTTCATAAAGTACTAGAAGCACGTCCCGGCTTTGCACGGGTGTACTAATAATGCTACCGAGACAAAAATATAGCCTATAGTACTAGATAGCGCTAGTATAAATGACCCGATTCTAGATCGCGATGACGAAAACGCGCGGCGCGGAATGACCTCCCCATACAATCAAACCAACATTATCTCTTTTTAATATTAGTAGAGATAAGCAAGCCAGTCGGCAAGCTATCAGAGCCTTTGTTTCTTTCTGTATTGATACAAACGCACAGCGTCTGCGAATTTAAAGTCACATAGATTCTTAAGTGTTCTTACCTCACGTATATACAAGCTCTATGTAGAATTGTCAGGCTCACAGCCCGAGCGTCTGCCTCCACGCGTCACTATTTTGCATATAAATGGTCGCGCTATAATCCCTCCAACAATAGCTTTAATTTGTTCCGTGTGCACGTATAGATCGTCTGGATTCACTGTTAATGCACCCTCGGTTGAATATTTCGGTGAGAAAACAGGTACAAATTTTGTGTTGTAATTGTAACCATATTGAAAAAAATGAAAATGAAATAATATATGATCACGAATGGTAATCCCAGGGAGCGGTAGACAAATGAATATAAGGGGAAATAACCCAAAAATGAGATGTAGGTTATAATCTTATCTCGTTACCTTTAATTATCATTCGTGTAAATGGATGTTTTTAAAAATATAGTTAATGCAGATTTTCGATAAGTAGTTTAGCGCTCAGATGGTAATGGCAATAGCGGTCACCCATCCAAGTTGTGACCGCTTAGCTTAGATTTTGCTTAACATCATAGATCTATCAAGAACGTCTTAGCAAGCTACGCCTCGAGCGTGAGGTTCTGTATAAAATTACCATATGTTTTTTATTCAATTAACTTTGACATTGTGTGCTATTACCATAAATGCGAAAGTTTGATACCTGAATATTTAATAACTCAATCATGCCTCCGCGCCTACGGCTAGATTAGGCTAAACTTTGTGACTTTCCTAAATATTATAATAATTTTATAACCCTGAGGTAGCTTTTATCAGAATACCTATTATCAATATTATTGATCTCTACCACCTTCTTCTTTTTCACCGCACACATGAAGATATAAAATATTAGACCTGCTAAATTTCAAGTTGGCTAATTAACTTATCGAGAGACCATAGTTTGCAAACACGAATAAATATGCATCGTATAATTATTTGGGGAGTCAAAGGCATAGCAAAATATAAATCTGGCATTATTCTTTTATCAAGCATGTATGTCGCATAACACAAATTGCCAAATTTATCAATATTTTCCATAAACCATTTCAGTGAGGTTAAATAATTCCACTGACCCACTGAAGAAGCTACAAACAAATTTGTTAGTCAGTGCCAGGTCAGTTAGCAAATTAATTCAGTTTCCGCCTATTAGTAGCGGACTGTCAGCGCAGGTGGCGCCCTCTTACCGGGCGGGATTTTCAGGAAACGCAGCATTAATTCAACTTCTCTTGCTGTCAAATAAACTGGTAGTGGTACATGCGAGTTCTGACTTCTATCCTCCTACTTACCGTTTTGAATTTCAAGTTACTTTGTTCTATGTTGGATTCGGCTTATAAATTTTGAAATAAAAAGGTGCCAATTTAAAACATTTATACATACAAGCTTAAGCTTTCACTCTCTTGGTAGCTAGATAAAAATAAGCCTAATTGTTATAGCTGGTTTTATACAAATGGATACTTCAACCAAAATGGGTTTTGTGTGAAAAAGTCACAAACATCTATAAATCCGTACAAATTTTCTCGTTCATAATATTAAGAGATTAGTTGTTACATTTGATCCAATACAAAAACAAAACAGTTTTATATTTTCTGTTCATGGTTCATTCCAAAAAGTTCGCTGTCAAAACGCAATTTGACTAGTTTCTCGTCCCTTTGAGGCTATATTTCGGGGGTCACTGCTGCTGACACTTGTGACGGGCGCCAAAACCTAACACTGGACCAACTACGGGAGGTTCACAAACAACATTCAACTCGAATTAATTCCTGTGAAGTCGAAATTACGAAGAAATTCTAAAGTATTGCACTTTTTATAAACGTTTTACTGTCCTTATCATTTTACATTTTGTCTCATAATGATTATTAAACAACGAGGAAATCGCAATACTATTATAATATAGCAGTACATAGTTATTAAGTCGTTTTTGTAAAATTTGTAAAGAGATGTACGTATAGATATATGTAGATAGATAGACGTTATTTTTTTTGCAAAATTTTTTGAGAAAGCCCTAGTTAGTAAAACTAAATAAAGTTACAATTAAAATCGAGTCGAGTATCAGAAGTAAAGGTCTACACCAAATCGAATCTAAAAATACGACCAAAAACTATATTTCAATGTTTACAACCGTTGACAGACTGTAACTGAGTAAACTATAACTTTACGAGGTAGGTACGAATTTAATTATTTTTGAGTAAATACATTTATTCGCAGAAAACCAACTAATACATAATTACATTAACTTTACAAAATACAATTATAACTAGTTGAAACACCTCGTTAAAACGATCTAAAGGTAGCTCAACTGATCCAAACCACAGACAGACTTGTTATTATTTTTATCCATAAAACCCTAAGGTGTCATGTTTTTTAAAGATAACTAACGACCCGTTTGAACAACAAATTAATAATAATTAATCAATTTATTAATCTTAAATCTTAAATTCTACTTTAGTTATAAAATAGACAAAAGATCCATGGATTCAAATTTCAAACCTTCAGATTGAAAATTGAGGCCCTAATCCACATGAAATGATTTACGAAGCGCTCAAATGATAATGCCGCTTGCGGTCACCCATCCAAATAGTGACCTTTGATGATCTATCAAGAACACACAAGCTTCGTCACGAGCACTTTATTTAACCAACTTTGTACTAATAAGAGCTCAGTCAGATAATAGTAATCTTGTTTAGGGATTCAATTAAAATTCAAATTCGTATTCATATTATACAGAGACAGGTAAATGGGTAAACAGCATGTTTATAATGTTAACGATCTTCATGCCGCAAACAACTTTGAAACACCCTTAGCACCAGTTTCAACAAAAAAAACCGATAGGACGTTGTGAAAACCTGAAAACGGTCAAATAATTGCATAGACGCGGAATAAAAAGGTAAATTGAAGCAATATTTAACTTCTATGGTTTAAACAATGCTAAGATCATGCAAATCATGACAGTTAACTTAATTGTGTGCAACAGGCAAATATATTTTGTGTAAATGGGACTTATCATCACTACATAGTATAAAACAAAGTCGCTTTCTCAGTCCCTATATCCCTATGTCCTTATGTATGCTTAAATCTTTAGAACTACGCAACGGATTTTAATGCGGTTTTTATAGAGGAATATAACGGATTATAATAGAGGGATTGAGAGATAAAGTGTGATTCAAGAGGTAGGTTTAGATGCATAATTATTGGACCCCGTGCGAAGCCGGGGCGGGTCGCTAGTTAGTTAATAAACCGAGAGCACCAGTAAATCCTGCTCGAAGCACTGGCCTGCCTGCCAGATGGAGATGACATCTCTTTGAAGATAAAGGCGGGAGATAATTTTGCAATTTTCGTTCCGAGAGTTTAGCGATATACATAGGTAGGCAGGTAACGTCTCATGTTGTTCGAATTATCTTATGGTGAGGCAATTTTTGGTGACGGATTTGAAACAGGAATAAAGTCATGACGGTTGTAAGAATGAGGTGGTATTCTTTAGGAAATAAATTGGAGTTGAAATGAGATGTATTATGGTTTTAAAACATGTTTTTTTATAAAAAACTTACTTATTTACTAAGAAATGATTATGGTCTATAACATACAGCTGATTCAGATATGCCTGAACTTGGGATTCTGAAAATGTTCAGTAAAGAGTTAGGTAGCCTCTGTTTAATACTGAAGCTGTAAACTTCTCCAAACATTATGGTATATTTTCCCATGACATAAGCTCTGCCTACTTTAAAGATAGATCTATTTCTATGAGAGATTATGGCAATACAATACAAATTCATTTATTTTGGAAAACTAGAGTGACATACATTGACATACAGAAATAGGTAAACAGTCGAAGATACCTAATGAACAGAAAAACGAACTCAGCATGTGCTGGCCGTAGTATGACCGCAGTATAACGGCGATAATCTTCAATGAAACAGCATCGTATCTCGGTAAAGCTTGGCTCCACTAGACATTTCATTTATGAAGAGAACTGATTGATCCCAATTACCAATTTGGAACTTTGATCGATGTTAGATTGAGAATTCGGATTTTCATTTCTTCAAAAGTTAGGCACTGATTTGATTCGGTTTTATTGAGAAGTTAGATAGATCTTATGAGTTCAAAAAGTTTATTAGCTTTGTATATTTTGCTTACGATGGAGCGAAAGATAAAAATGATAAAAATTATAAATAAAAAGTTGTTGTGATAAGTCACTAAAATAAATTATTCACCTAAAGTTATCGTCGATTTAGATACAAGTACCGATAATGTATAGATACATTCGGAGATTCTTCATCTGGGTATGAGCATGTTCATGTCACTCATAACGATCGCTACTCACATATTAATTTCCAAGATAGTTTTGAAAGTAAATTATTATAATTGTAAGGTTGGTGTTCACTTGATACATGTAAAGTTGCCCGAGTGTAAGGTTTCTAACGGAGACGTGTATGAGGGCATACACGATATCAGGATGGACGAGTGTAAGGTTCGAATCATTTATTGGTTAAAAACTACGTAAATTGATGCAATGTTTAACATAATGAATTATAAATAATGTCATTATACTTAAGCGTTATTTTAAGGATTTCTAGAATGAGTAATATAATGTAAAAATGTTAAAATTAGTTTAAAAAGTCCGAGTAATGATGGGAGGTTTCCGGTCGGGCGCCATCTTGTTGTTTACCAGGAGGCCTGGCTTTAAAAGCGGATGGCGCCAAGACCGGGGGCCTTTTGATGATTGACCGTGACACGGGTCGGACGTGTATTTTATAATTGTGGTTCATAATTTGTGATAATGTGTAAATTCTAATAAACAGTGTTAAATAAAACCAGTGTTGCATTTGATTTGGTTAGGCTTACACTTCAGAAGTGCTATGAATTCACGCAGAGCCATCTTTGTTATTTTTATTTTTTTGGTTCAAAAAGTACAAATATTGCAAAATTAATCCAGATAAGTGTAAAGTGTAACGAATCCAATGGTCTAATTTACAAAATAATAAGTGATCACAGTGATTTAAGTTGATTAAGTACCTAGTGCGATCAGTGTCGGTTCAATTGGACAGTGAAACTAAAAGTGAAAATGATAATTCGCGTGGCTGTTATAATGACTCACAGTGGCGGTATGACGTTATCTCAATAAACAAAGTAAACAAGCGCGGTTTATCAGCGTCGAGTCGTGACTTTTGCATCTTCTACCCTCATTAATTTGAGAAAAATGGCAAACCGAAGGAAAAGTGAGCGACTGTTTAAAATGAGGTCATACGTTGCTGCCTTATCACGTATCTAGTTGATGGTTGAGTGGAAAAGAGTTTACTGCCGAACAAATCTTTGTATTGACGAAAAAAAAGACTCAGACTTCTGAAAATGATGCTGTAATCGTGAGACGTCAGAAGTTTTCGTCGTTATCAGAGATAAAGTGACGTGTCATGCCTGTGATGACAATCGGAGACACGCAAGTGGATTTTCGCAGTAAGAAGAGCGAACCGAATAAAACCACATCCAGTGTGCTTACATTGTTCTAGTGCTACGATGTTGGAAGAGCATGCTGTAAACTACATCAATGATCGGTTGTGGAAGATGAGAACATCACAGTACCTACCGACTTCTTACAAGATTTGAAAAGGTCATGTAATCGTTTTGTTTTTCTTGTCTTATTTCGTTTGAAAGCAACAACCAAACGTGCCTGATGTTGTTTCAGATGTGATACTCTTGTCTATGCTACTGTAATCGGATGGCAGAACAGCGGTTGGTGCAGAGCGGCAGCGCCTGCTTGGCGGACGGCGGACAGCGGACGGCGAACAGCGGACAGCGGTCAGCAAGGGTGGCCCGGGTGCGGCACATGCTGAGCGATGCGTGGACGTCTGCTTTATGTAACGCCATCGGAGACAATGTTTTTTTAAGGTCAGCCGTATAGTTTTTCTTATGAGTTCGATGCTAAGTAGTCGCTAGTTAAAGAAAAGTTAATAGCTAAACTGAGTGTTAAGCTATTTAACATTATTGTTTCAATGATTGGTTCACATGAGTATTCAGCACTGAACAAGTCACATGTTGGGTAACGACCCTTGATTAGTAATCGTTTTAACGTTACACGTTGCGAGTTTTAAATTCAGACGTACTTACTTACTGACAAATTTAGAGCAAAGCTATGCTAGTAGGTCATGTACCAGTCGTAGAAGTTTTGAGTAGTGATAATCATGAAGTTTTGGTAGCTTAGTGAGAGCGTAGTGTAACGACTTCATCAGCCGTGGTATGAGTCGACCACTTGGTGATTAAACGGGGTGTGAGTCGACCATTGGGTGTTCACACGGGGTATGAGTCGACCGTTGGGTAATTATACGAGGCGGTGATGATTGGAGTGGATACGCGATTAGTATTGTATTATCTGGATTTAGAAGTTTTAGAACGTTGGTTGGTACATTGGCTCTAGCTGGTTATTGTTTTTGTAGTTAATGTGAAGTTTGTTTTAAATCTTACTTACGAGGTGAGATTAGTACACTTGGTTACACGGTGGAATGATGAGAGTTTTGAGTTTAAAAATTATTTATTTTTAAAAATAAGAAGTTAAGTTATAGTATGCCGGAAAGTCATGTACCTGTCGATGTAGAAGTAAATGATGAGTTGGAAACTAATGTTTCACACGGTGTGGTTTGTTTGTGTAAATCACAAAGGTGTGTGAGTCGAGTCGACCGATAGGTGATCACACGGGGCGTGTAAGCGCAAAAGAGCAATGATGATTAGTTACTCTTTGGAATTCTCTCCCTCATGATATTCGTGCTAGCCCCTCCATCTCTATCTTCAAACGTGAAGTTAAAGAGCATTACCTCTCTTTATGATAAAATTGTAGGTAGGTATTTTATTTATTAAGGTACAATACTTATTTTTATTTAGTTTATGTATGCAATTATTATTTGTTTATGTAGGTATATTTAACTGTAGTGTATTTATTTTGTAGGTATAAGGAATGTATTAAGTTGTATTGGTGTTATGTAGGATAGGGAATATTTCTGTTTTTTTATTCTATTTTCTTATGTTTGCGCGTACACCCACTTGTAAAACTCCATCTCTCTCTCCCAATTACCGGTTAACTGGAAGAGAACCTTTTTTAGGGTTGCTGTGCGATTACTTTTAAATGTCAATTTTGTTAAATTTCTATTATCTTATGTGCAAAGTATAAATAAATAAAAGATGATTGCTGGTCGGCTAGGATATGCCGTGGTGTGGTGATAGTGAATTTACTCGATAGTCTTTGTTAATGTAACGCGATAACGATGGTACACGACTAATGGCTCTGTTGGTTAATTTAAAGTTGCTTTGTTGAGGTTTAAAGTTTTTTGAGAGAGTTGTGTTCGACACAAGAGTCCCTAAGTGCCTACCTAGTCAGGAAGGGCAGAGTAAGAAAGAGATATTGGCCTTGAAATGTTTTGTTGCAGGATAAACACACGAGGACGTGTGTTGGCAGGATAGCCGCGTCGGAGTATGGTTGATTTGACTAGTTGAAAGTCAGTCAATTGCCTACAAGTGGCGCCCTCAACTATTCGGGAATACCCGGATCGCCAGCGCCATCTTTCGGCGCTAGGCGGAGTCTTCTTCAGAGTGGCAAGGGAGCGAGGAGAGGGTCTTCGTTCGATCACCACCCAGTAAAGTCGTAGCCCGCGTTCCGTGTAGACCTAAGTTGTTGATTAAGTACAATGGTTCTATTTTTAATTGAAATCAGGGTACCCTCATCGAATATTTGTTTTCTTTTAAGTACTAAAAATCTGTTTCCTTAAGATTTGAATGTCGATTCATGAGAAGGGATGCTGGAGCCGTACCATGAGGTGTTAGCGATTCAGTTTAGGTTCTGCCTTACTGTCAAAACTTTGCGTCAGCGCCTTACTTTACGTCAAAACTGGTTCGCAGTTGGACCTAAACTGAATCGCTATAAACGGTCATGGTAAGCCTGCTGGTGTGGGGTCTACGGGGAATTGAAATATCATTATTTCTGAGCTACGACGCACCGTTTTCGAGATAATCGGTATGCACCGTTTTAACTCTTTGTTTCTTTTTTCATGGTTTCGAGATGCCCCTTAATCGTGAATGATCGTCACGTGCACATCGACTAAGGACGCATGATGGTAGAAGTCGAAGCCGAAGTCAACACGCTCGCCACCGCAAGTCGTCGCAACGTTCGAGAGTCGAGCCAGGAGCTGAGACAGTCGACGGCGCGGCGCAGTCGTAGGCGCAGTCGAGCCAGGAGCTGAGACAGTCGACGGCGCGGCGCAAACGTAGGCGCAGTCGAGCCAGGAGCCGAGACAACGAGGGAGCAGCGTGGCGCAGCACTCACGTCAAACAAGGTCATGTAGTCCTTTATTTTCGACGACCGCTGAGACGCGGAAGGTGCGGGTTCGATTCCCGTTACGGGACAATGTTTGTACGTTCTGCAGATAATTGGTCCGTGTCTGGGTGTTTTCTATCTATAATATTATATTGATTACCACGGACTGACCCTCCAAGATGCTAGAGATGAATATGGACGAATTCCAGGACCGATAGTGATAATAGATAGGTAAATAGATAGATAGATCTTTATGATCGGTTGATTGACCTGTTTCCGCCAGCGTCTAAGGTGGGGACGAGTCCTGGTAACACAATCTTGAAGAATAATCTCTTAACAAGATGACACAAGTAGGTAATGCCATCGTACGAGTGTCCATTTAGAATAACTAAGGTATTAGGGAATGACTCTACATATAGCACATAGCTTGGTGATGACATGATTGATTAAAGCGATACTGAATAGTTTATTTAAGAATGGTTTTCTTTGTTGTTTCAGGTCAAGGAGCGAGAAATGATTGGATTCGCGACTTGACCTGCGGTTTTGGTTGGTTTACTAAGTCCCAAGAGCGAGAAAAGATTGGATTCGCGATTGGGCTTACTGGTTTGGTTGAGTGAGGGACAAGGGCGAGAAAGGATGGATTCGCAACTTGTCCTCACTGGATGGATTTTTGGTTGGTTTACTAAGTCCCAAGAGCGAGAATAGATTGGATTCGCGATTGGGCTTACTGGTTTGGTTTAGTGAGGGACAAGGGCGAGAAAGGATGGATTCGCCACTTGTCCTCACTGGATGGATTTTTGGTTGGTTTACTAAGTCCCAAGAACGAGAATAGATTGGATTCGCGATTGGGCTTGCTGGTTTGGTTTAGTGAGGGACAAGGGCGAGAAAGGATGGATTCGCCACTTGTCCTCACGGATGGATTTTTTGATGGATTTATGGAATAAGACCATTATGGAGTAAGATTTTTATGGAGTAAGATTTTTATGGAGTAAGATTTTTATGAAGTAAGATTTTTATGGAGTAAGATCTTTATGGAGTAAGATTATATTCACATTCATATTCATTTATTGATTGCTTGTATGTACATTTTGTGTAGCTTAGGTCTAAAGTGAGCTAGGTATAGTGGGTACATACACCCTGTTGGACGCTGCAATTTGATTTCATACATGTATAATAAAATAATCATAATTATAATTGCTCGGTAAGATTGTCACAGGTTAAAATATCGATAAGTTATATAAAATTAAATGTCAAGCTGATAGGTCAAAGTAAATGATTAAAGATTGTATGACGTAAAATAATAATAAGTATGTCATTGTTTATTGGTGGTCATACGTAGGGTGGACTAAGAATTTAACTACCTACTTAATCTGTAAATTTGTCATTTAGGAATTGTTTAACGGAATAATAACATTTATTGATTAGAAGGGTTTTTAGCTCATTATGGAAAATGGTATCTCTTAGTTCGTTTTTTTATGTCAAAAAGGATTTTATTGTAAATTTCAATTAGTCTGGATTCGGGGCTTTTGTGGAGTGATTTTAGTTTTGTAAGCGGTTGAACTAGCTTGTCTTTGTTGCGTCTGTTATAAGTGGTGTTTATTTCTTGTTTTGATAGGAATAAAGTTCTATATTTTCTTACAAATAGTGACATTGGAAGTATGTAGATACATGGCAATGTTAACAATTTATTTCCTTTGAAGTATGGTTTACAACTTATTCTTTGCTTTATATTTACAAGTGTTCGGATTAGTCTTTTCTGTGTTATAAATAGGTCATTGAAATCTACACTATCACCCGTCTATAATTATAGTTTTTCCAATTTATTTATTTAACGATGATAGACGAGCAGCTATTGCTGGTATGTCTATATCACACAGTGTTGGAATAGTCTTTTTAGTTTATGTATCATCTTTTTGAACACTGATTTGTTGTTTCGTAGCCAGTTGTCGAGCCTGTTTTGAACGCGTTGGTAGAAGGAGCTGTCACTACGTCGTCTGGTATGGTAGTGTATTCCAATTGAGGACCATCCTGTTGCTGAAGAAATGATGTGCAGCAAGTTGGTGGGTGGTGTCACGGATCAGTTTGAGTTGATGTCCACGTGAAGGTCTTTGGTTGTCTTTTTCCTCAACATGTTCTAAATGTTTGGCAAGTTATACTGATAGGTCACAATCTTGAATGTTTCGATGAGATCTCCACGAAGACGTCTATCTTCAAGAGTAGTGAGGCGCAGTGAGAGTAATCTATCCTCATATGTTTTTCGACGTAGAGCCTGTGGTATCTTTGTAGCTTTTCTCTGTACACTTTCAAGGAGGTTAATGTCTTTTTGGAAGTAGGGATGCCATATTTGAAATCCGTACTCTAGCAATGGTCTGACATAGGTTTTATAGATCTTGCGAAATACATCTACCTACTGACATTGTTAGGAATGATCTTTTTATGACATACAAAAATGAATTTGCTCTCTTGACTATTAAACTAATGTGCTCTTCCCATTTAAGATTAGTTGAGATATGAACTCCCAGGTCACGTTGTAGGCTGACTGGGCTCAAAATGTTTTGATTCAAAAAAAATAAGAGACTCGGATTATTGTTACCTATTTAAGTGGGTATCGAGAATTATTCCTAATAGTTTAAATTCGTGCCTTTCTTGATGTTGATAGTATTCATCAGGTTAGTTTAATATAAAGTAAGACGATTGGATTATTATGGATTAATATCATTGGAAAGAAGGTTAAGACTGCTGGATTATTAATTTAATTTAATGCTGGATTATTAAATTAAAGGTTAAGACTGCTGGATTATTATAAATTAAGATTATCGGATCATTATGGATAAAGATGATTGGATGGTTAGGTTGCAAATGAATGAATGGACTTGAGAAAGAAAGGTAGTCTATGGGTGGATAAATTTCATATAACATGTTCAGACCGAGTGTAAGGTTGGTGTTCACTTGATACATGTAAAGTTGCCCGAGTGTAAGGTTTCTAACGGAGACGTGTATGAGGGCATACACGATATCAGGATGGACGAGTGTAAGGTTCGAATCATTTATTGGTTAAAAACTACGTAAATTGATGCAATGTTTAACATAATGAATTATAAATAATGTCATTATACTTAAGCGTTATTTTAAGGATTTCTAGAATGAGTAATATAATGTAAAAATGTTAAAATTAGTTTAAAAAGTCCGAGTAATGATGGGAGGTTTCCGGTCGGGCGCCATCTTGTTGTTTACCAGGAGGCCTGGCTTTAAAAGCGGATGGCGCCAAGACCGGGGGCCTTTTGATGATTGACCGTGACACGGGTCGGACGTGTATTTTATAATTGTGGTTCATAATTTGTGATGGTGTAAATTCTAATAAACAGTGTTAAATAAAACCAGTGTTGCATTTGATTTGGTTAGGCTTACATAATGAAACTCCTAAAAGGGCTTTATTGATTCATGGTGTGGGCAAATAATTGTTATTAACCCATTACCGCCCTCTGTACACACGCGAGTACACCTTTGCGATGCTTCATATCTTTTTTTTCAATGAAGGTGGAATGAAAACATTTTCCTTTTTGACATGTTAGTGACACTAGCCATCTACAAAAAAAAAAAAATGGCGATGGCGGCAAACCAACTGTCAAAACTTTTCCAATAAAAAACGGATTGCGAAATAAGTTACGAAGGTAAGATATAAAATATTATTTTATTATGAATAATAATTAAATAGTGTAGTATTTTTGACTAGTATGTTGCATTTGTCTTTTTTATAACATATAATATCTTCAGAACAGCAGTTTACTTCAATAAACATACATTATTCATCGTTTTATTACATTGTACACGGCGGTGTACAATGGGCTAATAGGTACTATAATTTTCTATAATTTACAGGTATTTTACAATGGCACATCGTCGCGTCTTTACAAGCCATAATGGCTATTCAAGACTCGAAGAAGCGCTGGAATCAATAATGGCTGATGAAAATGATGAGTTGGAGTATGACGTCGTATTGTTGCCACCGGATCCAGCTGTAGTAAGCGATGAAGAAGAAGGTAATGACGATAATTTGGCCTCTTCAACCATTCCAAAAGAGGTGCCAGGAACTGTTGAGGTAATTCCACGACGCCCCGACCATGACGTATCGGACTGGGACGATAGTGATGACGAGCCGCTTTCGAATCACTCAAGGCCTGAAAAGCGACCAGTTTCAGCGTTTTGCTATACTTTTGATGTTTATTGTGTAAAGTCTACAGAAGTTTCAGCGGACCCACTAGGCTCTAGAGTCGTGAAATCTTTGCTAGCAAAAATGCCGATTGAGGTGAGAGAAAACAGAACCAAGAAATGTCCTGTTACTGCCGTGAAAGTTATGAAAAAGCAATCAAGGGCTGAGTATGATTACCGTTTTGACACGAAGAACGAAATAATATTCGTACGCTGGAAGGACAACAATGTGTTCACAATGGGATCTAATTTTGATCACGTAGAGCCTTTAGGAAAGGTAAAAAGATGGTGTCATATTAGAAAACCAAAGGTCGATTTCAATATCCCTAAACTCTTTATAAACTATAACAGAGGAATGGGTGGGGTCGATCAAATGGACCAGTCGATCAGCCTCTATCGCGTAGCTATAAAAGGAAAGAAGTGGTGGTGGGTAATCTTCACCTTCCTTCTAGATATTGCTGTTTCTAATGCTTGGCGGCTACATGTTCTGCTTAGCAAAACTGAAGATGTGACATACATTGATCAGTTGTCATTTAGACGAATGATTGCTCGAGCCTATCTTCGACCGACGAAAACGAAAAGCCGTCCAACATCTTCCACAGTTCAAGGATTATCTACCAAAAACTATGGTCACAACCCTGAACGTATTGAAAAATCACTGCGATGTGTCGTTTGCCACAGCCGCATACGTTGGCGATGTGAACTTTGCACCAAAACGCTGTGCGTTGAGCGACCTTGTTTTGGACAATATCACTCCTAGATCCGCCCAGTGTACACAGCGGTGCACACCCCTATATTTTCAAAAATATATTTTTTTTTTCAGATTTTTCTTCATGTACCTTTTATTTAGTCTCTAATTAAGTAATAAACAACATTTTAAAACAAATTTGATAAGTGGTTTTGTTTTGGGCGTTAATGGGTTAATTAAAACGAATGATCAGTAGATACTTTAACCTTTAACCTCACGGTAGAAACAAAGTCCTGAAATAAAGAATAGAACGGGATGGATGATACTTATATTTTAAAATTAAATAATTAAGTTAAGTCATAATAGAAATGTATTTTAAAACGTAGATGACGCATGTTTTTTGGATGTAACACTCGTATGTTGAACGATGGTTTGAGTTTATAATCTCTCTTTTCTGGCAACCCCGTGTGGGCGGTCATGTGTGCCCACATTACTCGCCATTCAGTACGCTAAGCCCATGGCAACACTTACACTGCCTTTTCATGTGCACGCGTCTGCTAACTATACACAAATATAATAAAAAGAGTAAGTGATCTTAATTACGATATCTGAGTAGCAGTATACATGAATTTCATACGCAGGTTCAGTCTTTTTACAAGGGGGTACAAGACTCTTGGACCCTTTTGGATCGTATCTTTTGGACCCCGAACTCGCATCAGAATCTTTCTTCCTTAGCTAAGCTTTTTGAATAAAAAGTCTACAATGTTTATTATGTTGTCTATAGAATAAGTAGTCTCAACAATATATTATTATTATGTTCCATAGAACAATTACTCTAGGTAAAATACTATTTAAACTATCGCGACTTGGAAACATATTTATAAACCGCCAGGTAGAAAAATCAGCGATAGCGGAGCATTTGCTTGAATTTGGGTCAAACCACTGGATAGAACTGCACAAGCCAATAATCCTGTCCAATGATCGCCACTATTATAGCCGAATTGTGCGTGAAGCGGTTGAAATTAAGAAGCACAAGAATTTTAACCGGGACAGTGGTTACAAATTGTCACCAACGTGGGATCCAGTCATAAAAATGTGTTCGCATCGAAAAAAGCCGTCTAACATTTCGCCGGACATTGTGAGTGTGGTGTGTCGCAACCCTAGTAGTAGTTTTGTGTTGACTGATTGAGGGTAGACAAAAACCTCGTCAGTTGAAGATGCGAGCGGGTGCCGGCCTTCAGTCTACTCGTGACCACGGTGACTGTAACGCCACCGAAACGTCGAGGTAAATAATATGATTTTAATACGCGATTAAGTCCCGTTAATATTTATAAATATAAATTACTCTAGGTATTTATAAAAAATACTAAAAAATATTTTGTAAAATATAATGTACAATATTTACAATACAAATCCAATTTAATAATTTTAAATAAATTTTTTGGTAATCCTAAATGAAATGAAATGAAAATTCTTTATTGCACACCTTAAATTAAAAATAACAAATAAAATATTTAAAACCAAGTTAAAAATGTACAATGGGCGGCCTTATCGCTAAATGTATAACTATAAATTGTGTAAAAGTAGCTAATAAGTTTAATGTCCAAATACTCGTAGTATACCGTACAGACAGAAACCCTATACCACGATAAATAAAAACAACCAGCTCGTATTAGTAAGTGTCATTGTTAGTAGATATTTTCTAATCTCACATCTGTTCGTATGTTTTTGCGAAACTGAACAAACAACGCATTATTTACTTTAATATTTTTGGCAAAGTACAACAATAGGTTTAGATTAGAGCTAATATTGGCTTTGGCTTGCTACACATCAAAACCAGAATATGATGATAGTACATACTCTTGTTTATATAGATTGGAAAACTTTTTTATTTTCTATTAAAAATGAATCGCAGGCTGGACCGATTTGGTTAATTTTGATATTGAAATATTAATGGAAGTTTATCTGACCTTTTTATGCGATTTTATACGTATTTTTGAACTTGCTAATTTCTCCTTAAAAATTATTAAAAAGCTTAAACGAAAATATAGTACCTACTACAGCTGTGGAACCAGTTATAAGCCTATATAATATACATTTAAGGAAAAAAATAATGTAACTAATACATTGTGCAAAATATCTTGTACAAAGCAAACAAACTATTTAACTTGTTTACAACTTAACTAGAAACATCTGCTTAATTCTCAGTCTCATCTACAAAACCATCACAACCATTATGCTAAACGTAGCTACGAAAATGAACATGTCAAAAGTTGTCAAAAGTGACAACCCTAAAACATACATTTGTCACTACGATTATGTCAAACACAAAAATAATCCCGTCATCTTTTTGGCGTGTGGCGCAGCAACACCCCTGCTTGCAAATTTTGGGGAGACTCAGGGTTCCGTACCAGAAAACGTTGTTTATAGTTATTAACCTACCTTTGAGTTCTAATGATATTTTAATGATAGTTTCTAATATTCTAATGATAGTTTATAATTAATCAGTTTTTTTGAAATAATGTTGTTTATCACTCTTCAGATTATCATACATTTTATTACTGAAATAAGATGTATTTATTTAATATTCAATTACAAGTATTGGGTATTGATTTAATAATATGGTTGTTACGTGAGTGTTTTGGTTGGAAACTACCGAAGAACAAGTGGTGATCATACAAAATCAAGGTACTTTACGATTTCTTTGCATCAGTTTCTCAGTGACATTCTAACATGTCACGATACAAAATCGTATATCGCTTCGATTTAAAATGATAAACAGCGTCTTCTTGCATGACAGACGTGTTTGAAAACACTACAAACGCAAAATCAGGAGATTATAAACTGCTCTCTCTATAGGTGATCAAAATGTGACGTGACGTCAGAAAAAGGAGGGCGGGAGAGTTGCCATGGCAAATAATACCACGCTCACCCCACGAGTCTGGTTGACATGTTTTTAAACATAAAAATATGAATAATATGTACACAGACTATTTTCCTAATTATTCAAAATTAAGCAAACAATTTTAGCAATAAATGAAGAAATATTTGTTGACATCTGAATCTTCAAATAAAAATCTTAGTTTTTTTTATTGCCATAAAACTGGGTATTTCTAACTGAGGCTAGGAAACAACTAGGGAAAACTGTTTTAAAATAACTGTCTTTTATAGAAACTAGATATTTTGTAGAACATATATTATAAGTTTTTTGTAAATAGAATACACAGGTACTTACAACAATTTTGTACAATTTCTTTACTTATTTACACTAGACACAGCCCAAAATGTATTTACTGCATCGCATAAATGGTTTTCTTGGAAACCTTCAACAAGTGGAAAAACCAGAGTTAGTTAGTTGGTAGGTCAGTCAAACAAAGTGAATGCCCTTACTTCATAGTTAGTGAGTTTGTATTAGCCAACACTAAAGACAGAGATTTTAGGCCAAAAATTTTGGCCTTTAAAGCATGAATCAAGTTGGCTACTTTACGTAGAAATACTAAAAAATTATTAAAGTTATTTCTCATAGCGTTTGAAAACATGCTGCAATAAAATATAAATGTATGAAAATAAAAACATAAAAACTTATCAAACATTGTGCTCAAAGCTGTGAATTATTCTTATTTATAAACTCTGTAGTTCAAAAGCATACGCTTTAAGAGATGTGTCATTTTATCAACTTTAGCAGAGAAAGTAATTCATAAAGAATAAAATATACACCTTCAAATTGGATGTAAGCAAATAACACTTATGAATTGCAAGATTTAAATCTAAGATAAGCTCAAAGAAACAGAAAATTACATTTGTATTTCTTTGTAGCTTGTTTATTTTCTTTCTTCAAATAATATTTGTACACCTGCTTGCCTGTGCCATACCTACATCATTCTGCGACAACACACTCATGAATTGATCATGAAAATTTACACTGCATCATTTAAAACGAAGTTAAGTCCTACCGAAAAAAAGAATCTACAATAACTTTATTATAGAAACAAATAAACATTTTAAAATAATTGACGATGATGAATGCTCAAATAGTTGCATATCAATTATGATAAATGATAGAAATCAAATAATACGTTCGTCACTTGGCTAAAGGCCATTACATTATTTATAGACGCCTTAAATGTTAGTGCCTCGCAAGTAAAGCTGCAGACGTGAACTAGTAAAACATAAACAAAGAGATATCGAGGTATCTCGCTACCCAGCTAATAAAGTTGTATAACTAGGAAATAAAAAGTGGGACTTTAGCAGCGTCAGCGTCACAGCAATATGAGCGTTGCTCCGAGACTAGGGCCGTCAGCTAGAAACGAGATAAATTAAGATTTCATGGCAAGTAACATTTTAGGTGAGAATTAAACGAAATGCTGGCAAAGCTAGATTCTTAAGCTAGAATTTTAAGTTGTTGCGTTAGTTAGTTACTATTAAAGAAGCCGTGTTGGCTAAATGTATTGGTAGATTTTGAGTGAAAGATTAACAAATATCTATGCATTTATACGAACTTTAGCGTTTTAAATATTTTAATTAATATGTGTGCAGTGCATGTTTAAGGCTGATATAATGATACACTGACCGTAAACTCATATTTTATATCGGTTGATTTATCTTTGTAAACTATTAACACCCTATCTGACAACCTGTCAACCCTGACGGTCATTTCAAATAACATTTTAATGAAACAGCGACCACGCCTTGTCATGGCGCCTATTTATGAGCGGGGATCTTTACGGCACTCATTTTGTATCCATATGTTAATGCAGGGTTGAGGCCTGACGAAGGTGGCATGGTCTAGCCAAGTGGCAAACGATTTTATTTACTTATCACATTATTTATTCAAGTACCTACTGATAATTATTTAATAAGGAACAAATAAAAAAACAGACCGAACGAAGTTAATGTAGGATTAAAACAGGATAAAAATGAAATGGACTAAATAAATGGCAAATGACGTTGTCGCTTATCGCACGCAGAAAAAAAACTATTTTATTTTTATAAGTTCTTATTGGAAAGACAAAGAAATTAACGATATCGCTAGTCGATCGCTACTTGACTAGTTCTCTAGATTAACAGAGGTGACGTATTCTAACACAACCATCCGCAGTAGAAATGAAACTCTACGCAATTTCAAACAGATTTTTACAGTCATTTTTCTGTAAGTTCGTTAAAATCCTGGTGATGAATTCTAACAACCGTGAGATATGTTGTGTTGAAACTATTGGTTATACCTTGTGATTCGATGTTTTAATGTCTAATGACAATAGTTATGTTTGGAAATACTAGTATATTCCCAAGACGTATTAAACATTCATCTAGATTTAGAAGCATAGCCAAGTTACATTTAAAATCTACAGTATGAATCAGAAATATCGAATCGTAGGAATAACGATGATAGAAATAGAATCGGTAAGAAGCGTTTACCACTCGACTACGGCCTGAAAAGCATTCTTCTTCTTCTTTCGTGTGAGCAAGTGGCCAACTCTGGTGACGGAGTTTTTTAGGCCGCCTAAAGGCCTCCGGCCGCCGGTCCCGGCTTTTAAAAGTCGTTAAGCCATGAGGCTTAACGACTTTTAAAAGCCGGGACCGACAATCTAACGTGCCCTCCGAAGCACGGAAGCATTAAAGTACTTACATACAAAACTATTTAAGAAATCTTTGCTACGTCATTGTAACTGTATAGTATGTATACGAGTATAATAGGTTTTATCTCAGGAGTACGTACAATGCTTCGTTTCTTCAAAAGCCACAAGAATTCGTCTCCGAATTTATGCGTAAGAAGGTAATAGCGCGGCTCATTGGTTTTTCACTCAGTTCCTAAACGTAGATAGATGACGCCGTTTCGAGACGAAATTCATTTTCAAGATGTAACTAGTAACTCAACAGTTGTTTCTTATCTATTGGAATAGAAAGTATCTCATTCATTTTAGTTTTAATAATGTAAGACGTTCGTGTACTACACTGATTACAATATTTAAAAAGAGAATAATAGTGAAATTTTCTTGTTATATTGTACGTTTATTGATATAACTACTTAGTCAAATAAGATGAAACTTTGGCAATAGAAAATAGACATCACAAAGTTTTAGCATTATTTTAAATTTTGAGTATTACTTCAACAAAACCAAAGTAACCAACTCACAACCCAAGTAACCAACTCCAATGACGGATTTTTAGACACCTTTATTTCAATCGACAATTTATAATAAAAAATAATATCTGTGAATTCGCTTACTGTGGTTTGATATTTGTAATTTTTAGTACCTACCTATGAAAGTAATGTGAAATATTATAACCACAGATCGCCGATAGATACAAATTGAAACTAGACTTTAACAAACTCCTCGAGCACTTCAAAATGCCGTAATCCAAGCAAGTCAAGAATAAAAGGTACAATGGCAACGAGAATCTGCGTAAAGCTGTAATAGCTTGCCCCATTGCTTTTTCAGAGAATTCTCAAACGTAGACGGATGAGGTCGTCGCCAGCCGGAGACAATTGTCAGCCATCGCTCAGTGTCCCCGCTAATTGCAGATTCCCATCAGCTCTATTTGAGCCTCGATCGAGAAAAGGCGAGGCCGTTTAATTTTACCCCAGTAATTACTCTATTAGAAACTATTGTATGTTTTGGTAGCAGGGGATAAGTGTTTTGAGTGTATTGTAGGAAATGTTTTGTTGTTGTTTGTTTTGAACCGACGACCACGTATTTCGAACGCGCAGTCACTGGGCGTTTGTATCGATACAAACGCAAATGAAACGCTCTTTATTTCCGAGTTTGTATCACAATCGCAATACAAACGTGGGACAAACAAAAAGATTCTGCCATGCACACTATTCTCGTCTTTTTGTAACGGACTTTCAACTATTTTTATACATCCGACTCTTGAAAGTAAAAGAATCCAGTTCTTAAAAGCAAAAACATCAAAAGCTGCTATTAAAACCATAAAGTTATTACGAAAGTTATCGCAGTCGCGATCATAATCATAATATCATCCACTTGAGCGTTGTCTTTGCTAACATTTTACAATTTTCCACTCTTTGCGCGCTGTTATCGAGAATTTCTTCCGCCTCCCTCTTCCTTCCTCACCACTTGAAAGGGTATTTAAGTATAAGGGATCCTTAATTGGTACAACGAATTTATTTCACTGCGAGTTTACTGCTCAAATTGCCTGCCTTTCTTTACAAATAAATATTACGAGTACCGTCAAAGATTTAAAATTGATGTAATTTAGATTGAAATGTACCTACAGTGATATTTTAACCCTAAAATCGATGTTTAAATATATATGGCACTTTAAATTTAAAATTTTCGTTTAACCTGATCTTTTTTTTGTAAAAAAGTTGTTGACATTAATCGGAAGTAGGTGTCAACTCTTTGATAGTAAAATTAAAAGTATTTAAAGTTACCATGTTTCCAAAAATATTTCGAAAATTAATATAACTCTCACAGACTCAAAATAACCCAGAAAAAACAGTTACCCGTTGTCTATTTATTTGTGGTCGTTTACAATAACTTTTCGATCGGCCATGACAGAAACCTATTGTTTTCAATCAAGCACCCGTCATCGCTTCTCAATCGCGTTCATTGCTCTTGTCTCTCCCTACACATGACGCAACAGAGCTTTCATTTGAATCCATAGGAGCATTAGTAGAAAACGTAGATGCGGGAGGGACCCCTATTAAAATATTTTAAGCAGGCTATGAATATGCAGGAACACGAAACTCTACGAAACGAGTAACGATTTGCACGTTTTTGGACCACTCGCTAATTGCAAATATGGACGAATATCTACTTATAGCAGATGTAATTGCTTTCACTGATACGGTACACCTCGTGTTGACACTTTGATTTCACTTTGTTTACAAACTTTGTGAATGGAAATTAAAAATCGCAATCGTAGTTAAAATTCAATAAAATTTAACTGTGATATTATTTGAATTGTTATTAGGTACTGAATTGTTTACCTTGGTATTGCTCTCTATGGAAATATATTTAATACCTGTAATAAAAAGTATACAATATAAAAACAGATTCATCAGTCACATTCTTGTCCTACCGCTAGAATTGGGCATTCATCTATTTCTATCTAGAACTTTGCTGCTATAGCATCATCGCTAACTTTTCTTGAGTGTTCATAAGCAACACATTATAAACTAAATCACGTTCTTGAGTCGGTAACAAGATCAAGACGTCTGAGTGCGATACAGTGTAATATTAGCCATTTGTTTGAATCAGCTGGATCTATCCTCGGCCTTTTCAAGTGTGATTAGGGTTGGATTGAAGCGAGCTACCGACGTATCTATTCAATTAATGTACAAGTCTGAAGCCAGGTCGGCCCTCAATTTATATTGCATCAGTCTGTAAATTGGCCTTATTTGTACGGTTCTCAGATGCTTTGGCGAGCGGTCGAGATTATACGGCTAAGTGAAATATTGCTCCTTGAAATGCATAGGCTGAGAGTGCACGCCGCGCCGTGTGGGTTTATTTTCATTGAGTTATATTACCTACTCAGGGACTGAATAAATATTTTCCGACTGCTAGCTGCTTGAAAATATTAATGCGTTTTTAAGAAATTTGAAAAATACAGAAGTATTTTATGATTTTGATTTTTAATTACATTTGGAGTGTTGAAGCAAAAACCCCGTTGAGAAGTTTAATGGTAGACCCAGGTATTCATTGATCAGTTGTTTTTCTATTTTTCAGACATTAGAATTATAGAGAAATATTTATACTATTTGCTATATAATACACATAAACACACAAGCGAATAATACCGGCAGGTCACACAAAAAGCCGCAGCCCACTCATGCAGAATAGAAAGGTAATTTAAATTTCTGTTTGATATTTTATTAAATGTGAAAATATGAAGTGGAGCACTCAAACAGCGCGATTGCTTTCAGAAAACACTATTAAAATACACTGATAGGTATAAAATTTGAACAGGAGAAGCAATCTCGGCAAATGGACGACGCTTAGCAGGCCATTTTACCATTTTCGATGCATTTCCGCCTGGAAATTACTATCATTTGTTGAAAGAGGGACGAAACCGCTAAACCGGTCGTAAAGCTGTTCGTTTAATCATTTATTTTTTATGAAATGTATTGCAAATGCTTGGACTAGCCACCGCTCTGTGCGACACTGATATTCAGCAATGTTTATTACTATTACTTGTTCTCTCTCAGTTCTCCTTACTCATTCCAGTGTGAATTTTTCGACTCATTGAAAAATGTGAATAATGCCAACCAAAACATTGAAGGCAATACTTTACTTTTATGTATAAAATTTTATTATAAGCAGGTACAAAAAGAAGAAACAAAAAAGTAGAAAAAGGTTTTCCAATACTGCTTATTATGGGTGAAAAGAGGCCCCATGTGTAGCGGGTGACATAAAACACAAAGGGCCCAATGTATTATATTCACACGGTTTTAAATAAATGCCACCGTTCGTATAAAATTGCTTCGAAAGCAAATCTTGCTCACATCTATAAATCGGACCGTAAAAGTAGATCCGTGCAATGAAATTGAGAATGGAAAAAAATGGTGGCTTGTTGCTATAGGCATAGGTATGAGTCGGTATATAAAAAGGCAGACAATAATATTTTTTTTAAAATGACAACTATTTTACAAGGTTACGCCCGTGGCTTTGCTTACAAAGTGCACTAAACCCGGATAAAATAAAATTTCCAAGTCTCAACAAATCCATTCATGCTTGAAAAAGAGATAACCTCAAGTGTAAAATAGCACTGTACCTATAGCTTGGGTTTTATATGGAACTGATTATTTTCTTACAATATTTTCTTTCGCCTTAATGGGATATTTTTGATAATTTCCAGCTCATACCCCTTTTTTTTAACTTATCGACATCTGGAATTCAAACGGTCTTTCGTTACCTTTAGCTTCGGCCAAAACAGCTACTGCATAGTATATCCATACATTGTCATAATATAACACGGTGGTTGCATGTAGGCAGAGTTGCATTGTCATGCAAATACAGCGTCCAACTATATTTGAGCTCAACCATGTCACAAACAAAACCTCAGCACACATAGGTTAGGTGTTGTTACTAAGCTGAATGTAGCATTTTCGACTTGAAACTGTTAACTCCGTTCACAGTTCACCTGAGACCAAAAACGAACAAGCTGTTAAGTATCCTGCCAACTGTTTACATAAACGTTTAAGCGCGGAACTTACTATGAAACTTGATTTGATGCAAAATTATCTGACTGGCATTACTTTTATATCTTAAAAATGTATCTAAGAATTAGTCATCTGGTTACCATAACACGAAACTACTCGTATAGCATTATAATTTATAACTAACTTAGTATTTTTACTAACTTTACTAATAATGTGAACACAATCTACTTTGCCTACATTCATTAAAATCATATCTACATTAACTATTTGATACGTGTATCATTAAACATTTTTTCCGAAGAGTTCATGAATCCATAAGTAAGAAAGAGCCACTGAATGAATGAGATAATCCAGAGAGAGATTGAATGCTTTAGATTTCTGGGTTAGAGGCATCCATTGAAACTTTTAGCAAGCTAATACATCATGCAGTACGGAACTGTTAATTATATAATGTGATCTACTTTGCAGGCTCCGCCACAGCCGAGGCGAAATTTTGCAGGGCACTAAAAGCGGTCAGGACCCGAGAAATATGCTTTAGCAATCTCAACGTTGTTGCTTAGAGAATAGAGGGAGTATATTTTCGTGGCACAGAGTACACTTCTAAATTTAGTTAAGATTCAGTTAATTCTACAGATTCATTAGACTTGATATGAATTGCAGCTTTGATTTAAATAGCTGGAGCACTTAAATAAACATATACTATGAATTAATTTGTTTATTCTATCCAGGTTAATACTGACTTTTAAATTCAAATCTTTGTTATCCTTCTTTAGATACTATTGTTTTTAAATTATGACCACTTGAGGATTTTACCTGATTCAAGTGGTATATTTCCATCAGCGCCAGCGTCATCGAGTTCCAAGCTAAGCAACTTAATGCTATATGGTGACTGATACAACTACTTAGATACACTTTTTTGTAACACCCAAACACGAAACAAATATCTGCAGAACATACAAACATTTGTCCCGTAGCGGGGATCGAGCCCGCAACCTCAGCGTCTCAGGCGGTCTTCGCCCACTGAGCCACAGAGGTCGTCATTTATTATTTTGTTCATCAGTTTCGAACTGCCGCCTTATTCTCCTTGGCACGACACGGCGTGGTTATTTTGAATAATGTGATGGATTGCAGAAAACAAAATAGATAACGTGTAATCTCTTACCGCGTCATATTTTGAAAGTCGCCGAGAATCGACATACAGTTCACTTCTTTATAGTGGGCCAACTACTCCGTCAAAGCTGCGCGTGAACAGATTCCGTGCTGCCAAAGGAGGTGTTTGTCAGATTTATTACCTACCATTTCGATTTGTTTACTCAGTTGTTCAGATCCAATTACTTGCTTCTGTACTTAATTAAAGGGACGGTTGATTACTCGCCCGCTGTGGGGCTTTGTATAATTGCTATTGTTTAGCAAATGAAGACAAATGAAACTTTAATTTAATGTCAGTGTCTCAGTCAGAAGAAGTCGTCAACAGCCACTGGGGTTATTTTTGTTACTGATATGCATCTTCTCATAACTCTATATTGTTATCATTGTTGTCAAATCTATACTAATATTATAAAAAGTGTTTGTTTGTTTGACGAAGGTAATCTCTGAAACCACTAAGCTGATATCAAAAACTATTTCACCGATGTGTAAAATGGACTGTCGGAAGGGTTATAGCCTATATTTTATCCCGGTAGCTTCATTACACACCAGCTGTGCAAAGCTGGCACGTGCTGCTAGTTAATACTATAAATTTTAAAAATGTAGATACTAATTTTTGAATATTAATATAATTATAATCATAGTGAATAGTAGAATAAATCGTTAAATCTACAAACACAATTAACAAGCAATCCAGAAGAAACTTAAATGAAACAAGTCAAGTTATATTAATGCAATGTATACTTCAGTTGCCCATAAAGTTAAAACAGATCATTATTTATTGGGTTCATCACAATTGTAAATGAAAATAGTTTTGGAAAGCACTTTAATTACCAACATTCTTCTGTTTGTTTCGGCTCGTCTCAAGGTTTACTCCCGTGAGAGTAAGGGCTCGAGCAGACTGGTAGCAAATAAATAAAATACGAATGTTTTAAAGTTTTTACTTTTAATTTATTACTTAAATTTAATAAGTGAAAAAAGGCAATGCGAGAAGGTAAAATTTATTAGTTTCAATAAAATACCTAGTTTCAGAAGTGAATGTCTGGGTTTATCTAAAAACAGGTAACATGAAACACAATGACAAAAAAAAGAAATACCGTAATTATAAAGTAATCAACGCGATAAAAACCTCTGCATAAATAGTTCTAAAATATAATACCGTAATTAATGAATAAATAAAAAAAAGTTTTTTAAGGTGAATATTAAACTACATTATTGAGGAAAATATAAATATAAAATATAACGTGCCCCCCGAAGCACTCACCTGTTAAGAAACATAATGAAAGCAATATTATAAAACCGCCCGCAGGCTGGCCGAGCCCTAACTCGATTAGGAAAAAATGTTTTCTGATAACTGAGAAACTTTTATCAAGTCAAGATTTTTAAGTAGAAATAAAATCCAAACTAGATTTTAATCCAAGTCGTATTTTAAATATTTCGGGATTGCCTAACGACTTTAAAACCGGGATCGTCAATATAACGTGCCCCCCGAAGCACTCACCTGTTAAGAAACATAATGAAAGCAATATTATAAAACCGCCCGCAGGCTGGCCGAGCCCTAACTCGATTAGCTACCCACCGGTGAGAGAATACTTTTAATTGGCAGTAACTGCGTTCCCTGCAAGCGTTATTGAGTTCTAGCACTTCGGACCGCGAGTTGCAAAATAATGCTTTTACCTTTCTGCCACGATCCTGTTTTTTACCCAAAACTTCCGGATACCCGCAATCTAATCAGCAACTAGGTTAGTAACTTTTTGTTTTGTTCGTTGATAGAATTTTTTACGAGAAAAAATGATAATGCCATTATGTATTTATAAAGGAAACTTGCTTATATCGTATTAAGTGGAAGTTTGAAATCGAATTTGAGTTTCAAAAACCTGTATAATGTAAAAACGCCCTTATAACAAAAGCTTGCTTAGCTTAATATGTTTTTATAAACTTAGTTATAATTTACTTTTGAAAACAGTTGTAGCAATGACATTATAAAAAATTCTACAAAGCAAGTAACCACTCATTTATGTTAATAAAACTAAAAGCATAAAGATTTCCTAGAGCTTGTGAAAACAACAATCTAATTTCAACTGAGTCAGGTATTTTTATCTTTAAAACCTTTTTACAGATTCACTTAAAAAGTGTGTCGTTTAAAAATGCTTGTTACAGCTAAAGTGGCTGCAGTCAGCCTGCGAGGTACAGTCTACGACAAAACTCCTTGAGCATTCCGAAGTTTTTTTGGAAATACTTTGTTTTACGTTGAATTTCAGCATCGTTATGTTACTCTATTAGATTGTCACATGGCAACCTAAATCAATCGGTAGTGTAGGTATAAACCTATTTCAAATATTGTTTCACAATTGAACTCATAGATCAAAATGTTTGGAAAGATTTTGATTATTATTTTTAAATTTTCTAGTTTGTATTTCAAAATCATATCCATAGTTTCTGCTCAACTGTACTAAGGCCCGTATTCAGAGACTATACTCAAGCATAAATCGTGTCTTAAGCGGTGATTCATAACTCAGTTTTCATAGAGAACTGTCAAAAATCGATGCCTAAACGAAGATTCAAGTTTGAGTGAAGTCTCTGAATACGAGCCTTAGGTTTTGAATAAAATACATAAAAACATTATTTAATCACGCCTCATTTCCATGGGGATAGGCAGAGATCACGGATCTCCAGTTGCTACGATCCTGACACACCTCTTTCGCCTCATTCACTCTCATTAGATTCTTGATACACGCTCTCCGATTTGGGGTAGGTACTTACTATTTCATATTATTACATTTTAATCTTATAACCAACACAAACCAAAAACATACTTTGGTTTGAGTTATTGCTCTACTTTTATTACCATAACTCCTATAGGTATAAACGACCGCAAATACCTACAAATTCCAAGTAATTCCACATCTATGAAATCTCCTTTAGTCTTTTCAACAACTGGATTTAAATGGTTCCAATCATGAACTCAGAAACTGTACAGAATTAAATAAAAACTCAGCTTAGATGTCGAAGAAAAACATTACGCGAAATAGGAACATTCCATACGTGCCTGCAACACCGTCGCCATAAACGCATCGATAGCAAAACGATAAATGTTTTCACGAAAATGCAGTTAAAATAAGTTATTTGCGTGGAAACAGGAGCGAGCGGCGTAGAGTATTCCCTGATGTAATTACAGCCAGCCGGCTGGAGCTAACACAATGACCGGTAGAGATGCAACGGATAACCGTTTACTGTTCGTGTATCCGGCTATTTTTTAAGCTATTTGGTGTCCGGATTTTAGATACTTTCCGGCTGGCATTTGTTTTTTTTATAGAAAGACCACACGTAAAACCAATATATCCGGTTTACTAACCGGATACTACCCGGATTGGATACGAAGATATTTAAAAAAGAATGCTCCGTCAAACGTTAAATAAAACAGAGGTTTGAATGCATCGCGTAGGTAATTAAAATGAATGCAACAGAATGTATCCCATTCAATTTTGACACGGTTTTTGCGTCGGATACTTAGTTGCCGAATAGCAGCTTAATCCAATGCAGCTAGTTGTCCGAAATCCGGCTAAACTGCCCATCACTAACAACCGGTGTCCGATAACGCTCTCCCTCAGATGCCTCAGATCTCCTACGGAGAATTACAATTTAGCGACTGATGAGTTTAAATACGTTTTCTCTGTCAAAACTTCGGGGTTAAAAGAAGACAACACCACACACTCAATGAGGAAGAGTAGCGAGAATATGCGAGTTTGATGAACACTAAGTGCAACTTTGCTATCTTCTTCTCTTCCTTAAATGCAAAATAAAACTATAACATTTATCTTAAAAATAGGTTTATGATAGCTATTACAAACTAAACAATAATTTTTATTAAATATCCTTTGTTAAATAAATAATGAAATAATATAGGTGGCGATACTAGTTTGTCGCATACCTACCAACCCTAAGAAAAAGCTTGCAAAAAAGTTCTTGTGTGAAACGTATTAGTAGAAAAGGTAAAGGAAAGTGATGAGGAAACCAGTTAGCTGTTTCGTGATAATATTATACTTGTAGAAAGTGTGCATGTGCCTATTGTTAATAACTTCTGTAGATCTGTACCTGAAAATTGAATTTTCTTATACATAAAAGACAACTTTCACCTAGCCCTCAAAACAAAAAAAATTTAAGCTTATAAACGCTTTTCTGTATTTTTGTGGTTTTAAAACTCTTCAAAATACGCATCTCATTGCAAATTATAATTATTTATAAAATTATTTAAAGGTATTTTAATATCTCATTGCATATTGATTCAGTTTATGATATCATTTAAAGATATTAAAGTAATAAAACTGAAGACTAGACCTTATAGGCCAACTCAAAGTGGGATCAAATAAATAAGCCTGCTAATACAGAGACATGGTAAGTGAAATTACTAGGGTGCGGACAGAGCGCCCTTCCGCTCTTCCGACGTCGACACATAATTCAGGGAGATTAAATGCCTCTTGGACCCGGCCGGAAGGACTCTGTTACTAGCGACCTATTAGTTCACTTTCACGAGCTAAAAAAACGGTGACAGAAAAAATGTACTTAAACTTAATAAGGTTTTATCGATTATCTCTATGATTTCAATCAAACTTACAAATAATACAACTATGTTTGTAAGTTTGATTGTAAATAAATGGAAAAAGTTTGACATCAAAACAAAATTTATTGCTAGTATTTAATCCAAGGTTTCGTTTTTACGTATTGTATATATAGTTATATATAAAATTAGTTAAATACACTTAATAAAAATAAATATTTGGGGGATATTCCTTTAAAAACTAGCTTTCAGTTGCTTATAAAATAATCCTAATGCATTTCACCCGACATACGAGTACTAAAAGAAAATAACACAGAACGTCGATATTCAACGTGTTCCAATAATGAGTCTAACGCCAAGCAATTTGCGATTTAAATATGAATTCGTACTTCCCACAGGGCAGATCGGATGGGGGGCCAGCATTGTTCGGGCCACCTCGGACGGACACGTAATCGACGGGAGGCAAGGATTAAAGGGGGTGTAATTGTTCCCTCTAGCTATTTATAATAGACCGGGAGCTCAGGGCTTTAGACATACTTCATTTGATAACTGATTATCCGTTGTAAGTCTCTAGCATAAATAGGGATGTGCTATTTTTTACGTCCATGAGAAATAGGCGTGATTATAATGTGTGTATTATACTATGTTTATAATAAACAATTTAAAAGCATTCAAATGTAAGCTTTTAGATTTTTTTACAGCCGTTAGTGACTACTGTTGTTAATATTTATAATAAAATGGCCCTTAACCTTAACCTTTGGCTTTATTACAAAGTTAGAATACTGATATGAAAATCTCAGTCATTAATGAATCTTTCCTAAATCAGGATAATTATGTCTCGTAATGTATGTTTATGTAGGTACTCAAAAGTAAACAAGTAAATTGACATCTATTTCTAAGATGCCTTCCGTGAATAAGCTAATTAAACTGGGAGGATTGTTTAGGTGCTGGGCAAGCTTGAAGTCTACTCGATCCCAACAATGTCTCAAACACTACAGGGTCAACTCAAGTGTAGACATAGGTTTACCTCTTGAGACTGTATAACTAAATCAAGTAGTAAAATCAGGAGTTATCAGAGTTCACGGTTCTTTATTTGCTTTTATTTTAAAAGTAAAACACACAAAATAACAATAATTATTAAAAAGCACCACAAAAGTTTTTTAATAACAACAGAAGTTGTAAGTTTTATGTGTTTACAGTAGAACCAAACAATTTTAATTTTATGAAATTAGGTGTATTCTTAGTTTGATGAACTAAAAACTCATCAGTTCAGTATTCAACCGTTGTCTATTTTATGTATTTCCAAGTAAATAACAACAACATTTTCATTATTATTTTAGAGCAAACAGCTCTTTGTCTATAACTAGGCATGCGTAATTGCGGCAGAAAACACGTGACAAATCCCAATCTTAATTACCCCTTTCACAGGACGAGGCAAGTACTGACCAACGGCTTATTATATTGCTGTTCAGACTTTAATGAGAATGTATGACTGAGGGAGCTTTAATCATAACATACTCTTTGTAGCAGCTTCAGAGATAATAATTAACTATTTATGTGTCAAATAATAACCCTGTGATAAAACTATATTTCGCTTCCCACTCGTTTCTAGCTATCAGTTCTACTCGTTTATGGTTTCCGGTGAGATAACTGCCTAGAGATTTATAAAAAAAACTCTGGACTTTACATCTTCTTTTATACAGCGTTAGGAGGCGATCTTTGGCGATTTTTCCTACACTTAACGGGACACTGTAGTGCCTGGGACATTGATAGAATTGGACCTGCCATATAAAGTAAGTAGGTGTACACATTCTTAAAATTGGCTTCCATTTTCAAAGTCGCTATAAAAATACCGACTCATCTGCAGAGTCAATAACCTGAAGCTACCAAAAGCTAATAAAGTGAAACTCCCATTCCGCAAAGCTTAATAAAACATACCGGCTGTATATTAAACATAGCAAAGAAAACCAAATTACGGAACGTCACACGGGTAACGCTGTTTGCTTCAGGGCCAGTTCAGAGTTGCGTTTCTAAGATTTAATCATCCTGAGCCTTGAAAAAGTCTTCCTGAGTGAATAAATAAGTCTCGGTTGTGTTAGATTAATGTAGATCTCTGTGTCGTAGTTTGTGAAGGCCAGACTGAGACGCAGAAGTTGCGGGTTCGATCCCCCGCCGAAAAAGTATCTATACTAAGTAGTAATAATATTATAAAGAGGTAATGTTGTAACATTTCATGTGACAGTTCCTCTGTCGGATACTTTAGGAACCTTTTGTGGTATTATCGAACTAGTGGTTGCAGGCGTATAGTAGTTCCTCTTCTAAATGATAGATGGCGTAGTTCTGTTTACAAGTTATGAGTCTAGCTTCTTTTAAAGTTTTTTTTTTTTATTGAAATGAATATCATTCTTTGATAGTAAATAATGTAGTTGCAATATTTAATTCTTCTATTTGATCAATTTAAATTAAAATTCTAATTAGAAATTCAGAGACAAATCATAGTCGTAGTCTATGATATCTATGGTTGATTGAAAAAAAAAGACGCCATTTTTCTCGAGTGAGGTAAACAATCGGAAAAGTGACAGATAGATATAGGTGATCTGTAAAACCTAAGTATATGTCGGACAGGTTCATTAGATTGTTTTCGTTATAAAGTTTTGGGCGAGTTTTTTGGTTGTTTGTCAATTTTAGAAGTATGGCTTAATTTCATAGAATCTGGATTTTTTTCGCGTGTGAACTCATTACAGCTGATTTGGCAATTTTGCAAGGACTAAGTCATGAGTTGTGCATCACTATTTGAGGATTTTGAGGGGTATAAAAGGTGTCTCCGCTCTGAAACGAGTCTTTTTGGAAGCGGCCTGAGGACCACTACTATGGTCTAAGGGTACTACATACTCAATTTGTTTTTTTTTGGAGTTCTTCATCTGACTTCTCTCACGAGTGCTATCGTTTTTAAAAGAAGCCAGAATCCAAGTTCGAGTTGCAGAATTGTATTGGTAAGCATACAACTTATATTTAACATGTGGAGAAACCCGCAAGGGTGTGGCACCGTTGTTCATGTGTGATTAATACTAGTTATATTTTGTTTTAGGCTGTAATTGAGTAACGTTGGAGGAAGGCGTTGTATTTTGGATGCTGCGTACCGTGTTTGGACGGCGTGGACATATAATTTTGATTTTGCTTTACCGAGTGAGTAACCCTAATTTATCATTAAATGTTTTAAAGAGCTGCGTGATCACTTCATATTTTTTTTTAGTTTAAAAGTTTAAAAGTTTTATTCAGCACAAAAATACCGTGTGCACATAAAAATATATAAATATAAATATAGATTTTGGTTTTATCAGGCCATATGGCGTGTAACAGGCAAATAATATATGGTGTACGGACAATGGAATCTGTCCATATCTTTGACATCGTTGACTAATTTTAGAATTTTAACATCATCAAGCCTTGGGCATGTGCAGGACTGGTGTGGCATATACTTATTTTGTTTTAAAATGTTTCAGGATTTGGAGTCTCGGTCTTTGGGGAAGGCGCATCTTTGTGGAGGCGCACACCTTGTTGGCGTTGGTGCGACGGGGCCTTGCCATCAGTCGGCAGGCAAGGACTCGCGCACGCATTCCTCCGCCACATACCTCGTGCTTGATTTGGGCTCACATCGGCTTCTGCATACAATTAATCAGGTGACCTAGTGCCAATTTGATACCCCACGTTTCGGTTTCTTTTTGATAAATAATTTACTTAATTCATCTAAATTACAAACACATGGTATTTTACTATAGAGAGAGAGTTGGTAGTATAAGTCAAGGTTTATTACATTGTAGGTCTCATATGTGAACATGGGTATTGTCTAACCCTTTTTAGTATAACTTTTGTTAGAAAGTAAGGTCTGTATAAGTAAGGACTATCACTTTGTCCATTAATTTCATTCATAGATAATTGTTTTTTTTTATTTGCCTGAGTCAAACTTATCCCACCTTAACAAATAGGGCACGTTGCATGTTTAGGTTAAACACTAACATTAGCATAAGGATAGGTTCTTTACGTGGGATTAGTTTGACTGTTTCATGTTTGTAATTCTGTATAATTCTAGTTGCTTTGTTCGCTTACCACATTAAATTCTTTTTTTTTGTTTTGTAAAGAAATATTTAACTCATACTTTGGTTTTTTTTGAATACAATTGAGCCACTATGGCAACTCAATAAACTTAATAATTACTGTGTAGCTTCCAATATTTATTGGTATATAAAAATTGTGTAAATAAATGTTATATAAACATTGTCTTAGTTTTAATTTGTTTTCAAGCTTTGGTTAAGAAAGCTTGTGGCGCCCTCTTTCCTGACCTCACCTGTAAGAACCTTAGGCTAGCTAGGCATAACATCCTCCTGATTACAGGAACTCACATCTACCGGTTACATTTGGCGCCTCAACGGGCTGGGGCCAGGAAAATTGTTTTTTTTTTTGTTTGATTGGTTGTTTTGTTTTCTTTTAATTACATTTAGAAACCTGACTTATACTGCTCACTCTCTACTGTGTTTGATTGTTTTTGTAATTCAGCATTTGTGAAACTTTTATTTTTAACTTGAATAACTTGTGTTTTTGGATAGGTACTTGATTTGTTTTAGCAAACTTGATTTGTTTTGTTAACTTGATTTAAACTTTAGTTTGTGACACTTAAACATAAGATTTATTGTGTTGAACTTGTTTAGTTTGTAAGATACTCTCTCTTTATTACTACTCTCTCTCAATATGTCTGCTGTGTTGGATGTTGACTATCTTATCAAAGATGAACTCTTCTTTGAAATTAGAAGTCGCGGTGTTGAAGTTACCGATGATTTAAATGTTGATGATTTAAGAAAAACTTTACGCTTGAATAGAGATTCCTATGTACATGATAAAGCCGTTGATTTCTTGACACAGTTGGTCCCTGATACAGAATTGAAAATTTGTGAGAACAAACTTAAGAAGGTGTCATCTGGTTCTCATTCGACAGCTGGTTGCAAGCGAAAATGCTTGTCTGTTTTAAATCATATTACTTGGAGATTGGATAAACTTTTTACTTTCATTCCAGAACAACAAACGAGGAAATTGGAGATTTTGTCGAAGGTGCTAAACACTTTGAACAACATTGCTTGTGGAACGATGTCGGGAGAAGGAGAGGTTGGTGCGCAGGAGCCCATGCTTGAATCGTTGCCGGTGGTTAATGGTGATGAAAAGGGCACCATGCAGGTCTTCAAATGGAAGATATCTTTTGATGGTAAGTCACCATTGCATGATTTTTTGTTTGGCCTGGAGGATTATCGGAGGTCCACTGGCATCTCAGATGCTCATCTTTTGAAATGTTTTGGTCATTTGTTGGAAGGGGAGGCTCTGTTGTGGTTCAGAAACAACTGTGCTGGTATTTCTACTTATTCAGATTTATTGGTAGCTTTGAAAAACGAATTTTTGCAAGTTGATTTTGAAAGATCACTCCTTAACCAAATCAAGTCAAGATTGCAGGGCACCGATGAAAGCATCAAGTCATACATATGCATTATGCAAAGCTTGTTTTCTAGGCTGACACATAGGATGACTGAGGCTGAACAATTAGATATTATAACAACTAACATGAGTCCATTCTTCATTGCTAGGCTTGCACTTGTAGAGGTACAGACTATTCAGGAGTTGAAGGATGTTTGTGCAAAAATTGAGTTAGCTAGACACAAATGCGACAATAGGGGCTATCTTAATCCAGGAAGTACCTCGATCATTCCGGAAGTTTGCAGGAACAAAGTAACTAGTGTACCAACTTTTAAAAAGACAGTTAATGCGGCGAGTCCAATTAAATGTTTTAAGTGTGATGGTGACCACTTTTATTTTAGGTGTCAGAAGTACGTAGGTAAACATTGTTTTCGTTGCAAGAAACCAGGCGTTATCACCTCAGAGTGTGGTTGTTCAAAAAACGAGTAGGTAGGTCAGTTGTGGATGATAAGAAAGTTGTTTCATGTTGTCGTACTTCTGACCTAGAATGGAAATCTTGGTTAGATTATTTAGGTAAATTTTTTGCTAGGGATGGGATTACAACTTTGTTTGAATATAGTGATAGGGATCCCAGACCGTATTTAGTTATAGATATTTTGGGTTTAAAATGTAATGCTTTAGCAGATAGCGGTGCCACGGTTTCAGTTATGAGTGAGAAGGCATTTCAGGAAATTAATTCGTCTAGGTTATGCTTTAAGATTAATGATAGTCAATTTAGTATTGCTGTTGGCAACAACAACAAATTGTGTGTTCTAGGTTTAGTAAATTTTCCTATTACTTATGCAGGGAAAACCAATTTTATAGAAGTTTATGTTTGCAAAGATATCAATGTTCCTTTTATTTTAGGAGTGAATTTTTTGCGCACTTTTGGACTATGTAAGGATATTTTTGACGACATGATAGAGGGGGGGATTTCCAACTCTCATAATTCATTAGATGGTACAAACAATAACTTACATTTGCATGAGGTGGGTGACTTGTCTGCGTCACAGAAACGAGAGCTGGAAAACATGATAGATAGGTTTAAATCCATTGCAGCCACAGAGGATAGGTTAGGTTTTACCACTGTAGAAGAGCATGTGATTGACACTGGAGATAGTGAACCAGTCAGGCAAAAGTGCTATCCTATTCCTCACCATCATAGGAAATATGTTAAGTTGGAAATAGACAAAATGTTAGATTTAGGTATCATTGAGAGAGCTAATTCTCCTTGGAATAGTCCAGTACTTTTGGTTCCTAAAACAAATGGTGAACTTAGATTTTGTTTGGATAGTAGAAAATTAAACAGTGTAACAAAGGTAGATACATATCCCATGCCTAGAGTTCAGGAGATTTTAGACTCACTAAGCAATGCAAAATTTATGACATCTCTAGATTTAAAGAGTGCTTTCTTTCAAATCAACTTGCATAAGTCATCTCGTGAGAAGACCGCGTTTGCAGTGGCTGGGGTAGGCTGTTTTCAGTTTTGTAGACTTCCCTTTGGTTTAGTCAATTCCACGGCCAGGATGATGCGCTTGATGGACAGGGTTTTTGGTCCAGAATTTGATAATAATGTGTTTTACTATGTAGATGACATTATTGTGATCTCTGATTCTTTCGACAGCCATATGAGTCTGTTGAACACCGTTCTAGGGAAACTGAGTGATGCTGGTCTTACTATAAATTTTGAAAAATCAGTCTTCTGTCGTTCGTCTTTGAAATTCTTAGGCTATGTGGTTGATAGACAGGGTCTACGCACAGATGGTGATAAAGTGCGTTCAATTGAAGAGTTTCCCGCTCCGACAAGCCAGAAGGAGGTCAGAAGATTTTTGGGTATGATATCTTGGTATCGACGTTTCATAGAAAATTTTTCCACCTCTGTAGCACCTCTCACTAACTTGACTAGGAAGTTGCCAAAGGGACAAGCATTCAACTTTGATGATGAAGCTGCTGAAGCTTTTGCCAATATCAAAGAGAAGTTGATTTCGGCTCCCGTTTTGAGTGTTCCTAAGTTTGATAGGCCTTTTATGATCAGCACGGATGCCTCTGATGTAGGTTTGGGTTGTATTCTTTCACAGCTTGATGATGAAGGAGAGGAGCATCCCGTTGCTTTTGGTAGCAGAACGCTTTCCCGCTGTGAGAGAAATTATTCGACGACGGAGAAGGAATTGAATGGTTTATTATTTGCTTTGGAAAAATTTAAGGGTTATATTGATGGTTCTCCCTACCGAACCAAGGTGTATACAGATCATAGTAGCTTGAAGTGGTTGGTTAGTTTGAAGTCTCCGACTGGCAGGTTGGCTCGTTGGGCAATACGTCTCTCTCAGTACAGTTTTGATGTGGAATATAGAAAGGGCTCTGAAAATTCAGCAGCTGATGCCTTATCAAGAGCTCCTATTGTGAGTGTAGTAGCACTGTTAGAGAAAATCAACGAGATTCAAGATAGTTGGTATGTTGGTATGTTTCAGAAGGTTTTAGACTCTCCCAATAAATTTCCAGATTGGCGAATTATACAGGATAGGCTTTTCAAAAGGTTGCGAAGTTCTAATCCTTTGTCAGCTGATTGTGAATGGAAGTTGGTAGTTCCTGAGGATCTCAGACTTGAGGTGTTGAAAAAGTGTCATGATGATCCTGATTCAGCACACTTAGGAATTTTTAAAACTTTCAGGAGGCTGTCACAGAGTTATTTCTGGCCCAATATGATAGTGGACGTGAAAAGATATGTTAGAAAATGTCAGATTTGTCTTGCTTACAAAAGCACCAACACCGCACCACCTGGTCTTATGGAAAATCCTAAAAGGGTACAAAGACCCTTTCAAGTAATATCCACTGACATATTGGGACCATTACCACGAAGTTATTCAGGGTTTAAGTTTATTTTGGTCGTTTCAGATTATTATACCAAATACACTCAGTTGTTTCCAATGAGAAATTCTTTGGCAAAGACAGTAGTTGGTATTGTTGAAAATAACTTTATATTGCGACATGGTGTGCCGCAGTGCATTATAATGGATAATGGGCCGCAATACATTTCTAGGCAAATGGGACTCTTGAAGGATAGGTACAAAATTCCTAATCTGTTTTATAATTGTAGATTTACTCCTCAGAATAATCCGGCAGAAAGAGTGAATAGGGTTGTTGTAACGGCTTTGGCTTCGTTGGTAGGTAGAGATCATCGTAATTGGGCAGAAAATATTAACAAAATTGAGTTTGCTATCAATACAGCTGTTCACGAGGTCACAGGTTACTCTCCGTTTTTTTTGGCTCATGGTAGAGAAGCGGTTTTGTCAGGTGATTGGTATCCTCATAGAGAACTTAATGTGGATGAGTTGCAATTCGTTGATAGGGATCTCTACGCCTCTATGTTGTCACATCTCAAACCTATTTTTGAAAAAGTTAATTTGTCAATCAAAAATGCATATCAAAAGTCTAGAGTTTTTTATAATAGGAATAGAACGAGTGTTGAGTATTCGGTTGGTCAGGTAGTCTGGAAGAAGGAATATCCTTTGTCGGATGCGTCCAAATTCTTTGCAAAAAAGTTAGCACCTAAATTTAAGAAATGTATTATTGTAAACAAGTTGTCTCCAGTCACTTATGAGTTACAGGATTTCGAGACAAGAAAAGCGTTGGGTAGGTGGCATGTCAAAGATATTCTGAAAACTGAGACGATGGAAGATATGTGAAGGTTTTTTTTTTTTTTTGTTGTTTTTTTTGTTTTAGCAAGATGATAGTGTAACATTTCATGTGACAGTTCCTCTGTCGGATACTTTAGGAACCTTTTGTGGTATTATCGAACTAGTGGTTGCAGGCGTATAGTAGTTCCTCTTCTAAATGATAGATGGCGTAGTTCTGTTTACAAGTTATGAGTCTAGCTTCTTTTAAAGTTTTTTTTTTTTATTGAAATGAATATCATTCTTTGATAGTAAATAATGTAGTTGCAATATTTAATTCTTCTATTTGATCAATTTAAATTAAAATTCTAATTAGAAATTCAGAGACAAATCATAGTCGTAGTCTATGATATCTATGGTTGATTGAAAAAAAAAGACGCCATTTTTCTCGAGTGAGGTAAACAATCGGAAAAGTGACAGATAGATATAGGTGATCTGTAAAACCTAAGTATATGTCGGACAGGTTCATTAGATTGTTTTCGTTATAAAGTTTTGGGCGAGTTTTTTGGTTGTTTGTCAATTTTAGAAGTATGGCTTAATTTCATAGAATCTGGATTTTTTTCGCGTGTGAACTCATTACAGCTGATTTGGCAATTTTGCAAGGACTAAGTCATGAGTTGTGCATCACTATTTGAGGATTTTGAGGGGTATAAAAGGTGTCTCCGCTCTGAAACGAGTCTTTTTGGAAGCGGCCTGAGGACCACTACTATGGTCTAAGGGTACTACATACTCAATTTGTTTTTTTTTGGAGTTCTTCATCTGACTTCTCTCACGAGTGCTATCGTTTTTAAAAGAAGCCAGAATCCAAGTTCGAGTTGCAGAATTGTATTGGTAAGCATACAACTTATATTTAACATGTGGAGAAACCCGCAAGGGTGTGGCACCGTTGTTCATGTGTGATTAATACTAGTTATATTTTGTTTTAGGCTGTAATTGAGTAACGTTGGAGGAAGGCGTTGTATTTTGGATGCTGCGTACCGTGTTTGGACGGCGTGGACATATAATTTTGATTTTGCTTTACCGAGTGAGTAACCCTAATTTATCATTAAATGTTTTAAAGAGCTGCGTGATCACTTCATATTTTTTTTTAGTTTAAAAGTTTAAAAGTTTTATTCAGCACAAAAATACCGTGTGCACATAAAAATATATAAATATAAATATAGATTTTGGTTTTATCAGGCCATATGGCGTGTAACAGGCAAATAATATATGGTGTACGGACAATGGAATCTGTCCATATCTTTGACATCGTTGACTAATTTTAGAATTTTAACATCATCAAGCCTTGGGCATGTGCAGGACTGGTGTGGCATATACTTATTTTGTTTTAAAATGTTTCAGGATTTGGAGTCTCGGTCTTTGGGGAAGGCGCATCTTTGTGGAGGCGCACACCTTGTTGGCGTTGGTGCGACGGGGCCTTGCCATCAGTCGGCAGGCAAGGACTCGCGCACGCATTCCTCCGCCACATACCTCGTGCTTGATTTGGGCTCACATCGGCTTCTGCATACAATTAATCAGGTGACCTAGTGCCAATTTGATACCCCACGTTTCGGTTTCTTTTTGATAAATAATTTACTTAATTCATCTAAATTACAAACACATGGTATTTTACTATAGAGAGAGAGTTGGTAGTATAAGTCAAGGTTTATTACATTGTAGGTCTCATATGTGAACATGGGTATTGTCTAACCCTTTTTAGTATAACTTTTGTTAGAAAGTAAGGTCTGTATAAGTAAGGACTATCACTTTGTCCATTAATTTCATTCATAGATAATTGTTTTTTTTTATTTGCCTGAGTCAAACTTATCCCACCTTAACAAATAGGGCACGTTGCATGTTTAGGTTAAACACTAACATTAGCATAAGGATAGGTTCTTTACGTGGGATTAGTTTGACTGTTTCATGTTTGTAATTCTGTATAATTCTAGTTGCTTTGTTCGCTTACCACATTAAATTCTTTTTTTTTGTTTTGTAAAGAAATATTTAACTCATACTTTGGTTTTTTTTGAATACAATTGAGCCACTATGGCAACTCAATAAACTTAATAATTACTGTGTAGCTTCCAATATTTATTGGTATATAAAAATTGTGTAAATAAATGTTATATAAACATTGTCTTAGTTTTAATTTGTTTTCAAGCTTTGGTTAAGAAAGCTTGTGGCGCCCTCTTTCCTGACCTCACCTGTAAGAACCTTAGGCTAGCTAGGCATAACATCCTCCTGATTACAGGAACTCACATCTACCGGTTACAATGTTGGTTTGTTTGTTTGACAATATTTCAGAAATTCTTTCACCGATGTGTAGAATAGACTTACGTTTGCTGCTAGTGTTTGTATAAACATATATTTGTTCATAATCATAACATTGTCTGAGTGTTTTTCTGTATACAATATGTTGTATTAAAAAAAATATATTTGACTCGAGACAAATATTTACAGGTTATACAAACATTGACAGCGGGGATCGAACCTTAGTGTCTCACCCACTGCGCCACAGAGGTCGTCAATATGTTTGTAGGTACATTTTGTATTTATATAAACCTGCTTCGCCTTGCGGCGCTTGTAATATAAATGTCTTTGTAATAACACAAGAGGTACTATGTAATATCCAAAGGTATTGTTAGACAAGTTACTTGACTCTTGATAATGTATTTCTAAGAGAACGCTGAGAAATTCAACGTTGTTTCATCTCGTGTAATAATATGCCTGTTTGAAGAAATAAAGCTTAAAAGAATACAAGATTGCTTGGTTAACACTTCAAAAATGTTGGCTGAAAATGAATTGGATCGCTCGAGACAAGGTTAAATTGTAAAAGACATATTGTTATTAAAGCGTGGGTTAGCGCCTTGTCGCTAGTTCTAAGATCCAGTCTCATGGGATTTAAAAATATTGAGGATTTTTTCAGAGCATTTTTTTCAATGTGAATATCCGTTTATGTAATATTTTCATTTAGGTAAAGTGTTTTTAATTAGAACCAAGAAAACTGAATCTAAAGATGCAAAATAGAACTTGCATATATATAATTATATTTTGTAATAGCTTCACTTACTAAAACTATAGTGCCGGCTTCACGTAACAAGGTATTTAAGGGACACCATTGAACTTTGCCCATCGAAGTTTGCGCGACGCAGCTAATAGCACTTGAAAGCGATCTAGCCCCCGTCGACTAGCACAAACTAATTCTAGCGATTAGAAGAGAAACTGCATTAACCTGCCACACTGACATAATTTATCTGCAACAGAGCCACGCAGAGCCTGAGCTCTTTGATAAATTTTAACAGTAACAGTAGTCTAAATGCAGGTGGCATTTTTAAACGTATTCAAATTCGTAAGAAGAGACATTTTCCTGCACTCTTGAGGTGCATTTCTATTCATAACTCTGAATATAGGTACTCATCAAATCCTCCTTTTGTTTAATGAATCAGATAGTTATCGAGTGTAGGTACTTAACTGGCAAACTGTGGCTTTAAAGCGCGATGAGTAGAAATTTTAAGGAAAACTTTACCTAGTTGACATGATAGGATGACAAAAAAAATATAGTGCGTAAAGCGATATTTAAATTTACATTCTTTTTTAAACTAAACAGAAAACAAGTAACGAATGATGAGTTTCGCTTCTATTTGGTTATACATAATTTCACAAAACAGTCTCGTAAAATTATTAATTTACATATGACAAGTAGCTTATAACCACTTTAACTTTGCAACTTAGATTGGCCATGAGGACCATACATACATGAATAGTAGTAGAAGTAGGAAAATAACCAGCTGTGTATTAGCCAAACTCAGAAACAGGAAGATGGCAAGAAGAATCACAGGCTTAGACAAAACAGAGAAAGAAGCGGTCGATGATGTTGATGATTTTCAAAATCTCATCAGCAATAACCGTCATCACAGACTTTTTCCCCTTTCATTGGTTACTTTAGCAATATTTCTATGCAAGACACGTTGTGCAATATTTTAGAGTTAAAATATAATTGGATTCGAAACGGCTGCTTCTGTGCATTCTTGTATTTGGCACGTTTGGCAGGACGCCACGACTTTGTTAAATTTAATATTTGACTATAAGCTTTATTGGTAAGCTTTTTGGGTTTTGTTATCTAAAGTTATAAATAAGAGTTTCGTGTTTTGTTTGAAAGAGGCGCAGCAAGCAGCGTCTTATAGAAAATAACATTGTGTAAGTATTTAAAACAAAAGTCAATCATCTCGGGTAAATTTAAAGATCTTTTAACTTTTTTGTTATGGTTTTAAGTAAGATGCTGAACAGAGTATTCCAGTATTGTAATGTTCATAGTTATCGATAACTTATGGTTCTGCGACACTTATTCACTCACGCACTTACTGACTGGTCAAGTACATCGGAACCTTATAATAAAAACAGCTCGCCACACAGAAAAGCTCAAAATAAACACGCTCTGACAGCTCCACTATTATTGCCCAAGAAGTATGTGCCGGAATCAAGCACACATGAAATTTAATTTAATTGAAATATGGTATGAATTTTCATTCCACACTTAGCTTTAATTGAAATGTTGGCTCACAGCACCGAAACGATCACGCGGTAATTGATATTATAATTGTTTATGCAGACACCTGAGTCGGGAACTTTCATAAAATTCGCATTTATATTGAAATTTCCTTCAATAAAACTGTATTCCTTTCACTGTAATTCTATTTCACGGGGATGACGTATTTTAACTCTGAGTAAGAGAGCAAACCGAATTGATTCCAATATTCCCTCTACACTTTTTCTCAGATATTTCTGTTCTACATTTTACATAAACTAATTTCCTTGGCAATATTGGTCTTGCGTCAGTTCGTAGGCACGGGCTCGTTCTTCAAAAAGAAACTCTTGTAGCAGCCTCCGTCGACCAAATCAAATCACTCGACCTTATCGATCTGGAGAAAACTTACAACTAAATTTATTTGCGTATCTTTAGGGACGCTCGATGTGATAGTAACGGTGAATAAATTCAGAGCTTTAAAAACCCAGACTGGACCCCTATCAAAATATATCTTCAACTGATCGAATCTGAATTGAGCCAGGACTCAGTGCCCAGGACTATTCAAATGCTTGGAAACTAGGTGGTCAACTTGGACATAGAGTTTAAGATGTACCTCTATCTTAGGTAGTATGAGTTGAGAATCAAAGTGACTTAAATCTCAAATCTTTGCCGCGCTGAATGGCGATGCTGATTAGGAGGCTTATCATGACGTAAGATTAAACAATTTAGTTTAGGTTCAGACTATCAAAACTATACGTCAGCGCCTTAGCTTACGTCTAAAGCAGTTAATTGTAGGACCTAAACTAAATCGCTTTAAACGGTCATAGTAAGCCGACAGTAAAGTTTTAATGGTTTTATATAAAGTAACGAAGCCAACACTCGCCTATAGCGACGAAGCAATAAAGTTTTTAAGATATAGGCAAAGATTTGCACCAGATACGAACATTACAAAAATTCAAATCTGCTTGAAATCTATATACGATACTGCATTAATCCAATAGTGCTCCTGATTTAACGCAATTGCCGAGGTTGCATCCCCTATGCCGCAGGGCCGGTCCCTTCGCAAGGGGAACTTAATATGAGGATATGAGAATTTACTGTTTAATCCGGCTGCAGGCCAATTTGTTAATATTTTCACTCAATCCACTTAAAAACGTACATGCAGATAGATATCTTTCGTATCGAGTTTTGTTTCGAAACTTTACATGACAAAGGAAAATATCAGTCGCATCTATTGAAGGAACGAACTGTGTTATTCATTACAAGGGTTAATATTTCTTTATACAAGTATTTTGGTAGGTTTCATCTAGTACCTATTTTTAATCAAGAATTTATTTAGCGATTTCATTGGGTTATAACTTGAACATTTATAATATTGTCATCAAAGTAGAAAATTCGATGAACATAACACTAAAGTTTATAAAGACATTGTCAAAACATTTTGTCAAATAAAAACATTGACTTTTTATACCGGAAGATTAACACAGGAGGTTATTTCTATATAACATACCTACAAGTAAAATAATAAATACAAGCATGAAAAAATTGTCTGTGTTGACTGCGGTCAGGGCCCGACGGAGACAAGAAAAATGGCCGGTCGTGAGTCTACATGAGGCTAATTAAAGCAAGTAGGTGGATTTCGGCGAAGTCGACGTGTCCCTGCTCCCTTCGTATTTTAATACAGGCTCCGCTTTCTAAAGTATGATTTACATGACGTCATTTTCTTCCGCATTCAATTAAATGGAGATGGTTTAAACATGATTCAAATATTTTTTTGATTGTAAAAGTACAAAAATTACAACAAAAAAAAAAGGTTTTAATAACATGACAAGGTACAACGTCACCAGTATTATAAAGATTTTCATCATCATCATCATCATGTGCAGCCCGTCTCATCCCACTGCTGGGCATAGGCCTCTCTTCGCTTGTGCCAACCCTCCCTATCCTTTTTTTTTTTTTTTTTTTTTTTTTTTTTTGGTACGGGTTGGAAAATCTGCTATCAGACTATCCAACTACGCTGAGGGAGCGTAGCTGGGGAGTGTGGGGTTGTCGAACTTGACGACCCACTAAAAACCAACCCGGTGGCCGGCCTCGATGCATGTCAAGGGGTTCCGGGATCTCCATACGGAACGCACCGGTACCCCTCTCGCATTTTGCCTAAAGCACTGTCCCGGGAATGGCACCCATAGCCACGCCCGGCACCCTCGCGGTGCTTACGACGTCACTCGCCACTGAGTGACATCGCCCTCCCGGAATCCACACGATGGGCAGTCAGAGCCCTCACTCCAACCGCCCGCGGACCCGAAAAGCCCCCTGCTTGGCAGGGGGTACCACTACGCCCCCTCATGGGGCAGGCGGTGCGGGACGACCGTTAGCGCCCCGCCTCCGCCTCCTCCTCCGAGCGGGATCGGCCCTCTCGCGATCCCGCTCGGCAGCCTCTTTCTGGACCATGACGGTCTCGCAGAAAGAGGCAGCGGCTCTCCAGGCCGCATCGTCTGCCAGCATAGCTGCCACTACGCTAGGCAGACTGAGATCCTGCCCGATCCTGTTGACCAGAATTCCGCGCTCCGCGCTCCACGCCGAGCACTGCTCCAGCGTGTGCTGCGCGGAATCCGAGTCCCACCCACAGTGGTGACATTGTGGTGTCGGTTCGCGTCCAATCCTACTCAGGTACTCACCGAAGCAACCATGCCCGGTGAGCACCTGGGTAAGTCGAAAGGTGACGTACCCATATTCCCTTCCCAGCCAGGCTTCGAAGTTTGGCGCTATTGCGCCGACGACGCGTTGGCGCGCACACCGCGGCTCATCGAGCCGCTCGCGCCACATCCCGAGCGCACGTCGGCGCTCCTGCGCCCGCACTTCAGCAGGAGCGGCTCCGCTCCCATCGTCCTGTCGGAGACGAACGTACACACGTGCGTCCATCACCGCCAAGATGTCAAGGGGCGGGAACCGCGCCAAGATGGTCGCCGCCTCGAACGATATGGTTCGGTATCCTCGCGCGATACGAATGGCCATAGGACGCTGTAGGCTGTTATACAACTGCCTATTGCGCCTAACACCCGCCAGCCTTTGTGACCAGACGGGCGCTCCATAGAGAGCCATCGATCGCACGACCCCACCATAAAGGCGGCGCACGCCTTCCCTGGGTCCCCCGAGATTTGGCAGCAGTCTGTGCAGAGCACCCACTACCTTCTGAATCCGGGGGACAGAGCGGCTGAAGTGCTCTCCGAAATCCCAGCGACTGTCCAGAGTGAGGCCAAGGTACTTGAGGTACCGCCCCACCTGGACGTCAACGTCACCCACGCGAACCGACATGCTGGGTGGTTCCCTACCCCTCGGGAGCTTGTGGAACCACAGCGCCTCGGTCTTGTGAGGCGCTATCCGCAGACCCAGCTCGTGGATCTTGTCCACAACACATGCCACCCCGAGCTCGGCGAGCTCTTTGGTCCTGTCGAAGGAGTCTCCCCCAGCAAGTACGAGCGTATCGTCCGCGTAGCAGACCACTCGCACACTTGTTGGGAGATCGACGCGCAAGACCGCATCGTACGCAAGGTTCCACAGGAGAGGGCCCAACACGGACCCCTGCGGAACCCCACACGTCACTTCCCTCCGTACACGGGTACCGTATCTGCCCACATACTGCACACATCTGTCGCGCAGGTAGGCGCCAACTATGCGCTGCAGGTAGAGGGGCACTCCGTGAAACACGAGTGCCTCCCTGATCGCCCTCCAGGGCAAGGAGTTGAAGGCATTGACGATGTCCAAGGACACCGCCATCACCCTCCCGCCCCGGGACACTACCTGGTCCGACAGTGTACGGACGCGAAGAATCGCGTCCACTGTCGAACGCGAATGTCGGAAACCATACTGGTAATCCGACAAGTTTGGACCTTCCCGCCACAGATGCGTGCATAGACGACCGGCAATTATTCTTTCGAACAACTTGCCGACGTCGTCCAGCAGGCAGATGGGACGGTACGCAGAGGGAGAATCTGCGGCCCTGCTGTCCTTCTTCAAGAGGACCAACCTTGCCTCCTTCCACGATCGGGGGAAAACACCGGAGTGAAGGCAGCTGTTAAATAGCCGCCTTAGCTTGTCCCCCAGTCCGGCACCTAGAGCCAGCGCCAAGGCCCGGCCAGGAATCCCGTCTGGCCCCGGCGCCGTATTACGAGCCCTGAGGCGCTTAACGGCTCGGTCCAACTCCTCTTCGGATACACCCATTTCGTCCTCCCAGATGGTCGGGTCGGACGAAGACACGGGGGTATGGGGACTGTCCTGGACCCTAGGGAAGAGCGTGTCAACCACTCCTCCCACGAATTCAGGGTCCAGGGTTTCCGTCAACGGAGGAACCCATGGTCGGAGCTTGCCCAGTACAGTTCTGTACGGGCGGCCCCAGGGGTTTCTATCCAGTCCCTCCAGGAGTTCGTCCCAAGACCGAGACCTGGCATCCGCTATGGCGCGTTGGAAAGCCACTGTAGCGTCTCGGTATACCTCGTAGGCTCCAGCCACCTCGTCGGCAGTTGTTCGCCTTCTTCTCCGGGCTCTGGTGAACTCACGGCGGGAGCGGAGGCACGCCTCGCGTAGCCTCTCGAGCTCAACCGACCACCAGTATATCGCCCGTTGCTCGGTGGGCCTGGCTCGGGGCATGGATGTGTCGCAGATCGACGTCATCATGGTCCCGAACCAAGCTGCCTCCCTTTCAGGATTGGGCAAGATCTCTTGGTCTTCCGGCCAGGCCGCGACGATGGCGGCGGCTTCGAGCAGATCTCTGTCGAGCCGCTTAAGTGACCATCGACGCGGCGGACTGCTGCTGCGGCGGGACGCACGGTTGGGGGGGCGGAGAGCCACATCTAGGAAGATGTGGCGGTGGTCAGATAGTGTAACCACCTCCTCCGCAACTCTCCACCCCGACACCAGGTGGGTGGCCGAGGGAGTCGCCCATGAAAGGTCCACGATCGACTCTCCCTGCCACCGCACACATGTGCTTACAGACCCCCGATTGAGCAACCGAAGGTCCATACCCGCCGCCCACTCCACAGTAGTCTCTCCCCTTACGTTGCCCTGACGACTCCCCCACTCACGAGAATGAGCGTTGAAGTCACCCAGGACAAGCACGGGACGCGGTAGGCACCTGCGAATGCAGTTACCTACCGCGTCCAAGTACGCCTCGAAGGCAGCGAGGGTACAGTTGAACCCTCCCTATCCTGCGCCAGTCTGACCCATGTACGACCTGCTGTTTTGACAATGTCGTCGAATAAAGATTTTAATTGCTTTTAAATGATCCCAAAAAGTTGGTTCGTTTCATTGATATTATTACACCCAATAGTGTAGGATGTCTATTATATACTTGTCAATAATTATAAATCAATGGGGAGTGAAAACGTAGATCAGAGCTTCTACTACTTCCACTCGAGGTCCGTTCATCCCTCGGTGCAGGTGGTTAAACTTTTTGCTAATTTCATTAAGACCGCCGTATATTTTGATCAGCACGCAAAATTTTCTCTTTTATAAGCTAGCCTTTCTTTCCACTAATTAATTTAATGATTAATTTAGATTGAAACACTTTTATTTTGATAAACGATCATGTTGTCAGAAGTTTATCTTACTTTTTGAATGTAAATATTGCCACGACTGTAGACCCAGGGAGCGGTATACGTATTAATTTTAGATCTATGCATATAAGTTGTCTTTTAAGTTTTTTTACAAAATGAAAAAATAAAAATCATGTTGAAAGTTCCTTTCATTAGGTATCAATCGCAAAGCCATCTAAGCAGTTAGCAAAAAAACAAGTTATTTTTCTTACACGTTATTTTGATTTTCAAAACATTGAAAGGAATTTAGGTGTGAATTTTCTAAGTGTAATTCAAAACATCTATAAATCATTCACGCTAGATTAAATAGTAGTTGACCTCGCCCTCCGTTGAGCAAACACTATTACTGGTAGTTGGGGGCTGTTGGCAAGAAAATCCAAAGATACAGACGAGTATGTTTTCACTTGAAAAGGTTTCGCACCTATACAGTAACTAAGATAGTAAAGCTATTTAATAAAATTGTATGGTAGGTACTATTCGTTTTGTGTAAAGTTCATATATATGTAGACCTATGCAATGAATAGACAATTGTTCACAAATATGTCTTGCGATTTGTATCCTGTACGACTTTGTAATACCATAGAAAAAAAATATACACAGGAGTTTGCGTTTATGAGTTTAAAATAGCTACATTTTTCAGGCTCCAGCATCTTCTAGTTCGCTACTTAATATCATACCCGCCATTTTGAGTCTATCACATGAGTTTCATAACAAATTAAGTGACATTTTAATCGCGGCTCAAACTAAGTAGGCTGCGAGCGCGGCTAAAGCGGATTAAAAACTTTCTCATAATGGATTTCACACTGAGAGTAATAAAATTATGCCCCTGCGGCTTTCTCATTTTCTATTATTACACGTTCTTGCATAATCCCGTAGGTGGGATAAATAAGTCCGCTGCCATGTGACTCGGCAACAAAGGCCACGACGATATTCGTAGGCTGATACGTCAGCGCTGTCAGCTGCTTTGCATTATAATCGAATTTCCACAAAGTAAAACAAAATCTCGTGGTCCCATTAATATTCAGCGATAGGGCTCAACGCATACCCGCCGGATTGACGTTTAACATGCAAATTGCAATCCGAAATCTAGCGATATTGTGTGCCACTAAATATTTTCGACATTATTAATTCAGGACACAGTTGTTTGAATCGGGCGCAGAATATAATTTAAATGTTAAACGAATTTGTGCCACTAACGCTAAATTAGACGGGAACTCTGCCCGCTGGGAATTTAATCGGACAGGTAACTATAGTAGATACACCTACCGCATCTAGATTTAATCATGTGCAAGTGAGCGAACTGTATTTTCAATCTGAACATTCAACTGAGTGTTTATTTTAATCGGTCACTTTCGAAAACTGCAGACGATTAAGAGAAGGGGAGACAAGACGTCAGCTGAGCGCGGAGTGATGGATGTGAAAAATAAATCAGTTCGCCGTTCGTCCAGATGACCAGATGTGCCCAAAGTATCATAATGAACAGGCTGGTATCGGCTAGAGTAAATCACTGTGAAATATACATAAATATTGTTACCAGGAACATGTACACACTGATATTGTGGTGTAGTTCTAAAAAACTAAAATGACGAATTTGTTGACCAGTTTTAGTATAGGTACTCTGGTTTCTGGCCGTGGTTTTATTAGCGTGGCAAGCTCCCAAGCTAAAGGCTGGCGAATGAAGACATTTATAATTCAACAAAGTACACCTCTATTTTGGTTTACAAAATTAAGTTTAGGGACACGGTACACCCTTAAGGGGTATTTTCACCCTGTAAAAGGGGATGTAGATTGATAATGTTAATAAACCATATTCGTTAATTGTAGATTGTAATTATTTTAGTAGGGTGTATTGTGAATTAACACCTTGTATTGGTGAATATTATAACATCCATCAACACACAACACAATTTAATTTACGGTTTTAAAAGTCAACAATGTTCTGATCTATCATCATAATTAGGCTGAGCGCTTCATTGTTAAATTATTGTCGGTATAAGGCCGAGAGCCTTTAAAACCGTTAAGATTTGATAGAGGCATTTAAGGCAGCCTAAAGATTATGACGTTTTATTTCGACTTCATCATCATCCACAACTCGACTTTACCCACTGCTGAGCATAGGCCTCCCTAAGCTTGTGCCATCCTATGGTCCTGTGCCAGTCGCATCCAACTTAAATAATAACTTTATTTCACTTACAACTTATGTAACTTTATTATGGTAACACAAGAGTCGCTACCAACAACACGTTATAAGTATAAGCTATAAGTAGCTCATAACTAAGTCTAAAGACCTACTAATGAGTTTGAAATGAGAAATTGAAAGTTTTTATATTTAACTAAGCTCTTTGTTTTAAAACTTAAGCTTGTGGAAATTAATGGTTTTTAAACATGTGGAACGAACAAAGGATAAAGTTTAGGATTTTATAACTAACTTTTTCAATATTACTAATTTAATTCACCGTTTTCAAAGTACTTTTATCTGTATTAAACTAGTATTACTTACTTTTATATTATAATCAAACTAAAAATTTAATATGTCTAGGTTTACTCTATAACAAACAGGTTTAAAAACCGATATACCAATTTAACTTTGTGCAGACTTTTAACAGATTTTCATAAAATATGGCATTAAACGCAAAAAAAACTTTAACTTCTTCCTAAATATTTTACAGAATATTTCAGACATCGATTCCAATCAAAAGTGTAAAGAAAAATCCAAAACCTACTTAACTATAATTTAAATTTAATTTGTAAAGAATAACTATAATTTAAATTTAATTTGTAAAGAATAATTATTATTACATAATTACCTATTTAAATCAGTTAACCAGTTGAGCTACCTACAGATTATAAAAACCTATATCAATATTGATGCCGCTGCGACTTTTTAATCTAAGATGTACTTAATTAAAAGTAACCTTGCAAAAAATATTTAAGCAAAAAGCGGCACGAAAACGATGGGTGTAAACCCTCCAAATTATCAGGTAAAACTCGGTATAAAAATCTATACAACTCATCGTGCTGATATTATTTGTCAACGTGAGTGATGGATCGCTTATAATTTATTTCTACAAAAGGCCTTGCTTTCTCAAAAAAACGTGAAAGGTCGTACGGCCGTCACAAATGAAGACAATAGTTTAAAAATTATATTTCTCTGTCATGATTTTGATTTCCAACCCACTGCTCTTAGTTTTTGATCTTGTGATTAGATAGGTATAGTTTTTGTATCATAATCGAAAATTTTATTAGATGAATTTTCCTGTGTCCATACATCCATTGTCGTGATATGTATAAGAGATGGAGAGTTACAAAGGGTGCTTTTAATCCCGAAAATCGTGCGGGAACGGAACATACGCGGGTTTTTACCTCAGTTTAGTTTTCTAGAAATATTTACCTTGCACTAAATATCGACAAAAAAATTGTAAGTCGTTGTGAACAATTAAACAAAACGAATAACGTTAAGCAGATTTAACTGCCGACTATTACTGTACAGTTACAGTAATGTACATCAAGGTACAATAAAATTCATTGAAATATTTCCATTCAAAATAGGCACATATTTTGTCTCCGACTCATATTTTGTCTCTGACTCACATTTTGCACGTTATTTGCAGAGTTATAAAATATGGCGGCCTCAATACTTTGAGAAGCCATAGCATTACAGCGTCAGCAAAATTGGTTCCTAAGGGACTTTTACTCCAATTATTGGCAAACGACGTCAGTATTGTTGATCGGTATAAAATATACGAGAGGCTGTCTTTGAAGCGCTCTCCGGGTATATTAATGCGATAAGGGTAAACAAATTGCAATGCTTGTGGGCCTTATTACGCGTCACATCAATCATGGAACCCCCGTATAGTGTTACGTATGAAGAAATCGGTGCAGCTTGGGGATATACCTGATACGATATTGTAAGACCCTGTTCACACGGCATTGTTTGCACGTTTTTTCACGTATTCGTTTTTTAACGTACAATCACCCAGGTCTTCACACGGTAAATTATCATTCGTGTAAAAAACGAATAGCCGCAGAAAAGTGAAGGAAAAAACCGAATACGTCAAAGTTCATTCGATTTTTTGACGTATACGTTTAAACGTATAAGCAGTACACGTTTTTTTGCAGTACAATCAATACGTGAAAAAACGTGCAAACAATGCCGTGTGAACAGGGTCTAAGAATTTTCACATAAAGACGGGAAAGTAACTAATAAGCTAGTACGACTTTTAACTTACTTATTTAAAAATAAACTCAGTAAATACAAAGAATAATACGCTACAGATACTTTACAAAAGGAATGTGAAACCATAAAATAAAATAACCTAAGCTTTATACATCTATAATAAAAATCGCTCATCATTCATAGTATTATAATATTCTCTTTGCATCATTCTTTAACGAAGGTTATTTTCTAGATCGCCGACAAAGTGAACTGTAGTTCATAAGGATGCTTACAGTGGAAAATAAATTAAAAAAAACATCGTGACGTCACGAGCCAATGGGCTGGAGAGAATGGGCGGTGGCGATAGGGTAGCCACGTCGGAATGAAAGGTTTGCGTCAACAGACAAAAAACCGTTCCACGTTGTGAGTTTTTATGAATCTAGAATTTATTGACGGTAGAGAAGTCCTCGTTACAATATAGAAATAACTGTTTGAAATGTCTTTGCGAGACAAAATTTGCAACACCTTCACAAAAGTAGTTGACGTAGGATATTGCTTTGCTAACGAAGAGAAGACGTCAGATCACGGCTTGGAAATAGTAGCGTCATCCACTCTCTGATACGATGCCAAGGAAGTTAAAAAAATATTATAATTACCAAACTTTCAAAAGTTGCAATATTCGAAAAACTTAGGTCAGAGAATCAGAGCCACTATTCCATTTAACCACGGTACATTTTTAAATCTCAGACCAAATAAAAAATAAAGACGGAACGCTGCGAACAACGAAGTGAAGCAAGTTAAAAGTACGCCTTACTGTTTTTGACACACTTAAACACACACACGCAAAACGAAATACACCTTAACTTTTTAAAAAGTGACTGCTCTCACGAGCCTCGGTAGCTACTGACAAGTTAAAGTGTAGTTTCGTTTTGCGTGTGTGTGTTTAAGTGTGTCAAAAACAGTAAGGCGTACTTTTAACTTGCTTCACTTCGTTGTTCGCAGCGTTCCGTCTTTATTTTTACTTGGTCTGAGTTTTAAATGTACATCAAACATTCCGAAATGCCTTGTGCTTTCCGAGCTCAAGTAAAAGTGCAGTCCACGTCTGTTTTTCTTCCCCGTAGCCCTAGGCACGCAGCCACGCGCTCCGCAAACACGGGGGATCCCGGAATTCAATCAGAATCAGGAGATCCGATCAAGATTGCTGTAATTAAAATACCTATCTAACTTTTTACCAAAACAGGGTAAGCCCTTTTGTAATGCAATTAAAACTATTACATTTGCTTTTTCTTTAACTATTGGTTTTCCTTGGGCGTTTTAATATTATAAATGCGATAGTTTGCTAGTGACCGTGCACACTATCCCCGCGTTTGTGAAACGCGTTGCGAACTAGCTGATGACGTGCTATTTTGCGAATGGACTAAAAAGTGTAGTGCGCGTAGTGCCTGATTTAAAAAAATTATTAACTTTCGAAGAGCTAGTTTCTTTCTCACGTCTCAAATTAAACATACATTCAAATGTTTGTGTTGTACAATCGCAACACTCTCAGTGACTTTGCTACAGATTCTCAATAATTACCTATGAGAAGCAATAAGCAAACAGTGCAACTAATTACAGGGAACTGTTAGCTGTTGCAACCGCGAGTTTTAATAACTCGATCGGTATCTCATGCATAGTTAATGGAATGCTATTCTCAACTTATTTATTGTCCACTATAGAAATTCAATATCGAGGTAGCGGTAGAAAGTAATTAAAAACATGTCACTCGCAGCCTTTCATTCGAGCATATGCTGGAAGCGGAATGAATCATACATAATTATTTGAACGAGTACTCGAATCTTCATTCAGTTGTGTTCGTGGAAAATATGATGCTATCTTTATGTTTAAATTTTTTATGTGTATTAATGCAACTAGAAGCATGTCCCGGCTTTGCACGGGTGTACTAATGAAGCTACCGCGATAAAATATAGCCTATAACCATCCTAACAGTCCATTCTACACACCGGTGAAAGAGTTTTTTTTTATATTAGCTAAAAATGTATTAATGATAATAATTATTATTGTTAAATATTGATGTTCGTTGCCATAGGAGTGACAAGAAAAAAACATAATTATTTGAAACCTGTATAAAATTGACAAATTTTAAGAAATACATCTTTATAAATAAGATCATGAAACTGTAACCGTCCAAAATCCAAGTTGATGTTTCATAAGCAAATACTATTTCGTTCCGTATGTGATCGATACTAGGCCGTCTTGCCGAGCCGCACGTGTAGGCCATAAACCTGCTTTTACAGAGACACTCTCCGTACTATGGCACAGACGGTGTTTAAATAGCTGAGTTTATAGAAAAATGGGCTGATATTACAGTGATAGTTATGACAAGACAGAGAATACTTAAATGAAATTATGTTGCTTATAGAATTAAGGTAAGAGTCAAAAGTTTTTTTAATGTTTCAGTACTGCAGGGCAAGAGTTTTTCCCAGTCTTCACAATCTAACGGTGTAAGCTTACAAAAAATTAAAAAGTAGGAACAAATTTAAAATCTTTGTGCATATATTTGTTGTTCAAAATCAAGATAAAAATAAGTTGGTACAATCACTGGACACAGTGATATGGTTAATAGAATGTTTTTCTATCACTTTAATGTTCCTGTCTCTGTCTTTAAATTGCATGTTTTGTGGAATAAAGTGTCAATCTATCAACCTGTATCTTATTTCAATTTTAATAACTTTTCCCGGTAGAAAATGAAGCTGACAAAAATAGTTTTTGCTTAATGATGTAACAAGTGAGCTAGCTATTTTCAAATGACAAAGACACAGGCAGGGGAAGCCGCCCCAATAAAAAGTGGTCGACTATTAAGAGCTTTCTGCATTACTAGTTTTTATCATGCTGGGTCAGCAACAAAACGAATGTGCTATTAAAGCATAAACTTAATGAAGAGTAATGTGTGTTTAAGGTACAAATGTGTGTCGTAAAACAAAGAATTTTGTGAAGGGAATAAAGTTAATTGTTCTTACGTGCTGGGTGAAAATTAATTTATAATGGTAGTTTGAAAGCTGGTTTCTTAGCATGTTTATATTCAGTAGTAAAAAAAAATGATTGAAAATAAGTCTAAGTTTTCTGAAATATCATCAACATAATTATCAGCTTTCTAGTTGATATTATGACTCTTTTAGTTTTTTAATATAAAAAATTGATTATTTCCTTTCAAATGTGTCAAATGTGTAACGGGAACAAGTTTCAAGATTAAGTCCAAAACACCCAACTAACTATAACAAGTGATGTTAATAAAAAAAATGTAGTTAAGAAATGTTTTGTCATGGTACGGTTGTGACATTAGTTGCTGAAATTTTGTTATTTCCACTACTTTTAAATACAAAAGGTCAATGACCGTGCCCCTAGTCCAAAACTCACAATTTTCCTTCATCGCTGTAAAAAAACAACACGATCATATAAACCTAAAGTACCAATTTGTAGTTCGTAAACTATAATATATTCACCCTCGGCCACTTTTATTCTGCTTTGGTCTTATTTCAGGCATGATAACATAATATTAGACGTAAACCTGTCTCATAAGATAACACTGAGGTACCAAGAATTTTCATCGGCATCGTATTGCAGCGGGCAATATAAACGCGATGTTACGAAAGAGACGGAAATCTTCCGCCTTACTATCTGACCTTGGTTAGAGGGAAACAACAAAGATTTGACAGTGCCTCTATAATTTCTAAGGGTTTTATTGCATTCCCCGCAAGCTCAGACGCTTAAACTTTATTGCTCTGGGATTAAAGTAATATTTGCAGCGACTAAATGATGTCACGACAATTTTATGATATTAGAAACTGTCTATGTTCCTTCAGGTCAATAGTTTGTTGCATAGTTTGTGTTTGAGAGTTCCGTTCGTACTATGGCAAAAGACGTGCGATAACATCGCATACCTTTCTCAACTATCTGCATTTACTGCATAGTTTAAAGCTAACCAGATGCTTACAAAACAAGACTAGCCTGGCCAACGAAAGCATTTGTTTCACACCACAAATTGTTTATTTATTTATTAAAAAAATCGGGGTTATATCGCGTTATTTACCGTATTTACGTCCCGACGTTTCGGCTTTGTAACATTAGCCATGGTCGTGGGATAACTGATGCCTAAATACCTACTGCTCAAAAATAACAGTGCAAAGTAGTTTTTATTTTCCGATGTTGACTGAAAATTGTTGTAGTAAAGAAGTCTCCACTTGCTCTGTTTATATAAATATAAATATAAATATAAATATCTTTTGGACATTCCACACAGCGTTAGCGTAGTTTATGCACTTAAGGTATATAAGCTCGGAAAATTCCGATCACAGGCTGATGACTCATGTACTCGTACATATTTCAAAATATGAAATGTCTTAAAAGTTTGAGAAAGACTCTCAGAAAACTCCGTAAGAAACAAGCATCTCACTTCAATAATAACAATTCCGGTATGTAAACATTCCGTATTAAATTTTATAAACAAACAAAAATATGTACATACTTCCAACTCGTTGAAACAGTTCAATACTATTTTCAGTTACAAAATCCAGCGCAACGGTAGAAAAATATTGTAAAAACCGATGTTCGGAGGAGACACGTTCTTTTATGAAACGACAAAATAATACACGTAGAGTGAATGAGGTATCAATGCACCTATAAAATACTATAACCTTGGTATTTCAAAAGACCGTGATCGTATTATTCTTAAAAATATGTCTTACTATACTTCCTACCTAAATCATAAACGCGAAATTTGTATGGATGTATAAGTGGATGTATGTTACCTACTCATTCACTAGAAAACTACTAAACGGATTTGGCTGAAACTTGTAATATACATTAATAATATTGTAAACTGAATTAAACATTTTCGGGCTCAAATTAAACTAGCAAATGGGTTTACATGATCTCACTTCTTACCAAATTCTGGACGTAAAAAGACAAACATAGTTTGTTAAGAAAACAGATCTTCACACTTCAATGACTTTTTCAGCGAAGCAACATATATTTTGCGCTTGTAAGACACCTTCCACGCGTTTAGTGCAAGCTTTGAAATCTAAAGTTGCCCTCCTACTGCCAGTCTTAATAAACGAACTCTGGATAAAATACCAAAGATAGATAGGTTATTGAGACTGGCGGTTACAGAACGTTGAAAGGGTGTCCTGGCCCTATATAAGTATTATAAACGCTAAAAATTGTATAGATGTATGGATTGATGTTTGTTAGTATCGGTAAGAATAAATCAATAAAATGGATTAGTATTTGTATGGTAGAGAAAAAGCAAAGAATGAGTATTTCAAGTTATATTCAAATTAACTTAAAAATCTCGATTTGTAATTAATATATTTACATTGCTAGTAGGCATGTAAAAAAGCCCATTAATACATGCAAATGCCTGATATAATTATTGCCACTCAGCGGTGCTAACGGAGGGTTAAAGCCTTGATAAAGAACCGGTAGCGAGACAGTTTTTTATTTTGATTTTCATTTCATGATTGAATAATTTACTTTGAGCATCGGGAGCTTGAACTAAGCAACGCATATAAAGGGATCGGAAAAGTGCACGCCCGTTGAAGTGCATTCGCTATTGGTGTCGTTTCCGGCACTCTTCGCGCAATATACCCGGTGCAAACACCTTACCTTAAATATTGCCAGCATTTTATTCGAGCTTCTTAGGAAATCTCAGTTTGGGCAATTACTTTGAGTGGAATGCAATTGATAGCTGTTTTTTTTGTGAGTTAGAGTTGATTTTTTAGTATTTGTACACTTTTTCATTACAGATAATGTGGATGCTTAAAGAAGTAGAAAGAACTGGAGAGGTATACTTAAGTAAAGGACTTATTTTCTTCAAGGAATTTGCAAAAATTGCTTTCGATTATCTTTAAAAAAACGTTCCACATCGTTGTAGAATATTATAATACTAATAAATATATGGACGATTATTTTATATTGATTGCACATTTCATAATCTTACTTACATATACCACAGATCTCTTAGTTAAATAAAACTACTTCAATTCCATTCTAAATAATTGACTAAACGAATATAGCAAGAAATCAAAGCTACTCTTACTACCAGCTGTATCTCAAGCAATAAGTTTACTAATCCAACAGATTGAATAGTGCAAAGCTTAAAGCTAATATATGAAATCTAATCTTTTGATTCAAGTGAGTTGCAGACGCGAAAGGGTGGCGTCGATCGATCTCACGCCCTCCAGATATGATTAGCGGCTAATTGAATTCCGGGGTGAGATCCACAGTTTAGTTTTCTAATTTACGAGTACTTCCTCCACTCGGGAAGGGTTGAATTTAATTATCTCCAGCCCTCCGCCAAAACTAACAAAAAAATGGAATAAACTGCATCTCAAAAAAGCCTTTTTATTTAGGCAAAGCGTTCGTTGTGTAGCTTGCCTATTGGTCTAAGATCCCTTGAAGAACGACCTTCACCGAGCTGTTTATTTGATGAAACATATTTTATATGAAATTTTATATGTTAAATGTTACATTGCATGTGGGTTGCCTAGTAAAAATCAGTCCAGTATATGATTAATTCATACTTAAAAATTTTTTTTTTTTTGAATTTTGCACCGGCTTGTTTATTAAATAAATAAGATACCAATCGAAAGTATGAAGCCTAGGGAATATGAAAACGTTGGGTTGCCTATTCTTTTCCGGTCACAACTTAGGGTTGCCAGGTATCAAAAGGTCCATCGAAAATAGCATTTTGCACCGGTCTGTTTATTGAATGAAAGTTAATTTAAAATAAAGATTATTTCATTACGAACACGATGGCATAGGGTTGCCTGCGAAAAATCAGTCCAGAATAAGGGTTGCCGAGTTTTGAAAAGTGAAATATTTGATAAGCATAGCGGCTATTTAAAGCCTAGTGATGTGCCGTGCCTGGCTGGGTAGTAGATACGGGTAGTAGGTAGTGATCAGAATATCGACTTAAATAATTTTAAGTCTTTAATTTAATTTTAAACTTCGCAAATTACCTACTTAGTATTATTACTGAGTTTTATTTAACTCATTTTATAGGTACCTATTAGGATAATAACTATCATATTCAATACTTATTTTGGAAATTAAACAACAATAAAAAAAAACTTCTGTTTTTTATAAGAAATTAGAAATATACATTTTTTCCACTTCTTAAAATTATTCAGTTTCCGAGTCATCGGACATAATATAACTATGATCTCCAACTTCTGAACTTCCTTCGTCATCACCCTCCTTATCCTTATCCTTATCCTCCTTATCTATTATCCTTATCCTATTAACTAAAACTTGAATTTCCAAAATAAGTACCTATTGAATATGATAGTTATATATCCTAATAGGTACCTATAAAATGAGTTAAATAAAACTCAGTAATAATACTAAGTAGGTAATTTGCGAAGTTTAAAATTAAATTAAAGACTTAAAATTATTTAAGTCGATATTCTGATCACTACCTACTACCCGTATCTACTACCCAGCCAGGCACGGCACATCACTAGGCTTTAAATAGCCGCTATGCTTATCAAATATTTCACTTTTCAAAACTCGGCAACCCTTATTCTGGACTGATTTTTCGCAGGCAACCCTATGCCATCGTGTTCGTAATGAAATAATCTTTATTTTAAATTAACTTTCATTCAATAAACAGACCGGTGCAAAATGCTATTTTCGATGGACCTTTTGATACCTGGCAACCCTAAGTTGTGACCGGAAAAGAATAGGCAACCCAACGTTTTCATATTCCCTAGGCTTCATACTTTCGATTGGTATCTTATTTATTTAATAAACAAGCCGGTGCAAAATTCAAAAAAAAAAAAATTTTTAAGTATGAATTAATCATATACTGGACTGATTTTTACTAGGCAACCCACATGCAATGTAACATTTAACATATAAAATTTCATATAAAATATGTTTCATCAAATAAACAGCTCGGTGAAGGTCGTTCTTCAAGGGATCCTGTACTATATGACTTTCAATTGTATGAATTTGCTTCCTGTGGTTATTTTTTTTTAAATCAAATGTCGAAACATAGAACAAAATATGAATGAATGTCAAAATGTAAAACCTGGCGTTAATCATTGAAATAATGTGACATTTTATAAAATCACAAAAGAAAACGGCGACCGGTTGTAGCAATAAAATTAAGCGCTTCTGTCAATTAATAGTCGCGGCTACAACAAGCGGTAGCGGCCTAAAAAATTTGTCATCAGAGTTAGGTACTATCTCATACGACCTAACTACATATTATTTAAGCTTCGTAGAACACTGCTGTAGCAGAAAGCTACGAGTTGCTATGAGTTCGTAGACCTTGCTTCGTTATTACAGATTGCTATAATATGATCTCAAGTACCCTCAGCGAATATTTTTATCATTTCGTTTGCACTGTCGTAAAATATAGAATCATCCCAAAAGAAGATTTCTTATTCATCGTTTATTTAAGAACGCAGTAACAAAAACTAAATATTCAGTTAGTTTCTTTTTGATGATAATTTTTTTTAAACTAATTAAATAGTAGTTAAAGTTTTACTATTCTGCTTAAAATTCTATAGGCAGTGTCAAATTGCATTGTTAATCGGGTGACATTTTTTGCATAGAATTTGGTGATAATCACTTTCAAGTTCAGCTTTATATTCCGTCTGCGTGCCCTCCCTCTCTGTTGCGAATTTGATAATGAAAGGGCGTTTGTGTACTGCAGAGATAATGTAAATAAGTATGCAAATTATACTCCAAGTTCCATTCAAATGAACCTTTGCAGGACTTTAAAGTTTTGCTCAAAGCCAACTCGCAGCGTCACATGTCTACCGGCTACACCCACATTAGCCTCCCCGCATTTGAATATTTCGAAATAAGGAAATGATATACAAACAGACACGGAATCATTTCGGGAAAGTTTCCCGTCAAACCTTATTTGCGAGTTAGAGCAGCGGCAGCGGAATGCGCCAGCCAATATCGAGTGGGAACACCTAGCTTTGTAACTTTTGAATATAAAAATATCACATCAACGCGCAACGGAGACGTGCGATGAGATCGTAATAACTGAAAAGTTTTCCAGACACATTTGATTTGTGCTCGGAATGGTATCACTCGGCGACGTAATGGTTGGCATGTCATTGTCGCTCCGATCGCTTTCTCGTTTCACCCGACAGTTGCCACGGAATGTGAAATATTTTCGTTGTACCCTCTATACTCTATAGCTAAGTGAAAGTCGCGCGTGATAGCGCTGTGACGCCACCCATCAATCATTTACCGAGAGTCGCTCGCAGCGATACCGCAGAAAGCTTTAAACCATGCCACTTTGATAATGTATCACGTTTAAAACCGACTTTTAAAGGCTCCCTCGCTTTATTACCGGGCGAAAGGAACCGTGCAAACAAAATAGATTGATACCGGATCTTGATAACAGCGTATTGAGCTTTCGCAATTTCATTTTTTCATTTAGAGGGGATGATTTTATTTTATTTTACCTCTGCTGCATATTGAATTTTCGAAGGTAAACAATGCCACTTGGAGATATGAACTGCTTTGTGTAACTTTATTGACATCGAGATATTTAAATGTTCCTTAATAAACAAACTCCCCAATTGTATGCTGGAAGTTGTGTCTACACGCCAGAATTATTAATTTAATTTTGCACTCGCAAAACGCTGGTGACTTCTGCCACGCTTTAAATATTCCATACGAACTTCACCCTTTCAGTACAGTGCCGTGCACCCTTCTACCACGGACGAAACCTTGCTCATTTAGAAGACAATTTCTTTTAAAATACACATTGTTTACTGTTTTATTAATCTCTTTATATTAGGCATTAGTTCTCGTTAGAACATTTTTCTACTCAAAATCTTCCAATAACGCTTACGATGTCGTCAAATTGACTTGCCCTTTTGCCATCATGCAGTTAATATCCATTCACCATTCCGTTCATTGGTCTTCATCCCCTCTGATCAAACGTTTCATCTTATTTATAACAAAATCACGATCAAACAATGGTGCAATAAAGATGAGGCATTTAAGTACTCAACAGTGAGTGTAATCGGACCAAAATGAAAATTACTTTCATAAAAATGCTTACATTTAGTACAATATAGGGCCCAAGCCCTTGGTACTAGAGCGAGTGCGTCCTAAGCACCCTACCTAAGTGTTAATTATTGAGTATCCGATGGGTAAGTACTAGTTACAGGTACACTTGATTACCTACATCAATACTCTTCTATTTTATTTTATATATCTTATATTCAATAGCGTCAAGAAATACTCCGTTTAAACCAGAACAAAGTACAAGAAAAACTATTTCAGAATGTGGGTACATACAAATCGCTTACTGCCAGACTGTCTGCACATTGCCACTCGAGCGGAAAAAACTAGAAACGTTTACAAATTCGAACCACCCTATGTGTCAAGGGTCAAATCAAACAGCTGGTTCAATAAATAAAACAAACTGAAAACACGAACACAGGCATACGACTATAAACTTCCACAGTACAACTCTTCTACAGAATGTTTTTCTTATCGACAAAAAGAGACATAAACAGAGTTAGCTTTCCATTATTATATAGTCCTGCCATAATCTTTTCTCTCAAGAGGAGGTCCTCCAAGGTTGCGGGTTCGATTCCCGATTTATTTTTATTTGTTAGCAATGCTGTGCATAACTGTTATACACATAGATCATAGTTTGAATTTTTATATTAGTGTTTTTTTATGTGTAACCCTTATATGTTTTGTTGGCGTTGTTTAAATAAATAAATATTTCGAATGATTAATCCAGCTGCTCTTGACCATAAGCTACATATCCTGCTCTCTATCCCCAAATGCGATTTATTCTGGCCACTCCAAGTACTGCCTGCCGCTTACTATCTAATCATATTCCCATGTAGTAGTAAACTGATTTTCCGCGACGAGGGCGTGCACATAAACTTTGTAACCCCTTTATGCAGCTTATTTGATTTGGTACCTTAAATCTTGATAACAGTGAATATAAAAAAACTACTTATTCTTTTAGGAAGCTTATTTGGTACCTTGATTATCACTAATTGTGAGGATGTCAAAAAACTAATGTTCACTTGCGACTTACGAATTAGTTAAAAGTAAATTAGGACATCAGTGTGAATTAGAGATTTATTCCTATTTAAAAAAAAAAAAGATTTGGATTTTGCTCAATTAAGGAAGGAAAATACAAGAGACGTATTTACTTTACAGTGATACGTTAATCTTTTAAAAACTAGAACCTTCTAGAATTACTCCTTCTTTTTAAATCTTAGCAATAAAAAATGATGGCAAAACATTTAGCAGCCATTTTCCCTATAAGCTTATTATCATTATTTCACAAGTTAAGATAAACAGTTCACAAACCGTTAAATTGCATTCAATTTGTAAAAACCGTTTCCTCTTATTTCAAGGCTTTCCGCTTGTTGCATTTAATTGGAGCCATTATGACATCATTACGTCATGTTGTCAATTTATTTGGAGCTTTCTCACAATAAGTCGATAGCGAAGTTGGGACAGCGCCCGTAATGGCCCAATATATCAAAAAGGATTAAGTGTAAATGAGAGTTGGCGATGACTGTACTTTGTGCGACATGACCTGAATGAACTATACAAGATTTTGTAAGGAAACTAAAATAAACGCTATTATTACGATACAAGAGACATGTCATGACTGTGTGGCTAGCGCGGTTGATGTTATCTACGATTTTTAGGCAATTAAAGCATTTTTTAGGATTTTTTTAGCTGTCTAAGGGGTTACTGAAAATGTTTACCTTTCAGCGTGCGCAACAATAGTGCGCAAGTGTTAAAAAATAAAGAATGCTGTAATTGCTTATACATTTTTTCAATTCGATCAGAAAATGCGATCCATGTCTTTTTCAACTTTTTGTTTTTGTTGATATTATTTTACCGTTTTAAGGGTCACCTGAACACCTGGAAACCAATTTGTTTTTGTGTCTTTAGAATTAAATGATTAGTAATAAACATGTAAAAGATTATATAGATATTAGATTTGTTTAAACAATTACCAATAATGTAGTTAGTTATCGCCATTACCATTAGATCAATAGCTCTTTAATATAGTTCAAGGCATATGCAATACATTTTTAGAAAAGCTGACAAACTTCAATAGCAGATAACATTTCACCATGTAACCATTGTTCCGTGTAAATTGAAAGATAAAAAAGTTTCTGCGTAAAAGCAAATTGCTATTGATTGATAACTCAATTCATCTTTCGCTTGAAGGATGACCCTGAGTATGATACAAAGTAGGCTATACTTTACTAAAAATACTAACTCAAGGATTGTGTAATTATTTTCAACTAAAGCATTGATTAGTTACTTCATGAGTTTACTTTGAATTTGATTGCAATGATGTTTTTTTTTAATTGTTACATTTAACTTCTAGGAAGTATATCAAATATTGGAATACAATACATTTCTGACTATACCTAATAGGTACCTTCTATATGCCTTAAAAGATGATCAAAACTATTAATAACAGTGATCATGTTTACATTTGCATAAAAAAACTAGTCAAATAATAAGTTTTCCAAAGTACAATATATGAAGCGTAAAAAGTATTTTCTAAAGCTGTATTGAGCTTGAAGTGGATTTCATAACGAATGAAAAGTTACCTTTGATAACTTCAGGCAGTTTAGGAACGAAGATAAACAAAAATACGCTCATAATGAGCTTTTTGTCGACTTTGTGCCACAATTATACAGAAAACAGGTATCCAGTACCCGTAGAGTACAATATTAGACACAAATGAATTAAGTTGTTAAATTTATTATACAAGATTTCCAAATATTTGATATGGTATAAGAATCTTGTTGTATTCATCAGGTAGTACTTAATTTATTAGAAATCAGAAATACCTAAGGCTGATTTTTGAAGTCAGCATGTTTGTGCATCTCTGTTCGAAATTCTCACATAGTTTCACAGCTTTGGTACACATCTTCGCAGCAATAGGCATAACACACCGCTGGTGAAAACGCAGCCTTACAAATGCAGACGGATCAGGGGGTCTACTCTGCACAACGAAAAACGAAATTTCGGCAAATCGCAGATCAGCTTAAGTTTGCGGAAACTGAATTCGGAAGGTTAACCAACATAAGCTGCCCTGCGATGATTGTCACGATGCATCGTTTTCGATTTGTAGAGTAGAGGGGCAGGGACGACTGAACGGGACGGAAGCCAGACGTCTTCACAATAAGACTTCTCTTGATTAAAACCTGGAATAATAAACGTCGAAACAATTTTGCGTCGCACCGATCGTCGCAAAACTGATATTGAAGTGTGCGAATGGAAATTATGTTGGTTTAAAGTCTACAATTTATTATTGTAGCTTTATTACAAAGTAACTTGAAGGGAATATTGCTTTTTTGCTCGCTAGATAGTAAATTTGAACAAGAAAGATAAAGATCAGTAAGTTTTTAAATGAAAGTAGTTTAATTTAGAAACTTTAGTCTATTACAAATAACACAGGTAATTTGCAATTTATATAAGATTTCACTACTTAGATAAGATGGTAATTTGGAAACTCTAACTACGTAAATTGCTACTTGCTACATCTATTCATTTCTGTTATTATGTTTTTAGTGCAAACTCCTAAGAAGAACGGGAAGTACTTGTTCTGACTGTGATTCTCGCGTCTACTGAACTCCGAATGGCTCTCAAGTGCTCATAAAACATTCGTGAAGAACAGGACAGTGCGATCAATACTTTGTTTTTCGATAAAATAGCTTTAATTGTATACAATGAAGAATAAATCAAGTAAGTTCACGTAACTCCAAGTCCGACATCCATTTAAGAAATATCTAGGGGTAGTCAGAAGCGCGCCTAGTTTATTTAGAGAAAACATTTATCGTATTTCATAAACTTCAACATGCACTGAGTAACTAACAGAGGGTTCAAAAATGCCGTTTTTGTTTGCCGTTGACTGGCAAACAGTCGGTCAGGCAGGTAATTCATTTTTTATATTTTCCTAAATCATTTAAACACACTTCTGTAAGTCACTTGAAACAGATTAGATTCAAACAAGCTTAACTATTTACTTCTTAGACTACACCTACCTAGAAATGCATAAGCTTGAAAAGCAGCTCTTAAGTACTCTTAAAATGGAACTGCTGAAATTATGTATGTATAAGTAGTCACAGTAAGGGAGAGGCTCCACTGGTGCGTTGCGCTGCGTTGCGTCGTCGTCGAAACAAACTAACGCGTTGTATGCCACATATGCGTTATTTTGAGAACCAGAGCTCCGCCAGCGCAGCGCATGACACATCCTCAAACTTCGTCTCTTGTGCGTCTATCCGTAGAAACCTGCGTGCAGCTTTGCGGTCAGCCGCAGGCGCCAGCCGCAATAGACTGCGGTTGCAGTCTGCAGCTTATCCCGGATTTGTACCTTAAACCGACGACGCAGCATTGAACGCATCAATGGGCGCCTCTCCCTAACTCGTACTCGTAACTCGAGACACTTTAAAGTTTTGCCGCGTACCGCGTTACAGACCCATCGCACAGAGGATAAATGATTGATGGCGGACCTCCAAGAATAAACTCGATTATCCGACGAGACGCGAACAACTTACAACTTTTATGTAACGATGGATCAGGATTATTTGAAACTTTTTTCCCAAGGAATAAATGACTGCGACAATAATGTTTGAATATAAAAAGGAGTTTGTGTTTTATGACTTGTATGAGATTTGATTGTATAGGTTATGTATTGGTTAGATTTGACAATTGACAATTGATTTGACAATCACGAGAAAGACAACTATTTGCGACGACCAATCACGTGCGTTTATTTTTCTTCCTATTAGCTCGTTTCAATAAATGAAGTATAGTATGGTTTTCAGGCTCATATTATTAGGCATCCTAACAAAAACTCAACTTGAACTTTACGGCACTCGTAAAAAGTGTATTGTGAAATAAAAGTCCGTCAAATGAAACTGGAGAGTGCGACAAAGAATACTCCAGTTATATCAATTTCACCGCGATGTTGAACGAAGTAATAACATTTTTATTTCGCTATTAAAACGAAGAAATAAACGTGGCAGTCGCGGAGTATGGTAAACTTTCACCAACTCTCAGCTAGAGGTGGCTAATAGAACTGAAACAAAGCTAGTAGAAATAATACTTTAGCCTTTTCTCCAATAGCCTATGGAATTAAAATTAAGTATAATGGAAATTATAAGACCAGGTTCTATTTTTCTCCAATGTTATCTAAGTAAATCACACACAATCACAGTTCTTTTCTCCAATCGAACAATAAAACTGAACTGAACTGTGAAACACGGCATGCTTTGCTCAGTAGATAGTACCTACTAACTGTACTAAAAATATCTGGGAAGGCATTCTTTACTCATTAGATTAGCTGTACTTACTAGTGAAATATCTGGAAGATACGAGTATGTGTTTATCACTGTCTCTATGCCGGAGCAATATAAAAATTTCTAAACTCCGCGAAAGCTACGTATACATTGCGACCGCAGCAGTTGGAAACTCGTTTAATGAGATTGCGAATAAAATAACCCATTATTGACACAGGCAACAAAAGAAGTGGGTAAGTACAATATTTTATGCTTACTTTTATAATTGTTTTTATTCATCACTTTTACTGCTCAACCCTTGTAAAACTTTTATCAATATAATTACTTTGCTTGCTTTTAGATTAAAATTAAAAATAAAGTAGAAAGTAACTCATAATTCTTGATGGGCAGATGATTATACTTTAGGCCTTAGTGTTTGCCAAATGGGTGAATATCTTTTGGTACCGAAGGTCGCGTGTTTGGGTCAACGAGCACGAGCTCATAATAAAATATTTAATTAAAGTTGAATAAAAACACCACAAAATTATAATTAAAACTATCCTAAATAACTCCACGTTAACAATTTTTCAGTAAAACTTCACGTCACAAGAATAGAGCATGAAGAATTAAATTAAAACGAATCTCGAGGGAGTTTTAAATTTTAAGCGGAAAGGGACGGTCTGTTGCAAAATAAGATTACTACGTCGACTCCACACTTTCACCTGTTATTTTCAACTGTAAATTTGAAAATATTTAATGACGGAGCAATTTCCAAAACCAAAAAGCAGCTTAACTTTAAATGTCAAGCAGCTAATTCACTATAAAAGTACAGAAACAGGAGTCTAGGAAGCAAATTAGTGGGAATGGAATATAGTTTACTTTAAGTTAAACTTATTACGGTACTCGAGAAACAAGCATTGGAGGCTACGCGGGTCAAGTGCCCAATTTGTCACCGCGAAACTTCGTACTACTCCGCCCGGCCTGTTCGATTCCATTAAACTTTCAAGACCTTTCGAAGCTATTTCTTGTTCGAATCAAGATTTGCCTAATTCATTTGCAAGCTAAGCCGACTCTAAGGAATTCCTTAATCATTTCGCGTATCTATTTTATAACATAGAAACTCTGGGTATTGTGAGTGATCGCCTAAGTGCGACGTAAATAAAAATCTCAGTGGGACGCTTACGATGCTGTATCATAAAAATTAAATTACGGTGAAACTTTAGCAGTAAGTGCACGCCATTTTAGTGGGGGTGATGTCGGCAGGGGCCCGGCCACTTCAAAGCAACGGCGAGACCTTCACCAAATCAAATTTAGCAGGTTCTTTCTTCACAAGTCAAATACCGCAATCTTACCTGTGGTACTTTGGCTATAGACAGACAAACAAAAAATCTAAAAAAAATCTAATTATTAAGATGTTTCTTCTTTTTCTTTCTTTTTTTTCTTACAATACTAACAGGCTTATAAAAATGCGTAAATAAGGAAATACAGAAATGAACGTGTTCTTCGTACTCGCCTCGGGCCAGAGATCAAGTGGCTAATTTGTCAGCGAGTAAACTTGCGCGAAGGACGATGCGATTCGATTAAACTCCTGCCCAAGTACATAGAACAGGGCCTACTTAAGTTGTCTGTACATTTACGGCGGAAACTTAATTATCTAACTCATCAGAAGAGTGCCCACCCACCGTGTGCGGCTGAATCTTTTCCCTGATTTAGTAGAGGGGTTCGGATGGAACAATTGTCTTTGTATGCATACCTCTGGTGAAATACTATTAGTAGGTAAAAAATATATCAACATTTTCTATTTGTATATGCTGCTTATGCGCTAAAGATTGAGTTATGCATATTCAACCAGTAAACCTATATTAGCTAAAACGCATATTAAATCTGTTGCTATCTCTTTTCATTGCCATATGGGTAACAAGAAAAAAACATTCTTTATCGTCAATGAACATCGATTACTTCTTGCTTGTAAATGTTTTACGAACATTTACTTGAACACGATTGATAACATAAAAAACTACATATTACTGACGTCTAAAGTATTATAAGATGCTGTAGTGCTGAATATGGAACTTGTTTATCTTGTAATTGGTAAACATTTATTATTTCTAGGCCATTTCACTTCTCTGGATATAAATGGCATCAGTTTATCTCTATCTTGTAGATTTGTATAATTTATTCGAGTTGAAATTTCAGGTACATTTTCATTTCACTTTTATCGTGCCTTTTTTCTATGATCAACAACTCCTTTGTTCTATATTTTTTAAAGTTTTTGTTTCTTTTAAATAATAATAAGAGACCTGAATATTTTTTATCCAGCTCTAATGATCTGGCTTAACTTTGAAAGTTTTTATTTACTAATTGATTTTAGTCTGTATCATAGTGCAAAGGTCACCCCTTTGTTTTTAATAAACTTAAAAAAATAACAACGTTTTTAAAGATAAAATTGAAATCCAGCGGTGATTACTTTCACAAATTAATAAATAAATAATGAAGCTTATCTCGAGAATATGATCAACTTTCAAAGGATAGTCGGTGTTAATGTGAGGGTGATCTATTTGACGTGGGGTAAAATAAATTATGTAAAACATAGGTAACCTTTAAGTTACATAATAAGTTACAATACGAAAATTTATAATGTTTTTTATTCAAAAAAATAAATAGCGTTTGGCTTCTACTACAGGAAGTATGAATTAGTAATAGAAGTAAAAAATATATTTATAAATTAAACGTATTTCGAGTTTCTACATCATTAGTCTTTCATGCATCTTTTGCAGACGAATTATGCCGCGTCGATCAAGTTACATAACAGTTGTTTAACGTTTTCGTTCGTGGCTAAAAAGATTTGTAACATATGAAAAACCCTGGAGATATTGAGTAGTTTCGTTTTTTTATTGATGTTGTTGAAATAAAGCCTATTTTCAGTATAACATCGTAATAAACTTATGCACCACTATACCACTAACCTTCAGACAGGTAGAGTCGGTCCGGCTCCGGCGGCGGGTCGGGTCGGTGCCGGAGCGTGACGTGCAGCGAGGGCCCGCGGGGAGGCACCTCGGGGGGCGCCGGCTCGGGGGGGGACTCGCACTCTCTCTCAGAACTCTTGCCGTTCGAGTTTCCTGGACAAGACAATTGTATTTTTAAACTTTCGCGATCAGCTACTTGATTCTTGACGACATTCAACACATGAATTTTTCAAAATAACCACGCCGTGACGTGTTGCGTTAAGACATGGTTATTTGGGGGATAAGGCGGCTGAAATAGTCTACTACTTCTATAATAAACTCACCCTCTTGCATCACCTGCATACTCTACATACTAATGTTGTTCTCATCTCATACCATGACAGGTATTTGCAAAATCAAAGGCATCATTACTTCATAGATCAAAGTTGACCCTGCTTCCTTCGCAATGTGAACAACAAACACTTTATGAACACAAGCCTTCCAGTCTATATCTACGTGCCATTCATGGTAACACAGTGGCAACGATACAGCTGGGTTTTTGTATTCGACTAACTGACCGTCCTGGGTCAATAGTCAGTTTTGATTAAATCTTCGAAATTAACTGATTTTTTTCCTATCAACTAACTTTATTACATAACACAAAAGCAAATCTTCATTGGTGTGCAATTTTCCCATTTTCCATACAAAACGTCAAACTTCACGGTCAACTGCACCGAATGCATGCAACTGATCGAAATATCAAAGAATAGTAGTGTGTTGTGTGGAAGCAATGGGAAGAGGCCTTTGCCCAGCAGTGGGACACGAACGGCTGAATATATATAGTAGTGTTTACAAGAATCCATGATGACAAAATCCCAAAATAACCTCATGACACTGAACAAATTCTACCACAAAGCAAACTACATTTCAAGAGTCCGTAGCTAGAGCTAGAATGTCAGTATGTCGTGGTGCATGAGCTATTTGCATAGGTTGCTAGTTGCTGTGTTGTGAGTCGCGGCAACTATTCAAAGCATCCTTATCAAAGGCATCTACAGCGTGCTACACGTACTCCAAGCTACTTGTATACAGCGCGTGCAATAATTATTAAATAGAGACAGGAATACCTAACTGTCAAGACTTTGAGGAAAACAACGAAAGCAGGACCCAGACTAGGTGATCAGAGCCTACAATCATCTGTCCCGTGGCGGGAACGAACCCTCAAATTGCTACGTCTAAGGTAAGCCTGAACTGCGTCATAGAGGTGGCATGAAACGTAAAGAAATAGTAGAGCATAGAGCTAACCTCTACTATTTTGGCAGCCATTTCACTGCTATATTATATATTTCCTATTGGGATTTCTTGACAATGTATTACTGGTTGAATGAATAACTACACACAATTTACTAAGTAGAGCTAATCAGAATTGATCTGAATTCCACAACAATAACCGAGAGGAATCCTGTCTAGAATAACTGACTAAATACCTCATTAATACCATACATTTCTGCGCGTGTTGTGATTACTGAATGCTTAACATTATTGACGCAATCATCATAAATTGCCGTTTTGATTGTTTACCACAGCTTAGCCATAAGTACATGTACATTAGGTACTGTTTGGCATCTGATAACAAATAAAGTCCCTCAAATGTGTCTGTCCGTGCACATATTCCATGAAAATGTTCGCTAAGCGATTCATTTGAAAAGAAATCATAGAATTCTTTAGTTGTTGTTAAAGTTTGACTCTGCTATTAAAATGTATCACTAGTGTGCTATGCTAAGAGTAATAACATAAACCATACAGGTACAGAGCGCCTAAGCTCTAATACACAGTCTTTCCCCCGAATACTCAAACGCTTAATAAAAGTGGTGCTTATCCATGACATAGTTACATTTGTTCATACAAGTCTGTCAAAAAATAACTTCCTTATCAAGTCAATACGGCCTTAAATATTGAATTATCGTTTAAGTTCGTATCGATTAAATTCCTGATACATTTTCAGCATGTGTTTAAAAAATTTGAAAGTGCACCTGTCAACAAAATAACTTCCTTAGTGGTTTGTTCATTCGTTTGTATGAGCAAGTGGCCAACTCTGGTAAAAACTCCTTAGTGGTAAATACGGCCTTTAATATTTAAAAAGTGTTTGAGTATTGGGGCTTTTATCTATTAAATTTCCGACATATTTATAGAATTTTTTCAAAGTGCACCCAAAGGTATTTAAAGAGCTCACCATTGTTATGAGAGAGGCGTGCATTCCGTGCGTTGTTGTCGTGCACGAAGTCGTCATTGCGACGCTCTCGCCGGCGAGACATCGTGCCGGTGTCGCCACTAAATATTTCCTCCCCTGCAATAAAACATTCATTATCAGGATTTTGTTACTAACTAGCGGTTACTGACTTATGTCCTGGACAAAAGTTGAATAAAGTCAAAGATAAAGCAACATTTACATTGAGTTTCAGTATTCAGGCGTAATGCTAGAAATAGACGTGGCATTTTTTTCCAGCTAGGATAGCAAGTTGCCAGTATGCTAGCTAGTTAGAACTACTCGCAGAGTTCTTCTAGTAAAACTGTAGCTAAATTCGTATACACGAAGCAAGAAGCAGAGCTTGCTAACTTCTTGACACTAGCTTGAAAAGCTAACGTATGTGTTGCTTTATCTTTGAAATTATTATAGTTTATCCAAACCAATCTGACAGGCGTCTCCAACAATTAATCACATCCTAATATTTAAATAGCGTTCGAGCGATACTTATATATCTATATATAAACCTTTTATACGGGACTGAAGCATTTATACGATAGGATCATTTGACAAAGAAACGTTTTGGGTCACTATTATCAACTTTCAAGTGGTATAGTGAACTATTCATCCATAACTATATATTTGTTATACTTGACCGGGTATCGAGGATAGTAAACTAAACCATTGAAAACTGATAGTATAGCATCTGACACTTTTTTAAAGGGCCAGGTCAAGAGTACTCTAAACTGGCTTGTAATAAAAATTAAAAAAGCAAAATAGGTTTGTTAGGATTGTAGAAAGAAGAGGACGTGTGTTTTGATGTATCTGATGAGAACATGATATCAAAGTTTGGAGCGAATCTCTAGAACATTCCAATTCTAACAATTTATGAGCGAGAAAAACTCAACTAAAATGAAATGAAAAAAAAATTATTATGATCACGACTGTATCCCAGAAGCGGTAGACATTTCTTTCAGATCTTTTACAAACTCAACTATTATTTACATTGCCGCGCTGAGCAGCAAAGCTGATCCATTGAGCCTAATTGGTACTACTTTCGGATATTTAGTTGTCCCAAGACATCATTGTATTTCTAAGCCACTAGTTTTAGCAGTTCTCATTTACCTTTTGAATTCTCATATTACCTTTTGAGTTTCTGTTCCTTTTATAGTACCGACGATTGGTACTTTCGTGTGGAAACGGCGAGGCCTGACGCTGTGGACTGCTGACGAATCGAGGTATTTCATCGCCAGCCTCCGAGCCGTACATACGTCTCTGTTCGCCTGAAACAAAGTCTTTCGTAAGCTCGTGCAATGAATCCTGCAGCCCTACCATCAGTTTTAGAGTTGTATATAAATGTATGAAATTATTAGTATGCAAGGGGACGGCGCTGGATTCTCATAAATTTTGCGAGTCTTTACTCGGTTACGAGGACAGAATCAATACAATAAACTGGTGGTAGGGACATTGTTTGATATGAGCCATACAACGACACAATTGGATAAAGACTGTTCCGAAACCCACGTTATATAGTTTTCCCATTGCTTATCGATAAAACCCATTAAGCATTACTAACATAAATAATATTTCAAATCTGCTAAAACAATTCCATTCACTTAATTATTGTTATGTTGGCGTAATAACTTTTACCACTTTACACAAATAGGTCAGTATGAAAGTTGGGGGTGAAAACTTCGAAATTTATGATGCGGTCTGCTTTGGTGGGTAATTCTAAACAATAACAAACAAATTGTGTACAGTGGAGGCCGTGGAGCGGTGAGCGAGGCAAGCCCTAACTCGTGGAAGAAACAGCTAGTCCAGTCTTGTATCTGCTATGAGTTTATAGCATATAGTTAGTTTTGAGAACTGTATAAATTTAAATTTAGTAATACTTTTTATTTGAATTAAAAATTCATAAAGATTTAGTCTAACGTTTTTTTTTCATTGTTTTTTGATAGTTTCACTGATACTAAATATTTAATAATACTTTTAAACAAAGCCACGTATTGTAGATATTTATCAAATAATCATATTTTTTTTATGATTATTTTGTAAGAGTTATAGACCAACTAATAATCAAACGCTAAATTCATGCTCATTGCAAATAAGTAAATAAAACAGGCTTCCTTATCTTAAAGAAGGAACAGATAAGATCTATGCGTACACGTGGCCACCGATTGACCGTGATTGATCGTTCTGGACAAGCAGAGAAAACATGGAAGTGATCGATCATGATTGACTAATGTTTGTGTGTTTCTTCACACATACTCGTATATTGTGTCCATTAATGAAATTGAATCACGCATTCGAAACTGTCACTGTTTACAAAATATGGTACTAACAATGATTTTAAGTGTACCAGTATTTGTCAAATCAAAATGCTATAAAGGTTGCTAAATGGCCCTTACGTTTTGTTAACTCGTAAGAATTATTAAGGTTTTGCTTATGTAAGTGAAATACTTTGAACATAGTTTTCATTGACACATGCTATGACTCAGCTCATTACTCGTAATTGTTCATTCAGCATTAAATTTTAGTTGATCTCTACTGTGATGTATTTTATTTTTTGTCAAACCTCTATGTTATCTGGCAAGACTCACATGCGCACGCAAATGTCTATTTTTTTAAATGGAAAACATCCACATAGTACACGAAATAATTTAAAGGTTCTTGTAAGTGTACTAGGCGTTAAGTGTGAGCTAGCTGTGAGTTTTCCTATATCAGCAAAGTTGCCCTGAGGCACCACCTTCTACTTCGCCAAACAAAGCGAGCTCAAACGTAAACGCTCCCCTTAAGTATTGCTACAGTTGTTGAGATGTCAGGGCATAATATCAATTAAAGAATGACTAGAAAGACGTCAAGCTCTCGGTGCTACCTTTGAAGGAAAGTTCTGTGTGTGCTCCAAAATGCGCTCTCTAAGGAATACTCCGAAATTACAAATTAACTTTAACACGTTCAGTGTCTATGATGCACAATCTCCTTGTAGATCACTGCAGGCTGGCCCGGGAATGGGTTAATGACATAAGGTCGAGATATAGGCAGTATCAAGCTCACGCTATTATCTACACTATCTACACTATCTACACTAATCTACACTATAATATATATTAATATTAATCTACACTAATATTATAAAGAGGAAAACTTTGTTTGTTTGTTTGTTTGTTTGTTTGTTTGGTTGTAATGAATAGGCTCAAAAACTACTGGACCGATTTTAAAAATTCTTTCACCATTCGAAAGCTACATTATCCACGAGTAACATAGGCTACTTTTTATCCCGATATTCCCGCGGGAACGGGACTTACGCGGGTGAAACCGCGGGGAGCAGCTAGTAATTAATAAAATATAATAGTTTGTTTGTTTGTTTGTTTGGTGGTAATGAATAGGCTCAAAAACTACTGGACCGATTTTAAAAATTCTTTCACCATTCGAAAGCTACATTATCCACGAGTGACATAGGCTACTTTGTATCCCGATATTCCCGCGGGAACGAGACTTACGTGGGTGAAACCGCGTGGCGCAGCTAGTTCCTTATAAAACCTTACCTTACTAAAATTAAAATGCGAATGTAACTCTGTACGTCACGATTTTACAAAACCATTGAACGGATTGTTGTTATGTTTTTTTTTATAAAATTAGCAATATTCTGTCCTAACCCCACGCGTTATAAGCGAGGATAACTAGTCCGCACTAATATTATAAAGAGGAAAATTTTGTTTGTTTGTTTGACGGAGGTAATTTCCAAACCTACTCAGCTGATTTACAAGTTCTTTCACTGATGTGTAGAATGGCCTGTCGGGATGGCTATAGGCCATATTTTATCGTGGTAGTTTCATTAGTCTACCCATGCAAAGCTGCTAAAAATGTCACTGATGATCTTTCACTGATGTGTAGAATGGAATGCCGGGACGATTGTAGGCTATATTGAATAAAGTACAGCGACAGTTTCAAGCTCAAGCTATGTAATTGCCCGATTAACCTACGAGTGTAAATGAGTTCCACAGTGCCTGTGCTGCAAGCTAACGAACGTTTACATTTTCATGAGCCGTATTCAAAGGCAAAAGCAAACACCTTGTTATAATTTACTAAGTGATTCTACAAACTCGATTACCATTAGGTTCCACCGCAGACCTTGTTTATTTAAGCCGAAATCTGACTTACAGAGAGCTGAAATTGAGTGAGAACCACTTTGTATATTATAATAGTAAATTAGTATGTATATTATGTATATTATGCATGTTTACAATAAATTCAATTATTTTTAATATTTAAAATCAAATTGCAGCGCCCAACAGGGTGTATGTACCCACTATACCTAGCTCACTTTAGACCTAAGCTACACAAAATGTACATACAAGCAATTAATAAATGATTATGATTATGATTATGATTACACTAGCAGCACTTCCTGGCTTTCCACAGGTGTACCTACTAATTAAATTACTGGGATAAAATATAACCTAAAACCATCCTGTCAGTCCATTGGCAGTCAAAGGCTACTTTTTATCCCGATATTTCCGCGGGAACGAGACTTAAGCGGGTGAAACCGCGGGGCGCAGCTAGTATTTCATAGATTTATCGATGTGACATGATCATTAAGATTGCTACCACTGGAAGGAAATGGCGTAAAACTATTAGAGAAAATGGGCTAACATAATTAGTGAATTAAAACGACTGACTAGAAATTGATTAATTAGGTCAATGAAAAGAGAGAATGGCAAAAACTCAATCGAAAATCATGAAACCAAAAGTTCCAATTTTGCTAGAAACACAGCATTCATAACTTTGTTTGGGACTGGGACATTCTGCGCCATATTTGGTTACTGGAAACTGTATTTTTTATCGTAGATCGAATGAATTCTTAACTATTGGCCAACGGAGTTCATGGCATTGTAGGCTTTATCTCTTACAGTTAGAGATTAAAATGTAATGGCTTGTTATTTGGTCCGCGATTGCGATGCTTCCCTTTAGTAAACAGCTCAGGATTGAATATGAAAATTTAATCGACTAATTTAATCGAACGGGGATACTCGCCTGGAGACTGCCTACGACAGAGATATTAAAGGCATCTTAAAGGTAGATTACGGCTATAAATATGAATTTCAAATGAGCCGTGATCAAGATTGTTTCTTTATTATGTTTTTCTTTGATGGGAAATCATATGATTATGCTGAGGGATGTTTTTTACGCTAGTGACACGTCCTAAATCTTTTGAAATCTCTACATAGCATAGCTATCTACGTATGCATTAGTCTTTTAAACTACGAAACGAGTTTGAATGCAATTTTTATGAATGGGTTGAGTACAGTTAAAAATATTTTTTAAATGTAAAACTACGTGCATATTATAGTAGAGCAAATGATTTTTTGAGGTATTTTAATTATATGAGTAAGGCAGGAATAATTGCTGATGAATCCCACGTAATGTGGGACAGGAAGATGATGATTAACACTAGAACAAAAACCGTGCCAAGCCGGGGCTAGTTAGTGATAAAAATTGTCTCCATAGTTCATTAGAGAGAAGCAAAAACCAAATCAACCAAGGATCACGGTTCAAGTAGCTACTGCTGAATAAAAACGTGTTTGTGAATGAGAAAAATTTAAGTTTCTAGCATTCATTTGCAAATCGCCAAACTTTGACGAGTTACGTTGCATTTAAATGCCAGGCGAGTCTGGGGAGGTTCACCACCCTGAAAATTTGCATTTTTCAAAGTCTTTTGTGCTCAAGGTTGGTTCGGGCTGCGTTTCCGTACTATATTATAAAACTGTAGGACTAGAACAATGCGAAATTTTTATTCACAAAGATCGCCCGACGCCGGCTTTGGAAACTTTCACCTTAGCGATTCGCAATAATATAAACTGAAAGTACTATTGTTATGAGTTGGATTAGCGAAAGCTTCGTAGAAAATGGTAATTCAGTCCGATAGGCAAATGGCTGAAAAGCCGTAGTGGAATATCAGAAGTGAATAGTTTCGAGTGTGTTCTGAAATGTACCTTGCAAATTTGACCTGAATAAAAGTTATGCTTTGAAATAAAAGATAACATAAATAAACTGAAGCAAGTTTTATAAACCAGTGTGAGAGATTTATAAATAGAAAATACTACCAAAAGTTTATGGCTTCAACAAGATTCAAACCCGCGAGATACAATACAAACGATCGTCCCTAAGACAGTGTTAGAGATTATTATATGAAAGCATTCACACTATGGAAAAAACAGTTATTTTGTGAATTTTTCAAAATGTTTTTTTCTTTTTCAAGTCCCATATTTGTGAAGATGCATGCAATCCAAGCATTGTATAAACCATGGAAATCAAATATTACTTAATTTTAATTAAATGCAACAGACAAGAATCCGGCGGCGTAATCTTGACCCATACAACCTTAAGGAATATCCCATTTTAAGTGTTTATAATGTTCAAAACAAGTTAGTTTACAAAGTTTTATGACCGGAAGTCCGCTAAAGCCCATACAGAAAATAAGTATTAATGCCATTCTTCGGGGAAAGATAATGGAATCCTTGCAGAAATTACCTGAATTAAATTTTCACATTCAATCGTCGGGCGCGCCCCGGAGAGTGATCGCTCTGGCCTATTTGGCGCCATTTCTCATCACGCTGCCTTAGATATTTATGTTTGCTGCAAATTATGGCAGGTAAACGAGTTTTTTTCCTCCTTTAGGGGCATTTACTTTCTTCCCTTTCTTTGACTTATAAAACAGGATTACTGATTGTTTTCAGTAATAACCGTAAACTTATCAGACAAAGGGTATAAGAATAACAGTATTATGTTTATGGAACCTTCTTTGAAGATCTTTTAAACATAAAGCATTATAGTCTGTTTACCTGAGGGATGTGATGGCCGAGTGGAGCCTCGTGTTCGACTCGAAGGTCGTGGGTTCAGATCAGCTCGTGAATCAATAGAGTCTTAGTATCATAACGGGTGAAGGAAAACATCGTGCGGAAACCATTAACTTTCCAGTAGCGTCGATGGACTTGCAACCTGTCATTTATGGTAAGATATCTTTTGCAAAATGTGGACATATTCCAAAAGTGTATTTGAACGTACCTAAGACATCTTCAAAGGATCTAAAAATTACTAAAAAGATCTGAAAATATATCCCCGCACCAAAAGGTAAGTACGTACTTCATTAGACGTGATCATATTTCATTTCATTTCATATAATTATAGGTTCTTAAGTATTGAACTCAAGATGTTACTAGTACTTAAGAGAAAACAAAGATAATTTTCTGCCTCAGCGTCCTTAAGTCCACTGTCATTGAATTAGAACTAACGTAATAGATCTGAGAAACCACTTAGAAATCGCCCGGATTGCGTGATAGCAACACTTAATTTACAAGCTCCGTTTAATTTCAACTATTTTGAGGCTTAGAGTGGAATTTAAATATCTGCAGATAAGGAGCTCACGCGAATACTACGCCATTGTACAAGATATCCAGTATATCGTCATCATCATCCACAGCCCGACTTTACCCACTGCTGGGCATAGGCCTCTCTTAGTTTGTGCCATCAACTCTTTAGTTACTGTTTATAATCAGTAACCCCATTATGCATATTCGACCTAAAACCTGTTTTAGCTAAAACGTATAATAAATCTGTTGCTATCTCTTTTCGTTGACATATGAGTGACAAGAAAAAAACGTTCTAAAACGTTCCTAAAACCTGTATTAAATTGTCAAGTTTTTATGAATAAACCCCTTAGTATATAAATAAATAAATAATTAATAAGTGACTTTTCGATCGGTCATAGTATTTGCAACTAGACCCAAAGATATATATTCAAATGTATTTATTGTTTAACAGTGAAAAGTGGAAGGATATGGGTTGACCTTTGCCCAGCAGCAATGGGACACACTTTAGGTTATTTCAAAAATATTAAAAAAATGTATTGGAGGACCACAAGGATCACTTGGAAACATCTTGCATGATAGATAATTGTATTGCCTGTTCCAACGCGAAACCATTGTCTTTCACGTTGATATGGCAAGCTAAGCTGAGAGGAGAGTTTAGTTGGTGGGTAAGTATATTCTATCTCAACAATATCAAAGGCACTACCATAGTGTCTCGTAAAGTGAAGGAAAAAAATTCGCAACAAGATTTGGAAATTCACTTCTAAAATGTCCAAATCTCGTTGCGCTACTTTGCAATATTCGTCTACTATGTCTCTGGCCGCAGCCACGGAGCGTCGTCGTTGGTTAAATTACGCTTTTAACGAATAAATGCTAAGGGAAGATTTTCAAGGATTTTTTGAACCGAGAAATAAATGGTTTCGAAGTAAAAATAGTTTTTACAAGTGTAATCTATCCACGAGATCGCTTCTCTTTTACTTTTTACGAAAGCTGTTTTAGGTTTTCAAGATTCCATTCAAGTGAATTCTTAGAACTCTACTATTTTTACTTTTAAAACTACCTACAATATTAACTATGGACAAACAAATGCTCAGTTAGTTTAGTTTTTTAACACTTGCATATTGAACTTTGCATAAAAATTTTAGTCAACACTATATAGCCTTTTTTGAGATGACAAGCAAGATTTTACTGTGACTTATACTATATGGTACTAATGTAAACAGGAAAATGTAGGTAATGAATTCAAGGTAAACATGAATAGATAAAATTAGTAAGAAAAAAGGTGAGTGGCGGTCCCATGTAATCCGGGACATGGGCATAAAGATTATATTTTACATGTTGTTTAGTATGTATGAGATATTATGCGTGGTTAATCCCGTGCGTTATTATTTAATAATGCCCGACTGAAAATGAGAGGTGTTATAAGTTTGAGATGTGTGTAGTGCGTGTCTCGTGGCTTTGTACCTCTCCATAGGATTGTAATTTGACTTGATCGACAGTGTTCCTAGTCAAGTTTGGTAGAAAACACACAAGCAGTCTCTTAGAGAAACTGCTTGAGCTTTCTATTTTCACGATTAAAACTCCAGGGTCTGTTGATGATTATACTTACTAAAAAGAGCAAGATTTCGGTGATTTTTTAATGTAATTTATACTTTTCTAATATTCACAAAAGCTTTGAAATGATGTGCCGGAATAATTTCGGTGTGAACTACAATATTCTCCGTACATCCGATATGAACAGAATTAAGCCCTATATGTACTTTATAGACACGTGTATGCACAGAGGCGTGCAGAGAAATTTTCAATAATCCCCATAGGTTCGTTCGAGCTACACGCGCCGGCTTACGCGTAATTGATGTGCCCGTGTCTAATCTCTGCACTTTGCTCTGTGGAACTGTTTGCTTTGTGTACGTTGTTTTTCTGTAATGCAATTGTCGTGAGATACTGTTAAAATGTTTTTAAACACTATTATGATTTCAAAACGAAAAATATGCTCACTCAGAAAATATTTTAGGTGCAAGGTTAGAAAGTAAGTAAGCGACTTCGTTTTCTTTATAAAAGTAATTTGCATTCAATAATTTGTTCTTAATAATTTTTTAGTTTCCTGACCGTCTTTTTTTCAAAAGCCATTTCACCTTTTTTCAAAAGCCGTTCACCTAAGGAGACCTAAAAACTGCATTACAAGAGTTAGTACACACTACCTATATCAACTTCCTTATAAACCAAATACGAAAAAGTTATCCTAAAATTCAAAATCGACCTTGCCAAAACATCGGCGTCGGCAGGTATAATAAAAGTGATAATCAAGTATGCACATCGCAAATCCGGCGGCTTGTCCGGCAGACAGCTTTTGAAATATTCAAATCGAGCACATAACGGTAACTAAACAGAATAACCAATTAGGGGTGCGCTCTGAATTATATGCCCCGTTCCCTATCATTGTTTAAACTGTGCAGGCGATTATCAACAAAACAAACAGAGGTTTTGGCAAGGGGTTATAGGTATATAAAAACATATCAGATTCTGGATGATTTATACAGCGTCAGGAGGTAACCCATGAATTAGCTAGATATTAAGATTGTCAGACAGACAGACTAGATAAAGCAGACTTACCTAGCGCCTAAATTATCATTTCATCTTCCACATAGTTCTCTAAAAAGACAAGAATATGTGCCTTGAATAAAGCTACATCGTAAATAATGTAAGTAATAAAATACATTGTGTACATAATTAACATTATGATTAATTAAAATATCAAATATCAAGTGTGAATAACGTTTCTACGTTATGAATGAACTATGCATTATAATTTATTCAAATCAGTTGATTCATATTCAAATGATAACAGAAACATATATAATGTATTACTATTGTACTATTGTATAATTCTATAAACACTAAGCTGAGACTTTTATATTATATTTTATGATATTTAAATATGAAACTCTATTAAAATTTAAATCATTAACTGATCTGAGGTTTTTTGTTTTATAAGCTTAAATAATTTAACCTCAAATATGATTAGTAAGGGCTTGTAGTCAAGTGACAATCGCTTCAGATCTATTTCGCGATCGCGATTTCACATTTCTCAATTCTATTCGCTAGTGTTCATAATAAATATTAATTTCAATACATTTTTTTGTTTCTGATCTAAAGATATTGTAAAAGTAAATTGTAAATATAGCTAGGGCGCAGGTTTTTCATAATAACATTTTACTGGCCACAAAACTTTTACGAACGCAAAGTTCAAACATATCAAACCAAAGGCATTTGAAAAGCAAACAACTTAATATTCCACACACGTATAGTCTGTCTATAAAGTCGTGACAATAAATGAGGGCGCTGCTAAAATGTATATAGCAACCTTATAGTGTGACTACTGATTTTGATACTTGCAGTTCGTTCCATGTAAAAGTTCCTACCAGCTTTTAGGTGGGAATTTGGGAAGGCATGTTTTATTTTTTAAATCTTGTGCTTATCTGTGTAATAATGTTGGATTAAAAGGTTAAACTGTTGAGTGTTCATACATAGGTACATAGGTGAAGGCAAATGAAACAAAATTGGATTTCATTGTCATTTTTATAAGAATTTTATTTTTTGCCGTAGTGCACAAATATTAAAATTGTCCATTGCTTTCTTGGCAGACCATACTGTGTTTCACAGCAGTTTCAAACTTCCCATCATTCTTGAATTCGCCTAACCGTAGGTACTTTCTGATTTACCTACCTGAAAATTAAAAAAAAAATACTGAAAGTAGGTAATCAAAAGCATTTTAAACATAAAGCAATTAGTTAAAATTTTAAATACTTAGGTAGGCAGAAAACGTAGCTAGACTGTGTGCCATTTTAATGTATCAAGATTAGATGGTCTCACTACAACATGACTTACTGTGATGTTCAATCTGACGTAAAAATGTGCAATGTAAACAATGCCTTTTTTGGTCTCCAAATCGTAATTTAGGTCAATTTGTTACTTCAGGCAGATTAGAAACAACCAATAAAACGATTACATACCCGTTATAGATGCTGTTCGCCCATTTAAATCATCCAAATCCCACAAAATATGTCCAACTTGGTATTCCGCTAAACATTGCTTAAAAACTTAAAAATCACTTCCCGCGTGTCACTCTCATTTACTTTACTTATTTGTGATACTTTTGTGCGTAGTTCGGTTTCATTTCATTGCAGTTTAACTAAGAAAACAATAAAAAATAGAGGAAAATATGTTCTTGAACTCACTCGATGACAGCTGACGACAGCTGTTATACCTTTGTTTGGTGCTGCCAGATACACGAATAATTTTAGTTCCTCAAACATTCATGCCAGGACTTTATAGATAGACTATATGTAGGTTGAACCAACTTTGCACACCGAGCCATTAATTACGAACATTCTACTTTCCAAATAAAACGTAATGCATTGTTAATGACCCGTTCAGAATTGTAACTTTACTTACCGGTGTGGTTGGCGCATGGCGTCTCGACTCAAGGCTAAATAACGGAGTAGAAATAAACTATACAGCGTTTAAACACAATATTCAAAGTCACTTGTCTAATATAGGAATTGGCAAAGTAGTAAGTTTTACTTGTACAAGTTTCTTTGTTACGAAAGCCGGTGAACATATTTTTTAATCGATATTACCTACTTTGTTTAGTTTTATCTAGAACTTGCAGAATTCGTAACTAATTATCCAAACTCGTACCTACTATACCTACCTACGCGTGTTCGTAGTTCGAGCAAACATAAAATACCATGTTTTTTAATAGTGAACAACTTGTAAACCCTTTTAGCATATTTTCTTTTCTAGCATTTTCCAAGCTTTCTAAACGTTCGCACCTAGCACTTACTGTTGCTCTTTCGTTCGTACAGACTTAGTACTTTATGTTCTTTACGAGTAAATGAGTTGTCTACAGCCCGCGACCCACGCAACCTCAACAAACGCTGGCAACATTTAACTGGGAGCCGCGGGCAGTCGACCCTACACCCTTTGTTTTCTTTCAGAGCTAAAATAGGGCTGAGGATGGTTTAGTTACTGGACGAGAAATTGATGAAATCTTCTATCACAACGAAATTCTATATGAACAAGATGAATAATGTCAGTCTATGCTGTTAACTATTACTGTAAAATTACAGTTAGAGAAGGAGATAAATCAGTTAATGTCAGATTAAGTACTTTTAACAACTTTTAAGAACGCGAATGCTTATATCGGATTTGGCTAAAACGATTAATTAAATAGTTTATAACCTGGAGTAACAAATAGACGTTACTTTTTCAATAGACAGATAAACAAACGCTCAAGCGAAGCCTCAAGCAAGCTGGTAGTTTAATCATTTCTTGCTATTCCAAAAAATGTTTACCCGATTTCTGACTAAGAATCTAATGACTAATGTAGTCCAGTCGATTATAGTCTCCACCAGTCTGCGCGAAGAACATAGCGGGCTATATGTAATATTAAAACGCTATTCAGATTATTATGAGAGTTGCTCTTAACTCTATAACATGTTTATCAACATATTTGTTTACGAGAGGGCTTGAAAGTTTAGGATTAAGTCAATAAGTGTCGGTTGATTTTAGGAAAAGCAAGGCTTTTGGTTAAATAATGGTTGGTGTTTGAAATCAAAGGTTTTAAGTAAATTTGCTGTTTTAGTAGGTCTGAACTAAACACGCTGAATAAAAGAATGACTCTGAGATTTAGTTTTAAAACGATTTGGATAAGGTTTAAATGTTCTAATCGGGAATTTGCATAATATTATGTAGATTTGCATTCACTTTGTAAATCTACAAGTATTTTGAAAATTTAATTTACTATTATAATAAAAGTAGTTATGTCCCAGCATGATCGAACCCGCAACCTCTGAATTTTAGGCGGGCTTCCACTCACAGTTCTTTTTTCCTATTTTAATACAGGAGATCGATTCTTGAACACATTTAAAACATGACGCGGTAAGAGATTGCACGTTATCTAGCTTTTGTTTTCTGAAATCCATAGATTTTTTCAAAATAAGAACGCCGAGACGTGCCGCGTTAAGACATGGTTATTTGGAGAATAAGGGGGCAGTTTTGCACTTAAAACATTACTAGAGCAAAGGGCATAGGTTGCTACACCCTTCATACAAAGTGGAAACACCGCGACGGAGAGGCACCGCAGGAATTTTAAATCTTCATAAGATAATGGGTCGTCTGAAGAAAGGGATCTCGCTGTCGGATCCGCAGAACAACTGGCAGTAGCGATTAACCCTGTTTCACTCCACATAGATTTATGACAATCAAAAATAATACAAATTACCTCATAGAGTTATATCGTAGTAGATTATATAATTACTTAATATAATTATTTTTGTGCAAAATCAGTTTTTGTTCAAAAACTGTTCCAAGTAGCCCCACTGTACGGTATTATTTTTTTATTCTAACGGTCGGTCGCTTCTCCATTCTTATGATTTTTTTTTCTAGTTGACTAGCTTATTTTATAATAATGCAGTTTGTTTTAATAATTGAAAGTAAAAGACACATAATTTTTTATTTCTGCATTTAAATTTAATTTTTCCGTGTCTCTCTGTTTATTTTGAGGAAATTTAGAGGCAATTATAAAAATAGAGGGTTAATAGTTCTATGTTCGTCTTGATTGACTGAGATTAAATAAAATCTAATAAAATCTTCTTTATAGATTTCCTACGTTTGATATCAAGAAACCGACAAGTTTTAAATAAAATATGCACACAAAACTTGTAAACTCAGTTTTTGGAAGTAAAGCAAGTTATACCTATTCAATTTAAATTCAAGATCTATTGCGATAAAGCTCAAATTACAATGAAATCCGATCATAAGTGGCGCAAACCCATCGGAACTTTGTTGAATTCCTGACTCGTAATTAATAAAATTACTTTTTGGGAGCTTTCCTCGACTTCAAAGAATTTCAGCACAAAAGAAAAAAGTTAAGTAGGTAGATGAAATATTTTTGAATGATAAAAGGGAATTTAGAATATTTATACACTTAAAAACAGAGTTATTTCGTGGGAATTTCTGCTCATCAAGTAAACTGTGAAAGTTTTTTCGTGATTTGCAAAATGCTTGTATTTTTTAGAATTGTATTCAAAATGAATAAAATTAGCCGAAATAAAGTAAATAAACTTTTCTCGATAGTTGTTTTAAAAGCAGAGCGCAATTTATTAAGCTATTGCATAGCTTCTATCGCGGTTTTTATTGTTGGTATAATAAATTAATTGCTGTTTGTTTGTCACGCCAAAACTTGAGAATAGATGCACTTTTGGCGTGGTGATAACCCTACCCAACAGCATGCAACAAAGCGCGAAAGCTTTTTGTCGTTAGTATATACGTGTACTTCCACTGCCAACTTATTAATATGATTTTCAACGGGAATCATTTTAGTGTTTTTCTCCTATGTTTGTCGAAAATGATAGTGATGTCTTTTGTATTATTCCTTTCCCACAAAGCACTCGTCCCATCCCTATTAAATTGATAGGGCCCGCATTTTGGTCGTTGTGTCGCGGCCACAATGTCGGTGCAGCATTATAGTTTAATTAATGAAACCATGTACAAAATATTTGATAAGGGTCGACGGGTAATTTGATTAGATAGGAATTCAATGCTTGGACCTCTGTGATTCAGATCTTGTTCAGCAACAAAGGGATTGCCTGGTTTAACTTTTGGGTATACAGCTAGTGTGGTAACCAGTCTTGTTCTGTAATCGAGGTCACGTTTTTAATTCTCATCTCGGTCGGAATCGAACAGGAGATCGATTCTTGAACACATTAAAAACATGACGCGGTAAGAGATTACACGTTATCTAGCTTTTGTTTTCTGAAAACCATAGAATTTTTTAAAATAAGAACGCCGAGACGTGCCGCGTTAAGACATGGTTATTTGGAGAATAAGGCGGCTGATTGTATAACAAAACCTAAAGTTACTAGGAACGCTTGTCACTGCTTGCGGAAGTTCTTGATAGATCGCTACAGTTAAGCAACGTTCAAGCGATCACAATTTGAATGGGTGACCAATAGTGACAACCAACACTTCCGTATATATACCGTAAACAGATACTAAAATCACTAAGACATTTAAATTGAATAGTTTCTTAAATTCGTTAGCACAAACACTATTAAAAAACTTTTATATATTACTTGATTGGCCTTATCCACAGAAAAGACTTGGACATTGTCAATAAGAAAACAAACATCAGTTAGGAAAAACCTGATAAATGAGCAACCAATAGATATATGATGTCCTACCTCGATATCGCGTTTGCTTCCGCCCCTACACAACTCAATATTCTGTCAATAATAATGTTTGCTAGCGTCGGTACAGCCGCTGATAAAATTGATTTACAACTGAAGTTATTTTACTGGGTGCTCTGGGCCTATGAAAGTCTATTAAAAAATAACTGGACTGATATCCAGGATTTGAACCTACGACCTAGACCGAAACCAAAATGCACTAACTTACGGTGAAATATCTCAACACGCCGAATCTATGCATTGATATAAAAAATGTGTTTGTTTTACTTTGTTCCTTCCTTTGTTTATTCGTAGTAAAATCAGAAAAGTAAATGCCAATGAAGTTTATAATCTGCTAAACTTTTATAGACAAGTGTACTCGCGGCCTACCTGGCCGCAAAACCACCTGTCACCTGAAATCCATTTATCATAATTCCATTGAGGCAAATTTATTCGTAAAAACATATCCACCAATAATTTTACCTTTTGAGCTGGTAACTTATTTAGTAATTTATTTATTGCATCAGTTTATTTTTGTTTACTGTCGATTCTTAATTATTTTTTTCACTTGTGTGCATAGCTGTCTTTCTGGTCACATATGTAAAAGGTATGAGTCTATTCCGAAAGGGTTTCTACGTTTTGCTCCGAAGATAGTGGATTCTTGTATTAGGTAAATTGTTAGCATGTTTGTTTACATTTGTATAAAAAATCCTATCAAATTAAAATTTTAATAACTCTACAACCGGTAAAATAACAAAGTTTTCCGTTCATCCGTGAAACTAATTCCACTGTTCGACTTTAGCTTGTTTTCACACGAGTCTCCCGACAAAAAGTCCGCTGGATCGGCTTAATTGAATAAACCTAACTGCTTGTGATGCCAGGAGGGTAATACCAGGTGCCTCTTCCCTCGCTCGAAAAACAATAACGCGGGAACATTGCGAGCCTTTATACAAAAGAGATGCTCAATGAAGTTGCACGCCGAAGAATTTCCATGCAATAACGGAGCGAAGCCACAGCTTAGATGCTCCCAGCTCAATCTTAGAGAAAATCTGAGGATTTTTATACTTTAAACAAACACAGACACACAGCTTATAATTATTGGCTAAAATTAGGACTTTGTAAATGTCTTATAGAGGGGTAAGATAGGTTTAAATATAAATATGAAACGTGCTCTTTCTTTCCAATCTAACTCTTATAAAAAGCAGTATTATAAAATGCTAAATATTAAAAACATGAACAAATAATTTACTAGTTAAATTATTTGTTCATGTTTTTAATATTTAGAATATTAATAGCCTTATGAGGTTTGTGCGTTCGTTCGTGTGAGCAAGTAGCCAAATCTGGTGAGAGAGCTCTTAGGCCGCCCAAAGGCCTCCGTCATGGATTAACGACTTTAAAAAACGGGACCAAAAATGTTACTTACCCTCCGAAGCACGGAAGCGCTCAGTTGATAATGCCACTTGGGGTCACCCATCCAAGAAGTGACCGCTGCTTAACAAATTGCTAAAATATTTTTTTGATTCAGTTATTCTTAGAAACCTGTGCCCCAGCCTGTAAGGATTCTTGCCGAGCGCTCGCGGCCTTAGATATTGCGTACTTACTGGGCTCGCCTCTAATAATACACCGATACCGTTTGTGTAAGAAAAATACGGTATGAAAATGGAAACTACGCCGCCTTATGGTTTCCAATCTCGCTAACAATACCTACACGGCCTTATTTCCTATTTAGATTTCAGCGCTGTATCTCGAAATATGAAGATTTGTGGGATCTCTTTGCTGTTAAAGAGCGAGATGTAAAGAGCTTTTTTAAAGTCGGGGTAAACAGCCCGACTTTAAAATAGCTCTTTACATGATTTTAGAAAAAAATATTGAAGTAAATTTTTTATCTTGATTACCTATTATTCATACGAGTATTTAATTATTAGACTAAATTATGTTAAGTTATGTTTTTGATATACTTTTAACACTGCCTTGGCATACGCTGTTATAGTGTTAAAATTGTTTTTAATAAATAAATAAATAAACTTTATGAATGTTTATTTAAACCCCATTTATTTTCTTCAGAATGTTCTGAACTTAATTTAGGTATCAATCATCTGGTTATCATAAGCATTAATTGCTTAGCTTGGGACTTGATATTGATGTGTGAAGAATCCAAGGATACTTATTTATTTCATTATTTTTTTATTGTAAATATAGCTTTTTGAGTAAACATTTTGCATTCATTCAAGGACCTAAAATATCAGATTGAAATGAGAACATTGCAACCAATCTTGGTTTATTCAAGTACAGTTTCTTGTATACTAACCGCAATGTTTGATGGATGTTCTAGCTAATACCGCAGCTCCGTTCACCAGAATACGTCCTGTATTGTCGGTCTTGTTATAATGCTTGTTCGCACACAGGATACCTACACAAGACTAACTCAAACTTCGAGGTATTTACTCATGCAACTTCTGTTCCCCGAGAAATTAGGCTACAGTACTTGTTATACTTGTATAACGTTGGTGAATAAATACTTGGCAAGTCAAAATTGTGCGAGTTTTGTTCTGACAAAGTTCGAAGAATAAATCCAATCTTTTGTTATTAATGACAGTGAGTGTAGTGGTAGTGATACTGTTGCACTGTTGCACTTCGTCTTTAAATTAGATTACAATGCTTTATGCTGGCGATTATTATTTATTTAAACTAAAGTTTGTAAAGTTACAAGTGGGTATGTAGTAAATTTGCGTCTTTTAAACATATTAAAGAATATTTGTCATTTATTATAACTTTTAATTCATTTAAGTTTACAATTGAAGGGAACAATTATAAAATGAACATTGCATTTTTGAGCGCCCAATTGAAAACATCATCAATTTCCATTGAGTATCAATGGCGAATGTTGATTGTCAATACGGATGTAGACACAGAAAAGCGCTCAACTACAGTAGTTATCACATCACCAATGAGCCAGACTCATCGATCACTCAAATCTGAAAACTCATTTGGCCACAGTCGCACTGATGTTCTGATGCAACGTGGCACTGATCAAAAGTCTCTTTGGGTCTCAGTTTTATCGTCTTATTTTGAACAAAGTGAAACAAAGTTTTCAAAATTGTTCTTGTTTAGTTGTTTATAAAATAAATAAAAAACAAATGTGTCAATGTTTGTGTATGAAGTATGGGATAAACATAAATAAAGGACGAATAAAGACCCTATATATTTTACCTATTTTTGAAAATTTCACGTCCTGCAGAGAACATTAGTATCCAATGTTCAAAAGGCATAAAAAATTACAAAAAATATCTTAATTTATAACACAGAAGATAATAATATTATTTTTTAATAAATGTTATGTTGTAGCGAGGACGTGCTCTCAGCTACAGTACAGAGTTACATGTTAACTGGCGCGTGAGTGCACGGCCGGGGGGGCGGGAGTGAACGCGTACGTTAGTGCGGGTTCACTTCCGTTCACAGATTATATAATATCACGAACGAACTAAACTTAATCGACTAACTTATGAATTACGTAGGGATGCACCCTACATACTCCCCCGATTGATCTGCTCTTGGACCCCATGCAGAATCAATCTATACTAGGGTCTTCACGTGAGCTACCAGGTCCCTACGTCGAAGTTCTCAGCCGGTCGTCGCGTGTCGTCCTTAGCCGCCTTTCTAAGGTCCTGCTGTCGCTCGATGGTATCCTTACTTTGGGCTAAGGTCCCGGCGAGCCTGCGGAGATAGGGCCTTATTCGCGGCACGTAGTGGTCCGCGGAGCCACGGCGCGCAGGTCGGCGCGCGCGTCCAACGGGGAGCGCCGCTCGCGCACCATCGTCAGGTAGGCCGGCATCTTTGCCGTGGACTTGCACACGGCCGTGTACATGGCGAGACAGATGGCGGGCACCGCCTCGGGCCAGTCGGTTTGGTGTCCCTCTACGAGGATGGCGAGCTGCGTCTTTAGGTCGCGGTTCTTGCGCTCGACCGGGTTCGCCTCCGGGTGGTAGAGCGGGATGAGGTTGTGCGTGACGCCGAGCGCCGATATGGCGTGCCACATCACGTCGACCACGAACTGCACGCCGTTGTCGGAGACAAGGCGGCGCGGCACGGCGTAGCACAGGAACATTTCGTCCGTGAGCGCGCGCACGCATCGCCGACCGGCGCCGGCGCTGACAGGGGCGCGGCGCGGGGCCTCCGGGGACACGCGGCGAAACTAGACTCGCGTTCTCATCACGCCTCGTCGTGGTAGTGACTGGAGAATAATCCTCGACAGTAATTACCACGTGGTCACAGAACAATGGCGCAAGTGACGTTGACGTGTCTACAGCGCAGAACTTGACCGAACGACCCGGGGAGTGAGTTGCTCGTTCAATCGAATGCGGCCGTGTCGTAACGCCCTCTGTGTTGTTCGTAGCGGCGAAATTACGAAACACCGGGGATGAAACACGAGCGAAACTCGACCTTCGGGTGTCTTCGCGTTGTCGCCTGTCACGAACATTTCCGAAGTGTGACGAATTTGGCTTGGCGTCGGATTGGTTTCGCGTCGCCGCCGTTGTATGGAAGCTGGGGGCGCTGGAGTTCGGCGTCAGGTTTAAATTTGAAATAATGGCGGGAACAATTTTGTCAGCATGGTGATTTTCCCGGGTCTCTTCACTCGCCCTGGCCTTTTCCAGTAATTGGCGCGTAGTGCAGCCGGTAAAGTTAACAGGCGGCGTACATAATATGACGGCCGGGCCTGCGGGGGTGACGACCGTAGGCGGTGAAGTTGGAACAGGGCACGGCGCCGGCGTCGCGGTCGGTGCCTCGCTCGTTCTCGTTGGCGTTCTCGACGCGATCAGGCGGTCCACTCGTTCCAAGACTCGCTGGTTCGCTTCGGCTTGCGTTCGCGCAAACATGGAAATCATCGCAGCGAACTGCTCTTGCGACAGCATTAAGCCGGCTGGAGCAGTGGCTACGGCACCCGTGTCTGCGGCGCTGCCGAACGAAGCATCGGCGTCGTCTCCGTGCGTCCTTGACTTTAGACTACGTGTCTTCGTCATTTTTTAAAACTTTGAGCACAGAACTCTGTTATGGCTTACGTGGGTTTGGGTTCACACAAAACTCTCGACGCGGAAAACACTTTTTTCAACACGTGGGTTTTGTGGCCTCTAGTTGGCGCGCCAGTGTAGCGAGGACGTGCTCTCAGCTACAGAGTTACATGTTAACTGGCGCGTGAGTGCACGGCCGGGGGGGCGGGAGTGAACGCGTACGTTAGTGCGGGTTCACTTCCGTTCACAGATTATATAATATCACGAACGAACTAAACTTAATCGACTAACTTATGAATTACGTAGGGATGCACCCTACAATGTCAAATATTTACCCACAGTATGCATCAAAGATAGATAGATTATTGAGACTGGCAATATGTAACGCATGGAACCTCCAACGCGTGCAACACTGCCAGAGCTCAGTCAATACTGCCGTGCAAGCACTAATGCGATTAGAGGCATCGCCAAAGGTATTCGGTACAGCCTAAAAAGCTGCCATTTGCAATCCGTGTCGGCTCAAAAGCGTCAATCATTTTGCTTATGCAGTTCATGATGTTGCTCTTTAGTTTATTAATGTTTTCTCTTTACCATCTGTTTATTAGGATGTTGATGGAATATTTCATTCAACTTTTCTTTTAGTGAATGCCTTTTGGCTTTATTTAATGTTCGTGTTACTTCCAATGTAGGATATTGTATGTGTTGTAGCAAATAACGATATTAAACTCGTATCTCTATTAATATATGCGAAATTTACTTTGTTTATCTGTCTGTCTGTTATGCTTTCACGCCACTGAACAAAGATGGACTAGACCTTAAGAAAAGACATGGCTTTCCCCATACGTGGTTATTTCGAGTACCATAAATAATGAAATGAAATGAAATGAAAATGAAATGAAATGAAATGAAATGAAATGAAATGAAATGAAATGAAATGAAATGAAATGAAATATATTTATTAAACCTGAAGAACACATATTAACATAACATTACTTTGAGAAATAATCTAGTTATATGGGACGTCAGCTTTTCGTCAGTTTGATTACAAGAACAAAATAATAATTTATGACAAAAATAAATTTAAAAATTAAATTAAAATAAATATTATAATAAAATTTCATACAAATTTGATTTTGCCGTGTAAAGAGGCGTAGGTAAGTCAAAACAAAAACAATTTGATTTTGCCGTGTAAAGAGGCGTAGATAAGTCAAAATTTAGTATGGTCATTATTAATTACAATATTTTGTATAAAAAGGTGGCATAGGTATGTATAAGTACCTACAGTTACAATAAATACATCACTCAAAGTTTTTATAGTCATTATTCAGATACTCACTTACACAATATATGGTCTTCTCTAGTAATAAGGTCTTTATAGAATTATAATATGACCTATCACACGTCAACATTCTAATCCTTAAGGGAAGCTTATTAAATAATTTAGGTCCCATTACTTGGGGCAGTTTTTCGGAGAACGCGAGCCTGTGCTTAACCGATTCTAAGCGCATAATGCGCCTGTTACTGCGACCATTATTTTCACCCATTATTTTAAAATGGTGAAAATGTTCTCTAACAAATTTAAGGCATTCTAGAATGTATAAGGACGGAGAGGTTAGTATTTTTAACGATTTGAAATGAGTTCTACATGTATCCTTATAATGTGCACCAACAAGAGTTCTAATAGCTCGTTTCTGCAGTTTTAGCACCCGCTCATTGTCTGTAGAATTTCCCCACAATAGTATGCCGTACGACATGGTCGAGTGTATGTAGGCATAATAAATGTCTTTTTGGTTCTTTTCTGAGGTTATGGGGATTAGTTGTTTTAGAGCATAAATGCCTTTGGCCATTTTCTTACACGTGGAGTCAATGTGGTTCTTCCATGTGAGTGCGGGATCCAACTCAAATCCAAGCATCTTAGTAAGGTTGGTAGTGTATAACACTTTGCCACTTTGTAAAGGGACATGTGTAACTGGTTGCTTAGCTGATAAAGCGTTAAAAATTATGAGATTTGTTTTTTCCTCATTCAACTTGAGTCCATTCATATCAAACCAATTTCCTACTGTTTCAACTGCGTGACGTATGCCAGCTAGCAACTCGTCTGTTGTGTTAGCTGCAATGATTATCGTAGTATCATCTGCATACTGAACGATTTGTCCATTAATTCTAACATGAGCTATATCGTTTAAAAAAAGCAAAAATAGAATGTTACCAAGCGACGATCCCTGGGGGACTCCCATCGTAACATTCTGAGCACTTGATCTTATTTTCTTACTGTTCAATGTAATTTCCACAGTTTGCTCTCGATGGTCCAGAAATGATTTCAACAATTCCTTGCTCCGCTCTCTAATTCCGTATACCTCCGCTTTCTTAAGGAGGAGTTCATGGGACACGGAGTCGAATGCTTTCGACAGATCTAGAAAAATAGCGGCTACTTTCTTTTTAGACTCTAGGTGACCAATGACACATTTGATAAATGCATGTGTTGCAGTAATAGTAGATCTACCTGGTCTGTATGCATGCTGACAATCTGACAAAACATTACTTTCAAGAAGGAATATATAACATATAACATATAACATTGTACGTACACTTATGTTACGTTTCACGATTGTCAAATAGCTTTATGTATCACATAAAGTCCACAATAAATTATACACCTGTAGTGTTTATCCTACCAATAAGTAAGACAATCGTATTCGAAACTTATGTAGTACTTATTCGTACATTGAGAAACAGAGACTCTTAGTATGTAGTATAAAATGTAATATAAGTATTAACATGTAAAATCCACAAAGAAATAATAGTAAAACTTTAACGCACCTAAACCAAAAAGGGCTGTGTTATAAAAGTGTAATCATCTGAAAGTTCAAACCTTACAAGATAACGCTATTGTCGTATAGAGTAAGGCTTAGGCCCGTAATACACGTTGCCTGATTAATAAATTAATATACAAGAACATTTTACACAGCGCCATCTAGCCAATAACTAAGCAAAGCTCACATCAATTAAATACTTAAGATTGTATGTAACAACCAGACACCTAGATATCCATCAGAGCTACAATGAAAGAGATAAATACATTAATAATTAAAAACATAGGTAAGTATTCTTATCAGGTTTTAAGTATTTTTACATTGGCAATCTGGCAGGTTGCAAGCTCATCGAGGCTTTTATAAAGCAAACTGATTTATTTTCAAATTCACCTAAATCCGCTATTAACGTAGAAATCAATTCAACGGAATGCAAAATCCATGCACGACTAGATTAGAACCCACAACGTTCGGATCAAATGTCGAGGTACTTACTCGTCCGAAACAGCTCTAAATTCAAATTCAAATAAAAGTCAGTAGTGTATTTTTCAAATGAAAACATCAAAGTATTAAAAAAAATTAAAACTGTATCAGTCTATCACAAGCCTTAAAACTACTGAAGGCAGATTTACATTGAGTCAGTAACTGACAGCAGTCCACTGACGAGTCAGTGCTGACTGAGCACTGTCATCGTCTAAATTGATTTACTATTCACTATTTTTTATTTTTATCTACTGACGAAATACTGACTGCATGAATAGTATGAGTCAGTTTTCGGCGCCAGCACTGACGTCAGTTACTGTCTCAATGTAAAACGGCCTTTAAGAAGACTAAGCGCGTAACACCGCAATAACATGAACCTTTACGATAATGTTATTCCTTCGATAAATGTACCTATCCCACCTATTCATGCATATCTTGCTTAAACTAACGTAAACTAAAGATTGAACACGATATGAGCGCAGCAAACTTTGTAATTGGTTGCATTATAGATTGTAGTTTGCCGGTATCTAACATTATAATTTAAATTATGACTCCTAGATAATAATGTGTACTTTATTAGCTCACAAAGTTTAATAATTAGCTTAGTAAAATATATTTTCTAATGTGGATGTATCAAATAAGTATCCTTTTAGACATCTTCAAGGAACTAAAAAACACATAAAAGATCTGAAAGATATGTCTACCGCTTCTTGGGAGACTCCTTGAGAGTATTGATCATATTGAATTTTTATTTAATTTTTTACTAAAGATAAATATGAAGTTTCTTAATAATATTCTATTCTATTCTATACCAGATTTCGAAATAGTCTTTTAATGGTCAAAATTCTGTTTCAATCGATTCTTGTTTGCATGGTTTTAACCTATAATACACTTAATAACTCTGTTGTTTGAGGGCTCATTTTATTTATAAGCGATATTTATTATCCAGATATTATTTTGTGACGTAATATAACTAAAAATTCGACGTGAACATTAATTTCATGAAACTGGATAATTTTTAGTTTAAAAACTACTCTTTAATATCAGAGTCTGAAGTGGACATTGATAAAATTTCGTTTCTTGTAACATTGTATGACTATGGTTGGCAATACTTACGAGTATTGTAGGGAAGTATATCATTTCATTCACAAGCATTTTCTAGATCGTATGTAACCTATTTTATAAAATCAAACAAAATGGACTTATAGTAAATTCATCAATAACAACAATAAACAACTACGAATAGAAGTAAAATACACAATATAGTACATTATAATATGAACATAATAACAAAATGTAATCAAACCTAAATTGACTCCCTGCAATGCAATCTACGACTTAATTGGGTATCAAACGTCTCTTAGCTCGACAAGGTATCAAAAGGCAACTTGGAAGCAAAGTTTCCCTCATAAGACCACCAAGTCGCTCCCCTATCAATTGCAACGTAAACATACATGCACATGCCGCTTCAATAGTTGACAGTAACGAGTTTCACTTTGACGTCACTAAAGATACGAACCAAGGAAACCTCAGACTTACCTTTATGATAGATGGAAGCAAAATAACTCGAGATTGTTTGAATAAGCAGAGATTTATTCAGTAATAAACACGTAATTGTAATTGTACATCAGCAGAGATGACAAGACAGTGACAGTTGAATGACAGATGAGAATACTCTATGTTACCAGCAATGATAGTTTAGTTTACATAATTCCAACAAAGACAGATCTTAGATTAATTTGACAAAACTAGTAGCACAATAGCAGACCATGCTACTATTAGCTGTTGAGTTATTTGTGTTGAAATTATTTTGGATCGAAATGCGGCGTGATAAAGGTTGATTTGCATTGAACAGTTATGTTAGTAGCATAGGGAAGGTATAGTTACATTGCTATTCCCCCGCAGCCCGCGGCCCCTAATGATGCCACTTGTTAGGGCTCAGCGCGGACCTTCGACCGTGTCACTCAGTGAATAACAAATTCCAAGTTGATCCCGCTACGAGCCGCTACGAGCATCTACGGCGTAGCTCGTAGCATCTGCTCGGTCTCGTTTATAATAGGATCGTGGTATCATGCAACAGGAAATTCTCGTAGCCGTGTTGGTTTGTATTGCGTATGTGTGTGGAATAGATATCAGGTCATTGACTTCAATATCTAACACGTACTTTTCTCTTCTCTGCGTACCCACGTTATCGTCCTCGCTAATTTAATATTCTACTACAATATTCTTTTAAAATGCTGCAACATTCAGAGTTTATACAGCTTAATTACAAGACTAGTGACTTTGTAGAACACTAATAAGATATTTAATCGTGGATATAATATAAAAACTTTTCGGAAGACTTCCTTCCTGCTCATCCAAAATTTGTTGTAGTTTAGTTGTATTGGCTAAATAAGAAATAGCCTCGACCTTCTTAGCATCAACATTTTTAGCGATTTTTAATTCGTTTCGTTTCTTCCAGTCGTATACTAAATCGCTGCCTCTTAAAGCGCGATGATAGAATTTATTGATATTACTTACTGTCAAACTGTTGAGTGGCTTGCGCGAGTAGTGATGCGAAGACGTGATCAGCAAGCGGCGGTGGTTGAGGTGGTCGGTCGTCATCGCTGCTGCTGTAGCGATCGCCAGCCCACTCGAGCGAGCGCTGGCGACGCACGCCGGGCGGGGGCAGTGCGGTCAGACCGGAGAGAGAGCCGGCCTTCGCGCGCCGCCCCGCCCGCTCCATGCGAGACGTGCTCATCTCATGCTAATGCATCTGTGGACAAGGTTACTCATTAGTAATGTCAAATTTAAAACACAAAATTATTTATTTCAGTAAATCATAGATAAATAAATAAATATAATTGAACATTTCAAACAGCGTCATCTCAGTCTTCAGTCCCAAGTCACAAAACTAGGAAATTCCACTTCGTTCCAGAGTTCGTAATGATAATTTGATTCCTTTCAGAATTTGCGTTGTAAGTGTAAAAAGAGTACTTTTATGTGACTACTATGTAGCATCACATCATGTTATAAGTTAGCCAAGATGTTTTAGTTGTTTTCTTTTTTCTTTAAGAGGGTGTAGTCGTCATTAGCTTATTTGAGCAGTATTTCGAGAGCCCTAACTCAATAATGTGATCAGATTATTTAAAGAATTTTACGGTTTTAGAAAGATTAATCTTTATTATAATACACTGCAGAGAGAAAACATAATATTTGATTATAGTTTTTGAAGGAGAAGTCAATCCCGTCATAGCGTTTTACGAAAATGAGCGTCAGAGCTGTCTTTCAGAAGGGATATCACTATTGTAATGTGAGAAAATGTTTTATTTTAAGCGTTTGTGGACCTGAAAATATATTCTCATAATACACTACAGCTCAAAACAATAAAAAAATAGCCTCTAAAGGTAATGAAAACAATATTTAAAAAGTACAAAATCGTTTCACTTTAACACATATTTTTTACTAGTATTTGAAGAAAAACACAAGAGTTTTATTCATTTGATGAAAATATAGGTATTTCTAAACGTACAGTTTTTTTTTCAATCAATTTCGAGCATCCAGTAATTTACAGGATTATTTTATAACCACTATATATCCGGCCGCGCGATCGTCTTCCGATTAGTCGATCCCGGGTCCTCCCAGCGAGAGGACGTATCACTTTTTTCCGCCGCCTTGTCAAACAAAATCGATAGCGTAGAAAACTCAAAGCGCGATACACTAGAATTGATACTTGTACCATATATATATATATTATAGAGGTAAAATTTGTTTGTTTGTTTTTTTGTTTGACGGAGGTAATCTCCGACTAACTAGTCATCCGATTTGAAAAATTCTTTCACCGATGTGTAGAATGGACTGTCGGGATGGTTATCCCTACTAATATAATAAAAGGAAAAGTGTGTGTGTCTGTCTGTGTGTCTGTTTGTTTGTCCGTCTTTCACGGCAAAACGGGGCGACGAATTGACGTGATTTTTTGTGTGGTGGTAGTTGAAGGGATGGAGAGTGACAGGGACATTTTTATCCCGATATTCCCGCGGGAACGGGACTTACGCGGGTGAAACCGCGGGGCGTAGCTAGTAGGCTATATTTTATTCCGGTAGTTTCATTAGTGAAGCCGGGACGTACTGCAATGCTGCATTACCACTCACTCACTCACTCACTCACTCATTGGCGTAATAAATTGTTTTCTATGATGGTGGATGGGAAGGTTTATTTTTTTAACAGATTCGTATAGAGGGTAGTTTGGCGAGTTAAGGAAAAATCCGACTTTACCCATTTTTTGCCCCCTTTTTGCCCACCCCTGGTGTATCTCAAAAACTACAAGACCTGCAAATATTTTTTTAACAGATTCGTATAGAGGGTAGTTTGGCGAGTTAAGGAAAAATCCGACTTTATCCATTTTTTGCCCCCTTTTTGCCCACCCCTGGTGTATCTCAAAAACTACAAGACCTGCAAATATTTTTTAACAGATTCGTATAGAGGAGGTCCTGGGGAGTAAAAATCATATTTGTGTTTTGCCCCTGTTTTGCCCCTTTTTTGCCCCATTGATGGATCTCGGAAACTACGTAACATTTTTGATTGCTTTAAACGGATTTGTATAGAGGAGATTTTGGGATGAAAAAAAAAGTTTTCAGATTTGCCCCCATTTGCCTCCCTCATTTTGCCGCCACGCGTATCTCGGAAACTAGGAGACTTGGAAAATTTTAGTTTTCAGATTCAGGTAAGGCATTACAAAGTTGATAAAACGTGGTACTTTTTTTTTTTAATTTTGACTTTTTTTTATTCTCCATACATTTTGTATGAAATTTCGAAACTTTTTAAGGGCAAAATAAAAAATTTGAAAGAATTTGTAATATTTTCAAACGGATTTGTATTGAGGAGGCTTGCATTAGTAAAAAAAAGTTTTTAGTTTTGCCCCCATCTGCCCCCTCGTTTTGCCCACCACTGTATCTCAGAAACTATAAGACTTGGAAAAATTTAGTTTTCAGATTCATGTAGGGCATAATAATGTTAATGAATTGAGGTTCTATTTTTTACTTAATTTTGACTTTTTTTTCTCCATACATATTGTATGAAATTTCAAAACTTTTGAATGTGGGATAGGTAAAGTGGCGACAGACCTCAGGGACGTGTGACCCCCGAATGCCCCTTAAATCTAAAGGGAAAATTTATAAGACCATAACCTGTCGCGTTCTATGGATCAGAATGTTGGGCAATGAAGTAGACTGATGATAGGAGAGTGTATGCTACTGAAATGTGTATGACTGATGTGTATGTGTGTGAAAAGATAACGTGCGCCCCAGAGGCACCTGCGAAACGAATATAGCGCTGTTTTGTTTCATCCAACGCGTGTACACGCGTGTGCTTTCAAGCCAACTCAGTCGTCTCAGTCAACACCGCCGAAGGACGACTGCTGCTATTCGGTAAGTACCGTAGTTTGGTTGCTATGACCATACGTTGCGCTCGAGAGGCGCATGTTTATCTTCTGTGAAACTTTTATGTATTTGTGTGTGATTACGTTTCTGTTACTTTTTCTTTATTTACACATAAACAAAGTATGTAGGTATACAATTAGGTTATTGTTATAAGTATTTTTTTTTGTTTTTGAAACATCTTTACTTCATAGGAAGCAGAAGAAATTATGGATGAAAGAGAAATAATATTCCTTTTTGAGTCAAGAAGATGAAAGGTCCAGATGATAGCAGTGACAGCGAAATGGAGGATCACGTAAGTGAAGACGATACTTGTTCAATGTGATACTGACGACGAATAGGTACATAAAAGATGCCATTGATGAAAGCTTGAACCCCTCAACACCTCCTGACGACACCTCAACACCTCCGGATGACGCCTCTACATCTCTTGATGACACCTCAACACCTCCTGACGACACCTCAACACTTGAAAGTAATTACACACACAATGTTTTATCTAAACAAGAAAACCCTTAAACCGAAGAGAATATTATATGGAAAAACGAAGTATTTAACTGTGTACACCATGGATGAGATCTAGATTGGGAATCCCTACTTTATCAAAGTGTTTGAGAGAAAATATTGAGAACATCCTGCCACGGGCTATTGAAGAAGCTTCTTAAGAAGCTGAAGAGTAAACTCCGGCTAAAGTTCGCCGTTACTGTAGGCTATGTACCACCAAAAATAAAAGAATGTCTATGATGACCTGTACAAAATGCAAAAAGTCTGTGTGTGGTGAACAAAAAAGATGTTTGCAACAAATGTCTATAATTTTTTTTATTTGAAGTATTTTGTAATTTGAGACTGAATATTATAGTCAATTATTAGTTTGTAAGAAAAAAAACTATAGTTGTTCCATAATTATTATTTATTCTTCTTTAATATAAACACTTCAAATTATTGTTTTTATTGATTACTTATTTTGGATTGCATAGAATAATATTTTCTTTTTTTTCCTCTTTATTGAGGTTGCCTTTTATATAAGTGTTTGTTGTTGGATTTTAGGATTGTAACTAAGATTTCAATGTCCGCATTTCCAAAAACGGTTCTATCGGAACACCAGCGCGGCGTATTGCCCCCGCAATAAACCGCATTATGCTGAGATAGGACCATTTTGCATGCCTAAACTACTAATTTTAGCCTATAGCTTTTTGTTATTAATTTTTTGTCTTTTTAAAATATTGTAACTTTCTGTAACTGTACTACTTTGTGAGCAAATAAATATTTTCTATTTCTATTTATATTGTTAAGGGTTTATAAAAGCGCACATATTTTTCTTTATAAGAAAAAAATAAAATAAAAATTGTTTTTAATTAACTTCTTATTTATCTAAAAACTCAATTAAATAATAATAATAAGAATTAATTTACAGTTTTTAAATAAAAATGTTATTTTATTGTGCGGCGCCTCTGCGGCGCAAGTTTATCTTTTCAGTTCAAAAAAATAACGTTATTTTTCTAGGGTTAGATGGGTGCGTTGATGGAGTAACGCGAATGGATAAAATAAGGAATTAAAATGTAAGGGGAAGCTTGAAAGTGGCACCTGTGACTGAAAAGGTGAGGAATGCCAGATTAGTATGGTATGGTCTACGTGACCTCAGGACGGATGAAAGTCATATCACTAAGAAAGTTATGAGTGTGAGGTGAGTGTGAAATGTGGATGGACAATACTGGGTATACAAGTAGAAGAAGCCCGAGGGAAAACTGGATGGATTGTGTGAAAGAGGATATGAATGTGAGAGGAGTGAACTTCGCCAACTACGAATGATAGAGATGAATGGAAGATTAAGCATGTTGGGCCCACCCCACCTAGTGTGGGATAAGAGCAGAAGAAAGATGATGAAATAAACAACTTAAACGTATAAGTGTAAAAATACAAAAAAATCCAAATCTAACAAAACGAAATTTAATATGAGCGACTGTATGGCTAAATTTTATCAGAACTTTTAACAAATGTCTAATGTCTAAGGGGTAGTCAAAACTACCCTACTTAGGTATGTCCAAAATTTGGAGTATTTGGACTCCAAATACCTACATATTTATTACTTATGTTCGTTCACATTGTGCAGATGTTAACATTACATGCTTAACAGAGTCTCAAGAAAGAAATTAAAAAAAACATTTGTTTCGGCAGGATCTCGAGGGTCTTATTGATGCCTGATCAAAAATAGAGATAAGTACTAAACCACTTGGCTAACACGGATCGTTGGCTAAATTCTCTAAGCACAGATATTACATATATATTACTTATAAGATAAAGTATCAAAACCATTCATACCATTCGTTCTAGACACGAGCTCACGCACACTTTTACAAAAATTATAGTATTATTGAAGTGTGCGTCAAAAATGACAACTCTGCGTAGCACGATCTAATGTTTGAGTTGGTCAAGATAGCTTACACGCTCTTAAACACAAAACTTAACTCCATCACATAAATTGTGATATAACTAAAATACTCAAGTGTAAATACAGTTACTGTAACAAAAATTGTATATTCGATTTCTAGAATTCATTCCATGAAAATATAAATAAATCCAATTTCATTTCAATCAGCAGCTGTAATTCCAACAATACTTGGAAACACGTTTATTGAACGTTACAAAGTAACCAAGTGAAACGTCAAAACCAATTCACATTTGTATTATGGATCGAGGTAATCTTGCGGTCAAACAGAACGAATCGGTGCGATATTTCAAGGCGGTAACAAACGTACAACTGTTATAAAGAGCCTACAAGTCGGTTGGACCGTACGTAAATAGCCGGTGCGTGTTGGAGGCCTAATCCGAAGGATCGCCGCCGGTTGTCGACTCTTCGTCTGTTGACCGGTATCCTTACTCTGTTAGAGTTTTATACTTTTTGACTCCAAGGACATTTCATTAGTGGAGTATGATCAACATTGTTGATGTCTATAATCATTCACAATGATTAAATTTCAGTAAAAAAATCATTTTATGTCTTCACGGAAGTCTTTAAGTTATAGTTATAGTTAAAATTCAATCAGTAGAGTTGGATACAGATACATAACAATATTAGTTAAGATAGAATTACATCAAAGATTCTGATTTTAAGGATTTTGTCTGTTTTATCTGCCTTACTCATTCCATCCATTTCTATTAACATGGCATATAATAAAAAAGTCAGTTCTGGAAAACAAGTTACTAACCACCTAAAAAAACAGACTTTTGTAAAGTTAATAGTTTTACAAAGATCAATGTTGTCAGAATAGGAGTCGTCAAACAGACCCTAGCGTCTAGTGCTCTTATTGACAAAGCGCTCAATAAACAGTTCAGCAACTCAGCAACAGTTGATTCCATCTCGAGAACAATCGTTGTTTCTGATAATTCAAATATAACGAGTCGGCAAATTGGATTTTCAAGTGGCTGCTCGAAATAACAATAAGTTATTTATGATTTTTTATTTATAAAGACTTATTGGACGGATTGTTTGCTCTTCATTTTAATATTTAAGTGTACAGTTATCTAAGCATAGATAGTTATTTACTGAAATGTATCCCTGAAGAATAGTGGGAACGGCAGATCTATAAATATTAACTTAGATTTATTTATGAATAACCAATAGTAAATATCATATGTAAACAATACTGGTTATGAAGGCTTGGGAAATCTAACGTATTGGTTATAAAATAATGATGAAGATAGATTTTATATTTTTGTTATAGTGTTAAACCACACTTGGTATTACAACAGAAAAATTGAAAAATCTTAATAAAAGTCATAACTTTTATTAAGATTTTTCAATTTTTCTAATGATGAAGATGTTTTAAAATTAAGATGTTTGCTTTGAAAGGTCTTATTTAATAAGCAAATTCACCGGTACTAATCCATAGTTCTTAGAGATTTTCGTATTGTTTAGAGGTACGACGTATTTTCAATCTCATTCTTCAAAATATATTATATAATTACTTGATCAAAAACATAATTATCTTGTATAAATAAATATCCTTGGACTTGTACGAAAATGTAATTCCCCGATCGCAAATCTCTTCTTCAAGCTAACTCATTTCATTATTTCGAAAGATCATCACAGACATAAATTTCTCGTCTTTCCTTGTAAAGTCACAAAGTAAACTGAGAATTTTCTTGGGACTGCGCTCTAGGATTAGCATGCCATAAACAATGAGAGTAAATATTGAGTAAAAACGGAAACACAGTAGTGTAAAGGAAGAGGGAATTTATTAACGCTACGACACAGGCGGGTAAACAGGGAATCTGCTTTATATTAAACCGAGCGGCCATCAGACGCGCTATTAGCCTGCGCCGACGGCAGAACCAGAACACAAGTAGACTGAGACACGGCATTTTATAATATAAAAACAGTAAATACTAGATTTGAGTTCACTTGCTACCGTCATTATAATGATTAAAGATACATAGGTGCATTCAAAGCCTGTAGTAGATATCTAAATAACGAGTTTAAACTACGTTTTAGCTGGTAACTGTTGTTATAAACTAATGCAGTGTTGAAAAATATTTTACATTGTTTATAGATCGTGTAAGAGCGCAATATTAATATTAAATGTTATTATTACATTATCTTAAAGTGGAATAGAACTCTATCACAGTTGTCCACTTGCTCATACAAACTTAGGGGTTTATTCATAAAAACTTGAAAATTTAATACAGGTTTTAAGAACGTTTTAGAACGTTTTTTTCTTGTCACTCGTATGTCAACGAAAAGAGATAGCAACAGATTTAATATGCGTTTTAGCTAATACAGGTTTTAGGTCGAATATGCATAATGGGGTTACTTTTTAAGGATATATAATAACTTGTTACGGCCATAATTAAATATTATGATGGAGGACGATTTTCAAATTATATAATCAACAATTACAATTTGTGAAAGAAAGAGAGCCTAGTCTAATCGTTTTAAGGTCTACGTCCGCCGACGGGTCTCTAATGAACCACTTCTGTTTATTTTGCCGATACGAAATGAGAAATGAGTGCAGTAAACCTTAACAATTCCACTGTCGGTACTTATTGCCACCTAAGTATTTATATTAGTTCCTTTTGATTTTGATAGGTTTGTATACCTACTATTTTAGTTTGATTGGAGTAGTTGTAAGTGCACCTAATCTCTTATATAGGTAATAATCCAGTAATCCCGTATTATTAATATTATTGCTAATAATATTAATAGTCATTTGTTGCACCTGAAAGTAACAGGTATTTGGATTGCTGTTCATTTATTCCCTATCCTTTTTTATTAAACCACAATACCACATCTCTGTCCTTCAAAAGATACTTGTGTGTGTAAGTGTATCTATATAAAGTCTGTGTTTGCAAGTATTTAGCTTTGCAGTGATTTCAGTCGGCTCACGTATAAAATAAGCGTCAGCCATAGAGACGGGACGGGCGTGTGAATTACTGCGCGGACGAGACGCAGTGCTGTATTAAAACTGCATCTTAGACGAGGTCTTCTTGCTAGTTTGCATGGACCTTTATATTTATAAATTTGGTTTTATGTTGGAGACGTGTTGACTTTATAGCTAATAGGTTTAAGAGGATGGTTTAGGTGCTGGGCAAGCCTATTCCATGTCAACAATGTCCCATACACTACAGAATCCCGTTAAGTATAGGCAAAGGTTGCTCCCTGACACTGTATAAATCGTCTAGTAAAAGATGTAAAAGCCTGAGTTGACTTTATAAATGACTAATTGTGCGCTACGGGACTACTTACGGTGAATAGTTCTCTTTCCTGCAGAAATACCAGGAACAAAAGTAGTTTATGTATTAAGTTAGGATTATGTAAATTATACTGGTACTAAGCTTGAAGGAGTAACAAATATTCACACAAACTTACGCACACACACACTTTCACCTTTATAATATTAGTGTATTAACCTAGCAATCCGCAACACAAGCGCGCTAAATGGTGATCGCGCTGTATGTCCAAAAAAGTTTAAATAAAATGAGTTATTAATTTTATTAAAAATTGCATAACCCTGTGAGATCAATCATTAGTCATTTCGTTTCATCATAACTCAACTAAACGATCCCACAATCAGATTTGCAGTAAGTGAAACACAATTTATCTTGGACGTGATCAAAAACTAACATCGCTCACAGACGCAGTCCCGTCACGTTCCAGGAAGCATCAGACCACGTGGGCAACAAATGCAATCACTGATTTTACAAAATGGAAGAAATGTGAGATACGAAAAAACAATGTTCAGAATGATCTGATGAAAACTCCGATTTGTTTTATTTTAAATAGTACAATCATTACTTCTTACTACGAGTTCGTCTATTTCTCGAATTATGTTAATGTATAAAGTTTAAGGTTTAGATAACAAAATAACAAACGTTCGTGATAAACTCATGTAAGTTTATTTCTTTTAAAATTCTCTAACTCCGAAACTTTTTATTTATCCGTTAATTTTTTTTTTCTCATAACCTTGTAGTATTATCCGCTAAAGTTAAGAACGAAACTATTTATTGGAGTTTGCGGTTAGGTGGCGCTGGTGTCTATTGATTTCAAAAAACATAAAATATTAAAAGTCAGTATGAAGAAATCAAAATATAAAAAAAACATAACACGTCTCAAAGCATGTTGTGATAATTAGAACAGATACAATACTATGAGTTATGTCCGAAGGCATCTGTCCTATTGCAATTTCCGCATTGATTTAGTTTCATGCTTCAATGGATTATCTACATAATGCACGTCACGCGGTACATGCCGTGGCTATATAGATATACATACATGACATTGTATTAGTATGGGTAGATGAACCGGTGCGGAATTACGAGTTAATTAATTTACGGTGGGACTGTATAATTATATATTCCAATACCACAAATTAAATGTCTACATAATATAAACATAGATTTTGATAAACAAAACGACAAGTGTTATAGTATTTTGCAGAAGTAAATATTAGAATAAAACTACCTACCAACATCGGAACGAAACTATAGCTATAATTTCAACTTATTCTCCAAGTCTAATAATGTATTATAACTTTGGGAAACGACTTATAAGAGTATGCATAATGAATGAGACCACATAAGACTCGTTCGGAATCAAATGATCATTTAGTCGGAACTTCAGCGGATTAACACAATTCAGTAGGTGTCCAGTCTCACAGTGCTGCCAGGAAATCGAGCACAGTGAAGTGAGATAACAGCTTGGTCAGTGTAACTATAATAATACACAGGTATAGCTTGATAAATACTTACAACGGGATATTTACCATGTGTTCGTTCGTTCGTGTCAGCAAGTGGCCATGTGTTTATAATGTTCATAACCATGATAGTTAATTTTTTTTATTATTTTTAGAATCATTTGTTTTTTATTGGATCTTCTGAAAATGATATAACTGTTGATTGAATAGCGTAATCACACAGTCAAAGAAACTCGCATACGTTAGTGAGGTACTATTCTTCTACTCAGGTAGAATGTGAAAAGACGCCTTCACAAATACAAAAAATGTTGCAACTTGATAACAAGGCGAAGAAAATGTATTATGTAGTATATGTATATGTTTCTTGTACGTGGCATATGCCCATTATTAGCCAGTTTAAGTTCTAAGTTAGCTAGCTGTTTTACATAAGCTGTAACAGAACTATCCAGCATTAGATTAACAAGCTCAATATTCTACCCAGCATTCCTTCTATTAACTACCCACTTTAGCAGAACTTTTTAACGACTAAGCATCTTACATCCGCAACTAGTTGGGCTTACGATAAACCGACAACTTATTTAAATGGAGCAATAATGTTAGCTAATTAAAGTTGGGAAATCTTGGATGTAGAGTTGGATTTATGTTTATAGTCTGGGTCTAAATGGTATGCCTCTGCAATTGTCACAGAGTTCCAATATTTTTGTAAAGAAATAAATAGATTTTTGAGGCAAGAGGCATTCAAAGGCCTTAATCGATTTAACCCCCCGGGAAACTCTATTACCTATACCATAATCTCCTTACATGATTTTTTATTTTTAAAATTACCGAATATATCTTCTCTTAAATCTGAACAAGAAATACCTAAATTAACTTTATCGGTGTACAATAATTTAAGGTTACCTACCTACTTAAATTACTGTACATTTCTAGTCAATTTTCACGCATCACGGATCACCATAATCCATGATGATTGATCAGACGAATCTCAGACTCAAGTACGTAGCAGTAATATGTTGACAAATCTAATCTGCATGACTATTGAACGGTGAGGCCGCGTAATTGGATGAAGTTCCGTAGGGCGAGTGCAGCCAGCGCATCATCCAATGTACCTACAGACTGAAAATATTACTGTACTAGCCGAGTGGACAGGGCTTTGACCTCAAATTGAAGTGGGTTCGAGACCACTTTATTTGTTCATTTCGGCAATGCTAAAAGAACACAATAGTGGCGATTCAGACACCGCAAAAACTTAAACTAAACTTAAATTTTCTGAAATCTTTAAATAAACCAAAACCAATAGCATAACAGACTGTCTAAAATCGACTTATGGTGTGGTGCTAACTGGATGATCGAGCCCTATGTACCATCGGACATAGTTCATGCTACCAATGTATATCTAATAGAACTATGACGTCCACTAATGTAATCCAGTAGCTAATCTGATATCGAGCCGAAGCAGGCACGGACTAGATGCACAGACTATATTATATCAGCTGACATAATTTACTCTTGTGGCTAACGAAAGTTCTTGATAGATTGTTGAAGTTAAGCAACGTTAACCGTCAGCTTTCGAGTTGTATAGTTAATTATCCTCGCTAACGGATCAAGTATTTCAAATGTATGAAATTATTAGCTCATGCAATTTACCGGGGGCGGTGCTGCGCTGGATTCTTAGTACACATTTTGTGATCGAAATGTATGACAAATTGACTCGGCATCGAGGAAAGTATTCATATTGGTAGGGTCTCTGAGCTGTCACAATTTGAATAGGTAACGTAACCGCATGCGATAATTAAACAGCTAAGCGCTTCGGTGTTTTGGAGAGACCGTTAAATCGGCATTAAAACTCCGACACTAGAGAAATCCACTAGCTGAAATGAACATCCAACTCTATATAGATACATGCCATAAATAACGATGAAACTACAAAGGGACATAGATAAAATAATACCTTAATAAGCATGTTTTATCAATAAAGTCTCGTAACGTAGCATTTGGCAGACTTTCCGAACCTCTGCATAAAACTTGATTTATTTTGCACTATCAATAAATCAGAAATGGTACTTTGAGATTTTTAGAAGGATTGATCTAGCCACTTTTGTAATAAGCTGTGCTCAATGCCGATTTAATTGGGTTGCGTTTAATCCCAGAATGCAACTTGAGCACCATTTCCTCTACTAATGTGGCTAACGCTTTTATTACGGACCCTTTATTCCGACAAGTTTTTCTTAGCTAAGACATTTTACTTTTACGAAGTAAAATAAATATTTCCAGCCACAAAATAAATTAAGCCACACATGCCCCGAGAGATCAGAAACAATGAAATAAAAGATTAACAAAAAAAGAATTGTACATTTCGTGTATATAATTTCACGGTGGATACGTAAAGTACATGGGACACGCAAGCAGATAATTCAATTCCATCGTAAACACATGGCCTGCTTCCGAATTTCCTTTGAGAGATGGGCTACGCGAGCCGGCACGTCTCTTAACTTCGGAATTCCAATTTTGAAAAGTTTCCCAACAAGGGCCCAATATTGACAGGCAGTGTCAGAGGGCCACTCAGAACACCCATTCCTGCTCGGCCAAACAAGTTTGTAGAAATTGTGTCATTTCAGTGACGTTCATGGCAAAGTTTAATGGTGATTAAAATTATGTTTGAATTTACGATTAGATGGCACTTTTAAATATTTGGCTTCTTCATACACATAGTTATTTTTATCTTTGCAACTAAGAAATAAATCTAAATGGAACCCTACCTACCTATCTGCAATATCCCTTCTTTTAAATAACGAAATATGTTCAATGATCAACAATCAAATTAAAACTATCTAACATGTTTCTAAACCTTCTCTCATGATTCCATTTTTCCATTAGTAAACATAAAATGGTAAATACCTAATTCTAAAAGCTTTGGAGCAAACGCCATCTACAGATTTCGTTTCAAACTACGATGAAGGCTGCTCGCTTTGCAACGCCATCTATCGGGTGGCGGTGGAACTAAGTATAATTTCGCCCTCGTCCGACAAAAGTAAGAACCTCTGAATAACAAAACTCTTGGGTGTCGCTAGCGATGTTTAAAAACTCTTCTGTAGATTTGTTATTGCGCTTTTTAGTTCTATTGAAAGACACAAGTAATGTTAGGTTTTAAAAAGAATTCAAAAATACCCCTTTAAAAGAGCATTAACTAGTTTTTTGAGTTATATGAAGCTTTTTCTTACTTCAGTTACCTACTTTTGAAATAATTTTTTTCAAGGACTTTTGATACCAATAGAACTTAATACAGTAACAAGAAACTTATTTAAAAAATCATTATGTAGGTAGATATTCTTGATATAAATGCAATGGTATCGCACAATGCAATGTATTATGTCACAATTGATGTAGGTACCTAATTAATATTGAAGAGACAAGATTAATGTATGAAACATAGCGCTAGGGAATCTCAGTGACAGACAACAGTGTACGCCCTAGCTACCCACATTTCTATAGACAGTACCAAATACTAGTTATTTTATTTTATTTATTTTTATTTATTTGGGAAGATTAACAGTCATACATTGTAATCTTATGGTATAAGGTGTTGAGTAAATATAAGCTTAAGTAAATATATGACCCACAACATCATCCACGGATTGACTAAAAAAGTACTAACTAAGTATTAGGTAAGATAGGTCTTTATTTTCAAGACAAAGGTTTGAGGTTTTCAATTTACTAAGAATTTTCAATGATGAAAGAGAGCATCATTTTCATAAATAATAGCGAAAGGCTTGTAACCTTTCTACTATTAGTTTTTTGTTTCGTTAAGTGGTGTAAATAGTTTGTTTAGTTTTATGTTTAAGTTAGTTAAATAAAGAAGTTGTTCGTTAAGCTCGCTTCTTTCAATCTTTGGAACAGTAAAATTTAGAAATTCTGAATTTGATAGCTCATTTCTTGAGGAATAGGCATTCAAGACCTAACTTATCAAGGCAAGTAAAACCGCCGATCACAGCTAGTGATGTTCCTATAAATATATTCCAACCACTATTCCACAGACTAAGCCCACCACATCCGTAGCCTATAGTCGTTCATCAAATAAACGTCGAGTATAACAAAGAATCGAAATATTGGGAAGGTACCACGGTCGACTGGTAAAAAAATTAAAAGAATGATTGATAGGCTACGTTCGCTTTGATCAACTGCACGTCAAATAAGAATTTCGTAGGTATATTGATTTAACACAATTCCTCATACTTTTCTTCTACAAAAGGTAGCGATTTTGATTCGTAAGGTCGAACAGAAATAAACACATTGTTCTTCTTTTTTTCATTCCCGGCGCGTGGCATAATGTTTGTATGCTATAATCCCTATAGTTATACTTCACCCTAAATTAAGTAGGAAACATAAGGTCATTAAATCTTTTTTTCAAAAACATTACAATCCCAATTACAATAAACGTAGCTAATAAAATGACTAATTTTCTTAGAATACGAATAATCCAGCCCTAGGGACAGATAAAGGTTGCTCTAGATTACAGTGGTAGGTACGAGCGTGTAGCGTTGACGACGCTGATTTACGTAAGATAAGATTAGACATGTCATGTCTCACTCAGGCAGGTTACATAGCGAAAAGAAATCTAAGTGCTTCTATACGAAATTCAAATGGAATTCTTGAGACAAGAATTAGAATATTTTAAGGGAATTTGTTTTACGACCTCTGCCGCAGTGTGTGAACGCCCGCCTGAGACTATTAATTTAAATGACTTTACTGACTACCACATACCTATGAGCGTGCTATGACCGTATCAGTCACGGAAATATGAATAGGTATAACAGTTTTATTATTGAAGATCTGTTGGCAAGTTACTGTGTTGATAGCTGACCGAACGATTTACCACCGGTTCCTATTACACACTTACCGTAGGACTTACGCCATAGCAAACGTTGTTATCTGTCAAAAAGTTTCATACATTTTGTGTTGTATAAAAAAAGTTGCTATGGTGATGGACCTATCGACATCCGTACTTTGATCATAGAAATCAAGAATGATGTGTGTCGTCGGAAATTATTTAATGCCAAAGATTTTTTTTCTTGCCGGGGACGTTCCTGACGGAAGCGATCGTAGCACAGTCATGGTATGGCACGGTAAAGTTTACGAAGATATTCATATAACGTTATATTAACGTTAGAACCAAAAGACGAACGTTATCACAACTTGGAGCAAGACGAAGCATTCCTTGCAGACTAGTTTTCATAACCTACTCACAAAAAAACAAAGACTGTTTGAAACATTTTCTAAAAGAGCAAATTTAAGACAAAGTTCTTGAATAAATTCAGCTGTGACAAAGACAAGAACTTGCATAACTCAACTTTCAAAAACAGGTAGCGTAACAAATGAAAAATTCCGAATTAATGGCCATTAGAATCATTGGAGCAGACGTTTCGAATCGAGTGATTTCCAAAAGCTGCTAAGCCAAGCGTGAAGTGTGTAATAAAGCTTGCGGCCGTCCCGAGATTAATTAAGATAGGGTCTAGCTTCAAGAACGTCCCACTGACCACGCCTGAACTTGCCTCGCTTTTGCGACTTTCGCTTAATTAATGATTCAAATCATCATTTTCTCAGCAACTTCTTGCTATCTTCGTGTGAAGATTAAAATTATCAGACAATTTTTTATTTCATGATTGGAATTCATTTGATTCTATTTTTATTACTTTATACGTAGAGAGCGCCTCTGTGAACAAGTTTGTAAAGTCTAAGGGGTGGTATAAATAAATAAACGTATGTATTTACACCCCTACTTGATTTGCAATTTTTGCCTTACAGTAGAGGTGGAATGAGCTTGGCCAATACCTAATGCATCCTTGAGTTAGTAGGCCATACCTATATAGGCAAAGCCATACATTATGAAACTAAAATAGGTGTTAATTTCTGAGTTTAACATTATTAGCCTCATCAATTTCATGATTAAACCTTATCAATAGATCAATAGAAATAGAAATTACTAATTAACTAATGAAACAAGACAAATCCAACGATATTTATTATATTTATTATTATTTAACATTGTAATTATAAAAAAAAATGTAAGTTCCTTGACTTCTGATTTTCAGTTTTGTTAAACTTCAGTGTCATAAAAGATTGGTTGAAAAATTTGAAATATGTTCAATAAATCTTCTAGTTTTATCATAATAGTTGCCATTAGGTTCACTGTCTAGTTTATGATGCTCTACAAATGGACTAAGGAAATGAACTCGTTTAGTGGTTCATAAATCTAAGTTAATAATTCTTTAAGCTGAATGACATTGACAAATGATTGGTCGATGGCAGTTGATTATATGAATGTAATTAAAGAAATGAAATATCATAACGATGTATGACACCAGCCGCCTTATTCTCCAAATAACCATGTCTTAACGCGGCGCGTCTCAGCGTTCTTATTTTGAAAAATTCTATGGATTTCAGAAAACAAAAGCTAGATAACATGCAATCTCTTACCGTGTCATGTTTTAAATGTGTTCAAGAATCGATCTCCAGGTGCGGAATCTTAAGCAGAGTACTCACCTAGCCGTGTAGCATGTAATGCATCTGATACTGTATCAAGTGAGTACGTAGGCTCGTCGGGCACGGCTCATCCACACCTACGTACGTACTCACTTGATACAGTATCTAGTATGCTACACTGCTAGGTGAGTACCCTGCTATAGATCTTTAAGCATTTTGAGATCTTTTTAAAATATCTAAAGCTAATACTAGCTCTAAAACTAAATCCCGCATAACCTCTAGGGGTTTATAGGAAACAAAACATAAATGTATTTGTAACATTTTGTTTAGTAAAAAACGTCAGACAAAAAAAGAAAAAGTAATTTATATTTTGCAGAAATTTCCATTCCTTTCACATTGTGATAGAATGCTAGCCCAATCAATAAATATGTCATGTAAATCTTTCTACACATATTATTGGATTGTGTCTTTTAACATTCGGTACACTTTAAGTCGATATTCACAATGTTAATTTATGGCCGTTCTTAAATTATTCCCTGGCTAAATAATTAAACTCTTGGCCTTTAATATCTAATGCGAGCTTGGACTATAAACTATGGTCGTTAAAGTTTGTACATAAATACTAAATTTTACTGAAATTTTAGGGTAATTTAAACTAAGAAGCCTAGCATTTTAAATTTTTGCAAACATAGATTTTATATTCCACTTATACTCGTAATAGCAGTTTTTACGAGTGCTCGTATTAGAACAGCAATAGTACGTCTGAAAATATTGAAATAAAAACGATGTCTTGGTCAGTTTTCCAAACCATTTCATCCTACCTCAAAGAGTTAAGTAGGTTCATCTCAGTGTCACCACAAAAGATTTAGGTAAAAGAGCTTATTTTTGGCGGGGGCCGACAGCGCGATAGTGTAAGGCCCATTACAGGCAAATTATGGCCCCCATTATTGTCCGTGTCCCGTGAGTTACTCGCAGTGGGCCACTGGGTTTCACGAAAGGAATCCGCTTGAAAGGATCTCAGCTCAGTGGGATATCAATTGCATACGTTAGCATGCAGCTTATCTCGAATAGTATATTGTAGAGCTACGCCGTAGCCTCGTAGCAGCTACGAGGCATGAGTGTTTGAGTGTTTTTCTACACTATATATATATATATATATATATAATATTTATATTATTTATTATTATATTATAAAGAGGAAAACTTTGTTTGTTTGTTTGTTTGTTTGTTTGGTTGTAATGAATAGGCTCAAAAACTACTGGACCGATTTTAAAAATTCTTTCACCATTCGAAAGCTACATTATCCACGAGTAACATAGGCTACTTTTTATCCCGATATTCCCGCGGGAACGGGACTTACGCGAGTGAAACCGCGGGGAGCAGCTAGTCAGTGATAAATAGGTTGTTTTATCAAAGTGACTATCCGTCTGTTCGGTACTGCGTATAAATTGATGCATTACAGAATTTGTGAGTCGTGTGGCGATTCTGCTTCGGCTTTAGCCTGTGTGACGTTGACACGACAAAAGAAGACCGTTAGCCGTGCCGTCAGCTTGTTTGTTGCCAAATGACAAAAAAGTATTTGATGGTTTTATAAAATACGGTTAAAAACTAGGATGCAGTAGATTGTGCTGCGACAAGTCGGTGATCACGAGTATGGCCGGTATCGGGCCCGGGTTCGTAATGACAGCAATAATTTGACCGTAATCGGCCGCACGCCCCTTTGTAGTCGCCTTGGGATCCGATTTTAAGCTCGCTCTATTTTGCGCGTCGGTGGACAACTATCTAAATCAGCAGGATAATTGCCTTCTGCATCGTTAGCTTAATAAATGCCGGGAATGTTTCAGAGTTTTATTCCGAATGCGGATAAACTACACGGTTTAGTTTTGTAAAGTTCTGTGAAGTTTTGAGAGTTGGCTGCTAATATACAGAAAGCAGGTAAATCAGCTGGATTTTTATGGAAAATACATACACTTGGTTTTTCTCATTTTAGCTCTACTATATTCTTTACTTAACTTATATAATATTTTCCGAAAAATTTCTGAAAAACATTTTAGAAAGGAACCACTATAGAAACAAAGATCTTGTAATAAAATCAGTAGTATGTTGATTCCACCAATTATTTAATGTAGTAGCATTTAGTTTTAATGAAATATGATCACGACTGTATTGCCAAGGTGAGGTTTTTTGAATGTTTAGGCATGTTAGAAAAATTCACTGAGGCAATTTGGATTCGAAGCCACGACTTTCTATCCAAAAGATAGAAACTCATAGTTTTTGCTTAAAAAACCCATTCGGTAAACTTTTAGTGTAAGCTAAATAAAGTTACATTCCGTGTAAATGCAGCCGTAAGTCCAAGTTTGGATAAGCCGCGAGGCTCTTCATTTAATCAAGAAAGGGCTAATGAAGAAAGACCTTTGAAAAAACTTTTCGGAGATAAACGTGGCATCTTAAGCATTCGTAAATAGAACGCAGAATCAATCGGACCAGCTTTTGCCTTCGTTTTTTATAGACATTGCTTAATTTAGTCTTTTGTTGATGTTTACACAGCTAATTTAAAACAAAAGGTTTACTGTTATTTCTGTACTATACTTGTATTTATTTCTAGTAACGTAATTCTCGGAACTTGTAAACGAGAAACGTTCGCTAGATTTAGATTTCAAGTATTATTTTCATAGATATTATGTTCCAACTTATGAATATTTATACCTTAATTTTAAATACAATCTTTGGATAATTTATCTCATTACGTGAATTTATTTTCTTAAATCATTATCTTAAGTCATATTCATATTTAGTTTGATAGATCGTGACAAAGAGGGAGGGAAAGGATGCCCTTGTAATAATAACAAATTTTGATTAATTTTATGTCACAACACTATTTTTATCTTCATCAAAGATTATCATTTGATGCGGTATGGTTTGATGCGGTGTATTTTAGAGGTAGGAGTGCTGAATTCGTACCTCAGCTACCATTCAGTTTTAGCTTAACTCTACCTGCCATCAAGTTACTTATTAAGTTAACTATAACATATAGAACTTAGTGTCACAGTTAATAGGCATAACTTCGTCAAAATGTAGTCTGTCCCGCACGGGACCGTTAACTCCTCAGCTTTACTGTCAATTATTTATTCAGAGCAAACGTGATGAGCAAAATTATTATGTGTTTAGTCATATACGCAGTTTAATATGACAAGGGCGTCCCACACAATTTAGACTTCGTTTGTCTAGGACCAAGTCATAATACGCAGAACTACGGATGTTTATTTTACTACACACATGGTCAAAAACAACAGTAGTTATTAACAATAGTAATATTTAAAGTTATTATCTTGTGGTAAGTTTGTAATTCTAGAGCTCTGGTCGTCACATTAGGATAATTACGTCTAATCTTGTAAATATTGTTTAATGTAATAGATTTGGAAGGATGGTAGACCTTTGCTCTCATAAGTTTAATTTTAAAATAACTAGCTGCCAAAACCGACTTTACATTTTTTGGTAGAGTTTAATGTTGCATCTTTTATACGAGTACAATTACGTTTTTTACTAAAGTTTCTCCTTGCTTTTCATCGATGTTCTAAAGAACTTACGAACAAAAACTTAGTTAAGAGAAACACTATCAATTTATTGGTTAGCAGCTGCTACCTTCTTAAAAGATGCGATAAGTTTTATGGCTAAATTTTTATGAACTAGTCACCAAATCGATGTGGATGCCAGCTTCAACTATGACTTAGTGATTTTTTTACCTAAATCAGTTGGATTTGCTTTTTAAGTCATTACTTCAAAAAGCAAATCAAACTGATGACTGACTCTTGATCTTATGGATGACCGATGATGACTCTCAATCAATCTTACTTAAGTGGGTCAACGTTTTTTGATTGTTTGTTTTTCTCTATAACTCATTATCTAAGCACTCACTAATTTAACAAACACACGAGGCAGTCACACGCGTTTAGAAATAAGTTAGGGGTAAAATGGCCTCTAAACAATTCCTATAATAATAATATTCAAACACTCAACGTCACATCAATAAATGATAAAGAATCATTACTATTGTAGTTTGCCACGAACGAAAGTATTCGCTATTAAACAACTGTTCTTTAACTTAACTGACGACACCTGCAAAAGATGTATAAAGGCCAATGATGATGTACTTCCACAGATTGCTCACAATTGAAACTTCTTCACTGAACCTTTTATTCACATGCCTGTGTTAGTGATCACAAAATCGAGCAGGCAAAGTAAACCACGAGAAAACTTGACTTGCTTTCGAGTATAGTGAATAGACTTGTACAATATCAAGCACTTCGATAATACTCGCAGCATTGAATCCGAGGCGAATTCAAATTCATGTCCCTTTCAATGCATGAATGGTGAACTTTCTTGTTGAGTGCATAGCGACTATGCATGAAAAATGTGAACGAGCTATTTATAACTCTCGACTTTATAAAGTTCTATAGAAACTAGTTATTAGCTTTTTTAGTATAAAAATGTTGTAACAATAAATAAATAATAAATAAAATAAATATCTTTGGACATTCCACACAGCGTCATCTAGTCCCAAGCTAAGCAACTTAATGCTTGTGTTATGGTAACCAGATGACTGATATAATACTTAGATACATTTTTTTTTGTAAATACATACATATTATAGATAGAAAACACCCAGACACGGAACAAATATCTGTAGAACATACAAACATTTGTACCGTAGCGGGGATCGAACCCGCGACCTCCGCATCTCAGCCGGCATCAATCACGTGAAAAATATATTTTTTGTTGGTTTTTCTCGTTGTATCTAAAATCTGATAATACTTTTTAGGTGTATCACTAGTACTCAGTTAGTTGGGCCTTCAGGCAACCTAAAAACTCCGTCACCAGATTTGGCCACTAAGCAAACGCACGAACCAGTTGTTACTACGGACTGCAGAAACATTACAAATTTATAAAACCAATGAGACTTTATTAGTAACAAACAAGTCTTATCCAGAAGATTAAGCACAAATCTCGCATATAAGAAAAGATTTCACATGTCACACAAAGGTCTCAAGGGATACCTATTATGTTATCAATTATTAGAGGACGCCGTCAGAATATACAACACAATAACGTAGTTACAGAATAATTCATGAGCAGAGGTGGCCCTATACACTAACGGAAAATAATGGCGCGCTCAACGCAACGTTAAGGCGGAGTTTACACAGCACGACGCACCCCCACAAAAACTGGGATTTGTCAGAACATAAGATTTTGTTTACATTATATTTTTATTTTTAAGTAAGTGTTCTCATGTAAGTGACAGTGTCTTTTATGAGAATAAATATCTTTAAACCTACATAAGCCGACCAGAATATAAATTCTATGAGTTCTAATAGAACTCGACTTTCAGTCCAAATGTCCACGCCAATCATAAAAAACGGTAACGGTACCGACTTTAAAGGGCACATATTAAAAAGTTTTATAATTTAATTTCATATTTTTTGTAGGTATTGCTATTTTTATATCAAATGTTCTTTAAGTCGCGTGTACACCGACGCCTTACTATACAATTGTCGTTGAATTATTGCGTTCGAAAATATAGCCGTGAATTTGAAACGTGAAATATATTCGGATTTTCAATTCAGTTGTAAAATATAAAATATTTGTAAACGAAAGTGGCGGCGAATGTAGATTGATATAACATATGATATCGTAGTATTTGGATTTGTATCGATACAAAAATAAATAGAAAATAGTGTGGATTTGCATACGCCACGTTTGTGCTTTTTGCATTTTTAACCAAAACTGCACAATCAAAGTTGATTGTTCTAAATATTTGCACACATTGGTGGCGCCCTCGTACCATCTACATATTTAAAGTACGTGTCCAATCTCATGAGGTATTTTGAAAGTCAAGCAAGATTAACCATTAAATACTAACCTTCTATTACTTATTATTTAGTCCTTGTGCACTCAATAAACTTGTCGTAAATCAATCAGACTGTGCAATGTGTCTCACAATGCACTTTGAGTATAAATTATGTAAGTATCTGATGTTCATGCTAGGGTTACTACTTTGATGTAACACAAGAGATACATTGTTGTGGGACCTGGCAGCTAAAGGTAATAAATAATAAGGATTAATAATTTATATTATAATTAGTAGGTATATAATTCATAATAATAACATGTAAGTCTTGCAATTGTTTGTATTGACTATTTTTTTAATCAGTTTTTCTATAAAATAAATGTTGTTGTTTTAACATTTTTGAGTCAAAGTCACCAGTACATTATGTATTTTAGTCGGTCAAGTGATTAAACAGAGACGGTGGTTTTCATGCGGCATATAAGTTAGTCACTAACATAACTAATACTAATAAACATACATAGAATAATGAACATGTAAAATTTGTGACCAAACTAAATATAGGTCGTAACTCTATTTATTCCCAAATGTATTCTAACACACTATGAATACTAATTGGCCTTATTTAAAGTTGACTAGAAATATTTTTTTTTAAATAGAAGGCGTCAAAGCCTAAACGAATCTACATAGTAAAAGCTTTTGAAATTAAGTTATCGAAGCAACTAAGTTGCTAAATTCTTAGCACCTTTACTAGTTTATAACTTGTTCAACACTAACGAGAGACAACGGAAAGTTTATTTAAACATAATTTTAAAGAGTGTCTCAAAACTTTTGTTATAACAAGGTATCGTGTAGTCTCTAGACGTTGAACAACGAAATATACAAGTATCCCTGTAGTCTCTAGGCGTTATACAACAAAATATACAAGACATGGGTATTTTGTTATATTTCAGAGAATTTTATTTCATAGGCTCAGTTTCTACACAGGGACTTTGAAAAACTGCCTAAATTTAGAACAAATGTTCAAAACAGACTATCTCGGGCCTTGACATCTTACTAGATTTCTAGAGTATTTTTACTAGAGCGCCAAGTAGCAAGTTTTTGCCTACGCCGGGATACAGAAATGTCTAGATTTCTAGAACATTGGTTGAGATGGAAAAGGTTTGCCGGGCACATAAGCCTTCCTCTCAGCTTAGCCGGCCAGATCTACAAACAAGACAATGGTCAACACGTGGGGGGCTTACAAAGACGCGGGTTTTATCAACTGCTTCACCGTTAAGCTTAAAACTACAAAGAAAATAATTAACAGTTCGTAAATATTGTTTTATTTTATTTAATTTTTATAAATACGTCAAAGAGTACTTAAACTCATAGCTCTAGTATTTGCATACTGTTGGTTTCAGCCATAGCACAACTATAATTTCTAAAATAAATAATAAGTGTATGCTTTGCGGCTGCAAGGAAAATAACCGAACATAAAGTCGTTAAAAACGTTTTAAAATAAGCAAAAGTATAAAGTGCTATTTTAAAATATAGTGTTTTAATGCGCTCAACTACTTACAGTCGGATTCAATCAATAGTTAAGCATTTCGAGTAAGGTAAATAAAGGGCAGGTAAAACTACCGGGAACAGCAAAATAGGAAAATAAGCACATAAGTACTACATTTTCAGTATAGGTAGCAATAATATAATCTACTAAACTGGCTGTCTTTTGCCTTATTCTCCACCCGGCTCACCAACGCTTTACCACACGCACTGTCACACAACCGTCCGGTACGACGGCTCGGGTAACACTGCCTCGTGACATAAGCGCCTGAGACGGTAGTCATACACTACATCCCTTTCTTCTTATAATTGTTTTAGCTCTATCTTATAGGAATATTATATCGACAATGTCCAACTGAGATTGCATTATTTCTTAGTTGACTCATCGATAAAGTTTTCTTAGTACCATCTATTTTTACTAAAGTTTAAAAAGTATTTAGAATGTTACATAACTTATTTGGTTAGGTATGTTTTATGGTTCGTTTTATCGTGGTTGTTATTGTTAACTTGGGCCTGTCGGTTTACCATGACCGTTTATAGCGATTCAGTTTAGGTCCAACTACGAACCACTCTTGACATAAACTAAGGTGCTGACTGGTTGAATTACATTCCTGTTCTTAAAAGAATATCTTTTGAAAATTTAAAGATTTGGTTATCATAAATAAATAAAATAGTACCTACACACAAATACTACAATGACTCACAATTTAACCCCACACTAGGTCAAGCCTGTATAATCTTTAGGTACTTGCTAAGAATTCCCAACTCGTAAAGCCGAGTACGAGTTTATTGGGTCCGACTTGGGACCTACTCTGTGTGTGACTAGTTCCCAACTCGTGTGTGTATGAGTTTGAGAGTGAGGACCTATGTCAAAACCAAATACCCTTAAACCTAGTGTTAAGTCATCTCATATCCTGTTATCCTTCCCTTTATCTTTTCTTTTATATTTTTTTTTCGTAAGTATTTATTTTATTTACTCGAGGGGAGACCTTTTCCCAGCAATGGGACACTTCATACTAGTATATGCGCACTGCAAAAACTTCAACTACCCCATTGTAAGTCTCGAACCTATCGGTGCCGATACTCTGGTGTGGTGTACCCACACCCACTCATTTACCCATCTTCGTGACGAGCGATCTGTCTTGTCCGACGTCACTTTTTACCTCAGAGCAATTATCTTCCTTCAGAAGGAGACGACATTGTCAATTTTTGACATGCTTTCCCCGCAGCCAAGGTCCTTGGACCAACAATCATTCTCCATATGTAAAACCCCGCGCGCCGCCTGGTTACGCGTCATTTGTCAATCACGGTACACGCGGAAGGATATAAGTATAAAATGCCAAATTGCAGAGTTTTCGCATATCCTAAAATATTGGAAACTTTCAGGTTACAAAAGGATGATGTGACTTTCCATCTGCAAGTATTCATTCCTCTAAATATTAACAATTTATGCACTAAATTTGAATAAAACTAAAATTTATATAATGTTGCCAACAAATCGTAACAGATTCCATTTTAGCGTATTTTGCTATGCCGCCGAGTTGGCCAAGTGGATTGCTACTTCGACTTTGATCCGAAAGGCGTAGGATTGAATCCGCACTATTCCATCACTCATATTCATGCTACCTATTTATTTTGTTATCTAGCACGAATCCCGAATTATGAAAAATAATACTCTTAGTGGCATATTATATTTATATTTTATTCTTTTTTTTAATTTGAAAAGTAGCTGTTCTATCTTCTGTTGCTTGGTCAATATTTGCAAGTCGGTTTAATTAAACGAATTAAAGTTCCTAGAATTTTTTGTATTTCCTCGTACTCGTTATAATAGATAAAAGCATTATATTTCTGCATTGAGTAAAAAAACAAACAAATAGGTAGGTAGGTAGGTACACAAAACACCTACATACCTACCTACTTCAAAACTAGTAGATAGTGCTTACCTCGGAAGAAAGACTTTTCAATGCACTTGAAAAAAAATATTTGCAAATCATCCCGTGCATCGAAAAATGTGCATATAACAAAATACTACTTTTTATCTAGATTTATCATTATCGGTGCACAATAAATTAGGTATCTATACCACCCCTATACCTCCAACTTACTAATTATATACCTACGTAAGCTTTCAGAACGTTAAGTAGGTAGTTAAACTTCTGGCTGTTAAACTTCTGTTAAAATCATAGGTAAACTTTATTAAAAAAATATTTACCATCCTCACAATATCGCGGAAATAGGTATTTTTAGTTGGACACACTGCTTGTCACTGCAGCGAAATTAGTGAAGGGACAGTTCAAAATAACTTATCGATATTGACTTACAGCCCAGTCGGATTAGCTCACCAGTAGAGGGGTAACCTGAAATTGATTAAAGGACGATTTTTTTTCCGCCAATGATTGTATAGGTGTTGTTTATAGCTTAATCGAAAAACTCAACCAATCCGACTAGAACATTAGATTTTTACAAAAATGAATAAGAACCAAAATTGTTGTGATTTTATACAACTTTGGACCTCTCAATTTTCATCGTATTATCAACATTTACATAAATAACTTCAAAAAACAAGATAAAAAATAATTTCGCCTGTATTTCGATTATTTACGAATTAAGCTAAAATTAAAGAAACAAAGATATAATTTTTTCCTTTGGCTACCACGTAAAACTACGCCAAAAGACGCTGTGATGACAGAAAAGGCTTAAATATTGATTTAAGTATAAAAAAAATCAGAAAAAAGAGGGTTCAAAGCCAGTTTTGAATTTTTCGTTACAGAATTTCTGGATTCGGTCACCCCGCTAAGGCCCGCCATAGAAGCTAGTCAATAGCTTAAAATCAAATCAATTTGTGATTTAATTTGTCAATAACATTAAAATTTGTCATACAACCAATACCTACCGTATTGGCCGCACTCATCGTTCTCTTCTCTTGTTTCTATTTTTACAACCTACCTTAAATTACTTTAAAATGTGTGTTTTTTGCGGGGCCGCAGCACACACATAAACCTACGGCGCTACGGAAGACCAGCGCTGCGACAGATTCTCTGGTTTCTGTTGCAGCAATACGCTGAGTAGTTGCCAATTTTGTCAATGTCCTACTTATTTTAATGTGTCTTATGTGTAACGCGTTTTTGACAAAATAAATATTTTTCTTTCTTTCTTTTCTTTCTTTCTTTCTTTCATCGATAATAAACTATCGATAGCTTCAAGCACTATGATTTTTACACAAAAATTGACATTTACTTATTGACAGACAGTTCCACGTCCCCCGCAGAAAATGACCTTCTTAGCGTCATAGAAAATAAAACTGATGGCTCCTCCCCTTACTGCTTCCTCTATGCTTTTTACGTACCTACCTACATGATACTACTACTAATTAAGCACAGATTTCTGTGTTTGGCTAATGCTTTTTGTGCAGCCCATTTTCTCACATTAAATAACTACGATCTAAGGATAGTCGTCAAAACTTGTTGATCAACGAAACGAAGCCGTTTAAATCATTTACCGTAAACGAGTTCGACTAGTTTATGTCGTCAACGAACACTAAACTTGTTTACTATAATATATAATATTTACTATAAGATATGTATAATACTTATCAGTTTTTTTTTCCAGTTTATGTTTATGACTACGTAAGTAAGTACCTAGTCGACTAAATAAACCAGTTCATTAGTGGTCAGACCTGTAGACTGACATTAACTATTAAATTAATAACGCTGATTATTCAATTTGCTAAGATAAGTACCTACTAGGTACTAAGTCTATCAATGTTTGTGCAATCTCTACTTATCTCTACTAATTTTACAAAGAGATAACCAACAGGTTAGATTGTATAGGGTCTTCATTCCGCGCCGCGCGTTTTCGTCAGCGCGATCTAGAAACGGGTCATTTATACCTAGTACTAGCGCGTTCCTGACGATTATTTTTATTATGTTTCACACTGTCTTCACACATGGATTTAACCATTAAACATGTTTTTAAAATAATAATTTACACCATACATTAGCAACAATAATAATTAATATTTTACGTATTCATCGCAATAACGGATTTATCTACTTTATATAAAAGTAACCTTTGTCATGTCATAATTATGTAAAATTAAGCCCCATATTATTTTTCATCTTGTCCAATATCCATCCACAGGTTCTCTGGTAGAAATCGCTTTTAAGCGAAAGACCGCCGTGTGTATATCATAGTTAAGTTAACTTAAGTTATTGTTGTTCTGTTTTTTTTTGCATTGTTATTTTTCGTGTTAATGGTGTGCAATAAAGTATTTTCTATTCTATTCTGTGTATTGTATTTACCTCTGACTACTAGAACAGCAGGCGCCGTACTGGCTTTCTTGTTTGGCCTAGGATTAGAACCAACTTCGACAAAAATGATTACTTTTGAAGGTACACAAGTGTAAACCTTTTTGACTCATTTTTAGATAAGCTTGCATAACATTGTACTACTTACCTACTCATAAATAAAATGACTTGAATAGCTATTATTTATAAAAAAAAAGCATTGTTTTCATGACATTTTTCCTTTGTCTTTTTTGAGAAAACATTATCTTAAGCCTTAGATAAAAACATTTACTTGCTTATGTTCCTACTAACGGAATGGCTTAGCAACACTTCCTGATATGCTGCATCAATCAGTCTGGCCTAACTCCGCCTGCCATCGTAAAATTGTACACACCTGAGAGCAATAACATTTAAAAACCTACGACCTACATAGAACTTACAAAAACCGATCTACATACCTAATAAAAGCGAATTTGTTACAAAAACCTTTGACTGTAATGCTATGTTCAGATGTACGGCGTGCAGCCCGGCGGGCTGCCTGGCGAGCTGCGCGGCATGCAGCCCGTGCCCGGCCGACGAAAATTCAAACTGTTCACATGCACGCAGGCGTGTCAGTCAGTGCTAGCATGTCGGGCAGCGAGGATCTCGATGTTGTTGCTGCCTTAACCTTTGGCTTAACTTATTTTTATTGGAAAAAGAAACAAAATGATAAACGATTCGTTTGACCATTCGACCATGTTAGCAACGGACGTCCACTCGTCACGAAAGCGCGAGAGAGACTGACTGCACGCGCGCATGTGAACAGTCACCGGGCGCCCGCGCATTCATCCTTTGAACTTTGCCCAAAAACCGCCACTCGCCCGGTTCGCGACATTCACGTTCACGGGCGCGTTCACGGGCTCGGGCGTACCGTTTACACGCGCGTGCACGTGAATGTGCCCGTTGAATGTCTAGTTGCACGCGCGCGTGTGAACGTACTATAAAACTCAAATTACAATTCAACATACATAATACAATTCAGGCAGTTTCTTTAGTTTATCTATTTTCAACATTATACTGAACCCATTCCATTCATGAATTCTAGTAGAGTCGATGGACATGCAACCTATCAGGCTGCTAGCTAATGCTAAATTGGATTGAGTTCACTTGAACTTATTTCCAGGTTTCAGAAAAGTTAACTTTTTTTCGAAAATAGACACATATTTGGCTCACGTCTACAATTCCTACTGAGTCGTTTCAAGCGTGTTCATCCACTTGCCAACTGATTTAAATAAAACCACTTTAAAAAGACAGTATCGTCAAAATGCGACAATTTCATCGCGAATTAATTTAAAACTAGAAATTGACGCCATATAAATCTTTAAAGTTATGTTTATCTGCTGTTCACCTTAATGGGTCGAGTTATTTTAAAGATTACCCATTGTTACCTACGAGTCACAATTATGATTATTATTTATTATTAATTCATTCACATTCAGAGCTGTAAATCTTTTAATATTATGACTTAATTAAACTACTACAAAGCATTTAGCTAATAAGAAAAAGATCGAAAATTTATTGAATAAAACCTCTGAGATAAATTGAGCTGTCCAGAACTAGGTGATTCTACATCTGTTTTATCGTGACCAAGTGCAGTTTTACGACAGCAAAGCAGATGGCTCTTATAGTTTAAGTACATGCTTATTTCTACTCTTTCATAAGCTCGTGAATACAATTTTAAGCTACGTTGGCAGAGTGGGATGTATCTCGACTTTCGATCCGTAGACCGTTATGGATTCCATTTCGAAAATATTATGTGTGCGATAACACAAAAGTTCGTTCGTTCGTATGAGTAAGTGTCCAACTCTGATGACGGAGTTTTTACACAAAAGTAACAATGATGAAAGAAAATATTATGTAAGTCAAGGAGCCGAAAGAAGACTAAAAGTATGGCTTTGATACTGGGCAAGCCAAATTCATCTCAACAATACGCCAGATACAACAGTTTCTCATGTCGGCAAAAGATTGCCTCCTGGAATATAAATTAAATAGTAAAGATAAAAATAAAAATAATTTAATTTACATATTACAGTGTGCATTATAAATGTTGAATCCATTAGGACCTGGAGTAGTTAAAACTGTATTTCAGAAACCAGTGTCTTCTTCCAACAAATGACAAAATACCTTATGTCGTAGATATAAAGGTATACATACAAACGTTCGTGTAGAGCTAAACCTGATCACTAATCAAGACTCCGTCAATCAGGCAGGTCGTTATCTAAACGAGCAGCAATCTTCTTTCGCTGACCGAATCTATTTGAAACTATTCTGTGGATGGTTCGATGGATGAGCTCCTCTTAGTTAATTGTGGAAGAGCGAAAATAGGAAAATATGAACGTTAGAAGTTCACAGGCACTTTTATAATTAAGTCGGGTTCGGCTTTAAATGTTATAAGTGTTTTTTTAATATTCCACCACACGTTAAATAATAAACTACAATATCTTTGTTTAATACAATAATGTTTTAGTTTAGTATCTAACTATATTTTTAATTAAAGACACACAAAATGAAAACTAAGATCAAGATGCAGAGTAATTTAATCCGTCTAACGTGTCGTACAACTTGGATTAATATTTTGATGCAAACTTTTACCCTAAGTAAGCCTAAGGCAAAGGGTGTATGTATACATCTACCTTATAAAAGTATTTTACCGTAAATGTATGAAATTACGAACGCGTATGATGAGTTTGAAACGTTTTACGCGAATTCGTCAAGAAAAGTGATTTAGAAGTTACAAAACTCCAGCTATCTTATATGAAGCATTAAAAAGTTTGCAAATTGGACGTGTTAGGTCAAAGTCGTCATAGCCTCCATCCAAGGGAAGAATATAAAACGGTAATGCGACTAAGATTTTATACACGTGCTAGCTTCAGCCCGTGACTTTTGTATAACTTTCGTCAGTAGACTGTTTTTACTAGACGGCTGATGGGATTTTTCACACAGATAGTAATTTAGTCCAAAACTTAGTAACGTAATGTTTATGTTATGGATTAAACCAGAATTTTTTGCACCTAGACTCAAGACAATTAGTTGCAATAAAATAACTAACCTATTAAATACAACATAGCAACAAAAATAATAATAAAATTACGTGTGCAAATCTGACTCACACTTGGCCCGTTTTTTTGTTGGATTTGAATAGCAGAAACACAATAGGGCACTGATGACAGAAAAGAGAGGAACAAACTAGAGGCCATTTTACAACCGCACCGGCAGAATCCACGGAATGTGAATTGGAGCTATTGAGCTACCTGAACCCTCAGCATTGGTTTGGTCCAATATTGTTTCGACCTCTGTGGCGCAGTGGGTGAAAGAAAGCCCGCCGGAGATGCAAAGGTTTAAAAAAAAAACATTTAAGTATTCATTAAAAACAAGTTGTAAATACATGGGTTGGGAGCCCTTCTTTTAAATTTCAAAAAGGTTTGCAGAGCGGACCACCGTCGAGTTTGGGTGTTTTTCTATTTATAACATAATTATTTGAATTCAAAAAAAGTATCGATGGTACTCATATTAGTCATCCGGTTACCATAATTGCAAACATTTCGACAAGAATAGTCCATTGATGCACGGCCGGATTCGATCCTACGTCTTTCGGAAAGAAAGTCGAAGCTCCAATCCACTTGGCCAACACGGCTACTCGATACGTATTACGATTGCGTATTTTATATTCAGCTTTTAATAACTCACTATATGACTGGCCTTGAAAACACGAGTATGCCTATACTAACAGGTACCTAGATCTAGGTAATCACAAAGTAAATCCCTCGCCAGGTGACTAATGTGCCAATTTATTTCCTCAGCGCAATATTGCTTAGGTACTTTAATATTTTTATTTTACTTTTGAATTATGAAGATAATGGGCGTTGCGGATAGCACCAACAGAGATTATCTTGCCCTGATTGTTGTTTCAGTTTGTTTTCCGTCTTTCACACCCAAGAAGCGGTCGAGAGTTCTGTTTGATTTTTAGCAATTTATAGAAACTTTAAAGTAGATATCCAAATACATGCTTGTTTAAAAGCAGATGTTTAAATTCATCGATTAGAAAGGTAACTGTTTAAATCACTTTGTTTTTCTTCGCCGGCGCCCGCCGTTTAGAGCTCGTGTTATTTTTTTTTAAACATGATATTTCTATCGTATTTGTGTTAGAGCAAGAAAACAAACTATACAAACATACAACAGTTCTTGCTCAAAAGCATAGACTATAAAAAAACTAGTGCTTACTAAATGATCGATCAACCAATTGAATGCTCTGCCGATTGGGATGTGGTTCTATCTTAATAGCTTTGAACCTCAGCCTCTACACAGGTGTTACCAGACCACAAACAAGCATTATCTATGAATTGCTGTTCCACTCACAAAGTCATATTGACAGCTCAAATAGCCCACTGCTGGGTATCAGCCTCCTCCCTCAAACTCTACTCCAATCAGCACCTGTGCAGTTCTAATATGGTTTTAATTCGTGCTTTCGAAATTTAAATTCAGTGGCAGCCACAGAGTATATACTCTTTCAAATAAATACAAATTTCAAAATCGGTTCACTTTTAACGAAGTAATTATAAACGGAACTCGAACAGACAATCATCGGTGAATATAAAAAAATACAGTGGAACACAGAGTTTTACCTTTATTGAACTCGGTTAATTAAAATTTAGGTTAATTAAAATTTAGATTGAATTGTAAACAGTTTCAAAAGTCTATACTCAAAGAACGATTCCAAATTATTAAATTAAATCTCAACATAAAACTGTATCTACTACGATGAACGCTCGAGTACAACCATTAATCAGAACCTAAATGATCGTATACAAATAATACACAAAATCCTAGAAACCCAATTAGTAATCTTATCCAAGCTTCATATTAAAACAATGTGCGGAACAAAGTCGAAACGGAATGGGGTTCGATCCCTTTAATTTAATTGAATCTGTCGGCGGCAAACACGGGTAATTACGGGCCTGACGAAAATAACAGGGCTCGAGCGAACGACACACGATCCTGCACGCTACATCTTAACAAGGCAACGTGACACGCTTATGCGAGCACAGCTTTATCAACAACATATATTTTGTGAAGCGTGTTGGCCAAGTGGGATGAGACCTGTAGGCTTACTATGACCATTAAAAACGATTCAGTTTAGGTCCTGACGTAAGCTAAGGCGCTGACATAAAGTTAGAACAGTTAGAACCTAAACTGTATTGTTAGTAAGCCTCATAAGACCTTGAATTTCGATCAGAGTAATATTATATTTATTTTTAATCACTTCGCTTATTCGCCCGCGGCGTCATGCCCGTGGTATTATCCACCTATTTTGATAAAAATGCCTACATGTTCTTCCAGGTCACTATTCAAATTCGTTCAGACAGGACTTTTTGCGTGAGAGAATACCACAACATCTATTTATACATACACACCAACTTTCGTGTTCATAATATTAGTAGGATTCAGGTTGCATGGGGGTGAAAATGCTGCAGAGTAAGTTAGTTAAGTTAATGATAAAAAAACATACAAAAGTATTTTTGGCACGAATTTCCCGATCTTTTAGTCGTCTCTTAGAAATAAAGATAAAATTTTGAGTGTTACGAGTATTCCCCGCAAACACTAACTGATAGACCAAAGCTCCAAATTATCCGTTGAGCTGCCTAATTGAATTAACTTTTAGATTTAAAAACTAATTTCGTAGCAGTTTAAAGCTAGAAACCATTCTCGACACAGAGAATTACTCGTAATATTTTTAATTTCAGCGTTATGAATAAATCGTTGCATGTATTTTGTTTTTTTAACTTAAACTTTAATTAAACACTGAGATATTTAATAACAAAATCATTGTTAAAAAACATTGTACATTCTTGCTTGCGTACTGAATCATACGATATTACATCGAATATACGAAAAAATATGAACTACGAATAAAATATTTCATCATCCAATGTATTGGAGCTATCAACGTCACTTCAATATGGATTACACTTCGGTTTTGCTATGTTTTATTCCATGTACTACACAATGTATTTTGAAGTAAAACTTGTCTAAAGTGCCCTGTTAACGATCAAATTTGTTTGACAAATTTGTTTGTCAAACTTCACGTTTTTATCAAACAATAGCTTAAACGATCAAACCAAATTTCAAACAAATTTGTTAACTTTCTAGTAGATTCGGGTTTCTCCTTTCGTGACGTGACGTCACTGAGCGTAGCGTCCTCCTGATGTCAATACAACGAGTGAGATATTGTTTGACAAACACCGCCGTTGACGTTCAAACCTGTTTGTCAAACTAGACATCAATCCAGATTTTCATCAAACACGACAAACACGTAGATTGTTTGACAAACGCCTCAAACACAGCAGTACACTATCAAATAATTTGACAAACACGTAAAATTTGACAAACAATTTGATCGTTAAAGTGCCCTGTTAACGATCAAATTTGTTTGACAAATTTGTTTGTCAAACTTCACGTTTTTATCAAACAATAGCTTAAACGATCAAACCAAATTTCAAACAAATTTGTTAACTTTCTAGTAGATTCGGGTTTCTCCTTTCGTGACGTGACGTCACTGAGCGTAGCGTCCTCCTGATGTCAATACAACGAGTGAGATATTGTTTGACAAACACCGCCGTTGACGTTCAAACCTGTTTGTCAAACTAGACATCAATCCAGATTTTCATCAAACACGACAAACACGTAGATTGTTTGACAAACGCCTCAAACACAGCAGTACACTATCAAATAATTTGACAAACACGTAAAATTTGACAAACAATTTGATCGTTAAAGTGCCCTGTTAACGATCAAATTTGTTTGACAAATTTGTTTGTCAAACTTCACGTTTTTATCAAACAATAGCTTAAACGATCAAACCAAATTTCAAACAAATTTGTTAACTTTCTAGTAGATTCGGGTTTCTCCTTTCGTGACGTGACGTCACTGAGCGTAGCGTCCTCCTGATGTCAATACAACGAGTGAGATATTGTTTGACAAACACCGCCGTTGACGTTCAAACCTGTTTGTCAAACTAGACATCAATCCAGATTTTCATCAAACACGACAAACACGTAGATTGTTTGACAAACGCCTCAAACACAGCAGTACACTATCAAATAATTTGACAAACACGTAAAATTTGACAAACAATTTGATCGTTAACAGGGCACTTAACAGGGCACTTAAGAATATTTAGGTACATCACAACTTTCACGTCAAGTTCTTATGTTAGTAGATGAAGGAGTGATAAGAATAAAATTAGAGGAAGGCCGAAAAAAAGTAGTTTCATTGTGTAAAGAGTGTGTTCATCGTAAGGAATTTAGAGTTTATGGTTATGAGTAATATAGCGTAAGCGATTTTTTTTTTTTAATAATTGACCTTATTAGTGTTACATTTTCCTAAGTTTTAAACAAATAATTGCCTAAATTATCAATATAAAACTAGAGGGACAGAAAATTATAATCTCTCCGAGAGTCAGGCATACTATGAACAAAGGTTCCAATTTCACAATAAAAAGCTATAAAGCGCTTATAAATTCATGGAAATTAGGAGATAGAACTTTTAATGACTCCAGTGTTAATATCTGTAACGGATCCGCTTCATTTACGGAAGTTTCAGAGTTTCCCAACTCTTTGTAAATAATAGGAGATAGCTGAATTACAAACCATAATTATAAGGATTTACGAAGTACCGATTGAATTCTAAATGCTTTGAACTGTAGGCTCGAAAGATTTTGTTTAAACCAAATGTTTTAATTGGACTGCGATATTGTTTTTAACATAAATCCTAAAATAATTATTCTTGGTACTTATGGAAAATTTTATTGATAAAGAAAACATTACATGTATTTTTAAAAGAACGCCCAAGAATGTACAATCATACTCGTAAAAAAATAAGGAATTTGAAGAACTTTTTAAGAAATTTTGCAGCGCAAACGTTATGTTTGACTTTTTTTTTTCCTAAGTTTTAGCGTTAGTGATTCTAAGTTTATAAATAACAGCGTCAAAAATAATTTAGTTAGATCTCAAAGATTAATTAATCATTAAATCATAATCATGTTGGTGATTCTACTGCCTATTCCAAATCGGTGTGGTCCACAGTAGTGATCCAATAGGTAATAAGTACAGTTAATAATTTACAGTTTTAGATACAGAACGCCACCTTTATAAGTCCAAATAGACCTATTATCCTTAAGATAATTCCTACAAACAATTGCTCTCATCGGAGCTGAAGCCTCTCTCATCCTTCACAGTCCAGTGAAATAAATCAACAAACAAACACAAAGAGCAAAGTGTTTACCATAAAATCGCGTACGCGTCCCTAAATCATAACACAATAAAATTTATAGCAAGCGGAAGGTCCGGCCTCAAGTGCAGATAAATCAAACACATTTTCTTCGTGCGACTGAAAACTACGTTCATATGAAAAGCAGGTATTATTCGTGCGAGCGGGAGCAATGATAGAATGTTCACAATTTAGTAGAGGATATTTTTATATCCTCTACTAAATTGTGTCTAAGTAAGTTTTGCTCAACGGTCCCACACATTCGCATACACTCTCCCTCTCTTCCACGCTATGCGTCCCATAAGGTAGGTCAGCTTTCCTTACATTCTTCCTCCACTTTGCACTATCCTTGACATCGTCTTCGGAGACTTAACACTCGTATAAACGATCAACTTATTTGTAAAGTCGCGTTGCATTTGCAAATGTAATTAGACGGAAGTAGTAAAAATCGGTAAGTAATTGTGCTTTTGTCTTCATGTACATCGCAAAGTACACATTTTTGTTAACACATTTAGTAGTTACTATTTTATTTAAGTATTTCCAAGGACAATATAGTATATATTTATCAGGAATCTGATACTGTAAACTGGTTTACACCGGTAAACGCATGTAACTTCAACCAGCTTTCTTTATGAGTGACAAACGGGAAATCTTTCCGGCAAATATAGCAGTGACGACGTTATTTATCCTTCTTTCGTATCTGTTGCTGCGAATGTCAGAGGATTAGAGATAGTTCGTATTTACTGGTAATGAGGACAATTATTGTGAAATAACGAGGAAAAGCTAATATTTATGTTTGAAATATTACAATGTATCAACTTCGTCAAATATTGACTATTATACCAGGGTTTTGAATAAAACCAACATTGTGTGATGAATATTGTTAAACTACTCATGGTCAATTTTGATAGCGTTTGATAACTTTTTTTATATTAAAATGGTGATATTATGATGTTAGTTTGTTCGTTTTATAACTAAGTGTTCTGATAGTAACCCGTACACTGAGTATATTTAAGACAAAGTATTTGATTTACAGAAAAATTTACTCACGAAATTATATACTTTATTCATCCAACAAACGCTGGCTGGTAAAATTATTTCCCTAGAGCTCATACCAAATACACCGTGTATTATAAAGTTGAAGTTACAGTTTACCGAATTCAGACATTGACTGCAGCACCTCCACAAGTAGGTCCCATGGCACACTTTTTTTACCCTCGATTATTAAAATTAATTCAGCGACGAAGGCTTTCCTTGAAAACTTTATGGGACAGTGTTTATACTGCTTTATATTTAATGAAAACGCTTACTGTCGAGGGAATATAATTGGTATCAATTCTATTGGTTCTCGCGGGTCATTGTTTCAGAATATTTGAATACCTTTATTAAATTTGTGAGCACCCTGCGACCGTCGGGACCATAATGTTAGCAATTTGCGTGAATTAGTGAGGCGTATTGATACAATCTCTTTTGTGAAGACAATGACGGCCGCAATGAGTTTTAATTTAGTCGTTATTCTTTGTTTGTTGGAATGAGAATTAATTTTGTAGACGGAGATTGCGATGGTGCCACAATTCAAGCTTTAATTATTATCAGGACGGTCCGAGCGCGTACCTTCCTTGGATGTTGGACAACCAATATTTGCAGTCCGCAGTCTCTCGGGGTAGGTATTAATGAACATTTCGTCTTTCTCTAATTTGATGTAATGCTTTATGTAAAGCTAAGCTTTACTTGTGGTAGAAAGGTTTCTCACAGATAAGAGGCTGTTGCATTTCTAAGCCCCTATAATTGTTTCTAAAACTACCTTTAAAGTATTAATAGTTAAAACATAACAAAACTTTTAGCTTTTTTATAAATACTAAATCTGTTCATAAACAAAACCAAAGTACTTAATTCTTCGAAAAACTTTTTCTAAAATAATAAATAAAATTAACAAAAATGTGCCAGTAACTTTGTCGCACGGCACAAAATAAATAATTTATTAAGGACAAGTTAACAAGGGTCTCATAAAGAAGGCAAAAGGTCGGCTATTTGTTTTCAGCAAAGGATGGCTCACCCCACTTTGTTATTTAGAGTTTGTGAGAGTTGCAGAACGGACGGCGCTCCTCTGCCCACAAAATAACCTAAATACCATTCAGTTCGAGACAGACACCGCTACAGATAAATACGAGTCTATTTTATTTACGGGTTATTGTCATAATCCCAGATTTAGCCAACCAGTGAGGATTAGGACAAAATTCAAAAACAAAGTCGTTACTATAATATCAGAGATAAAACAGTTAAGTTGTGACACCACACGTGAACCTTTACCAACGTTTTAATAATTTATGATTTTACTGAAGAGATTTAAGTGGCACACTATTTGAAGCTATGTTGTTTTATAGAAATAATTTAAATGAAATTACGGGTTTCTATCGCGTACAGTTTCATTACATCAGTCTGAGTTGAGTAGTAGAAAAAGTTTTTAATATTTTATACTAATATTTTTATACAGAAAATAAATCATGTTTAAATATAGCTTTATTCATAGACTTACCTTGACTATTACTTAGTAGCCATAGGTAGATTACACAAAGAAACAAGGCTTCCTTGTAACAATACGACCCAGTCTTTTGTACCTTTTAGGTGATTACTTACGTATACTACAAGTTTTCACTTACTGAATTAGTTCGGTGGGCAACCATTTTCTAAGTGTTAGCTGTGGTTGTGGGTTCTTTGATCCCATTTGTACCTTTGTTTATTTTATAAAGATATTTTAATAAACAAACACAAAATAAACGAAGAAATGTTTAAATAACGACGATTATGGATACAATCGTCCTTGGTTTTAATAAGAAAGATATTTAAAAATCTAGTGAAAATAATACAATGCTTGGATTGTATTAATCTTCTTTTACCGGTAATTAAAGTTCTTTCTTTGCTAATAAAGGTCTGTTTAAGTATCTGAGCCAGATTTATTAAGAAACTTAAAGCATATTTTTATAACTAAAAAGAAAAAGCAAAATTAAAGATTATTTCAATATTAATCCAACAACGAAGGTTCATAAAGTAGTAAATATAGTTCAAAACTTTATGAAAAGTTTAATATAAAATCTGACCAAAAACTTAAAAGAAGTTCTCAGAAAAATAAGTAACTATATGCGCCTTGAAATGAATCTGTGTATTTTACAGTATAAACAAAATGTTTTTTTAAAAACAGCTAGTAACAATTGTTTTATAAGTACGAATATTAATAACTTCGTATCAGCAGTTTTATTATCCCACTATTATAGAACATATGGTGGATTATTAAATAGTAAGTATAATTTATCTGACAGATAGTTGCGAAGTTGGAATGTGGGAGTAGATAGATAGATAGATAGAAAATACTTTATTGCACACCAAATACACAAAAAATCAGAACAACATTAACTATGGTATACAATCGGGGGTCTTAAAGCTTAAAAGGAGTACCCATGTTCGGAACAAGCTAACAATTTATACTACCGAGTTCCATTGTAATTTGTAACATTCGAATATTTGATAATTAATATTTATTTCTTAATTACAATTTACTTTTCTAAGTATTTATTTAATAAAAAAATGTTTTATTTACTCAACAAACACTTTAAGAATATTTTATTGACTTTCAATACAACAAACCAACTCACACACTTTAACAAGGAGCACGTTCTGAAATAATGCACATAAATCAACGCAATGAACCTTTCTAAATTCATGCAGAATAAGGATATTGTATAGCAGGCCATGCATTATTTATATAGACATCTTCATGCAGGCAACAGTGTCGCTACAATGCCTGAATTATAGCGGAAACGCGACAACTTCCGAAGCTTCGCTGCAACGCGTATACAGTAGCCCTACCATCAGTTTTCGAGTTGTACAGTCAAGAGCTCTTACACACTAAGCGTTTTGAGCGCGCGCTTGGGCAACGAGCGCTTTTATTTAGAATAGAAGCGCGACCTTGCACGTGTAATGTTCGATCAACCTCTTTAGGTATTCTAAAAGCGCGCGTTACTAAAGCGCGCACTAACGCTTAGTGTGCACTCGCTCTAATTGTAATCTCTAACGGGTCAAGTATTTGAAATTTATGAAATTATTAGTTCATGCAAGTTATGTAGGTGGCTCTGAGCTGGATTCTAATTCTAATACATGCAGTGATATCGAGTAAGTATCTACTTATTGATAATACTCGGTGTCGAGTTAATAAGTAAACTGGTGGTAGGGTCTCTGTTTGTCTTATCAATGCCTTGGTTCTATCATCGATGCTGTTAAGGTAATATGAGTTTTGATGCCCAGGCTTTAAGTTACGTTTAGCTTACCAAAAATATTGAACTATTGAAATATTTTAGTCCTTTTTATCTTAAATGAGGTTTGCGCTGGTTTAAAGTTTGACATCATTACCTCACATAACTTCATTCGTTTGAAACACTTGCTTAAATGACTTTTTTACGATGAAGTTGCTTTTACTTAATTGTACACATGTAATGAACCAACCACCTCGATGCTTAAGTTTGTTTCTACTTTTTTATTATTTTTAGGCTAGCATAATCAATTACAACAAGCCCTGTTCCCATAGTAAAAGTTTTGCTTAGTATGGAATGTCCACCATTTTGTTCATTCATTTCAAAATAAGAACACAAGAAAACCGTTGAATAACTGATTCTTTTTTGTTACTGGCCAGTTTTAATTTTCGGGGTTAGTCTTATGACAGCCATTACACATAAATATCCCAGCATTAGGACTTGCGGCACGCAACGCACCAGAGCCCACTCGCGCATTCTCCAATGTAGCTATTTGCACAGCGAGTCGTGTTTACACAACGCTATGATGAGTGTTTTCATATGTAGCTATTAAGGAATGCTAATTATCATGTTCTGTTTAAGCGATACTACGCTGTTTAGCTACGATGTTATGTCAATGACATACCAATAATACAGTTCCATTTCATTTTAAATTGTAACAATAAGATCATGTTACGTTAAGACGAAAAGCAGATTTTTATAGAGTCTTAACTTACTTTAGAGTGAAGTGGGAGTGAAGTAAGGGAGACCAACTAAGAAGTAATTTCAGAAAACCCATAAACCACTCGGAAAGTTTCAAGACAGTTAAAGTAAGAATTCGACGAATCCTCACAACAGTTACGTCATGTTTACCTCAAACACAGAATATTCTTTTGTTGGCAACTTGGTTTAAATATTTTAAATTTAATTCCTTCAGCAATTCCGCTCAAGGCTTATCAGACCGCGAAAAGGCAAACGTGCTAGTATGAAAGGATTTTATCTTCAAAGGTGTGCTGTTACAATGGCGGTATTACGCAAACGAGAGTCAAGAATTTACCCTAGACGCTTCGCTCTTGGATATATAATGAGATGGTAAAACACACAGACATTTGTAAGTAAAACGTAAGAACGTTTTTTTACAGAAAGCAGGTTTTTAATGTTCCCGGCTTTCTGACCTTTCTTTTCGTAACTCTGAACTTCGAAAGTTTTATATTTCGACAGTTCCTTTTCGAAACAACTTACTACCGACAGATAATTATTTCGACAGAACAAATGTCACATAATAATTGTTATTTACATTTTTTATATACATGTAAAATAGTTTAGACTTAGAGTATTGTGATAACTTTGATAAGATTTCATAAGCGCAAAGAGAACCAGCTTTCTGTGTATCTTTGTTATAACATTCTAGAATACAAATATTTTCAGTGTCAGCTTTATTTCGGAGCTATGAACTAAAACTGTTACACGCAACGCCAACGTGCCATCACTGCAAATGATATACGTCTAGTAAGTTCTCATAAAAACCTACTCCTTTATTTTTACAGTGTGTCTGTAAAAATAAAAACAGGTCCTCTTTTATTAATAGTGGTATATACAAGTACCTACAAAAATATAATATGAAGTGCCTATCAACTTTGTCCTATCGAGGTTAGTAAATATACGGAAAAATCGATTGCCATAAAAGCTTTTTAACATGATCAAAAAATCATGCAAGCTCGCAACATAGTGTTTTGATGGTTGGACACCAATATAACACACTGTTATGAATCCAGAACGTTCTCTACCAATATCATACATGTAAACTGCCAAATATATTATTGTTACGAAGGCAACATCCCACTCCGACAAAATGAAAATACGGCAATATAGGTCGCTGTCAACTATAAGGAAATACACAAATAAATGCTGAGAATCCGTACTCGGGGGATAAAAAACTGTCCTGATTTCTGTACGGAACACTCATACGACTTTGATCGTATGCCAATAATTAGCTACATCGCCGAGTCACGTGGGCCTCCACACACGAGGCCAAACCGCAACATACTTGTAAAACATTACGTCTACAACTTCCTGTGGTTTTGTTTATGTTATCCTCAGATAAAACATAAAAGCTACTCCATATTATATACCAAAAACACATTTGCAATTATTTTGTAAACTCTGCTAAGCCAGAGTATCGACAAGATGCTGATACAATAGATGAATTAGGAGAATTTTACGTTTACACACTGATTAACTTCAATCTGCTTGGAATTTAAGCTTTTACATAAATAATAGTTGAGATATAGGCTATCACTGAAATAATACATACAAAGTTGTCCATATTCTTATAGAATGAATACACGGTACATTTTCTCATTAAGAGTACGCATTAAAGTGTAGTCTTAACCATCAATTCATAGAGTTTTAAACCTAGGACAATGCGATTATTTGTGCCATCCCTATGTAGGAGATCAAAACTGCTTAGCCACACAAAGACCACTGCGTGGAAACCGACCCTTATTTCGTACGTAGCGCGACCGGAACGAGTGTACTAAATAATTCACGTGAGGCAGTTACGCCCACGCCTCTGAAAAGGGTATGAACCACAGCGTTTAATGACTAATAAATGAGTACTATTGAGACGGTATATTACACCCTTTGAAAAACATCGATTGTTTTCCACTATCCCAAATGGAACCGATTTAAACAAATCACCAATACCACATAGTTTAAAAGCAGGGTTAATGATTATATTTGCCACCAATTGACATAAAATGTAATTTTAATAAAAATGTATAGAAAACTATACCTTTGAAAATTATAGCCTTTTCTATAAAAAGTAAATTTACCTCAAATGTTTTTACATTTAACCAAATGTTTTTATAAAATACTTCCGCTCCTATACTTCATTTCTTGAAGCGAGCTAATAGGAAGAAAAATAAACGAACGTGATTGGTCGTCGAAAATAACTGTCTATTTTCGGATTGGCTAGATTTGACAATCTAGCCAATCACGAGATAGACAATTATTTTTGACAACCAATCACGTGAGTTTATTTTATCTTCCTATTAGCTCGCTTCAAGAAATGAAGTATAGATTAGTATTTTTCTCATGTTACGTCACTGCCAGTACGTTTGATGTACTGCCTACATACCCCTCATAAATATCCATGTAATGTAAGTATTTCACTTCGAAGGATAATTTATTATCCACTTGGAAATGTTTGCGTTGGTGACGTACCAGTGATGTATTTATTGCTTTCGCGCACTGAAGCCTACTTGTGTAGAGTGGTAGCGAAGATAGGGTTTTGTCACTGGGAGATTTTATTAAAAAAAATGTGTATTATTTCTGTTATGTAGGACCTCAAAGGATCACTTAAAAATGTACAGTCTAATAAGCTAGGTGACTCTATTGCCTGCTCCAACGCATCTCCCTACACCATCCTACATCGTATCTACCGTGCAAAGAATATTTATTTTAAATATCAAACATTTGATACCAAAGTGGTACCAACACTATAAAAATCTTATCTTACCAACGATCAATACATATTTCAACTGATCCGCAAGTAAGTTCGTAGGAACTTGTTACCACTCATTGGCCACTTGGCCATTTTTGAATCCGCAAGTGAAATAGAGTAAAACACAAACTGGCCAATTAGAACGTCGTTTAACTTTTATGATTAATGATTATCAAGATCGTCTAAGCAAGCTAAGCCTGGAACGATTTGAGTTCTGTAGTACTTATGTACATGCATTGTACGTACACTTTTAAAAGAATGATCGCTAGAAGCCCATTTCAAACGATACGTAATAGATAGGTAGGTACAGCATGTTTACAATGTCTTAGTTTAATTTCTAGTTCACTTTACCCATCCCTATAGCTAAGGGCACTCACAATATCCTCAAAGGTGGCCTCAATTCACTTACAATTAAATTAGCGTCACCCGATCCTCTGACGGTAAATAAATTAAGACAGAGCCATTAAGCCGCCTTGAATTTATTTCCTAATCTATTAGTTTAATAGGTGAATTGTGTTAGAAGACGTGTTCGATATGCGTTCAAAATTATATGGATAACTACGAGTATGAATATATTGATCTCTGTCCAAGCCTACTTTGTATTGCTGTGTTGTTATATTGCCATCAAGTGGCACGCATCGTAAAATCCGATTGGTAATTACCGTATTAGACAGCTTTCTGCTGGACATCGTCTAAAATACTGAAAATAAAAACAATGTAAAGAACACATAATGCCATTTCAAATCCCCGAGATAAAGGCACTTTATTGAAAGAACTAACCAAAAGAAAAGTGACCTGGGTCAACCAAGTAAAGCGATAGCTCTAGCTAAAACGTAATTGCGCAATTATTTGCTTCGAGATCGGGGATAGAGGAGGTTGAATAAGTCGCAAGGATAACTCTCTAATAATTCAAGGCACGTTTTCGAAAACTAAATTATCCGCTGTAGTAGTGCGGCAGGCTGCCAACTCCCATCATATTAAAGGCGAGATGATAATGAACGTGGTTCTCTGTTGCTATTTTTCACAGGCTCGGTCGAGTTCACTTTGATATACAACAGCACACTTTCTCAATGCACGTATAACATTGTAGACAGGCGCTCTGCGAAATATCGTGCGCTCGGCAAAAATACAACATTTTACTCAAAGAACCTTTGCGGAGTCCATATTTTTTTCTATGTTTATAATTGACGAAGAGGAATTTTTAACCAATAGTACCTATTTCATAAAACATTTGAAGCAATTACTACTATCGCTTTTGACGTGTATTTTAGAAACTTTAAAGTTTTCCTAAAAGCTGTTCGTTTCATCGTAGTTTTAAAGAGACACATCTTGGAAAATCTTGTCAAAATAATATATTGCTGTGTTATCAACCTGTGTCATACACAGAACGTTCAAACGAGTACGCTGTAAGACATTTCCGATATTCCACAATCCTCGAAAGCCACATCGAACGATTCTGAAAGCTCGGTAGGCTCTAAAGCCCTCACAATCGAAACTAAACTGAGCGGGAATGGAATCCTAGGCACGATTACCCTGTGGCGTATTTCGGAACAATTATTACACTTCTGGTTTTGTCGTTCTGGGAACCAACATTGGCGGTTGAAAATAAATTGTAAAAGGAGTAACAACGAAATTAAATAATTTTTTTTTTAAAGCAGACCAATTAAATACAAAATGACCGCTAATAACTCTCAACTAGCTTCGGTATTAAAGTCTGAATCGGCACTTGTCACCGTTTTAAAAGTTAAATTAGTTGAGTTTCCGACTAAAATGAATAAAACATTAGTCTCTTAGCCGACCTAATGAGCTGGTTGTTTTTCTCTGTGACTGCATAAGTTGTGAATGAATGTGGGATCAGTGGGACCGCGGGTGTCGGATCAAATCGCACTTCATTTGTCCGCGTCAGGCGTCGCCGGGTGATGGATGACCGCCGCCGGCGCTTCCTTTTAATTGATACCCTCTTTTTGGACCTCGGACCTTGTACGACGACATTACGGACCAAACCTCTGACGGAAGCTGAAATGTACTGTCAGATTTATAATATTATCTTGTAAATTCTTACACGCTGACTGATATAAGAGCTCCTGACCAAGTAAGCCAATAACTACTTATTAGCTTACGAGTAGCTATCATATGAACGCATTTTATTATAATTAGTGTTTGCAAGCTTTAAATATCATATAGCTTAAGCTTAGCTAAGGAGCTTAGATCAGGAGAGGCAAATTTTGTACGGAAGTCATTGTTTGATTCTGAAAATAAGTTTTTCATGTATGAGCATGAAAAACATAAAAGCATTTTGATATGGCTAATAAGAACTAAAAACTGGAGAATGAAAAAGTTCAGTTTCTCTCGACGACATCAGATAAAAAGTAAAAAGACCGATTTATTCACTTTAAAAGGCACTCCGAGCTATGCGAGCTACGAACTCTATGAACAAACTACGAAACCAAACATTATTATTATATAGAATCGAAACTATTGGTATCAATAAAATAAAAATAAAATGTTTGATGTCATGCAAATTATCTATTTTTAGTTTTAAACTATTCAACCTCAAAACATTATTTTGACGATAAAAGTTAAAGTAACATAAATAAGATTAAGTTTGTAAAAGATCGTAAATTTAAAAAAGTTTTAACATTTTCATATATTTCAAATCTTATTCTTGTTCTTTTTCACTACAATTATCAGCAATTTTGAAGTTTACCCAAATACAATGACACTGTTTGCTTAGAGGAATAAAAAAAATAAGGATAGCTGAAGGGTTTTTTAAGAATAATGGATTAATATGTTCTAAGATATATACAAAGACAGATAGAAAGATACGAAGGCGAATTAGCATGTGCTAAAGTAAGTTTCAAGTTTCACTTCTAAGCAAATAAATAAATCAACAGATGCTACGGCATTGCTACGGCGTAGTACAAGCTACGCCGTAGTATCCGTAGCACGTAGAAGGAAATGAGAGTTGCAGTTCTGCGAAGCGTAACTTCTGTAAGTTATAATTGCAAGTATGCAATTTATTATGTTAGTTCATTGAATAAATTATTCATTTGATTTATTTTGTTGCACTAGTTTTAGTTTAGCTTGTAATTTAAAATGATCCGATGCAATCCAACTTATGTAGTTAATTCACTGAGCTTTACATTTTAAAATCCACTGTATATTGAAATTTATAAAGTTCGCAATTCTTTATTTTCTAAATCAAAATTGATCACCTGAATGATTCTCAATTATAGTAAGAATTATAGTAAGATACGAAAGGAAATGAAAAAAAATATTAACGTAAGAAGGTAAAACTTCAATTAAGCGAGCCAAATCCTTAGCACTTACTAAATAAAAATGGTACAGCCTAAAAAATATTGTCAAAAAACCTGTGTTCGGAGTAGGTCTGTCGAGCATAGGCCCTATCTCGGCCATCCGTGAATTCCCTCTCATTTGCGTAATGTGATTACAAAAGCACATCTTGCGAGATAAAACGAAACCTCCCAACCTAAGTAATGAATTTTTCAGTCTCATCGGAGAAACTGAACATAATTGTGGTAAAAATAAAGAAATTGCGTCTAATAGTAAAATTATTATAGGTAAGAACATATTTCTCAGTATTTGTTAAATCACTTATTCATATTAACCGGAACTATCTCCGTCTTCAAAAGAGAACGAGCGTTGTACCGGTGTTCTTCAGATTTATTCAGCGTCCATTAATACGCGTCACCGGACAGACGTGATAGATTACCGCACACTTACGCGATGTCTACGTATTGATTTGTTTATTAAAACACGTATTGATTTGTTTATTAAAACTTAGGATTCTTAGAATGCAAAAACATGTTAGGTAATTAGTTTTAAGCTTACTTTCTTGTTACCTAGCTAGCCTATTTAACCAAGAACGATATTAACTGTTCGTTTGCCAAAATAAAAATAAAAATAATTCCTCAAACTTACTTTAATACCTAGTGTGATGTGAGGCACTAGCCTCAGAGTTGGAAACCCTTTGAGACATCTATGTGTTAATATTATTATTACGATTATACCTAGTAGTAGGTACTTAGGAAAGTTTTAAAATGTAATAAAAATGATTTTCAAGTCGATTTCAACTTAAAGTCTAATCAAATTACTTTAGATGATAAAGTAGGGGAACTTCTCATAAATAAATCTGCCAAGATTAAGAATTAAGCCCGTCAAGAAAAGTAAGTGACGAATTTGTTTAGTCACAAACTTTCACATTACTACGATTATTGTACTTTGGCAAATTTGGTAAATGTAGGTAACATTTACCAAAATAAAATTCTGTTCAAGGAACAATAGTTATTGATATCTGACCGTATTAATGGAACAATGCACACGAACAATAAAATTGTACAGCACGTTCACTTCTGTGGGACTAATGAACTTTCATGTTCAACGAATACTGCCAAGGTTTAAAATTGACTTTCCGCTGAAAAGTTTGTATTGTACTGGGTGATTTGAGACAGCCAACTGACACGATACAATAATTTCAACTTTGAAAGCTTGGCGTGTGTATTTTAAATATAAATGTCACATAATTGACATCGTTTTGATGTTGTTTCACAAATGGTAATGTATTTGTACTTTGTCATAAATTTTTATTTCTTTTTATGGCAGCAATTAAAAAACATGTTTTCAATATTTTGTTGTTTTTTATTAAGAATTGATTGACGGTTTTGATTGGCAATATAGCGAATTACAACTATACAAACACTAAAATAGTTAATACTTTACAATAAAATGAGATGATACAGTTTCATAATCCTATATTCACCATGGGTTCTATAAGTAATCGCCTTACACCCAAGGGTTCATATTCCATTTCAAACTAAAGTGCCTATTATTTAAAAACCTTATATAAACCTAAACATTACCTAGATAAAAATACTTTCAAGAAAGCATATATTTTTCAAAGTAACAACCATTACTTCGATTTCAAGAAATCTCAAACACAGCAAAACGTCAACACAGCGGTAAACAGTTAACACTCGGAAACTACCGTACGTTTTTACTGCGGCCCCGACAAATTACAGAGGGAAGCAGCTGCGAGTTGTAAAAAGTTCTCACAGTGAAATAACATCTTCGCGCCACCTCTCTGAATACAATTATGACGTAAACCAGCGAGCGTATTCAGTTCAGAACAGTCACCACAATCAAGTATTTATGCAGCTCCGCGCATCTCATCTAAAAGGTGTAATAGGACTACTGGAACCAAGGACTTTACAAACTCTCCCTTTCAGAATTCCGAATGGCACTTTTAAGCTTACAAAGAGGGGATGCAAAAAAATAATGTTGTTTTTGCAACAAAAATTGCCAGTTTTTTGATGAAAAACATCATTGCCAAGTTTTGTAGATATCAACGGTGCCAATGTGAAGGTAAACAGCTTATTCTCACGCCATTTTTCGGCTCTTTCAGACTTTTTCCGCCGCTTCTTTCTGTAACTTAGATACAGAAAGTCAGAAAAGTAAAATTATGTTATAAGAAGCCCCGAAAATGTATCCCAGTCTGCCTAGATTTATTATTTTTTAAATTTTTATAGAGTCTTTATTCAAATTGAGATGCTCATAAAATTATGTATTTTATTTGTACAGTAGCACAGAATTTTACAGACAATAAAAACACTATTTAAAACCTTGATAGTATTTTTATACACCCAGTATTCCCTCTTCACCGCAACGACGATTTAAATGCTGGAAGTGACTAAATTACTCACAGCATCTAAGCCGAAAGTTGAATAAATGAGAGTGGTTATCACAAATTATTTAACTGCAACATTCGGCACAAGGCCAACTGAGTGTTCGTTGGATTTCACTGAACTATTCAGGTCGAGAAAACCGCAGTAGCTCACTTTTTCACAGCTCTTACTTGTACTCGAGTTCAAAATGACAGGATAGCTTGAACTCCTTTCTATTTTAATAGTATCACAAAAATAGTGAATGGACAATGAAATTGATTTAAGTACATACTTTTATAGTGAATTTTATTACTGTAGTTTTGCATGTTTAAAGGTTATTATTTAGAATCAAGTTTCTAGATGTATTTTCTTCTCTAGATAAAGAAATTTGAACAGTAAAATATACTAACTGATCTGTACAATGTTTATAAAAGCTTATTTCACGGTTACAATGTAATTTTTTTTAGTAACCTACAATGTCACAGCTGCTGAACAAAGTTATCCCTAAAAATCCATCACAATAGTCCTGACAACGCATTCTCGACGAATTTTCGCAGTCGGAAAAAATATAATCATTATACAGATAAATGGTATGTTTGATTTAATACCACCATGTATTTAATATTTTACGATCACCATAGTCATAACATTTCAACGGCAAAATAATTTGTACCATATACATCGTAAATTGTATGAAAAGCAATAAAAATGGTGTTTTATATTTTTCAAACAAAACACGATTATGTTTTTGTTGTTTTTACTTTTTGGTACAGGGTGGAACATGAATGGCGACTTTTTAATAACACACGTGTTAAACTAAGTATTTACTAGTAACATAATATTTCATAACAATTCGCACATAAAAGTTTGATATTTAAACACAAAAGTAAGCTTATTTTCAAATTTTAATAAATTTTAATAGTTGTATTTATAAGTTTACGTCAAGTATGATCAACATTTTTCTTCATTGTTCATAAGGTTTGTTTAACAATATCAAAATAGAAATTTTTTAACTTCAAAAATATATCATTTTAGCCATACGTTGTCCAGCTTAACTTTTGTCTTAATTTAAATCGTGATTCACAACCCAGCCTGTACAACTGTGAAAATAGCATTATTCAGAATTGAGACGTACACAGACAGAAACAAAGGTTGGCTCATCCTTTACGAGTGGTACAAGGTACGTGCCAGTTTCTTTACGGCCGCCCTTACACGGAACATAATTTATTTTTAATCTTATTGCTCACGTTTCAGCTCACGTAATGCTGTCGACATAAAAGCTCACCGCGCACAAATTGGAAAATGCTCATGTCGCTTTGCTTGTATTACTTGTAATCAATATGAACGACCGTTCAATGTGCTGCAAACGGCGGAGAAAAGACTGCTTATTTTTTAAATCGACTGCATGAAATAGATTTTTGCCACGTTTACCTCAATATTGTGATATCGGATTCTGACAAATTATCTGGATCAGTTGAACTATCTGTATCGTCTGATGTTAATAGAAATCGATTGATGTCAAGAATACTCATGCATGCTGTCTTAAATAATATAAATAAGGGTTATTCTTCTTTGCCTTATTTTGATTTTATAAATGAACATATCAAAACCTGAAATCTAAGTTCAGAATTCTTTGTTTGCTTTTTATTTTTCATTTCAACTTATTTCAAAACCGCACTGGAATATTAAAAGCAAGTACCGATTGTTTTGCATACCCGATAAGTCCTAAAAATAAAATGTAACGTAAGAAAGTTCATATACGACTAAGGAAAGTAGACCAAAGTTATAAAAGAGAAACAACCATAAAGTTTAAAATAAATTCAGCTATACCTCATACAATTGTTTTTGTTTTGAGGCAAGTTTCATACAAAATAGATGTTTGAAGCTGCACACCGTCCCGAGCGAAGTACTTCGCCGCGAGTTGGCCAACTTCGACAAACTTACCATTGAGTTATAGATTCCCAACTGCGTCCCAAATTCTTATTTGTTTGCCTCGCTTTGCCGTAAACAAAGATGTTTCTGATGTGTTTTATTGTTCTTAGTTCTTACATAACATGACATGGAGACAGGTGGAATAAAACGTCAACTGAATGGCGTCCAACTGAGGCCCTACTTGGGATCAACGAAAACAAAGTTTGGTGACAATTTTCTTATTTGACTTATGTTGGTGGATTGGATACAGAATTTGTAACAGTAATAAACGGAACCCGAATATAGTCACGAAACTTCGTTTGCATTGATCCCAAGTAGGGCCTTTGGCTGCAGAAATGTCAGCTTATCCAACTACAAGACAGGCGGACGACAAAGAGCGATAGCAGAGAGCTTCAAAGAGTGGTGCAATAAGAAGTCCTTTATGCAACAGTAAACTTAAGCCGCAAATTGATGACGATTTCACAATAATTAACACACTTAGCTTAGCTACTTTCGATTCTGGTATTCCTACGGGAACGGAAACTATTCACGGGCTCGTCTATACTAATGTTATAATGAGTTAATGTTGGTTTGTTTGTGTGTTTATTTGACGGAAGTCATTTCCGTAACTACTCAGCCGATTTCAAAAATTATTTCACTGGTGCATCATCGGTGCATCGCGATGTGTAGAATGGACTGTCGGGGTGGTTAAAGGCCATATTTTATCTCGATAGCTTTATTAGTACAGCCGTGCAAATCCGAGACGTGCTGCTAGTAATAAAATAGCGAGTATTTTACCATTATTAGTAAATACAAACGTTACAGAAATATTGGAACACCGCACTACTATTTATTGCCCTCGTAAATATGCTGTAATTATTGGTTCACGGCAAACACTAACAGCAAAAACAATTTCCAAAATTCAATTACCTACTCATAACAAACGAGTACTCTTCATTTAGCGTTCTGTTGCCATTTTTGTAGCATTATGCGGCTTCAGTTCATTTCACTGTAAAAAACAAACAGAGTAAACCCATCTGGGACTGTGGGAACAACCATTCACAGTTGCAATGCTGAAAGTGGGTCAAGTTTTTGTATTGCCGTTCATACGTGCGTGATCCACTATCTTGGGGAGCTTTTAGGACGTAATCAGGTTGCTGATGATCGTCAAATATGTATCCTAGAAAATATTTACTAATGATATTGAAAGTGACGTAACGCGATAAAGATTTAATAAGGGGTTTAAGAATGTTTTCTTAACCCCTACTATGTCAAAAAAAAGAGTTAACAACAGATTTAATAGCCGTTTTAGTTAAATTAAGTTTAATAGACCAATATGAATAGACCCAGAACCATAAAACTATATAATGATATAATTTATAGTTGCTGGACATAGGAAACAATCAAAACTCATGTATATCTATGTATGTTTAGTCAATCTAAGTTATTACGTACCAGCATAGATAAAATGTACCAGTAAGCTCGGTAAAAATAGCTCTTTATCTAAAACCGTTATTTTACGATGACTCATTTTTTTATTTTGTCTATTATTTTAAGTTATATTATGTTCTAGTAAAACCGGTAAAAACCGGCACAACACCTAAGACCGGCCTACCGAGATGAGGCCGATAGCGTCCTCCCATAAAAAGCCGGAATATAGGACGCCACCGTCACCTTCCCCTACTTTATAGATGTCCCCTAAATCGTAGTTTATGTCCTTTAGACGCAGAGGGCATAAATTTGCGCAGATGGTATTATTAATTATCTTTTTACAGCCTGGTTCAGCATCTCTGCAAGTAATAACACATGAATAAGGGAACTCTCTAAGTACATTGGAGGAAGTATTATTGGCGTCTATTTGTTTGCGCTTGACGGAGAAGATAGGCCTGGCCTACCAGTAGTTCCCAACTTATACTTTTAAATAAATAAACGGGATTTTATCATGTTATTTGAAAAGGTAAATGACGTGTTAGAGTATTATACGGTACTGAAAAACCTTTTTTTTAGTTGTCAACTTCTTTTTTAGTAGTTTAAAAATTATGTTACCTAATTTGTTTAAAGTGTGAAGATACTCTTTTCGTGTTAGTGAAGAAATATTTTATATGTTTTTCATAAAAATAATTCTAATATGTTTTAAACATTTAATTGTTATCAATTTTCTCTATAAAAATCTATAAAATGATTTTTAAAAAGTAGTCCCCGTTTAATAGTACTAAAACAGGTATATCAAACCTATGATACAAATATATTGAATATAAGATAATTATCATAGGAGTCAAATCATCTGACTGAATAGGACTGTCATGTCAATCCTCTCCAAGTTTCAATTAAATCGATATCTATTTCCGTCACTGATACGTGCGTGATCCACTATCTCCCAAGATACCGTCCAATCGTAAAAAGCTCAATGTAGGTCGCTTGCGTCACCTTGCCCCAACTTTATGGACATCCTCTCGACTACAATTTATGCCTTTTGTCTGCTCCTCAAAACCCTGTATTGATTATTGGCAATGTGTGGGAGTCTTTTCAATGTGACTTTTATAGAAGTTCTAAGAAATATAGTTTGAAAATACCCATCGTACTAGATTAGATTTCCTTCATGATTTCGTTTGCGTGGTAGTGGGGCTAGTTTCCCATAGGTGCCTTCTGCTTATGGATTTGGATCTAGATAGGAAACTAGTGTGTTTTGGTAGGGATTATTTCACTTTACAAAAGAATTCAGGTTTTACGGACCACGTGCTTACAAGGCAAAGACATTTAAATGTATAGTTGATTTTTTATTTTTCGTAACTTGACTTGATAGTTAAAATAACGGTTTTGTATTTGTACAAAAAAATTAATCACACTGTCATAACAATGCGGGCGAAGCCAAGAATAAACTCTGTCTACTCATAGCAAATCAGTTCAAGAATGCAATTCAAATTTCACGTATTAACCACATCACGCACTCAGTTAGCCGAGGTCTAGCTTGACTTTGTCTACCTTTGCCAAAACACTAGTCCCAGATAATCCCTAACTTATGATAAGGTTTATGTTTATGCGACTTGAGCAGAACTTACTGCCTTCGTATTGTCCTAAACGTGGATTCTTGTTTTTGAGTACGATATATGATGCTAGAAAAGGTAATAAAAACATGTTAGCGCTTGAAATTGTTTTACGCTTACAAAAATATATTGCAAAAATAAAAATAATGATTATTATATGTATTCACACGCTTTGAAAAGTGCTCTTGGCGCCGCTTACAATCGCTAGTGGCCGCCTGCGTTTAAAGTTTTTCAAGCGATACTGTGTATTCTGGTGATGAAGATAAAATTAAAAATGATATGAAAATAAACATCGCGCCGATTTCCTTCCATCTCGGTGTGAGTTGAGCCATATGCAAACAATCATCGAAAATTTCATTAATAAATATTTTAAACCTGGATTCGTACTTTTAACAAAAGTCCTATTACATCTAAATCATCATCATCATCATCACGTGCAGCCCGTCTCATCCCACTGCTGGGCATAGACCTCTCTTCGCTTGTGCCAACCCTCCCTATCCTGCGCCAGTCTGACCCATGTACGACCTGCTGTTTTGACAATGTCGTCGACCCATCGAGCCACATCTAAATAAGCCAAAACAATTCACAAACATTCTTTGTTAAAATCTCAAGTTATTTATTTATGTTTAAAGTTAATTTAGACAAAGCTGCTTCACTTCACTAATGAAGTTAATTAGACTTGTTATTTTAGACTTTTGAAATGTAAGAGTCTTGAAATAAACAAGGTAAATTTCAGTACAAAACTGTGAAAGCACTGGAGATGCACTTTTCGACCCGCAGACTTGAACCTTTAACCCTTTATTTCGCATCGTGTTGGAGCTGATACACTCAAAACAAAAAATTATTTCTCAAAAACTAAACAATATTTGATTGAAATAACTTTATTGTATTATTTGGAATATTATAGGCATCTTATTTTAAAATTATGAAGACACCTACTTTCACCGTTTTTTTATAAAATACAAAATTATGAAGCCACCCCGATAAGGCCGAGGACGCTTGTTACGTTTTTATTCATTATATTGATGATATTTTATATTTCATCAATATTACATCAGATATTGTTTGTTAGTAATTGTCTTCAACTGAATCATCCGTAATTGGCATGAGATTATGTTTTGTTTTGATTTAGTTTATAGTTTTAGATGTATGTATCACCCGTAATACACCACGCAACATACGGTAAACTAGTTCTACTACTAGATGTATTACGGGTGTTACGCTGCGCAACTACTAAAAAACCGGCTACATGATTAATTTCTCATTTTAGCCCTTGTAAAGGTTATTGAACCTTTCTATAGACTAATACAGGACTTCAACAACATGAGTAGTACAATTATTTCAAGTTTTGTTGGTATTATAGACAACCGCGATTATGAATGTAGCAGGTTTTCATAGAAAACATGGGGTCATTTGAAGCCTTTATAGAAGCATCACAGTTCCGGGGTTTAAATTTCAATGCTTCTAAACAAGAGTTTCTCTTCGGCTCCAGGTTCTTCAAAAGAGTATTTCCAGCACTAAATTCAAATCACATGAAAAATATTGTCAAGAAACTAGTTCATTTTCCGTCAGGATTGCGTTCCATTATCTATCTCACCTAGGCTGTTATTGGAATTCTTCAGCACCTATAAAAAGGAAAAACCTTTCCTAGCTCAAGTAGACCCTAGACGACAAAGGGCTTCCACTGCTGACCATCTTAGTGAGTAAAAGTAGGATGCCATAAGTTACCATCAGGCAAACAGTTGTGAGCACAGCCTTTTTCATGTGTGCAGTCTAAAAGTTAAGAGGTGCTGCTGAAATTTCCCCAACTGTCCTTGCAAGGTGTACTCTATAGTTGGCTCAAGTTCTAACGCGTTTTTTCTGGGGTTTCTGCCAGTTAGGAGTAGTCCTGATCTCCTGAAAGACGGCTTTAGTGCACCTGATCTTGAAAAATGGTGTTTGCTCAGACCTGTTCAATTATAGGCATCGCCATCACCTCCCACCACTCCATAATAATGCCATTATTAGTAGCCAGCACTTGAGGCACTATTTGGAGGAGCACCAGCTAGTAAATGTCCGACAGTACAGGTTTCTTTAGGGTCATAGAGCTGTTGATATTCTGGTTGTCCTCACCCATTGATGGAAGGAGGCAGGTACGCCTACAATATTGTTCAACCAAATGCTCCTTGTGGCAATATAGAGACAGCATATTATATTTTCCCGTATTTCATGAACGTGGGAGGTGCTGATGCACCTCCCACGTTCTGCTGCTGGTAAATAAGGATAGGGGAATGTTCTTTGGGTGAAATTGTACCGGCATCTGTGATTTTTGGCAAAGAAAAACAGTTTTTAAGACTTTGTTCTAAGTAGAATTTACCTATTTTTCGTTAAATTATGTTATTATTGTAATTTGAACCAAAAAAACATTTATTTTTTCATTATTTATATTATTTATTTAGACCCCTGAAAAGGGCAATGTAACAAATACAATACGCTCCTTCGACGTCCTACTTCTCTGTATGTTGCGCAACGTAACATATTTGATACATACAATAACTCAAAAACTATAATAGTATGATTTTTTTAATTTATATTTTTGACATCTATATAAACCCTGTATCCATATTATTAACGAAAAATATTAAAAACAAAGAAAAAAAATCTTGGTCGTTAAAGGGTTAAAGAGCGTCAAACGAACAAACATACAAAATATAGAGTGGACAGTAACAGTTTTAAATGGTAATTAAATATTATGCAGATTTTGTTCTCGTGTTAAAATAATTGCTAAAAAATCTACACTTTCAAATTTAATTTTATCATTGAATGCCAATTCTTTTACATTTAACCCTTGTTGCTAGTACATTTATTGTTTCTCATCAATTTAATAAATGATTTTCCATTTCAGAAAATGTATATTTTGTATACTTTTAAAGTTGAAGGAAAACATCTTGAGGAAACCTGAAACCTAGTTGGAGAGACAATTGCTTTCTTGGTAAATGTGCTAAGCAAACATACTCCATCTTGAACGATGTCCCAAACACTACAGTATTAAGTTTAGGACGTAGTCCACCTATAAATGATAATAGTAATAGAGATGTGTCCAAGCTTGAATTTATAATGAACACATTGTTTCAGTAAATGTTCTAATAGCAGAGCTATCAAGGACCAACGTTATTGCATTAGTGCGGCCGTCATCATGCGATGCTAATTGGCCCGAGTAGACATAGAGGCTTCACACACACGCTGTGCATTGTGAAGCGTCTACTAAATTGTTTAATTGTTGTGCTTAGGCAACAGATATCTTAGTAAATAATATTAATCTTTTTAAAACAGATCAATAGTTGAAAAATATGTTTCTAACAAAAACGCACGTCGACGAGTTATGTATTGGAATTTGCAAAAAATAGTCAAGCTAGGACTATCTTATTGAAATGTAATAGAATGTTTAATTTACATAATTCTATTTATTATTTATTTAAATCAAATAATTTCAAGTATGAACTGCAAAATGTACAAAGAAAGAAACAAGATTTGTATTCTATTTTTTTGAAAAAGAAAATACATTTCTTGCTAAAAAAAAGCTATTTTGACGTATCTAGGAATAAAGAAAAACATTCTAAATGCATGTATCGAACTTCGGAAACAACAAAAACAAACATCGAAGGCTTTATGAAAACTGACCAAACTGGTTTCCTAGTTTAGATGGAACAGGTCAGCCGGCTCAGCGAGGGACGACACGTAGCCTTTACGAAATTATCTGCCCCGGGAGACGGCGCCTCGGGCAGCTTCGAAAAATATAAAACGAAAACATGGCACGCCTATCTAAGCCGTGGCCTGGTCTCTCGCCGACGGGGACTCTTCTTCCTACTTTTGAGTTTTATACGGTTATAACTCAATGTTGTGCGTTGTATGTTATGTTTGATTCTAAACAGTTCAAAAAATTTACTTCTGCTGCTGCCTTATTCTCCAAATAACCGTGTCTTAACGTGGCACATCACGGTATGGTTATTTTGAATAAGATTTCAGAAAACAAAAGCTAGATAACGTGCATTCTCTTCGCGTAATGTTTAGAAAGTCGCTACACTAGTCATCAAACAGGCGCCACTTTGTTTTTTGCTACTATACGAGTATATTTTTATTACTTCGTAAATGTATGATTTCAAATTGTTTTATGTACGACACGGGTTCTTCATGAACCATCGTTTTCAACCTACGAGTACAAAGCGCTGGTGATTGATTCTCAAAATATTTGACTTGATTCGATTTAAAACTTGATACCGACGAGGACTGGCTTACATCTACTCAGTTATTAAAGAGATTTGATCTCAATTTAAACGATGTCGTTAGCGATTTGTCAATGATAACGAGCTATTTTACATTCCAAAGATTGGAACTGTGTATCTATAAAATAATTATGCCTAAACCTCTTGCAATTACTAAGGAACTTGTATAGCAGTTTTAGTTTTAAAGCTTTATCAAGAAGGGTTGAATGTAACGGAAAACATGAACTTTGGGATTAGTTATTAAGCTTTGAAATTTTGAGCTAAACTATGACCAAAATTCTACAAGTTTCGACATTTTAGATCCACAACCTGATGATCATCAACCTTTGTTATCGAAATAACCTTTTAAAAGCTGTGACCGCACCAAAATTCAAACCAATCACTAGGTTTCGCGCGGCGAGTTGTATTGTACTGAAATCTATTAAAAACTTCTCATTGTAAAGCGAATTATTCAGTGGTATTCGTTCATAGCATTCATGGCACAAAGTACCTATATCGCACATGAGCACCTTGTCCCCTAGGAAAGCACCACATAGATAGGTGTGGCAGTGAACGCGTTACTACGTTCGACGATAATCGTGTCCATAACTCTCAACATTAAATCTTGTTTTCTGAGCACAAAATATAAAATTAAATATTCTTGCAATAATATTGTGTTAACAAAATTATTTTAATACTAAGTACATAATTAGAATTAAGTGGAGTTCCCGCCTAGTTAGTTTAATTAAATTATGCGGTGTCACCAACGAATTTACTCGTATATTTTTCTTCGTAGAATATCAGGAAAAGCGGCTCCGGTTTTGTGACATTTCATTTTGATGTTATCATCATACGCACATGCAATGCTTTTAAATCTGAAGCAGAATTATGCGGTAAAATAATCTAATGAATAAGTAAATTTAAACGAAGTACCATTGTACCTATGTCATCATTATAATCAGACCCGCAATCCTCTTCTTAAGCATAGACTAATAAATGAGTCCAAAAAGCTAAGATTGATGAAAAATTTAATTGAAATGGTTACACATACGTCCACATCGTTATAAATTATCATCATGGTAATAAAATCGTCAAATAGATTGCGTGAAATGGTATCTACTACCCGTTTATGTGGGTTAAGTGCCTTTGGAGTATCAGTAAGCCTATAATCTTCTAATAATAATTTTGATCGTAGGCTCCGATAAGGTACACTTTCAATCTCCTTTGCTAGTTCTATGGAAAAATCGAATTCGTAACAACACAGCCCGTAGCCAAGTTACAGTAACAAACTACATCTACAATCGCTTTGAATACAAACGAAACAATTGTATAGGAATTAACTTTCGATGGCTAAAATTTATGCGATCAGCAGGAATATAAAATAAAAGATACGTACGTTTGTCACTGAAATATTTATATCGTCTCTTCGTTTGAAAAACTAGTTGTAAGTTTTATGAAGGTTTTATGGGAACCCGTATCCTGCCCACATCTTATCCAACTAATCAATTAAAACTTTGAGCAGATATAGTCCATGACCCGGAATAACATTAAGCCATTTTATAACAGGGTAACACGCAAATGAAGCCGTAGCCGGAAACTAGTAGTTTATAAACACGTTTTACAATTCTAAAAACACTATAAATTTATTCAAAAGATTCTTAAGCGTCATGGCCCATAAAAGTTTAACAAATAGTTGAAAAAAACTGCTCTAATTTGTAGTAAAATGTAGTTGTACGACACCGCCACGCGATATTAAAACTATAAAGTGGCCGACCGAATCCCAGCCCGCAGTCCCCGGGTCCCGACCCAACTTTCTTTTGTTTTTCGCTTTCTTTTATTTAGCACTTTGATTTTTATTACACCTATAAACCTTTATCGAGTGTTTCGAAAACTTTGTTTTTCACCTTTTCACCGCCGAGGGTTCGCGTAATACGCAAGCTAGAGACTTTTAGTCTCTAATTGTCCGCTTTTTAATTGAATAAAAGCGGAACAAATAAGAGAAAAATATTCAAATGGAATATGGAAAAGTACTGTGCGCTCTTACGAGTGGTATGTGTTTATGGGAGCCCGCGGGGACTCACATGTTGAACTTCCCAGAGAGTAAGTACACCTAAGCAAGATGTGGGTGAGCATAAAATGACTAAGATATCGCTCTCAGGAGACATAGACAGTCGTAAAAGTTGGAATGGCTGCTCATATGAAAATAATCAAGTGGGATCAATATACTATGCGAGGAGAGCATCGATTGTAGTATCCAGTACTGAGTTATATTTGCGGCGAATGACTCAAGCTTAGAAAGGCCTATACCCAGCAGGTGGGTGAAGTCAGATTTCGCGAGATCATGATGAGTTATATTTTGCGGTATCGATTTTGATGATTAGAATCAATATTTTAGGTATTAAACTATTTTCCTTCTGATGTAGGTTTGACTGAGAACTGCGAGTTATCTAGGAACAAGCGTAAGTGTTTGTATTCAAAATGTAAATTTTTTAGTACTTAGGTACCACAGTCGTCGTTGTGATTTCAGGACTATGTAATTTATAATTATTTTGATATTAATTAAAAAAAACTCTTAAATAAAGTAATAAATATCAATTAAATAATAAATTATATTCTCCGTCATTATTCCACAGTTGGGAAAGGCCTCATCCCACTCTTTCCAGACATTACGATCCCTACCCTCCAATCCGTCAAAAATAAAGTTCATTCAGGACGGAAGTAAATAAAAATAACATGATTAATCTTTTTAATAATTAACAGGTGAATCCACATTTTAGTACCACCGCTTGAGTCAACACCAATATTGAATACCTACCTATCGAATAAACCCCAAACCGATACTTGTTACTTATTAAAGCAAACAACATTTCCTAATAACATTTCGTTTCGGGCTATTTAGAATTTAATTTCATTGTTCAATAATAAACAAGGAAAGTTTGTTCAGAATTCGGACTTTCCTCTTGAACGAACAAAAGATTCCTACTTGCAAAGTAACACAAACAGAACGTGGATATTAATATTAATATAAATTATTAATTTTGTAGTTGAACCGGCAGAATTTCTGATGGATAATGCTCTCGCGTTTTTGACAGGATCCATTCGTCCATTAATATTCCTTGTTTTAATATTCAAACCGATAGTGATGCTGTCGAAATGTGGTTTTTATCAAACAGATTAATTGATATTGACAGTCAACAGCAGTTTATAATAACGCTTTCAGATATTCATTAAATAATATCTTATTAATTTTATAAACGTGAATGTCCTTAATGATGCATCGAAATATGAATATTAGTTGCTTTTTCCTCAAAAACTACTGAAGGGATTTGGCTGAAACTTAGAATGTACGTAGTTAAGGACCTGGAATAATAAATTGGCTTATTACTCCTCCTGCCTTACCTTTAAGGCTCTCTCCATCCTAAGGTTGTCTGGAAAAGATCGCTTAAGGCCGCCCATTGCAGCATTTCTCATCTTATTTATAAATACCATATCCTGGAACAGGAAAACGATAGTCGTGAATCTCTGTTTTTTTTGTAACGAAGCCACAGCCATTATCGTTCGACTTCTTTTCATGTCAAATAGCTATGGTGTTGAATGTCGTTGACCGGGTACACAAACAGCGCAAGTGGTGATAAACCCCACGGCTTTCTACATGCAATCTAGCTGTCTAAATGATATTTTAAATATCTTTGTTTTAGACATTATATGAATACAACGGGAATTACTCACGTAAAAATATTGTCGATTTAGATACCGACGATTTAGATGTCAATGAATCGAAACATTGTCGGTATCTAAATCGACATTATTTACAACTCGCGATAGTTTTGAAAGAGAAATAGTAAATCTTTGTTTTAGTAATAACTGTGTTTTAGAAAGAGATAGCATTTAAATCAAATCTAAGTTAAAACAGGTTTTATTCTGTGGTTTCGCTAGTGGCTTTTCTTTCATAGGGATAAAACATGGCGAAATTACTACGGTTTCGCGGTTAATATTTCGCAGCGGAGGTGTGATATGTGAGAATAGTGTAAGGAACAAGCTGGCTTGATGAAGAATAATGGTTAATTTGTATATTAATGAAGTAAAAAGTGAGGTCGAGGAACGTCTACATTTTATAATTCAGTTATCTAATGCCAAATGCTTAATTGACTGATTAATTATATACTTTTGAAATAATAGATATAATTTTTTGCTATCAAATAGAAATACTAAGACTCGTAAAACTTGTTATGTTCATATTTTTTGTGCGAAAGTCTTTACCACCATTTAAAAACGCGGGCACTGCTTTATAAAATGCTTGTATCCATACAAAACGAACAAAATGTAAGAAGCAAGCTATGATTGTGCACATCATCCTACACAAATCGCGCTGTGTCTACTCCTTCTAAAAACATAGTGAGGTCATAGCCGAGTACATGAGAAAAGGCAACACCCCTATTCACACCCCAGTCACACCACCTATTCACCTACAAAGACCACCTCAAAAAGTTTGCAAACTCTAGCTTCTGAATGCTAAGCGGGGTTGGAAGTTCCACTGTCATTTGTTCAAAAAACAAAATTGTCTTTTCGATAGTTACAATGTGCTAAGAAAAGCAGATCGAGGATACTTTAAACTTAGCAACATTGCTTCGTCATCTAGAAATCTAGAATACATAAGTCTTTAAGTACGTGAAGCTCTGTGGCTATAGTTTAACTTCAAACTAATGGGTCTCTATGTATAGTCTATTTCATCAACGGTAGTGCCTAATCACTACTGTGTCCAGAATAACTATCCAGTTATAGCACTATCCAGCTTAGCATACCTCATACGTCAACAAGCGTCAAGGTCCCGTTTTATTAACAAAACCTTGGTGCTATTTTTATCTAATTTAACGCCAAATCGATCAAACAAGATGTTCTTGAACAGAGATGTGTTTGACTGTCAAACACTTTTCGACGGAAATGGCCAAACACGGAAAAGGGGAACCGGAAATCGGTCACTGGGTCACTTGGATCGCAGGACTATAGGCTGGTAACCGCCAAATCTAAGAGAGTGTGAATCAACCAAATATACTCGTAAAATTAAATGGGATATGCTAGTGCTGATGAAGGTAATCATTACTTAATTAGCTTTGTTTTTGTAAATGTGCATACTATTTAATGCAATAAGTAAGTTAAAAAATATATATAAGTATCACTAAAACATGCATCAAAATAGCATCATTGTAGAGCAAAGTATTTTAGGGAAGATTGCCTTAATTAGGTAGATTTAGATCATAAAGACAGGAGACTAACCAAAAGCACGACCAAACGTTCCTCCAACAATTCGTTGAAAAACACAGAAAAACCCGTAAACAGTGCCGGTCGATATGTTCTTTGTTTTGGATATCGAGTAAGAGCCTTTGTCCAGTACGGCCAATACAGTCCCTAAGTGCACGTAATTGAAAGCAAAATGCTCAATCTTGTCCTTAATTAAACGCAGGCTTTTTACAGCGGAGGTTGTCTGACGCAAACTGCGGAGGACTGAATGTTATACGTCACGTAACCCCCAAAGCCCTCCATTAGGCGTTGTTTACCCAGTCGGTGCGCAAATCTTGAGGTCGACTCACGAAAATGCCCCATGAATATGCGATGACACAAACCGTACACAGTTTTTCCATTTAGAAACCATAATGAAAATCTCACGCACGCCGCTTATTTGTTTTTCAATCAGAATGTAGAGTAGATGATTGCGAATGCCGCAGGGAAATAGGAATGTTTCTACACAATTTTTAGCGCTCTGAAATTAAATAAAATCGGAGTGTATTTTAAAGATGAATACATGGATTAATAATTTAGCGCACTAATTGAGGTTAATAGACAATGGTTTATTCAGAACCATTCCAATTGTTGCTCTAATCAATAGCCAATGCCTTTTATATAACTAGACCAAGACTAAACAATATAAAACGTACACGTAATTGCGGTTTTTTTTTATTTGTGAAGTAATCAAAAAATAAACAACTATGAAATAAAGTTCGCATTGTTTAGATTAACTAAGCAACTTCAGATACTTAGTGCATTTTCATAAATCTGTTGTAAGTACTGTTGCATGTTTTAATTCAGTTAATTTTAATTTACCGACTACCACATGTGGTACGAGCACGGACAAAAAGCATCGTGTCCACAGTGGACCATTATGAAAGTATTTTTTTGTTTACAAAGCATGTTCCGAATACTCACCACCAGGTCGTAAATATAAATGGGTTTGAAACTCCGAAGAGTTTAATACGAACGAGCATTGAAGGAAAACTTATGCAAAACTTGTCTTCAACAACCGGGACAGTAGCACGAAAGCTTAAACCGCCTCTTCTTTGAAAGCATAAATTTCAATAACTAAAACACTCGGAAAGCAGAATTGTACCTACTGCATAATTGATTCACGGGTTTTCAGTTTCACAGAAATATTAGGCTTCGCATATTAATAGAGGTACCGCAGACCTCTGAAAGTAACGAAGGCTTGATTGGAAATTCAGTAGGTACAAAAAGAAAAGAATTCGTATTTCATTTGTAAATAAATAATAAGCAGGCGGTAAATGAACCTCTGCGAAGGTACGGCGAGAGTTTAAAATTTAGCACTCACGGTATGTTGCATTAACTTGATTAAAAGTATGAGCAAATACAATGCATATCGAATTGCAGACGCTTTCATTTCCGATGCAGAGGCAAAATAGAAACTTAAATTTGCAGTATTAATTTTTGAATTGATAGCTTTCAAAAATACATTTTTTTACTTTTATACAAAAATTCAATGTCTTTTCTACTGTACACAAAGCTTTTCATTTCGTCAAACGGTTTTTTATTTTCAAAACATTATTATTGCAAACTACCTACTCAAAAAAAGAATCGAATGTGGCTTCAAAACTTGACGTTTCTCATGCATATTCTATCGTTCTTCAAACGACCATCAATGCCAAAAGAGAATACCTTACCTTGGCGATCCAGTTTTTCTGTTTTTTCGATCACATCGTTACTTTTTTACTAAAGTAAAGAAGATACTTGCGTGGATGGTGCCAGGTCAAGCGTCCCGTGACTCCCGTGTACTTACCATGTTTACACATGTACAGGAACCGTGATTTGTATTTGCCGTCGCCAGTTTTTCCAACTGCAGCTCAACACCGTCGAACTAACGAACCATTTGCTGTCGGCTCATTCAACCGAATTATTTATCCATTTTGCTTTATCTCATTTTATTCAAATAAACGCGAATATTTTATCGTTTGGGTGAGTTTTGAAATATTAATGCTCCTGGTAAAACCAAGCTTAGCGTTTCCTAAACTTTGGACGTAGTTTTTCAAAGACTTGTTTTTCGAACTCCGCAAAAGTTTTGTGAGTTATAGAAATGAGAAAAAGTTAATGATAATTTCAAGTTAGATTTGCAATTTTACAAATATGGAAAATTTCCGATCGGAATAGTGATGATGGTTTCTGTTTGTCTTGCGCGTTTATATGATCAGAGATTGTTTAATGATCCGAGAACACTTTTCTTTCAACTTTACTACTTATTCAGATAAGCCTTGATGTTTTTCTGTGGCAGTTCTTTCCAAACAAGATTCACAGACGTGGAGCTTAGATACGCATAAACTTGTTTGCTGTGCCCGAACACTAATAAAGTCGATGCCAACTTCTACTGACTAAGTAGGTAATTAAACTTTTCTCCTTAAGTATTTTGGTCACGTACTCACGTAAAATATTATAACTAGGTCAAAGGTCGGGTGCTGAAAAGATAGGCTAATTAAATATAAATAAATTACCAAAAACATGTCTAATTATGAAAATCGATTACTCCCACGATGAAATGAAATCTGGGAAAGGTAAAAATGCTCGTTTATAACTGTGGTGACACTGAAAAAACTACTTTTGACTTTGAGTGGTAGAAAGAAATTAGTTAATTTAAAACTTAACAACTATTTTCTTTATTATGATAATTACTTATAAATTATATCATTAGTTATAATAAAAATATAACCGAACAAATATTTTTTATGCCAAATGCAATACCAATTGGTCCACCGAGGCACTCTCCTTTACAAATCTGTTAAAATAAGAGACCTACAGCTAAAACTAATTAATTCAGCCACTCGCATTTTTTGTTTATCGAGTCCTGAGAAAATTTGGCATCGCTAACTCCGTGGCAAAAAAGCAGGTATTTTAAAAGTGCTCGCATCCACACGAGGCATTGTTGTGGCGGAATGCCAAATGAGTTTTGTGATGGAGTCCTCTTGTGAGGGCAGATAGTGAACGCTGTCTCTTAGCCAAACCTCATCTCGGGACTACATTCTTTATAAAGAGTACTCTATTTAATGCGTCGTGCCGTGAACTTTGAGTGTAGGGACTGGTTTAAGGACTCTGAGACAGCTCGGAATCCTTTGGCTATGACTTTTACGCAGTGTTGATCCTGGTTAGTTGTTTTGTTAGCAGCAGTAAACAGTAAAATATTTAATCTTTAATTTAATATTTAAATAGTAAACATGTTTCTTTTACATACGAATGTTTTTATAAAAGCGAAGGTAAAATCACGTTGAAAAAACCTAAACTGCTGATAGTACCTAGTACCTAGTAGGTACTGACCAGACATTATATGGTTCAAGAACAAGGAGATAAAGGTTCGAGGATTTGAATAAAACGATTTGTTTACGTCCTTCCAAACAGATCCCATAATGGCACTTAAGTACTCGTATTTCGATAACCATCGAAAACTCCAACAGTATCACAATGAAGTGAACATAAACTCATTAACATCGCAAATTACACCTTGCCTTATCTATATTGCAAAAATAAAACTATACTCTGAAAAATGAGGCGATGAAGCGCGGAGCGCAACTTTTTTCTCGCTGGTATTGTGTCATAAAACGTAGGGGTAATTTCAGACCGGTGCAATTTATATTTTGCAGGCTTCGCCAACCGGTTTCGGTGTCCGTGAATAAGCCTTTACTGCTACACGCTTTGCAAAGTCTGTATTTTGTTTGTTACTTGGCTTTTGCACTCTGTGTTTGTGTTTGTGTTTAGATATTTATTTCTCAAAAGAATTTTTACAAATTCGCTTATAGAGAATATAAAACTTAAAAGTAAAAATGTATGCCGTTTAGCGTAGCATTACAGGTAAGCTTAAACATGAATAGTAGCTAGGTAACAAATTATAGCTAAGTAAGTAGGTAACTTTAAATAGGTAATTACACAATATTATGTTCTTAAATTAAATTAAACTAAATCGTAATAGTAGGGTAGTGCATAGATATGAGGCGATCGTAAACTCTAAAAACAATTAACAGTGTTTTGTTTTATGTTTACATTAAAACTGCAGAGGTGGTAATTCAATTTGAAATGCTTTAAACCGTAATTTTAAGGATTAAACTTTTGAAATCGCTAAATAGTTACTGGTAAGTGGGTCTGTCAATTGGAAAGTAAAAATTGCTGTGGTCATCAGTAGAATCAAAATTGGTGTATCGTAAGTACAATATACCAATTGAATACTTATATAATCTGAAACCAATATCAAATAAAATTTCGATAATATTAGTGTTTTCGGCATTTGACTACTTAGATGGGTTTTCTAAAGCAATTCTCTGTAACTAATGCTGTAAGATTTGTTATTTTCTGTTGTTTTTGAATAGGTACTCACCCCAAGGCTTAAGAAACTCCGCACAGTTGAGGCAGTCCCTCACAGTCCTCACAAACACTCTCACAAACCTATTCACAATACTGAGGCTAAGTCAATTGATCCTTTAACAAAGTCCTTACGGAACAAAATAAACGAAGCACTTGGGGAAACTTGTAGGCCTATTGTTTAACAGTAATTGAGTGCAATCGGCGGTGTATCAGTGGTGTGCTATTAGGCGTCACGCAAATGTCATGGGTACCATTATTCACATGATCGCGGCCCGTTCCTGAAACAATTTAAAAATTATGTTGTTATTTGAATAAACAGAGGAAATTGAGCGCTGTAATGTTGAGCTAACTAGATTGCGATAGGTTTTTGAAATTGAAATTTGTCGGAAATGGATTGGATTTTAACACAAACGAAAACTTAGATTTCTGGTAGATTTAAAAGGTGTTCAACCTTATTTTACAAAATACAACAGATAGAAGTCAAAACACACGTGATAATAACGTCTAAATATTGGAAATAATATAGACACAAAAATTCAGCAACATTAATAGGTATATCCATACAAACTTTTGCATTTATAATATTATAGTAGAATGTGAAAATAGTTAAACTTCCATTTAGTAAGATGTTGAGTAAAACATCTAAAAGGCGAAACTCGAGACAAGCGTTGTTTGGGAACTTGTTTGCGAACAGTAACTAGAACAGACTTGAATGGAATGATTGCACATCGTACACTTGGAGACTGAAAACAGCTTTATTCTAAATAGGGATATCTTTGACCTGTTTTCGTAAAGCTGTTTAGTACCAGTATTCCAGGAATTACGAGTCAAAATGCACCAATGCCCTTGAAGTTGAACTTTATAGGTTAATTAATTTGAAACATACCTTCTTTCTCTATTTTGAATAAACACAACAAAAATTTAAAACCTTGAGATCTAAACATGGGTTATGGTTTTTTTTTTAATATACAAAATTATCAATTTTTCGAGATCTGATAGTTTCAAATCTTTTGTGTTCAGGTTCAATGTACGAACACAATCTCAATTCAGTTGACCTCCTTTATTTGTACGAACTGTTCCACTGTAGAATATAGTCTTGGAAGCAGTCATGGAAATGCCTAGCAGTCTAGCACTTTCTAAACCAGAGCGTTAAGGAATCTAGAAGGAAACTTAGTGGAATGAAAGTTTCTGGACACAATAGTTAATGTTCAGAGCAATATATATTCACGTAGTAGCGTTAACTCATGGTTAAACGCGTTCTCTGCTGTGCTTTACCTTGGTTTGCGAAATAGTAAAATAGTCTGAACTTGGGTATACAGTACTAGCAGCACGTCTCGGCTTTGTACGGGTGTACTAATGAAACTTTCGGGATACAAAATAGCCTATAACCATCCCGCAGTCCATTCTAAACATCAAAATGCTTTGCAATGGTGCATTTTCATTTACCGTTTCGTAATTATTACTGAAACTAAAAAATACCCTTTACAAATGTAGCCTTTGTATTTTAGTTGTGAGTTTATAATATAACTTCAATCAAATTCACAGTCCTTTGTCCGTGTCCTTTGTCCACTTGTGCGCTCTATCGTGTGAATGAATACGGCTTTCAACAAAGATAAGATGGATTTCTCAATTTATGAGAAAGATTTTAGTTTTTTTGGTGCAAATGGACAATAGATTTGTACAAAATACAAGTAGGTAGGTACTAAGTCTTCTTATCCCAAACTTACAACGTATTATGTGATAACCAGATGACTGATTTATAATTGAAGTATATTTTTATGTGAAAACATAAATACATGTATGTTATGAATAGTGATATACGAAGACCCGGAACAAATATCTACAGAACATACCTACAACGTTTGTCACGCAGCGGTAATCAAACCCGCTGCGTCTTTGTCGGGTCGTAGGTCATTGCACCACATTGGTCGTCAGATATCTCTGATGTTTTCAAATGCGCATTTAAAAATAATGTCGCTTGTTCTATTAACAACACCAGTAGGAAGATATTACGTAAACTTGTATCCAAATGAAAATAACACAAATAGATGGTTGTTTTCATTCATAATGTTATTGCGAAACAAGAAGACACAAACTTGTGAACAATTGAAATCCACACAATTCTACCACGACAGACAAGTTCAGCTGGTACAAAATTTTTACATAACACTTCAAATTTCTCAGAAGAAAAATAAAAATGTGATAAGATTCAACCCACATTAGAATAAAGATCAGTTGTTTGGGAAAGCACCGGCCCACTTACGATCGCGTCCGTACCGGATGTGCTTCTGATGGGAACACAGAATTGAAATCCAATTGAATATGTTATCGTGAGTTAGCTATTCCTTCATTACTATATGCGCGCTGCCAACCATTACAGTCGGCATTAGCGCACTTTCAAATGAGTTGGATAAAAAGTGGCTAGGATCCGTTAACTTCCTCAAACTTGCTAAAAGGAAAAAAAGTCTGAGCCCCTGTTATGTTTTCATTCTTTGTCTTTGATCGGTAACTTCTTTACAAAGAGATTTAAGCTGTAACAATGTAACAATAGTACTCGAACAATACGGTTCTACAAAAACAATTTCTGGGAAAAACTTACTGGGAAAAGCGATTTCATCTTCAGGTAAAGCAATTCGTAGAATTTCTACTTTGTGTATAGCATGAGATTTTATGTGAGCACAAATGTCCGTATAATTTATTACAGCTCAATTAAGACTCGGGGCTCTTTGTATTAATACTCTGCAGTAAAGCTTTGGTTTGATAAAAACAAAGCTGTTAATATAATGTAGCTAATGAAGCTGGCTAGTAAGGGTCGGAAAATTCATCAGCTTAATAACTTGGTAACATATAACTCGATCAGCGCATGCCCTGCAGGCAAATATCATGATAAAAAATACAGCTACCGTACACCGCATGTTCTGCACATGCTAGTTTTGAGAATTGTTGTATCCTGCTGGGCTACATTTCTCAATACGAGTATAAGTATGATAAAAAATACCTCATTATAACATCGTTAAACTTAAGCCAAGTTCTGAGCGGTCACAACATGGATGGGTGACCGCACTTCGTGCTTCGGAAGGCACGTCAAATCGTCGGTTGCGTCGTCAAAAGTCGTCAAGCTATGATGGCAGACTCTAAGCAGCCTCCGTCAACAGAGTTGGCCACTTGCTCCTACGAACTTACTTTATTATGTGCTATTCGTGCTTGTTTCATTAAAAACTACCCAGTGTGGTCAGTTATAAAACGCAGCGTCAGCTCTCTAGAGTTGACAAAATATAAAAGATCTGAAAGCGGGAAAAACTGAGATGTTTGTTCAGCAAGTTGGCACCGCTCACTAGGATATAACCTGATTCGTGTTTTGATCGAAAGTCAAGTCATGGGGCAAGACAGATGTTGAGAAATTGAAGCACGACTCAGGAGGATATGTTCTGGAGTTTCGCGCAGTAATGGGCGCAGCCAGGACTTGTTGGGGGCTGTTGGAAATAAATAGTAAAAAAAATAAACTATTGGTATGTTATTGTGAGCTGGAGATCGATTCTTGAACACTTTTAAAACATGACGCTGTAAGAGATTGCACGTTATCTAGCTTTTGTTTTCTGAAATCTATAGAATTTTTCAAAATAAGAACGCCGAGACGTGCCGCGTTAAGACATGGTTATTTTGAGAATAAGGGGGCTGGTTTGAGTTACACATGTTGTTTTGATGGTATAGAATTATTCAATTTCATTTTTACGATAACGTTAAAGACATTATAAAATACTAATTTACCTTATCAATCAGTTCGTTTTTCGATAGAGAAGATGCTTTGATGAATGAAAAAATCGTTTACGGTAAATGTTTAATTTATCGTTAACGATTTTTTTTTAAATCTATAATATTTATTCATCTTCGACGCTTTAATGAAAAGGTAAGTTGTGTTCTTTTATATTTATCGTTCTGGGACTATACAAATTTGCTTTTCTTTATATACCTAAAGGTTTTAGCCATTAGAAATGGTTCTCGATGTTGTCAGCTGAGCTCTGTTTAACGAGCGGATCGCATGTTCTTAACCTAACGGTAAAGCTATAGCTAATCCAATGATTCCTCTGACTTTAGTTTTGTAAATGTGTAATTACTCTGTTATTTACAAATTTTTCACTTTGAATACTGAATCTATTGAACAGATACACATTTCTTGCGGTCATGTAGCATGACCGCCTGATTTTTCTTTTCACTTCAAGGCTGCTTCATTTCTTATGAAGCATGGGCCATGCACAAACGTGCGAATAAGATAGCATTACTTTTAAGAATAGGTATCTATATTAAAAATAATTAATTTTCATCAAAATGTTCTGTTTATCTGCCCCAGTGTTTGCCCCTTACAGCGGCCCTGTGTACTATTACTTATTCTGTGGTTTGGTGAAGCACGTGACCGCGAAGTTTAGCTCGCCTCACCCTTATCAATCAGATGGAAACTATGCATTGCTTTCAACGCTAATTCTTGCCAAATAAAGGTTGCTATGCAAACTGACCGTATAATACCCGGTTATGGGAACTATTATGATAACAAAGTAAAACGATCCGGTTACCCCAGTTACAACCGGTAGATCCCAGAACCTGATCAAAGCGTTTTGGTATCCTTGGCGATGTTGCTACAGGAAAAGATTGAGACTGTGGTACATATGTAGTTATTTTCTAGGAAAAGGATATATTTTTTCAGAAATCAAACGCGTCTATCGGCGTAAGTGAATGACTAATTAGTTTATACACTTCTTTGTTTCACACTATTTTTGTACAACACTATTAGGGCATAAAGTATGTTACTAAATAAGCTACTACTCACAATTTTAAAAACTACTTTTTAGCCTAAACATTAAAGAGATATCCATTGTTATCCCTAAATTGGGTCTGTGTTTTGTCTAGGACAGTACCTATACCTGCAAAAAGCGCATACTCAGCATTGTATGAATATGAATGATGATAACTATTACTCTTACCTCGACCCTAATACCTAAACTAACTGACTGGAATATCTATACTATATTATTATAGGAGGTATGTTGGTTTGTTTGTTCTTTTTTGACGGAGGTCATCTTTTTCTAAAGTTTGATCACTGATGTGTAGAATGAGCTGTCGGGATAGTTATAGGCTATTTATCCCGGTAGTTTCATTAGTACACCCGGGCAAAGCCGGGACGTGCTGCTAGTATCAAATAAACTGACCAATGTAAGACTACTATTCAGATGTAGATCATTCCGCTTGCCAAATAGAGAGAGATAGTACGATTAAAGTTCTATCGTTTTGAATACTACTTTTAGAAAGCAGGAAGAAAATGTTCGCGGTTCGGTTATTCTTTACACCGAGAGGGGGTGAAATGCCAGCAAACAAGCATTGCATACTATGTATACTTTGTACCCGACGAGCACTTCAGCTATGCTTGTACTTTTCTAGGTTGTAAGACTGTGAACAAGTAAGAGAAATATTACTAAGAATATTTATTGTAGGTAATACTAGAATTTCATTTACAGCTGTGTTTATGTAAAGGGTTAGCATCAATTTTAATACTTACATTATGTTTTCAATATTTTTTTCTTTGTTCGACCGATTGATCTTTGTGACAACTATCGACTGGCTTAAATTCGATGGTGAAATGAGTAATGCTCGTATTCAGAGTTCTTATTAGTTCGTTCTTTTTAATCGTGTCTCAAGCGGTGAATTACTACTCAGTTACAAAAAATAAAAAAGTAGGTAATATAAAAAGTAGTAAGGAAATATTTGAGCCTGAGTGCGGACTCTGAATACGAGAACTCATTCATAAAAACAATCGTTAGTTCTAAAATGAGATAAATTATACTATTATAGTTACAAGAGACCACTAAAACACGCATTTGAAACAAAATGCCCACATCCCGCAGGCATTTATAACACAACTTTAAAACACCCAAACACGCTCAGACGTCAAAAGATCCATTGTTGTTAGTGCCCGCAGCGAATTCGTAGCATCAAACAAAAGCTTGTACTGAATATTTTGGATTCGCCATGTTTCAGTACCATTTCAGTACTTACGCTGGACGACTACACCCAATGGGTATCATTCAATTTTCATCTAAAATATGCAATAGTTACTGATATTATTGACTAAAAGATCGTTAAGTTATATTATGTATGTCATGCTTTCACGTCTCGGGACTATGGAGTCCCGGACCTTTGACAGGCATGCATGGGGCCGAAGCCAACATTATATTTTAAGTACCGTAAATTTCTGTAAACTTGTTTTCAAATCACGATAAAACCAACAACAAACGCTTAAAAAGTAGGTAGTTGGTTGATGGTGTTTTGTATAAATTTTGTCTACTAGTCTTTTGTTTCTCTGGCAGTTATAATATTTCAAAAGCAAAGTTCCACTAACATTTCAGCCTTATCTAGGCTGAAATGCAGACACAACATAAGAAACTTAACAGAAGTTCAAAACAACACATAATTTAGTCAACTACCACCCCAAAGTTATCTACATATATTATGTTATCCGACCGCACTTGCCGCATTTTAGGAACATATTTTCATAAACGTTATAAGTTTACATTATTTTCCACGGTACTGATTTATATAAACAATTAAATAATGTCTGACCACCAACAATCTGATTACGTATCTGGCGACAACGATAAATATTGTGCAATTTTTGCTTCCAAATCGCTAATTAGTATTATCTAAGAACGACAGCACGTCCGTTTTCGTCTTTATGTAGGTACGTTTAGCAATCGGTCGCGCAACAATCGCACAAGGGTCACAAATATGTAATAGGCCTGCTGAACCTTTGCTTGTAATGAAACTTGGCTGGTGGATTTATTTTTTCTTGATCGATACCAAAAATGGCTTTATTGGATACCAATAAAACTAAACGAGACTCGTCAACTCAGGAAAAGGCACTCTAAGTGACTAGAATATTACAAGGGATTTAACCGGCATCGCCTTTAGACATCATCTATAGGCAAAAACAGATATTACAGTGTAAATGGGAAATATTCCTAATAGGGAACCCTATTTCCGAGGAAAACCAAAAGGTGGTAATATTGTGACGTAACAAGCACACTTACGTCATCACTCATCGAGTTAGGAAATCAAATTAGCAAAACTTCCGAGGGAAACTGTAATCGAATCGTAGATAATACAATATTACTACATCATTTAGATACCATAGATTGTATTACTATGTATGTTCCTTAATATATTAAGAGATATGACATAATAGGTAAGATGCTCATCATGATTATAGAAGAATGATAATTTGTATTAATTAAATGTTATTCAGGAAAATCTTCAAAGAATGAAGCAAGTATATCTGATAAATATTGCATGTATATTCAATAACGGCTGCTATGGCAGAGGAGAAGAGAATAATGTAGTGTGCCAATCCCACGTGGAATGATGACAACAACAATAATTAGAATTTAAACCACAGGAAATAAAATTTTCTAATTCATTTTAGCTCAAATGTTACTCGTATAAATTCAGCGAAACTAAAAGCGCTGTTATAGCAAAACATTTGCGCTCGATCCGGGATCGCAAACAAAGATAATTCGGTTAAAACGCCCGAAAACACGTGCAAGACACTATTTTACCTATGTAGCGTAAGTTTAGACATTTTTACTGTGTTGCGGTGCCGCGGAATTAGAGGGAATAAGTAGAGTTTTTGATACTGATCAAATACGCCTTGCAGCGTTGCGATTGTTTTCCCGAATTCAGAATTACGCCGAATTCTGAAATTTTTAGGTCGCCTGAAGGCATCTCTGTCATGACTCCGAAGCCGAAAAAGCAATGTTCAGTTTTAGTTCAAATTTAAATTAACATCAAATATTTCTAAAATTTCTAAGAAAATCTGTAACAAACTGCACAATCTGAACTTGAGCACAGTGCTAAAAGGAAGCAAAATTATGTAGTCGACGGCACAAAGAGCCATAAAATCACGAAACTGCGACCTGAAAATCCTGAAATTTGTCTTTCTGAACTCTGTATAATTTCGAACGCCAACCGAGCCACTTCCACCCACATTATGTGTTCCGTGAATGAAATCCTCTTGGAAACAGAAATAGGTGAGCGTGTCTCCAGTTCTCCACCCGTTATCGCACAAATCTTGACAAACTGCCGGCTAGACAAAGGAGACGCTTCAATATTTTCTTATTTTTATTATGATTATTCTTTTTGTGTGATAACATCAGCTGTTTTGTTGAGACCCTATTAAAGTAAAAGGGTTTGTTTACTCTTATTGTGAAGAAAATGTTATACATTTTACTATACAAACAAAACATAATAAACGTTGCATGCAATAACATAAATTAAAGCTAGCCAGGCCCGACAACTTAAATGTGCATTTTATGTACTTTAATTTATTTAAATCAATTATGTGTTTGTATTTTGTTGTTACTTTTTTCTTAGGCATGTGATCATTTGCTTAGCTTTGATAAATTAAAGTGCGAGATAAAATTGGAAAAATAAAACCTCTTACAGCCTGACACTTACTTCCAAAGCTAAATATTATAACATACAGGCTCAGTAACGCATAAATAAACAGAGAGTGACAATGAAAAAGGCAGCGATCGTGAGAGATCGAGTTATAAAGTCGTCAAGCGGGCGGCGACCCACGATGCTGCATGCTCAATGGGCCAGGCAAAGCCGGCTTCTGAGCAGTAGCCGCCTGAATTTTGAACACCTACTCAAACGAGTCGTCTCCAATCAGGATTGCTCTTAAACACGACAAACGATAATCGTGGTTCAACTTCAGTTGGTTATATTTTTGTTTTCAGTCGAAATAAGCTGAATTTCGGAAAAACTTACGATGTTTTTTGGAGGAAGATTCGTTTTTTGAAGAACAATATTTTCAATCAGGTATCTAACTTAGAGTTGAGCCCATTTTTGCCGCGCCGGACAACGAACCCGCAACCTCCTGCGACTCAGGTAGGCCCACTAAACGGTGGAGCAACAACTAAGGCAATTCACGGTATCAGAAAGAAAGCGCCAGGAATAATAAATTAACAGTTATTTCCCTGTTCTTTTTCATTTCAAAATGTAGCCAACAAATGAAATATTTCATACAACTGGTTTTAACCTTTGACGCTGACGCCTCGGCAGGAAATAGTAATGGACATATGCCACGCTTGTGTCAGTTTCATGCAGTGGGATTACTTATGCGGAGATTGGACGATTTAACACGGATAAAGTTTAAAGTACGCACTAGATTGGCAAAGTCGAAAGTAGAGTCACGAACTTTAGTCATACGTGCTCTCACTGCGCGCTACAAATCTAAGTTTAAGAGCTAGCAAATTGAAAATAATATAAAATGTTCAGTCAACGTATTTAATGTTCTTATCATTTACTAAGATGATGAATATTTTTAGAATTAGATATTACTATGGTTTCTTAATGGATATATTCTAGAAGATAAAATAAATGGGCAACCACTAGAGTTTTAACAATAGCGCGCTTTGTTACTAAACTTTGGCGAAGGCGGGTTTCCAAATTACATACTTTCGAATTGACCAAAATAGCGTATGTAGATACGTTCCATAAATGTTTCAGTGCCCGGTCTCGAATTCTGCGGGCAGCGGGGCGGCGGCGGCGCGGGTAACGAGCGGGTAACGAGCGGGCAAGGAGCGGGCACTGACAGTCACCATTGCCAACTATGAAACTTCATAGCTAGTTCTAGCAATTTTTATACCCCCATCAGCAACTATTTCAATAAAATTGTAGCTAGACGATTGATCAATTTTTCTAGCAACTTTCCACTAAATCAACCATTCAAGCAAATTATTTTGAAAAAAGACGTCAATGATTTTTTATATTTTGATTTAAACTAATTCTAAATCAAAATCTAAATCTAAATCATTTATTTGCTTTGAATATGGTAATTTACATACAGGTGTTAAAATTTCATTAAATAGTTCATAATACATATTCAGGTATTTGTCATAATTTCATAACATGCAAATAATATATTGTTAAAATACTTTATATCAATTTAGCTACGTATCTATTAGGTACCTAATTTATTATTAAAAACTTTCATGTCAAAAAATTTCAAAACAATCATAAAAAAACATATTTTCAACTGCAAAAACAAATAAACACTTTTTACATAAGTACCTAATATATAACCGACCACAAGTACTTATGCAACAAATCTAGACGTGATGATGATGATGATGATTGATATGGTTATCTGGAAACTTTTTGCAAAAGATATAGCTACTAAGATGATGGTACAGTTGGCAAGACGGACTGATTACGCGGCGTAGTGTTGTACCTATTCATGGTTCAGGGGATCGAGCGAGACTGAATTGAATCCATACAATTAATTTTTTTATTTTTGCTTAAATGTGAGAGTTATTGTTCATCTATACGTGAATACTTAATGAACCAAACAAATTGTTCACACGAAAAACATACAAATGAAAAACGAAAATCAAAATTGTTGTAATTAAAATGGTTTTAGTTTCGATCTCTTTTTAATTTATCTCTTTTTAATAGTTATAATAGTAATATTAGTTACATTTCTAAGTACTTAGGTACTTTATCAAAAATATCGAACCAGGAATAGAAAATGAGATTTGGTATAACTATCCGCACAACACTACACAATGATGACGCGCGGACTGTCAGTGCCCGCTCGTCTCCCGCTGGTCGCCCGCTCGTCGCCCGCTCGTCGCCCGCTCATTGCCCGCTCATTGCCCGCTCGTCGCCCGCTCCCGCCCCGCTGCCCGCAGAATTCGAGACCGGGGCCTCACTCCAATTTACTCAATCAAATCATTCATCCTTGTATTCAATAGCAGAAGACAGGCGTTATGTGTATAATAACCTAATAACCTCAAAATGTTTCATGACAAGACGCAGTTCGCGCTGAAAGTCAAATGGAAAAGCGTATACATCTCTTAATGTCTGCCGCGCATGCACATAACGTCGTGTTGCAGAATTTCACACGTGATGATAAATTTACAGCGATCCACTATACGCCTGGATTTATCTTATATTCAACGTAAAGTTCAACTTCATAATTTTTGCTGCGGTTGGTTGGCGCTGGTTCTTTTATATCGCCTTTTTAATGTATTGAGAGCACATTCCGAATTCAACTGCACTTTGTGTGAACACTACTGTAAGTTTAATTTAATTGGTTTTCGTACTTCATACCACGATACAAAGAACAAAATAATTACGAAAATGGTAATCTACTCGTTAAGGAATACTATGCTTATAAACCGTTTAAAGTGACTAAACATATTTTTGTGAGCCTACTGCATCATTTTTATTACAGCACACACATTCTGATAACTCCTGGCATTTCGAATTAATTTATAACTGAGCACCATAAACATAAATACTAAGCCAATACCTGGCTCCTTGTCTATCACTAGGTGACCTCTACTAAGCGGATTTGCATGCGATTATAATTTTACTAGTTTATGAGTGAAGCCCCACCCTGTTATGAACGGCTCTTTTTATAAATTACAAAGTATGTAACCGGCTTTCTACTAAATTCGTAAATTCCTAGGAAGTTACGTAAATATTCCTTTTATTTTTCAAGAACTTAAGATTATTTAATGATTCATTGTCTAAAAGAGAAGTCTTTACGACGCGACGTATCTCCTGAGTACAATTCAGTTTACCTAAATACCAATGTAACTTTAACTTCATCAAACTTTACTTTTATAACCTACCTTTATAAAACTTATCTGTATTTGTCCAGTTTTAATAGCAACATAGTTAACAAAAGTTTAAAAGTTTAAATAACTACAAGAAACGCTCAACGATTCATTAGTGGTACGTAAGCAACTTTACAGCTCAAATCGTAAAGTTGAGCTGAGCTTGCGCGGGATATCGATGAGATTGTATCATTTACATGATACAATTGAAGAGATGAAGAGAGATGATTAGTTAGACAACTCTAGAACAACAAAGAAGTATCTAACTATAAGTTTTGGACACGATGCTTAAAATAAAACAATTGACAATGAAAAACATCATAACAAAATTAAGTCAGCACGAAATACATCATTTTTACATTAATTTACTTGAAACTTCAATGGTTCAACTAAGAATCATGGCAAACGGTCTTTATATAAGATAGCTATACAATATACATAGGCTATCAAAGATAAAATAATAGATAGGGATTTGCGGGATAGCAGGATTGAAAATTGAAATCCAGCTGGTATTACTATTCAATAATAATGAAGTTGACATAATTATGATTCCGAGTATTAGTAGAATGACGAGGGTTCAATTCATTGATTATTGACATTGATATCTGTCATATCGCTCTTGTGTTAATTTGATGCGATTGTTGTGATTATTGTGGTAATAAAATTTTAACATGACAAAAAAATTGCAAATTACTTGACAAGTGTACTTTACTGCCAAGCCATAGTTAAATGAGGAGATTCTTTACCACTATCTTTCCCTTTTCATTTGTAAAAAAAGCGCCCAACTTGATTATTCAGCCATGTCGATGACCTTTTTCTTTCAGAACGACACAAGTGTTATAAAAGAAATAGAGGTCAGAATACATTGAGCGAACCTTGCAGTACGAATTATGATAACCAGAAACAGTGTGCCTGCATATTATTCAAATCAGGGTAATATAAATGTAGATAGGTATATAGGGTGTTCGTTCCTGTCAGCTGTCAACATTTCAAACGTTGCTGACTCAAATTATTCGGAACGCTTTCCAATTATATTTTAATCCGCTTATCGCCACTTAGTGGAATTAAACAGGATTTGTACTTTTTCATCTGAAGCGGCAGATTTAAATTTGTCTATTATTTTATCTAAGCCCTTTTAGTCAGACATCAATTCAATTAGTCTGTTACGTTTTGTCCTAGATGTTTACTTTCATTTGTTTAATCTGTTCGTCACTAACAGTGAAAACTGCATCTAAATGATAATACATACATCATTTTGCTATTTTAATTTATATTAAAATAATAAATCTTAACCCAATGCAAACTTAAGGGTAATTGATTGATAAGTGCTATTTAAACAGTGTGGCAACCACGAGATACCTGTAGCTTGCTTGCATTCGTGCTCCAAATGGCAATACAACTACAGTGCACAAAAGCAGGATCGGTACTTGCACCACACGGTTGTAGGTTGTAATTTAAAGTTACGATGCAAACCAGAACAACTAAAGTGCTAGTACCTACAAACTTCCGCATATTCTATGCTATGGACCATTTAAAACCAGAAGTACAGTCTCGTACATACCATTTGCAACACAATAATAATTCAAAATAATAAATGAATTGTACTTTTTATTTGAATTGAAATTTTTTATCACTCATCCACTGAGATCAACGAATTAAGTTCTAATACTAGAAAGGCAAAATTAACTTTGACTTATTAAATATAATAGATTAGTGGTTTGGACAATACAGCCTAAACCTTTGTTTGAACCGCTGAAATGCGATAATACCTATTCGCATAAAGCAGCAATTTGGAGCAATTTAACATTCGTACCACCACATTCCTAGCTCCGCAGTTGTTTGTTGTCTGCTCGTTGCCTTACTGCGGTATGATGCGATGAGGCATAATCATTGCCAATTTTCCTGGTTACAATTGCTTCACACTTTATCGCACGAAGAAAAACACAAACGCCATTTTTCATTTTCCTCCACCACACCACAGAGTATGAGTAATTACAAAGTAGTTCACTCACTCACTTCACTACCCAATCCTTTTTTCTCTTTTTTGACATTTGAAATGTATCCCATAGAATATTCTATTCTACCCAGCCGGTAACACCCACTGCTGGGTAAAGGCCTCTTCTCTATCACGCCACTCTTGGCGATGTTGTGCCATCCGGATCCACTGCTCTCCTACCGCCCTCACAATATCGTCCGACCATCGGGCAGGTGGTCTGCCCCGAGGCCGCCGCACATCTCTTGGCCACCATTCGGTAACTGCTTTGGTCCATCGGTCGTCATCCCTTCTGGCCAAGTGTCCCGCCCATCTCCACTTAAGCCTCGCGATCCGTATACCTACATCCTCGACTTTTGTGCGGCGTCGGATCTCGACGTTTGGTATACGGTCCACGAGATGGATCCCTAACATGGCCCGCTCCATGGCTCTTTGAGCAACCCTTATGGCATACATGTGCTCATTTGTGAGAGGCCATGTTTCGGATCCATAAGTAAGAATAGGCAGAACACATTGGTTGAATGTCTTGGTCTTCAGACATTGCGGGATTTTCGATTTGAAGACGTCTTCCAATTTCCCAAAAGCAGCCCACCCCAGTTGGATACGCCTAGAAATTTCCCTCAACTGGGAGCCCCGGCCATAGAATATATATTTATTTTATTTTTAACAAGTCAAGTCACCTCATCACTATGTCTCTTTATTTTTCTGTCAGTGTCACTTTATATCATTTTTGTGTGTTATGTCAATTTGCCGTTTATTTATTTTTATTTTTTTATCTTTATGTACATTCTTTTTAATACCTCGTCCCTGTCCGTAATGCCACTAGGGTACGGTCTGAAAACCAGCGCCTCCTCCTTTGGAGTGGCAATTTGCTGAGACCGGACCCTTTTGGTACAATGTTTGTCTGCTTTTGTGTTACCTACTACCTACTATTTTATAATTTTTTGCTTAGTGTATTGTTTTCTTTTCTGTGTTAGGTATAAGTATATTTAGTTCTGTTCTGTACCTACTTGTACCAAATAAACGCTTTATCTATCTATCTATCTATCTATTCGAGGCACCCAATGCTTGGCTTTGTTTTTGTTCAAAAAGATTATTAAATGTCTATAGGGTGATATAACTAATTTTAAATTTTCTATATACAAAAACGTAACTAACAAAATGACAATAGCTAATAAACAACGCAGAAAAAATAACATCGAAGCAAACCAAAACTTTGATAAGCACTCTTATCAACAAAGTTCAAAGTTCCAAAATTGCTCGCATACCAGTTCTGTCATGTAAAAGGTGTTCCGGAAAGTATCCACGTGAGCTGTCAGTTTATGCGATACTGATTAGATTAGCGAGAGCGCGGCGCGGGCGTCCGCTCGGGTCGGAGGAGCGAGCAACACTGAGACCCCCCACCGAAGCCTCCATCCCTCACAGGATCCTCACTCCACAGGGTACCTGCAACTCGCCGTGCAATTGCGAAACTAGTGACTCCAACTGCTCCTTTGCCAAGCGCTTATTAGCATAAAGCAAATTAAGATGCACAGCTTCGACTCGGAATTCGGCGCTGGCAAGCGTATTGGTAAACGTTATGCGCGATTAGTTTGATACTGTTTGTTTTCTTAATTAATTGCTTTTGCAAAATAAACTTGATTCTCATTTACTTCTTATAATTACCACAAATATTGCGGAGGAACTACACTTACTTTTTCTGGCTAAGAAAACATTTTTTTTGCAAAAGATATTTTTAGCTTATAACTTTTTTTTCATAATAACGCTATTTACCTGTGGAAAAAACCCAAGACTTATGGAAATATAGCAGTAATTACACCGTAACAGTGTTTATTTGCCTTCCACGCCCTGGAGGGCAGGAGCGCCCGGCGCCTCCCACCTTTCTAATAAGGCTTTGACACCACACCACGAAGAAAAATATAAAACAAATTAGGAAAATAATCACATTTAACACAAAATTTCCACTAGTTACCTGCATTATAATACATTTCATATTGAACTTTTTTTTTTATTGAATATAGAGAAAACCAAATTTTTTTTTAAAGTTTTTAAACTAGATGATGTCATAAATCTTCAAATCATGGTAAACATCCCGATTAAGGTGTTAACAATTTAGTTTTTCTTTAAATTTCTAGTTGGCATTTAATTTAATAAATAAATAAATATTAAAATCTCAATAAATAAATATTAATTTAGTAGGTACATAGTTTGAAAATATTGTATTCACGTCTATTCGTTACCGGTAAATAAAATAAAAGGACAATCGTCCTTAAAATTAATAGATTTTCAAGTTGATTCGTTCATCTGCCTATCAATAGAATTGAAACCAAACAAATAGCCTATAGGACAGGCATAAAACGGCAGAGCGGGCCCGCTCTTGAGTAATGCTTCATTGTGAGAAATGCCATAAAAATACTCGTAAAAATTTATAAAGCAACTCAATAAACTGTATACTTACAATAGGCTACTTGACTCATATCAAAGGAGATGTTCCAAAAATGTATGGGGGCTGGTATTAAAATATTTTGGAAAAAGAAGCAAGATAAAAACTATACGTAATTAAACATATAACTATTTCATGATTATTTATTATTTTTTAGTATTTTTCCTGCCCCCCGTTTTTCTAAAAAAAATCATTGAAAAAAGTTTTGCTTGCAACCCTCTAACGCGTCTCAAGAAAGAGATAGTGCCATACGATCTCTATGAAAATGAGTTTTTGTCTCACTCCAACTTTGTGTTTCTAATAATGACATTTTTAAAAGTTCCGTCACTGTCAACGTCAATACAAATACAATTGACAGTACTGAATGAAAAGAATGAATGATGATCGGAAAATCCATTTGATACTGACATAACGTCTCACTCAATATGACAGTGACATTCATCTTAGCCCTTTTATTGTGGTTCAGTGTGGCCGTAGTGGATGAATTTGCGACTTTTTAAATATTTTTTGTAGAAAAATCGTGGGATTAAAAAAATATGATTTTGTTCACATCCGATAGTATAAAAAATTAGGTTTCCAATTATGTTTAATTCGTATTGCTTCTTTTTTCATCAGAATAAAATACCACTTTGGAACATCTCCTTTGACCCAATAAATTAGTATTTCCTGAAGTACTTTCCTTGCAAAACCAAAATATAATAATTTCAGTTAATCAAAGTCCATGATGCTTGCATAATTTCAATTTAAAAAACGGTTTCTTTTTTTTTTTAATTGGAACGCTGAAAACGCTACGGCCATTTTGGTGACGTCATTAGTATCGGAATTATACAAATGTCACATAACTAAAACCAATTTACAGTAATGCCAACTTTTCAAAATGTGCATGTTCCCTAGACGTAAATCACGAAAATTATTGTTTTGAATACGAATGACGTCACAGCACAGATAAATCCATAGACCAATATGGCGGTAGCGTTTTCACCTGTTTTTGAAAAGTAGAACTTTTAAAATAAAATTTTGCGGTTTCTTAGGTCCAAAAAAATATGGTAGTATTTTTTTTGGTCTAAAAGAACAATTATTTATCATATAAGAGCTACATAAAAATAGAGTCAACTAGCCTATTTTGTGAGCCTCAATATTATTTGAAGTTCGCTGCGCATAAAATAAGAAACCCTTTTATAGGATAACAATATTTTATTCAGCGTAAATGTATTTTTAGTAACTTCTCATTTATTATAAAAACTCGAGATGTTAGGAAAAATTTTAGTTGGATTTAATTTTGAATTCGAAAGAGAAATAATGTTTACATTTTTATTTTAATAGCTTCAATAATTTTCTATTTATAAATCGATACCTATTTCTTGAAGGTGCAAACTTTCGTGAAAAAACTTTCGCGTTTCGAGTAGCAAGTAGGCTTATAGTTTTTCTTCGACAGTAAGTACACTAAACCACTCACAACTTGTGAATTATTAAGTAAATTTAAGGTGATATTTATAAAAGCGTATTAGTTTGTTACTGTTTTTTTTTTCTGTATTTTCATCAAAGTCTGACGCTGACTTTGCGGCAAGGCTCGGCCCGATAAAAACAAGTGTTTTCAGCAAATGGAGCGCAACCCTGGTGCCACGACGTGACGTGGCATGCACCAGCATGCTTCGGCATGCGGCGTTATACGAAAGCTGCCGAAGCACGCCCTACCGCTACGTCAATCAAAACAGACCCTTTTTATTTATGTCTTTCACGTGCGAACATTATTAGGTGTCCTTCTTATCGGAAGGTATGATTGAATTTCTGATTCAGTCGTAAGTTCATTGTGACCCAATTCAGACCCTTAACTGACAAGGCAGGAACTAATAAATAATGAGCGCTTAACAATTGTTACACGTTATCAACGAGGCTCATGTGAGATTAATATGTATAAGCTTGCTAACGTGACATTATTGATAGACCATTGAGCCAGGAATATTAGTGGCTAGTTTTTAGTTCTGTCTGTTTTTCGAATGAAACGATAAAAGTAGATATACATCGTTCGTTCATATGAGCAAATAATCCATGACTTATAATTTTTTATTCTGGTTTTTTTAACGTTTATTTTCAGTACCTTTTTACACCTACAGTAAGTAATACTTACGCAGCTTACGCTACTTACTATAATACTCGTAGTAGGCGTAGCTTTGTCATTGAGGTCCTACGACGAATAAATCCAAAATATGTATTTATAGGTATATAACCATATTAACCATACCTATATCAATACAAACTCATCAATCTTCCACAAAAATATCCGTTTTCTTTATATTTTGGGCTCCCTACAAAATCGTACCCTTATCTAAAATAATTATATCAGGAGATGTCACTTTATAACGCGTAGGCATTATAACGAGTTGCTTTTATTTTCTTTTATTATTCAACTAGCGATCCGCCCTAGCTTCGCACGGTGTTTATTCTTAAATATACATGTGAAACATGATTCTTAAGTCCCATTTCAAGATGCAACATTCTTGCCTGTTGCATATATTGACTGTCATCATGTTGTACATGGTCTTAGCAATGGAAATAGAAGTAAGTATAAATAGAAGTAGGAAATAGAAGATGTTTAAACAATGGAAGTCAAATTTTGCTTCAATTTTATTGTATTAATTTCATTATTAAATACGTACATGTAAACACACACACGTGTGTTGATAAGCTGGATTATAATCATCATATTAGATTTGCCATGCATGCTAATTGCGCTTGTAAAATTATACCTACAGTATTTATTTATTGTTTAACAAAATTAATCTTTAGAATTTCATATTAAGGGGCAATTTTTGCCTACACAAAAAGGACACTGTAGTCTGGGACATTGTTGAAAGGGCATAGGATTGACCTAAAGCATCCTCTCAGCTTAGCCGGCCATATGCACAGGAAAGACAATAGATACGTGTGGGGCTGGCTAGCCGCGGAAAACAACGGAACAACGGTGACGGAACACATCGTGAGGAAACCAAAGAATAAGTAGATAGATAATGTACTATACGTAGTAATTTCATGTTGAATAACATTTGATCAATGAGTACTTGTAATTAATGACTCACCAGTCGTCTGCGGGCGCCGGAAATAAAACGACAACTGAACTCTGATCCACTGCGGATGCGTGTTCTATTTACATGCAATCACTATTACTGATGCTTCTACTATAATTATATATCTAGGTATACGTTTTCACGCCACTTCAAACGCCTAAACAATGTCTGCAAACCATTGGGTTGGTGGCCTGCCCACACTGACCCTCTTGTGGCCAATAGTTATTTTTTGTTTGTTCATTTTCTTTCATCTTTCGCGGGTGTGTGTGTAGTCGCGGGAAAATGTGGGTGAGGTGTACCTACTTAAATAAATAAACAAAAATTAAAAACATGGGACTATGGGATATTTTTGTAAACATTATATTTTTCAATCAAATAATAGCACTTCGAAAACAGAAACATCGCAATTTAAAAAATTAAATTGTTTCCAAGAAACCTTTACGTGAACTGTTTTATTTATGAAAATTGATACAAAACCTTTTGCACTTGACCCTTGTATTTAAAATCCAGTGGTTCAATAAGTAAGGAAACGTTACAGCAGGTACTTGAGGACCTCCTTCGTAAAAGGTCGGAAGCCACGATTAGCCTGCGTTTGAAGTCTTTATAGCCAGTCATTTAGAAAGTAATGTTCCGCTCAAATATAATTTCAAAAAGACGACCTCTGCCAAATCCTGTGGTCTGTTGAAAGCTTGGTGGAGGCATTTTTGTGGTTCATAACAAATAACCAAAACCTTTCAAAACATTTTTTATTCTCTTTCCGACCTGCCAATAAAACAAGCGCCTCAGCCAAGTAAAATATTTAAATTTTGGTAATAGTAGCGAACTTTGGTGAACGATTCCAGTGTTGCCAGTACAATGGTATGAATAGTTACTAAAGTCCCACATCAATACGACAAACCACGTTTGATATTTTTATAGGAGCCCACATTATCATGAATTATTGCCAAGCAATTTAAATGTGAATAGGGGTGCGACGGTTTTATATCTCCAAGTATGTGAATATCTAATGAAATATGAGCTCGTATTTTTATTTATATCTAGGTCCTACAACGTAGGCTATTTAGGATTATTGAAACCATTTTTGAAGCATAGTTTCTTCGGATTGTTTCCGTACAGTTTTGACGAAAACTCACACGTGAAAGTGTGATATAGTGATGATTTGGAATAGAAAGGAGTGAAAGAAGTATTAATAATATTATAACTGCACTTCATTATCTATTACCTCTATAATTATGATTTGCTAGCCGTCACAATTTAAAATGTTACCCAACACATTATTTAAACATAAATTGCCTAAACCCTTTGCAAAAGAAATAAACGAATCTGGGTCACCTTGTCTTGTTTCTGAAACTTGTGACATTAAACTGAGCACCTACTTTAAGTATTGCTTTTATTACAGGTACCAAATTGTCCCTCTCTATTACTTCGAACTTGTTAAGGTATGGTTACACCGAATGGATATATAGGGCTGTTTTATAACGAAAACCCCTGGGAGCGATTCTACAAGTTGAAAATTACTTACTTATTATAACAGTCTTAATTATAAGCCCACCTATTCAAATTAACGGTTCGTGTTACGCTACGTTAAATTTGTATAAATATCTTAATTATGTTTATGCGAGGATCACAAACTTTTGGACATAATATCTATCATCATCTACATAAACTCTTGACTCAAGAGTTTATGTAGATGATGATGTGCTGTGGTTACTCAAGAGTCTTGAGTAACCACAGCACAAGCGATATAAATTTATTGTAACTTGTAGTGCCTACAACTCACGATAGCTTTTAAATTGAAATTTTATTAAGTTTATTATTTATTTTTTTAACACACGAAAAAACTTGGTGTCGGATATTAATAAATGAACGATAAAGTTTTATCCAAATTAAAACATGTAACATAGAATTTACAGATCCATATTGGACGTAGGAACGGCTGACAATACTCGGAAATAGGCAGCATTAGCCACCAGTACCTACATATTTATTTATTTATTTATTTATTTATTAGTACGAATACACCAATTACCGGGAGAACTATTTGTGTTCTATCAGTGTACCAAATGCATGTACAGTACATAAATAATAATAATATGTACAGTAATGGTGCATTTATTTCTACATACCTCTGAGAGGAATGTGTCTGTGTCTTCAAAAAACATAAAAAGGACAAAAAGTTTAGAAAGATTCTGTCTACCTCAGCTTGGCTATATTCCCAAGGTGCGGTAGACAGACTGTGATACGTTTTCATTCTCACAAATACATACCACGCTGACAAATAGTATACCTACTAATTGCCTTTATAAAAACGATACTGAAGTCAATTCATACGGACGTGTCTTTGAACTCACCTAAAAATGCAAATAACTCTAAAAAAAGCCAAGTCTAACAAGATGCCAGTTGCCACGAAATCAGAAAATTATCCAGCCATGTACAGTAGGGCATTAAACTGTTTAGATTTCATAGAGCATCTTGAAAGTTATTTTCAAGATGCACACTTACTTTTATGATTTTTCTAAAACACTTGATCCATTCAATTAATATAATTTACTAAAAATGCCCGTCTAGACTAGAGTTCATACCCTTCAAAACACAATTCTGAAAGCTTAAAATGTTGTAATAGCGTAGATATCCGAGCTAACGGACGCTAACGACTCGTCGACCGAGTTGTTAAGCCGAAGGGTAGCTTATTCTTAACCCTACCCCAAGTATCCTAAAAGGGGTCAAATTAATTAAAAATATAACATACAAATTTTAAAACCTTGTAACCTTGACTTGTTTATTAAACATTTCTTTTTCTAATTCGGTTAACCCTGTCGAAAGTTACAGAAACAAACACATTTTTGCGGTTACCCGTAACCCAGTTCGGGATGTGGGTCGGGTTGGGAGCGAGCTGAAAGGGTGCGTAACTACCTACACACATTATGATTATTATAGCAAAAGGTCCACTTTATTGTCGTTATGTTGCGTTACGCGATCATCGTTTAACGCTCGGAATCCTGCATGCCTACATTTACTGTACTGGTTCAGCGAGATTAATTTCCAACCGTAATTATTGGAAAGCGCTGAATTTAAGAGGTCAGATTTATAGTAAACTACTGTGTTAATACAACAAATTCATTCATGCTCAGAAAAACGCTTATTGCATTCCCGTGAAGCTTAAGTTTTTATCAGTTTGTTGAAGTTTGCCACAAGTTTCTGCAACGCATTGCAAACAAAATTAATCTTTGCGACTTAGATATACCGATTTTTTTTTGTAAGCATGTAATTTAATAAATAAAGGTAGATTCTAAAACTAATAAAAAGTTAGCATAAAAACAATTCATCAATTACAGTCTGGAAAAGTTACTTCCCATAAAAAAGCTTTATCTAAAATTCACATTGTAACAAAAATGGTAGGACGACATTTTTACAGCATCGGGCGAACGTGGCATTATCAGCCGATCTCCCGCAGGACTGTAAATATGGCCGTATGCGATTAGCGGTGCTCCCGGCGAAATGCGCATTACAACAACTCATACAAGCGCATGGCTTTGCCTGTTATTTGCTTTTACAAATGTTAAAAATTGGAATTACATTATTGTTAACGGTGTAAACTATTAAGCAAAGAAGGTATCATAAAATATAAATATAGTTTAGTCACGCCATCGCGGTGCATCCCCAAGTGCCGTAGACAAAAGGGGTAATCATAGATAATGTCCAAACATTTGGTACATCTTTTGTAGAGCATTCCATAAATACTGCTTCTCGGCCGTCTCTTATGATCCTTATTCATTCTATTTCGGAAATGATTTTTAGCTTTGGAGCTAAGAATAATTATTAAATTGATGTTTATATAGATATCTATCCGGCAAATGAGAATAAATAAATAAATAAATAAATTTCGACATCAGAATAATTAGAATTTAATAACTAACTTAACTCAAAGCTCATGAGCGAACTTGTAAAAGCTGTTTCAAAAAAAGCACTCAGTTAAGCAAACCGGGTTGATCGTTAAAGGCCTTTAAGTTTTATAAAAATGAACTGGTTTTTTAATGCCTATATTTTTACTATTTTAACGAAATCCCAACTAAACAAAGAATGCTACAAAAGCCATTCAAAAGTTGTTATTTGTTTGATAAAAGCCAAAATCAATCTTTGGGAAACTATTTCGTTTATAACCGTGCATTCCCACGAGTAGGCAGAGTAGGTATGGTCCAAATGATTTTTTCCGCGTCCTTTGGGGCAACAAGTTGATGAAATATTTGTTCAATCGCGTGTGTAACATAGTTTCATTTATTTCACTTCACCCTAGTCAGTCGACCGAAATAACAACAGTACAGTACGTCGGTTGTGAATCAGCAATAAATTTTATCGGATACATAGGTATTCCGTTGGATTACGGCCCGAACATTTTAGAACGGATAGCGAATTACATAAAGCTGTCAGAGTAACTATTCATATTATAAATCCTGTCTTTTTTATTGATCATACTGTGATTGGCAGTGATTTTGTTCGTTTGAGTTTTCTATAGATCGTTTACAATGATCCTTAGATAGCTAAACTGATCTAGCAAGTTATGAAAATACCGTAAATAAATTAACTGTATTATGAATTCTACAACACATCTATAAACTGCCAAAGACAATTTACATGGATTCTCAAAGTACGTACCTACCTACCTATACAAAGTAAGTATAGAGACTATACATAAAAATCTGATATTAAAAAATGGAGTTTGTGCTCGAAAGGAATTTTTTGAGGAAAATTTCCCAATTCAACGAAGTAATGAAATAGAAAGCAGGGTTCTAAGTCTTACAGTGAATCCACATAATGCAGCACCTGTTCACAGTTGGTTTGATTTGTTCGGAGTTACCGTTTTCATATTGGAAAATTGCTGAATTTTTAAATTTTGTTTTGAAACCATCGTCTTAAGAAATAATAAAAAGTTAAAAATAAAATCTATTTTTTGCTTTTAATTAATGCTTAAGTTCATACTTAATTGCAGATACTAATAGACCAATTTCCGATGAACATAGCTTGAGAAAATTTTAAAGATTTCTAAATGCTAAGTTCATAAAACCTACTAAATTGTGAATCGAATCATTAGAGATATATATTTCACCATTCACAAAATATAAAATAATATTACCTTAAACAACATTAGATACCTCTGCAATATACTCGTAGTATGATGTGGAAGTTTGTTTGGCACAATCAGCTCCCGACTATGAAACGGATTTGAGTGAAACTTGAAATGGGTACAATACTAAGCCGGTATAACACAAGCTATGTTTTATCCGGATATTGTAAGTTTCGTTACAGGAAACACAGTTTCGATTTTCTATTTCGGACTAATCCAGCGAAACTATTGTGTACCTACGTCAAAGCTTCCATCAAATCCAATTAAATTGGTACATTTCAACTGTACAATTATTCAGTTGTCAAAACACGGAAGTGAGTGAAACCGGAAGCGTCCGCAGAATCGAAAATTAACATCGACGTCGCTTCGCCTTCAACGGTCATTAATCATGGCTTCAACGGGACACCTTTTCATCATTCAATCATCCGTGACGTCATAGTGCGCTATTTGATTATTAACTGGCTACTGGCAGTCGAACAATTATTCAAACTGGCTATCTAAAGCTAAATAATTTATGACTCATATTTATTTGTCTATAATCCATCCGCAGGTTATTTGAGTAGATTTCACTTTTGTGATAAGACCGTCGATTGGATATCATAGTTATTTTAATGTGTTGTATTGGTTATCATTTATTGTTACCATGATGTGCAATAAAGTATTGGTCTAATTGATTAAAGCTCATCGGTGAATAAAATAAACTATAAAAAGCTATTTTTAATTAGTCTTATAATCCTGAGCTATTGTGTATAGGTACCACCTCATGTTTGTACTAAGCTAACTGCAATATACTAGCAGTAACTGAGCACATTCACAAACTAATTCAACCTTCATTATACAGACTTCCTGCTTCTTGAAACAGTAGTTACAAAATTGTTTGTCGTTTCACCTAGTTATCTTTAAGCCTGTTAGAGGTCAATAACCGCTGGCATTTAGACGAACTTACCTAATTAAAGTAATAAATAACTTTAGTTCATCAGGCTACAGTTTCCAAGTTTAAGACAGCACGTGTGATAGTAGGTCGATAAAGCTTAGTACACACTGTTGTATTTCTGTAATTTAGTCGCGAAGCTAGCACACTGCTGCACTTTAAAACACTGGAGTAGTGTGTACTAGGCTTAAGAGGAGCCAGGACACCTTGTATCCCATGCATTGTAAAGTGTTGATTTATGAAGGAAATACGCTAAACTCTTGAGAAAACTAGTTATAGATTAGTTCTGGTCCCAGAATAGTTAAATCAAACCCAGTTATTTATAATGATTTATTAAAGTTCCGGAATGGAATCACAACGATAACTTTTTCTCCATCTATTTTTGCACTTACATCAACAGATTTTCATTTAAGAAACTACTAAGTGTTTGTGGCTTCAATACCTACTTGAAACTTTAGCTCTACAATAATCTTTGGTTTCGCTTAACTATGGGTAGATATTTGACGTTACATACAAAATATCTATTGACAATAATCAAAGACAGATTGAGATAGCTTATTGAGATGGCCATAAATTATACCATGATCAACAACACCGTTTGTATGTAACCAGAGTGTGTAAGGGTCGTTTTCAGTGAGTATGCTTAAACGGAGAGCTCTCCAACCTTCTGCATGTTGCATTATGTATCTTCGACAACTCCCTCTCATCTGCATGAAACCTTTTCAACCAGCAAGAAATGAGCATTATTCTATTACAACGGGTAAAAAAAATATGATCATGGCTGTATCCCAAAAGCGTGATAGATATTCTCTGAGATTTGTTTCCTATCTCTTGCAATTTTTTAAAAAGAAACGGCCAGCTTTCCATAGAACCGGTAAACATTTTTACAAGAGTACTACCTTCCAAATAAATATTTAGCATATTTTGGACCTCCATGTTGCTTATATGAAATCCTTTAAAAATCAAAATACATGCTACTTTAAGTTAACAACGATAAAATTTCCAAAACTTTTGTTCAAGGTCAAAAGCGTTTCCCACTTTTCGCAGCAATAAAATTCTCTTACAAATAGAATTTCAAACACCCAACAACAGTACAAAAATACAAGAGTTTTTTCACTAGATGGGTGAATAAAATAAAATTATTTTTCGATTTGTTTGAATTTTTACATTGATTTAATCTGTGCTATTAGAAACTCTCTTTACGTTCTATTTTCAAAAAACTAAATTTAATTCTCTTTATAATAGTTTGGTGAATGAAAAGTATTTATTGTTCGGCAATCGAACTCTTTAATTTTTCTACCTTTGTATTTTAAAATTGGAAACTATAACCTACTATAACGTAGTCATAAAGGTATTAGGTTCTGTGAAGATGATTGCTCTGAGGTATTATGTATATAGAACTATAATTATATTGTACGTATTTATCTAACCTAAAATGTAGAGCAATACATCGCCACGTGACCTTACTCATACAACTTAAATTTTACGAGGATTCAGCAGGCATACATAGTATCAACCTGAAAGACGGTAAGTGCGATCGTTAAAATTGGACAACTGGGTCACGACTCGTGAACCATATTTTTGTGGCATCAAATTAGAATTAGGTGGGTTGCATTTCATTTATTTTTTCGTGAAAAATGTTGCTCGTTAGAAAAAGGAGGGTAACTCTCAGAGGGCATTTTTTAATGTTTGTGATTTATTTTAGTTCACACCTCGGTTTGAAGCTGAATAAATTATCATTTCTTTTAAACTTCTTAATTTTTTTTAGTAAGCAGACATTTGGCTTCGACCTTTCACTGATTTGGATAAAGGTCACCGATTTCTTCGTGGCCTTACCTACAATTCCTACAACCTTACGCTTGCATACACAAAAAGGTTGCATACGTAAGTCCTCTAGATCATAGAGTTTCTGTTTTGTGCCGGCTTTTGTTAGGCGTTTTGCATCGGGTCAAGTGCGGTGCTCAGAGACCGCCTCGGGGATTGAGAAAACTCTAGTGTTTGGGAAACTATCACCGTCAAAATGAGGTTTTATGATAAGAATCTACCTATGGGTGTTGTATCCTTCTAGTACGTACCCGTCTAGGTTTGCAGGTTCAGTAATAAGTCAGAAAATATATAAATTTAGTTTTAGGTATTTTACATAAAAATTACTTTAAAAGGTACCTACTTTTTAGTTTTAATTTTCTCCAAAGAATACTTTTTACACCCAAACTTGCAAAGTTTGGTTAGGTAGCTACCTCTTTTTGGGAAAGATTACGAAGAAATATTGCTTAGTCAGCAATCTCGTGACCCCAACCGACCTTACTTTACTGTTTGTGCACATATTCGTATTCTATTATTTGTTGAACTGTCTTTATAACCGTAATAAATTACCTGCCATCGTATTTTGCAGACTTTTTCGAAGGAAGTGGGTAATGTGTGTGGTCTTTTTGCTGATGCAATTACAAAGAACAAGAAGGGACTTTTACAGTTTACAAGTCAAATAATTCGACAGGATCATACTGAAGAGAATGAAATATACTAAAGAAAAGTCCTAAACTATCATTTTACGACTTCTTAACCATGTTAAATAGTTCTGTCTTTGAACCAGCGCCTCTTGTAACAAGCCACCTGTCCACCGCTACACCACCAAGGTCATCATTACTATATATGAAACATTTGTATGAGTGGGTACTGTCTAACTACAGGTTATCAATTTCTATTCACTACATAAATCGCAGAACTACCTTGAAGCACTTTCAGAATTAAAAGAACGACAAGCACTAATGGATTGTAATAATTGATTTTGTACGATTGCCATTAGAACCAATTAGTCGATAGTGGATTACTGAGCGTGATTGCGTCGCGGAAAGAGGTAGGTACCTACGTAACACGGAGTTCAAATATTACTTGGAGCAGTTAACGGAAATTGAATGTTTTCTACTATAAAATCTCTATTGTTAAGTCGAAAATAGCTTTGACTCGCACCACTAGTTTATCAATTATGTACAACTTTACTTCGATTGGAGTTTCTTGTTAACAGTCCCTAATCCTATTTCACAATTAGTTTTAATGGGATCACGTTATGATTAGTTTAATTGGTTCTACTGAGACGAATTTAGCGTTTTTTAGCTTCAAGCTTTCAGCTGGTAATATTTCCAACCGAATCTAACAAAACATCTCTATGCTTAGATCTCTTCTAAGAGCAATGTAGGTACTAGGCAGGGTTAACGAGTCACCCTAGAATATAAAAAAACTCGTAAACCTAATAACGAGTATACAATTTGCTAATTTCTAAGTCAAGGGCAAACTTCAAGGCCATCGATTATCACAGGGCAATCGATTAACATGAAGTTCGTGCCATGCAAATGTAATTTTGAAGGCCATTTTGGGAAATCTATTGAATTCAATAGCAGTATTTTTCATAATTATTATCTGCCGTTCATTATTGTATGTCACTTTCAATTACTAAATAAAACGCAGAATATGAACTACAGAGTTGTGCTCATAATCTTAAGACGTGAAATAGATTATGAGTGTTTGTATGATTTAGGGATCCTGTAACCAAACTCAATCTAACAATAGTGATAAAGTTTTTAGACCGCACAATCGTGCCCAAGAAGGTAAGTGAAGTAGTAGATGTACCGTTGTCTTTTGCCTCGTTCGTGCTGAGTAACATTTGAACGAGACAGTTGACAGAGCAATCAATGGCCGCCATTGTCGCGCCGCAAATTCGAGAAGCAACGGACCGCATTGCGTGTTTCCTCGGAGGCACTTCCAAGTATCTCTATTCCGTGGCATTTGTGTCAAATCGAACATCGATCCGCCCACACCCCGTAACAGCTACTTACTAATCTGGAGTATACTGGGTGGAAAGAGACTAATAATGATAACTATTAACTTGATAAAAGAGTACTACGTAGGTTCTTTTTCAAGTAGGTAGGTACCTACTAAACAAAATGAACAGTCATTTAGTGCAAAAATTGAAAAAAAAGAGAAGATAGTCTCTATAATAGTTTAACTGAGGCATGTAGACAGTAGACATGCGCTTAAACTTTTACAGCCAGTGTCAATAACCTATCTATCTTTGGTTTAGCTTACTGCTGGTATAGGTATATTTGACATTACTTCCATACAAAATGTGTACAATATTAACCGAAATCAAACAAAACCAGAGATAGATAGGTTATTCAGACTGGCAGTTGGTCATTCAAGATCTTTCCTAATGTCTGACTGGGGAGTCAAACATCCAAACAGGTACATTTCGCATTCAAAAATTGCAGGAGTTACAATTTAAAGTTAGAAATAGAATCATAATTAAGTTAACATAAAAGCTTTTTCATCTCAGTGTCACTAGTAGCGCTATAGAACTTAATTAAGGCCCTCGTAATTACTTGTATCTTATAGGGGAAGGGTAAGCAATAAACATAAATCAAATTAAATTTACTTAATGCAGTTATTTCGTTTCTTTTTTTGAAATTCATAAAAATGTTCCGATTTTATTTGAAGAAAACATCGTGAAGAACTTTTATTCAAGAAATTAGTAAGAAAGTCGAACTAGTAAGCTTTCTTACAGACTCGCAACCAAGGCAACGTATGGAATTTATCTTAGACTGATGGTGTAACGCTGAAAGTTTCAAAAATAAAACCTTGTATTTTTCACCCAGTATTCACTTGTAGCTAATCTGCAATACCCCAGAGTGACTGCTAGCTAATCTGCAAGCCAATTACACACGACACGATACACGACCAAATATTGTTCTCGATACATTTCACAGGGAATGAATGTGCGTTCTCGGATAGATTAGGTAGCAATCGTGGCGTAGCTAGACCCAGTAGCGGCTTTAGGGTAGTTCACATCACAATATATATAGGGGAACCGTACCTTAATAGTGATTCTGATTAGCTCTTAATTAATATTTCGCAGATCCCTAGGCCTGCACTTTAACACGAGCTATAAACGGTGAAGGAAAACATCATAAGGAAACCCGCGGCTAGTCAGCCGCACGTATTGACCATTGTCTTTCCTGTGCATATGACCGGCTAAGGTGAGAGGATGGTTTAAATGCTATGCAAGCCTATTCCATCTCAACAATGTCCCAGGCACTCAGTACAGTGTCCCGTTAAACGTAGGCAAAGATTGCCTCCTGACGCTGTTGGTATAAATCATCTAGTAGAGTAGAGATGCAAAGGTCTCGCCAGCCCAGATGATCGAGACACCCCCGTCGCAATTTTCTAGTGTCGTTTTTCGAGATTTTGCTCGTCCAAAAAAGCTAGGGCAGCGAAAATTTCGGCCAAAGCTGGTGGTGCTAAAACCGGCCCTGACTAGGCCGGGTCAAAGCGAACTGTGCATGATTACATTGTTAGAATGCAGCCTAAGCCAATAGACTTTTCGTCAACGTTTGACCATGCCCAGCTAGCAGGATCAAATTGAGCCCTTGCAATTTTTTTTTTTTAACGATGGTTGATTAGGTTACCTACGTATGCTCACAATAAGCGTTATGTCTAGTAGACTTTAGATTAATTAGTACATAAACAGATAAACATTATCGTGCGTTTGTGGTTGATTAATTTAACCCTAGTTGTTATGAAATCGTTATTGGGTAAAATAATTTACATAAATCCATCGAAAATGAGCAAATGCAGTTGACGTCCAAATAATTAGAGCATTAGTTGCGGTTACAACATAAGTAAAGGCTTTATTGGTAGAAATCATGTTATTGCCGTGTCTTTAAACTCTGTAAGAAAAACTGGCCAAGTGTGAGTCACCTGTTCTAGAGAAAAAAATTGTGGAAGGCAAGAAAACATTTTTTATTTAAGTACGGAAAGCTAAAAACAAAATGGAGGAATTTAAAAACGAAAGATAAGTTAATTAATAAGTTATTTCGTCAACTAACTATAAAATTACTAATCCTGCTACCAGCACCATGCGACTGTAGGTATTGAACAATCAATATTGTTTTTATGTTGTTTAATAGTAGATTGCTATACAAGGGGATAAAGGCATTTTTTCTATGCACGAGATGGTTTATCGCGCGAGCGTCAGCGAGTGCGATAATAGTTCGAGTGCATCGAAAAGCCTTTTCCCCGAGGTAAGCACTCTGCTTTTCATTACGAATATGAGGAAATTACCAAAAAAATTGATGTAAAATTTAAATTTCACACACGAAAATTAGCTGTCTCGCTTTTTTTTTTAATCGACTAGTTTAATATTGACTAAAAGCAGCTAACGATGGCATGGCATAGCTGCGTTCCAGATTTAAAAAAAAAATACTGACTGGTAGAATGGCTATAAAAGTAGTAGGCATTCTACCAGTAGTTTTTTTTGATGATGAAAAAATTTAAATAAATAAAATAAAATAAATAAATATAATATAATTAGTGCTAGAGAAGCACAAATTCGTGCAAGAGAGACATAATATCTAGCATCTGATTGAGTTAGAAGAACTTGAACACTTAGCATGCATCGACATGCCACAAAAGAAATGTCAAAAATGAAGTTGACATTTGACAGTTATTTACTTTCCTGCCCTAGGGCAGGAAAGTTCTTGTTTTCCCTAGGGACAGAAAATGCTACTTTGAACCCTATAATCAGGCAACTTCGTGCGTACTTTCCGTGTATGAGTAATGAAAATTAGATTTTCATTTTCGGGTTTTTAATTCCCGATGAAAAAGAAATATTATACCCATGATTATACCTATCCACCTGATTTCACAGTGACCAACAAAGTACCAATAGAAAGATCAACAAATGAAGGTTTTTTTAATAAAATGTTATAAAGCACATCAAAAGCCGTTTGCATACATTTTTGTCACAAAGAGGCTTTCGCGAATAATCTCATGTTTACCAAACCTCTCATTTTTAGTGTTCCGTAGAACCAAGAAAATGTAGAGTTGCCAAGTTGCACCACTCGGCCTGGGGCTAATCCTAAATAGATTCCACTAAATTATATAAGTAGGTACTTACCTACTTAGGTACTTATTAAAAAAAACAATGAAGTGTGCAGTAACAATTTATAACAAGCAATCAAAGACGCGCGTTAAAGTTATTAAAAATTGACATTCTTTTTTTCTGTCGCAACAAAATATAAAACAGACCTACTGTTGCAATCGATGTCCAATTAATAACGGAACCACTTAACTCCCTCCATCAAAACCCTTTACAGCTTCCCCCTCTACCTGTGTAAGCAAATTGGTAAATTGTACTGAACCCTGGTGGTACGACACGCACTTGACCTCTTTACGATGGTATTGACGACCCGTGACGCAATCTGATACGATGATGGTCTTTACTCTTAACGGTTTGAATGTAGAACGTTTCAATATAACCATGTTACTTACTTGGTTCCTTAAATTAATTTTGGGCGAATCTACATCGTCTGGAATACAATACATGGGCTACATTTTATCCATACCATGAGAGCGAAGCCGCGATCAATTTGCAGGTCGTCCCTTTATATGTTGTATGACATTTGACCATTTCAGAGCAAGAATAATCGTAGAAGCAAACCTCATTCATGAATCAAATTAAAGGCATGCTTCAGCGCATCGTGCTAAGAAGTCCCCCGAAGTTTGCGCGGTACCTAACTGAATAATGTGTAGTGGTGGCAGCGCCCTAACGACCCTCTCGCGGAGGGCCCTCGCCGCGCGTGCACTTTTCAAGTGCGCACTGTTTATGCTCCAGTTCACGCTCGCAGGTACCTGATATCGTTTGTTCGAATAAAATGGTTCAACAAGATTTGTTTTTCCTGAGAATTAAACTTAGAATCTTTGAATGCTGTAAGACATTTCAACAGTGATGGTTTTCAAATACGCAGCAGGCTTTCTGATCTTAGGAGTTCTAGATCCTTTAGAAATGACTAGAAGTGTCCAAAATGACGAGGCAAGAGATAACTTTTCACATGTAAATTTTCAATTTGAATGCTAAGCTAACTGCTTTCATTCCGATGCTTATTGTCACATTCTTTTAAACAATGTGATGTGATGAGACATACCTACCTATTGTTTACAAGAATGTGAAGGAAACTTAACACTGTTTAACCCTGAATTAGACGTAATTTGCAGAAACATTTTGGGTAAGAAAATAAAATGTGCCGTTCCTTTCAGATGTTGTAGCGACCGACACAATCTCGTATAAGTAGATAAAGGTGGGCGCTACTTTCCAAGCAATTTGATCAATACCTTGGATTGGATAGTTCTGTAGCAGCGGGCGCCGACCGTAAACATTGCACGCCTACATTGAAACGTCGGCGTCGTCTCAGAGGGCTATGTTTTATTGAAAAACTTCGCGCTCTGGAACTCCCACTTCCAATACTAACACCGGAGAGCTGTTGACACTTGTTTTGTGAAAAATAATCTCTTAATTTATCAACGTCAGGAAATAAATGCGCTTCGATCGTTGAGCAAACAGCAGACCAGCTGAAGGTGGTCTGAGTAAATCGGCCCATTAGGCAGTTAAAAGCTCGTCGCTATCGTCGGCACATAACTCAGGCGCCCGTCTCCGCGCGCCCTATAAATTACGCCTTTGTGCGAACGGGGCGTGCCCGCTTAAAATATGTACGACATTGTCTTCCCAGCACTCCCCTCCTCATATCTGCTGGATCCGCCGAAGGTCATCTAGCAGTAAATTATCTATTCGTATAGCCAGCGGAGTGGATTGCGATGTACTTAATCCTGAACTTTAATGTAGGTCGAGTCTCATCCGTGACACGGAGCAGGAAAACTAACTGCAGAATTAGGCAGGTACCATCATTCGCACTTGTGCACCATTTTTATACGAGGCAAATGTTTTGGCGTTACATAAATTTATTTAAATTACTTGCATCCAAGATAATGACATTTTAAGTTTTTATTTAGTTATGGATGTTAGATATAAAATGTTGTTATCTCGTTTTAAATATAATACGATAATGAGTCGCATTTACGATTTTTTCCTATTTATTTGAAGGAAAAAACTTTAAAATTGAAGAATGTGATAAGTGGAGTAGATGGAGTCAAATAAGTAGGTAGGTATAATAGAGTACCTACCTATACTGTGCCTTTATATTAAACACTCGTATGTACCTATACGTTGTTAAATGAGTAGATAAAAAATATTTTAAAGAGCAACAAATACCATAAGAAATATAATATCCCAGCACTACAAAGCCCGACAGAGCGTCGCCGAACATTTGTTCCAGTGTAAAATCCTTTGAAATATTTATCAAGTTCACCTGCACGGAAACAGACGCCAAACAAAAATGTGGAATTATTGTCGAAAGTCCATAACTCGCGGGGTTACGCCTCCGCTCACACACATGGGACATTACATCTGCGAAGTACGATATCTGCTTTTCATTGCTTATCCGAACATGCCGATAGATTTTATATATACGAGTATATATTACGCCTATGTTGTTGTTTATTGCAAGTTAAATTGTCACAGAATTTTATCGCAATTAAAGGCAATAAGATCCGATATCTAAATTATGTCTGTCTATAGGCGATTGATAGGTTTGTGCAACATCTAGATCATAACTTATGGTAAAAATCTTTAAACTATTAGAGTGAACTACCGTACCGTAGCAGCTACGGTTTGCTACGAGATGTAGCGGTGCTACGTTGCTTACTACGCTACAAAACAAGTTTTCACCAACATGATGATTCATTATAATCGCGAGAACATAATTGGCTTCCTACAGCTAACTCATTGTTATTTCCGATATATGTAAGCTGTTGGATCTCCAATAAATAAATAAATAAATAAATGTTTCCGAGTGAGCCAGACCGGAGCCGGACGGAGCAATACGTGTTTTGATAACACTTTAGTGCAATAGTGTTTCGGCAACACTATGTTGCATTAGCGTTAAGGCAACACTTTGTCAAGTGCTACATATAAATAAAATTCTGATGTGTGTCATGTTTTAGGCAGGTCAACGCCTTCTACCTGACTAATAAATAGAGCATTCACACGTAAAGCGTCAATATAAGTCGTATAAATAAGTGGTGTGGATTCGGCTGTTCTCATGTCATTACGCCTTAACAAGGCTTTCGGGGTCGTCGAGGCGGTGATCGAAGCTCGGTCAAGCGCGAGAGATAATGCTGCCCTTCCTTCCGTAATAACCGCACTAGTAGAGTCGGGCGCTTTTACTTGCACTACAAGAATATCCCAAACATATATACTACTTCCTATCCTCTATCCTACAATCTTACCAATGTCCTACTAATATAAATGTGAAAGTTTGTAACTTTTAGATGTGTGTTTTACTCTTTCATTCACGCGAAAACTATCGAACGGATTTTAATGAAATTTGGTATCATTTGAGTGAGGTCTCTGAATACAAGCCTAAGATCAGGTTTCATCATACCATTCGTTTTACGATACTCGTCACAACCCTACTACGTCGTAGTAGGTAACTATTGGACAATCTATGCGGGATAGATGTTCATACATTGTGTTTGAGTGCTTTATGTTCGCGGTTTCGAGGATCATACCTACCCTCATTATGTGGCTCTATTTCCTGTCGCATCCGCCATTTTTTCTTCTTATTTAGGGCTCTTAGTCGATTTTAATATTAAAAATCATTACAAGCACAGTAAATAATAGCTGCAATGTTGAGGTTGCTACTTGCTAGGTAAGTAGGTACCTAGGTATTTGTTTGGGATGCACTGTTTATTGTAGATACTGTTTAAGTACTATTTATCCCTTCAACTATAACCACTTAAAAATCACTTCAATTCGTCGCTGCGTTTTGCCGTTAAAGACAGTCTAACAGACTGACACACACACACACACTTTCCCATTTATAATATTAACTTATTAAGTAGAAATTATTAGAATAGATGTACTGTACGGTGCGGTGTCGAGTATTAAACCAGGAATCATACCGTAAGCTGCTGAAGCTTTAGAGATTGGATCCGTTTAATAGCAAGGTCTAATTATGGCGCTTACCCAACAAAATAATAATCCTTATTATTTCTTGGGAAGCGTAAGCGTAATTGTTGATAAAGTTTAAAGCTATTTAAAGGGTGTCCAATTCGTTAAAATCTTTAAATAAAGATCTTTCTTTTATTATCAATTATGATTTTTTCAGCAAAATATCAGCCGTATGTAAGCCTATAAATTGCATGGCTTTGGGACGCCCTGTAGGTATAACGGGGAAATGGGTGAGAGATTATTTTTTTTTATATTGCACAAAGCTAAAAATAATCCATTTATGAGTCTAATAAAATATTGTAGCACGCAATTTTCATTTTTGAATTTTACTCGCCTTCCTTTCAAATGTTTCCAAATACATTTTGTACATTACACAGGTACGTTTGTTTCGGCAAACAGTGATTACTGTTTAAATAAATAGTTATATCGTTCAAGTGTAATTCGGTGTGTATTTAAAGCTCTACCAAAGTAGGTTAATAGCACTTACTTGGTTTCAAGAGCTTCTTCAAATTTCGAATTGTCCAAACTTGTTTAATCACATTGTAAAATTCTGTGACCTTTAGAAAAAGTCCACTTTTATAGCTGGTAATTCACTCTACCCCATAGCGTCTAAAACCACTTCAGATTAAATCTCAATATTATTTTAAGACATTAATGGATGGCTTGATTAGCCTGAGAGTAGACTATTCATTTAATTAAAGGCCATTTCTTTAATTAATCGCTCTTAGGGGCTTCACATTTATACTAAGCTTTTCAACAAATCAAAAGAACTTGACGGACGATTGAATTACGGTGTTTTTGGATAATTATTATGTAAGGACTTGAATTTGTAACTACAATGCTGATTATTTTATACCCACGATGGCCTTGGTTTTACTCCCGTCGTCCTCATACCACCAACTCACTTTAATTTCCTCTGTGTTAACAATTGAAATGTCAAAAGGATCTTACACAATTGCGGAAGTTTATATGGAAATAAATAATAAGTATCTAAAGATTATAACACACCTTTTGGTCAGGAGTTAAAATGGCTTCACATTCCTATCCACGAGGCGATTGAAAAAAAACTGCATAGATTATCTTAAACTTAATGTTTATTCCTGGCTAGCGTCAACGTTTTCCGTCTGTAGTCCCTTGAGCGAAGCCACAGGCACATACGACACTAGGGTGAACAGCTTGTTGGCCGAGTCTTCATCGTCATTACGTCTGCGGGACAGCCTGACACGTACTCGGAAGGGGACATTTCTGAAATGATAGAGAACAGTGTTATGTTAGGTTTCACGACTGTCGATTATCACTGTTTTGTGCACCATAAATTATAGACCAGCTGGCTTATTATGACCGTCAAAAGCGATTCAGTTTAGGTCCTATGATGAACTGTTTTTGACGTAAGCTAAGGCACTGACGTAAAGTTAGAACAGTAAGAACCTATGCTGTGATGGAGAACTTGGAACAGTTTTCTGATAGTGGTAATGAATTTATTGTCCTTACTCAAAATGATACATTTACCAAAGATTGTAGTTCAGCTTATGTTGGTCAAAAGTTTTAAATTCAGTTTCCATCAATAAGTAGGTATAAGCTGAACAAAACTATACTTTGTTTGTTGTGTTTTTACTGTAAATGTTTCTTGAGTAAAAATTATTATCATAGATCCTAAATCTAGATGTTAAATACAAATACAATGCATGCCCAGGTCACGTAAAATTATTTGAAAGACAAATAGAAACATTATTCTCCACAAATAAAAATTGAGGATGTGATTTCCAGAATAAGTTTCAAGGCTTTGAGAATTATCTGAGTTCTCTACTTTGGACTTAACAACCAATGTTCTCTACTTTGGACATAACAACCAATGTTCTCTACTTTGGACATAACAACCAACCATGTAATAAAAAGTTCATAGCTAAAATTCTAATGCATAAATTACTAACCTAACGTCATACAATACTACAGATTAGAAGTGCAAGCAAAACAAACAAAAACAAAGGAAATTGTTGCTTAATAGTTATTAGTCTCTGGCAAACCTCTGCATCATTTTGGAGACCATGGTAAAACACATAAATAAGTAGATACTAAGTCAAACAAGTGGAACCACATCTCAACATATTCAAAAAGCAACATGTTTACATGCATCAACATAATTTGTGATTTTGTAGTCCTGAATGTGGCTACGACAATAGGCTATAATTATAACTGGGAAGTACCTCAAAACCAGCACTTCCAATTAACATAAACTGTTTTGAGTGAAGCATGACAAAAAACATTGAACATAACATAGCAAGTTCCTTCTACTTGATTTCCATCTAAATCACTTAAATAACTGTATTTAAACCGAATAATCACTACTTTCATTGACAGAGTTTAAACCGGCATCTTACCTGACTCCCTTTGACCAAAGGTATTTGTTTAGGCGGGTGTCCACTCGTACATCAGGAGTTCCCATTTGTTTTTCTGCGAATTTACGGATTTCCTTGATGGCGCGAGGAGCGCGCCTCTTGAAGCCTACACCATGAAGACGTTTGTGTAGGTTCACTGTGTATTCACGAGTCACAACTTCATTGATGGCAGATTTGCCTTTCCTCTCGCCTTTTGGTTTAGCCATTATGACCTGGAATTACAAAGACCCAGACTCAAAATATTATACTAATCTAATCCCAGAAATAATCCTGGATGCGATGATAAAGCGAAACACAAGTTTTAACCGAATATAGCGGAGATAATTTCGGATTATTTAAAAATTTCACACACCGTAGAAGTTTCTTGCTCGAAAAACAACCTAAAAAGAACTGTCAAAACAAGAATGACATTGTCATGTCATGTCAAAGATGTCATGTCAAGTAAAGTCAAAAGTAGGGTGTTTGCGAAGAATGCTACCATTCTAGGTTGTTTGCACTAATGTTTAAGGTTTTTGAGGATTTTGGTATACGTTGAGTTGAAAAATACTTTTATTAAACTTCAGCTAGTAGTTGATATTCAGTGGCTACGAATCCCATAGTATTTACAAGCTCTTGAAATAATTTTTTTTTACTGAGTCATTAGTATTTGGATTTGGTCACTGCAGGGCTCAGAGCAATTATCTACTGCATCCTCAATGCTGCAGGGCATCTTCGAAAACGATTAAGTTATTTTTCGTGTAAAGAAAAGTTCTCTTTACACAATCAGTCAAGTCAGTTTAGTCAACTGTTTTTATTCTGAGTGAGACTGGACTCGTGTAATTTGTTTGTGATCATCTAGCAAGATGTCATTGTCAAATTGACGGACCTCCCTCCCCTCCCTGTCAAAGAGAAATAATACTCTGTGTGTGGATTTTTTGTTTTGGTTGTGGAAATTGTTTACAAAGTTTCTAATACAAGTAAAAAACCATAAAAGTGTGCATAAATATTTAAAATTTGTTCTAAGCGTTACTGAATTACCATGTCAGAAGTCTACAAGTAAGTAATTCAGTTATTAATTTTATATACCCAAAACAAACAAAAATAACCTCACTTTCAAATTTCAGGCTTATCCATCCTATAAAATACTTCGACGATTACATATCAAGAAGTATTCGACCCGATGGGAGAGAGTACCATGAGCAGCGCAGCATCAAATTGAATGTAGACTCCATAAAAACTGCTGAATCCTCTGCGATAGTCAAATGCGGTAACACCACTGTAGTATGCGGAATTAAATTGGTACATAATTAATACCTGTAAACTAACGAACCTGGTAATAAATACAGGCAAAATACTGTGAATGAATTCCTAAATAATAAAGTTATATTTGCAGGAACTGGCCAAACCAAAAGCAGAGGAGCCTGAAAACGGATTTTTAGTGACCAATGTTGAATTGCCTCCACTATGTTCTTCCAAACTCAGGCCCGGCCCTCCGTCTGATACAGCTCAAGTCACCAGCACTATAGTATCTGATATTGTAGTAAACTCACAATTTGTCAACTTAAAAGATTTATGTATAGCCCGAGACAAACTGGCTTGGGTGGTGTACTGTGACATGATTTGTATCAATAATGATGGTAGTCTGGTTGATGCCTGCATCATTGCTTTGCTAGCAAGTTTGAAAACATGTATGTATCATGACATAAAAAGTTACATAATGTTTATTGGAGAATATTCATTGAACCTTTTACTGGTTACAGTGTCCCTTCCAACTGTGAGCTATGACGTTGAAACTGAAGAAATCAAAGTAGACCCTGATGTAAGAATACCATTGAAAGTTCAAGGACTGCCCATACCTACTAGCTTTGCTGTACACATTCTTGATAAGAGGTATTTTTTTTACTTTTCGGCCTAATACCTTCTTGCAAAATCAAGTAAGTTTGTTTTTCTCAAGGTCTTTTAAATTTTTTTTCTTTTGTAGTAATGTAATACTGACCGACCCATCAGCTTATGAAGAGGATATGTGTGGAGGTATTGGGTCAAACCTGATAGTGTGCTGCAACAAAGGATTTCTATGTGGAACACAGAAGTTTGGAGGAAGCAACTTGTCTGTGGAAGCCCAGGAAAAAGCTATGAAAATAGCCAAAGACAGAGCAAATGTTATTGAAGACGCTATCAATGTGTGCATTAAAAATTATGAAAAAGAAAACTCTAAACTGAAAAATAAATGATGTATAAACTGTACCTACTGTGTTTTTAGTTTTTCTTTGCAATGTTACAATTTATGAGAGCTTTTAGCATATTTACTAGGGAACTTTAAGGAAGTGCTTACTGTAAACCTATGTGATTGTTTTTTATGTATAGTCGACAAAGAAATTGGTTTACCATTTTTGATGACATCTCCAAGCATAGAGGAAGCAGTAAGGGGAGGAGCCATCAGTTTTATTTTCTATGACGCTAAGAAGGTCATTTTCTGCGGGGGACGTGGAACTGTCTGTCAATAAGTAAATGTCAATTTTTGTGTAAAAATCATAGTGCTTGAAGCTATCGATAGTTTATTATCGATGAAAGAAAGAAAGAAAGAAAAGAAAGAAAGAAAAATATTTATTTTGTCAAAAACGCGTTACACATAAGACACATTAAAATAAGTAGGACATTGACAAAATTGGCAACTACTCAGCGTATTGCTGCAACAGAAACCAGAGAATCTGTCGCAGCGCTGGTCTTCCGTAGCGCCGTAGGTTTATGTGTGTGCTGCGGCCCCGCAAAAAACACACATTTTAAAGTAATTTAAGGTAGGTTGTAAAAATAGAAACAAGAGAAGAGAACGATGAGTGCGGCCAATACGGTAGGTATTGGTTGTATGACAAATTTTAATGTTATTGACAAATTAAATCACAAATTGATTTGATTTTAAGCTATTGCATAGCTTCTATGGCGGGCCTTAGCGGGGTGACCGAATCCAGAAATTCTGTAACGAAAAATTCTAAACTGGCTTTGAACCCTCTTTTTTCTGATTTTTTTTATACTTAAATCAATATTTAAGCCTTTTCTGTCATCACAGCGTCTTTTGGCGTGGTTTTACGTGGTAGCCAAAGGAAAAAATTATATCTTTGTTTCTTTAATTTTAGCTTAATTCGTAAATAATCGAAATACAGGCGAAATTATTTTTTATCTTGTTTTTTGAAGTTATTTATGTAAATGTTGATAATACGATGAAAATTGAGAGGTCCAAAGTTGTATAAAATCACAACAATTTTGGTTCTTATTCATTTTTGTAAAAATCTAATGTTCTAGTCGGATTGGTTGAGTTTTTCGATTAAGCTATAAACAACACCTATACAATCATTGGCGGAAAAAAAATCGTCCTTTAATCAATTTCAGGTTACCCCTCTACTGGTGAGCTAATCCGACTGGGCTGTAAGTCAATATCGATAAGTTATTTTGAACTGTCCCTTCACTAATTTCGCTGCAGTGACAAGCAGTGTGTCCAACTAAAAATACCTATTTCCGCGATATTGTGAGGATGGTAAATATTTTTTTATAAAGTTTACCTATGATTTTAACAGAAGTTTAACAGCCAGAAGTTTAACTACCTACTTAACGTTCTGAAAGCTTACGTAGGTATATAATTAGTAAGTTGGAGGTATAGGGGTGGTATAGATACCTAATTTATTGTGCACCGATAATGATAAATCTAGATAAAAAGTAGTATTTTGTTATATGCACATTTTTCGATGCACGGGATGATTTGCAAATATTTTTTTTCAAGTGCATTGAAAAGTCTTTCTTCCGAGGTAAGCACTATCTACTAGTTTTGAAGTAGGTAGGTATGTAGGTGTTTTGTGTACCTACCTACCTACCTATTTGTTTGTTTTTTTACTCAATGCAGAAATATAATGCTTTTATCTATTATAACGAGTACGAGGAAATACAAAAAATTCTAGGAACTTTAATTCGTTTAATTAAACCGACTTGCAAATATTGACCAAGCAACAGAAGATAGAACAGCTACTTTTCAAATTAAAAAAAAGAATAAAATATAAATATAATATGCCAATAAGAGTATTATTTTTCATAATTCGGGATTCGTGCTAGATAACAAAATAAATAGGTAGCATGAATATGAGTGATGGAATAGTGCGGATTCAATCCTACGCCTTTCGGATCAAAGTCGAAGTAGCAATCCACTTGGCCAACTCGGCGGCATAGCAAAATACGCTAAAATGGAATCTGTTACGATTTGTTGGCAACATTATATAAATTTTAGTTTTATTCAAATTTAGTGCATAAATTGTTAATATTTAGAGGAATGAATACTTGCAGATGGAAAGTCACATCATCCTTTTGTAACCTGAAAGTTTCCAATATTTTAGGATATGCGAAAACTCTGCAATTTGGCATTTTATACTTATATCCTTCCGCGTGTACCGTGATTGACAAATGACGCGTAACCAGCGGCGCGCGGGGTTTTACATATGGAGAATGATTGTTGGTCCAAGGACCTTGGCTGCGGGGAAAGCATGTCAAAAATTGACAATGTCGTCTCCTTCTGAAGGAAGATAATTGCTCTGAGTCTCCAAGTAACATAATTATTCGCTACGGATTACTGAATGACAGATTCTGACGTAGCAGGTCAATCTGTCAAGCGAAAATAGCCCTTGATGTTTTGTATGTGCAAATGATATTCAGCCTTAGAGTGGTAAACCAATTTCTTTGTCGACTATACATTGCTAATTTCTAATTTTTTTGTCCATGATCATGGCGCAGTGCCGCAATATCGGGAAACTCATAAATCTACGAATCATGGTAGGTATCCCGTTCTAAGACTAAATTTCTTATGATTTAAATTCAAAGAGAAATAGGTTTAAATTAATTTTATTCATATTGGCATTTATGAAATAGGCAAGCGGGGAGTAATAGTGTTCTGTGAAGCGGATGCTCCACGCAAGACTTCCAGTATAAAAACTATTTGAGTCTAGCAACATTACTAATTCTCTTCGTGAAACAAAATGTCACATTGACATGACATGACATCTGAGGAAATGTCATGGCAATTGGCAACATTATTCAAAATGTCACCACGTCTCAAAATATCGAGCAGTGTTGTTGAGGTAATTTGCTTGAATTTCGAGTGATTTTACATTGTTTTACACATTCGCCTTGATTCCAAAAGATCAGGAATCTAGTGGTTTAACATTTAAATAAATTTGGCGTCTCCTGACTCTGTAGATTAATTAATTTTTAACCGCATACGTCACCTCGCAACTTTGTCAATTAGTTTAATTTTTACGAACTAGTTTTCGTTTCTAAATAAATCTTTCTACTTTTTCAGCGACTCTCTAACTTAGAGACTAACGAAAGTACAGGATGTCTTTATGGACTAATGTACGACGGAACTTTGCTGGTTGTAGGACTGAGTATAGAGTTATTTGAAAATGAAAAACATGCTTACAACCAGTTACTGCTCAACTTTCCTGCTGAAATTGAACTATGTGGGGTCGTAAAGTTCCAGGATGAACTATCTACTGGATCTTTGGTAAAAGAAATACTACAGGTAAACAAAAAGTATAGAAAATTGAAATTTTTATTATTTATTCTAGTTATCTAAATATGTTTCTTTTAATGTCAGTAATTGAAGTCCAATAATGAATTTCAGGCAAACTCATAAACTTTTGTCGTTTTTTTCAGAATGTAGACATTACAGACAACCCTCTAGTAATAATAATGAATGAACTAAAGGAAATCAAGGCATTTTTCTTAGTCCATGATAAGTTTGAGGAGACAAAGTATGACATACTGGGCACAGAGGAACTATGGAAACAGTTCCTACATGTGCGCCTCAACACTGTGTTGCCGTTGACTTGTGAAGCTACTATTACAGGTGTCAAGAATATGATGCAGAATAAAAGGAAAAAGGTATTTTTTTTTTTAAATTTTAAGACACCTCAATGTCACTAAAAACATCTACTTATGTATTGCAAAAATTTTCATAGACCTGGTTGTACCGCAACTTTTAAAGTGTTAAACCACACTTGGTATTTCTAAAGAAAAATTCAAAAATCCAAGGTTCGAATCCTGTCAGCGTAATACTTTTATTAAGATTTTTCAATTTTTCTTTTCATTTCAATTTTACAACAGACCTTTTTTTTTTCTTAACCTATACTGTCCCACTGCTGAGCAAAGGTCTCCCCCATTAGCTTCCAAGCTTTGTGATCGCCAACTTCAATATAACTTCATTTATGTATTTTTTATGTTGCCTGTGTTATATTTAGATAGCGTCAGGTCAAGTTGCATTCCACATAGACAACACATCAGTGTACCTGTTCGGGCTAGACTCAGATGTAGAACTGACGGGGACCAGCGTTGAAGCTAATGTTGGAGAGCTAGTAGACTCCATGAGCCCTGAACAACCTAAGAAGAAGAAGTTTAATACTAATGTTGTAGTAAGTTTTATTATTCTAAACTTAGCAATACATGCATACTATAGATGTGTTGCATAAAAAAGTGATATCATACTCTATACTAATTAATTTAAGATTCATTTTTGATATATATAAAAAAATATATTAAACTGCACTATGTATTTAATTTGATGCATGAGCAATAACAAAAATGCAATGAATAAGCATGTGCAATAATAAGCTTATGATACATATCCAAAATATAATGATTTGGATATTATAATCTTCAAATTTAACCAAAAAGTGAAACATTGTGATTTTTATTTCAGGATATTTTACCTGTAAATTTTATAATGAAAGCAACAAAAGATATCCTATCAGAGAAACTTTTAAAAACAGCTGTGAAAATGATGACAACTCAAAGAAAACGTAAGTTATCAAAGGATCTTCAGTTAATTCGAAAGATGCAACACAGATTCCATTATCACTAGCAGCCCGTCCTGGCTTTGTATGTACAAATTGAATGTATGAAGAATGTAATGAGAGTGAAAGAGGTGTGTCAGAATCGTAGCAAGTGGAGATCCGTGGTCTTTGCCTAACCCCATGGTAAAGAGTCTTGATTTTGTGTATGTATAACATTAGTGTGATTTCAGCATCATTCTGCATAAGTATGCCGTTGAGGATAGACACTCTGGCTATGATACATCGGAGCACGAAACTTACAGATCTATACACAGTGTTAGTGGAGGCTGCTTGTCGGTCACTGCGGCTACTTGAGAGTGTGCTGTTGGAACAATTAGGTATGGATAGAAAAATATTTTGAATACATGAATTTTGACAACTTTACAGCCGACTGGGAGACTCTAGCACAAGATCGCGACGTCTGGAAGGAATGGGGGGAGGCCTTTGCCCAGCAGTGGGACACGAACGGCTGAATATAATAATAATAAACATGAATTTTGAAATTTTGTCAATGTGTCACATGATTTGGTTTAAACTAATTGTCTCACTGATGAAACAGCTGCATCAGTGATGCATGAAGCATTAGATTTTTAGATTATGTAGTAAATATTTGAAATTATCAGTAAATAAAGGCATTGAAATTGAAATTTAATTCTCTCACTAAAGTACACATTACATTTATTTGTTATGTTATTCTAAAACTGGATAAAACATAGCCTATAACCACCCAGACAGTCCATTCTACACACCAGTGAAAGAATTTTTGAAATCGGTTGTGTAGTTTCGGAGAATACCTCCGTCAAAGAAACAAACAAACTTATTAGTAATTATCCTACTATCCTACTTCCTACTTCCTACTATCCTACTAATATTATAAATGTGAATGTTTGTGAGAATGTATGTATGTTTGTTATTCTTTCACGCAAAAACGGCTGGACCGATTTGGTTGAAATTTGGTATGTAGATAGGTGATACCCTGGATTAACACATAGGCTACTTTTTATCCCGATATTCCCGCGGGAACGGGACTTACGCGGGTGAAACCGCGGGGCGCAGCTAGTAGATAATAAAATAAAAAAAAATCAAAATGTTTTATTGGTACACGAGTTTTACATATATGTAATACATAGTGTTGGGAGCTCTTAAGTTAAGTTATAAACTTGTATTACAAGAGTCCCCCATAAATAAGTTAATGATAATGTTTGTCAGGTCAAGAAGGCATAGGCGACGGCGCCGGTCTCCGCCTGCCCGAGTGCTTCCACTACCTGCCGCGGGAGCTGGGACACTTCCTCACGAGGGTCGTGCCCAAGGCCATACCTGATGAGAGCATGGGTAACTAATCTTTACAAATACTACATTATTTATTTAACCATAAATAGATCTAATCTTCTTCTTCTCGTTCGTTTACTTCAATTCTGAAGGTCGTGCCCTTGAAAGGATTTCATTGCCTTGTGTGTTATCTAATCTAATTTAATTAGCCCACTGGATCCCACTGCTGGGCCTTTGCCCAGGCCTCCCTTCCATTTTCTCATTAGCGGTGTAGGGCTTCTGTCGGCCAGCTAGAGGAGTAGCCATTCTTAAATTCTTTATTGTACACGTAAACAGATAAAATACAGTAACAAACTTATACTTAGAGGCAATGTACAACCATCCTACTCCTACTAATATTATAAATGTGAAAGTTTGTGAGAATGTTTGTTATTCTTTCATGCAAAAACGGCTGGACCGATTTCGTTGAAATTTGGTATGTAGATAGGTGATGCTCTGGATTAACACATAGGCTACTTTTTATCACGATATTCCCACGGAAACGGGACTGACGCGGGTGAAACCGCGGGGCGCAGCTAGTTTATACATACATATTTGTTTGACGCTTTCAAATAAAAATAACCTGAAAAACCCTTTTTCCTATTTTTTTTACCTTTACCTTTACCTTTTTCAGAGAATGAAAGGCGAGTTCTCCACGATCAACTAGCCTTACCCCTCACCCGACCGATATTCCGTCGCGGTAACGCACACATACAAAACACCGGTGGACGACTTATAAACCCTCACGAGGCCATTCCAGCTCAGCCGAGTAAAAGTGACGTGACTGTCGCCTTGGTCCGAGGGAGATATGCCTACCATCATTATATGCAGGATAGTTTTAATGATGACGGCTGGGGGTGTGCTTATCGCTCGATGCAGACTATATTCTCTTGGTTTAGGTGAGTTTTCATTTTATAACGAGGTATTTTAAGCTATTACATAGCTTCTATCGCGGGCCTTGAGCGTGGAGACCGAATCCAGAAATTCCGTAACGAAATAACCTAACGCTTGTCACTTTAGTTCAGCAACTCGCCTCTAGGTGACATGCAATAGCTTTACCGCGGCTGTCCCCGAGGCCCGAGGGCCTTGAGCGTGGAGACCGAATCCATAAATTCCGTAACGAAATAACCTAACGCTTGTCACTTTAGTTCAGCAACTCGCCTCTAGGTGACATGCGGCTGTCCCCGAGTGCTACGTTTTTTTTATTTTATTAGATTTAGTAAAAAAATTCTTGATGATCTAGGGTTGATGCAAAGTCCTCGACTCATTTCCAGTCCAGGTATATTTTCTTCGATTTCGTAAGACTCTTGAATTCTATCGAACACGAACAAATAGGTACTGGAGTCGACCATTCTAATTATCGTTCGTTAGTAGAGTAAAATCTTAGATTACATTTCAATTGAAATCGTGTCGATTCGGATCATGTACCTATCTTACGATATAATAAAATTCGATACGACACCACGATACAAACAATCAATATTATAAACACTTGAAACGAGATATGTATCATGAAATGTACAAATCATGGTAAATAGGACTTGACGACCTCAGTGGCGCAGTTGGGCGAACGCTCGGCTGAGACGCCGAGGTCGCGGGTTCGATCCCCGCTACGGGACAAATGTTTGTATGTTCTGCAGATATTTGTTCCGTGTCTGGGTGTTTTCTATCTATAATATGTATGTATTTACAAAAAAAAAATGTATCTCTGTATTATATCAGTCATTTGGTTACCATAACATAAGCATTAAGTTGCCTAGCTTGGGACTAGATGACGCTGTGTGGAATGTCCAAGGATATTTTATTATTATTATTATTTATAATGTTCAAAGCCATGATAGTATAGTGTTTAAAAAGAAACAATAAATAATTCCAGATACCAAGGCTACACAACAGCACCAGTACCAACACACCGCGAGATCCAACAATGCCTCGTGACAATCGGCGACAAGCCTTCCTCCTTCGTCGGCTCGCGGCAATGGATCGGATCCACTGAGGTCATGTTCTGCTTGGAGACATTACTCGGTGTTACTTCAAGAATCGTGTTTGCTAATACGGGCGCGGAACTGAGGGAGTATGCGCCCGAGTTGTTGCACCATTTCCAAACGCACGGCAGTCCTATTATGATTGGTAAGTGAAAAGGTTACTACCCCAGTGGCCAGTCTCGAACCGATCTCTGGTTTTGCTAACTGTAGGTAGATATTTGACACATTTTGAGTATTACCTCAAAATGTGACACTCTACCCAGGTAAGCAAAACCAAAGATAGGTTATAGAGACTAGTTATAAAAGTAGTCAAAATCAGAGTTTATTCAGACAGAGTTACTCTTGCTAAAATATACACCAAAATTCTATTGCAGAGGTTTATAAAAAAAAATCTTAGGATAACTATCGCAAACTGCATTTTTTTAAATTACTTTGTTCAGCGTAATAATAAGATTAGATGGCGGCGCGGCACTAGTTTCACGCATTTCATATATTCATATTCATTTATTCATTGTCTCAAGTTGGTACATTAGGTCTTATGTTAGGTTTGACTGCAACAAAAGCCCCGTTGGGACACCACAATGTTAACATTAAAATATACCTACTTTTAGCATTATCTTAAAGCTCACCTTAACTATTAACATTGTAACCAATTTTTGCAGGTGGAGGCGTCCTAGCTCACACAATCCTAGGCATTGAATACAACAGTGTCACAAACGAAACTCGCTACCTAATCCTCGACCCCCACTACACGGGGGTCGATGACCTAGCCACAGTGATCAGCAAAGGATGGTGTGGTTGGAAGAATTCAGACTTTTGGAACAAAACTGCGCATTATAACCTCTGTCTACCGCAGACGAAGCCGGCTGTGTAAGCTAGTAATACATGTTATGCTTGTTCCATCTCAAACTTATTTCATCTCAATAATGTCCCACTACAGTGCTTAGAAAGTGCAAAGATTGCCTCCTGACACTGTATAAATCATCTATACTCTGTTCACCGAGTCGATCTAATAGTTAGAAAAATAAACGCACGTGATTGGCGTCGAAAACGGGCCAAGGCGAGCTCACATTGCCATATGTAATGTATTCTTCTATAATGGTTTCTCTACACGTTAGCCGGTCCTCTGCGCTCGGCAAAAAGTAATATGACCCCGCTTGCGGCCATCTTGGCGGGTGGTCTGCCTTTTCAGTAGGATTGTACTATACAATTTAAGCGATTGTTTTATAAACATGTTGGAGAGGTGTTCAAGTGTCGTATATTGACGTGTTCATGTTGAACCTAGCTTGTTTATTAAAGTTTAAAAATATAAACACTTGAGTCTCTACAACTTTTACTATCTTTCGTTTAATTTGTAGGATAGGTTCTTTTTCTGTTTTTGTAGATCGACACCTCAGACCAAATAAAAAATATATAATATATAAAAATATAAGTATATTTTTTATTTGGTCTGAGACCGACACCATAATTTCTGATAAATAAAACTATGTTCTAATTTTTTTTTTTATTTTACATAAAAAAAATACCAAAAAATCAATAATAACATAAACAGTTTTTTGTACAGGAAGAGCATGAGAACATTTGCCTGATATACCGGGTTGCCGGAAGCCCGGAAAAAAAACCGTTAAGATTTAGGGACATTTAAGAGCCTTATTAAGATACGAATGCGATTGGCTTTAGTTTTAATTGAACAAACACTTCATTGACATGATTAATGAAGAGTTTTATCAACAACAAACATAATATTTTATTAATTATGTCCAAAAGACTAGGACACTTGAAAATCAGTGCTTTTTTTAGGTCAGGTACTGTAGAAACTAACATGAAGCACTTTTTCGACTTGTTATTACATTTTCTATATATATTTTAGAACATATTATCTTATCAGACCAATTAAAATAGCACACGGCTATCATACAAAAATATTCTAAAAACACATTAAAAGACATAAAATTCCCTACATAAAGTACCAAGAAGGAGCTAGCTTAGTATGGATGGATACGACTTCATGTTTAATAAATCTATGCGTGTATGTTTGTCCACACAACTCAAAAACTATAAGTCGGAAATCATTATTTTTAGGATTCCGTAGTCCTGACAAGGAACCGGACAACGGGACAAATGTTTGTATGTTCTGCAGATATTTGTTCCGGGTCTGGGTGTTTTTTATCTATAATATGTAAGTAATCAGTGATCTGGTTACCATAGCACAAGCAGCTTGGAACTAGACGACGCTGTGTGGAATGTCAAAAAAAAATGCAATGAAAAGGATGGCTAAGTAAGTATACAATTTATTCTAAAAAACTCAGGGCAATCTTTGCCTACACTTAACGGGACACTAGTGATGGAATAGGCTTGCCCAGCACCTTGCCGCAGAAGGTCGCGGGATCGAATCCGGCCGTGTATCAATGGATTTTTCGTGTCGAAAGGTTTATATGCGCTTGAACACGAGCTTTAAACGGTGAAGGAAAACATTATTCTGAAGATTGCTAAATATTTCTGATGCGGAGGTTGCGGATTCGATTCCCGCTACGGGACAAATGTTTGTATGTTCTGCAGATATTTGTTCCGTGCCTGGGTGTTTTCTATCTTTAATATGTACCTATGTATTTAAAAAAAAGTATCTAAGTAATCAGTGATCCTCAGCTTGGGACTAGATGACGCTGTGTGGCATGTCCAAGGATATCTATTAATTTATTTATTATTATTTAATTAAAACAAGAATGAAGAGCGATGAGAGCTTATAAGTGCAATTAGACAATATATCTGAATAAATAAATATGTATATAATAAATTAATTAATAGATATCCTTGGACATTCAAGCACTATCTTGTTTCGTTAGTCTTCATTCATTAAGAATGAAGGCTAACGAAACAATCAGAGATGCAGACAGTCTTTTCACAGCCGGCACAGTAAAACTGCGTTCTTTTTTTGCAAACGCAACACCTGCGACGCAATCGGCTTTTGTTGGCTCCGATGTCATATTGCATCAAGTGATGCGTTTTGGCCAGAAACATTTGGTTGGTAGAGGTTGGCTTAGGCGCATTTTTTGGCGTGCTGTGCCGGCTGAGAATCGATTTTATTAAATTAGTCCGAAAGTTTCTGTGACGTAAATTAGAACCTGATTTTTTGGCAATTATATAGCAATTTAAAGTGGAAATATTCAGCAATCTCCTAAACAACTTCTTGTACCAAATTTTGGTGCGTTTTCTTTCTATGGGGTACATCGACAAAAGTTGGTCTTTTTTGTCGACGCCCCCCATCATGATGTTGTAATCTAAAACTACAGTAGGCTTCATCTTACCTTCGAGTACTGCAGTTTGGTTTCCGTGGTATGTGGAAATGGTGGCGACTCGATTTTCATCGAGCCACACTAGCAAATCCACATCACCAGATGTGCAGCCGGTGATCTGGCCTTTACGCATGTCGCACTTCTGCAAAGCTGATAAGGCTTGGGGCACAAACTGACGGTTAGTACGTAGTGTGCCTACCACGTCAAAGCCTCTAGCTTTGAGATAGCGAGCCAGAGATGGAGAATTGTAAAAATTGTCCATCCATACCGTGTATCCATGTCCTTCAAGCCCACGCAGGAGATCCAGCACTATACTTGGCGTGGCTGCATCCAAAGGACTCTGCTGTTTTTGAAGGACATGGTGTTTTTTGGCGTGAATGGAAAATTTCCACAAATACCCGGTCTGAGACTCGCACAACTCATAAGTTTTGACCCCAACTTGGGCTTTTTTGTTGGAAATAAATTGGTTTATACTTAGCAATCCTTTCCATTGCAATAAGCTTTCGTCTAGTGCAATGTTTTGACACATAGTGTACATGGTCTGAAATTTAGAATTAAGGTGATTTACTATAGGCTCAACCTTAAATAGCTTAGCCTCTGCTGAGCTAAGTTCCTGTGCATTCATGTTCCCGTTATCGTTGAAATGCAGACAAGTATTGAGCAACTGGAACCTGTGCAGGGACATGTATACGCAGAAACCCGGCGTAGCGAAAATTTCGCTGTCAGAGGTCCAGTATTCTTCAAGCCTGGTTTTAATCACGATCCCCATAGCCAATATAATAGCAAAATACGTGTATAGCTCATCTTCACATGTATCCTTCCAGTTACAAATACGGCTCCGAGGACTAAGATTATTGTTTTGAAGCAGTTTCAAAACAATATCTTGCGCATATTTGTTAGTTTCCCTAACTATACGCTCCATAATTTTGGAGTCCCAAATCGAGGTAAAAATTGTGTATGGGTCTTGGCACGGCTCAGTCGGACCGACACCGACTTGAGTAAATGGTTCTCTCCTTTCATTTGGCGGAATAGGAGGGTCGGGAAATCGGCTCCACTCAAAGTGGAAAAAATCATTAGGCTCCAAAGCTTCGTAGTCATAAGATGGAGAGCCAACATGCGGTTCACGTTCTACGTCTATGGGAGGGGCAGCAGGCAGTTCTGGCTCCTCTTCCTGATCCAAAGGTGTGCCCATTGCCACCTCCAACACTCTTGAAGTTAGCATCGGCGCCAGTTCTTCGTCTTCATCGTCTGAACAATCAGCTTCGCTACCTGATTTAAAAAAATGGGTACGTCAAATATTAAGAAATAACAATCGATGTAAAAAATATACCAGTCCCTTTCGGGTCTCTCTTGAAACAGCATCCATACCATAATTTATTTCTGCGTTAATATCATCATCCCCAGGAAGTCTTTGTGGGGGCGGGCGGGCGTGAAGTAACCTGCGAGATTTAGACGGTGAAGACTGCTCTGGAGTGTTGGTGCGTTCATACTCACACTCTACGAAACTGAAAAATTAACGGGTAATGGTTTTGTTTCGAGCATACCATGAACAAGAGATATAAAATGTTCTGTATGCTCTTCGAGCTATAATTTATCAACTAAAAAGTTATATACCTAGGCATTAGAGCACGCTGGATAACTTCTGGTGCATTAGAAGGATTCACTCTACAAACAATAAACCATAAAATACTACAATAATATTGACAAATAAATAAATATCCTTGGACATTCCACACGGCGTCATCTAGTCCCAAGCTAAACAACTTAATGCTTGTGTTATGGTGACCAAATAGATGACTGATGTATTACATAAATATTTGTTTTTGTAAATACATACATATTATTAGAATACATGAAAAAAAATGCAAATATTTGTCCCGTAGCTGGGATTGAACCCGCAAGCCCCGCGTCTCAGCCGGACCTTCGTCCAGTGCGCCACTGAGGCCGTCGTATTGACTGACAAGTATCCTCGTATTTAAAAAATACACTTACGGATCCCAGGCGCGGCGTTTTCTTGAGTGCAAAGGGGTTTCAAGCGGTGTGCCCACAGGCAAGTCGTGGATACTAAAGATCTCAAGCCTAAAAATAATAATTAGGTATAAATAATAATAATATTACATTCATTTAAGTTATAAATTAGTGTTAGGTGTTGTTAAAATCTACACATAATATTTTAAGGAGGTAAAATTTGTTTGTTTGTTTGTTGCCGGAGGTAATCTCCGAAACCACTTAACCGATTTCAAAAAATCCTTCACGGGTGTGTAGAATGTACTGTCCGGCTATATTTTATAATGGTAGCTTCATTAGTACACCCGTGCGAAGCCGGGACGTGCTACTAGTCATATATAAACATACTTACAAGCAAAGCACAGCAGGTAAACAAGTCAAAATAAAAAAGGAAAACTAACTCATCATTGGCTGCCGTCGGCCTGGTTTGACGGCGCACACTGGGTCGAAAGTGAATAAAAAGGGACATAGGATTTTTTTTTTGAAATTGGTATTTTTTTGAATGCCATTTGAATTGCCTCAATAATTTGAACAAAAACTGCTCTATAACATTTTTTCATAAGACTAATACTTAGCGAGAAAATACCCAATATTCAAAAATAATGTATGGAACGCCACCTATTATGCCATATTCCTAAAAAACTATAGCCGGCACAGCTTCGATATTACGTAGTATTATACTATAGGTCATTAGCTCTCATATAACACCTTCAACACCTGGATCCACTTGCTACTTTTCCTGATAACAAGTTTCGAATATTGGTATATTTTCTAGAACAAATCAATTTTTTTTTGTTTTTTTTTTCTGGACTAAAGTGGTTGGGTGAATAGATGAGTAGACAGATGAAGTTGGGAAGTAGGTAGATAGGTAGGTAAGTCATAAATTAAAAGTATTTTTACCGATAAGCTTTTTACTGATAATTTGCAAGACAATAAAATGCGGTGAAATGCTTGTATTGTTTCGATTTATGTTAAAAAACAACGTTTTGATCATTAAGTTACAAATGTTTGTTTTTGTAGATAGTAATATAGGGGGTAGGTACCTACCTAAGTAATAAAATGAGCCTATTGTTCTACTAGAGAATTTCGGGGCTCATTAGATCTAACGATAATAACACTTAGTGACACAATAGTTGGTATTTTTCATAAATCCTGTTGTTTATATACAACTCAACACCCACCTCATCCCCAATATTTATTATAGTATATGGTTTCTCTTTCTAATCTCCTTCAGATACCTACTTAGTTAATTACACAATAAACCTTTGCAGGGACTTAGTAGGTTATGTACTCACTAAGTAATAAACACAGGTAGTTACCTTCTATTGTGTCACCAAGTGTTATTATCGTTAGATCTAATGAGCCCCGAAATTCTCTAGTAGAACAATAGGCTCATTTTTATTACTTAGGTAGGTACCTACCCCCTATATTACTATTTACAAAAACAAAAATTTGTAACTTAATGATCAAAACGTTGTTTTTTAACATAAATCGAAACAATACAAGCATTTCACCGCATTTTATTGTCTTGCAAATTATCAGTAAAAAGCTTATCGGTAAAAATACTTTTAATTTATGACTTACCTACCTATCTACCTACTTCCCAACTTCATCTGCCTACTCATCTATTTACCCAACCACTTTAGTCCAGAAAAAAAAACAAAAAAAAAATTGATTTGTTCTAGAAAATATACCAATATTCGAAACTTGTTATCAGGAAAAGTAGCAAGTGGATCCAGGTGTTGAAGGTGTTATATGAGAGCTAATGACCTATAGTATAATACTACGTAATATCGAAGCTGTGCCGGCTATATAGGCCAGTCATTTTAGCAATTCACCTCGGAATCCGAGATACCCAGCTGGAAAGTCAGTAAATAGTTGCTTAATGACACCCTACAAGTTGTCTCAAAACCTACATATGGTAGCGTGTGCGCAACTATTAAATTTCAAGGTCAAAAAGTCACAAAAATCGGTTTTTGGTAGATATCTCATTTCCTATTGGTTTTTTGATATTTGTATGTTTTGCAATATTGTAGAATACACAATTCTCTACAAATTTTGTATAACAATTTTTTTTATACGGTGAACCGTTTTCGAGACAGAGGGCGGAGAGCGCGCGGTCGGTCGCAGCATCACTTGGTGCCTCCGGTCGAAAATACGCCATATAGGTATAGGTATAGGCTATAATCTAGTTGATGAACTATCGATAAATCAATGATTATAAATATTTGTCAATTTTTATTAACTACTAGCTACGCCCCGCGGTTTCACACGCGTAAGTCCCGTTTCCGCGGGAATATCGGGATAAAAAGTATCTTATGTGTTAATACAAGGTATTACCTATATACATACCAAATTTCAACCAATTCGGTCCAGCCGTTTTTGCGTGAAAGAATAACATACATACATCCATTCTTACAAACTTTTACATTTACAATAATTAGTAGCAAGAAGCATTGTAGGAAGTATGATAGGATTATACTATAGCACTCTCCGCCCGCGGCCTCTCGACCGGAGGCACCGGTTGACCTGAAATGATGCTGTTTGTGCCGCGCACTCTCCGCCCTCTATCTCGAAAACGGTTCACCGTATAAAAAAAATTGTTATACAAAATTTGTAGAGAATTGTGTATTCTACAATATTGCAAAACATACAAATATCAAAAAACCAATAGGAAATGAGATATCTACCAAAAACCGATTTTTGTGACTTTTTGACCTTGAAATTTAATAGTTGCGCACACGCTACCATATGTAGGTTTTGAGACAACTTGTAGGGTGTCATTAAGCAACTATTTACTGACTTTCCAGCTGGGTATCTCGCATTCCGAGATTCTTACCTAATTTAAGCTAAGATGACTGGCTTAATAGTTTTTTAGGAATATGGCATAATAGGTGGCGTTCCATACATTATTTTTGAATATTGGGTATTTTCTCGCTAAGTATTTGTCTTATGAAAAAATGGGGTACCTATCGGAAAACCCACTTAGCAAAACGTTCTATGTTTTAGAACGCCCGAATCGTAAAATGTCATTGTTTCGATATAGTCATACAAGTAAAATGACTTGGTAGCAAAACGTCTGGTTTGCTTGATGCAAGTACAGTCATATTTGCAGTTTTGTGTTAATCTTTTTCTCTTACCTTCTTTTAATTCTGAAGTAAGTATTTAAGTAAATAACTCTTGATGAGGTACCGAATCCCTGGCCACTTCAAAAAATAATGTTCATTATATAAGTCGTTATTATAATTTTAGTTAAATAATATAAACGCGAAATAACAAAACTTAACCGAGAAAAGGTGTCACCATTAGGTACAATTCCTCAAAAATGTGACCCATATAAAGCGTATTTTATTTGGAGATAAATTTTAAAATGACACGTAAAGAACATAAAGTACCAAGCCTAGCCTACTACTACTACTACTACAGGTTCATCGAAATTGTTAAGTATGCGGAATCTTTAAGTTTAAAGGCGATACCTATAGGTACTTCATTTATTGAATGAAAGAAAGAAAGAAAAATATGTTTATTTCGTAGGACCTCAAGGATCGCTCAAAAACGTACAGTCTTTAAAACTAGTTGACTCTATTGCCTGTTCCAAAACAATTCCCTACACCAGGGAAAGAATCAATCGATTGAATAGGAAGAGAAATAAACACACGTGATTGGTCGTCGAAAATAATTGGATTGGCTAGATTTGACAATTGACAATTAATTGGACAATCTAGCCAATCACGAGAAAGATAATTATTTTCGACCACCAATCACGTGTGTTTATTTGTCTTCCTATTAGCTCGTTTCAATAAATGAAGTATAGGTACATAAATTTTTTGTTTTATTTAAATTTATAAGTGCTTATTTAGTTGTAATTATGTTTTACTAGACTGACTGTACCAGACATTTCATTATAAAGGACTATTTAAAATTCCAGACGTTTTGCTAAAAGGTCATTTTCACGTCTTGGTCAATTCAGCTGTGTGTTCATTTTGCTTTCTAGGTGTTCCGATAGTAACCCAAAAAATGTTATAGAGCAGTTTTTGTTCAAATTATTGAGGCAATTCAAATGGCATTCAAAAAAATACCAATTTCAAAAAAAAAATCCTATGTCCCTTTTTATTCACTTTCGACCCAGTGTGCGGCGCCCACCTCGCGTCCTCATACCTCTTCCCCGTCCGGGACCTCCTCTCATCCTCACACATCTTTCGCTAGCACAAAAAATAAGCACCGGTCACCCATGCGCGTCAAAGAAAAAAACAGTTTTAACTAAAGGGGATCGAACATTTTTGTGTGTAGCCTGGCATAGTACTAGTCCGCCATTTTGAAAAAAACAAGTTTCGTCGGCCAGCGATGAAACCCATGCCAATCGATAGAGTAAATTATTACAAACAAAAAGTGTTCAGTGATCAAACCTCCTAAGTGATACGGTTTCTGAGATATTTGGGTCCAAAAATTTTAAAAATATTTTTTTTTACCAACTTCATTTTTTTCACATCTCAAAATACGATGGTTTGGCCGGCAGGGAGGAAGGGAAATACATGACTTTAGCGAAAATTAACACTTTAAAGAAAAATATTTTACATGATGTTAACGTTAAAAAATGTGCATAAAATAATATGTTTGAAAGACCTAACGATACACTATACAGCACCTAGCACAATAATAAATTAACTAGTATTAAGGTACATTAGAAAAATAGGCTACTCGGTACGTGTGATCAAGGTATTAGGAGGTTTGATCACTGAACATTGAGACTTTCTGTAGCCTCCACATACGAGTTATTTCATCCTTTAAATCCACGTAGGTACTTTGAAATTTTCTCAGTTATGGTACTTTGTATGTTGTGTGTGTTAGGGATGGCAATGTCTATAAGGAGTGCAGTTTTGTTAGTCTTATCTATTAGGGTTAAATCCGGTCTATTGTAATGAATTGTTTTGTCAGTTAGGATAGCTCTGTCAAAATATAATTTGTGTGTTGAGTTTTCAAGAATGGTTTTATTATTATTACTAGCTGCGCCCCGCGGTTTCACCCGCGTAAGTCCCGTTCCCGTGGGAATACCGGGATAAAACGTAGCCTATGTGTTAATCCAGGGTATCACCTATCTACATACGAAATTTCAACCAAATCGGTCCAGCCGTTTTTGCGTGAAAGAATAACAAACATACAGACATACATTCTCACAAACTTTCACATTTATAATATTAGTAGGATTATTTAATGACATAAAAAATAATTATAACTTACCCGTTCATAGTTTACAAAACACAATCAAACACTACAATACAATACAATACAAATTGTTGTTCTACACCACTTTTCTAACACAAACAAACTAACACACGCAAAAGCACTTCGAAATCGAGAAGAGAATTCGAGACGCGCGCGACCATAGATAATCTATTTATGCGCGCGACCACAGACAGACAGACAGCAGAACATAATACCAGTGTTGCCAACTCTATCTGACAAAAAGTCAAAAAGTCGTCAACATACGCCTGAAAAGTCGCTAGATGTCGTTAGCTAAATGATCCAATGTCGCTAGAAGTCGCTAGAATGCAATTTTGGGTCTGTTGAAATAAAATTAAAAAATAATGATTTTCCAACCTAAACATAAACAATTGAAAATTATAGAAATCAACTAAATAATATTACCTATTATGATTTCACAGACATAAAATCTAAACCATAGCACTAAAAACAGTTTAAAATGAAAAAGTTCAGATTATTAGAGATAGTTCGAATCAAAATCACAATGTGGGATCAAACATGAAGTTTTATCGCGACAACGCGAACATGAATCTTCGCCAATATCTTCGCTGTCAAGTGTGGCCAAAGATGGCCACACTAAAAATAAACTATAGACAAAAAAATTTATGACGCCAAGCCTTATAGCCTCAGAGCAATTATCTTCCTTCAGAAGGAGACGACATTGTCAATTTTTGACATGCTTTCCCCGCAGCCAAGGTCCTTGGACCAACAATCATTCTCCTTATGTAAAACCCCGCGCGCCGCTGGTTACGCGTCATTTGTCAATCACGGTACACGCGGAAGGATATAAGTATAAAATGCCAAATTGCAGAGTTTTCGCATATCCTAAAATATTGGAAACTTTCAGGTTACAAAAGGATGATGTGACTTTCCATCTGCAAGTATTCATTCCTCTAAATATTAACAATTTATGCACTAAATTTGAATAAAACTAAAATTTATATAATGTTGCCAACAAATCGTAACAGATTCCATTTTAGCGTATTTTGCTATGCCGCCGAGTTGGCCAAGTGGATTGCTACTTCGACTTTGATCCGAAAGGCGTAGGATTGAATCCGCACTATTCCATCACTCATATTCATGCTACCTATTTATTTTGTTATCTAGCACGAATCCCGAATTATGAAAAATAATACTCTTAGTGGCATATTATATTTATATTTTATTCTTTTTTTTAATTTGAAAAGTAGCTGTTCTATCTTCTGTTGCTTGGTCAATATTTGCAAGTCGGTTTAATTAAACGAATTAAAGTTCCTAGAATTTTTTGTATTTCCTCGTACTCGATATAATAGATAAAAGCATTATATTTCTGCATTGAGTAAAAAAACAAACAAATAGGTAGGTAGGTAGGTACACAAAACACCTACATACCTACCTACTTCAAAACTAGTAGATAGTGCTTACCTCGGAAGAAAGACTTTTCAATGCACTTGAAAAAAAATATTTGCAAATCATCCCGTGCATCGAAAAATGTGCATATAACAAAATACTACTTTTTATCTAGATTTATCATTATCGGTGCACAATAAATTAGGTATCTATACCACGGATACCACCCCTATACCTCCAACCTACTAATTATATACCTACGTAAGCTTTCAGAACGTTAAGTAGGTAGTTAAACTTCTGTTAAAATCATAGGTAAACTTTATTAAAAAAATATTTACCATCCTCACAATATCGCAGAAATAGGTATTTTTAGTTGGACACACTGCTTGTCACTGCAGCGAAATTAGTGAAGGGACAGTTCAAAATAACTTATCGATATTGACTTACAGCCCAGTCGGATTAGCTCACCAGTAGAGGGGTAACCTGAAATTGATTAAAGGACGATTTTTTTTCCGCCAATGATTGTATAGGTGTTGTTTATAGCTTAATCGAAAAACTCAACCAATCCGACTAGAACATTAGATTTTTACAAAAATGAATGAGAACCAAAATTGTTGTGATTTTATACAACTTTGGACCTCTCAATTTTCATCGTATTATCAACATTTACATAAATAACTTCAAAAAACAAGATAAAAAATAATTTCGCCTGTATTTCGATTATTTACGAATTATGCTAAAATTAAAGAAACAAAGATATAATTTTTTCCTTTGGCTACCACGTAAAACCACGCCAAAAGACGCTGTGATGACAGAAAAGGCTTAAATATTGATTTAAGTATAAAAAAAATCAGAAAAAAGAGGGTTCAAAGCCAGTTTTGAATTTTTCGTTACAGAATTTCTGGATTCGGTCACCCCGCTAAGGCCCGCCATAGAAGCTATGCAATAGCTTAAAATCAAATCAATTTGTGATTTAATTTGTCAATAACATTAAAATTTGTCATACAACCAATACCTACCGTATTGGCCGCACTCATCGTTCTCTTCTCTTGTTTCTATTTTTACAACCTACCTTAAATTACTTTAAAATGTGTGTTTTTTGCGGGGCCGCAGCACACACATAAACCTACGGCGCTACGGAAGACCAGCGCTGCGACAGATTCTCTGGTTTCTGTTGCAGCAATACGCTGAGTAGTTGCCAATTTTGTCAATGTCCTACTTATTTTAATGTGTCTTATGTGTAACGCGTTTTTGACAAAATAAATATTTTTCTTTCTTTCTTTTCTTTCTTTCTTTCTTTCATCGATAATAAACTATCGATAGCTTCAAGCACTATGATTTTTACACAAAAATTGACATTTACTTAATGACAGACAGTTCCACGTCCCCCGCAGAAAATGACCTTCTTAGCGTCATAGAAAATAAAACTGATGGCTCCTCCCCTTACTGCTTCCTCTATGCTTATAGCATTTAGAACCTCTAAAGCGCCAAGCCGACTGAGTATTTTTTTGTTTCGTTCATTTATTGCGTTCGGAAATTTGAATTTTTTTGGCGTTTCCTTTCCTATGTTTTTCTAGGAAAAATTCAAAGGAAAAAAATGTGTGACCACAGCTGAGCGAAAATATGTTCGATGCAGTAAGTCCATTTTGAGGCAGACATAATAATGTCTGGTCTGCAGGCGAGTCTTTGTCTGCAGCTTTTAAGTTATTTGTTGCTCACTCAAGCTTTCAAATTCCAAGACCATTTCTTATTATTTAGGATAGGTATGCTATGTAAGTAAGTAAATGCCTCGCGAGGCTGCTCCACAGAACATAATACTCAAGAGGGATGCTCGCTCTGTGTGGACCCGCCTTGAATAAGAAAGGCATATAATTAGGATTTAATATATTTTGTAGCTATTAAATTTTAATTGAAATGGAAGATTTAGTTTTATTTTCAAACTGATGCTTCCACTTGTGCAAACGTTTACGCGGGATACTTTTAGTGGTGTCAGGCAGGACTTTTTATAATAGGTAAATTAAGAAAGATATTTAATAAACAGTTTATTTACATTCAGCCAATCCACAAGAACTTATATATAATTTAATAGCTTAGCTTATATTAAATAAGTAACACTACAATCACAGAAGAATACAACAATGTGGAGAACTTAGCGATTTGACTGGGAAACAAGGCACTTCAAGAAACATACAGCACTTGCGTTTTACAAGACAAGCAACTGTTTGTCAGTGGTCTATTGGGGTCTCTTTCAAAAATTATTGCGTCCATACCCCCAACGGTCGACAGATCACAGGCAACACACGCGATCAAGAAGTGTGCCACAGTGTAGCACATTAGCTAAGATAAAATATGTTGTCAAAAGTCACTCGTAAAGTGCCTGTACTGTATACACATTAAGATATTCGGAATGTACTATATTTTTTTTCTAAGCTATTTACAGGTTCAAATTATACCAAAATGTAATAGAAAACGCAAACAAAATATTGGTAGGTACAAATTCGCACATTGGTTAGGATATTTTTTTTAAATGAAACAATTGTCAATTGTTTCATTTAAAAAATATCTTATTTTCTGGGAGATTAATTTTTTTGCTTGCGGCGGCAGTTGGTAACACCGCGGCGACATTTAAGTAGGGACATTTGATGCTCCACATTTACACATCAATTTGTTTAAATACAACACACGAATGTTATTGCACCGCTTATACAGAGTTGAAGTCAAAACAATTTGTGCCCATCTCTGAAATATAGATGTGTAGTGCGTAAAAATATCGCTGATAATTCAGTAGTAATAAAAATTTACAAAATAAAATAAACAATTATGAGTAGAGATTTTAAGCAGTTAAAGTTAATTTTGGAGACCATGTAAAAAACTCCTATGGCTAACATTTTGGTTGTAAATTTTCTTTGATGCGTAGGTACATTCCGTACGCCAAAGATGAAAACCAATGTCGCCATACTTTCTACCATGTTTCCTTTATCGTTAAAAGCTCGTGCTTGAACTATGAAATGTCCTAAAACCTAAATATATACATATCTCAAACCAATATTTCTCTATCCGTCAATCGATGGTTGCTCAGGGACAAATCAATGGTTTAAGTAATTGCCTGTTCAATCTGTTGGTGCACATTGTATTATTGTGCAGACTCTTCAAAGGATTTCAAGATCACAGTGTCGGATTTGAGGAAACTTTTTCTGAAACAAAAATAAAAATAAATGTTATGCAAATAATTACAACAATTTAAAAGTAAGCTTTTACTTTTTAGTTTATTTGAATGTTAATTAATTATTTATTCAGTTAGGACATTATTAATTAACAAATCTTCTCAAGTCGACAAAACTTTCTTTTTCACTCTAACATAGTAAATTATCATAATCTGTGGGATTGGTGGACGGGTGACGCGGCGCACTTCACACCATTGATTTAGCGCGTGCTATTGGTTCGTGAGAGAGTGACTCGTGCGCAAACTTACCCCCTCCCGTTCCCCTCATGTTTTTTTACGTCGCGCGACTTACAACTCAGACACATTAAATATGTTCATCATCATCAGCCCTTCTCATCCCACTGCTGGGTATAGGCCTCTCTTATTAATTATGTTAGACAGGTTTATTTATTAAATTAGTAACAATATGATACGTTAGTATTTGCTTACCCTCAATTTGAGTTCTATCCTATCAATCTCTCCGCCCAGCATGTCGACTATATTTTCACCGTGTTTCAGTAAGAATGATTCTACGTCGTCAATTGTTTCTATTTTCTTCATATCCTGAAAGAGATGATGAACTTCTTTATTTTTGAATTTTTAAAGTAAAATCTAATGACTTATCTGTAATCTACCTGACAGGTCAATAGGCAACCCATCTGCCTTAGAAGTTTTAAACCAGGGACTAGTAAAGTACATAGTAGTTTGTATGGGTATGTGTTTTTGGTGCTTTTCACGCGAAAACTACAAAACGAATTGGGTATCTTTCTTTACCTGTAATAATCCATTTAGATCGTGTTTTTCTAAGTAAGATCTTGTCAATGCTCTCCCGTCAAAGTCCACCTCAGCCTGAAAATAATATGAGAAACGTGAAAATTCCGAAGACTATCTACTACTCCGAAAATCAAAAATAAAAGGTTTCAAATTCCGAACACGAATCTTAATTATTCGAAATCTCACAAAATTCAATTTAGAATAGCTCAAACTCAATAATAATTTAAGGTGTTGCCAGTCAAATTGATCAGTCGTCGAACAATAGCAGAACGGATCGGTGGACGTCGATCAATAGTTTTTAATGAGGTAAAAACCATCGGTCAACATAGACCAATCTATTCCCACCATCGAACAGAGCCATTGTTTACCAATCAACCGATTAGCTCTCAAGAATCAGATTTAAATTAAAAAAAAAACCCCTTAATTAATTTGTTTAAAACTGGACTTTTCATTATACGTATATCCGTACCTTATATCTTATAAGATTACTTCCTATATCTATACCCTTGACGTCATGTATGGCTCTGATCATGAAGTCTCTCTCTAACACACTGTTTATTTCATCCAGCTGCTCTTGCGGTATTGACCTGCAAGAATTAAATACAAGATAAAACTACAAAACAAAAACTTTTGATAGTTTTAAATTATTAAATAAGAACATTTAAATGATGTGAGGATGTGCTGTGTATTTATTTAATATGCCTCTGACTACCTTTTCAGACATCCTCACAGGATCAACGATCCTAGAGGCGGTAGCCGCGACTGATGACCGAGACTAGACTAGAGATACTCAGGCATGGTTATACAGTCTGTATGTTTAGTACTGACCTGCCTACTAACGCGCCGACATTGCTGAGTATAATGAACGAGGCGACGCCACAAAGCAGCGTCCCCACCAGTATACTGCCGGCCGCGTCATACAATGGGTTGCCGGTATACTGCGACATGGCCATACAGTCTGTATGTTTAGTACTGACCTGCCTACTAACGCGCCGACATTGCTGAGTATAATGAACGAGGCGACGCCGCCAAGCAGCGTCCCCACCAGTATACTGCCTGGCCGCGTCATACAATGGGTTGCCGGTATACTGAGACATGGCCATACAGTCTGTATGTTTAGTACTGACCTGCCTACTAACGCGCCGACATTGCTGAGTATAATGAACGAGGCGACGCCGCCAAGCAGCGTCCCCACCAGTATACTGCCGGCCGCGTCATACAATGGGTTGCCGGTATACTGAGACATGGTCATACAGTCTGTATATTTAGTACTGACCTGCCTACTAACGCGCCAACATTGCTGAGTATAATGAACGAGGCGACGCCACCAAGCAGCGTCCCCACCAGTATACTGCCGGCCGCGTCATACAATGGGTTGCCGGTATACTGAGACATGGTCATACAGTCTGTATATTTAGTACTGACCTGCCTACTAACGCGCCAACATTGCTGAGTATAATGAACGAGGCGACGCCACCAAGCAGCGTCCCCACCAGTATACTGCCGGCCGCGTCATACAATGGGTTGCCTGTATACTGCGACATGGCCATGCAGGATGCGGCGGCTATAACCCCGGCCACCGCCGCCGTGTCTTCCAGTAGTACAACGTTCACTGATGGATCGGAACTGCGCATCACTGGAATATTGATTTGTAGATAATACAAATACAAACAAATACTTACAAGAATTATCACTTTGAAATAGGAGTATTGCTCTTATAAATTAAAAATGCTACTAAACGAATGGCTTGGATGGGAATGGGATACAAGCGATCGTCCTAAACTCGTGACATCTTCGTTACTTTTATTTAGATTACTACTGTAGGTATTATTCATAAAGATTTTTAAATTGAATATAGGTTTAAAGATATAGGTATTTGTTACTTATTATGGCAATTTAATATCCGTTTAAGCTAATGTTACTGTAAAATGACTGGCCGAATATGCATAAGGGGGTTAGTTTATAATAAAGTGCGGTTTAACTCTGTAAAAAAATATATACATAAATAAACTATAAAACTTACCATATTCGTAGAGAGGCATGTTAGCTTCCTTAGCACCTTTCCTGATTGCGCTCAAGGCTACCATTAGAGTAGCCCCTTCGGAAACAACTGCTCCGCCGAGGACAAAGTACGCCTGCAATCATTTTTTGTCATGTCAAAGAAAAAAGGCACCTTGAGCTTCTAATACCAAGCAAGCTACATTATTATTCCAGGATATTTATTTATTTATTTCACTGTTTAATTAGAAAAACTCTAGCGACCATTTAGTTCTTCACTTATAATGGATATATCTATAGGAAATAAACAGCAAGTACAGGTACTAAGGAGCTAAATAGCAAGTAGATATAGGGACTAGGCGATTTTACGAGCTAAATTGCACTTTGTTGTGTCGTCATAAGGAATTACTATTCAAATTTTTTTTTGTTTTGCAGACAAAACAATTATTTGCATCGCAACTTCATAGCGACTCTTTGTACTTTGACTGTTATTTATTTTGTGCCTATGCCTTATAAACTTACCCAATAGAAGTCATGCAAAGGCTGCGGGTCCAATATACCAGTGACACCGTGGTAGAAGGACAGACCGCTGCCAACGCAGAATATACCCACTCCGGATATAAGCGAGGACACGTACCGCATGTTTGTGTAGCCGTAAGGATGATCCGGATCTGCCATCTGAACAAAAAAAAAATTCAGTATTTAAGAATCATTACCAGTGGATTCGGATGGCACAACATCGCCAAGAGTGGCGTGATAGAGAAGAGGCCTTTACCCAGCAGTGGGTGTTACCGGCTGTGTAGATAGATAGATAGATTTAAGAATCCGAGATGGACTGCAGACAGCAACCGCGGACCGCAAGCTGCGTTTCTATTGCTATTCATGACGCGGCCGCAAGCTGCAGAGTTATCACTCTTGGAATCTATTTCATAGAGATGCATAAGTAGTGTCGCTTGCAGCCTGCAGCTGCAGTTTGCGGTCTGCGGTCGATTATTTAAGGTCTTTGCCGACTATACCGTGCTATAACAGTACTCTTAAAAAGGGTCATAATTATATAAACGTTCAGAAATCAGGAATGTTAACATACCTGAACAGATTTGTGAATTCCATACGCTAATATCAGCTGGTTCACTGTGTCTGCCAACGAGTGGATGCATTCAGAGAATAAACTGTGTGATCCCGTGTAGCACCACGCGCAAGCTTTGAATAAGAAGTTGCAGCCGTTTCTGAAAGAAAAACATAAAGAATATTAAGTATATTACTTATTATACGTCGCGCCAAGTTAAAAGAACGATGAGGGGAACGGGAGTGGGTATGTTTGCGCATGGGTCACTCGCTCACGAACCAATAGCACGCGCTAAATCAATGGTGTGAAGTGCGCCGCGTCACTCATCCACCAATCGGATCTAAGATTCCTTAAAATCGACGGATTTGAATAAAATCTAGTACCAGGATAACTTATATCCTGGATAAATAATTAATATTGACTAATTTTGACAACGGTATTCAAACGGGAACAGGAACTATTTATTGCGAGCAACACCATGGGGCGCAGCTTGTAATTAAATAATATTGGTAGACATTTTAAGCATACTACATGAATAAATTGCAGTACTATAGGCTTACTATGACCATGAAAAGTTTAGGTCCTATAATGAACTACTTTTGACGGAAGCTAAGGTCTGACACAAAGTTATAACAGTTAGAACCTAAACAGAATTGTTTAATAATACATCATGGTAAGCCTCCTGACTTACATTGCTATTGCAGTGAGAACTACCCTCCCAGATCTAGTTTTCAAGCCCATTTCCTCAGACTCATGTGCAAGCCGCTTGTGGCTCATTTCTCTCCTGTAGTTTCTTAACCTTCTCTTGACCGTGAAGACATCTGAAGATAAGAGATATTTTAATATTTAAATAAGTCCTTGAACATCTAAATCACAAAAACAAAACATACCCAGTCTGTGAAACTGGTTTTACGGGTACTTAATATTTTGTTCCCCATAGAGATATCAGTGGAAGGGTTTATTTTTGATAATTTTACAATAGCAAAATAAATTAGTAATTACCTTGTTCATATCGCCTTCTATCTAACTCTCTTCTCAATAATTCTTTTTCAAGAGCGTCTTTTGATCCCCATACCTAGAAATGAAGGCACCCTAGGTAGATTTTGACAATACTGTTAGACAAAATGTGTCATTTATCTATCAACTGTAAGCAAACCCGGAGATAGGTAGATTTTTGAGACTGCTTGTAAGAGGCAGAGTATTTATTTATATATATTTAACAATGTTGTTGTGTTTTGTTTTTATAAACTTGTACCTACAGGAAACTCCTACATTACTATGTACCTATTATTATCTATAAGTGTTATTAATCTCTGGAAACTTTATGACCTGTCTAAGCGCATTGTAATTAAGTCTATGGATGAATAAATGAACTGAACTGAACTGAACTGAATGAACTACAGCTTGTTCGTTGTCCAAAAATTAATGAGAGTTCTTACCTTAAGAATTTTACATTTAATACTAACCTCAAAAGCTTTAGATTCAACATCTTTCCTATAATAAACTGTAATAGGAGGTTCTGCTTCATACGGAGATCTCCTCAGAACCTTCGGCAGAGACTCTAAATCAGACTGCTTGAGTAGGTATTCCGTCATAGCTCTCATAGGTGTTATGAAGTTTCTTTCTGTGTATGACGCTGAGAAATCTATGAGTAGTCTTTTCTTTACTGAAAGCATTAGGAAAATATACCAGCTGATAATTCTATGTTATGTATAGTCGACAAAGAAATTGGTTTACCACTTTTGATGACATCTCCCAGTAACATAATTATTCGCTAAGGATTACTGAATGACAGATTCTGACGTAGCAGGCCAATCTGTCAAGCGAAAATAGCCCTTGATGTTTTGTACGTGCAAATGATATTCAGCCTTAGAGTGGTAAACCAATTTCTTTGTCGACTATACTTATGTTTAAAGTATAATAAATAGGTACCTGGAGGTGCGGCAACAACTTTGTTGGGAACAGATTCTAGATTTGTAGGTGGACTCTTCTCAATGGTAACTTTAGTTACAACTTTGTTAGCATCCGTTTCTGTTTTCACAATAATATCACCCGTTGCACTTTGGGAGATCACTTTTTCATGGCTCTTGTCCGTTTGAGGTGAAGTTGCATCTTTAACCTTACTTTTGTCATAAAAATATGATGCCCGGCTAATATATCGCAATGGAACTGTCTCACCGGTATTTTCAGGTCGTAAGACTCGCGTTGATCCATTGTATGCCGAATGAAACAACTTAAAATCGCTTGAACATCTATTCAGTTTCCGGTATAAACATTTAGCTACCACAGACGGCAACATTTTGGAAGATATGCTCCGTAGAATCTTGTGTGATTTCTTTACGAAAAGACGAAAAAGAACCTCAGCTCCTTACATTATATTCACAACATAAACAAATACAGTTACTCTACAAATTGTCGAAAAAAATTGGAACTTCTATGACTCTGGTTTAGATTTCATGCTGGTGAGTTTTGTAGCATTAATTATAGTATTTTTTGGTAGGTCGACGAGAAATCTAAGCTTAGCGTATGAAATACCTAATAAACTCCATGAAACACCACGAAATTACAATGAAACATTCAAGAATCCGGAAAAAAATACTTGATAAAGGCTAGCATCTTAAACAGCTGACTGACTGACTGGCAGGCATGACTCTTGACATTGACATTAGATATAATTGAAACCATCACTTTGACTTTGACATAGATTCTGACGCTTGCTTTACTGTCCGTCTGACGTCTGTCAGTCTGTCTCCAACCGAAGCGAAGTCTCCTCCATTTTGTTGTCTGTGATGTGATGATTTCGATTTTTCGTTTCCGCGTTCGTTTCGTTTTTATTTACTAATCACTTTTTGCCGGGAATCGACGCGAAGCGAACAAACATAATTTACCAAGCCAGAATCTTCCACGTAAACCTCATTCAAAGCACATTCCTACCTATCCAACCAGAAGTAAAGGAGACTTCAACAAAATAAAGTCCGGTGTTTATTAACCTGTAGCGGCATCCATCCTCTATTGCAAAATATCAGAATCCAGGTCACAGAAGAAAACAAGAGTTTGAAAATGCCAGCCAGTGGCTTCGATTGTTACCTGCCAGACGCCAGAAATAATTTTGACACAGTTCGCCCTGCCCCAATTCCTACCGATAGCAGCATTTTTATGGGTCAAAGTCAAAACATACACATCTCTACAAACTGCTACTATGGTTATCAAGGTCCAAAAAATACCGGGAACGTGAACGTAAGCACTGATTGCGAAATGATGGAAGTTGCTGAGGCTCGCGGGCCCCCGACAACGCAAACCACAGCAAAAAAGCGGAGCGCCGATGGTGCCGACTGCCCTCAATCCAAACGACTTCGCCAAGGTAAGATTATTCTTTAATTGATTCGGAATCTCACTGAATCTGAGAACATAAATAGGTTCAGTTTATAAAAGATACTTCTAAATGATTCTTACCTTAATTCAAGGCATAGCTTTGATTTGATTCAGTGAGGTTCTCACGAAACTTTACATAATCTGTACATGTACCAAGCTGCATACATGCATTCAATATGAGGTCAGCAAGTACATAATTTATTTAGCCATGAGACAACATTCAAAATTAGTTTCTCAAGTAAATGGTTTGTCTTGGATGACCTAGTTATGCAGCTATGTATGCTGGATGAGGTAAATAGGATGTTCACATGTTATTACAAGCTTAAAAGAAGCGCATGATTGCTATGCTAATTGTTTAGCTTCAATTTCCAACAAGGTTCTTTTACTGTAGGTATAATCTTGTGAGCATTTTATTAGACCAATCTGTTCTGAAGGAAGTCTCTTAGACTTTTGAAGGCATTTTTATAAACAACTATAAATAATGGCTTTAAATTATCAGTTTTGTTGCAGTTTCATTGTTGTAAATGTTCTGTAAATAGAATAGAGAGTGTTTATAAAAATGATGTCAGATGAATCATTTTTGGCTATTTGTGTATCTTTCTTTATAGAGCTGACACATCTACAAACAAATCCATTTCTGAATCCTTAGAAGCTTGTTGAAAACCATAGTCTATAGAGTGACCACATAGGTATACATTTTTATGTGGAGACTTTAAGGTAAGTTGGTTTAGAGGTACAAGAAATGTGGTCACTTCATAGAAATAAAAAGATTGCAGCTCTATAAAGATAATTTGAATTGGATAAAAGGATACCAACACACTTTCTGTTTTATGTTTATACTTATTAATAAACACAGGTGCCTGTACCTATTAAGTAGTAAAATTATAGTAACTAATTTTAAATGTATTGTGTTAAATCTTTATTTATTTTTAATTGTGTACAATAAGCTCTATGCAAAGTATTTTGTGGTAGTTCGAGCTGATTGTTAATTTCCAGTTTCAATAACCTATCTAATTGTGGTTGGCTTCCTAAGATAATATATTTGTTATGTCTATTATGGACCAGTAGTGTTCCTACCAATATGTAAGAAATAGCGTACTCAAACTTCATAATCATCATCATCATCATCCACAGCCGGACTTTACCCACTGCTGAGCATAGGCCTCCCTTAGTTTGTGCCATCCACTACGAACTCAAACTTATTTGTATATTGTGAAACAGATCCTTAGTATGGAAGTTATGTTGAATATCTAGCTATAGTCAGCAGATAGATAGGATATTGAAACTAAACATAACTAACCTAGATTATTTTTATTATCCATGTAAGAGAAACTTAATAAATTATGTTTATAATTTTATTCCCAAGGTGTGGTAGACTAGACATATTCTTCCAGATCATAATGTTTTTTAAAATCCTTTGCAAATGTCTACGGGGTAGTCAGAGGTTTGTTCAAATACATATTTGGTACATGCCCACATTTTGCAGAAATTACCATTCCATTCATGACCTCATCATGTGAAAGTTTTTATTCAGCCCAGCTTGTGTGTTAAATTTCAATTGTGTAATGTTGGATAATTTCGCTTTGTATATGTATGTAAAAAACTTCATTCAGTAATTAAATTGTGTATGCAAATCACCTAATCAGCAAATAAAATGCAATAATAACCTTCTCATTCATCAGCATTTCCATAGGTACTTGTAATTCAATCTTGCTTTGTATAGTGACATCACCATTACAAGATTGTGCAACTGAACCATAATTATTCAATTTAAAATACTATGTTAAGATGACTGAAGTGCTATTATTTATAGTCAGCTTCTTGTTTATGTTAATAGGCTTTTATTTGAATATTACAAGGTAAAAAATTACTTGTTGGTGACCATTACTTCACACAACAGTCCAAGTATTTTTCATCATTTTAAGATTCACTTTACTTAAAACTTTACATCAGTATTAGTCATTCTTTGCCTTAATTTGATCAATAAACTTAAAAAAACGTACAGTTTATTTAAATTGAAACATGTCCATTATCAATTATATTTTCATTTAAATATTTGTAAATTTTAATATGTGAATTAGAAATTATTATGAAACCAACATTGTGTATTGTCCCTGTGTTTCATAATTGTTTATTACATGACTGTGCTTTAACTTGTTAAATATTAGGTGGGTTATTTGGCAGTTATGTACATTTTGGATATTTACCAAACTCCCAAGTACCCCACAAACTAACATTTTTTATAGAATGAAACAGCAACAAAACTACCTAAGAGGCTTCCTGCTGGATGAGACTGCAGAGCTCTGTGTGACGAAGTTTGAATTTGTATTTCAGAGGTAATGGCGCCACCACCTCCCAACTTCAGTCCATGTTTACTACGCCCCACCCACAACAATCCAGATATATCTCGTTGTCTCATGGTCCATATGATCTAACCTAAACAAAATTTATAAAATTTATATATCTAATTCAGAAATGTTAATTCTATCTGCAGAAGTACAAAGAAAGAACATTGGACCTGAGACAAACGAGACTATAAAATTGGACACAAATACCGAGGATTTACTGGAGTCACTGTATTGGAACATTCATGGTGGAAGTGCTTTTCATTTGATTCAGTGTCCGTGATTTTGCGTGTGATATCATAAGAACTTTATTTGGGACTGTAAGGATTTCATTTACATTAACCTAGGAGTAAGGACCTATGTTTTGCTTTATATAAGACTAATTAATAAAATTATATAGGTAAAGGGAGGGCATTTTCATTTTAATCATTACAATTAAACAAAGGGATACATAATTAAATATGTATTTTCTGAATAATTATTTTTACATGAACAATTAGAGCCATTAAAGTATCATAGGAGTATACAAATAAATACTTCATCTTCATAAATAAATAGATCAATGTTAAAACGAAAGCTAAGCAGGAATATTTTCAAGTTCTCTCACCAAGTTCAATCTGAAAAAAAAAAAGAACCAGATTAATTATTTTTGTCCACTTCTCTGTTCCAGATGCAGCTTTGAAGATCTAATAAATGTTATATTTTATTTCAGGTTCACTCAGGCAGATAGCCATTGTGCTTGTTTGAGTGTTTGCTCCATATTTACAAAAGTATTCAAATCACCTTTTTGTTTTTCAGATGATTCTTCCATATGCAGCCTTGTTGGCACACGGTCAAGTCCAAGCCATTCCGCTTCTGCCTTTAATGCAAAAATATTATGGTTTTACACACTGCATTCTCTCAAAATTGTTTTTAGATTATGTTTTACTGTGTAAAATGTGTGTTAAACTAAGTAACCAAAATTGTGAAAACCACTGTGATATTAGTGATATCTATTTGTAATTAAAATTGTAAAACTTCAGTTGTTTTTAATTTTATTGTTTCACCCTACAATAGGATTATAGTTAGTGATTTCATGAGTGAAAAGGCAGATGAAAGATTTTCAATTTATTTTTCCATAAATTCATACAAAAAAGCATGCTTGTCACAAATGTTAGTAAACCCTCAAAATTGTCTCTCAAAATATTTCATTTCTTAGCAAGAAGGGACAGTGAGTATAGAAAAAGCAGGAGTATATCACAGGATATTTAGTACATCAATAATAGCATATGATACCAGGTTCTTCCTAGAACAAGGCTCAGAATGAACACTACAGTATACAATAATATAGCTAACTAAATACAATGAATATGTGTTAGCAGCTGTCTCCTCGAGAAAATTAAGCTCCGCTAGGAGTAATAGTGTTCTGTGATATTAAGTTAACTTTTAAGCTTCCAATTGATTGAACTTACGCCTGGGGCTTTGCTCGCGCGGTACCAATTTTGTTAATTATATGTAATTATGCTCTGTCAGGCATCTACACCTTATTCAGACTTCTATTTACAAACAGATTTATCTATAATAGTAGGATAAAGGAAAGAGGACATGAGAAAGAAAAAATGACATGTGGATTCGCTACAAACTACCCAGTGTTAGTTAATTTGTTTGTTTTATATTGAACAAAATTGATAAGCAAGAACATAAGATAACATCAAGATAAAACAAACAAGCTTAATAGTGTATGTGGGTCGACCTACATCTTCCCTTCGTGCACCGATATGGATGTTACTATTCCGTAATGATGGCGTGGTTAGAGGCTTTTATTTTGAGGGGACATTCGTGTTAAGGGAAATTCAGATCTCATTACGTATCTTCCGTGACGCAACGCCAAACATGTTATTAAATAAAAGTGACTAAAACACGCACACAGCGACGGAATTTTCGCGTGTACCCGTTTTTATTCATCTATGTGCAATAACTATTGGCGTTCCGCCGCGGTAAATCATATGGAATGTAGGTCAAATGTGTTTGTAGCCTTACGACAATTAACTATGAATGGTACTCATTTTTTTTAAATTAACTCTGACACGCTCTAGCTAGTGTAAAAATATTGAGAAATTAATTTGTATAAACTAAACATCAATATGAGATCTCTGAAGCAAGTCCAACCCATTAGTGAAGTTAGTAGCTACAGGAAGTTAGCACAACTTATTGAAAGGAAGACATCTACAATACAAGACATGTTCCATTACCTCAGTGGGAGTGACCTCGTCGGTGTCGACAACGTCGGGCAATGCCTCCGCCGCGCCAGCCTCGTCCATGCCTTCGTCTTCCTCCGGCCCGGGGCAAGTCTGGTCCGCTTCAGCCAAATCCCCATTGTGCATCTCGGAACAGTTGATCAAGTCTACCTTCCCGTCTTGGCTGGATCGCGCGCTGTTATCATTCACCTCCGCCTCCATCCGTCCCGGCCACATGTCGTAGGGACAAGGGGCCATCTGATGAAGCTGACTGTCGCTCGAACTGAACAGGTTCAGCGACCCGGCCACGTCTTGCAGCATCGAAGATTCGGGAAGCTCGTTCATTGGCTCCTCGGCGGTCGAGACGAAGAGAGGCAGGTTCTCGATGAAATCGCTCATTATCTGGCACACTCTCATGCCTTCGTACTTCGTCAGCAGCTCGAGTAGTCTCCGCTTAGCTTGCTGGGAGTGGCGCCCGTCGGGGGAACTCCCGGATAGGATCTGGTTAGCGAGCGTCTCTAAGAATTCGGGCGTACAAAATTCATCGCTTTTTAGAAGCAAGAAGCGTATGATCTTGTGGTCCAGTTGCATGCTCGCGTTCGCGTTATTGGAGTGGGAAGGGCCAGCGATGTAGTGGTTAGAGTCGGCGGATGTCGTCGACACGGCTTCGGGTCTCTCCTCGAAACTTTCCAGAGCTTGACTTTCTAGCAGCGAGCTGTACTGAGATAAAATATTCCTGATCGATTGTAGAACTTTCTGCCGTAACGCGTCGGAACTTATCAGCTGCAGTTCGCGGAACAGTTGGATCAGAAAGTCAGGGTGAGATTCGTTGACCCCGATGAGCGCCGTCACTTCGGAGTAGACATTCTCCTTCAGGAGATCGAACAGCTTCGACGTGGCCTTGTCTTGCACCTCTCTGCCGGTGGACGCTAGGTTAGGATTGGGCGTCTCGGAGGTGCTCGCGATATTGATATTACTAGTCTGGGAGTAGTCAAGCGAGCAGTTTCTCCTCGAATTCTTAGCGGGGAGTTTGGACGAGGATTTCCTCTTGGTAGAGTTGAGGTTGTTGGAATGCGCCTGGATGATCTCCGGTATCGGGTTCGTTATGTTGAGATTGCGGAAGGTGGGGTCCTGCCTGTTGAGGTTGACGTTGGGTACGTTAGGGGGTTCCTCGTGACGGGAGGTCGTGGGGTCGTTCTGATTGACGTTGAGGACGTCCGGCGCGGAGGAGAATGAGAGGGAGCGTTCGTAGACGTTCCTGCGGCGAGAGTCGTCGTGCGGTGTCGCGTTGGTGTTCCGTTTAGGTGCGGGGGCGGAGGGCGCGGGGCGCCGCAGCGGGTTGTGTGAGCGCGCCGCTAGAGGCGCCGCCAGCGCCGGGCCCGCGCCGAGGTGACCGTCAGCGTTCGCTTTGTTGTTCGCCGATAGTAGATTCTGCCGCGAGTAGCTACAACAAAAATGACAATTCAAAACACTGCTAGTGAAGATGCTAGTAAACCAAGGTCGCTTCTTAAACCTAGCTTTAGTATCATGGATTTTTTTATTGGTGGTGTTTTTTTGCTCTTTCACCGCATCATCTTCCCCGAATTTGTGTATGAATAAACATCATTCTACTCATAAATATCGACACTTTGTATAACTTATTATTTGTTTAGTTGTATAGATTGTTCTACACTAAGGTAGTGAATGAAATGTGGCAAATTTTTCCAACATTGTACATGCTTTGGAGCAATAGACCAAGAGTCCAGAAAGATCTGACTTAACCTATTTTAACATGGATGAAACCTTATATGCTCAGTAGAGTCTCATGTGCTTTGAATAACCTGCGGGTTTAGAAAGCTCCAAGTGTGACCCATGAGCAGGTAGAAGGTCAGAAAGATGACTAAAAATAAGCCTCATTTAACTTAAATTAACATGGCTGATTTTTATATATGTTGTGAAGAACATTATTCTAATGTGGTATCATAAGGTGTCAGACACTTTCCATGGGCCAGAACATGAGTCAGACGCTTTAAAGGTGCCCTGCTCATGGGTCACACTTGGAGCTTTCTAAACCCGCAGGTTATTCAAAGAACATGAGACTCTACTGAGCATATAAGGTTTCATCCATGTTAAAATAGGTTAAGTCAGATCTTTCTGGGCTCTCAGTCCACAAGTCACACACACACTCATCAAAAGCAAGGGATAAAGAGTGTAAAAAGTCTTGAATAGTTAGAAAACAAACAAATAGTTATTTCACACTCACTACAATCACTCTCAAACCATTCTGAAGGATTATGATGGTTATTATATCTGTTTTTTTTTATATATCTGGTAATTAAGTCGTGGTGTTACGTGTATTAAGAGAAATATCTAGTTCAAAAGCACACATTCTCACCCGGTTCTCATTGATCAAAGGACATCATACATAATTATAACTAGTAAAATACATATTTGCTTAGAAGTAGGGTTGGTAGTAGAGGTAATTGGTTGTTTTAACATCTGAAAGAAAGTTTAGACCACATACATTTTCTCATTCAATAAAAACAATCGGGCATGAATAATTTGGGAAAATATAATATTAAAAAAACCATCTGAATAAAAATACAACAAATATATATTTACAACATGCCTCTCGCATAGTGATATTGTCCATTGCCTGATTCTGATCAGTCACAAAATTACATTATAAATTGAATCGTAATCTTCTAATGCAATGAAAATTCGAATTTTGTGGTAGTCAACATTCTCTGTTGTACTCTACTTTTCTTTGCAATTTGTTCCAAATAAATATTTTTGATTTAAATTCCTTCAAATTTACCTGAATAGCACTATAGGTATTACTATATAAACTTTTCTAGAAACAAACGTACCTTCTAAAGTTATCCCAGTAGTTGTTGGCACGATTTCCAGGAGGCACTTGATTGTTGAGCGTGTGAGACGCTGTTTCCACTCGCCAACGTTCCTCCAACTAAAACAATAACATTAAACTGTTATGCTGATGCAGACGCAATAATCTGATACAGTGTATTCGTTGAATTAGATTATGTGTTTTAAATGACTCAAACATTTTTTCAATTCATTCATCATCATCATCTCCCTGCCCTTATCCCACTAGGTGGGGTCGGCACAACACGTTTCTCTCTTCCATTTCCCTCTATCGCTCGTCATCTCAGTACTCACTCCTTTCACACACATATCTGCACACACAAAGTCCATCCATCTTTTCTTAGGCCTACCTCTTCCAGTGTATCCATCCACATTCATATTCATCGATCGCCGTGTGACATGCCTCTCATCCCTCCTCATCACATGACCATACCACGCCAACCTTGCACTCTTCAACTTATCAATCACCGGCGCTACTTTCAGACTTCCCCTGATATAAATAATATCGAGACTTAATTATAAGAGAATAATAATATCGAGACTTAATTAAAGAGATTATTAAAGGAACAATTTTTCAATGATTCTTTAAAAGTATCGGTTGTACACCCTGTACGAGCTGTTTCCAAGAACCTGTTATGCACGCCGCGCGCTAATAATGCATACGGTGAGCGCACGACGTCTTTTATAATACCTAGATTAATAAACAGTTTACCTATCGATTTTCGGGACAGTTTGACACCAAATAACATTAAATTTAAATTAAAAAAATATTTTGGTAGTTTAAATGTAGGTGAGTGATGTTCAGTTTTTGTCAAATTACTTTTAACTTTATTTTATTTTTGAGTGTCTTACGATAGCACAAGATAAACCTTCGTGGCTTAAAGTGCTATCCATAATTAGTTTAAGCTTAATCTCTGTTTATTTGGTAATAAATAAAAAAAAAAAAAAAAAAAAAAAATTATACTTAAGATAATTTTTTCAATTTATTATATTACTTATTTATAAATATTATCGGGACTTAATCGCGTATTGAAATCATTTTATTTACCTCGACGTTTCGATGATGTTACAGTCACGAGTAGAAGAAAAAAGGTACTTAAATAAAATGATTTCAATACGCGATTAAGTCTCAATAATTTTTATAAATTATGTTTCCAAGTTGCGATAGTTTAAACAATCATTTTACTTGCTATTAAACACTCACTTATACAACAAATGAGTTAAAGTTTAATAGCAAGTATTGGTGCTTATTTACACATTCTGGTACATACATTAGGTTAGTAAAGTAAGTTTGCATGTGCAAGTGGCTAACTGGGCAGTTGTTAGTCCATCGAAAGGATTCGCTTTAACACGAGCTTTAAACGGTGAAGGAAAACATCGTGAGGAAACTAATGTGGGCAACTGGGCATATGTACCAAATATGTATTTGGACATACCTCTGCCTACCCCATTAGACAACTTCGAAGGACCTAAAGAATTACATAAATATCTGAAAAGAAATGTCTACCGCTCCCTGGAATACAGTCATGATCATATTTCTTTTTTTTTCAAAGGATTAGTCATGCCTTAATAACTTTAAAAGTTAATTATGGACGTACATGGTTCATCTGTTCTCTGAGCTGGTGTATCTCCCGCTGTTGCATGACGAGCTGCTGCCAGCACCACGCGCCCCACAGGCTGCAGCCGCACCCGCACCCGCCGACCATACCTGAATCAACGACAGACAGTATATATACATAGACAGTATTATTATTATATTATGTCCCGGCTTCGTACTGGTGTACTAATGAAAGTACCGGGTAAAATATAACCATCCCGACAGTCCTTTTTACACAACGGTGAAAAAAAATTTGAAATCCGCTGAGTAGTTTCGGAGATTACCTCCGCCAGACAAACGCCAGACAAAAAAAGGATCGATTTCAAAAATTCTTTCACGGGTTTGTAGAATGGACTGTCCGGGTGGTTATAGTACTATTTAAACGGGTGGTTATAGGCTATATTTTATTCCGGTACTTTCATTAGTACACCTGTGCGAAGCCAGGACGTGCTGCTAGTTACTTATAACAGCGTAGGTGCTTACCATAAGGCATCATCATGTTGAACGGCATAGTCGGCGGGTAGGACATCTGTGGCGTTCCAAGAAGACGTTCCATTGTCTGCGAGTGACTGTTCTGAGTGAACTGGTTCGTGCGCATATCCTGGATATAAAGTAAACTTTAATACATGTATTAGGTCGCTTAAAAAGAACACTGAGAGGAAAATCTTCGAAGTAGATGATTTTTAAGAATAGCCTCGATTGGTGGAGTAACGCGGCGCACTTCATCTATTGATTTAGCGCGTGCTATTGGTTCGTCAGAGTGTACGTACACGCATGCGCAAACATACCCATTTTCCTTCAGCGCTATTTTTACGTGACACGTATTGTATTACGACCACAGTCTTCACCTGTAGGGCCCCCGCAGACGGCCGACTTTTTGTAGGTGGAAAAATCGGTCGAAAAATAGAACGTACTGACAACAATAGCGCAACGCACACGACCTACAAAAAGTAGGTGAGAAAAAAGTAGGTGGCATTCCGACCGACCCGACACCGACTCCGAAAGTGTAGGTCGTTTAGTGATGCGCTTTTCGGAATAACTGATAGAGCTTACTCCGCAAGTGGACTGTTTACTCCGAATTTTATTTGCTTAGGTACCTAGTACCTAGGTACACTTCTGGTAGATAAGTAGGTTCAATCATTCATAATTATAATTTATTGTTATTGGATTAATAATAATAATATTACTTACCTAACCATGTAATGTAATTTATTAAGTACTTTTTGTAATTTAAAGTAATTTCAACGAATTCCGCGGGAATATCAGGATAAAAGTAGCCTATGTATTATACCATGTTATTAGCTACCTATATCCCATAGTATGTATTCAATCGGTTTTGTAGTTTTTTCGTGAAAGAGAAATAACCATACATCCATCCATACTCACAAACTTTCGATAAGCAAATTATGGTAGGAATTTTCGTAGGATTAGTAGAAAGGATTATAACCAAAGTACCTCCTCCTTCCTTTGTATTGATCGTAGGATTAGTAGGAAGGATTATAACCGAAGTACCTACTCCTTCCTTTGTATTGTAGGTAGGTACCATGTAGTTGAACATAGGTACTATCACACGCAAAAGTTTTTGGTTAGGTAGGTAGGTACCTACTTACATAAGAAAAGAGAGCTAGCTATACTTATCTTCCTTTGCAAATCCACCGTTATAATATTTTTCGACGTGCTGTCCCCTCACTAGCCACCTACAAAGTGACGGTCGTGTGCGTTGGAGTCGGTGACAAAGTAGGTGAAAAAATCGGTGGAAAAAGCGACCTACTTTTCCACCTACAAAAAGTCGGCCGTCTGCGGGGGCCCGTAGTCGTAATATAAGTGCAGTGCTGTGGGCAAGACCCGCCTGTGACGCAGAGGTTGCGGGTTCGATCCTCGCCGCGGGACAAATGTTTGTATGTTCTGATGATATTTCTTCCGGTCTGGGTGTTTTTTCCGCATCGCGGCGATCAAACCCACAGAAAGATAGGACTCAACAAAAGATCGAGATGATTGGGAGACCCTTGCCCAGCAGTGGGAATAGTGGGATAAAATAGGTTGAGCAGTGGGATGATATAGTTTCAAGTAAATATGTATTCACCTGATTAGTTTTGCTATTCCAACACGGCGGAGGCGGGTGAGGGTACGGCATGTTGCTTGGAGACTCGGCTGAAATATGAAATTCAATATTTAACTAAGTACATTACAAAAGTACCTCATCTCGAACATTGAAATGACTCCTTTTTTCGTCAGGCTATGTTCGAGATGAGGTATCTGTACTTATGTAATCAGTGTAAGTACCTAGTTTTTTTTAATAAATATGGCATAACATATTTTAAGCCATTTGAAAATAATGATGGAAAATTTTAACGATCAATTGTATTCCAATAACATTCAGGATCTGAGGAAAATAGTATTTGATAGCAATATAGTAGTGTTTTTACTTGAATAATTTTATCATATGTTATAATATCTTGTACTAACTGTAGAAAACTTACTGTTTTGAGCGACAGGAGGCACCATGTTTACATTAGAAGCTTCTGTTCTCGGTTCGTGTCGTATATTTTGACTGGTAGTGTTTGATTGTGCCACCTAAAAAATATAAGGTATGTTTCAACAAGCGAAGCGAAGAGAGGCCTATGCCCAGCAGTGGGATGAGACGGGCTGCACGTGATGATGATGATGATGATGTTTCAACAATCTTGACGAAGATGAACAGTGGATGACCGATAATGACCGGTTTCAATAATAAATAATAAAATTTATAGCCCCTTAATAATACTTACACTACTGTCGTCCGATTGTCTCTCTTGCGTTTGGCGTCTTCGAGGTCTATTTCTTTGATTCGACTTATTTCTTGATGCACTGAAATCAAAACATAACCTTGAAAGTCTATAATGCCATAGCACTAGCATTTGTTAGTTTAGGACTAGCCTATGTTACTCCTTGATGGTGTAGCTTTCATTCGATGAAAGAATTTTTGAAACCCTACAAACAAACAAACAAATCTTCCCTCTTTATAATACTAGTGTAGATTGTTATTATTTAAACATACCTATCGCTGTCGCTTCCGTAGTTGCTTTCAACTAGATGCGCTGGCAATGCAGCCATCGGTCTTCCTCCTAGTGCATTGTCTCCGTTAGCCTGAAATAAGATATTTTATTATTGTCGCCAAATATTAGAAAATCATACTAACATGGTTTCTCGATCGCAGGCCATCTCCGATATTAATTAATCAAGTGACAAGTGTCAAATTAGAAACAAATTGGTCACGTGATTTGACCATTGATACACATTGATTTCACAGATCATCTCCAAAACATAGCTTGTTTTGGAGATGATCTGCATCCGATAAACCAGCTCTGTAGACTTGCAAATAGAGTCTATACTCAAATGAATCATGTCTTGAGATATTCATTATCATTACTTAGTTTCCATAGATCAGTTTCAATAAACCGTGCATTCTCTGTATTAGATTACTAACTTAGATTGTGTTAAAAATAATATTCACCCGGAAGCTTTCCATCTCCCTGGAGTTTTGTGATTCTAGTAGTAATTGCTCTGATCTTGAATCAGGCTCTTCTTGTTCACTGTAAGAAAATATTTATTGATATCAATAAAAAACACTTAGGTACTTACTAACACAACGTAAACAATGTATGTATTCAAATGTAACTTACCTATTGTATGATTGGTTGATGACGGAAGTTGCTTGAGATTCGGGATTTGTTTTCTGGGTCTCTTGATCTCGCGTAGAACACAAAATTTTCTGTAATAAAGAATTTCGGATAAAATTCTTGCTAGGTAGTAGGTATATTGACTGCTGTAGGTACTTTTAATATGAATAATTTAGTCTCACAGTAAAAAAAACATTATTGAAACTTATGTTAAATTGACAAATTTTAATGCATTACATAAGTAGAATTGAAGCCTTTCCACGGCGCTACTGCTGGGACGATCCTCGTTCACCTTCTTCTGTTTACTCAGTACTACAACACAACGTGTATACACGTCTAGTTACCTCCTTGTTGAGCAACGCTTCTAGTTCCCTCTGCTTGTCAGCGAGCACGGCGCGCAGCTGCATCTGTCTTCGCTCGGCGGGACCCGCCACGGCGCTACTGCTGGGACGATCCTCGTTCACCTTCTTCTGTTTACTCAGTACTACAACACAACGTGTATACACGTCTAGTTACCTCCTTGTTGAGCAACGCTTCTAGTTCCCTCTGCTTGTCAGCGAGCACGGCGCGCAGCTGCATCTGTCTTCGCTCGGCGGGACCCGCCACGGCGCTACTGCTGGGACGATCCTCGTTCACCTTCTTCTGTTTACTCAGTACTACAACACAACGTGTATACACGTCTAGTTACCTCCTTGTTGAGCAACGCTTCTAGTTCCCTCTGCTTGTCAGCGAGCACGGCGCGCAGCTGCATCTGTCTTCGCTCGGCGGGACCCGCCACGGCGCTACTGCTGGGACGATCCTCGTTCACCTTCTTCTGTTTACGGCTCACTTCTACAACAGACACAATTTGTTATTAAATAAATAAATAAATAAGTATCCTGGGACATTCCACACAGTGTCATTTAGTCCCAAGCTAAGCAACATAGTGTATAGTGTATAACACATTCAAGGCCCAAGTCTCGTGCAACTACGACGTAGTGCGTCCGGGGCATCCAACGTGACAGTGTATAGTGTTTAACAAAAGACTGACTCAACTTAAAAACTATATGTAAAGGCCAGTTAGCAGACTCAAATTCCGTTATCTCCGTTTGGGCATCAATCAATGAAGGAAGGAATCCCTCCATTTTGTTTTCTTACCTTTGTTGGATATCATATCCTTCATCCGAGCCCGTTCGCCCATAATCTTCTCCGTTTCTAACCTTAGCTCTTGCGCCATTTCTTGCAAAGATGCGATGTTAGCCTCGTGACCTGGAGGAGGTAAATATTTATGGTTATACTGTACTCTGTTCACTAAGTCGATCGAATAGGGAGAAAAATAAACGCACGTGATTGGCCGTCTGTGTTCACGGGATTAGCGAATCAGCTCGTTATTGGTCGAACATTAGCAGGCGTGGATTGTTATAAGATCTATTTATCTAATGTGTTACCTGAAAGCGTTCGCCCTTTACTAGTGTCTACTGTCGATGGTGTAAACTGTTATGCGCTGTAATAAATACTTTTTAATTCCACTCTTTACTCACTATATAAAGTAAAGATGCATCATTACTCCGACAAGAGCTGAGCAGCTGAGCTCTTAAGATTTATATATGTACTAGCTGCGCCCCGCGGTTTCACCCGCGTAAGTCCCGTTCCCGCGGGAATGTCGGGATAAAAAGTAGCCTATATGTTAATTCAGGGTATCACTTATCTACATACCAAATTTCAAACAAATCGGTCCAGCCGTTTAAGCGTAACAAACATACATACATTCTCACAAACTTTCACATTTATAATATTATGGGAGGATATGGGATGGGATGGGATATGGGATATGGGATGGGATTATGGGATATGGGATGGGATATGGGATGGGATATGGGATGGGATGGGATATGGGATGGGATTATGGGAGGGATATGGGATATGGGATGGGATGGGATGGGATGGGATATAGGATGGGATGGGATGGGATTAGTAGGATAGTAGGAAGGAAGTAGGATACTCACTCTGTTGCTGCAACTGTTGTGGATGTTGCGAGTGTTGCGCGTGTTGCGAGTGTTCGTTGGTGAACTTGTGACGTTGCGGTAAAGAGTTGCGGACGCGGCACATGCTGCCGTCGTTAGACCATCCGCCCATACTGCCGCCGCCGTCTGATTTACTGAAGTAATGAAATTACATTTATATAAGGAAGGATATTCGGCGGTGGAGGGATGCCTTCCTTCCACTCGACACCACCAAAACGACACCATCCGTGGTGTCGTATGGAATCACTAGTCCATACGACACCACCCTAGTGATGTTCAGAAACGCGTGTTTTTGACTAACAGCTCCCAGTTCATTAAAATAAATAAATAAATATCAGACAACATCACATACATTGATCCGACCATTGTAGCATCAAGTTTCTGTAGAAAAAATTGCTCGAAAGGTGGAGTATGTATACTTATTCGAAAAGGACTGCAATATAGAGAAATACCAGAAATTAGTGCCCTATCAATAACCGGCATTTTTGAATGCTGTGCAGTTGAGCTAATTCTAGATAAGATTATAATAATATGCATTTACAGGGTACCTCAATCTAAGCAAAGGGGTTATTACATGAAACTGTTTCTATCCGAACTAGACCATTTACTACAACAACTTAATCGAAAATCATACAAACACACTGTCGTGGCTGGGGATTATAATATCAACATATTAGAACCTAATATAAATACTCGAAAACTTGAGCGTTTACTGTCAAGCTATAATCTTAAACTAGGCATAAGACAGCCAACCAGATTAAGTAGTCAGACATGTATAGATAATATTGCGCATGATTTTATAAGTGGCTGTAAGACTGACATTTATGAGTTTGCGTTGTCTGATCATACTGCTCAGATTCTGACGTGCCCAGTAGATAAAAAGTGCTTTTTGGAAAGTTGGACTATCAAACGACGTGACTATTCTCAAGATAATATGACAAAGTTTATATCTTGTATAGAAAATCTTTCTTTTTCTGAGCTCTATAATATTAACGATCCAAATGAAGCTTATAATTATTTTATTGACATATTTAAACTTTTCTATAATCTGTGCTTTCCAATTATACAAAAAACTGTAAGAGCATCTCAAAAACCTAAATGGATATCTCGCGGAATAAAACGATGTAGCAAACGAAAACGTATTCTTTTGTGGCAATATAGACGAAATCCAAGTAATAGCAATAAAATAATGTTAGTAAATTATACTAAGCTCTTGAGCAGAATCATCAAGCTCACACAAAGAGCACAGAATGACTATAAAATTTCCACAGCATGTAACAAATCAAAATGCACTTGGCAAATAATTAATGGCTCTAAATCAAGTACACAAAATGAATTTTTAGGAGAAATCGAAGTAAACCGTAAAGTTATAAAAGATCCTACAGAAATATGCAATGCTTTTAACGATCATTTTATAGATAAAATTGAACCTATCCACAATAACCAAGTTAACTGCAACTCTCTGGTGAATAGTAGAACACACTCTATGTTTTTCGCCCCTAGCACTGCATTCGACGTGTATAGAATTATAAATTCACTTAAAAATACAAATAGTGTAGGATACGATAGCATTTCAACTAAAAGTATTAAACAAGTTTCGAAATACATATGTGGACACCTTAGTTACATAATCAACTTAAGCATTTGCACTGGAGTTTTTCCTGAAGCACTTAAAACCTCAGTTATAAAACCTATTTACAAAAAGAAAGACAAAAAATGCATTGATAATTATCGACCAATATCGCTTATCCCTATTTTCTCAAAAGTCTTTGAAAAGTACATATATACACAACTTTACAAATATCTAGAAAACAAAAACATCCTCTGCAACGAACAAAAAGGATTTAGAGAAGGAAAAACAATAAATATGGCCATTTATGATTTCCTATTGAATGTAATGCTCAGTGTTGATAAAACTAAACCTGTGTGCGCAATATTCTGTGATATGACACAAGCTTTCGACTACGTTAAACACAGTATACTTTTAAAGAAAATGGAAGCTTACGGTATCCGAGGAAATTCTCTAGAGCTTATTCAATCATATTTGACTAACAGGAAACACTTTACTGAGATTACAAAAATAAATCACATCAAAAAGCAAGAGGAACTTTATAGATCTAAAGCACGTACGCCAACTTACGGTGTCCCGCAAGGAAGCGTACTAGGTCCTCTTCTATTTATTTTGTATATAAATGACTTACCTAAAGCTATAAATCAGCCAATGACGCTTTTTGCAGATGATAGCACAGTTACAATTAAATGTGACAATATTCTTTCTTATGAATCTGACATAAATAATAGTTTAAAATCAATAATAAAATGGCTTGAAAATAATAATTTAAAAATTAATCTAGAGAAAACCAACGTTATGCATTTTAGACAGCGTATGGTGCAAAATAATGTACTTATAAAATACAACGACAGAATTGTGCAAGACGTAGAATCAACCAGATTTCTAGGATTAGTCATTGACAGAAGTCTTAACTGGAAGGCACAAGTAGAGACTTTAGGTAAAAGGGTAAACTCGTCAGCCTATGCATTATTTAAATTATCTTTTATAATTAACAAAAACGCGCTACTAACGGCGTACTACGGAATGGTTGTCTCGGTCCTTCGATATGGCATTATCTTCTGGGGAAACTCTACCGATAAAGATATTGTTTTCAAAGCCCAGAAAAGGTGTATCAGAGCTATGAATCATTTACAAAAGACAGAAAGCTGTACGCCCTATTTTAGGAGATATAAATTATTAACTTTACCATCCCTGTATATCTTAGAAATAGCCACATTTGTAAAGACGAATCCAGACCTATTTACTCGCTCCTCTCAATTAAGCTCTTACAGTAGACGTGACAACACTAGACTCTGCTGCCGTGCTGGTAAAACAACATTACTGCAAAAAAGTGTATTCTGTATGGCTCCCATTATTTTCAATAAAATTCCAAAGGCAATAAGAGAATTAAATACTCAAATGTTTAAAAATAAATTAAATAAATTGTTAATTGAGAAATGTTATTATAAGATTACTGATTTTTTAAATGATAAAACTTTTGACTTAAATTAATATTGACCTACTACTACCTGACTAAATCTTTTATGCATGCATCTGACTAAATTAATATATAAAATAATAGATAATAAATGTAAATAAGTAAACTGTAAGTAAAATCTAAAATTTTGCATGCTGACAGGCAAGGACATGTGTTACGTAAATTAATCCTATATTTAAGATCCTGTATACTTCTCTGTATGATGTGTACCACCATGTACCTGGCAAATAAATGAATTCTATTCTATTCTATTCTATTCTATTGTTTGTTAAACTTTATCAAATGACATACCTCATTAATGAAACTGCTTGAACATAATTGGAGTTTTCATATCAACAACTTTGTATGTAGGTAACCTCACTATTAGTCGGTGGTGTCGTATGGACAAGTGATTCCATACGACACCACCGATGGTGTCGTTTTGGTGGTGTCGAGTGGAAGGAAGGGAGGGATGAACTCGACTCATTCTGCCCACATTGGACCACACTAGCTCTCAATAGAAACGAGTGGAAGGAAGGGAGGCCTTTGCCCTGCAGTGGGACGCTACAGGCTCGTAATAATAATAATAATAAGGAAGGATATTTATATATATACTTCATTTCTTGAATCGAGCTAATAGGAAGAAAAATAAAGGCACGTTACGTGATTGGTCTTCGAAAATAATTGGATTGGCTAGATTTGACAATTGACAATTGATTTGACAATCTAGCCAATCACCAGAAATACAATTATTTTCAACGACCAATCACGTGCCTTTATTTTTCTTCCTATTAGCTCGATTCACGAAATGTAGTATATATATAACAAAACAATATTCCGCCCGCAGTAAATACAAACAGACAGTTTGTACTCCAGATAAAAACTATTAAAAAATTCAGGTACATCCATTGAGTAGTTCTTGCGTGGAAGAGTAACAATCATCCATCTATGTTTACATCCATACAATTCGCATTTATTTCGTTTATCGACTTTCATCCTCTTGTTTGCCTTTGGATTTTTGTGCCAAAATCGGTACACTTCTAATACTTTTTATAAAAGTTCATATAGATCAATATTATACAAACAGAAGTAAATTATGAGATATAACTTACTTGTCATGTATATTTGAGTGTGTGGAAGACATTTCTCTAAATGTATCATCTTGTACGACCGAAAGTTGATCCGCCTCGTAATTTTCCACGGAGCGCATCAAATCTGGCAAAAAATCACATGTTAAAAATGATGGACCATTTTAAAATATATAAAAAAATTATATACCGCCTTCAATTTCGTCAGAACAAAGCAATTTCAAACATTTCAAGCGTTTCTGTTCCTATCTCCAAAGATACTCCAATTTAAAAAAATGATATCCTTTGAAGTTGGTTTAAAATACTTAGTACAAATATTCGAACCATACAAACCTTTAGTTTTCTGCAAAGCAGTTTTGATGGCTTTTATTTCCATGAGCTTGTACGGATCTTCATTCTTGATATTACCACCTCCTACTGCTTTATTACCTGTGAGATAAGAAGCATATTAGTTATCTGGATGTCACGGTATACCTCGAGAATAGCTGAATCGATTTGGTTAATTTTGATCTAGAAATATTTGTGGAAGTTCAGGAAATTTTAAACGGTGACGAAAAATGGAATAAACCACAAAGAAACTCACGAGAAAACTATAACGGTACGAAAATAGCAAGGTCATTCTTTAAATTAAAATGCAATATGTACACGAGTGTATTCTGTAAAAAAATAAGACGAAAAGTTGTAACGAAACTTTTTGCTATAGTTGTAAGCCGTGCGCGTGTATCTGTCTGTCTCTCTCTCTCATAGAGGAACTTCGTTCCATCCGGTCCCTTGACACCTCTCAAGTTTTTTTTTAAATAGAACACTTTTTTACTAACATTTGTGAACGGGTTCCTCATCAGCACTCTCCTCGTTGGAGCTGGAGTAAGTGTTCCGAGTGCTGCCGACACGAGTCGCCATCTGAAGCTTCTGGAACTCTGATACCTGCAGAACAAATTACACAGTTCAAGCTAATATTGTAGCATTCATTAGGCGGGTCCACACAGAGCGAGCAGCCTCGCGAGCCAATTGCCGCGCGAAGCAGCTCGCGCTGTGTGGACGAAAATATTGCCGGCCGAGGCACGTCCACACAGCGTCCACACAGCGCGAGCTGCTTCACGCGGCAAATGCCTCGCGAAGCTGCTCGCTCTGTGTGGACCCGCCTATTCAATTTTGTACAAGTTTAAGTGTATTTTGAGGTTTCACGCACTACTAAACTGTCAAATAGAAAGAAAAAAAATAAAAATGTGTTTATTTTTATAGGACCTCAAAGATCACTTAAAAAATGTACAGTCTTATAAGCTAGGTGACTCTATTGCCTGTTCCAACGCAACTCTCTACACCAGGGAATACGACAGTAAAACTGTCAGATTTGACAGATAACATGGTTTTACTGTCAAATTTGACAGTTTCAAAAGTGGTTAAAATTATAAAAAAATAGTAGATGTAAGTAATATAAATATAGAACATAATATGACAGAGTTTATAAAAGGTCATGGGATAACATACCAAGCTTTCCATGTGTTGTTTCTTGAGCTGCAACTCTCTTAACTTCATCTGCAGCAACTGTCCTCTGGCCGCTAATTCCACGTCATCTTCACCCTCGCTATTGGCGCCGCCCGCGGCTTCCTGTTATATTCACATTTTATTATGTACTAGCAGCACGTCCCGGCTTCGCACGGGTGTACATATTAAACCATCTGGATAAAACATAGCCTATAACCACCCGGACAGTCCATTCTACTCATCTGTGCAAGAATGTTCGAAATCGGTTGAGTAGTTTCGGAGATGACCTCCGTCAAACAAATAAACAAACAAACAAATTTTACCTCTTTATAATATAAGTATAGATATAGATAGATGGATTTCATTTTGTTTCACAAAATAGTTTAGTGCAGATAGAATTATAATTTATCAACTACTTCCCCAAATTCGGACATACTGGCCATAGCTTTAGGAAAGCTCATACTAAACTCCACAAATTGTTTGTAGTTACCTCTCCACTCGCAATATTTCCCTCCCGTGAGAACCGTTCATCCTGGCTATGATGCGACGAATGCCCGTGCTCTTCCAAAGGCTGAGTGTGGAGCGCCTCGGTAGAGTGAGGCAGTGTGGTAGCCACGCCGATCTGATTAGCCGCGTACATACGGTTAGGTATTGCTAAAAATAACACTAAATTGTTTGTAGTAATACCTCTCCACTCGCAATATTCCCCTCCCGTGAGAACCGTTCATCCTGGCTATGATGCGACGAATGCCCGTGCTCTTCCAAAGGCTGAGTGTGGAGCGCCTCGGTAGAGTGAGGCAGTGTGGTAGCCACGCCGATCTGATTTGCCGCGTACATACGGTTAGGTATGTAGTTACTGCTGTGAGGTTGGTGATTCTGAAATAGTATATTAAGAATGTAACTGATCGTTTGTTCGTATAAGTGGCCTTTTATGGCCGCCTAAAGGCCTAAGGCTGCGTCCCCAGTAGGCAAACAGTTAGCGGCTGACTGAGTAAAAACAAAAAAAAAAACTGCGTACAGTGAGCGCAAAACTAGCAAACTGTGAACACTCCATTTGAAATATATGGAAGGGCGTACTAAACCGATACGCCGCTAACTCAGTCGGCGGCTAACAGTTTGCCTACTGGGGACGCAGCCTTAGTCATAGCTTAAAAATGACTCTGACGGTTTATTTGCAATATTATTGGCAAATGGGCAATAACATGTAATTGGGGGATAACTATTATTAATTAATAATTGATATTTTGAAAATATTTTTAACAGTTGTGAGATGGCTTTGACAAGGATTGAAGGCCAGCAAATGTCACAAGAACTAGGGTAACAAAGAAATAATATAAACAATAGAATCTTAGTACTATGCTATTTTATGAAGACCAGAAAGTGTAGACTTGTATTTACCTGCATTTCTGTGTAGTTATCGTGTGATGTCGACGGCTGAATCTCTTGGGTTTGTCTTTCCCTGTTCATTTCTTCCAGTTGCTGTTTAGCTTCCTCCTAAAAACAATCAAATGTAATACATACTGTTTTATGTTAGTATGTGCATAATAATATGTAGATACTAGCGCTCGCAAGTTTCACCCGCGTAAGTCCCGTTCCCGCGGGAACATCGGGATAAAAGTAGCATAAGTCACTTGCCATCCCATCAACTATCACCACGCAAAAAATCACGTCAATTCGTCGCCCCGTTTTGACGTGAAAGACGGACAAACAGACAGACACACACCCTTTTATAATTTTAAGTATGGATGGTTTATAATTATAAATTTCTATAATAACTTCATGCCTTTTCCTTACATTTAAATCTTACCTGGTATTTAATAAGTCTTTTCTGCTGCTGTTTCAACGCAGTTAGTCTCATTTGAGACATCTCCATTTTGTTTTTGATCTCATTTTGCCATAGCTCGTTATCACTGTAGGCGGATCCATTGCTTTGAACCGATACTGGTCTTGTCACATCCTGCTGAAGTATCATTATATTAAACACTAGCTGCGCCCCGCGGTTTCACCCGCGTAAGTCCCGTTCGGGAATATCGGGATAAAAAGTAGCCTATGTGTTAATCCAGGGTATCACCTATCTACATACGAAATTTCAACCAAATCGGTCCAGCCGTTTTTGCGTGAAAGAATAACAATCATTCTCACAAACTTTCACATTTATAATATTAGTAGGATAGTAGGAAGGATAGGAAGTAGGATAGTAGGAAGGACTTTTACATTAAAACGGTAATCTAGTAATAGTAACTGCTAAAATCTATACCACAGACTATATCTAGGCTATTTCATTCAAATCGTTTAGAGATGACAAAACAAACTTTCGCAGTGTAGTAAGAAAATGCGGTATGAGAAAGTGATTCATTATACTAAAAGAGATAGAATAGACATAGTCATAAGATTTGAACAGTGTTGTGTGAAATTGTTATTTTATGTCTGTGTGGGACATTATTTGTGGTCTTCAAGGGATTTCACTGTAGAAAATCTTTAGAAGACCAAAGTCTAAAGTAAGGCAACACATAACTTCAATGTTATTCGCACAAAAACAGCTAATAAACACAATGTTTAATAATGCACAACACAATTTTAAGGCTAGTTTGCTTTGAAATAAATTTTACAATACAAAAGTATTGTATTTTGGAATTTTTTAACGTTTATGATATTACGTTCCTACCTCATAGTTAATTCAATTAATCTACATAACAGTTAGATACTAACGGTTTTACGAGATTATGAGCTACAAAAAATAACTAAAAAAGCCACTTGCAAACTCGTTAACATCAAGAAATGTTATTTGCATTGTTGAATCCAGTGCTACTTCGCACTGTTGCCCTACCATCAGTTTTCGAGTTGTACAGTTAACTATCCTCGCTAACGGATCAAGTATTTCTAATGTATGAAATTATTAGTTCATGCGAGTTACCGGGGGCGGCGCTGCGCTGAATTCTCATACATTTTGTGATACTTGGTAGCGAGGATAGTATCAATACTACACTAAACTGGTAGTAGAGCCTCTGTATTTTAAAACACGGTTCCTTCGGTCTACAGGTTATTGACCTGGAAAGAACCTACGACGCAGAAAGAGTACATGCTATGTTTCGTTTCACAAGAAGAGCACAACGCGCACACACTAAGAACCTGTTCGTCCGATTTGAGAGTCTCTTTGGCCTTTTTCAACTGTTCGATTTGAGCGACCTTCTCCGCGCAAGATAGTATATTCTTCCGCAGTACTTGATTGAGTTGATCGTCATTTGTTACATCGTTCTTTTCTGAGGGTTCATTTGTTTCTGGTATTTCATCTGAATCTGAATGCTTTTGCTCGTTATGTTGTTTGTTGATCTGTTCATTCTCGATGTTGGTCACCTTCTTTAGGTTATTGTTAATGAGGCTCACGTCATTATTGTTACTCTGATCGTGTATCTCTGTTATCTCTACAGTCGGTGTAGTTTGACTCTCGGTTTCCTCAGCGGGAACTTCGACATTATCAGGTTTCCTCTCAATCAATATCTGCTCTAAATTAGTCTCGCTTTCTTTCAGTTGCATTACCATTTTGACAAGATCATCATACTCTTCTTTAGTATGTTCAATAAATGCCTAAATTAAAAAGATTATAAGAACTTTTGCAATGCTAATAGAGCATGTAACAGACAAAAAAAATAACTCTGTCTGTAAGTCCCTTTCATACAGTCAAAGTCGAACAATATTCACGACATAGATACATCAGTATTTAGTTTAAAATATACGAGTATGTCTGCCAATACATTCAAAATCTTTAACAATTAATCAGTTTCATAAATTATTTATAGATTGCCAATATTTTAATTAGTATCTGGCACTTGTAGCATCAATTGTTATATTATTTAAAGAAATGCAAAAATTTAAATAGCTGTATAAAAGATCTTCTTTACAGCCTTGTGGGACATGGCAATACAATAAACTTAACTAGAATGTAAGAAAAAAAACCTTGTCATAAAATCCGTTTTTTTTTTTAATTTCTCTAGAATAAGTACATTTGTCTCCTCTCCCAAAGGGGAGACCTTTGCCCAGCAGTGGGACAACATAGGTTAACTACAAAAAAAAAACTTAACTAGAATGTAAGTAGAGAAAATCCTTGCCATGAAATCAGAACAAAACATTTTTTTAATCTCTCTATAATCCCTGTAATTTTGTTTTTTTTAGATAAGTAGTTGTTAGAAAGACCTACCTCATCCTCAGAATTCCTCATGGTATCAACAAGAGATGACGTGACTCGAATGTATTCCCGAATCTGGCCAAGGCGACGTTCCACTGAAGCGGCGTCGGGGCACGCGGCTACTATAGCCTCGCCCAGCGCTCTGGCTGACTCACGGTGGACCTGAAATAGAAGATTAAATTATAGGCAAAATATTTAATAACTAGCTGTGCCCCGCGGTTTTACCCACGTAAGTCCCGTTCCCGCGGGAATATCGGGATAAAAAGAAGCCTATGTGCTAATCCAGGGTATCACCTATCTACATACCAAATTTCAACCAAATCGGTCCAGCCGTTTTTGCGTGAAAGAATAATAAACATACATACACTCTTACAAACTTTCACATTATAATATTAGTAGGAAGGATATGGTGATTTATTTCAAGCCGGTTTTACAGTTCGCAATAGGATAACCTCATAATAATGTTTTTACCAAAAACATATACATCCGTTGAACAAATCCAGTAACTTAAGCACTTACATGATTATTATCATTGATATTGTTGAAGCTGCCTTGCCCTTCATACATATTGTTCATCAGGTTGACAGTTTTAGTGACGGTCCGTGAGTTTGTGGTAGGTGCGTTGTTGTTGCTCGCGTGGCTACCTTCGAAAGTGTTGCGAGCGGGGTTCAGGTTGCGAGTCAAATTGTTTCTGTTTTGGTTTGGTGCCTGAAAACATTGAAAACATCTTAATTTTGTAAATGTTATCGGAACTTTCATAAATGTGTTTCCAAGTCGCGACAGTTTAAAAAGTATATTCATTTTGATCTGTTTAGTTTTATCTTATGTGCATAGTTGACAGTTGTCCTAAACAAAGATCATTATCAAACATTAAAACTTCAGGCATAAGTTTAACGGCAAGTCTCATTGGCTATCTATCATCGATTTTGTTTACTGTTGTTACATTTGATGTTTTGTGTATAGAATTAATGTCAAATATCTATCAGTAAGCAAAACCGAAGCTAGACATACTGGCCGTAAATGAGTTTATGCAACATGGAGTAAATCTTATTTAAAGATAAATTATGTACTCACATTAAATGATTGAGTTATATTTCCAGTCGCATTCGGCGTAGTGGGGTTCACGATCATAACAGCGGCAGCTGCGTGGTTGGAATGCGGAATCAATCCTGAAACCACAGAATATAATACATACTCAATATTTTAAATGGGAAGTGTGTGTCTGTTTGTCCGTCTTTCACGGCAAAACGGAGCTACGAATTGACGTGATTTTTTAAAGTTGTGACAGTTGAAGGGATGGAGAGTGACATAGGCTACTTTTTGTACCGATATTTACGAGGGAACGGGAATTTTGTTCTATGACTTCTATGTCATCTTAAAAATATGGAAACTTGTTAATATATTAAACTATGCATTAAGTAGTAGAGAAAGGCCAAAGTTAGTTATTTTTAAGTACACACCATTCTGCATTTGATGCGCGTAAGGATGTAATGTGTGGCCGGTCATAGAAGAAGCAGACCCATCGTCTTGGTGCTCCGAAATATTGTCACGATTCTGTGCGTTCAGCGGCAAAGCTCTAGGCTGCGGTCTGACAGGCACAAATCTACCAAAACCACCTTCAAATGATGAGGAATTATCTGAAAAATGGATGATTTGTTGTAGGGAAAATTAATATTATTAAGTGGATTTAATTCCGTACTAACCATTAACCCCCTTATGCATAAAAACTTGACAATTTAATACAGGTTTTAAGAACGTTTTTTTCTTGTCACTCATATGTCAACGAAAAGAGATAGCAACAGATTTAATATGTGTTTTAGCTAATACAGGTTTACTGGTCGATTATGCATAAGGGGGTAAGTTATTTGATGGTTTACTTTTAATGTCAATGCTGTGTGTGAAATGATATATACACACATTATTGTAAAGATGGAACAAGAAACATGGCGCGGAAATGTTTCGCAAAAATAAATACGCCTCAAAATATTGACAAAACTATGGTGTTCATACTTTAAAAACATGCCTTAGAAGCTAGGTGAAGACTAATCACTTGATAAACAAGCTAAAGAAGGCACACTCATATAACTATATTTCATTTAGGATATCTTTGTCCACCATACCATACAAAAACCAGTTTTAGTCCACATTTATGAATGAATTCACTAGAAAGACTTACCAATATCAGTTAGTTCATGGTCCGAGTTATTAGTAGTATTATTTGTTGGTTTCCTTGACTGGCTGTAATTCGATCTTGTGTTGTATTCCGATACAGGCACCCAATCTAGGGAGGTCTGAAATGATTGAAAGCTCACTACACACTGAAGAGTTATAATTAGAAAATAAAAGTATAACAAACCTTTTTCAGACTCAATTTAGAGAAACAACCACCCATAAGGCAGAAACGCAATTAATCTATAATTGAAATGCTCAATATAATATTTAGAGAGTAAAAACGTAGGTAAATCTGTACATCTGTACATATTATACTCAACAGAGTTGGCAGATGTTCAAAATTTCTCTGAAGCTTCCAAAAATAAATTCCTTGTGCACATGTTCTGAACAAACTTCATACTGGATGTAAAACAATCAGCAGACAGTTCGTCAAAATATTACTGAATTCAGTTCGTATAATACTGATTTAGAAAGTTATGTTTCTTGTAATTAAAGTGGTTTTAATATGTCTAATAGCTTATTTCAATTTGTGGTTTTGATGAATCATTGGTTCCTTTCAGGGGCTACAAAAATAACACACACTGAGGTCAGAGCTCTGTCTTATACCTAGCTAATACTCTAGTAAATAAATGTTTACATTTCCCATGAGTCTTTTGTTAATTTTAGGTGACTACGGCGGCAAAAGTATCTTGACTGTGGTATTTATTTTGCTATTGGAAACAAATCTAAATTACAAACAATACTATCAATAGACCTTGTGTAAAAGTACCACAGCTGTTAGTATTAAGTTGGGATTCTTACCGATACAAGATTCGTTGTCATATCTCTACGTGTTGGCGTCACTGCCTCTTGGGGGACATTGCAGTTGTTCCTGACTTTAGTCTTGGGTATGGTGCCCGTATGACTTGGATGCCGACCGTTGTTTCCAGGAGCCATAACATTTAGTTATTCCACATCGATATTCGAAATGTATCCATGGATTTCACTATATTGAAGCGCAGAACGACTAAAATATGGTAACAAGAACGCCGAACTTCCTTCCTAAAAGCTGTCTGTTTTCAGTATTGTTTTTAGGAAACATGTAGCGAGGATGCGCGATATAATTATAGTTCTTCGGCACAAATTTTTACAATGGTTAATAATGGTTAATAACTATTTCCCAAGGCTCTAAGTGTACGATTTCATCTCGAAGTCGATTCTTTTCTTTTTGTGCCTATTTTTTTGTGATTTTTTTTTTAGTTTCCACCATAGACAAATAGAGTCGGTTTCATTCAATCAAAACCAAAAAAGGGAAATTTAAACGATCAGTCACTCCCCTAAAAACAAGATTGAACAAAAAATTTTAAAATCCCTGAAGGCGGAAACACATTATCGGATGCGTCTTACGGACGCGGCTGTCAGCCGCGACTGATAAGTTTGCACAGTCTTTGGGACGCGTCTTACGGACGCGTCCTTTGCCCATTCCACAAAGAACTGATAATTTGTTAACATAATAACATAATTTGTTAAAACACTCGATAATTTGTTCCTCCATTACGAAACGCACGTGCAACCTCTCGAAAACGACATTGAAAAAGATTTCACTGCTTCGGACGCGTCCCGCACCCCGTGCATACCGTCGGAAAACGTCCGCGGACGTTTCCGTCTGACAAAAACATCCAGCGCGCCAGATTGCTCTCGGACGTCTTAGAGCTGAAGGTCAGCCCAAGGTTACGTCCGCGACTTACGTCCGATAGTTTGAACAGCTTAGTGTACATTCATTACCTAGATCGCGACTATCAGTCGCGTCCGTAAGACGCGTCCGATAATGTGTTTCCGCCTTGACACACTGGGTTATTTATGTGAGTGATTGTCTATGGTCAAATCTCATTATTTCACCTCTGGTTGGTTGATGTGTGTGTCCTTGAGTTGACATTTTTGACTTTGAAATGACATTTTAATTTCATATAATCATCTTCAAGTTTCTCTTTCAGTCTAAACTTTTGTACAATTTGCACTTTGTACAGAATTTCCACAGTATCTGTAAATACATAAAATAAAAGCAATCATGACTCGTAAATTCGTTGTGGGCGGTAACTGGAAGATGAATGGAGACCAAGCACAAGCCAAGCAAATTATTGAAGCTCTAAAGAGCGCACAACTGGATCCGAATGTCGAGGTTGTGATCGGTGTGCCGGCTATACATTTATTCCTTGCGAAAGATCTCGCCGCTGGTAAGTTAGGGATCGCAGCACAGAACTGTTGGAAAGTAGCCAAAGGAGCTTTTACTGGTGAAATCTCTCCAGCTATGCTAAAGGATGCTGGTATTGAGTGGGTAATCCTCGGACATTCGGAACGTAGAACTATCTTCAAAGAATCCGATGAATTGGTTGCTGAGAAGGTCAGCCACGCACTTGATGAAGGTCTTAAGGTGATCGCTTGCATTGGAGAAACGCTTGAAGAGAGGGAAGCTGGCAAGACTGAAGAGGTGGTGTTCAGACAAACAAAAGCTCTAGTCGCTGCTATCGGAAACCGATGGAACAATGTTGTTTTGGCTTATGAGCCTGTGTGGGCTATCGGAACAGGGAAGACAGCTTCTCCTCAGCAGGCCCAGGAAGTGCACGCTTCACTTCGCAACTGGCTGACCTCGAATGCATCCCCTGATGTTGCTGATTCTGTACGTATTCAGTATGGAGGATCAGTCACTGCCGCCAATGCCAAGGAACTGGCAGCATGCCCTGACATTGATGGATTTCTAGTTGGTGGAGCTAGTCTCAAACCGGAATTTGTTGATATTGTAAATGCTAATCTGTAAATCATGTTCTCTAGAGTTTAAGCTTTCTTTTGTTTAAGTTTTATCCATGTATCAGATCAATTTACTTATATTGTAACTATTTATTTATCAAGTACAAGATTATTTTAAAGTGTTTTTTCTTTGAGTACCTATTAATAGTTTTTGATTTTTGATTTGCTCAAGTTGAGATTAAAGCCTCAAGTGAAATCAAACCGTATGTGATGCAAGTGCCGCGCAAAGGTACACACACATTATTCAGTAGTTTAAAAACAGTTTTAATTACTACAATCTATATTTATTAAAAAAAAATATGCGACTCTGCTGCTATTTTGCCTGTTATGCTTTGATGGCTATGCCATTGAAACAATAATTTTGAAGTACCTAGGTAATTTGGAAAGATCTTAGGTAAGGATATGGACTACAATTTTGTTTAGATACCGTGCATAGTCGTGACTGTTTGAAGTGAGTAGTGAGTGAGCCAAGCCTTAGGTCCTATAAATGATTACCAAAAGATAAGAAATGTTTATAATTTACTTACTCCTGCATTAAAACTTTTCTGAGAGATTTGGGGTAGGTAAACTGGTAAAGCTACTCTACAACAGATGGCGTTACTATGCAGTTTTAAATTAATTTTGTGGTAGTTTTAGGATTGAATTAATTTTAAGGGTTAATTACTTCTTTGAAGATAAACCCAATGTCTACTTGATAATTTAAATAGGGAAGCAGTAGAACTATTTCTATAAAAGTACCTAGGTACCTACCTAAACATAAATTAAATGTGAAGGTAGAGCTCCGCTAGGAGTAATAGTGTTCTGTGAGGTAGAGTCACCGACTCTACTGACCACGTACCTACCTACCCTACCTAAATGTAATGTCGATCGACCCTTTCGTATTAGTAGGTAAGGTAGGTACCTACTTATCGACAGAGTTAAATAACTTTATGTAGCACCTACTCATCCACACATAGGTAAGTAGGTAGGTACCTACAACAATGAATGAAAATAAAAGCGCAATCTTGCGCGCGCGGCGCGCGCGACAAACCGGCCGGCGGCAAAGCAACGGTCGGTCTCGGTGTGCGTGACATTGTTTTGTGAATTTCACTTCACTTCACTCTGCTCAGTGAATGTGAGTGAACGCACTGGTTAGCCAAGCAAGCCAGTTTCGCGTCGCGTCGTCTCGTCGTCGTCCCGCGCTTTCTGTGTTGCCTTGCTTGCTGATTTATTTATTTATTTTAGTTCGAGTTTGTGCCTTTGTGCCATCTCGGCTCGTCGCAGATTTCGCAGAACAATCATTTCGGACCTCGCGCGCGCCCGTAGGAATCCATCGGAATCTGTGTAAAAAATTATTTATCTAAAAACTGTTTGTGTTATAAGTTTTCGAAAGACATTCTATTTGGATTGTTTGCCGTAATTGCAGATTTATTTTTTGGTAAGCCGACTCTAGGTACATTTTTTTTTGTTTTTATTTTCGCATAGGTTTTTCGCACCTACGTGTTTAGCAAGGTGTTGTTGACCTACCTATAATAGGTACCTAATTTTACACTTGCAAATAAAATTAAGTTGGTAAGTAGGTACCTAAATGCCCGGTTAAACCTACTTACAGAGGTAAGAAAACTTTACATTGGTAACTACCTACATCTGCCTACCTACCTCATAGACCTGCAGATCGGAACTTATTTGGACGTACCTACCTATGTGGGTAAGGAAGGAGTCCTTTCTTACACACTTCTAAAAGACTAAAAAGAATCAAGGCACTTTGTCCAGCCGGTTTTACCAGTTGTTGTTACCTACTTGTTATGTGATGTGAGCTCGCGTCGGAGAGCGACTTGATAGGTACAATTTGACATGCTAGGCAATTCTTCCTTTCAAGTCTTAAGAAATGTCTGCAAAATAACCTAAATTGTTTGAACATAGTCTAACCAAGGCCGCAAGGTTTCTAGGTATAACTTTAGTACCTACACATTTTCTTAGTAGGTAGGTAGGTAGGACTATTTATTTTCGTGGTTCTTAAAAAAATTATAAAGCAAATAGACTAGAATAGGTACCTAATTAACTATTTTAACTACCAAAAGGAAGCCACAGTATTGGATGCCCCAACCGTTTTTTGAAAATGAACTTCAACACATCACCACATGACTCTACCAACCAACTCACAGAACATAATACCTAGGTACTCTAAAGAGAACCAACTCTACCTCAACTAGGTCTATCTTTTTAAACCTACCGTACCTACCTGCTTGTGCTTACCCATTACAAAAATTGTGCTACAGGACGTAATAGCAGAGACCAGATGTAGGTACCTACCAACTTGAAACAATAAATAAATGAATATGAATATAAAAATTTATTACCTACTTACAGTAGGTTGGTATTGGTACCTTCGTAATAGTATATTTCCGATAAATAGGTCAACGGGCGGCACTTAGGCTGGCACTTATGGTGGTGGTACCATCACGTCACCCCACCTTACCCACGACACATTTCAAGGCGCGCCGACCCAGTTACTATAAAAGCAATACAAGCAATATATAGCCCATCTTTTCCGGTGTAGAGCCTTCTGCTCTCACCATAGTCCGGTAAAGTTGCGAAGGTCCATCTGACCAGTCAACATTAGTCCGTCAGAAAAAAAAATAGCCCATCTTTGCACCCACCCACAACTAGAATACATTGTTCTTCTCAAGCAAGATTCAAAGTAACCTTTATCTGCAGATAGGTAGGTACCTACTTACTACATTAGTAGTATAACAGTACAAGTACCTACCTACCTACTACATTATATTTATCTAATAAGTCTTGATTTGTGTGACCACACTGACCACCAAGTTCACCATAAACTTTTTTTTTTTTTTTTTTTTTTTTAATTAACCTATTTCGTCCCACTGCTGGGCAAAGGTCTCCCCCAAACTTCTCCAACCATCCCGATCCCTGGCGGAGTCCCACCATTCCTCGTCGAAGGTGACGAGATCGTCCCGCCAACCATAAACTATCGAAGCTTTTTTCAAATGAGGGAGAAGTTTCAGTAGAAATATGGCTAAGGCGCTTGTAAAGCCAATCTGCGTGTCGTCTTGTAAATCAATGGTAGGTAGAGTCAGTGATTATGATTTGGATGTTACGGGGCTGTATAAATTGGACCATTCTGTGACATTTCGATTCGGCTTGAAACAATAAACCAATGGCTCGGTCTACTTTATCTCACCAGCTAGACCTTAGTAAATTTGCAAAAACCTATATACCTATATACCTACCAACCTACCAGCGACCCGACCCGACCCACAAGTCTTCTATTCTATTTGAGGCATTGGGGAGTTAAATGTAGAGTTCTAGCTTGCTGTCGGGATGCTTAATTCTATACTAGAGAATTAAGGTAGGCTTGAACAAAAACAATGTTGAATTAACCTAAAGTTTGATATTTCCATTGGCTTGCTCCACTCAAAAGTCGTGTGGGCTGATGATGTCATGGATGACGTCACTGAGCCATGAACAGCTAAACTGGTTCCTACACTGGCCTCCAATTATGTTAATACTGCCCATGACCACTCCTGTATGTTATGTGCTCCTCGTCTCAAATGGCTCGTCATTTCTATTTCCATTTCGGGTATTATTATTTCTAACCTCACAATATTTTCTTCACAAACAATAGAACATCACATTACCCCCTTCTTTCAAAGTGGGAACCAATTTTGTAGCAATCAAGCAATTTTTATAAAATTACTTTTTGGGTGTGTGTACCTTCTTAGGTAAGTACTAACTAACTAAGGTCATCTACCTACGAAAGAAACCTCAAAAACGATACTCAAATATGGGATTATAAAATTTAATACGGTACTCTGCTCTACCGGTCCACGTACCGAATGAAAAACAGACAGATAGAGAATTAAAAAGAGAGGGCGATATGAGGACCAAATGTTAGTAACTCTTTAATTAAAATGATGATGGTAGGTAATTAAAAATCGCTCAATTGTAACATGTGCTTTTAAAGTTTTTGCCTTGCGAATTGTAATGATAATTTTAGACTTCGTAGAGGTTTGTTATAATTTTTATTTTTATTTTATTTTATTTTTAAAAAACAAAATCCCTTTTTGATGATATTTTATGACAAACTGTTAAACTAACAAAGAAATGATTAATTTAGGTATTTTGTTTTCCCAAATTTATGTGTATCCATGTGATTCTGACTCTACATGAACCCATAGCAATAGTCTGGTCGTGGTGTCTAAATAAGAATAAGCTTAACAATATTAGGATTTGAGAAGTAAATTAGCTGTGCAATACCTGTCTATTTTATCCTATTGATGAGAATTACACTCTAGGCACACATAATTTTTACATATTTTGATCTATTTTAACCTGGAGAATTTCGACATTAAAACAATTGAGATAGTACCTACACATACCTTACCTACAGATACAATATTTCTCGCTGTCTCAAGAGAAAGTTGTGAAACTACCCTAAGTAATTAAACTTAATAGTAAGTAAGTAAACGTAAAGTAAGTTTTAATTTCTAAACAAGGTAAAAAACAGCAAAAACCGCTTTGAATGATAAAGTAATTAGAAATCAAAATCGCAACTCTACTTTTTATATCAAATCGTCTGTTTGGAGAGCGAATATGGGTCTCTCTACGTACGAATCTTTTTTTTTACTGAGGTATAGAGGTATTATGCTTCCAGTTCAAACCCTAGTAGAGAGAGTGAGAGAAATCTGAGAATGGAATGACGACCCAGATCCCTCCGTGCATGACGGTGGTGCATGGTGCATGCCTTATCGCCGGAACATGCGTTTTACTGTTTAGCCCTAGTTTTATTCAGTTTAGCATCAAGGGCGGATCCAGGGGGGGGGTCACGGGGGTCATGACCCCCCCCTGGGGCGAGCCCAGGACCTAGGCAGGCTATGTTTTTATATTTAAGGTTTATATATTTTTAAGAGCCGTGCCTCTCTCCGTTCGCCTCATTCAAAGCTCGATTAGCAATGTTTTGGAATTTACTCCAGGAGTCCATGTAACTGTCGAATGCAAAAGTTATGTTTTTCCAGCAGAATGAGAACCTGACCTAGCTTGTTGCTTTTATGTGAAAAATGATTCGCTCGCGTCAAGTCGCGTCGTTTCTCGTAGAATAAAAACCGGTCATATACAAAACCAAGTGACACGTTTAAAAAATTTTGCTCGTTTCGCTTGCATCGATTCTCACAGTTTAAGAACTTGCTAGTATCTAGCTACCTACGCTGCTTGTATCTAGTTCAGTTTTTATCGATAATCAAACGCGTTTAACTTAAAAAAATCTGTTTTTACCAGGGTAGGGGTCAGCCTTAAACAAAACGAAGAGACAAGATGCTTTTGTCTTCAATAAAATTACTAGTTGCGGACTTGTCGTTTTTCGCATTGTAAGAACCGGCTCTAAACAAAACGAAAGGCCACGTCACGATGTTTTTATGTTAAAAAAATTTTGCTCGCTTCGCTCGCATCGATTCGAGCAATATTAGAACTGACCCTGAACAAAACCACGTGTAACGTTCCAAAATTACGGTCGTCTTATCTCGCAGAACCGAACTAGATACCTACCTTGATTTTAACCAAAAAAATTTTGAGCAAAAAAATTTTGCTCGCTCCGCTCGCATCGTTTTTACCGGGATAAAAACCGACCCTCAACATTACCAAGTGTCTCGATGCTTGTATCTTTCAAAATTTTGTTCGCTTCGCTCGTAGCGTTTTGAGCAATATAAGAGCCGACAAATTTTCGCTCGCGTCATTTCCCGCAGAATAAGAACCAAACTACCTATCTAGTTTTTTTTTTAAGTTAAAAGTAACGTAAGTATCTATCTACGTTGCTTATAGTTTAAAAAAATTTTGCTCGCTTTTCTCGCGTCATTTTATCTGAATAAGAACCGGCCATTAACAATACCTAGTGCTACGCGATCTACAAAAAAGTTAACTCGCTCTGCTCGCATCGTTTCTTACAAGATAAAAGGTACCTACATAATTTTATCTTTAAAAAATATTACTCGCTTCGCTCGCGTTCTTTCTGCTAAAATTAGAATCGGCCCTAAACAAAACTAAAAAAAATGGCCTCGACTTTGTGACCCCCCCCTGAAGCCAAAGCTGGATCCGCCCTTGTTTAGCATAGTGCTATTAAGGTACCTACATTGAAGTTAGTGTACTTACCTACTACATTAATGTCATATTTTTTGTACAGTAAATTATTTTTCAGTAAAATTAGCAATATTTCTGGTTTTTGATGACTCTTACTCCGTATAATAATCAAATGAGTCCTTATTAGAATGACCCAAGAAATTGGGCATGGTATGCATGCTCTTTGTAGTTACAGGTTTTTTGGAACAAAAATATTTTCTCTAGTGTAATTCAGGGAGGAAACAGTCAAATACATTTTTATCGAAAAGCAGGAACCCTTTCCTCTTAAATTGTCAATCCCTGCTAACTGCTTCAAGTATTTAAACGGCCTAAAAACTTCGACATCATAGCTGGTTGGAGTACCTAAATCAAACCTACGCCAATATAGTAGGGATTCGTAAACACAAATCACAATACATGAGCGCAGTTTATGACTTGGGAACCTATATAAAAACCTACTCTACGGCCAAAAAGATTTCATTAAACTTCGCATGAATAATACTAAAGATAACTATCACCATACCTACCAAGACAATGAAAAGCAAACGTGATTCGAATAAATAGTAACATTTGGTGCCTAGGTAGGTAGGTGTAGGTATTAGTATTACTACTTCATTGATAGATTTTCGAATGGCTCTAGATATTTTATTCATAGCATTGTTCAGTTTTACATACTTAGTACCTACCTACGGCTGTTTTATAATGAATCACTTTTAACCGTTTGTGTTATGAATTGGAATTCCGTTGATTTCCACATTCTTATTTTAGTTAAAGTAAGTCAGTTCTATAATGATTGCTTACGTCATACTTCATTGAGTTCACGTCGCGATACGACTTGAGACATTGTTGGTACAGTCAGCTTCAAAAGCTTATGAAAGTTTATTATTTTTATAGAATTCAGAAAAATATACAATACTTAAGTAGGCTACTTATATTTTTTGGATTTGATGAACGATATACCTATACTTAATTATATAAGTAAGTATATAAATGGTGTAGCTTCGAAGTCACAGGTATCTAAATCATTTCATTTCATTTCATTTTCATTTTTATTTTTACCTAAATAGTGCATCTAATTAGCTCTTTCACGCCTTGCCGAATAGGTGGACTTGCTAATTCGCATTTTTTTAAATTGGGTTGTTTTTTTAGTCCATTTATGTGCGCAAGCGCACGGGTCTGCCACTATCGACTTCACACAAGACTGCAGACCTTCGTCCGATTATAGCGGTGACGGCATCGCACTCTCCCGATTTTATTACAAAGCTGTTGGCGACTCTATGTTACAAATACTCACACAGATAAAACTTATACTTACACAATACTAAAACGAAATACTCATTGAGTTTATAAAGAAAAATAGCAGTATAGACCGACCGATAATAGTCTTTTGTAGTATAGACCGATTGTATTGTATTCCAAAACGATACTCACCTACCTGCACAACACACCGTAATCGTATCTTCCTAGGTAGGTATCTACCTACATAAACTTAGTCATATTATTATGATGCTCTTATTCAACATCATCGATTATTCACCAATTTAACCTTTACTTATTAAAAACTTGCATAATCACTAAGGTTCTTCTTAGTAAGCTCTACAGTAGTCTACATTCATTATTTACTCACTATTATGGATATACCTACCTACTTACTTCCCTAATATTTAAATCAATGTAAAATATTTTTAAATAAGTACCTACCTAACACCCGGCGAACTTCCTTCCGCCGTAGTTTTTTTCGTTATTTTTACTAGTATTTGCAGTTTTTTCTCACCCCGTATAAACCTTCTCTGGACTTCCAGAAATATTTAGAGAGAAGATCAAAATAAGCTGAATCTTTCCAGCCATGCAAATGAGACAAGAGACAAGCAAATTTTAAGTCTTGTTAAAACTGGCCCTGAATCCCTGATACACCCTGAATATACAATTTAATCCTGATTACCCCTTTAAAAGTAAAGTAAGGTTTTGATTCGTTTCAGCCATGAAAAGATGCTACTTGTTTGTGTTGTGTTATGTTATGATCACCCTTACAAATTCTGAACGCCTAGAAAATTGCAAAGATCTATCAAGAGCTTCTTAGCTCTCTTTTACCCCATATCTATTATTATAGTATAGACACATGTGAGTATGATAAAGATAGATACTTGCGAAATTTTTGGCGTTAGTGCGTTCAATCGACCTCGTGCCTTGCCGTGCCCTATTGCCAGTTATCAGATGACCTTCTGACATGCGATCCGACTATTCTCCCTAATTTACCTAAATATAAGTACCCTGATACGGGACAAGGAAAAGGAAATTTAGGAAAAAATCTATATTTTCCTAAAGGAAATTTAGGAAAAAATCTATAGATTACACACTGCTTTAATTGGATACAATTACATAAGGTTACCTAATAAAATATCAAGCACCTAATGTGATGAATGAGAAGAGATGGAATGAAAGTGCTTGCATGTGGATGTATAAATGGGAAGAAGACCAAAAAGAGATGGTAGATCGATTAGTTTTAGTTTTGGCGACATCAGAAACGCCACTAATAACTTTAATCAAATTATGACCACCTCTCATTACTTAACACACTCAAAACAAAGGTACCTTTTTGCAAACACATTTAACAACACCAAACACCCAACATGTACGACAAAATTTCGAAAATGTTGTAAGAAATTTTTTCGTATATCTAATTCCGCAATGTAGAATATTTTTAGGTACCGTTTACATACTGTTTACATATTTTTTTTCTGAATAACAAGAGTTATGTTCATTGGCTGGGTGCCACCGGTCAACACTGGTCTGATGTTTAGGTCTTGTTTATAAAAGCATATTCGTAACCCAGTTACAAGTTTCCGAGACTTTTGAGTAATACCGTCACAGACTGTATGTTAGGTACATTGAGAAAGAAATTCAAATTTATTCAACGTTTAGGAGAAGATGTTAAGCAAGGATTTTGTGCTGGCTTATACAAAGGATGCTGTACCTGTGTTTTCTACCTATATCATCTACACACAAAGACACAATTCATTCATAAACATCTAAAATCAACCCAATGTTCCCTAATCTAATCAGTAACTAAACTGCAAAATGCATATAGTATAAGTAACGATCAAGCTTATGTTAGATAGACACAGAGTCACATCCATAGGGTAGTTCTCCCAAATCAAGAATGTGTCGTTCTTTCTCACAAGCTCCAGAGTGTCGTGAATAGAACGACGAAGATTTTTATCTGAAAAAAAAAGAGCATTAGCGATTATAAAGTGAAATTATCTAAAGCTTTGCAGTAAAAACTAGTGGAAAAAAGCTGATTTCAGGATTTTTTTATGTAAGATAGGTAAGTACTTTCCTAAAATCAGAAATTGCCTTGTAAAAGTTCTGTAACGTGGGTATGCTCTCGCTTCTCGAGTTACTGAAGTACAGCGTTTGAATACAAACAGCGACGTATGGTCTCCTTTATGTTTTCAAACGCTAGCCAGGGTTTGCAGGATGGTTGCCTTTCACGCAAAACCGACTGGTAAACCCTATCGTCTGTGTGATAAAACTGTGCAGTATTCCATGGTAAGGAACTTGGTTAACTATACCGGTTGGTTATGCTATCATGGTTTACTATCTTGCAAACGCTAGCGTGTAAACTACATTACATACATACCTATACAAACTAAAACTTATTATTTACTATTACTTGTGTGTCTATGCTATTACTATAAGTATTACTTAGTAAGTAACATGAAAATACCTGTACATCGTATAAGCTGCTTTGAAAGTAATGCGTTAATATTGAAACATTCATGTTTCGTCATCTCCATAAACAATGCTGGTACGCAATTAGTCACGAAAACCATCGTCATTTTACAAACCCACGCTCCCCATGCAAAAGAACTAAGCTGAAATTTAAAAAAAATGAAACTTACTAGGTAAACGTAACCATGATGCACTGCTGGATTTCGAACACGTGATCTTCGGATCAAAACTCGAAATTCTTTCCACTTGGCCGAAACCGCTCATTATAAATGAGGCAAGTAGGTAATTTAAGATGTATTGTGGATGGGTAAATATGACATTTCTAAATAATTATTACAATTAACAGTAATCAATAAACGATCCATCTTTGGTTTAGCTTACTGTGGGTAGATATTTGATAAATATTACATCAAACAAACATCAACAAATATCTACTTAAGGTACTAGAAAATAGATCGTTAAATAGAGATAGATCGGTTATTGAGACTGGCAATAAGTGAACATGAGTAACAGAAAACTTACGTTATTACTGGTCATTGTAACTGTGTAATATAGAGAGAGTATGATCTTGCAAAACATAACAAATTGAATGGAAATCTGAAAATAAAAAAGAAATAGACACGTCATCCTTTTCGGAGTTTTAGCATGCTATACTCATATAAATCGTTTGATCAAAAAAAAAATACCTACCAATACTGTATACTGTGGATTGTTTACCAAGTATATACATTCAGCTAATTTATTAAATTTTATTTTAAATTTTTCCAAAACTTCAATAGACTCATCTGCGGTCTTCAATTTTCTTAAGTCAACACTTAGCATGTGTCTCAAATATGTCATGCGATTTTTGTATAATTCACAAAGTATGATAAATGAATAGCTTCCCATTATTTCAGTATAAAACTGAATTGTATCAATTAAAATGTCTATAACCGACTTTTCCATGAAGACAATATGAATAAATATAAAAATAAAGCATATTAAGTTAGTTACAAGTAATATATAACTCGCCATTTTACTCTTCAGTTTTAGTATAGGCAAATCAGTGTCATCTTTATTGATATTAGCACAAAATTCAAAAATAAATTTGTCTTTATGATAAAAACTAAATATCAGGTTAATAACGGTGTTTCCTGTAGCTACTATATGATAACATACAAAAGCATAGATCCTACTCTCATAGGCAATATACAAATAGTGATACCCAAGAAAACTATAAAAAATAACAGACACTAATTTAAAAATATTGCAAATAATTTTCGACGAACTAAACTCGAAGTAATTGCCAGCAAATAACCTCATATAAAAAATGAACTCTATTGAGAAAAAGAAATGAAGAATATTATTAAAACTGAATTTATACATTTTACTAGATACGTTATTTTCTTTTTGTTACCAATTGTTGGGACGTTGTAAACTTAACTAACGCGCAGTTTGTTAATTTTAGAATAATTGATGAATTGAAGTAATTGATAAAGCACTATATCTAATGAGGTAGATACCAAACTTAACTATATTAATACTATTACTAAGGCCGATTTGTCTCATAAAGCTACCCATCAAGTTATATTTCTGTCACTTCGAAAAATTAATCAAGCAATCGAAACTCTGTTCGCTTTGCTCGCTCAATTAATTATGGACCTAAATAGAATATTTTATTAAAACGACTTCAATTTTGTGAGAAGAGAACAATATGCTCGAGGTGTATTTCTATCATAACTATGAAGATCCTCAGTAGATCCTCAAAACTTTAATAGGAGTATCTTAATCTATTGATAACTCAGACCAAAAAATTGATAATAAGAAAATTAGGTTCATAGATGAGATCACGGTTTAGACGCCTCGGTTGTTTCATCACGGCATTATTCAATTCTACGAGTATATTAGAGTCGTGTCGCTATGCTGATGACCGTAAATAAACGACCTCGGCCTCAATATTGTTAAAATGTTTTACCTATTTACAGTTCTTAGCTGGTTCTATTGCACGAAGAAGACTCACTTAAAAAAATGTAGAGGTCTTCAAACGCGGTGTTGTAGTATCGCAAGAACAGGCCTGTTAGGTTTAGTTAAATTTATTTGCGATGCGAACGACCGGCTTCGCCGTAACACATTTATTTTTTTAATTTGAACTGCGTTAGAGACGTATCTAAACCCATAGAGCGATTGCTCTTAGCGTAAACCACTGCGGTGCGTTGTGCCAAAGCAACTTCCCTAACTGTAATTTCTTTGCTACCAATCGCCTAAAACATAATTTCTTTTACAGGTAAAAAATGAAGTGGATCAAGTAACCGAGCAAGTAATCACCGCCGCACCATCAAAATGAAGGAAATTGTCAACAGAAATTTAATCACGCTGAAATGCGTGCTATTTTGCTTCCTTTCAGGTAAGACTAAAAAATATATACTCGTAGTGTCGGTATCTTGTCATTCAAATACAATTTAATGTTAGAAATTAGAATTAAGTACTTGTTTACTAAATATAATTTCCCAGATAATGCTTTTAAATATTCCAATTAGCTGAATTCTGGAAATAAGAGATGAGCTTTCAAAACTTAGTTTAAAATCTTTAGCTAAAGCAACAGCTGGTATCAGATTCTCTTAAAAAACTCAACCAACGTAGGAGTTCAAACGGTATGGTGTTGTGCAAGCTTCCTTCTAAGGATCGTCGCACACGGTGGGACCGTTCACCTTGCCACAGTTTATGAAACACCATCTTGCTGCATTGCGGTCGATGCGACTTCGATATTACATGGAATTGACCTATTTCAATCAAAATTATCATCAATAAAGTTGAGTGGTCATTTGTGAACTGCCAGATTCACTTTCCCCACGATCGATGGAGTTACATCCCTAGCTTTATCTTATCTTATTATTATTATCTTTATCCCTTTTTTTTACTTATTTTGTTTTAGAAATTGTTTATGAGAATCTCATTAAGAATAACTGTAGGTACCTAATTAAATTAAATATCTACATCATAATTATATTCATTATCCCTTCATCAACTAGAAATGAGTTTTTGAAACACTGCTAAGTATATAAACGGACTCTAGTCCAACAGGCTTCTTTCAAACAAAAAAAAAAAACAAAATTGGTGAATCCCTTTAGGAGCTACGTTGCCTACACTAACTTGCACCCATAGGCTTACCACTTGGCTTTTTCGTTGAAAGCTAAAGATGATGATTCTGTACTATAGGCATGTCTAGTTGTATGTATTGTATAGTACAGGTACAGGTATAGTATTAATCGTGGTTTATGTCCTAGGTGTGGGCTGTATATACCCGTTTCTGCCGCTGCATATGCTGTCAGTGGGCCTAGAGAAGGGAGAAGCTCGCCTCATATCTGCCATCGCGCCGTGCATCGCTCTCCTTGGACCTGCTGTGCTGGGACCGCTTATTGACAAGTGAGTTTCTGAGGCCCTATCACCAGTTCACTGTAGTATTGATACTATCCTCGATACTGAGTCAAGCCAATGTCGGTCCTAAAGTTCGTCGGAGCTAGTGGTCAACCCTGGTGACGGAGTTTTTAGGCTTTAAACTTGTAACAACTTTACAAGTTTACAACGAACTTAAAAAAATAAGTACAAAGAATGTAAACTTGAATCACATAAATTTTAAACCCATACCACATACCATAGAATTAATAAATAAGTAACTTAACTTTTGCCAAAAGCTGAATGAAACATTAAAATGAGTAAACACATCAGACAATATGCTATATTCGTACATTCTTACTCTGTAATCAGTCTCGGTCGTTGGCCAAGACGCTGATAGTAACAATGAATTCATATAAGTACCTATACAGGATGCAAGACGATAATGTAATTGGCTGGAATGGCTTCTACCAATTTTACCATCAAATGAAGTGTTCAGACAAATTACTAGTACCCAACACTAGTAGAGTACCTACCTAACTACCTACTAGGAATCATGTATAGGTTCTTATACCGGCCAAAGTGATGCGCTAAAATAAGATGCAAAATTTATATTTTTGTCAATGGTATGGCCAATGTGAAATGAGGTCACAATAAACATGGCAGCTTACCAGGCAGATGGTCCGAATATTAATCGAAACGAGGCAGCTTTAAGTTCGACTGGCTGGGCTCAGGACCACAGAATAAATGATATACAGGACCGGAAACAGACTCCTAAATGAGGAGGCCGTTTATGAGTGGGTTGATTATTGTTATAGATGGCATAAAGATGATTAGTCGCGTTCAAATAAAGGCGATGTCTTCAAGCTCAAAAAAATTATGTGTAAGTAGTTGATATTTCAATTAGGTAATAGATACAAACATTTATCTATCTATCAGAAATATAAAAATCTTTTGCCAGATTGCAACGGTCCATAAAATACCAAGATAATATACCGTACCTGACGCATTTTCTTATTTTTGGAGCCACAAATAATAAGTCAATCTGATGGACTAAAAAACTACAGTGAAAACGAATGACACGAGATGACCTTTTGTTGACACTAAAATATCGTATGAATATGAATAGAAAGCGTCAGACATAAGTTTGCCGATCGATGACCTGCGGTCTGGTTAAAGTGGTTTGCTGATATTATTATAACTTTTCTCTGCTAAAAATAAAACCATCTCTTATACTTTCTGCTTTTCGGATATAAAGGGACTTTATTGTTATACAGTTCTCTGATGCTAATAATGTTGACCCCTTTGTAACGTATTCAAATCATCGTAATACTCGGTAGATTGCTCTCCGTCTCCGTTCTGCAAGCTTTATTGGCAGATGGGAGAATGAACTGTCCAACAATATAGGGCTTTTTCTGACAAGGGTCAATTGGAATTTATTTTTTACCCTAGTGTGAGGAAAGGGTGTCTGTCTAGTCTAGTCTACTGTCTTGTAAAGTAATGGTACATAGTATAGTTCCAGGAAGGAATCCTAGAGCCATTGTTTATGTTAGTGTAGCATCTGAGGGGCTAAAAAGGCCGTTTCGAGCATTTCTGCTAACGATTCATAAAATGGCTCAAATTGATCCATTTTACCACATTTTGGTGAACATGCTAAAGAACTCATGAAATTAATTCATTTTATGAATCGTTAGCAGAAATGCTCGAAACGGCCTTTTTAGCCCCCCACGACTAAGTATAACTTGATTTCCAGATTGTCTGTCGGACGAGGGTCGACGGGCGGCAATGCAGCGCCAAGTGGCTCCGGTCGTCTGCTGCGGATGGTGACCGCGCTCTGTCTCGTGCTGAGCGCACTATTCTACTCGTTGCTACTGGCTGTGCCTTATACGGAACGCCATGAGGTATGTTTATACCAAACGCCAATACTTTAATCCCAAAACATTCCTTATCACTCTGTAATCATAGGTATAAGGTACCTGCGGCAAATAAGGGCCACTTAATTTCAATTCAAAATATTTTCAAAATCAGACGGATATGAATGAAAAACAGGACATTTTAATAATGTTTACTTCATAAGCAGTCTAAAAAAGTATGATTTATTTGGTTTTAATTGAAATTTATCATCAATATTGAGGTTTTTCAAAACCCTTCCTTTGGTCCTTATTAGCCGACGGTAGTTTAATATGGGCCACTTAACAAAAACATTCATTTTGTCTTTTATCATTGTAAACTCTAGCTATACTATCTCTCGCAGACTTTTAGATTGATTTTCTAGTGAGTTACGCTTGACGATTTATTTAAATCACGGAAAAAAACAGTGATGGCCCTTATTAAACTAATGAAACGAAAAGTTTGAAAAAAAAAGCATTAATTGACTAAATTTGTTCAAAATTATCATATTCTTGAAAAAGTTATTAGTTTCACTACATAAAACTCAAAAAAAAATCAAAAATAGCATAATATTTTCTTGAAAATTTTCTTGAATTGGTGGCTCTTATTAAACTTATGAAAGTTTACGTTTTGGAACTTTGCTCTATTATGTTTCCTCCAAGTTTCTAGGAGTCCTGTGAAGTATTATGTACTTATATTGGGCATACTCACTCAAACGCAAGATATACCTAATCTTTTGTGTTGTGTGTGTGTGAATGTGTGAAGTATGTGTGAAGGCCGGTTTCGATCCCACAAGCTTCAGAACTAAAGTCAAAGTAACAAAAAAAAAATTCTTTTCGTTCTTATTGTTCTTTTTGTTTTTTTTTGTTCTTTTTGTTCTTTTTGTTCATTTTGTTCATTTTGTTCATTTTGTTCTTTTTGTTCATTTTGTTCATTTTGTTCTTTTTGTTCTTTTTGTTCTTTTTGTTCTTTTTGTTCTTTTTGTTCTTTTTGTTCTTTTTGTTCTTTTTGTTCTTTTTGTTCTTTTTGTTCTTTTTGTTCTTTTTGTTCTTTTTGTTCTTCTTGTTCTTCTTGTTCTTTTTGTTCTTTTTGTTCTTCTTGTTCTTCTTGTTCTTTTTGTTCTTTTTGTTCATCAGTCGTCAGTCGTCAGTCGTCAGTCGTCAGTCGTTAGTCACCAGTCACCTTGCCCTTTGCATCTGTTTTTGTGTACCAGTATTGCTAATAACCAGTCTTTGTCCTTCATTATTATCAATCGCTTCTAACTGAAATAGCAAAAAAAAGAAAGAAAATACATTCATATTTTAACCTCAGAACACGTATACACAATAAAAACAGATATAATAGAACACGACTTCGAAAGAAGACCTGAAAGCCTTGTAATTGACGGCCCTTACTACCCGCCTTGGGGGTGGCCCTTATTAGCCGCCTGCGTCAAGTTCGACAAAATTCACTGTAAAATCATGAAAAATTTATATTTATATTTAAACTTAACTTAATCAGGAAACATGATAAATTTATGTTATATTAATAACAGCAGATTAAAAAAAAAGTCTATGGTACTCACAATTAATCAGTTTTCGTGGAGATTTTTTTCTAGTAGAGCGATTTTTACAAACATCGTTTAAATAAATGTGTCTACTGACATGAAGGCGAATAGGAAGGCGATACCACCGCGGATATTAGCCTTCCTAATGGTCCTCTATAATGTAGGCTTGGTTTGAGTCTAATAATAATATTGGAAGTATGTTAAAATAGAAGTGGCCCTTATTACCCGCCGGCCCATATTTGACGCACCTACCCTACGAAGATATAGGTCATATCAGGAGCCAATCTTTGCGGGGCACTGTAGTGCCTGGGACATTGTTGAGATGGAAAAGCCGGCCATCTCCACTGGAAAGAAAATGGTATCGAAGTACCATTCCACCTAGCTGGTCATAACGGTTTATCGATACAACAAGTTAGGTACATTATTATTATCAAACGTAATCCTTGAACTTTATTATTTTAACTCTGTTTTCCTTGACCTTTCCATTCCTTTACGGAGGTAAATTGTTTCAGGCCCGTCGTCCTCAAGTGTTGTTCATGTGTGATCAAGACAGCGCATACGTTATGCAGGAGGTTTGCAAGGAAGACATGAAGTGCAATCGCTGGACCGGCGAGAAGGTAAACAATTTTAAAATCTTTTTATTTTTACTAAAATTATAGAATGGCCTCTAGCATAGGTGCCCATGACCGCCAGACCTTCATTATTTTTTATTTTTAAAAGCTAAAAGAAATCTGTGTGGCCATTAGCCTCCATCATTGACTCACCTTGCCTTGGGTTTTAAGTCAATTTTGCATACAAAATAAACGGAAACGCCAACTGCTGTGCATACTAATTGGATACTGTTATCGCGATCTTTATTCCAAAACTTTAAAAAGTAGGTACGATATATTCAGCCTGAACTCCACTTTAGCCAGACGGAAAACTATTCTACAGTACGACTTTTATTCATGAAAGCTTAGGTAGGCTTTTATCGTGTATTACCTACTTGCCTAGGTATAGATACGATAAAAAAAATTACCAACTTGAAACAATAAATGAATCTTCTTCTTGCCCCTATCCCACTATGTGGGGTCGGCAAAAACAATAAATGAATATGAATATAAAAACCCGTTGAACAAGCACAGAGCGATGTAAGTAGAGTCGATTTAATCAATTAGTTGCCTTACTAAATGTGTAGGAAGGAACTCGCGATGCTGTCATTAGCTGCATTACGCGTCTGTGACACCAGTTTAGTGATTAGCTCATGGCTTTTATAGCTATTTATAAATAGCTACTAATTTACTGTTGTACTACAGAGTAAAATATGAGCTATTCTCGAAACTAACACAATAATAAGACATTGATTCAACGAAACATCTAGATGCTTTGGTTGGAGACACTTTTGCCACATGTTTGGGATATGTATAGACATAATTAAGTATCTACAGATACCATCATCCTCCCTTCTGATTGGTAGTTTATCCAAGATGTCTATAATTACCAACTGAAAGGTCAGTTGATAATTTTAGACTTCTTGGATCACCGTTCAAATCTTAGGTGGGTAGACTGGGTAGGTAAGGTAGAGCACATTTTTTTCTTATTTCTCTTTACAGATTTAGATCTATGTCTGTGATTTACTTCTATCAATAAGATTGTAGAAGACACAATACTATCCTGTGGGATTCCTCGGATCAGCCAAACTGTACCCGTTCCACATGATTCAAAGAATTCCATGAAAATAAATTGTTAGGCGATTGACATATCAAAACAAAGCCAGGTGTTCATTGTGATGAAAAGATCCAGCGAGCCATAGCGTGGAATGAAAGCGTGCTCGCGTTTATTTATCACGAACGAGGGTGGTTATTCTTTATGACCCAGCAAAACATAACGCGACAAAACGCGACTGTTAACCAAACTATACAATACGATAACGCGGTCGGTTAGTACCGCTACGCGCTAGAGCCGCGTAGCTTATTTGTGCCATAGTGAATAACCACCCAGTTGAACACAATGTCGTATGGTAACAGTATCTTTATTAATCTGTGGTGTGGGGGAGCATTGACACCTGCCTTTTCACACAGATTGAGGGGTGAAGTCGCGTGCGTGGTACTAATTATTTCTCTAAATGTCGGTATTGAGGCCAATGTTTGCAAACACAATTAGTTGTGCTAACAGCAACATCCCTTATCGCTGAAGACAGAAAGGAGTGGAAGGAGAGGAGGGAGGCCTTTGCCCTGCAGTGGGACACCACAGGCTTTAAATAATAATAATAAATAATAATAATAATAACAGCAACAGTTATATAATGGTAATTTGAACCGTTAGGTTTAAATCCTTACAACAGACGTTTAAAACCAATTCGAATAGTGTGACAATGATTCTGGCATATTGTAATAGATGAAGATCACTATTTCCTATTATTATAGAACTTTTCATCTAACATCCATCTTCATTCTGTGCTTCTAATCCTAATAAATGATGTCAGTAGGTAAGACCGATGTTATGTTACAAAAATGATACTTACTTATAAAAAACATCTTGTATTTCTTATAGCATCACTTAATGTTTTTTCAAAGAAAGCTCTGTTTAATAAACTCGTGGCCGGCAACCAACACCGTTTCACGTAGGTATAATACGATCAATAAAGCGGCACCCGCATGATGGATCGAGATTGAATGACCCGTACCACTTCGCTGATTGGACACACTTCCTTTATTTTCGCGATTGTATGGTACACTCTTTGACAAATTGGTATTACGGTAGCTTAAGACGACCATATACCTACCTACTGCATACAGACAGTTACTTACAATGGTGGAGTGCGGGTTGCCATCTGTGGACAGTCTCCAAGTGACTCCGAGTAACCAAATAGGTCTGGAAATCATGAGATAGCTTTGAAGCTTTCAGCTTTTAAAATAATTTCCAAGTCATCAAAATTCTTCATCCACAAGTTACAGTCACTAGAGATCTAATCGATTTGAATCCGCTAATGTTCCACAGATTTCAATATCCTGTACTGTCACTTCCAGACTGGAGTGTTGGCAGTGGGTGCGTGTGAGTACGGCTGTTACAACGAGAGTCTGGAGTGGGTGAGGCAGCCCTTCATCACCACATCCACCACAACAACTCTCAGTCCTATGTACAATAGCGTCGCTAATACAACAACGGTCAGTATGCAGTATTTTACGCTTAAATAGTTCCTAATGTAATATGCGTAAAAATAAAATGCGTTTTAGATAAAAACAAACAACTAAGCCAATGTCTCTGTAGCCGAAAACGGCCAGGAAGACTATGCATAAGGGGGTAAGTGAATATTGTTTTAGTTTATTTAGCAATTCGAAGTTTATGAACTGCTCTCACTCAAGCTGACCTAGGCCTTAATTAAATCGTGTTCGTTACTCTGAATATCCGTGTCGATGGTCGCACTTGTACCTACCTACAGAAAAATAATCAACAGGTAGAAAACAGATTGCATGGAAGGTACATATTCTACCGCATGATAATGAGTCCAATAAACGTTTTTAACTTTGACTACAATTCCCACAGACCCAAAAACCCAACACGACAGACGAAGAGGAAACAGTACCCCGTATGAACTTCGAAGTGAATCCTCCTCACATCTGCTACAAAGGACAATGTCTAGTGTACATGCAGCATATGGACTCTACTGGCTCCAGAACCGCTTGATGATAACACCACTGAGAACTCTAATTGGTGCAATTATAGGACTAGTAAGTTGAATTATGCTAAGACATTACGCAGCAAGTGTAGGCACGGAATCGTGGCAGAAAAGTCTTGGAGAGATAAAGGAAGCAGAGTCATAATCCTTTGTTTGACACATCTAAACACGTGACTTATTAATATTTTATCAAACGCCTACTATACATTTTCTCTTCCTTCATAAATAATATGAGTAAGAGCCTGTCCAGAAAGAGCGATTTACGCGCGTGTCAACTCGCGCGTAAGCACTCGCGCGTACTCGAGATACTAGAGCTACATACATCCCGTCCAGATGCCCTCGCGCGTACTACGCGCGTATTACGCGCGAGGGCATCTGGACGGGATGTATGTAGCTCTAGTATCTCGAGTACGCGCGAGTGCTTACGCGCGAGTTGACACGCGCGTAAATCGCTCTTTCTGGACAGGCATTTAGGATGCAGGACAGTCATTACATAAGGCTTTTTTCTCTCGTCTACTCAGTCTACTATCTACACATTCTGCACTCTAAGCGGAATGCGGCGCGTATGGAGCTTACTAAGCCACCAACTTTGAAAGGACCATTGCCAATCTTTTAGAATTTACAATTCCAATATGTTTCAGGTGGTCAATCTCAATGCCTCGTGCCAGAGGAGCGTCTCGGCGAGATAAAGCAACAAGAGAGTGATTGCAAGCCAGCTGTGCGCTGCCAGGTGCTCGATCCATACGACGAACCGGACGGTGTGTTGGCCGACGCGGAATGCAGGCTCGTGATAGGAGATCCGGATTATACTTTCTGGAGCTATCTTGTGGTCAGGTAAGTCGGACTTCTTAAATAAAGCAACAAGAGAGCGATTGCAAGCCAGCTGTGCGCTGCCAGGTGCTCGATCCATACGACGAACCGGACGGTGTGCTGGCCGATGCGGAATGCAGGCTCGTGATAGGAGATCCGGATTATACTTTCTGGAGCTATCTTGTGGTCAGGTAAGTCGGACTTCTTAAATAAAGCAACAAGAGAGCGATTGCAAGCCAGCTGTGCGCTGCCAGGTGCTCGATCCATACGACGAACCGGACGGTGTGCTGGCCGATGCGGAATGCAGGCTCGTGATAGGAGATCCGGATTATACTTTCTGGAGCTATCTTGTGGTCAGGTAAGTCGGACTTCTTAAATAAAGCAACAAGAGAGCGATTGCAAGCCAGCTGTGCGCTGCCAGGTGCTCGATCCATACGACGAACCGGACGGTGTGCTGGCCGATGCGGAATGCAGGCTCGTGATAGGAGATCCGGATTATACTTTCTGGAGCTATCTTGTGGTCAGGTAAGTCGGACTTCTTAAATAAAGCAACAAGAGAGCGATTGCAAGCCAGCTGTGCGCTGCCAGGTGCTCGATCCATACGACGAACCGGACGGTGTGCTGGCCGATGCGGAATGCAGGCTCGTTATAGGAGATCCGGATTATACTTTCTGGAGCTATCTTGTGGTCCGGTAAGTCGGACTTTCTAAATAAAGCAATATGGAGCGCTGTACCTGTAGGTACCTATATAGTTTTAAATACTTCTAGCTATACCCACAACATTGTTGTGGGTTAACTCATTCAAGGCCCACCTGCTGGTCCTCGTAGAGGAGCTGTGCCGCCGCGGCGGCGCAGCTCCTCTTCGAGGTAGTGCGTCCGGGGCACCCAACGTGTTAAAACGATTACGGATTCAGAGCATTTTTTGTTCCTCGGCACGCTGGCTATTCATCCACTGTCGTATTGAACATGCCTGCCCGATATTGTTTTCAATTACTATAGCCTTTTATCTAGTTTTACAACACTTAATTTTACAAATGACACCTTTAATCTTGATCATTGCAGCATAAAGAGCATTCTGATATTATTTAAGCGATATTTAATATTTGGTTCCAGGATCTTAGCCGACATCTGGCCCACAGCGGGCCTGGCGCTACTCGGCGCCGCGTGTGTTATAGCGACCCGCGAGACGTCACTAGGACGCGGCGACGTCGGCCGCCAACTAGCCTTCGGAACCCTCGGACTAGCCATCTTCCCTCCACTAGCGGGCTACGCAGCGGAATCCATGCCTGAAGCACCGTTCTTGGTGCCTTTTGTACTACACGCCGTGTTTATGGTGATCGCTGCGCTTATTCTCGTGCTTGATAGGTAAGATTCCAAAGGTCATGTTCATTCACGTTAGCTCCGACGACGGTCGTCAGCCGCCTTGGGGACCTTTAGGCTGGCTACCTGCCCTCCACTAGTGGGCTATGCCTAAAGCCATAGACTAAATAGGCCTGACGCACCGTTCTTGGTGCCTTTTGTACTGCACGCCGTGATCGCTGAGCGCCTTCTCGTAGGTGAGATTCAGCACGGTCATCATTCACGTTATCTCAGCAAAGTAATATCAGAGCACCTTACCTACTATTTTACGAAATTCCTATTGGTAAATAGCTAGGCGTTTTTAAGTGTGCTTTGGAAATATGCGTTTTCAAAACCAAACCGTCAATATCTCCGTGCTTACCTATACCTACATTATGCGAATGTTGAACGTTTCTGTTCTGCATTTACGTTTTAAAATCAATACGCTAAGTTTTAAATCTACAAATGAATTTATGTACCTTATCTCTTATTTCTTCCAGCAACATGCCCCTGTCTACCCCGGAATGGTGGTGGCACACGGCGACCGGTCTGCTCACGATGCCGATGAACGCGGTGCGACGATACGGCGCGGAAACCGCCGCTGTGTTCGCTGTCGTCGCGCTACTCGGGATACTGTGCAGTGGCATCGATACTTACTTGCCATGGTGAGTAGCTTACACCAGGGAATTTGTAGCTTTCAACTTCTCATGGAATGTGCAGGTATTTGGATAAGTAGAAACCACGCAAGAAACAAAATTATAAGTAGGAACCTTAGGTATAACCATTGTCTACCTACTTCATTCATTGATGTAACTATGATGACAAACGTGATGGCGACCTCTATATCGCGCAAGGAAATAGGCCTGCCGAGCTTTTGAAGTGTGCTTTTGTCTTGTCAAGCTATTTGTACCTAACTACCTTTTAACTGTGTCCCAAATCTTCACGCAAAGAGCAGCTGATGTAGGCGTAGGCAGGACAAGACCCATTATTCAGGTTTACTTTCCTATTTTCTTTCTATGATCACAGATTACCTACATAACTATGATCAAAGATCTTCAAAAGTTCATGTATTTCTTCCAGGACTGTTTTAGATCTGAACGGTACCATCACCGAAGTGGGCTTGACCCTGACTATAGGCGCCTTGCCAGCCGTCCCGGCGCTGTGGTGGGCAGAAGCTGTCGTCGACTATATCGGGCACTCCAATGTCTTTATTATGGCGTTCACTTTCTACGGGCTGCGGTATACTGGTAAGATATAAAGGATGATTTTGATAAGTCAACATAATCATCTTTGATTTAATTTACACTAAGGCATTCATAATCAAAGGCTAACTAATGGTGTTCGGCACACTAGGCTGCACAGGCACTAGCCTAGACTAGAGAGTTGGCTTGTTCAGTCGTGGATACTGGATAGTAGATCAAGGGTAATGCATGATCAATGCTCGCATTTACCGCCAATTAGAACTGGTTTAACTGAGAACACTATCATAGCTTTCGATCAAACAATAGAAAAATCAATTGGGAATCGAAAGACTTTTTCTAAAAAAACATTCGCCAAACCTGCTGCTCTTGACGTCATTTAAAACATGACGCAATAAGAGATTGTACGTTATCTAGCTTTTCTGAAATCCATAGAATTTTTCAAAAGAACCACGTCGTGACGTGCCACGTTAAGACATTATTTGGAAGGCGGCTGGTATGTAATGTAAACGTTTCCCCAGGCATGGCGTTCAGCACCGACTACACATGGGTGGCGGTGAGCGAGGCACTGGAGGTGTTCACGCTGAGTCTCGCGTGGGTGACCGCCGTGCTCTACTTCAGACATCTGGTGCCGCGGAAATACACCGCGACCGGGCAGGCGCTGCCGGTTATAGCGCACTTCTGTATCGGTGAGTACCATATAGGCCTATTCCCAGCTGTGGATGATGATGATGAGTACCATATAACATAGCTTAAGGTACCTTCAAAGGTGTCAAGGGTAAAGCGGGGCGAATGCATCCCTCCATCTAGATATTAAAAATGGAGTAGAAGCCGACAAAAAGTATTGTATTGTTAAGAGCTCATGAAGCTTTAGATACCTACACATTGAAAAAATTACAAAGAAGAACCAAGTGCCCAACATAAGACCTACGATGTGTCACGATGCATCGTTTTCGGAGTATTGTAGACCGACTATGGGCAGTAAAGGGACATAACCTAACCCACTTATACGAGTACGATAGTAAGATAAATGTATTCCAGGTCGCTGCATAGGCGCAATCGTAAGCGGCATGGTTTCCCTCTCGCCGCCGCTAGAGAGCGCGCGCGACGCGTACCGCGCGCTCGGCATCTGCTCGCTGGTGGTCGCCGCAGTATACCTGGCGTTGTACCATCTACTGTTAGCGCCGAGGTGCGCCGCCCCGCCTACTAAACCACCGCAACATTTGCTGCAAGGTAATATTGCCTATACTTCATTTCTTGAATCGAGCTAATAGGAACAAAAATAAACGCACGTGATTGGTCGTCGAAAATAATTGTATTTCTCGTTATTGGCTAGATTGTCAAATCAATTGTCAATTGTCAAATCTAGCCAACCCGATGAATTTCGACGACCAATCACGTGCGATTATTTTTCTTCCTATTAGCTCGATTCAAGAAATTAAGTATAGACTCATATTTATTTAATACTAGCTGATTCATGAGAAAAATGATTAAAAATTTAACATAGGTACTTACCTTGGTAATGTTCAATTATTTGTTTCCAAAGCTTCCACCGTGGACGGTCAGCTAGACGTCAAAGGTATGACTGTAGGTTCCATCAGAACATTTCCTGGATTTTTGGACACATTCAACCACACGGTTTTTAACAAGATATTAAAAGTATCTTTCTTTACTACTAATTATTTTATCTGTGCTACTTCTACTTACTTTACCAAGTTTAAGAATTAATTTAGTTATAATTTTATATACAGGTTTGAACACAAACGGATCATCCAACGGCCACTATGCCCCGATGCGAGTTTACCACGAGGAGCGTTCCAGAAAAGGACATTTCCGATACTAAGTTTCTATTTCGCTCGGCACAAACAAGAGTAGCTATATTTGTCAATTACCATGTGACTGTGAATGAGGTAGCTATGGTAAACGCAACGCGTTTAATTTTTATTTAAAATCAGCGCATTTTCAAAGTGCCTTATAGTCATAGATTTATTCTACTTTTTCACTTTGCATAATGTTTTCGATGTTTCATAAGTTTTTTCTAGTTAAGTAATATTTTTATCACTAAGAATTTCAATAGGTTTTGTGATACGCGCTTATTAATAAAAAAGTTTCTAACTAAATAATTATATTGTTTCATTTAGTCTATTTTAATACACAATTAAAACTTGTTCTATTTCCAATCGTTTATTAAAAAAACCATGAGTTTCTACAAATGGAAACAGTTTATTGGCCCAGTAACAAAGGTATAAATGTTTAAATATGTATTACGTTTTGTGCTTTTATACAAACTATTTAGTCCAGGCAAAAGAATCAGAAGAGGTTTCATTCCACGAAAGATAATTAATATTTTCCATCATATTAGTATCTTCGAAATAAATACAAGACTTTACATAACAGTACAAAAATAAATGTCGCACATAATAATTTATTTTGCTTTATAAATGGGAGATATTACTATTAGATTATCGAATAAATCTCCTTATCTACCTGGACACAGCACCTAAAAAAATTAAGTGTGGACACCTGATTCGCATTGGCCGGTTGTCTCAAATTACAGACTGATCTCATAGTCGACTCCGATGACGGAATATGAACCTAATGACACAATGAAAACAATTTTCTTGGACTTGTGTTAACGCCCAAGGTATCGACGGATCTGTTTGTAGTTTCAAGTGCACTGTGAAGGGAAGTTAAACGCGAAGTACATTGAACCCGATTGCAGTATGCATGAAAGGTTTATAACAAGAGCTAATTTAAAAAAGTCCAGGTAAGTTAGCAAAGAATACATAACTAACATAGCACATAATATAGTGCTGTAAGTAGCTACTATATAAAAAACAGCTCACGCTTTTATAGGTACTTTTTCCCCATCAATCAGTCATTATATAACAGTCATCGCGATTTATAAGAAAATGGAATAAGTTTATTTTAGAATAGGAACACTAATACTTTCAAGTATCCGATCAAATTATTCAATAAAATCAAATAACTTCTTAAAAGCAAATAATTAATGTGAGAACAAACTGATATATTATCTGGACTTGAATGTAATAAAATAACAGATCAAATAAACCATCACATAGAAAGCTTACATTTATTCTTATCACTACTATATTCACAACACCAAGTGCAATTGCCTGATAAGGATTATTTACATAGACCAATACACTTTCGCACTTGGTATTGTCCAGTTAGCATTTGCTATATCTATTGTAAATCATCTAGCTAGGCCAGAGCCGAATAAAAGTATATTATACAAAATTTTGTTGACTTACTAAATAAAATATGTTTTTACTCTAACATTATTTTATTAACTACCATAAATGCTACTTCTTACTTAAACAAAACAGTGTACTTTTACCACACACGGAGCATTTGTAGCTGCGACTAATTCATGAGTTAGACAATGTCGGAAACAGAACAGAATATATAGTCATAGGTAGATTATCGCGAGCTTACGTACGCAAGCTGTGAAATCATAATTGGTAATTGTACAATGTAGGTACGTTATTTATTTGTAGGAGAAGAACAATTCCTGTTAAGGAGAATAAGGAAATTATTTATATTTGCTACTTTAACTTTCTTGCCTGTAACATTGGTGGAAATATATTCAAATAAATTGCTTTTTGACCTTACATAATTTAGTAATCGACGATGTCAATTTTTAAGCATACTTTATTGCAACTCAATTTTGTGTAGATAGTTTAAGGGGCAGAAAAGATAGTTAGTGTGTAGATAGTTAGCTGCATAATAAAATAGATAAGTAGCTTAATACAAGAACCAAAATATCATTACAAAATAATAAATTCTCATGATCTCATGTCAATCGTTTAGAAAATTACCCCAATAAACTCAATGTTTGAATTCATAACAATATAATTCAATCAGATGTAGTTTCCGTTTCGAAACAAAAATAATTGCATATACTTCCTAGATAAACATTCTTATAGTAGTCTTATATAATTGCTTCCGAGTCTGTTCAGCTTATGAAAACATAATATGGATTGTACAAATAAAAATTCTCAAAAAGTTGACCTCTATGCTCGGCACAGCCATGGATTATTTCGTTATATACTTTTAGTTTCTTTTAGTTAGTCAACTTTGAGGTCTTACTTCGTAATTGTCACCTGTTTTACACTTTTTATTAAGTTAGATAAAAATCATTTACGATTTTCCTTCGACGGCTTTGCTTTTTCACTATATGTAAAAAATATAAAGGTACATTATCACTTTAAGATAATATTTCTTCAGCTTCTTGCAAATCAGATATTTTCATATCAGGATGTTCGTCTAAGGTATCATCTTTTAGTAAAGTTTCTATCATTTCTTCACTCATATCTGCAATTTGATCTTTATCATTTTCTTGATCAACCTTTTCATCTGATATTTCGTTTTCATCTGATATTTCCTTTTCCACACTAGTTATATTTTCCTCATCTGTTTTCTTGCTTTCATCGTTTAAAGCATCCTTTTCATTATCTTGTGTTTCATCATTTGTGTGATCTTTGTCTTCATCTTTTGTCCCTTCTTCATCATCAGTTTTATCATCATCCGTTTTGGCACCATCAGTTTTATCGTGATCTCCGTTTATGTTATTTGTTTCTGGATCTGAAATGCATTTAGATGTTTCGTCAACTTCGTCAGTTTCCATTTTTTCACAATCATCTTGATTCCCTAAAAGATGTTCTTTTGCATTTTGTGAATCTCCATTATTTTTGGTTCCTTCAGTATCAGTTGCATCAAAATGTAGTGGGACTGCACTGTTAGAATCATCATTGAAATCATTGTTTTCGTGTTCATGTTCACTTGCATTAAGAGGATCCACATCGTTTCTGTTCTCATTGCTATCATTGTGTCCACTACTCGTGGCCGTTAAATCGACTTCCTGTCCTTCATTATCTGAATTTTCATCAATGAAAATGGGATCGTCGCTTACATTCGGCAATATTTCAACATCATCGTCATCCTCTTCCTCAACGTTGTTTTCATTTTCATTTTTGTTTGTAAGATACACTTTCATTTCTTTATTGAGAGTATCGCGGATCTCAAGGAATCTTTTAGACGAAGTGGTCAGCAATTGTTCTAAAGTTCGATGCAAATATTTCATCTCTTCGATTGATCTCGTTCGAAGATAGGCAGAAGCGGTGTCTTTCTTCAGTTTGTGAAGCCGTGATAAAGAATACTCTAATGCGTCAACAGCATCGATCATGTTGTATCGGAACCACTCTACAGGAACTTTCATGTCGGCCAATCTAGGGCTCTCAGTGCCATCTTTAGTTTTCGATGCTCTCTGCTTCGGTGAATTTTTTCGTCGCGGTGCAACAGACATTCGTCCACCGAGTTTAGGCTTCGCCTTGGGCGAGGCCTGCGTGACGGCGCTGAGCTTCGCTGCAAACGTTTCACTTCTGGGCGTGACTTTGGGGCTTCCGTCAGGGTTTTGCGACACAATAGTAGCGGAGTACCCGCCGGGCATATTCGAGTTGGCGTTGATAGCGAAGATACGTCCATCTGGTAGCCTATACATTTTATTAGAAGAGAGCGTTTGAGGATCAACACGGAACTTGAGGCCTCCTGTGACGGCGTTGACGGTGACATCACTGTCGGTCATTTGGATGACGTTACCTTTCGACAAGGAGTTCATCAAGTTGTTCCGGGGAGCGAGAGGTGGAGGGTTACTGACCTTTGGCGCTGCCACAGGGCCTGGAGTTATGCACTCAACGTCGTCATCGTTATCCTCCGTTACCTGAAACCAATAAATGAAGCTTTTTACAGACACCCCATAAAAAGGACCTATACAATAAAATTAAGAAGTGATGTCTTTAATCCATAACAGATACATTCAGGAGACTAAAGCTTAATTATTTAATTGTTTATATAACAAATAATTGTAGACGTTATTTATCATAACTAACAGTAAAACTAGCATAACTAGAAGAGTGCTTGATATGCATGTGGATGGATAGGTATACGGGAAGAGGTAGACCAAGAAAAAGATAAATGGATCAAGTAAAAGTTGACATAAGGGAGAAAGGGGTGAATGTTGAAATAACAGCTGATAAAAGGAAATTGAGGAGGAATACATGTTGTGCCGATCATCTCACGTAATGTAGAATAAGGGTAGATGATGTAGGCTATTATTATTTTACCTCACAAAAAGGCTCCAATGGGAAGTCTGGTGTGCAAACTACATCGTCATTATTTTCGAATGCTGGAGTAGAATTGTTCATTGCTTGTACCGCTGCAAAATCCAAACCCTGACAACAAATAAGTATATCAATATAAATCATAGTTTCACTTTGAAAACTTGTGAGTAGTATACTAGACATTAAATGCACACGGGAAATATACTCATAAAACCGACAATGTTTCGATTCTTCCAGTCTTCCTCTCGTACGGCCATGCCATTCCTAAAGATGTTTTTACGTGAGTAATTTTCCCGTTTGCTAATAAATAATGTTGTTACAGTTTTGATCTCAATATTGTTTCAAATTGGTCGACACTTGACTAACTCAAATTCCAAGCATTTAAAGTGGAAAATTATTATTAAATCTTGCTTAAAACAATTAGCACTTGAATGTGACTACAAATACAGCTCTATTGCATGCTGTAGGCAGGGTATTAGCATATTTGCAATAGAAAATGGAGAATAAATAATAAAAATCGCAATCATAGAGGTACATAATAAATAGCTAGAAACAACTTTACCTGTGTCAGACTATCCAATGATAAATTTATATTATCATTAACTAAATTTAGATTCATATTCAGATTATTCATGTTGTTCAAATAAACTCCGGGGCTATTGAAGCCATTGAAATGGTTAGGGGCTAGAAGTCTAGGTCTTATGATAGGTCTGGCAACTCGCGACATTATTTTCTTATCGACTGGAAATCTTATTGGGCTGTACATATTAGGGGTAGGCATCTGAAAAAGAATAAAACTTGGATTAGCTTTAGGAAAATCATAATCATTCGTTCGTGCATTCGTTTGAGCAAGTGGCCAACTCTGGTGACGGATTTTACGCCTCCGTCATGGCTTACGAATTTAAAAGCCAGGACAGACCATTTAACGTGCCCTCCGAAGCACAGAAGCGCTCAGATAATAATGCCACACACAGTTCAAACATGCTTATGAATTGTAGCCATACAAAAGAAATTAACTAATTAATTAATTAAAAAAATTAATTAATTAATAAACCCAAGTTTGAGGCACTATTTCATTGAAATGGTTTGAATCTCAAACAACACTTATACATGAACTTACCCTGAACTTTTTATTAATTGATGGGACTGGGCATGGGGCTATAGAAATCGGATTTTTTATCATAATTGCCTTGCTTTTAGGACTAGCTGGCCTTTTCTGCGCTTTTTTCTCTACCTTCGGTTTTAAGTCTTCCATACTCACAGAAGCAAACTTTTTAACCTATAAACAAGGAAACAAGGAACATAAGTTTAATAATAATTTAAAAGCATTTAACAAGAATTGTTTATGGTTATATTTATAAATATTACCGAGACTCAATCTCGTATTGAAATTATTGTACCGTATTTTTTTTTATTTAATATCGCCGGATATTGTCAGTGTGTTTGTCAAGTATAAACTTGGTAACAGTTTTTGTTGACTAATTGAGGGTAGTCTAAAACCTTGTCAGTTGATGATGCAAGCGGATGCCAGCTGTCAATCTAATCATGATCACGGTGGCTTTCATCCGAAACGCCAAGCAAGGTAAATAGAATGATTCATACATAGATACACCCAGGCTCAAAACAAATTTGCAGATCATGCAAACATATGTCCCGCAGCGGGAATAGAACCCGCAACCTCTATGTCTCATGCAGTCTTTGGCCATTGCGCCACAGAGGTCACCATAAAAAGTTGTAGTACAAAGCACCTCATATTTTCTGATACCAGAGGCATAGCATCTGATATGGCACAAGGAAGGAACATCCCTACACACATGTATTTCTCGCAATAAAGATACTTTGACTTTGGAATCTGAGATTGAGAACAGAGGCCTTACTCTAATACCCAAATTTGAAATTGTCTCAATTTCTTTAATTTGTACTGACAGCAAAACAAGCAGAATTATCTCAAACTTTCTTTCTCAGGTATTGGAGTAAGATCTGAGGGATATTATCATAGTTGGGTGGTTATTTCTTTTAAATTTTTACCTGTATTGTTGGAGGCATTTTAGATATGATCTTCTTAGCTATACTTTCAGTTTCTTTAGTTTCTTTCTCCTTTTTCTTAGCTGATTCACCCTTCTGACTTCTCCTAGCCTTGTTTTTGCAGCATTCTGTTTTGTCTATTGCAATAATCCTTTCATAGTTTTGTCTTAATTCAAGATCTTCAGTTTTAAAGATTATCCTACAGACAGAAATTATAAAAATTAAGATTTTGGGAGGAGTCTTTACCTATAGCTCTGTGCCGCCCATTAAAGAGGTTATGTTTTATTCATGTATTTCAATATAAGAAATGTATGTAGTAACTATCTGAATATACCCAGCAATTCCTTACTTATTTCTTAGATCACAGTAACGAAGCAGAGCCCAGCAGACAGCTCGCAAGTCCCACAGACATTTTGGGTTACACTTGAAGCACTTCCAATCATCAGTGTTCTCTATTTCCCTGATTTTGGGCAGACCCAAGTTTCGTTTAATGCATTTCTGTAAACAAACATGCATCACACTATCAATATGAGGTATCTTAATCAGAATTCCTTGTCAAGAAATGCAGGTATCCAAACTTACAGCACAAAAGACATGTTCACAATCCGAACAACAATAAACCTGGCCTCCTTGACCACACCAACGGCAATACAGTTCCGAACCATCTTCACCTTTATCAAACTCCCCACTGTTGTAGAATGAGTGACAGGTGTGGCAAATGAGAGTTCGCAGCATGGGATGAGGCCTCATTCGAGATTCACTCGCCGCTGAACAACCCAAATGACGGTCGCAGGCAGTGCAATGTAATCGAACAGAGACAATACTATTCAAATCTGAAATAATTAACAATGTTGCATTCATAATATTACGGAGATAGCTAATACTAAATATATTGTGCAGATTACTATACCAACCAGCAAATTGGTTTCTGTAATGAGCTTTCTCTTCTTCCGAAATATCATCATCGAAGTCGTCGTCCGTAGGATCTGAAAATGTAAACCAATAACAACACAAGGAACACCAGGAAGTAAGACACAGCGACCGCAAACAACTTATATACCGGGAAACGGCGGGAAATTGTCATCATCAGCAGTTACGACCGGCTTCTTCTCGGACTCTTGAGCCATTTCACTACCTGAGTTTTCACTCATTCTGAGACTTTCAATGGCACTTAGCAATCACATGCAACTAAAAATACATAGACATAGGCGAGACATTTGTAAATGTAACGTCAATGTTTCTAAATCAGATGAATTTTACGTAGAAATTAGCTATCAAAGCAAAGTTAAGCTACGAGACGAGACACTAGACAGACAGCCATCTTGCTTTGTGCTTTGCTTTGCTTTGCTTGGCTAACAAATTAGAGATGTGAAAAAAAAAAAAAACATGATCGAAAAAATCGACATTCATCGACTCGACTGGCCCTAAAAGTTTCCACACACTCGAGACTAATTACGTTCTAATAAACCAATCGAGACTAATTACGTGGTACCTACCTTTCGTCGACAAGCATTAAATAATGGACAAGCAAAATCGCATTACCGTTAAATATCCGACGATCGGTGAATGGACTCGGTGAGAGACACGCGCCCGTGGAGATGGTTCCTTAGCTAGAAAACATCAACATTGATTCTACGTCAATAGTAATGCAACATTATTTACATATTACATAAGCCGTCTAGCATGAACTGGAGCTGATGGGTGAATTTCTCAGAGTAGTGGTGTGCGGAATCGATTATCAATAATCGATTAATCGATTATCAATAATCGATTAATCGATTATCAAGATGATCGTTCGCAATCGATTATCATTTACATACAATCGATTATTGGAGTAAGCCATTTATGTTATGGTAACCCTACATTCAACGGGAATCCCCGTTCTAGTAAAAAGTCTAATGATGGGTAGAATGCTCTATTGTTAATAAAGCTTTAAAGAATAATGAACCCTCTTCTTATTAACATAGGACGCACAATTGCGTGCGTTTGACGAGGTAGACGTTTGACATTTTTATTCGCCTCTAAGTGGCATGCAATAGCTTTACCACGGCAGTCCTCAAGTGACGTCTCTCTTTTCACTGTCACTGATTGTGATTGGGAAATTGATGTATTTGTTTTGTTTGATTTTTAATATCTAGTAGTGTTTCATTTTAAATAAATATGTGATTTAATTCAGTTTTGTATCATTTTTCTAATCTGGAGGGAAGACAATTTGTAACAATTTTTATTTCGAACTAATAATCGATTAATAATCGATTATCTTGGTTTGCATAATCGATTAATCGATTAGATAAATAATCGAATCGGCACACCACTATCTCAGAGCAATCATCTTCCTTCAGATTCCTTTTTTTTTTTTTTTTTTTTTTTCTATATTCCTTACTGCTTCCTCATTGGTGAATTTAATCCAATAGATCTTTCGAACTGTACCACAGAACATATTTACTCTGACGAGAACTGTACCTACATCAGTCTAAAATCGATTTATTTGGACCGATCTATGTCGACATCGATGTTGACATGATTGTGTTAAGGATTGTAGCCATCCCTAGTAAAAGTAAAAAAAAAATTAGGGCTGCGAACTTAGCAGAGGGCTACTGTTTTACTTAACTTGGTGGACATTGTGGACAACGCAAATTTGAAGATCACTTGAAATGTAATTATGTAACAATCGTGCAAGATAAAAATCCAATCCAATCCAATTAACACGAGCTTTAAATGGTGAAGGAAAACATCGTGACTAAACTCGCGGCTAGTCAGCCCCACACGTATTGATCATTGTCTTTCCTGTGGATATAGCCGGCTATGCTGAGAGGATGGTTTAGGTGCTGGGCAAGCCTATTCCATCTCAACAATGTCCCATTCACTATAACAGTGTCTCGTTATGTGTAGGCAAAAATTGCCTCTTGACGCTGTATTAATTCTCAATTCTCAATTCTTTATTCATCTAGTATAAGTATTATTAGGTACCGTATTGATTTATCCATTAATTTGATTCTTAATTTTTGGATTCAAACGGCTTTCAATTGCATTACACGAAAGAAAATTTAAACTTTGCGGGTTACCCTATTGGAACCCTGTACCTACAAGTTTAATTATGAAAATCCAAATGCACATCCCTATTAGCCACTTTGTTTTGTTTGTTTGACCTTGAGCTTTAAATTATTGTGACATTGATTGAATTGATGTCGACTGACATTGAGATTTTGTTGATTTGACATTAACATTTTGTGTACGTGACAAAAAAAAGTAAAATTTCAACGTCACAGTCAAGTGGTTTGATTTTCAATTTTCATTTCATTGCACTGCACGCACAGCAAAAAAAACAGTCTGTGAAACGGATTTGAGGTGGTAGTATGTATTTGTTGGAATAATCCAACAACATACATGCAAAGTCGCGTATTTCGTTAAAATTGATAAAATAATAAATGAAGTTTTAAGAAAATAACTTCGATATTATTAAATAAGTATCCAGTACATTTTATAAAACAGTTTACATGATATTTCTATGTTTGCGTGACTGAAAAAGTTTTGATTATGCTGCGAGGTCGAAATAGTGTTTTTACTGAAGACTGAAGAACACTGTGAATAAAACTTTTTTTGTAAATAAATAAATGCAAAGATGACGGTAACATACACAGGAGAAGTAGCAACATGTCGAGGATTCGGAACCTTCCTGAAAGTCTTGTACCGGTGAGATTTTGATTTCTGCTTACATAAAAGTTATTTTCAAACTAGGTGTACCTAAATCAAAATAAGTTAGTACTTATAAAGGGAGTATTTGCATTATGTTCGGTTACTCTAAATAAAAAAGTTTCCATTTATTTCAGTCTTTTGTCTAAACCGATACTATAACAAACCCAAGCTTTAACATCTTTTACTAGATAATTTATACAACGTCAGACATCAATCTTTGCTTAAAATTAATGGGAAACTGCCACTATAGTGCCTGGGTCCAATTCCATCTCAACAACAATGATACCTATAACTTATTATTAATTTGGTAAAGTAGTATATACATTTTTGTTCCAGAGGTTGAGAGTTTGAGTAGATACATACCTAGATTGATTTGTGTCTAGATGTATTTCTTGTTTTGAATATTTTAAATGTGCTACAACAAGCTCTAAATATGTAGAGATTAAATGCTAATATGATGGGATGGGATGCTAATACCTAAAAGTTAAATAATTTAAATCTCTGCTTTTAAATGAGTTAAGATGGTTTGGGCATGTAGAGAGGATGAATGAAAGTCGATTAACAAAATAGGTGTATCAGGCGAGTGTGAATGGGACAGCTGGAAGGGAAAGACCTAGGCGAACATATGTGGACCAAATTGGTGACATTTTGCAGAAAGGCCAGGTCAGAAGTACCCTAAACCGGCGAGCATGTATGAAGAATGTAATGAGAGTGAGTGAGGCAAAAGAGGTATGTCAGGATCGTAGCAAATGGAGATCCATGGTCTCTGCCTACCCCCATGGGAAAGAGGCGTGATTTTATGTATGTATGTAAATGAGTTTCCAAAGTACTTCAATCTATTGTTCAAACAGATAAGAGTCTCATACATTAGCTCTCAATTTTCTCCAAAGAATTCTAGCATAGGTGTATTCACCCCAACCACATGTTCTCATCTTGAATGGAAATTGCCAACATGTTTGCACATTATAGTGGACTCACGAAATGTTTACATGCCTATAAACTTACCTACTTTACTATGAACTGTTTCTCGCGCGACCTTGCCGACATGGTGGTGATAAAACTGACTGAAACCTCTCAGCAGTAATTTAAATTATAGCATTGTCGGTTTTCCTTATCTGATAGATAGGTATGTTGATGTAGTAAGACTCATTTGCCAGTCATCATTAGGTATTATTACGAAGACGTTCAGCATCTATTTCAAATATGTCCTACAACCTACAACCTATCCTTTTGTATAGTTATAGAACTATAGAATAATTGGTGATGCTATTTTACGTCTATCGTTTTTCGTTTTTCGTATCTATCTTTTTTATCTATCTATCATACTTATAGGTACTTACTTACTAAAGTTAAAGTAAGAAACATAGGTACTTACTTAAACCTTTTTTCTTTCAAAACTAGCTGATCAAATACCTATCTACCTGTCATGATGATTTGGGTTCCAAGAGTAGTCTGGGCGCGAGGAGCGCATTTAGCACTGAACCGAAATCCGGTTTCTTGTACAAATGCGTCAGTCGTTGATTTATTGTTTAGGTTATTTTGAATGGTCACTCATGGTAGAGACCTTTTCAAATGCCTGTTAGAAGTAGAACAGTAGGCTAAGTAGCCACTATATTATTTACCTAATTGAAATTTTATAATGAAGTTCGACGAGGTTTCAAAGTGCGCTTGTATTAAGGCTCTACCTCGAGTGCCTTGGTAACTTACTCGTAGCTCTCTACAGCTCTGTGTAATGTCTCTGTGTAATGACAAAAGCTGTGAAGAGCTAGAAGTTAGATACCATAAGAACAGAATACAAAGAGGAAGTAAGTAAAGGTGAGTTGGATTGCGTTTATCATCACTTCGAAACGAAAAAAGCCAAGCCAAAGGCCCGAATTGCATTCCGTTTTTATCTTGTTCCTGTTAACGAAACACAAAATTCCAAGAAACACAATGCGTAGGTACTTTTCTCTGCTTTTAAAAGTGGTTGAGTTCATCGCTCTGCTGCTGAAAATCGATATTGTGTCGCATCGTACCCTAGCTGGATTTTCCTGCATAAATGTGTAGGTACATAGTGAGAAAATTAAATTAGTTCCTAGACATCTAGGTTACCGATCGATCAGTTATTGTCAGTCAATCAGTCGTACTTGAGATCTAAAGCGTTATATACATCACTCTTAAGACAATCAGCTTAACATTAAGATCGATAGTCACCTATTAAGTGTGGTTGTTTTGTAACACAGATAATCTTGTAAAATTTAGAAGAAGTGAAGGTTAAAATCTTTGAAGCTCCATTTATCTCATCTTTCAAGTGTGAAATCTATTGTATTCTTTGTGCGAAAGCACCTAATTAGTACGTTAGTATGACTAATATTTATCTTTATGTCATCCACTTTATCTTGTGTCATAAGCAAAAGCAACACATTTTCGACTGGCAAAACGAAGGCGATAGTAGAGTTAAGGTTAACAGGTTTGTGAGCTTTGTTATGATGCTAGACTTCCTATTTCTATCCCTATTTTGCCTACATAGGCCGTAGAATAGCTATTGAATAAAATAACGTTTTATTTTCGTCATACATGCGAGAGGGAGGACGTTTCATTGTTCTATTATTCTACTCATCGTTACAGCCCGACTTTCCCCTGTAGAGATTGTCTGATACAATACAGCGTGGAATTTTGCGATGCCACCCTGTAGATGTACACTCACAGTTTAGTTGTCGTTTTCTCGCACCCATTGACTCCATAGAGAAATATGACATGAAGTTCTTAAAATTAGTTTTCCACATTTACCTACCTATCCATCCTCGACATGGAATTATTGTTTCAGTTGTGTATTTCCATTACGTGTCCTTTATTTGTTTGTATGGTTGACACTTATTTCGATAACTGCTAAACATCCTTATAAAATACACTGTCATCACGATAACACAAGTCGATGGCAAAATGTAGGTAAATTTGTCTAGTAACAGCCTTGTAGGCCTTCATTTGTTTATTATTAGTTGTATTTTTAGCCTTCGTGGCAAGTGCTCTGTGTAAACTTTTATAAACTTTCAGCCAGTGATGAAATTCAAAACGCTGCTCGAGTTGGCACTGCTTACTTGATTTCTTAATTCATAATTCTGATCATTAGCCGTACTATCCTATAATATATGTTATCTTTTGTGTCATGACAGAACAGAACATAAGTTCTTAAGGTCAGAAGTCAGAATATCTCTATTTAATGTCACTTTGGTTAGCTGTCTTAAGCCGGGTATCCACTATGTTCGCGAACATCTTGCGCTCCGCGCTCCTGCAACTGCTCCACATAGTGGATACTCCCACGCTCGCGCTCCGCGCTCCGCGCTCCGCGCGCTGTCGGTTTTTGAGCGAACACATGTGGAGATGCGCGTACCGTCTCCATCAGAGCGGTTGCAGGAGCGCGGAGCGCAAGATGTTCGCGAACATAGTGGATACCCAGCTTTAGAAATATGATTAGGCTCGCTAAGGACCACATTTTGCTCGTCTCGAACAGCAAATCTTAATTCCACCTCATCCCTTCTTCAACCGATATCACCAAACATGTCCATGAACCGAGTAATACATGTCTCTTTCTCAAAAGAAACCAGATGATTACTTTATACGGTTAGTTGGTATTGTGGTGCCTTCAGCTATCGACGTGCCCCATGTCTTACCTCGTGGTGACCAGGCAAGGGACATTTATTATTCAGTAGACTAGCCTGCACCTCCCGGCCTCTTTGTTCCGGTCATTGCACTATTGTTTTGAATCGATTTTATTCATTGCTTTGTTTTTTGTGACATCCGAATGTATGATTAGAGAATTCAACATTCAAATCTTGTTATTCATGCAGGTAAAGGCCAGCTCCTATGACAACATTCTTATGATAAAAAATACTCTTCGAAGCAAAATGTTAATATTTTTTACGATCTTGCTTATAATATAGATCGATAATAATGTAAAATAGCAGTTCTAAAACTACATTCGAATTAATATTTGCGTTACTCTCCCCACATCTGTCCATATTGCGTTTTTTATCCTTATTTGTGTGTGATCGTTATCATGATTCCTTATTTGCCACTCTTGCGCTGCTCCTTTTTCCATCCGTTAGAACAATAAGTATATTCTTATTTCATGTTCCCTATTTATGTTCAACCTTACCTTTGATGTGTTTAGACCAAAATGCTTCAAATACAACCGGATAGCGTGTTACACTACTATGAATTGTTTCAGCAAGTTCAAGTTTAGGTATTTACTTTCTTTAACTCTACATTTTTTATTTTTATAAAGAATATAGTGCGAGTGAGGCGAAAGATTTTAAACATAATAATATTGTCACCTTTAAATTAAACACATTACCAAATCAAGCATCATTACGCAAATGAAAATATAGTAAACCACAAACTACTGGGAAAGCAACAGTCGAAATTGTAAATATATCAGTTGAAAATTCACATTATTAGCTACAATTTTAATTTGCCTCTTCATTCCCGAGTTTGTACGAATGTTAACTTTTTTGGTATTCTAATCAAAGCAATATGATTTAGTCACGCGAGCCGGTCATCGATCTAAGCGTAGGCGTGTTGGTGAATTTGTGACTAGATTTTTTATTAAATCAAATAATAGTGGCAATTCAGATGTTGCTATCCTTTAGAAATTGCATTACAACTTGCAAGTTCGTTTCCATTTCTCCGTTATTTTTACTACCAGGAAAACTTATTACTATAATAGCAATGGGTAGAGATGGGGGCTCTTGAGGAGTTGAGGGTGAGCCAATTGCCCCCACATTGTATAGTGTAAAACTGCCTTCAAATTACCTATGACGTCACCGGGGCGAGAAATATGGGTGGCGTGATACCGAACTGGTTCCAGTTCAAAACCCCTATCACACCTTCAAGCTTAACCTCGACAGAACGTGGGTTTGTCGTGATTAGCACAATTAGTATAATACGTCTAGTTAATGGTAGTAAGAAGTACCTACTTATTTAAAAACTGTATTAAAGAACCGGGATTCGAATGTCTGTTATTTAAACATTTCAAAACATGTGATTTATTTTGCACTATGTAGGTTTTGTTTATAAATTAGCCATTGTAGAAATAAAAATATTGTCTAGTTTTTCTTGTATGACATAAGCTTTGCATAAATTTGGATTTTATGATAGTAAATACACAGACATAAAGTTTAATATGCCCATTTCATTATACAACATTAAAAGCCGATATGGAATTCGTTATAGATCTCGATTTTCGTGTTAACTAGTAACCGACAGAACATTAGCGAGCAGATTCGACGTCTTAAGTCAAGGTCAAAACTGTGATTGAGGTATAAAAACTACTGCAAATGTATTCATTGTCTTCCGATTTTGCGGTACAGACGTTGCCGGTTTATCGATCTTAAAAAGATACTCTATTGCGAAGTTAAAGCGCTTAAGATTTTATACGACCACTGTCAGTGAGGCAATTAGCTTCTTTTGTTTTATGTAAGCAGGTGCTTTAGACAGCAGTAGTCACTATCTTAAAAAAAATGCCGGTTGAGTAATCGCTGCGTGTACAGTAAAATGGGTGGGTTTCTTTCGAACAAAAGCCGTTTCCTCTCTTGTTGTCTCTTAGAAGTAATTAAACTAAGTCATGAACGATCGTGTCATCAAAAAGCTATCTTCCAAGTTTTAATGACGTAATCCGCACTATTGTTACGATGAGCGGCAATTCGCATACTAATGAACATCACATGTGTCGGTTTGTATTCATTACTGTATTCAGGGTTTCAATGGCAATGCAGTAAGACTTATACTTGTATCGCATACGCCATACTAGCAGCATGTCCCGGCTTTGTACAGGTGTACTTTTTAATCTACCGGGATAAAAAATAGACTATAGCTATCCCGACAGTCCATTTTACACATCGGTGAAAGAATTTTTGAAATCGAGTGAGTAGTTTTGGAGATAACCTCCGTCAAACCTCCGATAACCTCCGTTTGAGCGATCCTTGAGGTCCTACGAAATAAACATATTTTTCTTTCTTTCTTTCAAACAAACCAACTTTTTTTACCTTTTTATAATATTCCTCTGTATAGCTATACGTAAAAAACGGACTACCGCGCCGGCGCACATATGGGTACAGCGGAACTGTGCTCTACAGCACACAATACACTAAATTCAAAGAAGCAGGCTTTTGGTCCGGCGGCGCGGCGGATGAAATACATTGGAGGTGCTCTTCTTTATCAGTGATAGGAAACGGTGTTATAATTTCTTAGGCATTACGTTTTAAAAACTATGAATTCATGATGATTTAATGAAGGTTTAAACCGAATTAAGCAGTCTTTAGCATAATATGCTAGCCTATCGAATTTTGGAATACTAACAAAAGATCACAATAGCTTTTTAGTCTCTATCAGAGCGTAATAGAGCGACTGCTTTTCATTTGAGGAAAGTTGGGTTCAACAGGCTTTACCAGTTCGTTATGTCGATACAGCCTTCACCTGTCAAAGATTGGTACATTTTCATCGAGTTGCAAACTGCATACTTTATGGTACCCTGATTGTGGCTTTGAATGCAAAATCATTTGTACACGCACGATAAGAAGGCAGTGCCATCTTATTTTTCTGTAGTGATGATTTGTTCGTACAACCGTAAGTCACGCGATACTCTCCTTGTTCGGCATTATAGGTAAGAGTGCAGTTTTGGTCGAGATTTGCCTTATTTCTATGATTAAAACTACTTTTATTCTTTTAACGGCTCACGCTTTGTTTCCTATTAAAAAGTGTAGGTTAGTGACCCACTATAATTTGGAAATGTTATGCTTACAAAACACGCACTGCCAATCTCTTCACTTGCATGAGAATATTTTTAGAGACATTATTTTATTATTGTTTCAGATGGCGGGGAAGCATTTACAAATTGGTCTGGTTAGATCTACTCTTGTTCCTGCTGGTATATTATGGACTCAACCTAACTTATCGCCTATTGTTAGATGAAGAAAAGAAAAAGTAAGATATCTTTCTAACTAATGTTAAGTAAAATATAGGTAAGCAAAAAATGTAGGGATTTAATTAAACTTATTTCCGATGTCGATACTAGTAGGTTATTAAAAGTAGTATAGGGAAAACGTAATTTAAAAAAACCAAGGAATTCATACTGTAAAAGGAAAAATATGGCCTGTGACTGTCTTTACGATGAACCAGCGACCAACACATTAATTGTTATCTCTTGCATTCATCACCAATCAGCAGGTCAAAGTAAAGTGCTGGTCATAAACTCATCACTCCAATTAATTGACTATTCTCATCACATACAGGCTGATTATTTGGCCTCGACATAGTCTACCTCTCTGGCCTTCTGTTAGCTTCTTGGCATTTCCTCTGGCCTACCACCCAGTTTGAACGGCCATGTTTACCTTCTGCTGTAACACTTTGATTTAAATATTTATTTACATTTTCCTGAAATTAACACTAGGAGGATAAACACTGGAGGTTTCTCGAACGTAGATCATCTACGAAATTAACTAGTCAATGATTAAATCACGTGAAGTCACAAAAAAATCACATTGATTAATCTCATCTCATCCCTACAATTTGCATAATTTGTATTAAATTATTATCACATTTGTTGTTTCTCGATAGCGAGTATTAATTTTCCTAATTATTGCATGCATTAATGCATTGATATGAACATGTTACGTAATTGCTGCCATTGTTATATAATAACCACACACACAGGAAATATGATAATTTGTTATCATAATTACAATTACATACAAAGCACCGATTAGATTAGGATAAGTTGGGGATGAAGCTGGGAAAGTTTTAAAGGAACTATCCTTTAAAACTTTCCCAGCTTCATCCCTGTTCCTCGATATGCCTACTCCTACAAAAATTCTTGTAGTACAACGTCTTGTTAATCACACTAATATTATAAGGGCAAAAGTTTGTATGTAAGTGTGAATGTTTTTTACTTCTTCACGCTCAAACGGATGGACGGATTTGAATGAAATTTGGTACCAGGATAGTATATCCAGGACTACTTTTGCTAGTATATAAGATGTAGGAATAGTTGGCTCTAGATGTTGTGATCGTTTTTATAAGCAGGTAAGAAACATGATATCAATGACTCTATTTTTATTGCAGGATGTTCGAAGGTGTAGTAAATTACTGCAGTTTTCACGGGAACGTTATACCCTTGTCTTTCGTGTTAGGTTTCTACGTGACTGTGGTAATGAATAGATGGTGGAGTCAGTACACAACTATTCCGTGGCCCGATTCTATCGCTGTGTTCGTCTCTGCCACTATACACGGACAGGTAAATATAGTTCTAATCTTAAACTAAGAAATGTTGTATTTTGTTTGTAAACGGTAAAACTGGGCACTCACCTAGCCGTGTAGCATGTAATGTATCTGATAGGTACTATATAAAGTGAGTACGTAGGCTCGTCGTGTACGGCTCGTCCACACCTACCTCAGAGCAATCATCTTTCCTCATTGACACCTACGTAGGTACTTGATTGTGAACAAAAACTTTTTGAAGAAAAACTTCAAATGAATGCATTCCAAAAAATCCAAAAGCGCCTGATAAAATTTCCACCTTTGCCGTATTAATTCACGGAATTTTTGAATGTTGTTCTATTGTTCCTGAATGTACCAACAAGCTATGTTTTATAGTGAAAATTGGTTGTTGGGAACAGGTAAGGTTGAAATTGCGGGAATTTGCTAGTTCTTTAAGAATGTAAACTAGTAACTTACGCCCACGGACTAACTGATTAAGAGGTTATCGTCATACTTATTTCTAAATCTTCAACGGGCATTCTTTTCTTGCTACTGATTCTTATGCATTTTGCATTTTTAATTTATTTGTTTTGTTAAGTATTACGTTCCGGTTTAAACTAGCTAAGCTCATTCACATTCTTGATCATGTGATCAGCCAAAGAAATTTGAGATTAAAGTATAATTTAACAAATGACAAACAAATTTCGTTGTGTGTTCTTATTATTAGATCGACTAAATAAAGTGAAATTCATGTGTTGCAAATGATGGGTGACTGCTAACTGCTAAATGTATTAGTATATATGTAGGTCCCTATAAAGTGGATAATCCGTAGGTTGTCTGGTAGAGATCGCTTCTTAGCAATAAGACCGCCGATTGTTTGTCATAGTACCAAAAAGTTTAGTATCGATGTTTATGTAAAAAATGGTGTGCAATCAAGTACATATTTTCTACTCTATTCTATTCTAAGCCTAATGAAGAGTTTATTTTAATATTATAATACCTAATTCATTTAAATTTAATAACGTTCCGTTTTATTTCATAGTCTAAATAAATAATCTAGACAAAAAATGTCCTAGATAGTAAAGTGACATGACATGTGATAAAATGTGGATAGCATGTCAATAATGTCGTGACTAGACTTCGACTTGAAACACATTAAATGGCTGAAAACATTGTGATTGACATTCACTAATGAAGGTCCCACTCACAATATCAAACTATTATAGCGAATTTGCAATCCAGGGTTTTCAATGACTATGTAATATTATTACAAGTTTACATCTTATTATTATTATTATAATGCGAAAGTTTGTAACTACGGATGAATGGTTAGGCTATAATTATGTATCCTGGAATAACACATAGGCTACTTTTGATCCCGGTATTCCCACGGTAACTTTTCACCGCGGGTAAAAACGCGAGGCGGAGCTAGTTTAGAATAGAAATGCCAAGAGGTCTGAAAGAATGTCCAAAGCATCTTAGGAAGCCAGTCGTGATAATATTTCATTTACATTTTAGAATTTCTGTGTTTGTTTATGCGATTACGTGGAATTCACGATACCACAAGTGTTTTAAGTTAATTAGCAAACAATACAAAGAGGAAAACTGCATGCTGTAGGTATTTACTGGAAAAAGATGGACTTTACAGCTCATTTTAAATGAACCTTTCTTACCATCTAACTTAATTACCAGTCTTTTAACGAAAACAACAAAATTTACCATTCATCACATCCGTTATCATAATGTATTCCAGTATCAAATATGTATTTAGTGACATCTTTGTTTTGAGACATCAGTTTGATACAAATTATACAATCAGGAGGCACATGAAACGGATGTGGTTCAAATATTCGTCCTTAACAGTGCCCTAGTGTCAATGGTCTAATGGCCCTATCCTTTAAACTTTGATATATCATTCGATAACAGGTAGAAATACGTGTGACTTTGTCGTCTTATAATTGTCAGTCTTTGGTAAAGTAATTTTACTATCCTCGATACAGCTCAATTATTTTAAATGTATGGAATTTAGTGCAGCGCCACTCCTGGTAACTTAATCTAACAATTCTATACATTTTAAAGTAGGTTACCACTATCACCAGGTTCTTGCCTGCTTCTTTCCCTGGTGTAGGGAATCGCGTTGGAACAGGCAATAGAATCCCCTAGTTTTAAGACATGTCAAAGTGGTCTATAAGATTTCATTGAATAAAATATTTTGACTTTTGACTTTTGACTTAAGTGTCTAAACACACTATGCTGGAAGTACTCGATAGTACGCGGTAGCTGATTTACGTGCCGACATATTCTGTTACTATGACACACCATAAGTGCTGAAATTACGCTGCCGGAATTCAGTTGCGCAACTTTCTATGCCGTTACCGCCGAATTTCTTTAGGCCCCGGCATAATGTGTCGTCATTAGTTGAAATAGCATTGCAGGAGTAATCATACCGAACTTCGGTCGCGTAAGTTCGGCATAGTGTGTTTTGTTTAACACTGGTATACGCTTGAACGAATTAGAGGAACTCCATATCAAAACCGACAAAGGTCGGCTTTATCTAAATAGAAATAAATAATTTCCAACAATACTGTGCGCTAAAGTCTATTTGTCACCTTCTAGTGAAGAATGCTTAAGATAAGATCTCTATTTATTCGACACTTATAATTGTTTAATCAGTTCGCAGATATTGATGAAATTCATAAACAAGCAAGGACTTCTGTTAGGTAAAGTGTTACGAATGCGAATGAATAGTATTGTTTGTATCCTTGTTTAACGGAATTGTTAGTAGTAGAGTTACTTATTAAATAAATAGTTACTTATTTTACTGTAGGTGTTTTGTTGCAGAATGTTGCAAAATAATAATTTTATAGTGACTCAATGTCGCATGATATTTGTGGTAACTGTGCTCTTATAGTTTCCATATTCCCAAACTGATGTAAATGTAGAGTTATTTATATATTGTCATGTGACTGTTTTTGTTTGTCTCACAATTGAATTCTAAATCGTCATGTGTTTTAATTAGAGAGTAACAAGAAATATATTCTAAATCCTTTTTATTTTTGACTCATTAACTCACTTTGATCCTTAGATGTAATTCATGTAAGAATCACATTAAAAAGTTAAAAATAAAATAGTTTTCATCAATAAATTCAGCATCCTAGAGTACATAGAGACGATAGTACGACCTGTCATGTAGAATTAAAACATTTTATTGTAAAAATAACAAAAAAAATATTGCAAGATACCCATTTACATCAACCTTAACTTGAATCACACGATGCATTGTGGTTATAAGTACTCTAATCAGACCGTGGCCTAGTATTGGTTCCGGCGCAGACTAATACTTGTGCTAACACTTACAGGACGAGCGTGGGCGACTGATGCGCCGAACAATCGTACGCTACGTCTGTCTCTGCCTCACTATGGTGCTAACCATGATCTCCCCACGAGTCAAGAAAAGATTCCCCACATTAGACAACCTAGTAGAGGCTGGATTACTTCTAGACAACGAGAAATCAATCCTCAACAATTTGAATGAGAAGTTTCCTAAACCGTCCAAGCATTGGTAAGATGATTCATTGCTGATAACTTCGAGGAAATCCTTCATAAACGATGACACAACGATACATTTTTATTTGTGTAGATGCCGTAATACTGTAGGTAAATCTTTTAATGACCAAGGATACAAATCATGTAAATTGATTCTTCCAATAATAAAGTCCCAAACTCTTATTACTACGTTACGTAGCCAATCACTTGGCAAGCTTTTGTTATCATATCAATATGACTAGAAAATAGTGTAAAACTATAAATTCTCCGTGACAGTATCTACTGAAATGCTGTCCTTTGTCGGTCTAGGTTAGATTAGACCAATTATCCCATATTAGTTTGTGACCATTTCCATCATATCTGTCACGTTATCTATCACAATGTTTGATAGTGTATTTTATTATAGGCGATATTATACGAGTCATAGAATGTGATATAAATACCTACACGTCATTTAATTACCGAGAAATATTCTAGGATGTGAGCGGTGACTTTGATAATGGTCTTACACTTTGCAATAAGTACTAAAAATATTTGCTTACAATTAATAAATGGTTTAAGAACCTGTGTGTTTGTAGCAGATTTATCGTAGAAGAGAATTTTCATTAAAGTAATAATATAAAAGAATTAGTAATGATTTTAAGGATAACGTGAAATAATAAAAGGCATTGAATGAATAGTTAGTGAACACGCAAGCTGCAAGCAAAACGAATATTGGTACTGGTATCGTACATGAGTACAATGGAAATGCGTATGAATTTTTATGGGACAATTGGTCTAATCTAGTCCGACAATCTATTATACTTAAACTAAAATATGTTTGTTAATTCTAAGACAATTTTACATTTAGCAATCGTGGGCAGTATTGAAAACTATAATAATGTCTGGTTTTCACAACTAGTTTTGAGACTTACAGCACGTCCCGACTTTGCACGGGTACTAATGAAACAACCGGGATAAAATATAGCCTATAACCATCCCGACAGTCAATTCTACACATCTCGGTGAAAGGTTTTTTAAATCGGTTGAGTAGTTTCGGTGATTACCTCCGTCAAACATACAAACCAACATTACCTCTCTATAATATTAGTAGGATTATTAAGAAATGCGACCGCGAGGAGTGACCATAATACTCATACCTAGATGACGACACTCCGGACGAATCAAAACATTGTCGGTATCTAAATCAACATTATTTTTTACGTAAGTAGTTTTCCCGTTGTGTTAATAAAATGCATATTGCCCTAGGTTGCCAATAGTATGGGCCACAAGCATAGTTACCAGAGCACGCAAAGAAGGTCGGATACGAGATGACTTCGCTGTGAAAACTATTATAGACGAATTGAACAAATTTAGAGGACAGGCTGGATTATTGCTCAGCTACGATACCATTAGTGTGCCATTGGTTTATACTCAAGTAAGTTTAGTGTTAGTTCATTTATATATGTACTTTTAAAACCTACATTAAGCTATAACTGGACATAACAAAAAAACATACAAATATTTTTTTATTTTTTAAATTCAGAACACAATAATTTTGAAATCAAGCACGTAAATCCTACCTTTACTTTTCGAGTCTCACGGTTTCAAATTCCCCTCAATATCTTTATGCTCAATTCACACCCAGATGTTGCGCGGTGAGCAGTTTTATTGTCATTTCATTTTAAACTTTATCTTCATCAGCTATTACAAAGTATCGCTTGACAAACTTCAAACGCAGGCGACCACGAGCGAAGCGAAGCGGGGCGCCGCCAAGAGCACTTTTCAAAGCGCTTGAATACTTTGCATTATAGCAATAGTCATAAAATTTAAAATCACACACATCACAATAAAACTGCGCGCCCTTCCTTTCCATCTTGGTGTGAATTGACGCAAAAAAAAGTAGTGTTTTTAGAGGGATGATTGTTTAACTCCTAAACATGACCGGGATTGACCGGGATTCGAACCCACGACCTTCATGCAAACAAGGACCTTCATTCTGATTAACCTAGTCATATTGCACTGTTCCAGGTAGTTACAATAGCTGTATACTCATATTTTATAACGACAGCGCTAGGAAGCCAATGGGTTGACAACAAGCTTCAAGCATCATCAAGCAGCGCATACATCAGTAATATAGACTTATACTTTCCTATATTCGCCACATTAGAGTTCTTCTTCTATATGGGTTGGTTGAAAGTGGCTGAATCGCTTATAAACCCGTTTGGAGAGGATGATGACGACTTTGAAGTGAATTGGCTAATCGACAGAGATTTGCAGGTGAGATTACTGTAGGAAACTACTAACCGCCGCCAGTCTCAATAACCTATCTATCTTAGATTTTGCTTACTGCTGGTAGGCATTAGACATTGATTCCATACAAAAATTAAAAATACCGACAGTAAACATCAAAGATAGATAGATGATTGAGACTGGGCGTAAAACTATTTTTAGTTGTAGTCACAAGTGTCTTTCTCAGTTTTATGACTCACTGTCATCAAATATTTATTTTAGGATTTGCAATCTTTGTCAAGTTTTCATTTACTAGTATGACGTTTGTTTTTATTATTAGCTTCGTAAAACTTAACACGACCATCATTAACACGACAATACTTCCTTAACAGGTATCCTACATGATAGTAGACGAAATGCACCACGAGCATCCAGAACTAATAAAGGACCAATACTGGGACGAAGTGTTCCCATCCGAGCTTCCATACACGATCGCTACAGAGAACCAACGCGAGGAACATCCAGAACATTCCACAGCCAGGATCGCAGTGCCAGCGAGACAGCGGAGCATGGTGCTGACTACACCGTCGCAGATACAGATAGACAAGATGGTGCCGTCGAACACCGTGAGTTACAAGTTCGACCCGCCAGAGGTTAGACCCGTCCGTTTATTAGCATGCTGCTTTGCAGTGTGGCGGTTACGTAACTAACGTAGGTCTTTAACCGTCAGCTTCAATAACCCATCTCTGTTTTTACTGCGGGTAGATATTTGACATTACTTCATACAAAATGTGTCAAATATCTGCCGGTAAGCATCGGAGATAGACAGGTTGTTGAGACTGGCGGTAAATCTTTGTTTCTGGTCTTCAGTTATCTGTTTCTGGTTGTTATTTCTCTTCATCGATGTTTGTTATTACCATGACTTGTGGCACTAATGTATTGATTGTATTACTATGTACTACGTGGTACTACTTTAGTACTGCATCCGCTAAAATTTACTATTAAACAACTACTGGTTCATTCATATAGATTGGGGCATGTCATGGTAGATACATATAGAATCTCAGAGACCATACTGACGATAGACGAAAACGGAGTTTTTTGACAATTTTCGGGGTCAGCCTATGTTGGTGGATACTGAATTCGTAACAGTTGGCCAACATAAGCTGACCCCGAAACTTTGTTTCCGTTGGTCTTTGTACGGTCTCTGTTCTACGAGCTTGATGTTTCGGATGACGGTAATGCTAAAGCGATATTGCATCGGCTTTTTATCTGTTCGATGTTTCTCGGATTACGGTTTGTGTTAAATCGATGTTAGGCTTCATTTTATTTATTTGATGTTCCCCGCTTATTTTGGATGACGGTTTATATTATACGGGCAGTTTTGTCCTTTGCGATTAATCTTTGTTTAGGATTTTGGCCTTGACATTTGGGATGGCCTTCTCTTTATTCTTTAGTTCTAGTTTCTGTATTTCTATTTCTGACGTTTTCTTTACTTCCCCAATCTCATTTCATCTTATCTTTATGTTATTCTTCGAATTATCAATATCTTATTCAAATCACTGCTACTGTCTTTCTTGATAAAACAATCTGCATTTGTATGGAAGGTCACCTTTCTTCATCTGTATCGTGCCAAGATAATATCACGCCTTAGAATGACGCTTCGTCAAACGAACAAACTTATTACTCATCTCTACTCTATTGTTTCTTCAGTTCAAATCTCATTTGGCTTACACTTTCCGCTGTTATTTTTGGATACGTATTTCTCCTTATTGGATAAACTAAATCAGTTCTTTGGCGGTAGGTTTCTGGACGAAGAAGAAGGTATAGTAGTTGGTCTGGGGCTAAGATCGACAGAAAGTTACTTCTGGACACGAAATTCGTCGCGCCAGAGGTATAATAAGCATGCAAGCTTTGTAAGATCTCAAACTAAAATATAGAACAAAGAATTAACGTTTCTCTTTGTTCGTGAAGCATGAACTAATCACTATTTTGATTGCCTTTTCGAGCTTATTTGTCCGAGTGCGTTTTAGGAGATACAATCTAACCCTCCCTTGTCGAGTCCAAGGTGTTTTATAATTTATTTTTCTATCGTTTTCTTGTAAACAAGCTGTTATTATAAATGGAAGTCCTCTTATTCTAATAATTTTATAATGAAGTCATATTTGATTCAAAAAGGACGATTTAAATAAACATTTGTTGTATTTATTGTTAAAGATTTTCCGTGTATTGCAATATCCCTATCATAATGCTTATTTGTATTGGTTCTATGCCACTTCTAAACAATATAGCAATTCTAAAACAGAAATTTAACCTATTTTAAACGCTAGGTGGTCACGCCTGCTAGCAAGATTGACGATGTAACACCGTCTTCGTCGAACGGTGTCAATTTCAAATTCGGTCCACCAGAGGTTTGGTCAATACTGTAAGCATGCTGCATGCAGCATCCCACTAATAATAGGAATAAGAGCGCTGGAAATTAACTAGGGGACTAAAAAGGTCGTATCGTACGAAATTACTTTAAAAGTCTTTGAGTAACTTCTTTTTCGTGAAATTCTTTCATGCTTCCAATTTATTTAACGTAGAATCAATTCCCCTTTTGAGCTATTATCCGATTTACCATAAACAAATGAATTTCAGACTTGTTGGCACATAAATTAAGAATTGCCATGTGGAGATCTTACGATTTAAAAATATCATTTAAGATCTATTTTTATATTGCAAGCTAACACGGCCTTTTTAGCCCCCCAGTTTTTGCGGACATACGTTTATAGGGCCCTATTTAAATCTAGCTTGGAATAAAGATGGGACATAACATGATAATATAGATATAGTGGGTGAACAGTGAACACGAATGAAGAACCAAAGCTAAACGAAATCCTAAACCACAACAGTTATTAAAAAAAAATCATCGTTATTTAGATATGAATAGATGACCAGTCGTGATCCATCCAGTTCTCTATTTTTGATCTCCCTTTGAATTTGATAAGTTTAGTTCTAACCATTTTGAGTTCATGAATCTTTGTCGAAACATGATCTTAGTAAATATTGATTTTGTGAATTGTATGATGCGAGGTTACGTCATCTATTGTCTGAGGGATTCCCTCATTGGCATTTCCTTTAGTTAGACCAATATTTATTTTTGTTCCGGACTTCGTTAGTTCTATATAACAAGATTAGGTACAAGTTTCTTCAAAAATATTTAACAGCATTTGGTGTGTTTATAAAACTGCACTAAATATTTTAATATGGTTATATTGCAGTTGACATGTATAAATAATTTATTAATATATTTTCTTATTTATAGGAGGAAAGTGGTAAGACAAAATAACAGACTAATATAACATCTTAACAATAGTTTATTATATTTTTTTAGAATATACATAATTATTAATCAAGGTTACTAAGAATGTGGTTTTTGGTCAACATAACTTTATTTTTATTTGTTTTATGACTTACAGTTATCATTAAGGAACTACGCATAAATAATAATCTATACCCGGTACTTGCTTATATTATAACTAATGCCTGTCTTAAGGTTTGGTGTTTAAGTTTCCTATTGTGTAACTATAACCAATGTATAACTGTTTTGTAATCTTCGTGTCCAATATTGACATTCATTATTTTTATTTAGAAAGTCGTTTATCAGTGCATGCCAACACTGTCTCTTAAATCAAATGATTTGATGATACAAAGAATCCATACAAAAAGTTTTTAATATGACTACTGCTCAGTTAAAGATTATGGACTGCTAAATCTGTCTGTTGCATTTGCTTTTAATAAATTGATAAGAAAATATAATTTTCTAAACCCATGTTAAATTGACATGTTAATGTTGGTGTAATTAATACATAATCTACTTTTTACCAATATTGCGAGCACTGATAACAGGCTTTCCTATGGCTATATATTTAACGCTGTGAATAACCTTGCAATAACAATGTCTTGTTCTTGCTTTCGCTGCGTTTGTGTTAACTATAATCTTATCACAGGCTATCAGTCAGTTTTGACATTAATACTGTGATAACATCACTTCCTTTATGTAATACGATGACGTCATTTTCTGTGCAGTCTTTAAAAACGTTTAAAAAAAAATCTGTAATAAACATTCGAAATGCATTTCCTATTTGCTACGGACATCAGTAAGCAATTTACAAGGCCGTAAGTGTTTTAAAAACTTTAACATTCTTTGAAACGGTCACGGTAACATTTTGATATCGCTAGGTTTTTGCAACTGTATGCACTATGCATTATTAATATTTCTAATTATTCAAGACAGTACAAAATTTCAAATTTAATAATATGTAATAATAATAATATCCTTGGACATTCCACACAGCGTCATCTAGTCCCAAGCTAAGCAACTTAATGCTTGTGTTATGGTAACCAGATGACTGATATAATACTTAAATATACCTTTTTTTTGTAAATACATACATATTATAGATATAATATCATTTTTAATCCAAATCCTTATTATTCAGCAACTGCAAATGAACGACGACGCAGTATCCGGCATACATTTCATCGTGTCCCGCGGCAGTAAGCGCGGGAAGAAAGAAGACCGGAACTCTATGGGCTCTACAAACTCTATGGCGTCTTTGGCTCAACAGACGCCGATACAACGAACCAACTCTGTCACTTCTATGCTCAAGAGATTGTTCTCGAAGGAAGATCAGAGAGGGACCGCGCAGACGGACGGTAGTACGTTTCTTTTGAACTAACATTCATTATTTTCGAAATAATTTCATGATCATCATTGTTATCACATCATTTGTTTTCTCTATGGGCTCTACAAACTCTATGGCGTCTTTGGCTCAAAGACGCCGATACAACGAACTTACTCTGTCACTTCTATGCTCAAGAGATTGTTCTCGAAGGAAGAACAGAGAGGGACCGCGCAGACGGACGGTAGTACGTTTCTTTTGAACTAACATTCATTATTTTCGAAATAATTTCATGATCATCATTGTTATCACATCATTTGTTTTCTCTATGGGCTCTACAAACTCTATGGCGTCTTTGGCTCAAAGACGCCGATACAACGAACTTACTCTGTCACTTCTATGCTCAAGAGATTGTTCTCGAAGGAAGAACAGAGAGGGACCGCGCAGACGGACGGTAGTACGTTTCTTTTGAACTAACATTCATTATTTTCGAAATAATTTCATGATCATCATTGTTATCACATCATTTGTTTTCTCTATGGGCTCTACAAACTCTATGGCGTCTTTGGCTCAAAGACGCCGATACAACGAACTTACTCTGTCACTTCTATGCTCAAGAGATTGTTCTCGAAGGAAGATCAGAGAGGGACCGCGCAGACGGACGTTTATTTTGAACTAACATTCATTATTTTCGCAATAATTTTGTAATCATCATTGTTTTACACATCACATTTTACACAAAAAGAGGAAACATGCTTTTAAGTAACATTTAAACACTCTATAAACAAAGTTTATCTATACTGATTAGGTACCTTTTCTTTACTAGACATAAATTATTAGAATAATAGATATAAGCAATACCTATTGTTGGTAGGTAGTAACAAACAAGGAAGTACATTTCAACACGCTATTCGTAGCTACATATTGCATTGTAGGTACTTAGTTAATTACTATGATATCATTGCACAGCTGATCGTACCGATTACTTAATTCTGAAATATCACAGTAACTATAGGTCTATAGGAATTGGTATGATATGAAATACCTAAGTAATAATGATACAGATAAATAAAATACTAGGAAATTGTTTATGCAATGTAGTGAGTGTATCATTCATTATTTTTTACTACAGGCGTGATTCGTAAATTATAGTGTTATGTTATTATTTTATTATTGTTATTATTTTTTTATTTTTGTGTTATTGTTTTATTTTTATTTTTAGCACCTAATTTGTGCCTAGATAGCTTATTTTCGAAAAAAAATAATGTTTATCATTAAAAATCTATTTCGCCATAAAATTGGATTGGTTGAAACATTTAATATTATTAGTCTCCCCTCTCTATAGTTTTTTTTAATATTTTAGTAGTACACGTTCAACATTGATAAAAACAAGGAAGCACAAAATGATAAGATCAAATACAACAACTTACATCACTTGCTACTGAAATGATGTGAGGATGATAAACGGATAACACGATGTTTAGAATATTCGAATATATGCTCTTCGTAAAGATTAGGATAATAATTGTTGATAAAACCCAAGTGGATTATGTATGTAGGTAGGTAGGTAGGTATACTATGACATACATTTCGAATAGGCCAGCCACATTATTTATCATCGTACCAATCAAATCTTCAAAATCTTTTCAAAATCTCGCCGGACGGGACGCGGACGTGCCGATTTTACTAGCAACTATCAGATTGACAAAAAATATCTATGTAGGTAGATCTATTCAGTCATCTGGTTACCATAACAGGAGCATTAAATTGCTTAGCTTGGAACTTCATGACGCTTTGTGGAATGTTCAAACTTATTTATATTGACCCAATAGGACTCCAACGTCTATCCTGCCGCCTTATTCTCCAAATAACCATTACGCGGCACGTCACGGCGTGGTTATTTTGAAAAATAAAAATAGTAACCCCCTTATGCATAATCGACCAGTAAACCTGTATTAGCTAAAACACATATTAAATCTGTTGCTATCTCTTTTCGTTGACATATGAGTGACAAGAAAAAAACGTTCTTAAAACCTGTATTAAATTGTCAAGTTTTTATGCATAAGGGGGTTAGAAAACAAAAGCTAGATAACGTGCAATCTCTTACCGCGTCATGTTCTGAAAGTCGTCGAGAATCGACCAGCTGAGCTCTTTCATATTTTTTCAGTATACTTAGTTACATTTTATTTTCAGCCGGTTCCCGCTTCACAATATCAGCGAGCAACCCTCAGTTGAACAAGCCAGCACAGACGGCCGGCAGTATGAAGATAGCCAATGACGTCATCGAGGAGTTGGACGAACAAGCCACCATCACCAGCATGGCTATGAGGCCTGATGTGAGGTGAGCTTTTATTATATTTATTTATTTTTAGGAAAACAGGACCGTGAGCAATGGCAAAAACAAAGGGAGGCCTATTCCCAGCAGTGGGAGAGATCAGGCTGCGGATGATGATGATGATGATGAAAATATGCCAAACTGCTTTAGTTTCTGAATACAAATCAAGTGACTTAAGCTGTCAAATGGGTGAGTTATACCTTGTTTAACAAGTACTAAACCCGTTTAAGTTATCCAGATACCCACGCTACCCATTACGTTTTTAAACAAATGAATCTACGCCTCGCAGTGGGACCGCGCCTTTACTCAAGTACAAGGAATTTTTGCGTGACAACGCGTTTATAAACCGGTTAAAATGGTTTAAAGATTGCTTTAACTTGTTGACAGGCCGACAGCGATGAGTCTGTTCACCCAAATGCCCCCGCCGAGCGATCCAGTCGACGTGCCTACAAAGAATTTTACAAAGAACAACTCAAGTGAGTTTACATTTTAAATCGACAACAAACAAATACACAAAAACATCGAATCTTGTTAGATTCGATGTTTTTGTATATTTGTTTTGTTTATGGATATTATTATAATATTATGGCCACACCATACAAAGGTGACCCGGCGCGAAGGCGCGCCGGTAGACCTATAAGAAGGTGGCGGGACGAACTTGACAATTTTACAGCCGACTGGGAGACTCTAGCACAAGATCGCGACGTTTGGAAGGAATGGGGGGAGGCCCTTGCCCAGCAGTGGGACACGAACGGCTGAATATAATAATTATATATGTATTCCAGAAAGCCGGCTATCCTCCTCCGCCCCAAACCCTTGGAACCACGTCAGATCCGGCGACAAGAGTCCCGCCGCGTCGCTAGAAGCCGGCGGCGGCTCGCTCGCCAGCTTGAAGGACGCGCGCCCGCGGCTAGACAGCGACGTGGGGCCGGACCTTAGCGCCGCCGGCAGCCATACACAACGTCAGTATATACACACTATCAAGTATCTATCCTCCGACAAGAGTCCCGCCGCGTCGCTAGAAGCCGGCGGCGGCTCGCTCGCCAGCTTGAAGGACGCGCGCCCGCGGCTAGACAGCGACGTGGGGCCGGACCTTAGCGCCGCCGGCAGCCATACACAACGTCAGTATATACACACTATCAAGTATCTATCCTCCGACAAGAGTCCCGCCGCGTCGCTAGAAGCCGGCGGCGGCTCGCTCGCCAGCTTGAAGGACGCGCGCCCGCGGCTAGACAGCGACGTGGGGCCGGACCTTAGCGCCGCCGGCAGCCATACACAACGTCAGTATATACACACTATCAAGTATCTATCCTCCGACAAGAGTCCCGCCGCGTCGCTAGAAGCCGGCGGCGGCTCGCTCGCCAGCTTGAAGGACGCGCGCCCGCGGCTAGACAGCGACGTGGGGCCGGACCTTAGCGCCGCCGGCAGCCATACACAACGTCAGTATATACACACTATCAAGTATCTATCCTCCGACAAGAGTCCCGCCGCGTCGCTAGAAGCCGGCGGCGGCTCGCTCGCCAGCTTGAAGGACGCGCGCCCGCGGCTAGACAGCGACGTGGGGCCGGACCTTAGCGCCGCCGGCAGCCATACACAACGTCAGTATATACACACTATCAAGTATCTATCCTCCGACAAGAGTCCCGCCGCGTCGCTAGAAGCCGGCGGCGGCTCGCTCGCCAGCTTGAAGGACGCGCGCCCGCGGCTAGACAGCGACGTGGGGCCGGACCTTAGCGCCGCCGGCAGCCATACACAACGTCAGTATATACACAGATTACATGGTACAGTCTACAGATACCTCATCTCGAACGTTGAAATGACTTCTTTTTTCGTCAGGCTATTTTTGTGTCTGATTTTTGCGGCGCCACCTCACTGTCGTGAAAGTCGCCCTTGTTAGTTTTTATCTTTTGCTTTCCATATGATTTTCTAGTGTCCATCGACGCAGTTATTAATTGCTACGTAATGAACTTTGTAATAATGATTTATTTGTTTCAGTTGACGAAATCGACGGTGATGACGAGGAGATGGACGATTTCGAGCGATTAAGAAGTAAACGCGAGAAAGAACGACGGATGAAACTTATGGCGCGATCAGTCAGTGCTCAGCAGGTAATTATGAATAATGAATTTACAACTAAATTGTAAATGAAAATAAAATGATTAGTTACAAATTCGACTTCGTCGGAATATCAGTCGACTGTCTTTACTGTCTGTTATCTTTAAAATGGCTAGGAAGCTGGCAAAATATCACTATTGTCATATTTATTAGTTTACATTTTCTCATGCTTGAATGTATAAAGTACAGAATACATGCCAACTTCTCCATTTTTTTCAGCGTACAGGTAGCTTGGATCTGATAGACAATGACCTACTATTAGAAGATCTCCTGATGCAGTCCGCGGCAATCAAGAAACTGGAGGAAAATGACACTTGACAGAGCAGCTTCGTATTCCCATGGGATTTCTGAATTAGCTTTCTAATAGGCCTTTATCAAAATACAAAAAAGTTCTGTTATTATCCTCAAAATCGATATGTGAATATCGTATCTAATTTGTTATACGAGTACTTACCCAGTTTTTTATTTTTGATGTGAACATTCATTTGTTTTACAATTTATCTTGACAACTTACTTCCAGTCTCAATAGTATATTAATATTATTAATATTAGGGAATAATTTCAGAACTTTTATGATAATACTGTAGAAATAGGAATCTTTGGGATAACGACATCGTAATTCGCATGAAAGCGCCTGCGAAACACACTCACATTTCACCTCACTGGAACTTTGCCATTAGATATTTATCAGGGCCACCATACCTCAAACTCAACCACAATGGTGACCAACTTTGTATTTTTAAATTACTTAATTAATAATAATAATGTATTGCATATTTATTGACCAGCAATTTGTCATCATTCCCCTGAGACAAGTTGTTGTCTCCGCGCCTTCTCAGTATTAAAACTGTGATGTAGGTACCTTGTAAGTACATAATATTTTTAAGTACAATATTGAATCATGGTGTTAATAATTTTACATACATTGATATTATGTAAGTAAACAAAAGACATGAATATAGAATACAATTATAGCAGTGTAAGTATATTACTTTGTTTTATTTTACTTACCAACTATCAATAAGTAGAGCGTCAGACGTCAAAGCACTATGCAGAAGTTGTAATAGATAGGTATCCCAAAATTAAAAACAGATAAAAAATGTGTGAATAATAAGACATTCTCACAGATTTGTTTTTAAAAAGTGAAAGAGAAGCAACTATCTACAACTACCTACCTATCTATAAATGAAAAATCTTACTAAAAGTCTGGGGCTTAGACGGGATTCGAACCCGCGAGATACAAGCGATCGTCCTCAAGCCGGACTGCCATTACCACTCGGCCACCAAGCCCTAATTGTCTAAGCTCGAAACTATCAGTAAGATCATATTTTCGGTTAAAGTAGATGGCGCTAGTCGGTGCTAGTATCTCGCGGGTTCGAATCCCGTCTAAGCCCCAAACTTTTAGTAAGATTTTTCATTTATAAATGAAATGCCTAAGTGTGGTATAACACTATAAAAATATATATACCTATCTACAAGAGCAGAAATTTAAGTACTTATACAAATATCTATCTAGTAGGTGGTTAACTATTTCTATTCAAAGAAAGACAATGAGTAGGTTTTCAAGAAATGTTTATTGTGTATTGTATTAGAAAGATCAAGCTCCCAGCTTACAGCTTGAGCTTTGTCCTCCTCCAGTGGCGCCTCTTAGCGTTGTACCTGGAAATAAAACAATAGGTTAGTTATGTTTGATGATACCGCTGACTATCTCTTAGACATCTAAAGGATTTCAAATGACAATCTGAAATTGTCTATAGAAATCATATTAATAAAGTAATGAAGTAATGATAACTTTGGACCCAGAAAATAAAGTATCACATTTTTTTTATCAGTAACTTATGAGTACCAAGTGTATGTTTTCTCTAAATAAAAATAAGTTTCTTCTTATACCCACTGCAGAGTGCAGTACACCGACTGCACCCAGGGAAGACCATTGTTATTGTTTTTTCTATTTTAGGTAGGTAGTATAGCAAACCATCAACAAACCGCATCAAGGCAAGAGGTTATACTAACTGTTTTCTATTGAGAATGAAGCACTTTCGGCGAATTTGCGAAGAATGCTTACTTGATAGGTATTCAAGTGAGAATAGCAAAGGGCTAAATTCAGGTGGTGTTATTATGTCAATGGATCCAATCCAACACGAGTATCTCGACTCTTTGAGATGGTGTTTTTATTTATGTACCTAAACAATGTTTCTTTCTACCTCGAACACATAAATTGAGATACTTATTACTTCAAACAACTCTAGGGGAACTCGTAAGAAGCTTGATAATCACTTTTCACTATTTACTCACCGGATAGTGTTTCCAGTACGCATTCTAACCCATTGGGGAATGGGTCGATTTTGTTTCAGCTTCTTAGCAAGCTTGCGCTTGATAATAAATGTCTTGTGGGCCGACTGAAAGATAAAACAAAGTAATGTTATTTTCAAATCTAGAAAATACACAGGGATTTCTTGAGTAATTTAGGATTTTTATTTAGAAAAACACAGCACCAACCATTTTGCCTGCCTGTCAAAACCAAGTGAGCGAGACGAGATGAACGAGGATGGATGACTGAACTGAATGAATGGTGAACTGTCAAATCTGACTGAATTGAATTTGAATGAACTACTCAACCATAGACATTTTTGTTTTACTAATTTGGATAGTAGTCTTTTGATCAAAGAATTGAAGTAGTGATTGTTGAAATAAAATGACGACTTCGATCGAACATCCTAAGAGGAAGATGATTGCTAATAATTAGCTATGTCCACACTGTGCGTATGCCTTTTTTTGTTCATCAAGGGCATGCGTCATAGCGCAGTCAACAGCGCACGTGAGGCATGCCTTTAACGCATGCGCGATGACAGTTGAAAACGAAGCGCGCGCTGTGATACACGTTTCCCCGACGCGGTTGGATTTCTGTGCCACAACCACAAAGCGTTCAACAACAAGATGGCGGACGAAGAAAAAGATAAAATATAAAGTTTTTAAAAAGAATATCTTTATCTTCTCGTAGTTCGCTCATAATCACATTACTTCGATTGTTATAATAACGTCGTATCCAGAACTTTCTCTTGATTGTTTTTTTTCTGGAATTTCTTATGACCAAGTATGCCGCACATATTCCACATAGTAATATATTCTCGTCGCACATGTTTCCAAAAGCTGACAGAAACTACGACTGAACTAAATGACAATTTTGGAGTTGCGTTCGTTAACGCATTCAATTATTGAATGCGCCTAATGAAAGTTGAATAGAAACATGACGGCGAAAGTTGAAGATGAAAGGGTATAGTGTGGACATAGCTATTGATGATCCTAATGCTCAGGATACACGACGACACTGACACTCGACACAAATGTCGACACTAGTGTCGATTGCAAACAAATTGATTTGCAACTCAGTGTCGCGGCGGTGGACACACGCAGACAGTCGATGTATACACTGAGTGTCTTAGTGTCTGGTGTCGTCGTGTATCCTGAGCATTAGATACCAAGTTGGTTAGCTTTATCATAAATAGCACACTCTTGAAATTTAACTTACTTTCATCCGATAAAATAATTCCCAGTGAATGAGTAGTGAATGAGTTCTTCACTTGAGATAGAAAGCGAAACTTTATTTTGTCACTGTCAGTTTTGATTGCAAACTTGTTTGACAACGTCAGTGTTTGTCAAAAACAGCTGGCTGGCTAATCTGTCAGTGACAGTGTGTGTACTAAAAAAGTTGCTTTGGTGCTGTTAATGGTCTGTAATTTGGTTACTTACTTTCTAACTATACGCCAAGGTCCAGCTGTAATGCTGCAGGACAGGACTGTGTTTTGTACTAGGGAAAAAACTACGAAGGATTTCGAACAGTTTTCATCCAATCGATCGCTCTACTTTGGCTCGAATCTAGACAATAGACATACCTGCCTGCTTTGACTTGGTATTCTCTAGAAAGATACTGACGAAAACTACAATATGAATAAGTTTTTGTCGTTATTCAGTGTAAAGAGATTGATTGAGTGTCGGCCGACCAGCACAAGATTGACTGCTGATGGCAAGGAAGTTCCTAAACGAAAGGTTTTCGAAAATAGGATTACTCTTATTGGAGCAGACAATTCCGTCAGCATCACAGATCTGAAGAATGCACAGAACCTGTCCGTGAGAAGAGAGCTGAAGTTGGTTAAGATACAGGATGTTGATGCTAAAACTAGAAGGCCAGTTTATAAGTAAGTGCAATTTAACATTTTTTTTCTCAATTTTTTTTTGTTTTTTTGTTTTTTATAGAAATGCGTGATATGCACATGTTGCACAAAATGGCATGCTATCTAGCATAGCATGTTAGGTCAAAAGCATTAATATACTATTCATGAAAATGTGAAATGTCCAAGGATATTTATTTATTTATCTTTTCATTCACAGGTTGATGACCAATGCAGAATATCTAGCAGAAGATATAGCTCGAAGACAGGAGAAGCGAGAAGCTCGGCTAAATAATGCTATCAAAGGAGATAAACTCCTGACATTATCGTCTAAGATCGGGGAACATGACCTGATGACCAGTGTCAGGAAGATGGTAAAACTGCTGGAAAAGCATTACGAAGTTAGAGTAGTTGTGACGGGGGAAGGAGAAAATGCTACCAGTAAATCTGTAAGTATATTCTTATGAAGAAAATAGTTGTTATAACTTTAAAGATCATTGTATTATAGTTTTGAAACGAACAACCAGCACAGTTTTCTTTTAGGCCTATAGAAATACCAATTAGGCCTTAGTGTTAGTGAAAAGTATCATCATCATTGGCAAATAATAGCCCACTGTTGAGTATAAGCCCCTCCCTAAAAGACCACTCTTATTGACCCTGCACTGTGAATTAAAGTAAGAAAAGTGTGAATGTAAAAGGATACTAAACTAAAGTTTTTGATGCATTGTATTATAGAAAATTAATATATTGTTTCTGTATTCCAGGATCACATATACTCTGTTATAGAGAATAATATAAAGGCAGCTGGGAAAATAGTTCAAAAAAGAGAGAAAGGTAACACATTACGCTTCCAATTACTACCACTTAGAGATAGTAGTTCAAACTCAGACAAAAACAATGATTCTGATAAACATAGTACAGAGAAAATAGAGAAAAATAGTGGTCCACTGTGACTAGGGGCTTTTATCCTAATTTTGCTCATTTCAAAATACATCATCCTAAATGAATATTATTATTTTTTGTACTTTGCAAAGAAACAAAAAGATGTAGATTCAAAAACTGATACTAGTCTCAGAGGAAATAAAAAAGTTTATTGATTGCATTCTATTTTTTTATAAAGCTATTTGTTACGTAACTAAATAAACTAATTTATTTACATAGTCACTAAGTTAGATATTCAACTGTAAATGAGATTACACAAACTTTTCAAAACATGTTGTTTTATATTGAATAATCAAAGTCTTGTGTGTAGTTAACTCTTTAGTCAGTCACATTAAAATTACTTAATACACTTTGTAAACCTACAATTAACTATAGTTCAATAATTACAATACAAACTACATTGCTACGCTATCTCTAACTAGGCGTCTGAAACATTTATTTTGTAAAAGTAGATGACATCACTAATTTATAAATTAAAGTTTTATTCAGTTGGAATTATCACAGATGTTTTGGAGATCTTAAATTCTTAAATGGTAGAACAAATCTATAACATACAGATTATTACATACAGATTATAGAAAATATAGATTTTATTTATGTTCCATCTATTATGACAATTCACACATAAAGGCAAGCAATAACTATTCTTATGATAACTGATTTATACATAGAAATTGATTTACCTACTCAGCTATAGGTACCATGTATACAATATGAGAAACGCGCGAATCTGAAGCAAAATACTCTAAGACTAACTCTACCTACATAGATCTTTCAATGCATTGCGCAGCAAACATCGAACTTAAATAAAAACTACAAAATTGGCTACCACCAGACAAAAATCGAACACATAACTATTCCATTCTTAATTCCACTAATTTAGAATTTTCCTATTCACTCTTATGAGATGGCAGTTTCAGCTCTAAAAAGCCTCTAAAGTCCATCAAGCCATCAGATAAGCGCGATTCTCGATTAAGCGAACTTCAAAACTTCGTAAGTTCGAAACTGAACTACAAAATTTCGAAATTTCTATTAAACGAACTTCATAACTTGGCAAGTTCGCTCAAAACTCACACAATATGACAAGAGTATATTTGCCTACGTGCGTACAACATACGCGTAGTATATTTGCCTACGTGCGTACAACATACGCGTACCGGTCGCGGTCTTCGGGCGCCGTCGGTAGGTCAGTGTTGAGTGTTCGACCCCACGTTATGAGAGGTGACACCGTGCCTACCACGGGAGCAGCGCGTGCATTTTTTACGATGTCCTGTAACAAGAAACATTTAGAATTATTGTCTTTGTTCACTATAATGCTAGCAACTTTTGTCTCTGAAGTAGGTAAAGCTCAGTTATTTATTGCTGTTGAAAATCTCATTTGTTTCCATAATTGGTTAGTGCAAAATCATTTGTAGCAGCTGATTCAAAAATATTCGATGAGTTTTAAATAAGGTTGATACGCAATTAGTTAAGATAAAAAAGTCGTTTTAAAACGGGTGAACTTAGTTTATCAAGCATATCTATGCTATATGCCATCATGTTTAGAGTACCTAAGTTTACAAAGTACTTTCTTAAAGGAATTTCTACCAACATAATAGTTAACGTTATGTATTGATAATGTGATTTCCAAATGATTTTCTAGTTACTATTTTAAAGTCATGCGTGTTTGTCAATACAATATCTCTGAACTCTGATTTCTGTTATGATTTCTGAAGGTTGCCCGTATGTATGTTTTGTGAATAAAAATATTTTATATCTTGTCCCCCATAAAATATAAGGTTGACTGATGTAGGTATAGCAGGTTTTAATGTACTTAATTTAATAAATTGTTTTCTTCTTACTCACATAAGTACATTGCAGTCTGATAACCACATATCGATTGTTAATTAAATTATAATTTAATTACATATTTAAAATTAATTAATATGAACAATAAACTTCACAAACTCCTATTTAAATGTATGACAATAATTGATACATTGTTAGATAATGAAAGTCAGTAAACATGCTTAAAAGCGTTAATATGAGGGTTAGTAACGCTGCTGGCTTGTACTCTAGAACAAAAGAAAAATTCCGGTACCTAAATCTTACGGAAATTGAAAATTAACTACAACGCCATCTTTAGTTAGGCTATTAATTTAAATAAGTACTCTGGACATCCACGAGGATACTCATGTCTAATTTTAGCTTAGTCAGTTTAGAAAAAAACTCAGTTTCGACAAAAGCTCAGTTGCATGATTTATACATATTCATCAAACTAACGTAGATTAAACGTAAATTAAAGTTGATCGGGAGTCCGAAAACGGAGAACTGAAATTTTAAATCGAATCTACCAATGTCCGTTGAGTCGGTTTGAATTTACCTACATTTACAAGTGAAGATACAAATCGAGATAAGACAATATGTAATAACGAGTCAGTTTCAATATCACTACATAGTATAGAACAAAGTTGCGTTCTCTGTCCCTATATCCCTATGTATGCATCTTTAAAACTACGCAACGGATTTTGATACGGTTTTTTTAAAGAGTTATTCAAGAGGAAGGTTTATATGTACCTATCACTATTGGACCCGTGCGAAGCCGGGACGGGTCGCTAGTAAACTTTAAAGTAAAGTGAACTAAAAGTTGCCTAAAAGAGGTAGTAAGCCAGCAGCGCAGACAGACACACCATGTTACCCATTAGCGCGAGGCGCCGGCGGCCGGCGCGCTTGCGGCGGCACCAACAGCGGCGTCCCACCTCGTGCCGTCGCGCTGGCTCCGTCGCCACCTCCACAGACCGGTCTGCTATCACGTGCGACTCCAACGACTCCAGCGGTGATTCTGAACTATAATATAATAAATAAATAAATAATATCCTTGGACATTCCACACCAGCGTCATCTAGTCCCAAGCTAAGCAACTTAATGCTTGTGTTATGGTAACCAGATGATAATAATAATAATGTTTTATTTTTAAGTTACATAGATTTTAACATTGATGAAATCGCCTTTTAGGTGAAAAATACTTGTCTTAGGCGATTTCGCTCTTGCTTAGGTTAAGGTCTTACAAGGTGGAACTTTAAAACATTAAAACATTCAACATAAAATAAGGTAAGAACTGTTGACAAATATCATTTTTAACAACCTGAAATTAAACTGTCCTAAAATTGACACGAGGCGTCGAGACAACCGAAATGTCTCCAAATTGGCACACTACTCGCTAGAGCAAGAATTTTATGTTTTGAATCTTCCATTTGCCTAAAACTATACGCCATTATTTGACATCTCTTAGTAGTAACACAGATAAAATAATTTTTATATGTGGTAGTAAGTAGGTATGTTAGTAGTAAACTTACTATGCGCTTATCGAGCAGTACTCGCTGAGTTGTTCCCAAGTGCATCCAATAACGCAGCATTCGTCAGCAATGCCTAACTGTCGCTTGCGTCTTGCTACCACTCCTGGCTGTTCTACAACTGAAAAATTAAACTCTCTGAAAAAGGTGTTCATGACTAGATCGAATTTAACGTTTTGAACTTAAAAAAAATATCCGAATGCATAGTTTTTTTCATTTTTGGCATGCACTATTTACACACTATTAAGTACTTCATTTATTGAAACGAGCAAATAGGAACAGAAATAAACACACGTGATTGGTCGTCGAAAATAATTATCTTTCTCGTTATTGGCTAGATTGTCAAATCTAGCCAATCCAATGATTTTCCAATCACGTGTGTTTATTTCTCTTCCTATTTGCTCGTTTCAATAAATGAAGTATAAAAAAAATATATCTCTAATATATTTTCTCCTAACAGAGTTATGTTTCTAAACGATAACAAATCCAGTGCTTAGATGTACTAAAATAGCAATAATAGCTTCTCCAAGCACAACAATACTAGATTGTTGACAATGTGCTCGTGGTTCGCGCGGCCTTTATAACACCCGATAACCCCTGTTGCCTTGCGGATGCTAATCTTTGCCACCATTAGATACCCCCGAAACTAATCATAATTTTAATGTCTTTTATCAGATTTAAAATAATTTAGTATTTTTCCATTGTGTATAAAAAAACGACTTATGTATTGCTTTGCTATAAAGTTTTATTTGTAAAGTTTGAAATAGTTTGTTGTTGATAATAAAAACGTCTTTAATCAAAGTAATTAGTTATGGATAGGCACGTGAGATGTGCGTTCTATCAATTTGTGTAAGTAGGTATAGGTAATACCGTGATCCGGGTCGTAGAGGTTACCTATAACAACGCTGGCGCTTGGAGACCTTTCATCATTATATTTATCGGCCACTGAACGCTGACGAGACAACGCGTGCCTAAATACTTCTTACACAAATATAATAATCAAATCTTAAACCTATTGTTATCGTTATCTACCTACTAGATGTTATATAATTACCTACATGAGCTAAAAGCTACTTCCAGAATAAATTAATTGTTATACCTGCACCCTAACAATTTCCATTATTCAAACAAGAATGACGATTACGCGAGTCAAAGTTTTTTAAGTTATTGCGTTGCGTATGATTGTTATAATAAAAGTAATATAAGTATCATCACCATCACACTTTGAGCATGGTCATTACTCTATCGAGTGTGATTGTGCAAGCTAAACGAGCGCTACCAAGATAATGAAAAGATTGCAACACAAACATTTCCATTCGATATATACCATACGGAGCTATTGAGAAAGAATGTTACCTGTGGGTACGTCCCAAGGGCTGTTGTATGCATGGCAGACCCGGCTCATGATCTCGCTGAGCTGCCGGCCGCATAGCTTCACCGACGCCATGGGTGCTGCCTCTATGCCTCGGCTCCAAAGCACTATTGCGGCTAACACCAACTGTGCAACTTCTTTGAACAGCATTGTCGGACTGTGGACAAAGATACGTCTTAATAATTATTGCGAAATTAAAATGCATTTTTAGTAGGTATGAATAAATAATCTAGAAAGGTCGCAATTAAAATAACTTTATTTCAATTAATTATAATTATTATAATGAGTTGTTATTTATGCTTATAATTAGTTATTACCCAAGATATTACATGAAAAACAATAAGAACTCGGAATTCTCAAGAATACCTAAGATTGTTTTTTCCAAATAGAATTTAATAAAAAAAATCGAATTATGTACTCTTATGTGAGATTATTTCCGAAGTGAACATTCAGTGAGATAAAAGTATTAGATTGAAGGCACCTTTGTGAGACTACGAGTATAAATAAAAATTGATCAGATATCTGTTGTCAGCCCGCGACTGTCTACGATACATTGAATGTGCGTAATCGGAGCTGGCTGAACGCTTTTATACCGAAGGGTGAATTGTAACCTGATGCCGTCTACGCCCAGCTGATACAGGATATCCCTTAAATCCACCTTTTCATTTCCTAAGTGCAGTCAAATTCTTATCTGAAACATCAACAATGAATCTTAAAACCAGCCAAAAACGTGTGTACAAGTAGGCGGTTCAATATCACTATCAGTAACGTTATCTTTATGTAAATTGTTTGAACTCGTTAAAATGTTAACTATTGGCAAAGTTCAAATTCGCACCCATACAAATCTATGAACCACAATTAATTTAATTCACGATGTTTACTGCTGATGAAGTAAATTATTGTAAGAGCGTAACCTTCGCAGATAAACACGGCTCTCCTTGGACTGTTATGTAAACTTGTTTTGAATTAACATTTTTATGGATACGCCTAGTTTTTAGCTTTAGGATGTCTCTGGAATGTTCTAAACCAATAGAAAATCATTTAAAATTTCACTGGAGGTATTATACCTACTGTGCTTAAAAAACAAACAACTTCTAACTAACCAGTAGACGGGTGCAAGTTAAGTTTTATTATCCCAACCAATGTTAAACAGCACTAAACTACTAGCTATTATTTCTACAGTATTGAATGCCCAGTCACTTAACCTTGTCGTAATCGTTCATAAGTCGATGATTTCACTTCACCTTCCTCGTTCATAAAAATGCAAATCAGCTTCTTCCTTTTACTAAGTGCCATTAGAATAGGGTGGGTGCTAAGGTACTTTGTACCGTGTAAGCTTGTCTTTGCATTGCCATAGAAGAGATAATACTAACACGATTGTAGAGGGTTTATTCTTGCCTGTCAGCAACGTGAGATAAGTATATGAAAATCATCGAAGAACGACGACTCAGTGTTTGATTGATACTTAGCTCGTATTCAGTCAACAAAGGTACAACTTCAACGTTTGTAGGTAAGACCACGGAACGATGTTGTACTCGTACCTACGTAGAAATAGAAAATATTTATTTTCGACACAATCTTATAAAAAAATACTGATAGGAAATCCCAGGATTTGCTATACCAGTAGGTACTACATGATTGCTGAGAGAGCTGGTTTTCAGGGGCAGAATCAATCAGAAACACCGCGGGGCTAATAGTTTCAAATTTATACTTGTTGATGTTCCCTCACTTACAGAGCTAAGTTTTAGTCACATTGGCCTGGTGCAACGAGGCGGCACATTATTCTATTATAGCAACACGGTAAATGCGTTGGATCCAATCGTCTATTTATATCGTGAGGGCCCGTGATCTGCAACGTGACTGCATCTTAGAATCTAGATCAGAGGATGCGTGCTAATATTTTGTGACCCTACGTACCTATACTACCTATGCCGATAAATGGTCAGCAGCGAGCGCAAAATCGGGCACTCGTTTTAAATGCACCATCGCATCGCAAAGAATAAGTATTCTCGCGAGCTGTTCTAAGTTGATACTTAGAACAGTGCGTGAGAGAGAATGCGAAGACATGATCGGGAAAACATCACCATATACCAAGAACAGTGCGTGAGAGAGAATGCGAAGACATGATCGGGAAATCATCACTATACCACCTACCTAAACCTACATGGGCAGGTAAGTATTAGAACTAAAATGTTAATTTGAATAATGACCACTTCTAAAAAGCAAGATTTGTGTAAATTTTACCTCTGACTACATTTAAGAAATCTTCAAGGATCTTGAAAGTTTTGCACACATAAAGTCCGGCTTCAATATTCTACTTAGCTATCGTCACAGTAAACATTGTTCTTACGAAGCAGACATTCATTAACTAGTTTCAATTAACAGGGCACTAGAGGATGGATGACTGTTCTTGAGAATATTAGTCGTGAGCATGTTTGTTTTTATTTCATTAATGGCGCGTGCGAATAGCATCGAAGAATAGTTTTAGATTAGGTAAGTACCTAAGTATCTATAAGGTTTGTGTAGTAAACAATTTGAATGATAGTTCGATGCCCGGAGTCTATTTTGAGAGCAAAAAAATAGTACTATCTGTTGTTATCTGTCGGACAGGTCAAACCTCTAGGTTTTAGGCATTACGTCACGATTATGAATGCTTAATAGGTATTTTTTTTCTAATTTATGTAATTAAATAACAAGAAAACTTATAAGAGTTAAGGACTTCACACACAGCAGCTATAATATATATTACGGTATATTACATCCCGGGATATATAGCTGTATATTATCGTAGGCTATCACACACAGAACAGATATCTGCTGTAATATATCTTTTGCACGGACGTAGCTATAGCTTTCCTAAGGGGGGGGTCCGAGGCATCAAAGTCCCCCCCCCCCTCTCGCCTCTTTTTTCTTCTATTACTTGTAGAAATGGCGCGAGCGGAGCGAGCAAAATATTTTTAGTTAAAAGCAGCGTATTCATTCGGTTCTTATTCTGCAAAAAAAGACGCGAGCAGAGCGAGCAAATTTTCTTTTGACTTAAAAACATAATTTTTGGAAGATAAAAGCATTGTGTCACTTTGTTTTATTGAGAGCCGGTTTTTATTCTGGTGAAAACGACAAGAGCAAAGCGAGCAAATGTTTTTTTAGTTAAAAGTAGTAGTTCGGTCCCCCTGGACCCCCCCCCCCTAGATACGTCCAGTTCATTTCATTGACATACGCCATTTGATTGGGTATATTTCTGTTTTTACCCACATGTTCTACCCACTCACCTTTTTTTTTGTTTCTCCCTAACATACCTACCTAAGAAATTATTATTATGGCTAAGATACAAGCTTTTCCTAGTATGTTTTAACTATAATTAAAACAAAATTATAATATTTATATACACATTTTATAAAACATCTATAATATTTTTCGTTAGTTTTTGTGATATATAATGTATATAATATTTATGTGTATATTTTACTGTATAATTATTTATGTTGTTATTTGATTAAAACATTTTAAAATGCCATCATTTTTTATTTCAACTGAACATTTTTGCCGTATTTTGTTACTTAAGTCATTTTTGTTCTGAGTGAAAATGAACGAAAATGAAAAATAGCAGTGGGTATAAACCGCAAAAATTATTATTACTTTGTGCTTTTGGGAAGAAACTGTGGGTAAAAACAGAAATGCACCCACGATTGACGCGCTCTCCAGCTAAAGTGTTATAAAAGGTGTTCTTATTTATTCATACTCATACACGGAAAGTAGGTACGCACGAAGTTGCCGGATCATGGGTTCAAAGCAACATTATCCGTCCCTAGGGAAAATAAATAATACTTTCCTGCCCTAGGAATAGTAGATTACTATCATCATCATCTCATCATCTCCCTGCCCTTATCCCACTACGTGGGGTCGGCACAACACGATAACTGTAAACGGTAGAAAGGCAAGTTTTCGATATACAAGATGATTTATGCGATAATAGTTCAAGTGCATCGAAGGGCCTTCCTTCAAAAGTAATATACTCTGCTTTTCATTAGAGTCTGCATAGTCAAGGATAGGGAGCAAGAGCGTTTGTGCGAGCGTAATCTTAGTGGCAGTCGGGAGAAAGTTACGCAACCTTCGAAGTGAACTAAAAGAAGCAAACAACCTTCGGCTCACTGAACCAAGCTGCGGCTTCCAGGACATACAGCTGTCCATAACCACTCCTAAGTTTCTAACATTGTTAGAAAAAGGAACAACAACATTATCAAATTCTATTTTAGGTAATGATAGCCAGTTAATTTTAGATATTGTACGGGAAATGCCCAGAACTATAGCTTGAGTCTTAAGAGGATTAACTTTCTATGTGCAAGTATTAATTACTTATATTAATTATCCATGATTTCACGACACGTCCGCTCTTCGGAGGCTCTGGATGGGGACAGCAGTGTAAGCAATAATTCCCACATGTTCTTCCGAAGAACGACTTGCTTTGTGCTTTAGGTAAGAATGAAATAAAAGTATAAAATAATCATCAAATTTTTGAACATCCTGTACGAAGTGAAATATACTGAAATATATTGAGATATACTGAGATATATATTTTCGTATAGCTCAGTATCTTAAGATACGAAGATATGAAAATATATATTATAGCTGCTGTGTGTGGTCTCCTGACGATTTCTATAGAAAGATGTATTGAGATATATCGTGCTATAAGATATATCTTCATATTATAGCTGCTGTGTGTGGTGTCCTTTAGGTATTTTTTCTTGAAAATATCGGTTGTCTGAAAAATAAATCCGCGAGTCTAACAAATCCACAATTTAAAAGTTATATTTGTTTAAGTAACTTAATGTTTATTTTCTTATGCTACAAATGATCCAGTTTTAATTTCAAAACTTTGCTAAGTAGATGTTGGCTTGTTGTCAGCTCCCAACTGGCTCTGAATAGCGCATCAGTGTCAGGTTATTGTTGATCTTATAAAAGCATCGAGTAGTAGTATTTGTAATGTATCTAGTGAGTCGGTCACACGCACAGGCAAGCGTGCGTCCCCCGGCGGCCATGCTAGGGTTGCAACATCAATGAAAATAAACGGTTGTGACCACTCCCGTCACAGAAGCCATTAATAAAAAAGAAGAAGAAAATAAACGGAGACCTAACGCCCCGGTTAGCGTTCTCGAACGTAGATAATCTCAAAATCAAACTAATCAAAGAATTAATGACGTGACGGCGTTGAATTTGTTCCTGATTTGGCACTAGACACGTGATTTGACCATTGATTAGTTTGATTTAGAGATGAACCTTTATCGTATTTATTACTATATTAGAAGATTCTAGAATACCTACCGATACGGCCCGACTCATGTAGAGTCGGTTTTTAAACTTGAAAGTTATTTAGAGTAAGAATTTTCTTTACACTGTAAAGCTTTATCGTAAAACCAGGCTTAATTTCCGCCCACCTTTTGTACCCTAACATTTGATTAGGACGTTTTTGACTTTTGTAAATGCTAAAGCTGATTTTGAAGTTCAGCTTGTTATGCAGCTTATTGAACCTTCGAGTTTTGACCAGTTGATGCGAGAGTCCTTCTTAAACTTTCGCGATCACAATTCATGATTAAAAATAAATAAAAACGGAGTTTTTCGCGTAATTATTGATGCGAGAGGACTGAATTTAGTTCTAGGATTCTCTGAAGTTTTACTGATTTTCCTAATTGTAAATTTAATGATGGCAACAAACCTCGATTTCGCGACAAATTAGGCAATCGATCGAGATCACAGCCCTATAAGATGCGAGCCGTCGTCATGCACTGTGCCAGCACTGCCAGCTAACAAGTCTCAGTACTCGCGCACTTGATTGGATAATAACGTAAATCTCCTAGCCTTGTTTCGGCCCATCGCTCCTCAGGTCGACTTTGTTGTTGTTTCAACCATTTATTTATTACGTTTATCGTTTAGTATTTACCGCGCGCTTGTAGGAAGCGAAGTTTTAGTTCCTGATCTTCGTTGTTTGATGATAGCGCTTGGTCAGCTCGGTGTTAGTATTTGCTTAGACTTGGGATTTTCTGGGGGGCTAAAAAGGCCGTTTCGACAAACAACCCACTTCATAATGCGTGAAATTTGATAATTTTTTGGTTGAAAAAAAAAGCCGTAAGTAAGATAAGGTGTAAGTGTACCTTGGTACCTATTTAGTGGCCGGTTTAAATGTATTTGCGGTATTTACCGAGTAAAATTATGCTTGAGGTAGGTCAGGCTTGTATAATTATCCATCGGTACCTAGGTACAGCATTCCTGAGTAGGCACCTGGTTTCTAAAGTGATTGCGAATTACAGGGATACTTTATTACCCACTAGCTGCGCCCCGCGGTTTCACCCGCGTAAGTCCCGTTCCCGCGGGAATATCGGGATAAAAAGTAGCCTATGTCACTCTCCATCCCGTCAACTGTAACCACACAAAAAATCACGTCAATTCGTCGCCCCGTTTTGCTGTGAAAGACGGACAAACAGACAGACAGACAGACACACACACTTTCCCTTTTATAATATTAGTATGGATAGTATAGATTTCTAAATCTCACTAATATTTGCGTGTTTGTCGCGATAGATTAAATAGTATGTTATTTGAGTTAATTCTAAGGTTTTTAATATTTTAAGCTTATAATGTCCACGTGTTGATGACTGTACGTCATTAAATTAAACTCTAGAGTTCATTTTGATATACGTTAATCGTTAGGCAGACTACATTACTGCCATTCATTTTATATCCTTACCCCATTATGCATATTCGACCTAAAACCTGTATTAGCTAAAACGCATATTAAATCTGTTGCTATCTCTTTTCGTTGACATAGGGTGACAAGAAAAAAACGTTCTTAAAACCTGTATTAAATTGTCAAGTTTTTATGAATAAGACCCTTAGTATTTTGTATCCTAGTTACTTGATTATGGTACGGTTGGAAGCTTAATGTATTTTATCTAGCATAGCAAGTAGACAGAACTTTTATACGATTATAGCAAATCTAATACACTACCAACGACTGGTCGTAGTAGGTATAGGTACCTACTTATTTAAAAACCATTTGAAATCAACAAACAGACGCACATTTAAATTCATATTCAAACAAAAATCTATTGAATTTTCTAAAATAGGTAATGCTAAAAATCCACTCTTGAAAGAGAAGTTTTTGTTTTTAGGATCTTTTGTTATGGAAAATAAGTTTTTTGTTGGAAATGGTCTCGTTAGCATCACTGCGCTTGTAAGTTGGTTAGAAAACACCAGTTAACTTTAAGATTCATTTTGGTTGTAATTCTACGAGTATACACACAGCGTTTTTTTTTTGTTTGTTGATAAATTAAAAGCGTGTGAATCCAAGAATCCAAGCAGTACAAAAAGGATGATGCCGTCCTTTTTATTTCGTTTGTTATGAAAGAGACGGCTACATCTTTAGTTACTTTGGTTTTAGTTTAAGCACAGATAAAATAATATTTTAGCGACAATGTCGCCACTAATACTTATGCCCAAACGTGCAACAATTTAACACGTGCGAAGTCACCCCTACGGTCAATTAGATAGGTACCTACTAGTGCGTGCTAGTGCCAGACAAATACCTAAGCTCTAGTCATAGCAACGAGACACGATAGGTAACAGAAGTTAATTCAAGAAGCAGGGGTCAAGTGCACGGCTCGCCCAATTGCCGAGTTGTGGGGGGTCAGTGGCTCGCATTCGCGACACCTCAACTATATACAATACGCACGCCCCGGCTTCGCACGGGTGTACTAATGGAGCTACCGGGATAAAATATAGCCTATAACCATCCAGATAGTCCACTCTACACATTGATGAAAGAATTTTTGAAATCGGCTGAGTAGTTTCGGAGATTACCTCCGTCAAACAAACAAACAAACAAACTTTACCTTTTTATATTATTAGTATTAAGTATTATTAGTAGACTACTAGCTTCTGTTTATGGCTTAGCTTAGGTAGGTATAAACCATAATTTTATAGGACTTTATGATAGTCAGATCTGAAAGAGACCTACCGCACTAGCGGAAATACAGTCAATTAGGGATTTTAGTATTAGAAACCATTGATTAGAGATAATTATTTCACTTCGTGCCGTATGATTGTACCTGCCTAAGTCTGAAAATAGGTTGCATGATTTTCTTATATTCCTTTGGACTATTCATTCGCTAACTGAGTGAAAGGGAAAATGGGTTTTCTTTTTCTCCAATATTTTTGTCGTGATTGCTCTAACTGAAAACAGGTACTACTTAAGTAGAAATAGGAAAATAAGTGTTTTGTTTGTTTTCTATTGTTGGATGTGTAGGAAATGGAAAAATAAGTGAGTGGAAGGTGAATTCTTATTTTCCTGATTTGTTCCAATATTTCGAGATCGTTTTGTTACCATTAGATGTTTTTCATTTTGTAGGTTTATCGTAGGTTTCTAGTTTCCTATTTTGTTTTAGTAGTTTCCTAGACTGAAATACTGTAGTGTTTAAAACTTCCATACAATTTTCTTATAGATATGTAAATTGCTTGTCTCAATGTCGATAACAAAAATGTACCTAAGTATTTGACATATTTTTGAAAGTGAAATGCATTGCGATTTCACTTTACTTCTTACATTTACCGGCAATACGTTTTTCGTCGTATTTATTTATACCGGTTGTTTTACGTGAATTGGTTAATTTTCTGTTATTTGGTTTGGTCTACCTATAATCAACGAAAGTAGATGAATAGTGGATATTTTAATTATGAATAGAATTTTGTTATTGTAAAACTGTAAATAGTTACAATTATCTACCTACAGTTATCGCAGTTATGTTAATTAGTATATAAAGATAAACCCCAAAAGCTTTGTTAATTAGTATAAAAAGATAAACCCCAAAAGCTTATCTATGTCATAATTTGACATTTGTTTATACAAATCCATCCATACTAATATAATAAAAGGGAAAGTGTGTGTGTCTGTCTGTCTGTTTGTTTGTCCGTCTTTCACGGCAAAACGGGTCAACGAATTGACGTGATTTTCTGTGTGGTGATAGTTGAAGGGATGGTGAGTGACATAGGCTACTTTTTATCCCGATATCCCGTGGGAACCGGACTTACGCGGGTGAAACCGCGGGGCACAGCTAGTCTGTCATAAAATAACTTTCTTACCTACTGGTTATTAAGGCTTTAAATATTTAATAAGCGTTTGAGTTTACGGGCAGTTGTCTCACTGCTGGCCAAAGATCTATCCCATCACTCTTCTAGTATAGGTATCTCCCACGACTCAGCTACACCAAGCCTTAAAGCTTAGATACTGGAATTATCAATCTCTCATTCTCAAAAATAAAAACAAGGAAATTCAACACTCCCAAAAACAACAAGGAACGTCATATCAAAATATTTACGAGTTCACCGTTCGTCCTTCCTAGTGTATTGAAGTGAGATCAATCTGAGTAGAGGTCAGAATCAGCACGTTGATACCAGGTCCGAGGAGTGACCGCTTGCGACCCCAATTTCAGAGCTGACCTCACAAGGTTCAAATACCTAGACTGATTGGAAAAACGTGCACTTTCAACTCTAGATTTGTATCGGGTCCTCTATTTCACTTTCAACATTTTTAGATAACCAATAGGAATCCCGCGGGTCATAGTCAGTCAAATCATCGCGCTTATTTTTATGGTAGGTATACTATACCCGTTAGCTAGATGATGAAAAAAAGGTTTGTTTTTATTACGAAACTACGATGAATTAGCGAAAATTTAAATCGAAGAGAATAAGTACTTAGTTTATTGTTGTATTTGTCCTGATAATAATAGAGTAGGTTAATTATTCGAAGATCTTAAGAGCTCTCTTAAAGAAGAGCCCGAAGTAACTATAGGACAAACATAGGTAGGTTAATTATACGTCGGTGAAACATAAAATAATGCGAGTGAAATTTTGCCGCGCCTCAAACAAAATACAAAGTTGTCGATTCATAGTGCATAATTCAAAACGTTTTGCAATAAAACTGAAGCCTGGGAATTGGAAAACGACATAGTGTCTGGTTTACTGGTTGGTTTGGTAAAGCCCGCCGCACACCAGGCATACATTTGTGACTCGATAATTGTAGCGCAACATTTGAAACGCGACACATTTAACGCCCCCATACATTTGTACGTGAGCACGCACACCAAGGAAACATTTGTGGCGGGTGCATTTTGTGGCGAGACGTTGTCCGCGCCGCGCTACACAAATTCAAGATCGAATCGACGATGATGTCGACATTCTCAAAGCGGTGCCACGCTGCAACTGTGCTTCCGATGTGCGCATTCACAATACATTTGTAGCGCATACAATTGTAGCGCAACGATTGTGGCGACGCGACACGTTGGCAAATGTATGCCTGGTGTGCGGCGGGCTTAACTAAGGTTGCGAACTTAGCAATATGAGAAGGCTCGGTGAAGTTATGGTGTCTTTGGTTACACAAGCCGTTCTCGCTAGATCAGTGTCTCCATATACACGGTAATTACCGTAGATGCACCGTAATCTGACATAATCTACGGTCAAGGTAAACGTGCATTACCGTGTCGTAATTCTACCGTAATAAGGTGATGAATAACTTTTCGCATTTTTGATATTTTTTTGATTACGTGTAACGAAACGTAACTTTTTAAAACACAAAATTTTAGATGGCAACACTCAGCACCTAGTTCAGGGGTAAAACCCTACTGTTTACTTTTTATGTAGGCTACTTTTACTCACACATCGACCGTCACACCTTCGCAGTTTATTTTATTTTCGTCCTTAAGTTTAAATTCATTACAAAAAATTCTAATTTTAATGTTACAAATACTATTATGTAGGTATTAAAAATTAAATATTGATTGTAATTTAATTATTGATTTTAAATTCCCTTTAAATTTGTTTTTTATCTACTTATTTACCAATTTTACCATACACTTTAACATTACACGGTAATTACGGTAGATTTTTGACTGACACACCGTAAAACACCGTATTTTCACCCTGGCAACACGGTAATCCTTAATTTTCATATGGAGACACTGCGCTAGATTGTCTGTCAGAGATTATTCATATCATACAACATTGTAAAGATCTAGGAAACAATTTACTTTCGTACTTTCGTTTATGGTTGTATTACATTAAATGTGTTGTAGGTACCAAAGTTCTACCTTCTAGAATACTAATAAAATTATCTTGGGTAACTACTCAAAACGTAAACATAAAAACATTAAAAATTAATTATAAAAATAAACAACTCAGTTATGGTTAACCTATATTTCTTTCAAATTGTCCCAATGTATAAATACCTACAAAACAAATTTATGTTTTCAAGAAGTTCACTGTGGCTTCCAGACTTCCACTAAAAACGTAATTATTCCTGGTCGAGCCAGTGCGTCAGCGCAGGGAGGAAGCCAGATCTTAACTTAATACATGAGACTATCTCTTGACACACGCATTTTAAGCATTACTGCATAGGATTCAAACCTGCGATGGGACTTTTTCAGAAACTGTGTGCTACTGCTTGCATGTAGGCGTGTCAAATATTTGAACTTTGAATTTATTATTATCTTTCCGTCGAGTTCAAATAAATAAACCAGTTAAGTGCGCGGCAAAAGCAGTTTAAAGCAGTTTCTGTTGCATTTCTCAGTTTTAATCGAAACTTTTCCTAATTAAATGTAAATTAAAACTTCCTTGAAAGCTTTACTTAGAATGACTTGTTGTTTAAAGTATGTGTATACTATTACGGGTACTTATATAAAAATATAAGAAAATACAAGCAATACAATGTAAAAAAAATGGCAAATGTGTTGTACATATTTGTATAATTGTACGTGTCCGTTCAAAGTTCGTTTCAAAGTGGAGATCGAAGAAAAGGAATGACTTCCTTTTCTTCGATCGAAAAAAAAAACACAAGCTGATAATTCAAAAAACTTTTGTTTTAAATAACATTATTTTTTAAGATAAAACTTTTTAAACTATCATGGTTTTGAACATTATATAAACACTTGAAATATCGGGAAACTCATAAATCTACAAATCATGGTAAATATCCCGCTTCAAGTGTTTATTTCAAGACTTCAAAAATACCACGGAAAATTAGTTACTTATCTGATACAATTTTTTCCGTTTTAACCTGGCTCCGTCCCTGACTGTTGGTAGTAAAAACCAGGGTATCTGACTTTGAACGCGAAACCGGCTGGATTCGACTTCCCAGAAGCAATTCAATCCATACTAATATTATAAAAGGGAAAGTGTGTGTGTCTGTTTGTCCGTCTTTCACGGCAAAGTGGAGCAACGATTAGACGTGATTTTTTTAAGTGGTGATTGCTGAAGGAATGGAGAGTGACATAGACTACGTTTTATCCCGATATTCCCTTGGGAACGGGACTTACGCGGGTGAAACCGCGGGGCGCAGCTAGTCATCAATGATTTCTAAATGCTATAGGGCCTTTTATGTTAAGCACAGCTGACGATATCTTTGAGATTGAACACACTTTTCATCTCGGCTTTCAAAACAGAGATCTAGATAATTTCTAAGTTGAATGTTACTTTTATGCTAATTTTATAAAGGAATAGTTGTAGATAGGTACTCCTCTAATCCTCGGATTCCTATCAGTTACCTAATATGAGACATAAAAATTGTAATGTTAGGATGTTAAAAAATTATCCTTCTAGAAGCAATTCATTATTGGCTGTTTGTTTCAAAACTGGCACGTCGAATTTGGCTGAAGTTTAAGTAGAAAGGAACTTACAGAAAGGTACGTACATTTGTTTAATTTTTATTTGTTTAGAAAAAGTAAAAATTGTTCACTTCAGAAATATTAGGTACTTACAATTTTGGCAATAATAGAAGAGACAATGGTGTTAGAGAGGTTTATAACAATTATCGTGTCTAAAACTTAAACTTAACTTGGCCTAAGTTTTTATATCGGATATTGGATTCGAAGGACTTTTGTACCACGAAATCCGCACAGTGGTACTTACAAAAGTGGCAAAATCGAATGTGGCGCGACTTAATGCATTCGCAAAATCAAAATTATTAAACAATAACAATTACTTATAAGTACATAAGATCTTACTCTACATTTCGTAAAGCACCATAATAATTATAAGTTTACGTTAAATTATGTTATAAGTACAAGATTATTACAGTAACTGAAAAGTTTACAAACATAACACAAGATAACTTACAAGTTATTCAATATTCAGCGCCGTTGTAACTGAATCGGTCACGCACCAAGTAAGAGTGATCACTGTAAGCGTAGAGCGCGATCTTAGCGCGGTGCCAAGCTACGCTTCCGCGACCGGCCGATGTACGCACGGAGGTAACACCGAGTGATCGCTGGATCGCTGCGCGCGCGCTTATACAGCATGGGCGGCGCGCGCGCTCCCGCCACGCCCCGCACTCCGCCCCTTTTTACTTACCCCTCATACCCACCCTGACATAGCCAAAACATCTGAGGCCCTACCACCAGTTTACTGTAGTTTTCACACTATCCTCGATACCGAGTCAAGTCACAAAATGTATGAGAATCCAGCGCAGCGCCCCGCGCCGCCCCCGGTAACTTGTATGAACCAATAATTTCATACATTTGAAACACTTGACCCGTTAGCGAGGATAGTTAACTGTACAACTCGAAAACCGATGGTAGGGCTCGGAATCAAAATCCAATGCGTAGATTGAAGAAACATCCCTATGTATGCTTAAATCTTAACAGGGATTTAGGGACAGAGAAAGCGACTTTGTTTTATACTATGTAGGTAGGTAGTGATTTATCCACAGATATAAGTTCAAACTCTACCTTCTTACATTTGCCGCAGTCGACCCATCTAATAAATATAACAATGTAACCGCAGATGCCAATAATGAACCAAACCACAAGCTGTAATATATCCCTGGGATATTAATAGTAACATCATTAAATTACATCCCTAGTACCTTATAGTTTACATAAGTCCTGAATTATATTTTGGATCCATTGAATAGGAGTGTCTTTCATTCCTTTTTATCGTTTTCTATAGGAGATTCGAGGGTTCATCTACGTGGCTCTCTCTCTTTCCAGTAAGTTTTTAATTTTTGAAAAGCTTTTCTAAATGCTATGATGAGAGGTATCACAGATACAACGTGATTTATGATAGCCCTCGCAGCTACGAGTAATAGCATCACCCTATCGTCCTTCACCGCAATTTGTGCACTTCCTAATGGCTCTGATTGAGTTGTTGACGCAGCTTCTCTCACCAATGCAGTGGCACCACGACTAGTTTTGCATCTAAAGGTCTACATTCGCGCCGAGACCCATTTACCTATTTTTAGACAAGTCGCTTAATATAGGCACTGCTATAGCGTTTCATTCTCTCTAACAGTGCTCAAACTTTCACGACCTTATAACGTCGGATTTGAATAAATAGATGAATAATGAATCTTTGGACATTTTATACAGCGCTAATCTTAAAAGTTTAACAACTGCGATAATATTTCCGTGACTAAATACTAGTCTTTAGATATTATTAGTATAGTAGGTAAGTAAGTACTAAGTTAAGTAAGTATATGATATGACCTCATTATAAAATTTGTAGAAGAATTAAAGGGTGGAAAAAAAATCTGATTTACGATACTTACATACAACTTTGATTTTCAGCTAAGCCCTTTTCTTTCAGCTGCCTATTTTTATATTAAGACAGTATTATTTATGTCTCGTCATGAGTGTACAACCGTGGATAGGTTATTCACGTGCATAAATCCACACGTGACGATGTCTGATTGTGTTCTTCCGTGATATGTTTTTATGTCGACCCAGTGCGCTCGTGAGACGGTGTGACATAACGTCTGACCTTCCTCGAAGACTGTCCTAGAGTCCTAGTACTTACCTTATAAATTTAGATGTATTTTATGTCTAATGCACTTCGTTGTTTCCTTTGCTGTTTGAGATCAAAAGTAGTAGGTGCTCCTTTCCGGAATGATACGCCTAGAATGTCACATTTTAGATAAAGAAGCACGTCATCAAAACGGTCCAACTATTTTGATAATGATAAACGTAATCAAATAAAATTTTCTGAACTCACGGTATTATAAATGTAGTCAAAATTACTAGATATCACTACGAAATATTATAATCTCCATCGATAACCAGCCCTCTCGAATTGAGGTTGCGGATTTATCCTCAACTCCTAACCCGGCTTTTTTTCAAATGGCTAACTAACTAACCTATCATGCGTAGAGCACTATTTTTTATTATTTTAAATTCATAAAACAGATCTAATCCAATATGCTTAACATCTAATACTATTTAATTTTGATCTCGATTGATATCTAGACCATTACGATTAGAATACTGTTACGAATTCGTGGAGGAAGTGGAATCCAAGTAGGGCCTCAGGTAAGCTAGTCGAGCAAAGTTCACTGACAGTCTAGTAAACCAAGTCACTGACTTTATAAATACCTACAGAATTCTTTGCAATAACTTGTTGCAATAATAGAGTGGCTATTTCTGAAGTGACAAGTTATTGATGGATGTTATGCAGATACAGCTAATTGGTGTGTAATTGTGTAGCTTGTCGCACGACGAGACGAGGTGCCAACAAAACTGCGTGCTAGGCCTAAGACCCAAATAGGTAAGATAATCTCTGAAGCTCTGAAGTTTCAAAATAAAACCTCATTCTTAACGCAAAGAAAAAAAAATGCCTTGCCTTTTTAAACTCTCCAATTTTAAGAGACTTCTATTTTGGTTTTGTAATTGAATCTCACCACCTTAAATTTTTCTAAATAGTTACTGTTTTTTCATCACCCTTATTTTCGCTTTTTCTAAACACTGCTTTGTTGGAACAACCAGTAGAATTACATTACCTATTTCTAAGTCATCAAGGAAAATTCTAATCTCGTCTTTTGTTGCAAGTCCTGTCTCGCTGCAATTTATGAGATGTCAATCAGTCTGAGCTGTCAAGGTCCGACTGCTGGCGCCTCCAGACGTATCAACTGTTTGGGGATGTCTTTGTTTTACTTATCGCATGCTATTATAATTGAACGAAACGGAACGCATGAAATACCTAGTATCATGTAGTATGCTTAAATTGCAAAATTTTTGGCGAAAAACAGAAAAAGTGTACTTAAGACTCTTTAAATTAATGTGTCTGCTGTTGTTCTAAACTTTTTCTTTTATTTATCATAATGAAGCTTCTTGATTAAATCTTGTAAAATTAAAGCAGCACTGGCGAGTGGTAAGGCTAAGTGGGGCAAATACGATGAAACAGCTGAAACTTCGACTCAAGGGTGTCTCGAAAGTTGTGCTTTAATTTTTAAACAAAATGTATCTGTTATAGTCAGAAGGTTCAAAATAGTTTTGAAATCATGATGGAAGGCTTGTGACGACATTATTTTTATTATTTTACAGCGCATAAGTAAAGTAGGTATCAAAATGACAAGACCCCTCAGGTTATTTTCACATGACTAAATCTTAGAATTTAGTTATTAACTTCAAAAAAGAGGCAGGGTCTTTCCGCAAACTGAGCATGGTCTAAAAGATAGGGACATCTTATAAGAATAACGAATGTACCTATGGTATCTATTATCATATCTGTTAAGATGATTGTGCAGTCACGTTTGCTCTTACTTAAACGTGTAAAAGTCAGATAAATTAGATAAATAAACTTGATGAGTTTACAATTTTAACCGCATTTTGATTCAAAGACAGATTAGGTACATATTGAGACTGGTCATAAGTGTCACGTCAAGTTGATTTTCTGATTTTACCTTTTGAAGTTGGACTCACTTAATTTTCTGTTATAAGTACCTACTTGTTATTAAAATCAGCCCATTGTGTCTCACAATAAAAGAAAAAGGAAAATATATCCATAGTTACTTGTAATTTGCTATCAAATCAAACTCTGCATAAATAACTTATTTGGGGCGAACTAAAATAAACGATAATACAAAATGCAAGACGTTGATTGGACGAGAGAGATGACAAGGTCTCATCCAGTTAATTAAAACAATTATAACATGCAAGTAAGTTATAGGATGATAGAAATAGACTCAGAATGACCCTAAGGCTGATAGCACACTGGTGAAAAACTTACGTTTAGTTAAAGTAGGTACCTAATAAAAATAACTGGTAAGTAGTTAATTATGTAATAGGTAGGTACCTATCTACCGTGCTTCTACGCCGAGTAGACAAGTAGGTATAATTATGATGTTGATAAGGGGATCGCAATCCTAAGGTGACCGCACGCGGTAAACAAAACAGTTTAATGAAACAGTCAAACTCTTTCTAGGGCTTTCTATATCAGAAGCTTTGTTTACTGAAAAGTTTCTAAAACAATAATACCTACAAATAATCGATTTAGGACACATCCGACAGATTCGTCATCGTCAGTTTTTTTACCCCTTACAAAACTAGACAACCGCCAAATTTCACATTCGTCAAATTATTTATTTATTTCACATTCGCCAGATTTTTGCTCTCTCGTGTTCTGTAGGTAAATAATAAATGATTCCTTTTCTTTTTCAAAAAAATTACCTACATCATTTTGTCTTGAGCATAATGTGCAGTTCTCTTAAAGATCGTTTGTCCTTATTGTAAAACTTGGCTTGGCAACAAGTTAACTACAAAGTAAAGCAAACAAGTTACGTAGGTATAACTGGTTACGTTTTCTTAATTTGATTTATTCATTACCAATTACGCTGAATGCAGACCATAACCTACATAAGTGTAGGTATTCATTAAATGAATAAACTTTTTAAAATAAATAAATAAAAATAAATAAAATAAATAAATATCCTGGGACATTTCACACAGCGTCATCTAGCCCCAAGCTAAGCAACTTAATGCTTGTGTTATGGTAACCTGGGGGCTGATTGTGAACCGTTTTTTTGACGGAAACTGAAAGCAGGCATTGTCAAAAAAACGGTTCACAATCAGCCCCCAGATGACTGATATAATACTTAAATACAAAAATAAAAATGAATTTCATTTATTAAATTCACAAATAGATTGTAATTAACTTAAAGTGTTAAAAAGGTAAATCAAAGACAGACTTCTTTCTACTATTTTCGTTGTTGTATTTTACATTGTAAACTTTGTCTGGCAAATAAACTGTTATTTATTTTATTTATTATTTATTTCTTTACGCAAACACAATACCAATACTTTGTTTAGAAAGGTTAACTTTATTCACCTTCTACTTTATCTCATCTAAGGGGTCACGAATAGATTTGATTACCTAGACCTTCAAGTACCTATCTATCATATCGACGACGCGAATTCCTTAAAAGGGAAATTGCAACTTTAACTCTGCGAGTGACAGTTCAATTTAAACTTATAATATTAAACTTCAGATAAGCTGTTCTTAAAGGAAGTTTCGGTTATTCATTTTTGTTATGATAATATAGGTACCTATATATATTAAAATATATTTTAAAGCACGACAAGCGATCAAATAAAACACCTTGTGACGCTTTAAGATCATTATTACTATTCGACTAGACTTGCAGTCAACATTATAAATTTATGACCAAAACCTTCATCTTTAGTTACTCGACGTAAGGAGTAAAGTACAAGAGAAATTCCAATGGTATTTTCTATATCTTTGTGTAAGCAAAACTCGAAGTGGCCGATTCGTTCATGGCTAAACCATTCTTTATTTATGGGGTAGACACGTCAAGCGCTATGTCAAAGCATACAACCCAGAGTTTCTCAGAAACTGTTCATGGTTATTTATTACTCTTTTGGCGATAACTTCGCTGAGATCAATGGACACGTTATGGCCACCATGATGTTTAATAAATAATGTTTAGACTGCTCGAACATGAGGCTTTTGTTTAGACTAAACGTTACACTGTAGGAAAATGTGAGTCTGTAATTTGATCGAGTTCTAAATCTATTTTAAACCAAAAGTGATTTTTAATAATTTTTTTCGCCATTAGGTATATAGCCTTTTTGATTATTATTGTAGAGCGACAAGTAAATATGGTAAGGAGGTTTTAAGTCATTCTGATACAAACCTCTAAGTCCATTGAGGATGCAGTAAGAAGATAATTGCTCTGAGTCTAAGTCCCTTCAAGTAATTAAAAATAATCATCGATAAAAACATTTAATTTTCGTTACGTTACGTTTTAAAATGGATGTTGGAATTAAAATTAGGTAAGTAGTATGACAGTTTTTTGTTTTAAATATGCATTAAGTAGGTACCTAATTTGTACTTCTGTATGAACAAATTAACCACTAATATTTAGTAGGTCAAATGTTTAGATATTCTTAGCTTGTGTTTAGCAATCCTGATTGTTGTCCTGATGGTCGGTGACAGAGGATAAATTAATATTTTATTGTTCCCACCGCCCACTCAATGATCTACGGCACTAAACCATTGCAATTTGGTAGCCTACATATTGTCGTTTGTATGACTGGTAATGTATTGTGCGTCCTAGGACGCGGCGACCTTCGCCCATTTTCGAGTCTAGACATCATTAGTTCAAATGTCAATAAGGAGATTTGTATGGGATTGTAACTGTGTTCTAACCACACATAAACTTGTAATGTTCTGATGAATATTCATCGCAAGAATAATTTTGGACATTCTTCTGAAAAAAACCCCATACATGAGAGAATTTTAAACTTAACTTTAAATTGACTTTTTGATAATATTTTTTTTCAATATTTGAGTAGACTTTACATTAAGTACATAAAAATTTATTACATTTTGCTTGTATTTTTGTACTAAACAAAAATGTAAAATGTAGAGTTTCCGCTCAGACTGAATAAAATTAATACAACGAAAAATTCTTTAGTGAAGCTCTTTTCCGTCCGCTATTATCTTCGGTTGATCAAGGTTGGTGGATCGAGAGAGAGACCAGTGGAGACGTTTTGGAGAGACCCTTTTCCATCACCGCTACTTCAGGTTCATTAATTTTTTAAATCAATAAATTCGACTCCACATGGCCGGAAACAGGAATGGACCGGAATGTATGGAAGGAGAAAGGGGAGACCTTTGCCCAGCAGTGGGACAGTATATAGGTTAAGTAAAAAAAAAAAAAAAACAATAAATAGGTATACTTGGACATTCCACACAGCGTCATCTAGTCCCAAGATAAGCAATATAATGCTTTTAGGTTCATTAAAAAAATCTTGAAGAAACATGCTAAGTATTGACCATTGGAACTCTCATGTTTCCTCGTCACATCGTCGGAAATCAATAGTAGCTCCGATAGTTGGATTAGTAGGATCAAACGGACAAGGTAGATAACAATATCTTAGTAATAAATACAATCTAGACGAGTCTCCGGTGCAATGGGTCATAGTCTGCTTTAGATTGCATTTCATTTGGTGCTGGGATGATTGATTTGTAATCTGCGCATGCGGCGGTGTCACGTTGACCTGAGTAATTGATTTCAGTAATTTTCCTGAGATTTACTCAGCATTTATGTAACTTAATTGCTTGTTGCTATAGCTGTGATCTAAGTTATTTAACACAGTCATCATAACTATTTCATAAAAAGGGGTTATTGTAATCTTAGCAATATCACAATAATTTCATGATATTATAATAATAAAACAGAAAAACGTAGTATCATGTCGATACGCTAAACTCATTTGTTTAAATTACTCAGTAGCTTTTTTTTAATCAACTAAAATATGTACTTTTTTACTCCTGTAGGGCTAAAAAAAGAGAATGTACTTTTTTGTGTGTGTCGACCTTAAAAGAAGATCACATCAGCCCCTAGCAATATTATTTACTTATCTACAATAGGTTTAGAAACAGAGACAAGTGTAAAGTGTGAAACACTACTGTAATTAGTTAAAACAACGTGTTACAAATTATTTCAATACTTTGACCCTGAATAATCATTACCTTTTATATTTACGTTTAAAATGCTGATTGTAATGTTGGCGTGTTAAGTCCGTGATCAAAAATTTATAAATATCAGAATAATCGTAGAATTGCGTTTGGAGATAAAAATAAAAGGTTAGTAACGAATTCATCTTTCATTTATAATACCTATTACATAATCATACTTTTATTTACATGGGTATATATATATATGTATATATAACTTTTTTTTTTCTTTGGTGGATTACAAAAAAATAAAGATAAATAAATTACATTTAATGCGGCTTTACAAAGAATGCTGCTAAAGTTTTGTATATTTTTAGTGTTCGTGTTTACATTCACTAAAATAGATTTATAGGTACGTTTAATGCTTTTTTAGGTCTACAAATAAAACCACAGCCAATTTGAATAAAATTAAACCACATTCAAATGGATAACAACATGGATTAACATTACCTAAGATTTATTTATAAAATTTGTATTCAGCAAATACTCGTATAACATTTAGGCTTTGTACATAGCATTTCATTGTTCTTTAATTTATTTCTTTAATAAAATAAATTTAATACTTTAAGTTATCTACTGCTCAATTTACCTACATTTAATAAATACTTATCTTTGGAGTTTTTTGACTCTTTATCCATATACAAAGGGATAGTTTATTTAAACATTTTGATCACTAGCTTCTCACTAAAGATACGTCACTATGGCTCAATTTCATAGTTCTATAAATGTATTCGAGTTGTCACACGACGGTCTTGATAGATCGTCGAAGTTAAGCAACGTTCTGAGCGGTCACAACTTGGATGGGTGACCGTAAGTGGCATTAGTAACTTGGCGCTTCGGAGGGCACGGTAAATTGTCTTTCCCGCCTTTTATAGTCGTTAATGACGGAGGCCTCTAGGCGGCCTAAAAGCTCCGTCACCAGAGTTGGCCACTTGCACTAACGAATGAATGTCACAGTCTAATAAGTATTCGCATTGTTCCCCCTCATAGCGACGCTCATCCGTCGAACAGGCGGGGGTAGTGGCCTGGCCGGCAAGGGGTGTCTCGCCCGCGCCGGTCTGGGGGGCAAGCGGGAGTCAGTGCTGGCTCGGGCTCGGAACTCGGAGCATTCGGATCTACCTGACGCTGATGAGGAGGTGGAGTCGCTACGAACCATGCACACTTCGTCTTCCTCTTCCAGGTCCATGGCTGTCCAGCGGCCTGTTGAGGGAACAAACTTAGGCTCGTATTCAGAGACTTCACTCAAACATCCATTTTTGACAGTTCTCTATGAAAACTGAGTTATGAATCACCGCTTGAGACACGATTTACGCTTAAGCATAGTCTCTGAATACGGACCTTAGGGTCTAATTCATAAAAACTTGACAGTTTAAAATAGATTTAAATAATGTTTTTTTTTTCTTACTCATATGACAACGAAAAGAGAAAGCAACAGATTTAATATACGTTTTAGCAAATTTACCTTATTTTAGGTCGCATAAAAGATTCTAATGTCGATATCATATTACTGTAGGTAGGTATTTCTAAAGTTTATTAAATACGTGACTTGAAAATTCAATATCAAACCTGAAAATCTTATGTAAGTAAATCTATTATCGTGAAATAGAACCCTAAGTAGGTACAGTACCATAATTAACATTTCATTGAGCAGCGTACCTCATTGCGTGTGATCAAAGTGCAGCACGTGCTTTTGTTTATCTTACTTATCTAAAAGATATTTGGGGATAACAATCTGTGTTGTAATAAAGGGTCGATTACAAAATATAGTAATTTAGTAAAATAATCTTTCTATTATCTTCCATCAAGTGACCGATAACTGCACATAAAAAGCCTAGTTATTGAAATGTCAGACATATTAACAGAGGGATTAGGGTGTCAGCAATTTTTTTACGGACGGACTCATAAAAACCACTCGGGCCATTTGCTGACGCGGAAGAAACTACTGTACTGGCACCTAGTTGGGTACGATATGAGATTTAGAACTGCAAACACGTAGTAACCTACCGGAGAAAAATAGGTAAAACAATATTTTTTTTGTGTGTATTTTCTTCCGACTGTAATTATGATATAGGTACTTACAAAAGCTACCAAATTTAGTAATTTAAGACGCAAAATAAACTCTTCTATTCTATTTTTTTCTGTGTTATCGTATCGAGCTTTACACAGCGGTCTGATCAACACAGTTCAAGCAACACATTACTTGCTGACGCGTCATCGCGAAAGTTAAAGAAAGGCTAGTGATATTACCTACAATAGAGAGTGGAAGGTGAACGAGTTACATACAAAAGTTAGCAGGTGTAGTCGTTGTGTCAGTGTTGTCCGATCCAGCTCTAGACAGCGGTCTGCTCAGCACAGTGCAGGCTTTAGTCGACCGCCCGCCACGCCATTTACTGACGCGCCAGAAACGACGCGTATCTCGGAACACTCCCCACACCTGAAATATATGCATTGAAATCAATATATTGGACATTGATAGATCGTTGAAGATAAGCAGCGTTCCGACCAGTCACTACTTGGATGGGTGACCGCAAGTGGCTTTATTATCCGAGCGCTTCCTTGCTTCGGAGGGCACGTTAAATTGTCGGTCCCGTTAAGCCACGACGGAGGCCTTTAGGCGGCATAATAACTCCATCACCTGAGTTGGCCACTTACTCATACGAACGAACGAAAAATTGGACATTTAGTAACCATCAAGGCAAGTGCTAGCTAGGTACCAAATATTTACGCAAATAAAGTGAAGATCGCACGCTGCCTCCAAGGAGGCTTGAGGGGAATTGAGGATTCTCAGAACTCGATTTGATATCAATTAGTTCAAGTAAGATTGACTCGAAATGTAGCTAATGGTGCTCCCACACTGCTGTTATATAATGTTAAGTAACGTTAGTAAACATTTGTTAGCTAACATTTAATCACCCAAGTCAAAAAATGTTTTCATGTTAGTAAATGTTAATTAACATTTTTGAACAAAATTTTGTTTGTAAACATTTTATACAGGTGACGGCGGGGTATGCGGTGAGTCGTAACACTTTCCATCAGTGTAGGAGCACTTATAACATATAACAGTTCCTAACAAAATGTAAGAATTGACAACATTTGTTAGTAAATGTTTTAGTGTTCAAAAATGTTTATAAACATTTTGTAACAGCAGTGTGGGAGCACCTTAACATAGCTAGCGCTTAAAGGTTTATTTTTTTATATTTGTCCCTTATTAAAATACTTAGTTTAAAAAAAGTTTAGCACTGCGTCTGGTTTTATTCATTTGTAAAACTCCAGGTCAAGTTTCAAACTAAATAGAGTCTCGTCTCGTTTATGTATGTTTGGTACGAGCTGCCTTTAAAGCTCCAACTAGCACTTAAATTCAATGGAAATCGTACTTACAATACTTGACACGTATTGTATTTTGTGTCGAAAACAAAGAGCTTTATGAATAATTCAGCGGAAAAGTTCATTTTAGGAATGAACATATACTGAAATGTGATTTGAAAATCACAACTGGATTAAGGAAACTCAGGAAATGTCAATGGCAACGGAGGCAACGCAAATTGGACGCGATTGTGAAGTTAAATTGCCTCTTACGTGTGCGAGAGGACTCTAATAATATTCAGATCGGAGATAATAAACGTGCCCAGAAGGAATATTGAATTTTGGTAAATGTGTAACGAACGTTTTACAGTAATAGAGCTGCATTCAAAAGCATTTTTGTTGAGAACTTTTCAAGACGAAAGAGCTTTTCAATGCACGCTAATTCAAAAAGAATTTCAGAGCTTTGCTCTAAACGTACCTAGCATACTTTCATCTTATTTGTATTCTCATTTTTTTCGTAGAATAAAGTGACTATAAGACCTATCTAATGCGTAATATAATATCCAATGGAGAATAAGTATACTTTTATCGTTATTTTTGCATAGCTAGAATTTAGCGTGAACAAAACGATCAAAACATTCTTACTGTCTGAAGTCTATCTGTGGTTGGTGTCATATACATGTAGATACTCGTATTATGTATGTAAATGTGTGCTATAAACCGCAAAACGGGAGGTTATTTGTATATTCTGACATACTAAGCATACAAACTTAGTAAGTTATGTTTATCGTGGATAAAGGCAGATTACTCGAGCGATAGGATTTCCATTTACGTAGAATACTCTCGAAGCTTCTTATTAAATTTGGATTTTTCTCGCTTTTATCAACATCCTTGTATTTCTGGTCGATCAGATTTAGAAATGATTACGAGACTTGGCTAAACCTTGGTTTATTAAGAAACGGTGTACGTTATTTTACGTTAAAAAAACTCTTACGGATATTTTAAGAAGAATTACCAATATGAATATATCGTTAAAAAAACTTAGAGATGATAGAACTTAGAAATGATAAATCTAATAACTCATATAATGTCAGAAGGCAACTTATGTCTGTTTTCAACGGGTCACTGTAAAACTGGGGCATTATGATGAAATAGACAAGGATCTAAATCAGCTTAGCCGGCTTATCCTCAAGATATTATATACAATACATGGGCAATACAAACTTGTAGAGCGGACAATGCCGCAAAAAGGCAAACAGGTGCCAAAATTTACTTTGTTCTACACCAGTTCTTGTTAGTTTAGGTCTACTGTCGCTGTGAAAACATCTAAAATAGATTTAAAGGCCTATGCAGCTAAATTATTTATAGCCTTTTCGAGACAAAAGCCTGAACTTTAGAAACTGTCAAACACTCATAAAGTTGAGGATCGCAGATTTTGGGAGGTTTTATTGCGATATTTATTCCGTAAAATGGAGCAATATACCCTGAGGGCATAAAAGAGATTTAATACAGGACCGACCCTGCTTTGTAAGTTGTAATTGCCATTTTCAGCAGAAACATAAAGTGCCTCTGAATTTTATGTGCATGAAATTTCTAATTTAAGTAGGTAACATTTTGGTATTTTATATAGGCGTATTTTTATCAGACGATTGATACCATAAGGAAAATCTTCTAAATGCCCCATACGAGATGTAATGAACATTTATAAGTACCTACATAATCTCTAATGCCCCATACGACATGTTATGAACATTAATATACTCGTAAGTACTTACATATACGTCTTTACAATATTTATTACCAAAGAAAAAGCCGTTAGTCAGGCAGTTATCTTACTGGTAGCAATGGGCTTGCAACCTGACACGTATGTTAACTTTCTTGGGGAAAAAATATGGTCGCATCTCTATCAAGACCTACGAGTATATACCGATAACTAAATGTGTTTCTTCTGTTTGTTTACGAGGTAGGTAACAATGTTTTAACACCTTTTGACTACCCTACTTGACAAATACCCAGTGTTAATTGTTACTTTGTCTACAAGCGTAATATCACAATAACTATAACCTTTGTACGGAAGTTCAAAGGATAATAATTTGTAACTATATACTATCAAACAACTAACTCCAATTATTGAGTTTTGTATACCTTCAGGTAAATGTCTTTAACATTCGAACTACCTTCAAAGTGAACAGTTATTTGTGGAATAGTTTGTTGGTATCTTTACCTATAAATAGATACAATTTTGTCCATTTTCACAGCTGAGTTCCACTATCGCTACCAGGGTTTAAAGCAAATAGATTATAGTAAACTTAAATATCCTTGGACATTCCACGCAGTAAAGTGAGTGTATTTAGGCGCCCCGTCCGAAGTTGGGCACCTTGCCTTTAATCGCACTACTTTTATTTCAGAAGTTATCAATGTATCAGCTGCCCACCCCGGATTTCACTATATAAAAAAACCGAGATCAAATCTTTCCTCTACAGACAGAAGGAAAGTAAGAATCACTTTGACCCCGAGGATCACATCGACTTTATCTTATACCTATGTTAGATGATCAACGGACGATACGGTATCTGTCATAATGTAGGTAATCTGTGGTATCAGCCAACATTTCAACACTTACCCCTTCCTCCTTCGTGTCTATAAAGTTAACAACACAAGTACTCTGCTCACCTGTTCTATGCTCTCCCTGACTGAGATCTCGTGGAAGCAGACGCAGCCGATCTCCTTGCTCCTGCGCTGACCTTCATCCGTGGACACCATGCGGTCGCCTGCCTGATCCACCTTGTTGCCGACCATTACCACCGGCGTGTCCAGCGCGCAATCCTGGAATGAACAAACATATATTTTTACTAGCTGCTCCCCGCGGTTTCACCCGCGTAAGTCCCGTTCCCGCGGGAATATCGGGATAAAAAGTAGCCTATGTTACTCGTGGATAATGTAGCTTTCGAATGGTGAAAGAATTTTTAAAATCGGTCCAGTAGTTTTTGAGCCTATTCATTACAACCAAACAAACAAACAAAGTTTTCCTCTTTATAATATTAATAATAATAATAATAATAATAATATATAGTGTAGATAGTGTAGATAATTATTATGGCCGTGCGATTATTATTATGCTATTAATCCTATAAATACATGTCTCATTAGGAAATGCACTAAACCGTTTTGATTTTTATGATATTTTGAACTTAATAACAAAAAGTTTATGATAAGGGCCCTATTCTGGTAGTGCGTTCTCTCTCGTATAAGTATGTTTGTACGAGCAGGTAAGTATGTAATTTTCCTTAATGTTACTTTCGTTACTTTTATACCCTTATAGGTTTCAATAAAGCTAAGTAAGAATACAAAGTCCCCCGAGACTGTATCCAGTTGTAATACGTATTTCAATACGTTCTGACCCTCGCCCACAATCGGGACAGATTCCAATAGGATTCAAAACAAATTGCTATACTTACTCTTCCCTTTGTTGCGCTGCTTTATAGTGGTTTTATTTGTTGTTCAGTCATTCAGATTCGATAGAAGAAAGATGAAAGATAATTGCCGAGCTAATCATAAACAATTTAAAGCCTATCACATTAACTCGTTTTCATTATTTACTCCGACAATGTTCGAGGTTTAGATATTTTATATCGTAAAATTAAGCTATTGTCTGTCGCCACTTGCGAAGATTTACTGAACTTATAGTTATTTCTATCTATCTACTAAACCGGTAACACCCACTGCTGGGTAAAGGACTCTTCTGTTTCACGTTGTGTTATCCGGATCCACTGCTCTCTTACCCCTATTACAATATCGTCCCAGGCAGCCGCCTTATTCTCGAAATAACCATGTCTTGACGTGGCACGACACGGCGTGGTTATTTTGAATAATGCTTGGATTTAAGAAAACAAAAGCTAGCTAACGTGCAATCTCTTACCGCGCCATGTTGTGTAAGCCCGCGAAAATCGAGATCCTGGTTTGCCCCGAGTTATTTCGAAAAAAAAATTGAATGTAGTACGTAATAATTATGTTACCTTCGTGGAGGTGAGTCGCCGTCGCCGCTTGTTGTAGTTGATGAGGAACTTGAGGCGGTGGCACTCGTCGAACGAGCACTTGTCCGTCACGGAGTACATCAGGATGAACGCTTCTGCCCAACGGATGTTGTTCTCCAGATTTGCATATTCGCTTTCCTGGACAATGTCGTGTCAATTGTTAATTTTAATCCGAAGTGGTTTATAGACTGGATCTATATATATCTAGACTGGATCGTGCCCGGGGTGTGCCGTGTACGTCGCCCGTATTTAAAACGTTAGGTACTTACTTAATTTTTTTTATATATTACTTACATAGTTTTGATCTGTTCTTTGGACAGTTTGTTAGACTTTGAGCGGAAGAAAACTTCGACAAAGAATTGTCAAAAAGTGTTCGATGACTTTTCACATTCGTCAGCCAAATTTATTTTATTCTTAAAATTAAATATTTTAAGCACAAATCTGTATCAATCTTGTCCAAATGATCCGGATTTGTTACCAAGGGTGCGTTGGGCAAAGGTCGTAGGTCTCTCTCGACTCTCTGACAGTGGCCGTGAAAAGCCTTTGATTTATGACCCTCAAGTCAACACAATAGACGAAAACATTCCATTCATTTCAGGTAATTCGTAATTAAACGTAAGGAAATAATTTCATAATTTTTTCATTACAGTGGCAAAGATTGTTGATTAAGAAATGTAATGATGTTTTATTTAAAAGGCTAAAAAGAGCTGGGTTTATGTTTACCTATATGAAATGAAACAGTTAGCTTTGCTGGGTATTTATTAGCAAAATATAAAAAAAAATGTAGAGTAAAATTTAATTGTTTATAAATTTTATGTGACTGCCAGCCAGCAATCGATTGCATTGTATAAAACCTAATTATAACTTATTAATTAAAAAGCTAAAAGTGACTCATTATTTCTTATGGTGAATGCCGGCGTGAGAGAAAGTACCACAGAGTTGCAAAGGCTTCATTATAAGTACGTTAGAAAATTCTACAGAATTTTCCAGAAGCTTAACGTTTTTGTAAGTCTCCATTCAGTAAGAAATGTCACTGTATAAATTATACAACTAAAGAAACTGGGCCATTTCTATACAGCTCGATGTAATCAAAGTTGTTCCATTACCACGGTAGTCGTAGTTTCTGATTCCGTCTGTATTCAGATTTGAGTCTAAACTCAGCCCTTTTAGACAATTTAGAATTCTACGGAATGAAGAAAAATGGCATAACAAACAAGTGAATTAAAAAAAAACAATATCCCGACAGTCCATTGAAGTCCAGTCCACATTCAATAAGATTACGATGAATCAATGGTCATTTTGTTAGGACTTCCTTACAATTAAATAAAGCAATCAAGTTCATATAAACTAAGTCTTAGTTACTATTAGTCTTAGTCTTAGTTACTTAGAGTATGATAGATACTACTAAGATCAAACACAAAAAAAGCCCTACGAAAAAAGAAGGAGTCATTTCAATGTTCGAGGTATCTGTACTTATGTAATCTATGGTTATAGGAACCGGCCATTAAACATGCAAGATGAGACGTGTCACTTACATGCGATTCGCCCGCAGAGTCCAATATCTCAAAATACACCATCTCGTTATCAATGACGGTCTGGAATTGGTACGTCTTTTCTAATTTGGGATCGTACTCGCCGATAAATCTGCGGGTTATGAAGCGCACGACCAGAGCTGCGGAGATGTTTAGGGGTTAAAGATGCATAAATTTTAACCAGAAATATACTAAGTACTATCAACCACAAAATGTACTAAGTACTATCATATACCTACTTGATGCCGTTTTCTTGCCTGTTGCTTAAGTACTAACAATTAAATTGACTGTCATGACATGCATGACTTGCATAATCTAACTATTATTTTAAACAATAGATATCAAAATTAAATAATGATTTTAATTAATTAAATGCTACATGCAAGAAAATTGCATTACTAAAATCATAAAAACATTGCAAACATGTACAGCTGAACAAATACCGTAAAACATTTTCAACCACACATTTTTACCTAACTTTTGTGTACTGAAGAACAAAAATGTGTTGAATGGTCCAGAATACGTTAAAGTAAAAACGCCTTTATTTTATGCATTCACAAGGTTCAGTTTCTCACTTAGTGAGTGTGAAATGTGTGAATATAATTACTCACGCGTTGTTTTCATTACCGCGTGAACGAATATTTCCTGCTCGGAACACTCTTTCATAAGTAATTGCTATCTCTTTTTGTTGACATAGAAGGGACAAGGACATTAATAAAATGTTAATTTCTTTTACAAACACTGCCATGTAGAGTTTTTTTTAGGTTGACGTTTACAAACTCAATTAATTTTCAAATCATAGCCGAAGCGAAAAAAATGTGTTGTGATTAAATATTTTTATTCACAGAAGCAAATTTGAATAATAAAGAGTTATTTTTTCATCTAAAACTCTTTCATAAATACCGTTTGTTGTGTGCTAAAGCGTTTTATCAAAATGTGTTTGTTGTTTTAAATTTCAGAACAGTCAACAGTTGCATGAATTAAATAGCTTGCTCACACTCCCATCGCTCGCTACCTGGATAAAAAGCCTTATTCCGTAAATCCGTTCAGTAGATTTAACGTGAAAGAGCTACAAACTTATTTGTAACTATATAATTTAACTTTTTTGTAAAATACATACTTACTCGTATATAAAATCTAATTAAAGATCGCGTGTTTATGTTCAGGTGTGGTTGTAGATGACGACATAGGTGGTAAAAAGTCCTATCGTTTGTTTTATTGCAATAGTTGTGGCAACACGCAGGATTTTATTTATCGATGTTTTCTCTACTTTCTGTTGAACTACGAACGGAAGCTAAAAAACTCTTTAGTTCTGTCGGCAAAGGACTGTTTAACAAAAGGATCATATTTCCTTGACTTATTTTTCACAGTTATGGAGTTTAAGGGTCTTTTTCACAATGTATGAATAAGTTGTACATACGCTATTTCTTACATATTGGTAGGATAAACTTGGTCTGGTCTTTAATTTATAGTGGACTTTATGTGCCACACGCGCTATTTGACAGTCCTGAAACGTAGCATGAAAGTTAAATCTTACGTAAAACTTAATTTTAAGATGAACATAATATTACACACTAGTCATTGAACAAAAATCCTATTAGGTATTTTTACTATTAATCTCGTATCTAGGTATTTAGAGCTTTCAGCTTGAGTTTTCGCTCAAGTCAAGTAACGTATTATAGACCTATGGAAACTGAGTAATAAATAAGCGCTTGAAACACGATTCGCGCTTGAGGGCTCTGAATACGAGACTACTCTGAAAATTAAGAGTCCAATTAGTCCTTCCATGTCTAATAGTGTAATTAGACCTTCACGATATCTGTACTCAGAACTAAATTGGATTCAATGTCATTTGTACCTACTAGAATAAAAAAGCCGGTCCTAATTACCTGCCCTTAGTTAAATGATAAGATTGTTGCTATAGCGCGTTTAACAAGAGTCGATTTAAATTGATCAGCAACTGTCCTAAAATTAGGTAAATAAATAAATAAACAGGATCGTGGCGGATGGCACAAACTGAGGGAGGCTGTGGATGATGATGATGATGAAATTTAGCACGGCGTCAGTTAGTCCATTCTTACCGCATCATGTTTATAGAATCGTTAGAATGCTTGTTTAATTTCGGAAAAGAAGTCCTACTAACATTATAAATGCGAAAGTTTGTAACTATGGATGGGTAAATGGATGGATGGATGTATTTTGTTATTACTCTTTAGCGCTCTTACTCTTTCACTGGACGAATTTTAAGGAAATTTAATAACAGGATAGCTTATGAACTGGATCCTGGATAAATAACATGCACTAAGTTGCTCAGCTTGGGATTAGATGGCGCCGATTCAAGCTCAAGTTCGTCAAGTTGGAATACTGGTAGATACTTACCGGATTTCCCGACCCCTGATTGTCCGAGAACCATCACTTTGAACGGCTTAGGCTTAGGGTACAGCACAAGCTTAGCTATCGAAGTCTTTGGCGAGGTAGTGGTACTCATTGTGGAATGTTGACGAGATCACTTGGTTTTGTAGAGAGCGACTTCAAACGCCCGGGCTGAAACAAAATAATACCTTTATTTTTTAACCGACTTCATAAAAGTAGGAGATGCTCAATTCAATTCGTTTTGTTTTTAATATTCATTAGGACATAAGTTTCGATGGGGTGAACCGGTTTTAATGATTATTTATTTATTTAAAAGTTGGTTCTTCCCGAGTTAGTTCTGACAATGGCATCCATGAGTAAAACCATAATATGCCTTGTTACAAAATGCCAGTTGTGAATTACTTACGTGAGAAGGCTTATTTACAGAATAAAGCAATAATGCATTTGTTTCTCCACGACTAAGTAAAAGTTAGTACCTAAATCAGAGAAACTTGTCTCCTGCTAAATCTTTATAAATCCCTTCTCGAGCATATTAACAAAGATTTATAGTCGGGAGATGTTTAATCGTATGACCGTCTCCAGTTTCAGACGTGTCGATCCGCCCACCGCAGACCAGTTCCACCAATACTGATCTCGGGTTAGTGTTCCGGGTATTCTCTCACACGGAGATAAACCCTGATAAGACTGATTATCAACGTGCAGAATAAAAACAAATGAATGTGAACAAATGAGTTATTTTCGGAAGAATCCCAGTGAAAATAAAAAACCACACAAAGAAACTGAAGAATATTCCCAACATTCTTGTGGGTTGTGAGTAAAGAGACAAAGCATTATATCTTTTGTCTTAAGCAGTACCTACGCGATGAGTCGCGTACCGCTTTTTTGTATGGCCGTAAAAGTAGTTTTTCGAATGTTGTACCTACTACAAAACTGTGGATTCAGAGCTTTCTTTGTTTTTATTGTTTCAGCACGCGCACTCACTCACACACTAGCAAAAAAAAACTTCATCTTGGTACTTTTTATACCAAAGTTTGAGGCTTTGGTGCAACTGGGTTCGTACATAAATGTAGGTGACTCGGTCAGTAGGAAGTCACAGACAAGCTAAAGAAATATACTTCCAGGTTATTTTTAAATTTTCTATCGGAATCACGATTAAGGATCTTCCACACGTAGCGTTATAACGAGCAATGTTTTATTTATTTTGTTTTATTTTTTGTAACTTTTAAATAAGATGACGAATACCTACGCAAATTGTAAATATAATAATAGTATTAGTTGTCGCATTGCTCTCTTCTCTGTCAGTCTCTGTGAAACTGATGTGTATAACTGTATAATAAGTAGTGCTTCCATTTCACCTAAAATTATTTAATGTTATTTTTTAAATTGAAACATATAACACGTTATTGAACATATATTTACGGGAATTTATCGCAATTACCTTGGTTCCCGTAAATATATGTTCTATCATGTGTTCTGATCGCAAAAGTTTGAAAAATACATATTACACGATAACCCAATCGTCCACGGCCAGCTTAACTAGCTTAGTTTAGTTTAGCTTGCATAGTAGAGCCAATTTTTCATGTGCGTTTACAACTATGCCAGCTAAGCTTACTTTTTCTCAGTTTATGCGACTTAAGCTAAACTAAAAGTTAGTTAAGCTGAGTTCAGTTGAGCTGGCGGTGGACGGCTTAAACTTCACCTATTCTACAATACAACTTGACAATTTAAACGTTTTCATATCGATTAGGTGACGTACTCGTTGGTTCAATGTGTGAATGATGAAGCTTTTTATACGAGTGATATAAGACTTAATAATAAATGAAAAAGAATACAATGGAGCTTCTGAAATACAATTTTATTTTGTACCGCGAGTATCTTATCCGCCTACGTAGCTCACGTATAAAATGTAATCGTAGTAATATTAAATTCATGTCATGTATTTATCTCCTCGACGTGAAAAAAAATCCGTGCTATTGTATTTCCGTACATACCCCGGTTGATAAAACAGTAAAGTAAGTACTTTTCTTTTTCTTAGGAGTCGGAATTATTGTTTTCCTAAAATGAAAGTTCCCACATTAGTGATAGCAAAATTTTCAATTAGTCTCTCAATACTAGGGAGCTTTATATAGAAAACATGCTAAGAAAATCGTCAGTTCAATAAATATATTTTAGATTATATATTTGCACTTTAATAAATAAGAAGCGATGGGTTTTTAATTTTTGATGTATTATGTATTTGACGTGCATATGACTACGCCCTTAGAAACTATCAATACAGAAACACATAAAGCTCATAATCAAAAATGTTATTTGCAAAACACAGGTATCAAATTAATAAAAGTGGTGGAAATGTCGGTCAGGAAAATTTATAATGTTTTCCTTCATAGAGCGTGTAATTATGAAATCACAAATGTCATACTAAAACACTTGAATATCAAATTAGAAAAAAAAACAAAAGACATGAGGAAATACCGACCCGCGTGGTTACTACTGTACAGTCGTGATAATTTTAAAATCGTCGGTATTCTTCGCGAGTACGAGATAAATTGATATGGAGCATTGCCTCGACTCTCCCTTGTCGCTACGTGCTGGGAATGGAAGTCTTAGTACTTTGAAAATAAGATATTTCACGTGGAAAAGGTGGATGACATTTTGTGAGTCTATGGGGTATGCATAGAGTAAAGAGTTTATTTACCGGAATCGCGTTGACGTGATAACATTTTTTGGGAAAAAAGGCCTGACCTTGCCCTTTTCACCAAAAATGTTGTGTAAAGTTTTGATTGGTAAACAAGCAATTGAATAAACAAAAATACTCTTACGACTATATCATAAGGGAGGATAGATATTCATTTAAAACATTCGAGTCAAGCTAAAATTAAAAAAAATCTAAAATACCGCAAGTTCAAAACTCCAAAGTTGGTTTAAAAATTCTCAAAATTTTATTCTGGAACTATCTCGTGGGTATATAGTTTCAAACAAAAATATAATTATATTTCCGTCAACTCATAAAACAGCTACTGTCGAACATAGAAACTTCTGCTTCTTTTAAGTCGGTAAAAAGCTCGTACCTACAGCTACTCGAGGTGTGATAAGATAAAAGCAAGATAAAAGCGTTCATAATCATCCCTATTGCATATACTTTTGATAGAGTAGGTATTATCTTATTGTAATTAAGTATTTTACGATTTTCTGATAATAAAGACCCTTACTTTTATTGCTCCTAAATAGAAAGCCGGTTTCAGGCAATTGATTTCCTCAATAAAATTAATTAACTTTTTAAGATGGAGAGTAATTTAATAGCCGCACTTAAGAATTACCAATAAGCTTGATTTCTTTAAAACGATTTCAAAACACGAGGAGGTTCTATGTTTCTCTGTATGTAGGTACCTACCTATGTATTTTTTATGGGTGAACCTGTTTAATGTAACCGTGTAGTATGAAACATTTTATTTGGTCTCTAAATTGATCTCTTGATTGAGTCTAGAGACAATTTTAAGAAGAAGACTCGTGATTGGCTGTTTCAATCAAATTCCTGTTAAATTTTATGTAAGTACCTATAATTATGTAATTCTTATCCTTCTCTATATATATATATATATATATATATACATATATACCTATTTTATTATAATATTTAAATATATGTATACCTACTTTATGTGTATTATCATATATTGTATTTACACTATCTATGTATTTATTATGCAATTATCTTAAGTCTATTAGCACGCCTATACTTTCTCCTACTTGTGTTCTTGGTTAGCAGGTAGAAAATGCCTTCGGCATTATGCTCGCCATTTGTACATTTAGTTTTAAATTAGTGTGCAATAAAGTGTTTAAATAAATAAATAATCTCTCTATATTAAAATAGAGCTAGAGCTTACCAATGTGATATATACATTGGTATTCTTTAACTTGCCTATTTTAGTAAATAATTGATTTTGGTTTACAAACTACAACATTATGATTAAGTAAATAAAAATCAGAATCGCTACCACATCTTCCTATCGGCACATAAATATTTTATAGATCTCGATTTATTACAAACGGATTTTTTGTATCAGCCAATAATGTAAAACATAAATAAACAGTCCATTAAATAAGCAATGAATTTATTTGCGCATTACGAAGACGACTCTAAACAGTGAAGGAAATTTTGAGAAAACCATTACGTTTCTTATTTGTCGATGGGCTTAAATTTGCAGATAATGCAGACATCTGTGCCGGAGCGAGAATCGAACCTCTGCGTTTAAGGCGGGCTTTCACCCACTACGCTAATGCTTCGGCCACACTTGACAGCAAAGATTCATGTTCGCGTTGTCGCGATAAAACTTCATGTGACGAAGTGCTTGGCCAGACTACAAAAAGCTTCGCGATGTCCCGCAATGAAAACCCGAAATGAAATGAAAACCCTTTGATGTCCCGCATTTTACCGACAGCGGCGCGAAGGGCTTTCGTATTCGCGAAGATGATTCGCGATAGGACGAATTATTGACCAGACGTGTCGAGACAACGCAAATCTTTGCGTAATCGCGATATGTGTGGCCGCAGCATAAGAGGGCGTCAAAGAACTATACTGCAGTATTGAAAAAAATTAAAATTACTATAAAGTAATATTTATTTTTAACTATTTAAAGCAAACGGCTGAAACATTATTTTCATTCTAAACGAGCAAATATGATAACCATTCAGTAAAATTATATTAAAATTTGAACAAAGAGTGTTTACAGTAGTTCGACTTCAAACGAATTTAAATTGTAAAATGTTTTCTGGTGAATTACTTTACGCAAATAACTAAGATAGAATACGAGATCGAAAATACATCTGTCTATTTAACTTAGCCATATTACCTACGAAATTCATAGTTATAGGTACATTAGTACAACATAAAACTTGTTCCTTGACGAAGACAGTGAAATAGCAAGCAGGCGTGTACTTCTTATAAGTACAGTCGCAGAACGAGAAGGTGGACTGTTTTTAATTCAATTCCTTTTTAAACTGCGTACCTACAAGAAGAGTGTTGTGTAAAATGGCTATCAAATCTAGCAAGCAATAACAGATCTTAAGGTGGCCAACCTTTTCATTTCGCGACTAAACTCGTACATTCAACTTTGGTGTTCTGACTGAATCATTCCTAATTTGAAATAGGTACCTACTATACATGGAGATATCAAAATGTAAAATACTTAAATGTTTTAAGAAACATTCGCGATATACTCCCGTGTCTATGTGTTTCTAAAACAGCAGGGACTTTACTTTCTAATTTGTACAACACCTAAAGGTGAATAAGAACGATTGTACGGTGTAGTTTTTTTACCCGCGTAGACAGAGCTCTTAAACGAAAACTTTGCATACGATTCTACAGTAAAAACATCACAAAAATTAAATAGTTTTTCTTCAATATCACATGCAAAATACCTAAATCATTTTTCAGAACAACCAAAATTCGAGATGATTACGAGATTATTATGACATTTCTATTAACAATCACATTAAATTTTATTAACTCACAAGCATTAAAGGATAATCTACTGAAAACTATTATAAAAATTACCTGCAATTCAAAACATCACTTCTGAAGCACAAACAGAAGTATTATTCATACTGGAATATTTACGAGCTAAACAGCACTTGAACGAGTAAACGCATTTGGTTGAGTAACCAGTGTTCGTAAATCTCGAAATTTGGTCGAGCAAGTAAATTGAATCTTCCGAGTTTCGGTATTTGGGCTCGAGCGCCCGTCCGCGGCGCGCACTGAGCCAGAGTGACGACTGTTGCCAGCTGCGACTATATTTTGTGGCCACATCGATTTTTAATGAGGCTAGATTGAACTACGATGTTGTGTGACAGTTTTGCGACAAAGTATTAAATTTCTGGAACATAAAAGTAACTTTAGAACTTTGTTTGCAACTTTGCTTTCTGTGTTGTTTATCAAAAGCAGTATATAAAATCAAAATTTTAACTCAGAATTCGAGCTAAAGTGACATAAAATTTGATGCCATTCTAAATGACTTCAGCATCATTTGTGGTAACTTAAAGCTGTAGTATAATAATACATTATTGTGATAATACAGATTTGACCGACACTTAAATCAGCCTGACATATAATTTGTTAAACACAGGATCCTTTCTTTAAAATCTGTGTGAATTCAAAGTACCTATCTATGATTATTAGTATTATATATACTTATACCTAAGAGTAATGATTGAAAATAAGGTAAAAGTTTACTAGGTAGAGGTAGTGGTAGGGAATAATATCTGTTGCTTAGCCTTACAGAGAGGCAGATAACTGATAAAAAAGGTAAACAAACGATTCAATGAAGAAAAAAGATTCCAAAATTTGCCAGAATTAAAATGGTTGGATCTGGCGTAAACCAGTGAGCTGGAAACACAATGGTATTCCATTCGTCGTTAAAGCAAACCACAACAAACAAGTACCTAGGTATCTTCTTCTAAGTCCTTGATTGCTCGCGGATGGATGGGAAATTAGTTCGGCTTTTGGAAAATTGATTTACTCGATCGGTTCGGCTAAAGTATTAATACGAGGTAAAAGTATTTTCGGATTTATTATCTTAACGATTTGCAATTTTGTAGGTATCGGAGCGAGTTTATTTTAAATGATTTACTTTTCCTTATTTTAGTAATTTGGTTCTTAAATGCGAGCTACATCATCATCATCCTAATAATATGCTTGTAGTTTTTGAAAAGAAACCAAGGAAATCTTAATGTTCACAATTATCATCAATCATCAGCGATGGTTGTTTAGTGCTTCTTCGATGAAAAGTAGCCGCACTTGTAACACAACTCGAATAGTTCGTTGAATCACTGACACAATACATGTATTTCCACCGTACATACGTACAATCAGTATAAAAATCAATACTGTCCTCTTTTAAATAGTACCTAGAGCTAAGTGTTCTGTAAACTCATTCACTCAACTCACAAAATTATAATAATGGTAATTTCCAAGTCAGCTAGATCCTGAAACTCGAATTCACCGTGCAAGATTTCGAGTTCCAATTTTACAGAATAAATATATTTATAGGTCGAACATTTTAAAACAAAATGTTGTTAAAATTACAGCAGTTTCATCCGTGTTGTGGTAGAGTGCCTCGACTGTCGACAAAATCTGTTTTCGCTTTGAACACTATAGGAAAGCGTTAGGAGGAAGCTTATACGTGTTAACAATGACTTGCTTGTAACATTTCTGTAAATAAACATATTTTGTAACAGGATAAACTTTCTGCGAGTGAATTAATTAAGAGGTATGACGTCAATGAATATAAGTCAGTGCTTGTCTCTGCCTACGCCTGAATGGGAGGCAAGACGATCAGAATATAAATATCTGTTTCATTGTAAATTCACTTTTGTATGGAAAATTCCTTATGAACTTGTCACAGGGCTTTATCTAATAGAATGGAAAGCAACGTACAATAAGGAGGTCTAATACAACCCGACGCGACAACTCAGCTGTGTATTTTCACATTTTCTACATACATTTTGTGTATAAGTTGACGTTTACCAACACATTAACCTGTCGTTAGTGGTAATCAGTGAACGATGTTATTATTGACCAATTAAAACGAAGTGTGTGCTACGAATAAAAAGGGTTTCGTAGGTTTAGGTATATTTACTCAGCGTCACAATTAACGCCTACCTGTTTTAGGTAGCAAGATTTGATTTTATTGCAAATGTAAGTTAGGAACATAAATTAGTCAAGTTTGAAATATATTTCGGTACAAAAAACATTTAAAACTACCCCCATAACTTTATTTTTTCGTATGCATCAGTAACAAGTAGGGTAAATTTCAAACTAGAAAACTAGAAAAATCAAGGTGGGCGGTTAATTGTGCCGCTGAGTATATTATCGTAGCTGACTAAACATATTTATAAATGGAAAATGTTACTTAAAGTTTGGGGCTTCGACGGGATTCGAACCCGCGAGATACAAGCGATCGTCCTCAAGCCGGACTGCCTTACTACTCGGCCACGAAGCCCTAATGCCGTAGCTCGAAAGCATTAGTAAGATCATATTTTCGGTTACTTATAGCACCGACTAAATAGTCTAGTAAATAGGCTAGTCACAGACTATGTACCTATTTGTATCTGCAGAGTTTACTACGGAAATGATTCTGTCATATGGACATATGGTACCGTCCCACGGTGTTATCGTTATCCTTTCAATAGCGTTGAGCTATATTATACCGTCCTTAGCACTTTGTATAACCTATTTGTAAAGGTATTGTTAAATTTTGATACAATACTTTGATGTATTTATAAAGATGTACTTACCATTGCGCTAATGTGTTTGTAATTTGTACGCAAAAATAAAATGATGAAAACAATAGTCATCCTTTAAATTGAGTTCTTTACAGAATCGTTTTTTATTTATAAAATGTGATTACTAAAAAATTGATATTTCATGGCAATTGTTGTGGTTTAGTTTGTAATGAAATGGTCTGCTTTTATACGCAACAATCTACCCACTCTGTTTTCACGCTGATGCAAACGAAGCCTAGATTTTGTTTCTAGTCATTCTATTTTTCAGAAACTTAACTCGAATATTTGGACAGGATCGGGATATCGTAATTCGTATCTACTTGTAAAAGTGGTGATATTCAAGCGACGGTTATCGTGGCTGTTTCGGACTATATAATCTGAACAAAGTAGAATTTTCACGCCTGGAACAAATCCGTGAGCATTCACTACCAAGTAATTGCCAGAATTTAGAACAAGGGTACAGCAATAAAGACTTCCAAGTGAATACGTCCTACGGGAACACATTTATGGTTATGAATCTACGTTATGGAGGTTCTCGTTGGCTGGGGACTTAGACCCGGCCTTTGTGGCCTAACAAGGCGAAGAATTTTATTCATACAGCCATATAAATTAGGTTTACGATTCTAGATTCGAGCTCAAATTACCAACGAAAACGCCCAGAAACTTGAAACTGGGAAAATTAGTGGTGTAATAATGAAATTTGCAATAGGTATTTCAGAGAGCCAAGATTTTTTTTTTAAGATAATATTAGCTATTGTATTTGGATTTGATAATATTTTATATTAATTCGAACTTCAAATTATCATGTAGGTACAAAGTTAGCTGATATTATGAAAGTTTCAGTTGGTAAAACACGATGCCATTTTCTTGTACAAAAAGATAAAATATTCAGTGGTTTTAATAAATTATTGTATAACGTTCGTGGGATGTGATTCTGCATCTTATTAATAAAATATGTACCTACGGATATTATAGAGTACAAATTGCTGACCTCGTTACTACTATAATAGTAATTAAAAGTTACATTTTACTACGTTTACTTAAATACCAACAGATGTGTTTAAAATACTTATTTTAATTGTCTCTGGCGGATATTGGTAAGTCTATAGTCGACGTTATGACGCAAATGGAGCAGTTTTGAAAACTATAGAGTAAGTAGCTTTATGTTAGGGTATTAGCAGACCTTTTTAACTGACCATTCACTTCACTAATTTCAAACGCTAAAATATTCAAAACCACTGTCATGAAAGCCCATGTACTTGACCAAACATTTTTATGTAACCATGGTCCTTTGGAATCAGACTGAAAAATACGAAACTAGTCCGGCTGGTTAATGTGTCCAGTGTTATAGGAGCTTTGCGGTGTAAGAGCAGGTGTGAAGGGAAGTGTCTGTGCGTGATGGTCAGTTGCACATGCGGCAGCAGTGGGCAGAGAGCGCCGCTAGGGCCGCCGAGTCCGCAGTCGCACCGCGCGCACCGACCGGCGTCCGCGCACTCGACACACGCTCATTAGGTAACACACACCACCCGCCAAATTCAAACACCACCGAAAAAATACAAAAGTTTTCATCATTGCGCATGCGCAGCGGCGCGTGAAAAGCCCCAATCGACTCAGTTGCCGGATTGCATCGAGGACGTTGACATCGATACGGAACTCTATCTGTCGATTCGGTCTTTTCAGTAATAAGCATGTAGGTTGAGTTTGCGGGTAGTGCGTGTTACGAACGAACTTTTTTCAACAGTGAACGTGCATTTGTGATTCCGCTAAGTGAAACGATGGTGAACTCTACCTAACGGATACTAGTGAATTTATGATTTTTTTATACCCGATAGTACTATAAAAGGTAAGTTTTGTATTGATTTGTTTTATTATAAGCAGTCAATAAACGTTTCGCTTTCTAAAGCGCCGGCCATGAGTGTTGGGCCAGTCACGATCGCTCAGATAATTTTGCACCAGAAAATATTTAAACTGTTAATTATATCTGTGAGTTGCATTTTGTCGAGCGACTTGAGTAAAAACTGGTTTTATGAAAGTAAAGCAGTCAGCCGCCAGCCTTGCGACATTTCACTCCGCAGAGAAAATTGAAACATTTTTGTTTAAACAACGGAAATTGCTTTATAGAAGTGTTGATAACAGATTTCAGAATGAAATAATAATAGAACTACCAGATGTAGGTAAAGTATGTCAGTCAAAGCTGTTTCATAGGCACGATGTTCCATATTTTATTATCTATGCATTTATGTGTACGACTACAGGTGTTACACATGGCATGCTAAATCACGAAAGCTCGTAAGCTGGCACGCGCTTCATAGCGAAATCATACATTTCTTCGCTGTAAGAACGTTTTTGCTAAAACAATTTACATACTTACTTTACTTACATTAAAAAAAAAACAACATTCGGACTGTCATCAACTTTCGTTTGGAAGGTTTGAATCCAGATAGTGCTTAAATGTAAGTCCTTAAAAATATGAGCACGATATATATCAATAGGTTACATTGTAAGGCAGTGAGGGTAGTCGAGTATATCACGTTCCTCGAAAAAAGGTCAATTCAATTTCATAACCCACTATCGAATTTGCTCTGAATTCGTCAAATATCGTGATTGGTCAACCCGTATAGATTTAATCGTGGTCCTTTGTTGTAAGTCGGTAGCATTGTAGTGCAACTATGTGCCTTGTAAAATGAACCTTGAAATGAAGTGTAAAATGACCGCGAAAAAATCTGTCTCACAACTGAGGCCCTACTTGGATTCCACGATCGATTCGTGACAATTTACAGGTTCATTTTTTCTTAGGGAATACTGAATTTGTAACAGCTGACCAACATAAGTTGAACTCAAAAATTGTCACGAATTTTTATTTCTGTGGAGTCCAAGTAGGGTCTCTAGAGCTTGTTTACTTGAAAAGTTTTTAATCTCTTTCAGTTCTAAATAGTGTTATCAGGGAATATTATACTAGTGTAATATTAAATTAAAATTAGCGGTTTATTAGCAGGTAATAAAATCAGTTTACACCTAGTCATCTCATCAATTATAAGTTCAATTCAAATCAATCAAATACCTCGTAACTATAGTGGCTGCTTTTATATTCAAGATTACATGTTTAATGTAACTTGTTTTATAAGCATCCGGATGAAAGTAAATTCTTTCAATTTAATGCATATGCGTCCATCTTAACCATTTTATAATGAATAGTTCAATGTATCTTAGGAACTCAGCGTTACGTTTTCAAAGTTATGTAAAAATAATGTACCTAATCTCAAAAATGATTCATTTCGTTCGACATTCATTTTAAAGTTCTGTCGTAAGAAAATTTACGGCTTTGCGGCTTATGTAAATTGGCTTGACTATATCTATTCTGTGGGAAAAATCGACTACCTACATGAAGAATATAATATCTTATTTTGTTTATCGGGTATTTATAATATCTGATAATAAAACTCATCAGTCATCTGTTTACCCATAACACAAGCATTAAGTTACTTAACTTGGGATCTAGATACTTTTATATTTAAACGAATTTAAACGATTGTAAAAAGCCCCGTAATAAAACAATTTTGATCTAGTAAAGCCGTAATTGGCTGTAGAGCATGTAAAAGGTGTGACATCAAATTTAACAAAGTGTCCAGTCACGATGAAGTGCTAAGCAAATAAAAGTAAAACCAGCAGTCGCGTGAATGCAGTAGCATGCATATCGAGCACGCATTCACTTTCTATATCTATGCACGAATGTCGCCACTTTACATAATAATCATTACTTTTATAGATGACATGCTATTAAACTGTCTCATACACACTTGCTTATTTTTATCAAACTTTGAGAGCACACTACGTTTTTCTAACGAGCGTTTCTCGTGTTTACACTATATCACGTTCGTAGGCGAGGGTAGTGTGCACAGTCACAGTCTGTCACCTACATGTTGTTCGCCACGCGTTTTACGAGTATATCGAAACAAACGCACAGTGCTTTCTTGAAAAACTAGGTCAGAACTTGCTCTTAAGATAATGCCTGTGATTTCGGTTTCAGACAGAATTTTAGGTCATCATTTATCGGGAATGCTCAGTTGTTTACAAATATTAAAAAAACCATTTTATTAAAATAAATAGTTATTATAAAAATATAAATCTAATAATTACCTACTTCGAATTACTTGTTTTTTTTTTAAATATATTTTGTGTTTCTGTTTCTTAGAAGAAACCCTTTCTTTTGTATTATTTTGTTTTGTAACTACTTCATACTAAATTGCTTTATCTATCTTTTAATCTTATAAAAACTTACAAAGTAATATCAAAACAAAGGCTTCAAAGACAGTAGCTAACGTTCCGTTATCACCGCCATCGCGCCTGCGACGGAAAAAGGTTGTTATCTAAAAACGGAACGTAATAATTGCGCAACACAAAAACAGCCAGCCAAACCAGAAGACACTGGTCACTATGGTAAAGCAGAGCTTTAATTATAATGAAAGAGAAATTTACTCACCCATGGGTTCAATTGTACTAAAGTAATTTCAATTAGTAGTAACCATAACTGCATTGTGAAGAAAAAAAATAGTGCTATTATATTTACTTACTTTGTTTGCTTGAAACTTTTCTATAGTTTTTGTTTGAAGAAATGCAAATGCAAAATGTCCAAAAAAACACAGTATTATTGCATATTTTATTATAGGTATAATTGGTTTTTGGTTATTAATGTTATATAATAAATTACACATAAAGGTTACCCTACATGGCGTTGGTAACTATGATTATAAAATCATTATAATTTGACCTTTAAAAATACATAAAATTAAGTTGAAACAACTAGTGACCCAAACTCCGCTCCCACACAATAAATTTCTCGTCGAATTCTAAAATTGTTCTATTATTATTCTTCAACAATGACAAAGGCATATTTTAGAGTCTATGCACACGACGTTTTTCGATTAAACAGTCACTGCACTTTATATTCAAAAAGCTTTGAAGTCATAGTCTTATAAATAAAATGACGTGGAAAATGTGACCCTTTCAATAATAATCTTGTTTAGCGGCAATTTTGTAGCCATAGTTTCAGCTCTGTTTTATAAACTACTTAGTCAAAGAGGTTCACAATCTTCGTAAAGTGAATCACACAAGAATCTGTAGCGGATATACCGGCGAAAGTTGTGCTTCCATTAAGAGCCTTATTCAGTCAAGTTGATGAGTCAAACTTTAGCTGAGACTTTAGTAAAAATTGTCACAGAAATTTCACTTGTTTTACACATTAATTGAGTGCCGGTTTTGGTTTTGATGTGTTTTGGTTTTCGAACTTTTACGAGTTGTAGATATAGATATGCAGTACTTAATTGTAGGTTCAAACTATCATTATTTGTAGTCATTGTGTACGAAAATTTGTCTACACAGAAGCAAACAGCATAACATCAAAAGAATATGACAGCAAAAAAAGACGATGAAAAATGTGCGCACGCGTTGATGTCTTTTGTTTAGAGTAAATTTGCGCGTAGCACGGGCCATGCGCGAGCGCACTTGTGTTACTGATTAATTATAACACTGTTAACATTAGATGTTATAAAATATTTTTTAGGTATGTACCTAAAAATATTTTTGTGAAAAATAATTAATAAATCTTTGTTCTTAGTATTATTAGTCATCTGGTTTCCTCACAAGCATTAAATTACTTAAATTGGAACTAAACGACGTTGTGTGTAGTGTAATGTCCAAGAATGTTTATTTAATTATTATTTACATGTAGTAACATAAATGTGCTGTTATAATTAAGTCACCTCTTGCTACCAATCCTAAAATATTTATGGCAAATTATGTATTTATAGATACTAAAATGTAAAAAAAAACAACTGATATTGAGCCTGTTATATGAGTCACAGTGATTTACTTAGCTTTACTTTATAAAAGTAGAATGTCGTAAGGATAAGTTAACCTTCAAAGTACAAGTAGCAGTTATACAATTTATGCCAGCACTCAGCATTTGCTGCAGCAGCTCAATTCATCTCCATATTGAGAACTCGAATTCACTTCTGTTCTGACTGTCTTATGATGTCCGTCTCACGCTTGTTACGTAAATCAGAAAACATTCATATACTGTCTTAGTTCTTTAATTACTTATATCACCGTGTATACTCGTATGCGAGTACCCAGATATACCCTGTTATTCACAAAGATTTGTCAATTTAATAAGGGTTTAGGAATCTTCAGGTCTAAGTTTATTTCAATAACCGGCGAACTTAGTTCCAAAACTCTCAATCAATAGCTTAATTCCAAACTGTGCTCACTGAAGTGCTAAAGCTAATAATGCTGCAAGCTAATAATCCACTTTCTAAGTTGCATTCGCGTTTCAACTTGACCCACAAATACTGAATGAACGCTGAATTAACATTGACTGATATGCAATATTGAAATTCATGATTCACTTTTACATTTAATCTAATCTTCAATTAAATTCGTTGGTTCGTATAAGCAAGAAGTCAACTCTGATGACACAGATTTCATTTAATTAAATTAAATAATCAATGAACAAGTTGTTGAGAATACTTTTATTTAAATGACTAGCCGACCAGTAGATTTTCGCTAAGAGAACAAAATTGCTTTAGATTTTGACGAATCATTTAGATTCCCTAAGTAAGTAAGAAAGTCGGTCACGTCGTTGAAGATTACAGAAATAAATGCATAATACACAATTTCTGATTTATAATGTAATTTTCTAGCTGTCTTGATTTTTTACAAATTGGTCCAGTCGCTGCGTTATTTGCGTACCGCTAAATCAAACTTTCACGGATTGGGTTTAATTTAGAGTCTCATTATATTTATAATCTAAGTAAAAAAACGGATATGGGATACCAGTAATTAATCATGGAATCAAGATAATTAATATACTGTTGCTCATTAAAGACCACACCTTAGAAATCATTAAATGTTTCAGTCACTTCCTACGATTTTTCGCGCAGCAAACTATTCAAATTCATATTCAAATATCTTTATTGTGGACACAGTTTGCGACACAAATATAAATGGGTTTATAGTAGGTACAGCATCCAACAATCGGCGGTCTTATCGCACACGGCGATTTCTTCCAGACAACCGGAAACTAAAAGTAAGTAGAAATGCCAGACACCACGAAACGAAATTTAGCGCTTTGGATATTTACTAGCCCCGAACTAGTAATGATACTGTATCTCGGAGGCTCGCAATCACCCTCAAACGCAAACTTGTAGTAGTTCTTATAATATAAATTAGCATTTGCATGATGAGAAAAGTATTGCCTAATCTAGAAACTAATTAATGTTTATAAACCCTAAAACTACCTTTTTCTCTTACATCTGGTAGGTTTTGACCTGGAATACATAAGCATGGAAACGAATTAAACTTCTTTATCATCCTCGGATTGTAGAGGTGTTACCAACAACAATAAACAAAGTAAATCAATACAGTAGTCAGATCAACAACTATTAATCAACCGTAACCGAATCGTCCGTCATCGTAACTATTACGCTACGATAGCGAAAGTGTCATTGATATGTTAAAACGGTAAAATAAAGCAGCTGATACAAAAGAGTAAAGATATAACGTAGGTTTTATACTGTTGGTATGAACATTGGGAAGAAAAAGGTACGATGCTATGCTAGTAAATGGTAAGTAACTTATTATTTTTGTGAAACTTATTCAAAAATCTTAATAACAAGGGAAAATTTTGTTTACCAGCTGATATATTATTATATTATAGATCATAAGGTACCTGCGGCAAATAAGGGCCACTTAATTTCAATTCAAAATATTTTCAAAATCAGACGGATATGAATGAAAAACAGGACATTTTAAGAATGTTTACTTCATAAGCAGTCTGAAAAAGTATGATTTATTTGGTTTTAATTGAAATTTATCATCAATATTGAGGTTTTTCAAAACCCTTCCTTTGGTCCTTATTAGCCGACGGTAGTTTAATATGGGCCACTTAACAAAAACATTCATTTTGTCTTTTATCATTGTAAACTCTAGCTATACTATCTCTCGCAGACTTTTAGATTGATTTTCTAGTGAGTTACGCTTGACGATTTATTTAAATCACGGAAAAAAACAGTGATGGCCCTTATTAAACTAATGAAACGAAAAGTTTGAAAAAAAAGCATTAATTGACTAAATTTGTTCAAAATTATCATATTCTTGAAAAAGTTATTAGTTTCACTACATAAAACTCAAAAAAAAATCAAAAATAGCATAATATTTTCTTGAAAATTTTCTTGAATTGGTGGCTCTTATTAAACTTATGAAAGTTTACGTTTTGGAACTTTGCTCTATTATGTTTCCTCCAAGTTTCTAGGAGTCCTGTGAAGTATTATGTACTTATATTGGGCATACTCACTCAAACGCAAGATATACCTAATCTTTTGTGTTGTGTGTGTGTGAATGTGTGAAGTATGTGTGAAGGCCGGTTTCGATCCCACAAGCTTCAGAACTAAAGTCAAAGTAACAAAAAAAAATTATTTTCGTTCTTATTGTTCTTTTTGTTTTTTTTGTTCATTTTGTTCTTTTTGTTCTTTTTGTTCTTTTTGTTCTTTTTGTTCTTTTTGTTCTTTTTGTTCTTTTTGTTCTTTTTGTACTTTTTGTTCTTTTTGTTCTTTTTGTTCTTTTTGTTCTTTTTGTTCTTTTTGTTCTTTTTGTTCTTTTTGTTCTTTTTGTTTTTGTTCTTTTTGTTCGTTTTGTTATTTTTGTTATTTTTGTTATTTTTGTTCTTTTTGTTCTTTTTGTTCTTTTTGTTCTTCTTGTTCTTCTTGTTCTTTTTGTTCATCAGTCGTCAGTCGTCAGTCGTCAGTCGTCAGTCGTCAGTCGTCAGTCGTCAGTCGTCAGTCGTGTGTCGTCAGTCGTCAGTCGTCAGTCGTCAGTCGTCAGTCGTTAGTCACCAGTCACCTTGCCCTTTGCAACTGTTTTTGTGTACCAGTATTGCTAATAACCAGTCTTTGTCCTTCATTATTATCAATCGCTTCTAACTGAAATAGCAAAAAAAAGAAAGAAAATACATTCATATTTTAACCTCAGAACACCGCCATTGTGCTCATCCAGGGCCTCGTCGCAGCTTCTTCAGAAGATCACAGGTACGTGCATGCTTCCTTTCCTTAGGACTGCTGTGTTTTTCTTACCTGTGTTTTCCATTAGCAGCAGTCGAGCTATCCTTCCCCTAGGATCATTGCAAGTGTAAACCATTACCTATTACAGTCCACTATCAAACGATTATCTAAGAATAAAGAACCAGCCGCAAGGTGTTTTACCACCATATACACAATAAAAACAGATATAATAGAACACGACTTCGAAAGAAGACCTGAAAGCCTTGTAATTGACGGCCCTTACTACCCGCCTTGGGGGTGGCCCTTATTAGCCGCCTGCGTCAAGTTCGACAAAATTCACTGTAAAATCATGAAAAATTTATATTTATATTTAAACTTAACTTAATCAGGAAACATGATAAATTTATGTTATATTAATAACAGCAGATTAAAAAAAAAAAGTCTATGGTACTCACAATTAATCAGTTTTCGTGGAAATTTTTTTCTAGTAGAGTGATTTTTACAAACATCGTTTAAATAAATGTGTCTACTGACATGAAGGCGAATAGGAAGGCGATACCACCGCGGATATTAGCCTTCCTAATGGTCCTCTATAATGTAGGCTTGGTTTGAGTCTAATAATAATATTGGAAGTATGTTAAAATAGAAGTGGCCCTTATTACCCGCCGGCCCATATTTGACGCACCTACCCTAATATTGTAGTACTCCATCAGCGCAAATTCAAAATCTTAATAAACAATTGCAATACTTAGAATTTCAATATGCGTGATATGTGCACGTTTTGTTGGTCCCGGCGTTTAAAGTCGTTAAAACAAAAGTCTATAGGCGGCCTAAAAACTCCGTCATCAGATTTGGCCATTATGCTTATACGAACTTATTAACTAAGCAGTATATTTTCACTCTCGTGTTATGCTCTGGTTTAGAAAGTGAACTCCTTACTACGATTACCTACGGTTACATTAGATTGTATCTGGTTTTTGAATCTTAGCCGAATCACTTTTGACTGGCGTGAAGAAAGTACTTTTTAGAAATTCAAGACTGATCATAAATACATAAACTGCTGATTATGTTTATTTGAAGCAATTATGATCTGATTTATGTTTGAAATGTAAATTTGTAATTCATCTCTACTGCTTGAACGATTTTGATATTTTTAACACAGTTTGCATACACCGGTTGAGTAAGATTCACACCGAGATGGAAGCGAAGCGAAGTTTCGGTGTCATGTGATTTTAAACTTTATGAATATGACTATAATGCATAGTATTCAATCGCTTAGAAAAGTGCTATTGGCGCCTCTTACGGTCGCTCGTGGTCGCCTGCGTTTTTAAGTTTCTCAAGTGATATTATGTATTATGGTGATGAACATAAAGTTTAAATTAATACTACAAAAAAACTTTGCGGCGCTTGTCTTCCATCTCGGTGTGACTTGAGCCTTACATTATAATAAAGTCATAAGGTCACGTCTATTAGACGCGACAACTTCCTAACATTGTAATATTACATTATCAGCTAATTGTACCGTGTATTTAGCATACAAAGCGTCTGTATTGAGGTGTCAAACCTATCGTGAGGATCTCGCCTCCTGCCAAAATTGTTCCATAAGGTACAATACAATGTTTCGTTGATATAGCGAGGTCACTTTTAGGGAACCATTGTTTTACGATTTGATTCATTGAAAAACTAGCTGCGCCCTGCGGTTTCACCCGCGTAAGTCCCATTCCCGCGGGAATATCGGAATAAAAAGTAGCGTCGGGAAAAAAGAAACGTCGGGATAAATTTATAAAAAGGTTACGTGATAAATACCCGGTAATATAAATTAATAAAAAGTAGCCTATGTCACTCTCCATCTTTTCAACTATCACCACTTAAAATGGACCACTGTATGATGGTAGTCAGAGGCATGTCCAAATGCCTACACGTATGGAACATATACATTTTTCAGAGTTAGCATACATAACATAAAGAAAAAAGTAAAGAATTTAATATTTATGTCACAACTCGTGGGAAAATAGTACCTACCAAGAAGTATTTAAACTAAGTAGCTGAAAAGTCGATCTTTTGTTGACTTTGAACATCTTTCTCAGTATTTATACAAATAAAGAGCTTAAATTATAACAATACCGGTACCGGTATTCAATAGCTCAATTCATTGTTTGTTCCTTTCTTGTTCAAAGAACATCAGACACAGACACATTCTCTTAAAACTTGAACTTCAATTTCTAATACTTCTTTTATGAAACCACTGAAACGAGATACCCACTTCATTCTTTAAATGATTTCAATATTTTTGTTAACCAATTTATCTTTATGAAATAAATAATAATTTGTTATAAGTGGCTCTCTCTAGAGACGAAGTTTTTGCTTCCTAAAAAGCACCAATAGTCGAGCGCGGCCTGTCATTACTCTAGACTTTTAGGGGTTTATTCATAAAAACTTGACAATTTAATACAGGTTTTAAGAACGTTTTTTTTTGTCACCCATATGTCAACGAAAAGAGATAGCAACAGATTTAATATGCGTTTTAGCTAATACAGGTTTAATACAGGTTTTAGGTCGAATATGCATAATGAGGTTAACTTTTTAAAATTCCATACTCTAAAGTCTAAGCCACTTACTGCTATGAGTTACTGATAAAAATCTCTAAGTGAGAGGTTAATTAATATAATCTATTGTGTCCGATCGAGATAGGCACCAAGGTGAAGTCTGTAGGATGCCGATAATTCTATATTACAGTGTATTACAGTAATCGTTATTAATTTCATTGTACTCTTATCTTGTAAAGTAGCTGTAATTCGGCCAAGGCATAATGTACGGTTAGCAACAAAATTTGATACTTAGTACGAGTGTTACGAGTACACGTTAACTTATGGATACTAGCCCCAGAATTGGGAAGTTGCATTGTAACAGGCAATAAAGTCACCTAACTTATAAAGTCTGTACATTTTTAAGTGATCCTTGAGGTCCTACAGAAATAAACATAATTTTCTTTCTTTCTTTCTTTCAATACTGAAACGCTATTTAATGGAACTTATCTATGACATTTTTTAACGTTTGTATTTTTAAATCTGAATTCGTTAAGTGGGGTTGACACGTGTTTTCTTCTTTTGCTTTCTCTACTTGTTTCAACTACTCTTTCTAGGGTAATCTGACTGACATGACAAACATTATTACTAGTCCGGTAAAGTTACAAATGCCCTAATGTTAAGCTACCATAAAACTTTATCAAAGAAAATTTACATCGAAAAATCATTAGGCATTGTTTTTAAGCTTCAGGTAAAAGAAACTGTAAAGTATTACTACCAGTGGCTTTGAATAATTTCTCCAGTAACACACTACCCTATAAACCGGAAACCATTACTATTTTGCAATCAAATTCAAACGTTATGACGATCTCTGTGAATAAATAGCCAAATTTAATGAATTAATTGCACTTCCGCAGACAGTTTTCTTAGTCAATGACCATTTTATTAAAAATATTCAAATTTTATTTACGCTTAGTTGTGCGGGAGTAAGCAGACCATTTTATTTATTCTACAGTTATATAATAGTTTACAGTCTAATTAAGATATTACATTTTATTATCTTAATGACTCTGAATATCTTTGTACAACTAAACAATGTGTATAACGGAACCCTTTTTGCATCGCAGAATTGACCTACTGTCATTATCTTCTTTAACCGTATTTATAGAATCGTTCCTTGAAACTGAATAGAAACCTATGGTATCTGAATTCTGTTTATAATATAACATTTGAGCAATAAAATAATTATTCTGTTTTAATTATTTACTTATTTAATTTAATTAGTTAGACCTTAGGTGAACTACCAGTAGTAGGTACCTAGTACCTACCAAGCACAGGACGCACACTGCTTTCGGTCTCATCGGTTAATTTGCATGAGAGATTAATTTATACACCAAATACTTACTTGTAAATTGTGTTAAGAATGTCAGCACCAGACGTCTCAAACCCTATTATTTTAATTTCTCCAGCTTCATTGCCACAAAACTGGTAATTTAAACGACGTCGTGTAGTATAATTACGTGACTAGTAAGACGTCATCGACCGGATGTCGGGAAGTTGTATTTAATTTAAAATCACTTTTACATTGCAGTAAAAGCCTATCTATGGTTCTGCAGGAAGTTTGTTTTGTTTGTGTTTTACCTTACGAAATGGTTAAGGTTTAAGAAGGGCATTGTTTAGGACGGTAGGTACTCTATTCAAGCTTTATTTTAATGCAACCTCTTCAGGTTTAAAAATGAAAGAAAGGCTTTAGGAGGCACTTCTAAGGGAATGGGAAATCCCACCCAGGCATTTCAGGGGCCCCGCACAATTCTGAATACAAGTGATGTAAGATCACAAAGGAAGTTGTTGAGTGTACACCCAGCTTTACTTGGTCATCGCGTGTCAGCCCTATCACGATAGCTCGAACAATTGACAGCCCAATAACCCACAACAGGAATTAGCATACGACATTCTTCCAATTACTTTTTTTTCGACCGTGACATTATTGCTACCGTCATTGTATTCCAACAATAAAATGTCAATTGTCCAATTAGCACATCCGTGTAAAGATCGAACCCATTGATGACATTTGAATATTGTTCTAATCTTATTATTAAAAAACAAAGTTTTCCCTCTAAGCATTCTTGAGAAATGGTCCTTATTTCTGTTCTGAGAAGAGTCTTTTGTAGTCTCCTGAAACCGGACCAACTAGTATAAAAATACTGCCTAATAATAGAATGAAGCTTGACCTACCCTTGTCTACTTGTCCAAAGGAAAATGTCAACACTATTTCAAATCGCATTAGATGTGTAATTTTAGATACCATTTTTTTTCTTTTGATATAGTTTGCAAAGTTTACTTTGCAAACTATGTCAATAACTAAATTATTTAGTGATGAGCAACATACACACATTATAAAATTTTATGTAGTTACAAGCAAAGCATTTTTATGCATGTTATGATACGTTACCAGAAAAGAAAGGCACGAATGTATATTTCACAATAAAATAAATAAATAAATATTCTTGGACATTTCACCATACAGTGCCATCTAGTCCCAAGCTAACAATCTTCATGTGTGGTATAAGTACTTTTATTCCTGTATTCGCAATAACTAACCGTCTGAACAATTCTGTCGCATTAACTCAATTTCATATGAAAGTCTATTGTCTTTCAGTGCGTTCTTACTTCTTGTCGTCCAAAAGTAGGCTGTAGCAAAAAGTCGAAGCGTTTCGACCGAGACGCCATTTACGTATCTAGGAGGCTGTGTTGACAATAGAAGTAGGTTACCACTTACCAGTGCTGTTTTTTGGTTAACGTGATAGAGAAAAGTTAATAGGATGAGTTTTGTTAAATAAAGAGGGCATAGGATTATTTTCTTCATACTTACCCGTACTTAAAAAGTTCAGATACTTTTTGTTCCCAGTGGACCACACGACTTGTTTCTTTTAAATTTTGTGCGTCAGCTCTAAGGGCCTAAGAATATTTTATTTGTATTTATTCTAAAAACGAAACAGTGATACAATACTCTTAACTGTGTAAGTACATAACAAAAATATTAATAAAAATATATACGACTCATATGCTTGTCTTCAAACAAATGAGCTGTAAGTAAGTATGTAGGTACTAATTACATTGCGTGTGTATTAATTGATTTGTTGTGAGTGATTCTTCTTCTCTGAAAACTCTTATTTGGATAGATATTTTGTATTTTGATAATTAAGTTAGTAATTAAAACACGTCGTATTTTGTTACTTAAGCCTTTCCGATAGTTTCAGTGTACTTTGACTGAAAACATCAACGCAACCAGTTTTCCATGTAAATGCAATTCCGAAGCGTACAGACCGAAACGGTATTTCTGGGACATAACACATTATTATCGTTCCGAATTTTGCAACTTGTTACGTAACTGATTAATTGTAATACTTTGTGCGCGTGCGGTTTTGCGCACGGAAACTTGGATATGGTCTTGTTTATTGTTGGTGTGGAATCAGTTCAAAACATCAATATAAGTCTACCAGGCAATTAATTAGAACGCTGATATTACAATCTGTTTAAACTTGGGGCAGATTTTTAGTCATTACATTAGCATAATGGAAAATTACTCAGCTTAAAACATTGTCGATTTAGATACCGACAATGTTTCGATTCTTCTGAGAAATGTCTAGGACTTTAACAGTAATTTCTCATTGTTTTCAAATATTCACATTTAAATGCAAATATTTGACTCAACAACGAAATCCACATAAAAGCTCAGAGCAGGTGGAAAATAAAACAAAGACAATAAATTGCCTAAAATTTTTGTTGGTTGAGCGTTGAATTTGGGTATGATTTTGACAGATACTGGGAAGTAATGGTTTTTTTTATATGATTAACGACTGTTAGTACTTAATATAAAAACACCTTTATAAATAACCCCATTATGCATATTCGACCTAAAACCTGTATTAAACCTGTATTAGCTAAAACGCATATTAAATCTGTTGCTATCTCTTTTCGTTGACATATGGGTGACAAGAAAAAAACGTTCTTAAAACCTGTATTAAATTGTCAAGTTTTTATGAATAAGACCCTAAGTTTACATACGTACATTAAATATGTATAAAATAACATCTCTTTCCCATGGGTTTGTTACGCCTCCACACTGAAGTTAAGTTAGACGGACATTTGGTTTGTAGTATATTTAACATTCTGGATTAACACATAGGCTACTTTTAATCTCAGTATCAGTATTGCTACGGGAACGGAAACTATTCACCGCGGGTAGCACTACTATGGGCTAGAGCTAGTAAAACATTTAAAACTATCATGGTTTTGAACTTATAAATCACGAATCATGGTAAATATCCCGTTTAAAGTGTTTACAATGCAGCTAGTAATATTATAAACCCTATTTTATAAATAGATTCATGATATTAAACTTGATTTCCTATGGTAGCTTCCATACCCAGTCAAACAAGCAGGTAATCGCATTACAGCTCTGACGAGAACGAAAGCAAATATCTAAAGGAGTGAAAGTAAACACCAATTACGTCCACGTTACATTTATTGGAACACTGTCGCTGGCTTTGAATGTTACTTAGACAAAATGGTAATGATTGATTTAAACTTATTATTGTAGGTAAGTAGGTACATATTTCTTTGATTTCAAAAACTAAAATGTCATAATATTTAAATGAACCAGTCTGAGATCCTTTGTACAATTATTTATCATCTTTGATTTTTTTTCAATGAAAGTAAATGAAATTTAAAAATATTTCGCTATAAAACTTTATACTATCATGATTTCGGACATTTGAAACACTAAACACCGGAAATTTACCATGATCTCTCGAGCTATGGTCTAGTAGCACCTACATTTTCGATACTTTATATAGGTACTTCTATACTAGTAGTTTCATTAGTACACCCGTGCGAAGCCGGGACGTGCTGCTAGTAAAATTATAAATTGAGAATATTGCTCCCAAGAGGTAAATTTGGATTATTTCGTAGGTAATTCTTGATAAAGTGGTCTTTAACGAAATTCGCTTATTTAATTATTCGCAAGACGTTTGTCTAAGCTAATAGGTTTGAGGTGATTAAATCGGAAGGAGTGGTGCGTCCGTTACACTTCATTTGGACTGGTTTTGGCAGGTGGAAACATCAGACCAGAGTTTAATTTACTGCTTTCTTTAGAGACTTAAAATGTTATAAGAAAGCTGCGATGAATAAAATATTAAAATACGCAATGTTTCTAAAAGTGCTTCAAAAGAGTGTGATACTGTTTCTATACTGGTCTTAGACCCTTCTTATGATAGGTACTGGTCCTTAGACCCTCCAAAAACGTGGCTTAATTTTACTTGTTTCTGAGCTATATATAAGTACCAAGTTTCGTTCAGATATTTCCACTATCTGATACGAATTTACTCTAACAGGCTATAAAGAAAGTGTGTCGGTTGCGCACCCTGCAAAGGACACAAGCATGAAGATGTACATGATATAGATATACGGAAAGTGTACAGGCATGCCGAACAATTAACACAATCAGATTGCTAAACTGGCCGCTCCACATAGCATCTAGGCAGGTGGAAAGCAAGTTGCGACAAACTGTTCCCGGTCAATAGCTATCGAGAAATGTGTAACTTTACATTTAGTACCTTAGTTTAATGTTATTGTTCGAGTAAAGATTTGATGGACCTGCTGGTCGGTTCTCGACGACTTTCAAAAAATGACGCGGTAGGAGATTGCACGTTATCTAGCTTTTGTTTTCTGAAATGCATAGCATTTTTCAAAATAACCACGCCGTGACGTGCCACAATAAGACATTATTTGGAGAATAAGGCCGCTGTTATAAAATAGTAATGTAAAATGTGCGTGTGTTGGTAGGTATTATTATTCGAAACGCAATTTGTACAAAAAAATTGCGTTATGCGTTTTGTTTTGTTTAGACAACGACGAGGTGGCAGACCCAAAAAAAGATGGCGTGACGACCAGGAAGATTTTGACTTTAAATGACCAGAAATAGGAATGAACCGGGATACGTGATAGGAGAAAGGGGAGACCTTTGCCCAGCAGTTAGGACAGCGTGGGTTAAATGAAAAAAAAACGTATGGGTTTGCGTTAACAAGTTTTTGTTTACCATTTTGTTTATTTTTTCAAAGCATGATTTTCTTGTCATTCTTATTTTGAAGATTTAGTATAGGATTATTTTATCTGTGGTTGTACTTAATACGGTAATGGAAAACTGAAAATACTTTTAACCAGATGAACAAATAAATCAGCGTCTGTGGTAAAAGTCTGTGATCAGTAATTAATTACCCTCTGGGAGCTTAATTAACAAAAATATCAAGCACTTCTGTTAAAATTTTATGGCATTTTTATGGCAAGATTTATGTGATTTGTTTTATAGAAAGTACTATGACAGATAATGAGAAAAGTTTAATGGATTTGTTGTAGTTACCCACCCGTACGAAATGAACCTAAATAAACCATGGAGCTTCATTTATTTAGAGCACCTACTCTACATATCAAAATGATCTAATTTTTTTGACAAAAAAATGCAATGATTTTTGATCCGAACTCTGTTTGGAGACATACATTTCATCCATTTTCATTTTCATCCCATAACGGGAGCCTTCGAATTGTAAGTCGAGGCTCAATCCCACTACCAATACGGGCCTTAATACGTTATGAAATAACCGACAGGAACTGGTAGCATAATATGTTGTCTCTTTAAATATTTTCGCTATGAAAACAAAGAAACAATATTAATTTATGACTAAGAATTAACTCTCAAGTTTATGATCAGCGCAAGAAAGTGATCGTTTGGTTTCTATACTAAGTAATAGTTAATCTGTGGTTTTGTATCGAGAAAGTGATGTGACTTGACGGATTTATTGGAATATCAATATGCAAAACCTTTGAAAGTGACAGACTGACCATTATACTTTTAACTAGTAATTTGAACACAACTTTTCCTTTAGCCGACAAAAAAGCAGGAGGTTCTCAATATGAATGTATTTTTTTATTTATTTGTATCTCAGAACTTTTGTTAGATGTTTGTTACATTAGAACTTTGAACAGGGTAAACCGATTTTGATGATTCTTTTGTGTTTGAAGGCAGGTGCTTCCCGTGTAGTCCCATACAATTAAGGGTCTTTTGAGGATCTTCAGGGTTATCAACAAAACCACATAAAACAAAAAGAATTTACAAACAAAACATTAATCAATCAATAACCAATCTAATCGTAGGTACCTACAGTAACGAGAATTTTTAAAATTGAGAATGTTTCTAAAACTCCACGTCGAAACTTTCAAAACTATCGTGAGTTGTACTAGACATTATAATGAATTGAACGGGAATTACTTACGTAAAAAAACGCCCGCGACCTGCGTCCCGTGCCGACGAGCGATACCTAGCCCGCAGTGTGAAACGCGCCCGCGAGGAGTGAGCATACTCATACCCAGATGAAGATTCTCCGGAAGAATCGAAACATTGTCGGTATCTAAATCGACAATATTTTTACGTGAGTAATTCCCGTTCAATTCATTATAATGTCCACGTCGAAATACTGAGAAAAGAACCTGTAAACAAAGCCGCGAGAAAACCCAATGGTTATCTTATATTGTGTACGTTGGTTTACGCACATGTGTCGGTAAATAAGGGGAGACTTGTGATTTCATTAGTCTGTGTCGTATGTCCCGTAATATTTTCCTTTAGCCAAATTGTACAAACTCCTACGCGTCAAGACAATTATTTATATGTATACTTATTATATTACTTCTGTAAATGTTGTACGAATATTGGATGTATAGAGGAAGTAAAATAGTTATAAGATAATGAGTAGCTCAAGTAATACCTAGCTGTGCCACGCAGAGACACTAAATGTTTTATCGTTTCTTAGTCAAGATTTTGTTTGAAAAATCTTTGATTAATCTTATTTATAGAACTTTAAACGTATCCAAGTGTAATAAAAACTAACTTTTTTGTACGAAAAATATGTGATTCAAAACATTTAAAGACCATCTCATCTCATTCTAACGTCAGCGCCTTAGCTTACGTCGAAAGCAGTTCATTATGGCGACGTACAGCCGCTGGGTGGAGCTTACCACCTAAAATATAAGTTTGTGTGAGTAGGTATGACAGTTAATTATTTTCAATTTAATTTTAATTTTTGTTAGTTTTATCTGTATCTTTTTTTTGTAAATTATTAATGTAATATGGACCATGTGTCTGAAATAAACGATTTTATTATTATTATTATTATTATTATTATAGAACCTAATCTGAATCGCTTTTAACGGTCACAGTAAGCCTACAGTAGCAGGTGACTACCAACCTCCACTATGACCAATAGGCAGAAAGTCGGTGCTCATAATGTTAAAGATTCAAATAAATATAATCAAATACATTATTTTAATAATGTTTGTCTGTTTGTTACAGTGCATGAGGATGCGAGCCGGTGTGCTTTGGAGCGCAGCGGCGCTGGCGCTTCTAGCGGTCTCCAGCGCGCAGCGGAGCCCACAGGTAAGTCTTCAACTTTTTACTGATTCGAAAGAAAGAAATAAAAATGTGTTTATTTCTGTAGGACTTCAAGGATCACTTAACATGTACAGTCTTGTTAGCTAGATGATTTAACCGTCTAGAAGTTTCTCAAACACTTCGCATCAGCAGTGTTGAAATTTCCGGTTTTCCCTCCTCTTTGGTGTTCCCTGTCTCTCCCCAGGGAAAATAGAGTTACAATAGTATAAAGTAAGTACATAGTACAGTATATTATGGTACAGCATATAGATAGTATAGATATAGATAGTATAGATAAGAAGCGAATGCAGAACTCTAACGTAATATATGAGTGATGGCTATAAACCTATAAGAATACGTCTCAAATCGCAGGAGTACTTTCACATTGGTATATCGTTTCATAACCTAGGTATCGAACTAGGTATCAAAAGGTCACCTATGCAGACTCGGAGGCAAATTCATATTTTTCGCTTTACAAATACCTACTTCAAAGTTGCAAAGAAACGTGACTCTTTCATAAAATAAACTCGAGATTTTTCACACTTTTCATATTCAATTCTGTATTCTATTTTCCCTGGTCGTGTTATTTCGAATATGAATATTGCGATACAGTAACAAAGAGATTTTTCCTTCGTTTTTTATGTGAGGAAAAGAGTATTGGCGGCGATGTGCTTGCAATCTGCCAATATAACTTAAAAACATTCGATACAAAACCACAGCTGGCAAGCGAGACCAAGCTGTCGAACCAAGAGATCGGATATCTGCAAAACACTTTATCAACTTTACCACTTTGTAATAAGGGTTATAGTAACTTAAAGTTTTCAACAGCCTGAACCACATTGCCAACCTTGGTAGTTGACCGAGCTGTCACTAAGTAGTTTCACAATAAGCCGTTTTGCGAATTAATATGGTAATATAACAATCTTATTGTGCAGTTTATAAGACGATTAACCTCAGGGGATTTTGTGTGACTGTCGAACTGTCTTATTTTATGTAATCATTCAGTAGAATTATTAGAGCTATGTGATTTTAATCGCGACTTACGACGACCACAATACTGTATGAACTAGGTCTCTTTTTAGTAATTCTAAATTATTATTGTTATGGTCGGACTTGCCAAATTACATATTATGGTCATACCTCTGTCTGTTTTAGTAATATTCAAAGGATACAATCTTTCTTCTTTGATTATTTTCATTAAGTAAGGCAGACAGACATAATTTGTTCCTATTGAGAAAATAAATAGGCGCAGCTTTTTCCTGTGCTTATTGGATTTTCTGTAATTATTTTACAAGTTATTTAAATCAAAATCGCTTATTCAATATTAAATATCTTGAACGAGAAAATTAATTTATGAGATTGAGCCAATTTTCTTTTGTGCACTGAGTTACGAAATCTTATTATGCTCTGAATGGTAATATAAAATTGTTTCCGTCCACCGTTTTACTTTTGTAGAGCACTTGTATACATTTTATAATAATATAATAATAAATAAACTCGTTACAATGTATGTGTTATGAACCAAATAACCAAATAGAGATTCGCATAATTCGGTTTATTGAATTAGTCAGTAGAAGTCAATGGCTTGCGTATTGATGCCAAATATATAGAAACGCCGCATATCAACGATCGTAGCATTAGTTTATTTAAAAACTTAATTTATTTTAAAACGGACACTATTAGTAACATTTGAGTTACAATAGTCACGTCGCTGTCACTTTCGTGCAAAATACCAAGTTGTGCACTGTTTGTTTTCTGACTTTAGCTAATCTCACTCGCCTTGCCGCAACTGGTTTAAGCCACGTAATCTAGACAAATCATTTAAGTTGCACTTGCGACTATGTTAGTAAACTTGCTTATTAGTTTGTTGTAGGTATTTATGACCCATTTTCTAAAAAGATTACCTACTGTAATAATTTAGAGATCTCTAAAATTCAATATAGGTACGTGATACAATTCCTTATATTGTTTCTTGCCGCCAAAAAACCATTAAGTGTTATGTCGTTTGTGAGTTATTATTTAGTATATAAGTTTGTAATTTTAATACTGTTCGTCCGGCAAATTATTTTGCAACAACCTGCCATCTTTGTATTCAACAATTGACACATTAAATAACGTTGAACTTACTCGAAAACAGTAGATAATTACGCACGGTTAGAGCCCATATTTAACTAAATATAAAAGTTTTTTCATTAAATCCCCTAATCCAATTGTAAGTGTAGTGAACCCTCGATTAACGGCTAGGGAACAACGTCATGTCACGACATTATTACATTCCATTGTGGATTGTGAATATCAGTTTTATTATTAACACCATGTTCACAAATACTTAACGGTCGGTTAAAATAGATAGGTACAGATTTTTTTTTAAATTTAAACGACTCTTTTTTCGTGAGATGAGAGCAATTTCCTGCACTTTCCGGATGCACTGTTTATAATAATAGATATACTCCGAAATCTTATTAGATTTTCAAGAATTTTCTATAGGATGACTAAAAATACTCTTTTTCAACAAAAAAATAATAATTAGAATCGGTTCATAATGACGAAGTAACATAAAAAGTAAAAAAATATCCGATTGAATTGAGAAACTCCTTGAAATATTAAAAAAACTATTAATTTTATAAATAAATAGATTTTTAAGATTCATCATTGGATCGGCTCGTTATAAAACGAAAGTTCTACTGATGCAATAATAGGTAACCGATTACTTCGCACTTACAACCGTTGAAATTGTAAATTAATTTTAATGCTTTACAGAGTAGTTATTACTGTTTTAAGTCCCTTTATTAAACCGTAATATTTATTTGAAATATTATTCGATGTTTACATAGTATTGTTATTCGAACTAGATTCTAATAAATATTCGTCTAAGTGATTACCTCAACGTGTCTTAAATGTGACTGAAGATCATTCATTTTTTATTTTTTTTGGTCTTATATAGGTATACAAGTATACTACTTAATTTACGACCCGACGTTTCAGCTAGTAACATAGCTGTTATACAATAGCTATTGTAACGTATAGATAAGTATATCTCTGATCATAATGCACCATTATAATATCACTTTATAATTGTAAGTGCAGCGCCCGAGATGACCGGTGCATACATAGATCAGCCACCTCGCTTTCTCGGCCACTCATCTTTAATAGCAGTAATATCTCATAATTCACTCGCATTATCTCAGCGAGCGAAGCGAGCAGGTATTTGTTTTGACACGCAACCTGTTGATTATTTTGCAACTCGTTTACACATGCTTGTTTGTACAATATATTGTGTTAGTATAAACAATGTTATCTATTTAAATTGTATACTAAGGCACAATGTTTTGATTTCATTATATGAACTGAAATTCAGTATTTTAGAAACCAAAATTCATTGACGACTCACTCACTATGATTAGCCCTACAATTTTTATTGTCAGTCATTCAACTCAATTCTGTATTTTAGTTATATATCATGTTTCTTTGTGTTTTTCATCTGTGCGTGTGCATGGACCTTATGATTTACCTCGAGAAAGTACAAATGTTTGTAAAATTATGATTAACTGCGGCTTACAATGGTAGAGCTGAAAGTGAAGGTTCTAAATCGTACAGACCTGGTAAAACTCGGTTCATCTGTTAACAAATTCAATAACCTATGTTATATAACTTCGTTTACTGTTTTTATATTAAACTTAGAGGAACATTGAAGTTGACAATGGATAAAAGGTTTTGTCCTGCAATGGGACGACACATAACGTCTGGCAGTGGTTTGGATCAGTTGAGCTACCTATAGACCGTTTGCATCAGTCCTTAGATGGCTCAACTGGTTCTATTTGTATTTTGTACAGTTATGTAAATATGTAAGTATTAGTTTCGTTTCTGTAAATAAATACTTGTTGATGGAAAGGAAAAAAAAAAAGTAGTAAGTAATTGCTTATGGCTCTTTGAATTACTCAGAATCTTTACACCTAAGCAAACCAATTACATCAAACGTCTAGACGTTTGGCAATTAGAAGTATCTATATTCTAATTACCAATGCCATATGAAAATAATAAGGGATGATTTATATTGAACCAGTCCGTGTCTCGGCTGTATAGTAATGGGTATGTACGACACGTACGTTTCGGACCTACTACACAGTACTTTGTAAGTACTACATAATTTCGAGCATGTATAATATAGTTCTGAGACCCAATTCCAAAATAATAGATTATGCACGTTCTGCACTTTCGATAATAGCCAGCGATTGGATTCTTATTTCGTGACATTAAACATTAAGATGAGTCTACATTGCACACGCTTATTTTGGTTTAATCTCACGGAATATATTTTGTAATCTATTTTGTATTTTGTTTTGAGCAACAGATTTCTGAAATCATCGGACATTGTCCTTTACGGACAATATCCTCCTTTTCAAAATGTATAAAAAATCACCTACTCAGAACCAAAATGGTGTTCAGCCAAAATCCACGTCATAGATATATCGACCAAGCTTAAAGCCGATCAAGAAGACCTTAAAAAAAAAGGTAAACGTATCAAAATACTTACACAAAATCGTAATACTTACGCCTCTTGCCTCCTGCGGTCTCATTATATTTTTTATACAAGCATACTTTGGACCTGGTTCTTCTCCAAAAATGTGTAAAATCGTGTCCAAATGATCGCAGCTTTATACCTAGGAGCCGTGGCACAGCAATTTGATATTAGCATCTACTATCAAGGCAATATGTAATTTTGCTAAACTTGATGTTATATCATTTTGTAAACGATCACTTATTTCGTCACTCTTCGGATGATCCTAATAGATGTTGCGAGAGCTGAGAGCTTTTCAATCTTTAAAAATAGTACTTCGAGTTTATTTAGATTCACTTGGACAACATAACTTAATTTCCTACCCTTCTATTGAAAGAAATTTGAAAAATCAGTCTGGCAAAGATTTGTTTATAAACATAATAAGTACGTAAAGTAATTTCGTGGTCAACTCTAGTAAAAGAATCATGATAGTAATTGGACAGGTTTTCTTTTTAACCTGTCCCACTACGAGGCAAAGGAAAGATTTTGAAAGAAACGATACTACGAGTAGTCAGATCATGAAAAATAAGCAATGTCAACCCATAATTATATATGAAAAGTACGTAAAGCAAGGTTTTCAGTACCTACGTAAGTTTAATGATTTGTGCATTTGATATACCTTCCCATCCAACATCATGGAGAACAATCATGTCAGTCAGTGAGTCAGTGAGTGCTCGCTGTACTATCATCTCGAAATTACGTAACATATTTACCTATAACCGTTCACCTGCTTAGTTAAAATCGTAAACCAGATTTATGGTGATATTGTGACACCATTTATTGCTCTTTTAACACGCGCTTCGAAATCTTCTACCTATAACATTATCCAATATGTTATGAAACATTTTATAGGAAGAATTTGCTGTATCATAAGATTACATGGAATATACATCAAAGAAGAAATTTTAATTTAATGTGTCTTTGATGTCCTTAATAAATAACGTTCAGTAAACATTTAGTAGCTAAAAGGTCGATGCTGTTTATTATCTTTGATAAAAAAGCATTAAATTTATGATACGCGAATTAATAGTCGTAGAAATTATAATGAGTATAACGGGAATTACTCACGTTCAAATATAACGTTTGAACGTGAGTAATTCCCGTTATACTCATTATAATGTCTAGTACAACTCACGATAGTTTTGAAAGGAGTCGTAGAAATATTATAAATAGTCTTAAACATGTTTTCGGCTGGACAACGGCAGCATTTTCATGTGGCTTAAACACTTTGGATGCGTTTTCGCAAGAAATAAGACATACAATACATATCGATCCTCACTTAAATTAGGTACAAAACGCGGAGTATGCTGTACTCTAACCAAAATATTTTTTACAATTGCTTTCGCAATAGAAACATAAAAAATATAGTAATTCGCATTTTTGAATATGATTAATTATGTGATCATCAGTTAGCGATGACTGGAAGAGACTCAAAAGAGTCATTGGGTCATTTGGCTGCAGGCTTAGTTCACTCAATTTATTCAAATAATGAAGCCAAAAGGTAGAATGTCTAAAAACTACAGCTGGTCATTGATAAAAGTGATAGTTAGTTGAAGTTTAGCAACGTTCAGAGACACCTAAAATGGGTGACCACAGGTGGTATAAACAGCTGAGCGCTTTCGTGCTTCGGAGAGCACGTCAAACTGTCGATCCTGGCTTTTAAAGCCTAAATCTATGTCACTAGAATTTAAATATCCTTGGACATTCCACACAGCGTCATCTAGTCCCAAGCTAAGCAACTTAATTATATATCTTTATCTTTATCTTAATTCCCCAGTTGCTCATACGAACTTTCTTTTGTTCTAAAATTCGGTCAGGAACTTAAAGATAGCACCCCGTGTCACAAGCACTATAAGGTCACGGTAACTGTCACACGGGACAATAGGCGCTATTACACCCGCAGGTTGAACGATTCAGCCTTGAAGAAGCGTGGGAAATACACAAGGAAATTCAAGTAGTACGTGCTTTACGAGTAATTAATACAAAGTATTCGTGTAAAAAGTACCTACAATGTAACATTAGTGAGTATTGTTTGGAACTTTTTTGCTTGACAAATTGTGTGTAATCAATGTAATGCTGTGTTGAAGGGCTCGTTGTTTGTAATGATCACGGGTTTGAGTCTGAGGTCATGGAAACCTTTAATTCAAAAGGACACGAAAATTTTAAAGGGATGGTGAATTTAAGTTTTCTAAAATGTACGATAAAAGTAAGTAAAAGAACGATAAAATGTACCCATAGAAAATTAAAAAACAAAAAAGAGTTTTGGGTTTCTTAAAATAAAGTTCTCTCAGAAACATACTCACAAAAGGTGACCCATTTTTTATTAGGAACATAATATGAAAAAAATATATTACAACATCGGTATTTAAACAAAACTATTGTTATCTTTTGCATCACTTCAAATTTAAAGTACTTACTTGTTTGTGTAGAATTAAATTACCGGAAGGTTGATTGAATTAAATACTGGGCCAGTTTACGATAAATTAGTCATTCGTGTTATATCACTTCGTCGTGTCGAAATCGATATTCTGAGTCGAAACTCGATTAAGCTCGAGTCACTCGGCCGATTTACTGGACCACAAAAGGTATATTGACTGCATGCCAAACAAAATGGTCTACTCTGCAAATCAAAAAACTGAATTTGGATGAATGACCAACATTAGCTGACCTGCGATGATTGTCATGATGCATCGTTTTCGGTTTAGTAAAGGAGCTGGATTAACATTTTCCCAAAGCGTCACTTACTCAAAACGGAAATTTCATAGTTAATTAAATACTTATAATAAAGCTAGCACATGCCTACATTTAGTAGTATTCCATTCATGCCTTCATGCATTGCAAAGATAATCTCCCAATGGTTTAATAATTGAATCGGCAAGCAAGGCTGTGTTCGTTTTAGTAAAGTTACTACCATTACTAGCTGTAACCTTACACTTCTACTTTTTGTTTTATTGTACTTAACTGTCTGTGTCAATGTTAGACATTTGACACTAATTACAGTTTTCATAGTTTGTTTATTAGCCAACTCGATAAGCATTTTTTGTTGCCTTCAAATGCTGTATCTAATTTTTATAATACTATGTAACTTAACGACTTTGCCACCATTATTTTGACTTGTTTAAAAACACCAGCTAAAAAAAAAAGCATATTCTAAGCTTTGAAGGCCATATCCACAGGAAAGGCAATGGTCAATGCGTGTGGGGTTAAACCGCAGTTCCATTCGCTAAATCACATAGAATGCAACTACCAACCTCAATGCATTTGGAAATCTCTAACAGTCGTCTTACCACTGCTGATGATGGTCAAAACAAATACCTACTGAACTTATCTTTGTCTACAAACTTAGTACCACATAAACTATCAAATTTCCGTTAGCAAATGTCTTTATAAACGATGTTGTCACTAGCATTGCTTAATGTTTGCTTTCTAATTGACCGTGACACGAGCATAGGTCACTGAACACTGTATTCATGAGTTAATTGTTTATGGTGCCATAGTTTATAATTATCATGTTTATACTGTCAGCTTTTACCTTGGATAATTCGAGTTCTTCAGTTTAGTCTTTCTTGGTGATGATTATTTAGTTTTAAGTGCTTGTACTACAAGTTAAGTAAGATTTAAGCTGTATTTACTTTTGGAAAAAAAGCTCGGACAGCAAAGTTTGACACTACACACATCAACAAAGTCTAGGGATATTGTACATTTCATCCAATATCTAAAAATCTATGAGGAATTTTTATAAACAGTAAATGGAAAAATGGTAGGTCATTTCAAGGTCTTTGATAATAAAATAAAACATACCGTGATTCTTTTGTTTTTAATATTAATAATGTTATTTTTTTAACGCCATAGCAAATTACTATGATAAAAAAACTTAATTTCTTACAGTTTTGTTATTAAATTTAAAATCTTATATTAAGTAATTAGTGTTGAAACCTCTTACATTAATTACACATCGATATTTTTGGTTGATACTTAAAATTAAATTGCCATTTCTTGTTGCGGTGAGCGGCCGACACCAGTCGCGCGGTATGGACATTAGCATTACCGTGTTTGAGTAAAAGTTCTTAACCCATTTGGATTCTGTGAGGGACCACGACAGACTCTAGTACCTCCTCGTGGTATTTTAGTGCAGTCATGTTGCCTTGGATCCAAACGAGCTGGGTTCGTGCGCCAAGACGAATTTCTGCCCAAAGCGTGATTGTTCCGCCTTGGTATGGGGGACCTCTTGAGGGTGCTGCAGGCGACTAACTCTTCCTAGAGTTTGGCAAATGCGTGTTCTTCTTGAATCCGGTTGAAAATTAAACCGGAACTCATCGATGAACAGTACCAAAGACCAATGTTCGTCACTCGATGTTAAATGCTACCTAGCTCGCAAAAGCAGCCGATCGCGATTGCCACGTCGCAACGCTGTAACATGCAACGGTCTTCGAACATGAAGACCAACTTCATGCGACCTCATTTGCACGGTTTGGACGCTTACCAGCAGCTGGGGGTCCCCCTAGAGCCTTTTTACTAGTTACACCGCTGTAAAATTCAGTGGTCTTCTAGCGGTCATTTGGAAAAATCAATCCTGTCTCTGCGTAGTAACACCGAATCTAACCTTGGGCAGTTTTACTACATCCCTATTACTAAGATAACGTGATCACAATCCTGTTATCACGTCTTGGCTGGCGTGTATGGCCTCAGCAACAACGCGTTAAATCGCACCATTTTCTAACAAGCCCACGGCTCACGGGTTTCACCTCGACTCAAATGACGATGTAAAATTGCTCTTTAAACTCATACGGCCCAAGAAATTATAAAATAAAAACAATACAATCCCTTTTTCAATAATTAATTTCAATAAAACAATTTAATTTTTTCTCGTCGAAACACACCTCTAACAATTTTGCCTCCGTACTATTAATAATTCTTTTTTTTTTAATTTCCATTTGAAAAAATTGAAAATAGAATAAAAGAGGTTTCAATCGGTATATAAACTTTTAATGAAAACAAACAAGATTTTAAAATATCAAAGCGAAAATAATGTGGTACCATGATATCCCTAGACTTTGTTGATGTGTGTATTTCACTGAAGGACGGAAGGGACGGAAATTCTACTTGGTATTGCCACGTGTCACCCATCAAAATAGTGTCCGCTCAGAACGTCGCTTAAATTCAACAACCTATTAAAACTTCTTAACAATGCCACGAGCGCTTTGTTTTTTAGTATCTCGTGGTCGTAACCAATATTTTCATATAAATGCACATTCACTTTTATCCGTACGCTACTCTACATTTTATAGCCTCTAAAGCTTGAAATTGAAAGTAAGAACGAGTAACAAAACATTTGGGATTCCCATCACGTTGCAGTGTCAAAACACTTGGCTCCGCTCGCATTCCTTTCATTTTGTAACAATACAACTTTAAGTTGTAAATTTTGAAAACTACGTTTAAAGCCAATTTTTGTTGTGATACATCATTGAGATAACATGAGTGTTAGCAGGAATAATAATTGAGTGAACTTATTTTTTTAAGCGGATTTGTAACCGGAAGATTGTAAACGATTTCGTAGATTATAGAATTTCTCGACATTTTGAAACAGTTGCATGTACCATAATTATAACGATTGTCTGATGTGTTATTGGTGATTAATAAATTGTTGTAATGAGTGTTGTGTGTTGTGATTTGCTAGAACGAACATTATTGTCCCTTGCACTTTTTAATTAAAGAAAACACCTAAAAATATAACCCTGTTATACAAATTATGAAAAATATATAAAATGTCATGCACAGCTACAGAACATCCAAATTGCTCATACACCGACAATGTTTTTAAACATAGCATTAAATGAATTACAGCTTTGAAGTGACTTGGTCCCTTTAGCGAATCATCAGAGTTAAACGGCTCTTTGTTTGTTTACGAAAAGGGTAAGTGACTTATAACTGACATTTATTACAGACGGAGTGTTGGCGAAGTCGCATTAAGTTGGGATCTGGTAATAACAGTCGTTAAATAATACTAATGATATAAATGCGAAAGGAGAGGATTAAATGAGAAAGTCGAGAGGATATTATGTTTCTCTTTCAAAAATGAATATAATTTAGCTAAAACATAAATACACCTAAAATAACACATACATAGGATACTTATCAGCAAAGTAAGTGCAACGCGAAACCGCGGGCTGATTAATTACATAAACATTATTTTAGTTCAACGAATTTAGATTAGTATTAGATAAACCTGTCACATTTATTATGTACTTCTAAAAATGTTTTTAACTCAAAGGTATTTATAATTATTAGACGAACGGAAGTCACTTGATTGATATAAAACACTTCAAAGTCAGTTGCAGGCGAATTTAGTGACAGGTATTTCAAGTTACTACTTCAGTCTCACCATAAAATTTTAAACATTTAATTGAACTCGAAATCTCAGCCTACGAACATTAATTTTTCTTAGCTTTTAGTTTCCCTACAAACGAGTAGGTACCGTAAAACAGAAAAAAAGAAAGAAAGAAATACTTTTTTACGCTACGAATCCCAGCAATCATGGTGGAAAAGCTGCCTAGCGAGAAAGAGAATAAAATCAATCGAACGCACACTTTGTCAAACTCTCTTTTGTCATCATAATTTGTCGCAATCTTCAAAAACCAGGGGGCTTACCATGACGTATTATTTAACAATTCAGTTAAGGTTCGAACTGTCCTTTAAAAAAGTGCCTTACCTAACGTCAAAAGGACCTAAATTGAATCGCTTTTCACGATCATAGTAAGCCTACAGGACCTTAAGTGCCTTAAGTTAATTCGGCTTTATTGAATGAAAAGGCGGAACTGGCAACACGGAAGCTTAAACTTGAAATAATTATGTACTTGTGTCTAATCATGCAATTTGTTATCATTTTAAGTATCAAGGTCTGATATTTAGTTCTAATTTTATCGAGAGGTCAGTAATTTTCGTAACACATAAATTACCTAAGCCATACATTTCGCCCGTGCACTTAAGTTGACTTGATATAGGGTAAACCGTACAATGATTGGCACCCTAAGCCGATTTTTTCTTACAAATTGACGATTCTCATAAATAAACAAATAGATTATTTGTATGATCGATTTTTCGTGTATTAGTATATCAAGGCATGAATACAAAAACTAATTAAATTAAAAAAATATTTTTTAGTAACTTTAAAATGTAATTGAACTTCAATGTACGGAAAAGTACAATCATTGGCACCTGAGTATAGTGATTGGCACTATGATTTAGTATAGTCATTGGCACTATTGACAGTACTTAAAATTGATAGAAACTCAAACTCAACCTCAAAATTTCTTTATTAGTAGCTGAAATAGACTAGCATAGCATATTATCTACGTCCGTGTATAGTTTTCTATTCGTTTTTTTTATAATTCTTCGAGTGAGCGAAGCAAACAAAGATCTTAGTAGCAACTTGGGTGATTTTGGGCTGTTTGTATATTCCGGTACAACTGTAAAACTGTTAATCCAATCTTCATGGAGCTTGGAAGGCATATAGATAGTGATAAGAAGTTTCCCGGCTAAGCTAATGAGCTTAAGCGGTCAAGGGTTTGTAGTGGTTATATTGGTTCTTTCAGTGGGTTGCATACGTGCCAATCATTATGTAGTCGAACAAATTATGGTATAGTCATTGGCACCCATGAACAAGCCGGTGTATAAATTTTACAACGCTAAAACAACTCTTAGCACGCCATAGATAGTTTTATGTATTGATTAAATAGAAAATATTTTGCAAACTTCCCAAAAAACACCTATTTTTGCAAGCGAACTCTACCTACTAGACTTAACAAAATCACTAAAATTCAGCAACTTTCCAGACATATTTTTTAAATGACCATAATTTTTTTGTTATTGACGTTTGATTTAAAAATAAGTGTTCTGAGAATAAGAAATTGGATATTCTGCCAATTATTTATGTTTCCACTGTTGAAAAGATGAAAACTTGCTTATTATTCAAGAAAAAGTGCTAGGATGCCAATCATTGGGGGGGTGCCAACAATAGTACCGTTTACCCTAATTAATTTCATTTTGTATTTTATTTTATACTGAAAAACAAAATTATGATAACTGTTTTGATAGACATGATGATAAACAGTGGCATTTGCAAAACTAGAAGCATTTAGATATCTAGATTACTTACCTACCTGTTGACTAAAACTTGACCTAGATAAAGATTTTAAAATACTATGTTGACAGAATCCTAAATGCATATATTTATGTAAAATTTATAACTTGTTTATATATTTTACATGTTACATTATATCAAGTAAATATTAAGTTACGTATTAGCATATTTTAAAATCAGTATAATTTTCGAAATTCCCGTTAGTTTAATCTTTCAGCTCTAAAGGGGCCAAAAAATCATTCATTACTTAAGAATAATCATTTATTTATTAATATTAATAGCATGACAGAATAATTATTCTAAAGCGTAGTAACACATAAATCAAATATAAATTATTCAATAAAAAGACAATTACAAAAATATAAAAATAAAACAGTTAAACAACATTTTCACAGAATCTTAAACATTCACACTCAATTGACTTACATCCATCCGCAAATTATCAAACTAAGGATCATATTGGGGAGAAAGGCTAAAGTAAACATATCAACCCTTTTTCTATAGGTAGGTACCATCATCATCATCATCATCCACAGCCCGACTTTACCCACTGCTGGGCATAGGCCTCCCTTAGTTTGTTTGTGCCATCCACTACGATCCTGCGCCAGTCGCATCCATTATGTCATTGTCGCAGGTAGGTACCATTTACTAATATTTACTTCTGTAAGTAGTGAAAATTCCAAGTAAAGCAACGGCGAGGCACGATCTGCTAATTTGTAAAACGATGACGCTGATGTCAGAATTTGATGCAGTGAAAGTGAATAGATTAAAACTGACTGCTATGAATAATTAAAATTAATTCGTAGATTAGTAGGCTGAGCCAACACCCTTATTTCCATATTAATAACGTTCAAAGTAAGCACTAAAATATTTAAAAGTATAACTTTTTAGTTAAATTATGTATTGTTACAGAAGTTACGTTAGATAATCTTATGTCATTTTGTGTAACTTAATTAACTTGGTTGAGGTTATTGACTTGTTTTAGTTTCGTTTGTTATATTTTCATGGTCTATGCATTTCTAGTTTTCTAGATATAATGTCCTAAAGAACAATGAGAATAATATGGAGCTTGGTCCAAGAATCTACAATAAAAGAGACCGATGTCATAAGATGCATCACTGCGTACAGAATCATTATAAGGAAACCGAAACCAAAAATATCCGACCAGTGAAATACTGTATCCATAAATATTAAGATTCGAAGTTTGAGTACTTTACAAAACTCAAAATGAATTTGACTTTTTCGGAAAGCTGTTAGTTAATAGAATCTCTCTACATGGTTAATTTCGATTTTCATTATACTACCACCTCATTTTTTTTTCTCTTCTTCGTGAATTTCCAATTTTTTGTGTTTTATAATACATATTCATAACCATGATAGTATAAAAAGTTCTGTAGAAATATTGTTCCTCTTCTCCCTAGTAGATACTTCTGTACAGTAAATTGTGAATGTTCAAAAAGTGACAAGAACAATTATCTTATCTTTATACTATGTCTCTATTAATATAGAGTTAAAACTACATTGCACCAAGTTTGTAGGTTAGTAATAACTTATTTATTGGCACAATTATGGCATAGCAGCAGTTTCTAGCGTTATCGATTTACCCGCAAAGAAAATATAGTACACTGAAGAATTTATTGAACATTAGAGGGAGTTTTATTACAGTGTGATAGCATCGTATCACTGAAGTGTGATTGAGCTTACAAACTGAAAACTCAGACCATTTTAATCATCATAACGGGGTTCCTGATAACATACTTGGCAGGAATGGTAATATTTCCAGTCATAACCGTTAAAATCTGTAAGAACTTTTGAAGGCCATTTGAACCAATGTAGTTAAAGCTCCAATTCAAAGTCAAAATCAAAAGTAATTTATTCAGTAGACCAACGTTGAGCATTTCTGCCTAATTTGGGGATGATTTTTTATTGACCGGCAGACATTTCTTTCGTTATTAACAACGGTGGTGTAGACGGGTCCGATTAAACACTGTGTAATATAATCAGCTACATAAAAAAATTATAAAACAAAAAGCCTCAAAACCGTGCCTCGTTCAGACCACGCCCTGGGCACGGCCCGGTATAACACAAATCAACCTTATGAAAGTTTTCTACTTGACTCACTCATTCAAATCTCCTTGATTATAGAATGATAGATCAGTCTGCAATATTTATAATTGCAGACTAGGTATTGGAAAGCGTCCAGATCTAGGGCTTCTGCCTACTGGATGCATTTGTATGCAAGATTGAAGGTTGCACCTCGATATGAAAGTTTGACATTTATCAGCTCAGCATCGCAATGTCATCTGACACACCTCGGTCATTACGCGATGATTACTGCAAAGATTGGTTTTCATCTTTGTGTGGCTACGAATGTTTTGTATAATCTTTCAATTCAATGCAAAGCTCCTAATGAAACATGCGTTTTCATTCACTTAATAATTTACGCCACGTTAAATTACGCATAACTTTATCGGTGCTTATTTAATTTTGATAGGTTTTTAAAAACTCGGAAACAGAAATTAAATAATACTCAGAACAGGTAGAAGCAGTCGCTGCTTCTACCTGTTCTGAGTATTATTTAATCATGCGCCCAATTTATACAAAATCGAATAGGCTATACATAGTTTCCAATGCGCTTTTCCTTACATGATGGTAGGATAAACACAACTGGTCTATACTTTAAGGTACTGGACTTTATGTGACACAGCGCGTTTTTATGTAACAAGGTTGCCTTTTCGCAACAGTTAAATCACAACAAAAAATAGGCCCGGGCTTTTATCCTAAGCAATTTTAAGCCATAAGTAAACTGGCTATTCAGTATTATTATTTATTTACTTTGCGCTTATCACACAAAAACTCGTAGTACTCCAACGATTTGTTTGCAATCATACTTAGTGGCGACGTGCTAAACCGATTCTGTTCTCACATGAGTGTGAAAGTAATCGCAGACATGGCAGCGTTTAGTGTTTAGCTTTATTTACAAAGAAAACAGGTTTTTGGCATTTGAAACATTTTACTTTTATTATATTGTATTCATTATTATTATTTCTATCAAAGTTTAGGCACAACTTATAAATAATTACCAGCATTATGAAGCACGTTAACATTTTTTGAACTCAAACTATTTCAAATTAAAATTGAATTATCGCTTACTGAAATAAATTTTGATATTTTGCACAGTTTCCTTCTTATTAATACACAATACCTGCATGCATTTTTACGCACGCAGATAGTTCGGTTTCAAGCTTTATGGCAGACACAATTTAAATTGTTAGAACTTGTAAATTTTACAGTCTAATTATGGTCAAAAGATTCAATTGTTTTTTTCACTAAAGCGCCCCATTTTGCTCTACAATTGAGGCGCCAGTGTTGCAAAGTAGAATAACTCTTTTCATAGTCAGGTTACCTGTTTTCTGTATGATTAGAACGTGCTTATCATCTGTATGCAGAGCATTACAGTTTGTTGCATATTTACGTACCATGCTGTAGACCGGCTGACCCGGTTACAACTTTATTGTTTTCTTTTGAAGTAACTTATTGTAGAAGATATTAAAATATATTTCTAAATTATTTTGGTGTACAAAATCTGCGTGAATTATTATGTCATAAATAATGTAAATTAGTATCTAAACGTTTGATAAAATGATTTAATCTGTTATATTTTTAATCAACTCTGTTTTGATTAAAAAAATATATGCGCACGTTTTGTCCTACTTAATATCTTACTAATTTTACTTAATGTATAATTAGTAAGATATATAAGAATCATGTTAATTAATTTATTTTTTTTAAGTTAAGGAAATATAAGGCTTTTTATTATTTATTTTATTATTTGTCCTACATCGATATTCATTATAAGAAAGACTATCCAAAAAATTTAAGTTAAAGTTAAAGTGTACCTAAGTGTTGTAGAATTTCAAATTGATTATATTTATACAGTAAACAAAATTATGCTTATGGATTAGTACTAATCTATTTAGGTATGCCTGATGGAATCCATAAAGGTAACACATAATTTTATGTCTGTCCGCCAACCACATAATTTTATGGCAAAACACGTAACGGACGCGCATAAACCACAGGCTGTTGGAAAATGTGAAATTGATTGTGGTATTTTAATAATATACAATCTTTGCAAGGGTTTGGGAATAGATGAAATTACTGCCTCATGAGATCAACATTTTATGAATGTAACCAAGTTGCAAATTATTTTCTTTCTATCATCGCTATTCTTCTATCGATATTTTGAATCTCGTGACTTTTCTTTGTCGAATGTTCCTATTTTTATCGTTTCTTTGCCAAGCGTGTGAGGAAATGGAAACATTTAACTACCTTTTTGTTTCTGTTATAAAAATCAATTCAAATCTTAATCGTTTAGTATACCTATTATAATTTATCTAACAATAATAATGAAATCCAAGTTATAATTTAAAGTTATATTTTAATAGATTGTTATCTGTTAAGATCAATCCATTATAATATAATTCCGGATCAATTAACAGAGTAACACAGTAACAATTATTACTTTGCAATGTATATACATATCACTTCAAACGATCTCAGAGTAGATCCAATAATGTAATAAAGGAAGTGCATTCACTGTTTTTATGTAATGTTGTGATCTAATAGGTCACTGCAATGCTTTTAGATCGAGAATTAGTTTTGTTTTAGTGTATTATAATTAACCTCTAAAGTTGCATTAGCGGCATTCTAATACTGTGCTCTATTATTAAAATAGGTTATATTTTTTATCTGTCTAATATTTTCAGTCTTTTAATTTCTAAGATATTACGAAATCCATTTAACATTAAGTTTTAACCTCGATTGCCACTCAAAAAATGAATCTCATGCAAATTCTATGTTTAGCACGTTTCATATTAAAAATAGTAACAAATACATTTACTTTTAATTTTAAATTAAAGATGCATAAAAGTAAACTAAGTAACCAGCCAAATCATCAGATTAAAAAAATCGTTTGATAACCTTCGTTCCACATTCAAGGTAAAAAAATGCAATTCGCGGAGGTCCGGTCACGACACGAAGTACCTCTGACCCGAACCTGCTACTAAAGTGTACGTTGCAAAATTAAGAGATCATCTGTTTTAATGTTTCGAGCTGTCTTCGTAAATTGGATGACCTACATTACATGATGGATGGCCTTTGGCGTTTAAGATCCCTCGCTCAATGCTTTTTTTATTGGCTTATAGTTGGTTCGTGACTAAACTCAAGCCTTTACTAGATGATTATGATAGGTACATTTTTACTAGATTTTTATATAGCATCAGGAGACAGCCTTCGCCTACACATAACGGGACACTTTATTGTCTGAAACATTGTTGAGATGGAACAGGCTTACCCAGCATCTAAACTATCAAAATCAGCAAAAAAGCATTACAATGGTGACCTAAATGCGAACTTTAAAACGTTTCTGGGGCTATTAAGTCTTTCCTAATTCTGAAAAAGTAATTGCGTGGCGATATTGTAGTTCAGTCGTATGTTGGTGGATATTAAATTTGCAACAGTTCACCAACATAAGCTGAACTGCGAAAGTTCGCCAAACAATTCGACCGTATCAGCGTAAAAGTTTGCAGTATGCGAAGTCTAGATGATAAATCTATTCTTGATATCGTGAAATACCTCAAGGCCATAAAACTAGATACACATGGGATTGAGCCATATTAATCGAAGTGTTGACAGAATATTAATAAGTCTACAACGTAAATGGCTTCTGTCACTTTCTCCACTTTTCTTGATGACGTCATCGTCGTGTCAGAAATCTAGTGATGTCCTTAACTATATTACTTTATTATGTCATCGAGTTTCTTTGTCATGTAGTACACTTCATCTATTGGCTACGTGTTCCTAGTTTATTATTTATACATACACTACTTTTGGCGAAGCTTGATAAGACGGTCTTAATAGATCGTTGAAGTTCAGCAACGTTCTGAGCGGTCACTCGGATGTGACATTAACAGTTGAGCGCTTTCGTGCTTCGAACGAAGGGCACGAAAGTTGTCGGTCCCGGATTTAAAAGTCGTAAGCCAGGTGAGCCTTTAAGCCTAATATTCGTAACAAGATTTGGTCATAATCTTAAACGAACTTATACCCTGATCACACGTACCGAGTAAAGTGGCGAGAGAGTGAAATGTGTCTCGGCCGAGAGAGTGAAATCTGTCTCGGCCGTTCACACGTATTTTGAAATGCACAGTCAGTAGTTCAGTTGACTACAAAAGCGGGACACGAAGGATCGTAAATTGCAAGCAAAACTTCGATTGAAAAAAGTGGCCGTATCGCACCGAGTGGCGAGTGGACGTCATGCGCGTGTTCAGACCAACCGAGTAAGCGAGCGAGACAGAGCGGAGTAGCGGGGGGCAGGGTACTCGGCGGTACTCGGCCGGGAAAAAAGATGAGGGTCCGAGTGACTCTCTCGCCCTGTGGCTCGGCCGAGGGATCTGTCAAAGTGTTCACACGTACCGAGCGCTCGGCCGAGAGCACTCTCTCGCCACTTTACTCGGTACGTGTGATCAGGGTATTAGCGCTGTAGGTAATGTAGGTGTGTACATTTGATACCTACCTGGTATTTTAGAGAGGCGATATTGAAGTTTAGGTAATCGGATGAGAAAGGCTTGAAAACATTCAAACTAATGTCATAATATGAAAGTTATCTGTGTAGTACCATTCTTTCAATAAGAGGATACGGTGAAAGCAATTGTTGTGGGAATATTAAACAATGACCACAAAAGAAATGCAAAGGAACTTCACATTTTGACACATAATATTATGAAACAATAGCCGCATTGTAATTGTATTACGTAAAATAGAGCTATTATGTTTTGGTAGACTTGTCTGGTACAAACAAGTTTAGGTAAAGCTTTCAATTGAACTTAATTGAACGATGTTTTCTTTCTTACTTAGTTTTAAGCAGGCCGTCTGGAAGAAATCGCATAGTCGATAAGACGGCCCTTTGCAACAACTTTTTTGTACACCTAGTTTAAGATAGTATTTAGTTACCTACTCTTTGTACAATTGTTGCAATAAATTTCTTATTAATATAAAGCTCGTCTGCATATTTTTTCGCCACGTAAAGTTCATTAATGCACGGCCGGATTCGATCCCACGACCTTCGGAATGAAAGTCGGGGTTATATACTTGGCCAACACGGCTTTTTTTTGATAAACAAACATAAATAGGTAATAATCATGAATGGGTAAAGAAAATCACAGACAGATTGTAATCCTATAATTCAATGTCTTCAACGTAGCATTATCCTTTGCACAAAGAGATCTCGGTGAAAGGAATTGTTACAAAAACATCAAGTTTATGAAACAAAGATCACTTGTTTACGAAACCTTTATATCATAATGAATTGTTTGATCTTGTTTTAGTAATAGCACAATTATTTTAAGTGAGCAGTTTCTTTATAAATTTAATTTTAATTTCGAAGTACCGTTTATTTATATAACAGTTAAGTTGGTAAGTATACTATGATTTGTGAATGTTTGTGATTTTACTGTTTTAACTTAAAATAGCATTCTAATAATACAAAATATTAAATGTCGAATTGGGAAAATAAACCTTAATTTATCAACAATTAAACCACACAATTGCTAGGGACTGCACGTGAACTAGAAATCTTATAAATATTGTGCCAAACAAATTGCATTCCCTGTTCATTTGTAAAATTGGTTTATTCCACTAATCCCCGTTGGAAATCCCCGTCAACGGGGATTAGTGAACTTTTAGTTCACAAATCCCCAACAAAAAAAGTTCATAAATCCCCGTTAAGTTAAAATTAAAATAAATTAATTTCCACTTCAGAATAAACGATTACACTTCATTACGCTATTTACATGATCGTGTATAATTTCCCTTTCTAAAATACATTTCACAGAGTCATTTCATCTAACGAACTTTGATTTGAATTAGGCAAGAGATACACTGTTTAACAAGAAATAATGATCAATTTGTAGTAACTAAACATATACCTAATAGTGTTTTTATTAAAGGTAATACTGAAAAGTGCTTATTATGTTCAAAGAGGGAGGTACATTTTAAAGTTATGTTATGTTATTTCTATGAACGTAACAAATTACAAAATATTTTGATTAATTTTTAAGATTTTGTTTCGATAAGCACAGTTTTCACATTACACATACAAATTATATAGATGTTTTGTTTCATGACTATCAGATGATAAACCATACATTCTAACTAACTCTTAAAAATGTATATTTCCATACTGATACCTAATTTAGTTTACCAATTAATCTAACATTTTCAATACAATGTTCCTAAGAAACAATAATCTCTTGAGTTGATTCACCTGTCGGTTCTTAGCCTGAAGAGCGATAATTTGTGCAAAATGTTGCGCTCGCGCAGCTAGACGCAGTGTTTGAGCGCAACGGCGCGAAACGAGGTATGCGTGAAGAAACACATGATAGTGATAGATGACTATTACCTCTCATCATTCTTTTGTAAAAGTTGTTAAACTTATTTCAGTGATGAAAACGTTTTTTTTTTGCAATTTCATAGGTAGGTACTAAATACAGGTGTTTTATTAGATGCAATGTTACACCTAAGTATGATGGCGGCAAAGCCTTAAAAACATAAGTACACGACGACACTTTAATGCCAATCAACGCAGATGTTCAGAGGTCCCTCACCATCATCATAGCAATTTTGTTTTTACTACAAACTTTGTTGCTACCGTGAAAGTCCTACGGCCATCCGTAAGTTGGTATAATAGGGTTTCGGGTGTAAAACAAAACAATTATATGTTTCTTATTCAACAATAATTTAGAATCAATAAAATCTCAAATCGCTTTCTCAGTGCCGGCGCCCGCGCCAGTCACGCGTAACAACCCCGAAATATTTGCTCTGCCATTGCATCACGATAGAGATAATTTCGTTCATGGTTTCACATTGATTTTGTTCGGCTTACTGACTATTGTTTGAATCCAATTCAGATATTTCAAGGCATTGGTGTCACGTTTGGTGAGTGTTGAAAAGTGACATGTTTTGTTGAATAGGTTTGTTGCACCGTGTAAAATTTAAATGAGATTGGATCAACGAACACAGTTTCACTTTCGTTTTGCAACTTTCAGAAAATTCCAATTAGAAGTCCCGTTTTACCCTTCAGGCTAAGCTGAGAGGATGGTTTAGGTGCTGACTACAATTTCATCTCAACAATGTCCCAGGCACTACAGTGAGCTAAGTGTAGGCAAAGACTGCCTTCTATCATCCTCCTATATCATCTAAGTATAAATAGATGTAAAGGTCTGAATTTTTTTACCCTTTGGGCACGGAACCTTAAAAATATACAAAAACCTAAAATCCTGTCAATTTAAAAGTACCTAACAAACTGGTAAAGGCCTATGTATGTACAATAGGATATAAAAACTAATAGGAATAAAATATATAAACTGCATGCATAGTGACTGTGATTGTAGACAACATTTTCTTGAGAAACATGAAAAACTAGAGCAAAACAGGCCGTAGGAGTGTTTATAATATTAGACAAGTGACACCGGTTAGCCTTGTCCTTTATGGAGCAGAATCGAGCTCAATATTTATCGCTTTACTTTTATTCTTCTCGCTCTCTGTAAGGTACTTCGAAGGGTCTTTTTGGACATTGTTTTTGTGTTTTTTCAGTAAAATCCTACAAGCTACTTAATGTTTTTTATTGTTGCAGGTAAAGCTCTATTTACACTTAAAGCTGCATTAGAGACATAAGTATAAAAAGTAGGTAAGTACGTCTGCATGACTGACATTTTATTACCTATTACGTTTAACACAAAATAATTAGATAAATTAACAAATAGGATTTTGTCGAGAAATCACATAACACTCAATAAGCTATCAAAGGATCATTATAAAGATACTAGTTGTGGTCGGTAAAAGTGGGCGTCTTGTGTAACGCTCCAGTCTATATATCTATGCAATTCCGATAAACACATATAATTATAACTAGGAAGGTAGAAAATACGATTCCGAATGTAAATACCACTTCATTTAAATGAAACATTCTTTTTAGCTCTCCACGGACAGTGCACATAGTTTTTTTGGAGTAAGTTGTACTTTAACAATACAATAGATGTGTATGCAGGTCATTCGACACAACCACAAATGACTGAGTACAAAATGTGTCAATTCGCTCGATATTTTGTTGGCCGTCTGTGAAATCATCTAACTATAATCCGGTGAAGTTAAAGGTCCTACTAATAAGCAAAAAAAAACTAAAAAAATCAACTAATTATAATTAGATTACAAGTCGTGACAAATATTGCCTCTTCAGAAACCCTCATTGCATTTCCAGTCCAGTTGCAAGAGGTTCAATCAAAACCAATTGGCCATAAAATTAACGTGCAGCAATATAATTCTATGCTAGGCAAATTGTAGGCTCTTTAAACTAGGTTACAGATACCACCAACCTTTTAAGGCTGATAAAGATCGATTAGGAACAATTTTCATAAAAACTGTCAAAATACAGTACAATGGAATTCTGACTCATTGGAACATTACAAACACTTACTTTAAACGGGATATTTACCATGATTCGTAAATTTAAGAGTTTTCCGATTTTTCGGCACACCTTTTTTTTATTTAAACATAATATGTTAACTGCTGCAAAATGTGTGCATGTTATATTGTGTAATACTAGTAATACCTCTGACAACCCTTTTAAGATGTCTAAACATCTTTAAAATATCTGAAAATAGGTACCAAAAAAATCTAAAAAGAAAATGTCTCCTTGGGAGTTCAGGATCATAATTTATGATTAAAAAAAAAATTCAAAATGGCGCAGTGTATCAGCTAGAGTCATGATCATAATATTCAATTTTCATAGCAAAAAATATTGAAAATGTCTCTAATATTAGGCTATATTTTGTCATGTTTATCCGGATTGATTTATGATTTCTATTCAAATGAACTAGATTGACTTGACTTTTATCTTTCGATTACTTGTTTGTAATGACTTTAAATGTCAGTACGAGCGTCATAAATATATTTTTTTGATTATTTTATAATGTGTGAAGTTTGATTATTTTATACCTTACACATAACCTTTACATTTGAAGATTTATAACACTATTGATTAAGTATATTATAATTAAAATAAAATACTACTAATACTACTATCATTTCCTATAATATAATTAACATTTTGTTGTCTTCTACACTTAGAATGAAATCAAAAATATATATTTTTGTAGCGGATTGTATACAATACAATCCGCTCCTAATATTTTGTATTATTATTAATCACAAATCCGCCACAAGGTAATTTCAGCAGGCTCCTAGATTTTCTTTGGTTTAGTACATTCTCTTACTTTATACTACGAGAAACTACTTACAAAATAATAAAACGAAATACATAGTTTGTTTTAATAGTTGGTACGCGCTAATCTCTAGAACTTAGTTCAAACGATTAAAAAAAATCATCTGAATTAGAAAGCTCATACTTTGAGGCTAAATACAATTCAGGACTAAACTAAATGGCTCGAGAAACTATCAAACACAAATTGTTATTGAAAAATAACCAATAAAATAAATTAAAAATAAGCTGTGATACTTGCATATTAATTCGAATACCTACACGGAACTGATGCTACTAATGTAATATCACATCTACCTACAGTATGCATAATAACACGTAAAACACATACTCGTATCATAAATAAGAAAGTTTGAATGTTTGATACTTAATCACGTCGTATAAAATGGATAAAGCGTAGTTGAACCTCCAATATACTGTAGACTAGTACTTCGCCCCCACTTTCTTTCTTTATTCTTTAATGTACACGAAACAAAAATACATTATATAAAGACAGATACAAAAGGTACAAAGGCGAGCTTAACCCTATAAGAGTTTTCTTCCAGCAAACCTTCCAGGTCACAAACGATGTATATTCCATGTTTTACCAAATCCGTTTAGTGGTGAGTCACAAAAGAGCAACAAACTTACATACTATAATTATTACAATTCACAAATTTACACAACTGTAAAAACTTTCGCGTTTAAGAATATGGTAGAGCGGGTTTCCTTTATTTTATTCCAAAAGATTTCCGATTGTAATTGTTACGTTAAATTGTAACCTTTATTATTTTCAAGATATTTCCGATTCCGATTGAAATTGTAAGGTAAAAAGAGATAATGTTGATTTGATTGTATGGGGAGGTCGTTCCGCGCCGCGCGTTTTCGTCAGCGCGATCTAGAATTGGGTCATTTTTACTAGCGCCATCTAGTACTGTAGGCTATATTCTGTCTCAGTAGCATTATTAGTACACCCGTGCAAAGCCGGGACGTGCTGCTAGTTATCCATAAGCAAAGTCGCGAGAGTTCACTTGTAGGCTCAGACCAAATAAAAATTAAAGACGGAACGCTGCGACAAAGAAGGTGAAGCAAGTTAAAACTACGCCTTACTGTGTTTGACACATTTAAACACACACACGCAAAACGAAACTACACCTAAAAAGTGACGTGCTCTCACGAGCCGCGGTAGCTACTGACAAGTTAAGGTGTAGTTTTCTTTTTGCGTGTGTGTGCAAACACAGTAAGGCGTAGTTTTAATTTTCTTCACCTTCGTTGTTCGCAGCGTTCCGTCTTTATTTTTTATTTGGTCTGAGCTTGTAGGTAATTTAATACAGTAAATTAATACATACACGTTACCCAGTACCTACGTAATCTACTTTAGTTCACAGTCAACGGCTAAAAAGACGAGTGGTTGTCCTCGCTTAAAGATCACTTGTACTTTTGACTTCCCTGAAATAGTGCATTCTCATAAAGGTGGGTACTCATTGGTTGCTTTTCCTCATTGGTTTTCCACGGCGTAATGAATGTTTTGATATTTTAATGAGTGGTCTGTTTGTGTTGCGCGTGTCACAGTGGCATCACTGAAAAGCAGCGCTCTGCTACTGCAGCAAATGCTGAGTGGTGACCAATTTGCGTCCCTCAACGTCGTTGATGTTAATTTAATTGTTAGAGAAATAAATAAATTTAATTTTTTTTCTATTCTTTTCTATTCTATTCTAATGTACCATTTGCATCGAGCATGTTCCGTTACGCCGTGTGCAAATCCGTATGCGAGTTGATCGTTGCTCGCTGCGAGGCCCTTGTTTTCTTGTACTGACTGCATGAACTCTCGCTGTGTAACATGTTACATTACACCGATCGGCGATCAGTGCCCACCTTTATGATCATTCGCCATGACAGTTTTATTGATGGACATGATAATTGAAAGTTTCATGACTTTTCCTTATACTCGTACATAAAGTGAATTTCGAAATTCTTGAAATTACTCACTGTTAATAATATGTTGTACTCTAATTAAATATTTTTGTAAGTAAGTTAAGCATGAAGTAAATAAAAACAAAATATTCAACAATCTTCGGCGATTAATATCTTGATATCTTAAAAATGTCATGCAAGTCTTGATTACCGATTCTTAAGATTGCCATTTAAAATAAGGATGTGTCTGTATGTAGGGTATTCCCAGTAAAGTTCTTCCTGTTTCAACTGTTCCATGAATCAACCGGTTACTTTGCCACATTTTATTTCTTATTTTTATTTGAAAGTTCTTGAAATATTGCAGTCTTAACAAATATTGCAGACAAAGAACTGTTATTAAAAGGAAACAGGCCAGTAAGTTTTAATCGAAAAAAAAAGAAAAGTAATTTTTGGTAATTACGTACAAAAGAATAGATGTTTTCGCTCAACAAAGCTATTTGATGAAAATAATAGAAACTAAACCGTTATTTTTATAAGATTATTTATGCAACACAGGAAGAAACATACAACCTACATAACAAAAAAAACTTTATATAACAAAGTTTGATTTGAAAGTTACTAACTAGATGAGTTAGGCATTAGAACGTCCAAAATGTGAACGTGACGGTTAGCGCTAATCGCTAAGGTCAGTGCAGTCGCATAACGTAATGGAAATTTGTCTACGGACCTGGGAACTTAGTGTTAATTTGAATTTCGACCATCTGCTATTCGTAAGCAAATGAAAAACTCTTTTTACGGAGTTTTCAGGCCGCCTAAACTCACGCACAACACTATGTCACGTGATCCTCATCTCTGCTCATTTCTAAATGTTATTTCAGGCCATTAAATTGTAATGATCAGTACTAAATCAATAAAAAACATCAGAAAGGTCAACTGGTTAGTAAATGGTTACATAAATTTAATATACTAAATGATATATTAATAAAAAATGTGTTACATACTGATAAGTAATTATTTCTAAGCACTAATATCAATAAGAAAACGTCAGTTATATAACTATGTTAAAAGCTTTTAAATTTCGAATATGGAACTTGAAATCCTCGAAATAAGGTCAGTTTTTAAAAACCAATTTAGATTATGACCTAGGTTCGATCTAGACTTAACTACAGTCACAACTAACCATAATATGAGTTAAGATAAAGACAAAAAAACAACAACTGAAATTACTTTTATAGTTTTACGGCCGTGACAATTTTTTGCTTGACTTGAAAAAGGTACAGCCGTGCCCCCAGTTCCTACAGAACCAGATCATTAGGTTACATCCGAGATTACATACGTAAAACAAAGAGACTTTTTTTTAAATGAAACCTCTACCTTGTTTGGAATAAAAAACTATATAAATATGAAGCAGCAAACTTTTGCCCTTTAAAACGATATCGAGGAGAGTTAATTATCATGTTTTTATCGAGTTTCCTTTTAAGAAGAACACCTTAAAGTTCAAAGAGATTCCAAAATGACAATTACAGAGAATCTTAAATTACAACATGAAAGTAGTTGCTACGGATAACCTTCTTGTTGTCCTCAATTTTAAAGGTAGGTATACGATATTTTAAAAATAAAATATGGGGTAGTCAGAGGTATGTCCAAATAAATTTGATCATTATTTTAATCTGTGTTATTAGACATCTTCATAGGATCTAAAAAGATGCCAATTCTTTCATTAAATCATCAATTATTTGCAAGCCAATTGCACCTATAGGTATACCCAACTTTCAGTTACATACCAATAACAACTTTTTAAAGAGATTATTATGATGCCGATCACAGAGTACTTTAACAATATCGCATAGTCTAGAAAAGCCACCATTGCCTCACAAAGAACGGTCGCCAATTGCGTCGACAATCTAGTGGGATATCATTTCCTGCTTCAACCGGTTACACTTTTTCGATTTATTACACTTTTCTATGTGGTACTGTCGACTCTATAAGCTTTATAACGATTGCGGATATCTATATCAAAGTTTTGACCAAACTTCTGATGAAAAAAAATAGAATTCCCACTGACCAAGTATTTTGGTAATTCTCCCCAAAGTTGATGCCCAACTGATGCCAAAAGAAAAGCCTGGAAGAGAGCTTTAGCTTTGAGCATTAATTCATTATTTTCCTCTTATTACTTTTATGATAAATCAATTATTTTGTCTGTAAATTATGTGTTTTAAATAGCTGTTCGTATTATGAATACACAACGCCTACATAAATGCCTAAGTATAAAAAGCATCCATTTAGATGCTATCACCTCTTTAACTTGTATAGCAAAATGTAGATAGTAAGCTACACGATTATTAAAATCATATATCAACGTCAAACTGAAGTCAAAGATACCACATAATACGGTGAAGTGTACCAAAACTCTACATTCAAGACATTTTAAAGGTCGACTGAATTATAGAGCGACATTTTTTCATTGCAATAAAAACAAAACATTAAAACACCGATTAAGATCACTGAATGATAGTAGAGTTGTTTCTTGGATATCATTCCTAAAAAAATCTGTAACGAATTATTTCAATTATTGGTGGTCTGCACTTTTATTCTAGATAATTTTATGCTAAAATAGAAGTACCGTTCTTAGATAACTTCATATTTAATCTCTGGTGTAGAAAGATGAGTTGTACCAGGCAATAGGAACAACCTGTAAGCTAAATCGAAGCGATCCTACCGAAATAACCGTTTTTTTTTTCCTTGCTTTCTATTAGACAGAAGTAAAGGCGAGGATCGGTAATAGTTTCATAAACCAATAGCTAGATAATATTTATTCAGCACACACAAAAACAAATGATACAAAAGAAAAACAATTACAGAAATGGACTTACAAACACATAGATAGGTACAAATAACGCCAGTTGGGGTGTGCTACGAGAAATAACACTATATTTTTGCGTAATTATATTTCCAAACACAAATGGGCAAGGGAGTACCGCTGGTTTTCTGCTGGACAAAATAGTAAGCAATAAGTACCACAGAAATTGGTATTGAGACTGTTATGAATAAGGTGTTGTTTGGGTAATTCGGTGAATAACAATAATTGGTAGATCTTAGGAAAAATACATAAAATTTTATTGAATTTAAGAAGGTAAAAAAAAGTTAAAAAAAAAGTCAAAAGTTATTGCAATTCTCACTGTAATTATTTAATTAAGAAACATTTAAATCTTTACAGATGACCTGAATGATGTATTCGTTCACGGATGATATAATACCAGACCTCACGATCTTGCTTTCAATCAATCATGCTCTACATCTGAAACCTAATTGCTTAATGTAGGTAATCTTTGGACCAAGTATAAATATTTTAGTTAATTGCATTTCAAAGGCCAATGCAATAACGGTTTTAAATATTTGTATTGGATGAAACCTAGTAGATTAAGCTAGAAAAATAATTAAAAGGACGATTCCTAATATACATGATTTGTACTGGATGCTAGTTAATGATCAGAAAAATTAAAAAATCTTAATAAATGTAACGACTTCGGCAGGATTCGAGCCTGCAATGATACAAGATACAAGATCATCCTTAACGCGGACTTGCCTTAGACCAACTAAGCCACGAAGCCCTTGAAAAAAAAAAATTTTTTTTTCAAGGGCTTCGTGGCTTAGCTGAGATGTTTTATTCCTATATTATAGGGATAAAACTTCTCAGATTTTACAGATCGGCAACCGAGTAGAGCGTCCACCAATGAGTTGGACGGATGATTTGTTAAAAGCCGTAGGTTCACGGTAGATGCAGACCGTTTCCAACCATACCCTTCCTAGCATTGATGGACACTAATTTTAAAAGTGAATGGCACTTGAATTAAGAATTTTAATTTGACACAATCGTGATTTGAATTGTTGGTGCAAATCGTTCTAAATGCTTCGAATAATTCTCAACTGGTCCTTGTTTAATGGAAGATGACCGTCTCCTTTCTATTCTGCCGAGGTTAAATAGCATCGCGGTCAAAAGTAAACGATGTTCACATGATTTTTAATCTGATAATTTTTAGTAAGATATAATCGGCTTCTAGTAAGAAGTGTTACAACACATTGAATAGACCGGATGTACAGAAAATGCAGAACATGAATAAAAAAGCTCGATCGTAAGCTGATCTGTGATTGGTTTATCAACTGAGCTGCGAACTAGTGAGAAGGTAAACTGAACCACCTAATAAGGTTGTTTTTTCTTCGGAAATAGTATAACGGTGATATTTATTATAATTATGTAAAAATAAATTAAATACCTAAAAAATAAATATTATGATCACGACTTACCAAGGTCCGGTAAACATTTTTTTAAATACAAATGTGCATTAATTTTTTTAAAGTTCACTAGGCAAATACAAAACTTCGTGGGCTTAAGTAACAGCTTGCTTTCGACCATGGTTATTGTAAATCAGTTGTAAAGTACTCATAATTCAACCAACTTATCGATTCTAAGATCTAACAATCGAATTTTTTTATTTGCTTTCTGTTGCAATAAGACTTTGATAATAGACAATCAAAACCACAGATGAGTGCTAATTCTAAATAATCTCGATAGATCTAGGAGTATTATAGGTGTTACAAGATACCTAGACGATACAGCATCTTGATAACACTTAGATTATTACCACACCATTTTGGCTGGTGCAATTGCATTTATTGTAGCTTTGTATTAAATGTTAGGTTCATTAGTTCTATTTTTGAGCTAAGAATTTGTATTGTATTCTTAAGCTCTTTTGTATTTGTTCTTTGTTGTGTTATGCGCTATTCTTCTTGGTTATAATAGAGATGAGAGGTCTATGCAAAATAATTCAGATGTTATTCAAACGTCAGTTCTATTACAAATTGATGCATTGTCTATTATCATGCTAACTAATAACCCCCTCACCCCAAAATAAAAACTGAATTTATAATAGTAAGTATCAATATTAGTTGCCTCAGTTTTGGCTGTGGTTTTGGGTGGTACATATCTCGATGAAAAATAGCCTATGGAGTATTTAAGGCTCTTATTTTTATATTTATTTATTTTTATCTACACATATATCCACAAACCCATTCAAAGTAGTAGTAGTAGAACAGAATAAGTTTATATTATTTTGTATTTCATTGTTAAAAGCTCATGTTATCCCAAATGAAAAATTAATTCATCTGGTACGGGCTTCAAATCCGCGACATTCCGATCGAGAGCTAATTTACCACTGTGTGTGCATGAGTGTGCACAAATTAGCTGCAATAAAACAAGCAAGGCGAACTTAAAGCAGACTGTAATTAGACTACGTAAGTTCGTATTAGCTTAAGGTCAATTTTTGTAGCATTATTTTTAACCGACTTACTACTTGACAAAGAAGAAGGGGTTTACAATATCGTTTTTACTGTATGAATTTCCACCCGACTATTCCGTCAATAGTAAGTCCATTACAAAAAAAATTTGTATGAAACAGGACTCCCAAGTGGTTCCAAAAATATATTAACAATTGTTTAACCTAATTAAACCTCCTCCTTTTTTGAAGTAGGTAAGTAAAAATCTGATGAAATAACATTGACATTTTCATTTACAAAATTGACCTTTTTTCCTATTGTATTAGGATATAGCGTAGGATGTGTGAATCACAAATCTCTTTGCCTAATGTAAAATGATATTTTGATGGTTTAGATAGAGCCTGATGTACACTTGCAGAATAAAATGGTTGTAAGTTTTCCAATTAATTCGGCACATGTTACCTTTTTTAAACTGCGTACGAGACGAGAGTGCTGTGTCAAATAGTTATTAAACTAATACTGAGCATGATTTTAGCAAGGCGCACACACACATATAAACTTACGGCGCTACGGAAAACCAGCGCTCCGACAGATTCCTTGGTTTCTGCCGCAGGAATACGCTGAGTAGCGACCATTTTTATCATTTCTGTTGTTTATTTTATTTTTATGTGTAAGTATTCTTATTGTACTTTACAAAATAAAGACAGAGAAAAAAAATCTATTTCTATCTTAAGGTGGTAAACCTTTTTATTCCGCGACTGTACCTAAAATTATATTTTCAATGTGTTTTCGAATATGGAATCTCGTGGGAGAACTTGGTTGACCGAAATCGCTCCAAGGTTGAAAGGTCTTCTTCAAACGTTCAATATGGTTGCGGGCATAAATTGATGTAACTAGCTATTATGGATAATTTTAGAACATAATGACCATTTCAAGTGAGATCAATATAATACGAAATGAATGTAGACGTACAATTATTATTGACATTCTTAGGGCTTGCTTCACCATCTTCAAGTAGTACAAGTCAAATCAAAATCATTTATTTTGGAACATTTCAAAATGCTTTACTTACTGTTTATAACTCCGAAGAAACTCATCAAACGTGTTCCATATATTATGTATTTTTTAAATATCCATCGTAAAATATTATATCACGCCAATATAAAGGCCCCTGTCAATTGCTTTTAAAATGTCAAGGAATCACGAAATGAAGATTAATTTTGTGATAGCCAATTAATACTTCAAGTGCTATTTGGTTTAAGGATTTATTTATTGATATCACGATCTTTAATAATTATCTTAAAGAGTCAATGTTAAGGTATCAAATCCGTACGTGTTTTATATTAGTTTCTTGGAATCAGATATTATTTTACTTATAAAATAACAATATCTAATACATCAAATTCACACCTACTTTTAAAAGCGTAGGCAGACATTACTGATTTTAACTTTGTACAATATTGTATACATCAAGTCTATCTACATAGATTGCCTTGATTGACTTGATACAATAAATAAATACATAATACCTATAAAATAATGCCTCTTTCCCTTGACGGTAGGCAGAGATCACATCTTTACTTGCTACGATCCTAAACTCATCCGCATCCTCTTTTGCATCATCTTGTTAACATTTTGTACTAATTTTTATTCAATCTATCTAACCAACTAACTTGAGAAATGGCAAATGCGCAGAGTGCGAAGCCATAAAAAAAAAAAAAAAAAAAAAACATTTTGTACTATTTCAAAATAACTTCGTGGACAAATTTCAGCTAATCGTCAAACAAAGCACTTACATCTTAGCTTTGTTAGATTTTGTGTGGGAGTTATCTAAGCTTAATGCCATAATGCCTTACTTTGTATGGATTTCTTGTATGCCACTTGCTCCTACGCATCTGATTAGCCTAGATATGACAATAGATTATGGAAGACCGAAAATGTAGGTGTAAAAAAATGTCTACATTTTACTTTTGGAATGAAGTAAGTCAGGGGCGTGAAAAGGTTGTTATACTTTTGGATCTTGAGTAGAGTTTAAAAGCTCTTTAAAATGATCACGTCTTTCAAATTTAACAAAAAAAAACGTGATTCGTATGGAAAGCTAATATTTGCAAAATGTGGATATGTACCAAAATGTATTTGGATATAATAGCTCTGACTACCCCCTTAGACATCCTCAAATTTTACCTTAAACTTTCAATTGGCCTTCGCAATTATGCACCTTTCTAGGTGTGTAGATATTATTTATATAATTATTGTCCTGTATAACTGTAAGTTGTCCTAGAATTTCAAAATAAAATAAAAGACCTGAAATGAACTAAAAAAGTAAATCCAATATTCAAATTCGCAAGCAAACGAAAGTCCTTGATGTTAGCAAGCGAATATTGGGACTCAAGAGGAGCTGGGCAGGACACTTGGCCAGACGCGGTGACGACAGGTGGAGCAGGGTTGTTACTGAGTGGGTCCCCCGGGAGGGCTATAGAAAAGTAGGTCGTCCGCCTGCTCGATGGGTCGACGACATTGTCAAAACAGCAGGTCGTACATGGGTCAGACTGGCGCAGGATAGGGAGGGTTGGCACAAGCGAAGAGAGGCCTATGCCCAGCAGTGGGATGAGACGGGCTGCACGTGATGATGATGATGATGATGAATCTTGTCTTCTTGTTTGATTTTTCGGGGCTCTCTACTTAGATTTGGGAAAGTATGAGCGCTTGTGTTGCAATCAATTCAATAATACAATCTCCTAGTAAAAACTGAACATAGGATTGCCAAAAATACAATTGAACCATTTTGAAATATTTTCTTACAAAATGAGAACAATATGTTGTTGAAATTGCTAAGTGATGGTACAATGTACCTATTTAATTACGGTACAAGTGATTTGAGTTTTGACCTACATTTGATAAACCTAGACATTATGTAACTGAAGCAAATTCATGTTTTGTATGCAGACTAGTCTGTAATGTATTTAGTCACTGTTTCGTTTTTAGTCACGGAGAAATAACAGGTTTTGCATTCTAGTTTGGGGATTTGTTAAATGTGATGGTCATTGCAAATATTTTGCTGCCAAATTGCTACCGGATTGAGTTTCTGAAGCCCTTGCTTGCATTTGCCTTGGCATTCAAAACGTCTCAGTAGTACACTGGTTAAGTATGCAAAATGACCATTTTTATCTAATGCCATGACTACAAAATTGTCTAAGTTTCAAGACTTACTTAGCAAAACTCGGTCGGGACATTAATTTATGATCGTGAAAGTTTGAGAACGACTAGTATTAGTCATTATCAAGATATCACTCAGAACAAAATAAATAAAAATATATTTTAGTTAACAGTATTTTATATTTAAATGTTCATATAGTTCATCCTCCATTTCTACTACTTAGATAATCTCTTATCCCGCATGAGAATGGGAGCTTCGCAGACGTGCCTCGTGACTCAGATTGCGATCAATCATGATGAACAAAATGATGCCATGAGTTTTGACAGGTGTATTTGTGCATTGGGATAGACAGTTTTCGACAAGTTTAGTGAAATAAGAGATGGAAAATAATACGGTTTAGATACAATGATAGGTTATATAAGGTTAGATAAGATCACATTGGTTTGCTGGATTGGCTTTTAGAACTAATAATATATATTTGCAAAACTGCTAAGTAACTCTTATTTCTAACCATAACTTACGAGCTCTAATTAAAATCATTACATCTAACTTATAATTTATAAAGTTTATAACTCTATTGTAGCTCAATTAGTCTAAACGCCTGTATAGATTAACAATCAACTATTGATATAATAGGCTCGAACAAGGTCCTTTCACAAGACCTTGAGTAGTATCCTTTTGACGACATTCTGCTATATAACTCGTAATCTAGATCTCTTATAAGATCACTTAAGGTCACAATAAGTTTATCTTTAAATAAGCTCGTATGAGCAAGTGATCGGTGAAAGACTTTCGCATAAGTCTCAAACACACTAAGATATTCATCAGCTGATTAAACGTTCCGACGTAATCAGCGTTGCTGGCGTAATTTTCCGGATTTCGGCCACGTATTGTGGTAGTATAGTAGCAGTATAGTATGTTTGTGACAAGCCGCTGATTTTCCGCTGAACTTACCCTCGACCAATGTTAGGCTACTGAAGGTACGTAACGTAATTTTGGCTTAATGTATGTGAGTGTGTTTAGACACTAAAGGCTATGGGTTTACTCGTCGAATATGCATTGGGGGGTATAACTTTTACAAAAAACAAGGACCGAAAACTTACCGTTCCCGAAGCTTGTCTAGCGGTACATAAATAGGCTCAGTGTATCGATCGACCAAGGTAAATAGTGGATTGAGACACGTATCGTGCAAGTATGTACCGATTTCAATACATCATCCATTATGCCATTAGACGCACGCGATGCTAATGTCCCCTTTCGATTGGAGACAGAGATATATTAGCAACACTAATGAGGTAATGACCCGGCTCAATAAGACAATTGTTACGTGGGCTTGTTGCAGTACAACACGAGCTTTAATCGGTGAAGGAAAACATCGTGAAAAAACCCGTGGCTAGTTAGCCCCACACGTATCGACCTTTGTCTTTCCTGTGAATATGGCCGGTAAAGCTTCTCAGCTTTGGAATAGGCTTCTCATCATCGCATTCTCTCGAATGGCATAGGGCAAGCCTATTCCACCTCAACGTAAGACTATACAAATAATCTGGTAAAGATGTAACAGCCCGAGTTTTTTTAAAATAACTGTCTAGTGGGAGCTATACTCAAGCTCTGTGGCTTTTGGATTGTTATACAATGTTAAGCATTATCAAAATTATCATAGTAAATCTTATCAACATGTTTTCCTTATAGTTCTGTGCCTTTATATCAGAAGTTATAGTCCGGAAAGGCTGCACGAAGGCTTTGTCGTTTTCGGCGCATGCGCAACCTTGAACGCTATTACGGCTGCCTTGATACGCGATGGTCTAATTTAGAAGATGATAGTATTTGGTAAATATTTGTGTCGAATTCGGACAATATTTCGTGATTTTGATTACTTTCATTTATTGTGTGATGTGTGAAAAGCTGATTAATATAATGTTTTTTGTATTAGTTTATTTATAAAATTCTACTGTACTCTAAGGTACTTTATTAATTAATTTATTTTTGTATCTAAGGAAAACAAATAGTCATAAAAAACAAATTATCTAACCAATGAAGAGGTAAAAATATTTTCGATTTAGACACCGACAATGTTTCGATTCTTCTGCAGAATCTTCATTTGGGTATGAGTATTGTCACTCTCAACACTGTAGGTATCTAAATCGGCAATATTTTACGTGTTTTATTTCCCGAGTACCTATAATAAATAATACCTAGTACAACTCACTCAATAGTTTTGAACCAGAGTTGGCCACTTGCTCATACGAAGGAAGGAAGGAAGGAATAGTTTTGAAAGAATAAAGATATGAGATTTTATAGTTTTGAGTAATTTTTAATTCTCCACATCTATTAACTTATGCCGCACTATATCTGCAATATTACATTACTGAAGAAAGCCAACAGGTTTCGCACGAAAGCGATCTGGAACTGGTTAACTTTCGCTTAAATTCGTGAACTAAAATAATGGCGATCGTATGTACTGTTATATAGCACTCTTGTTATCTTGGTGAGTGTGGGAAGTAATGGAAAGATTAAAGAATTTAGGATTGAACGGTCACTGTCAAGTTGTAACTTTGTTGTTGTATCAATTTTGGTAAATAAAAGCTGATGAATATTTTTTTGATAAAAAGCTGTATAAAAGTATTTCGAAAGTATGAATTGTGATCGCGAACGTTTAAGAAATAACATTATATTCTTCTGGTCAATAATTAATTTAAAAAAAACTAAGGAATAATATCACCATTCATCCACAGCCCGACTTCACCCACTGCTGGGTATAGGCCTCCCTCAGTTTGTGCCATCCGCCACGATCCTGTGCCAATCCGATCCATCGTTTGCCCGCGACTGCATATAATATCGTCTAACCATCTCGCTGGCGGATAACCAACTAATAATATTAAACTTCTATTTAATAATATTAAATGTAATAATTATAAAAAATATAGGTATAAAAATACACACAGTGGAAAATAGAAGAGTTCTTACTTCGAATTCGGTTAAATATGAAGAAAATGCAAAGTAAAACTTTATGATGTAAATCGCTATGTAAATCTACTAACGGTTATAAATATTAAATGTACGAGAATCAATTAAAAAAGATTCTCACGAATTAATCAAACGAGTGAATTGTATGGATAAATATTTTAGTATGCACTGATTGGAATGGTTAAACACTTTTAATTCGTTGACTTTAATTATTTTAATAGTGCACTTCACTTTTGTATAACATTTTGTACGAAAATTAAAACGAACACATAGCATAAATTATAAAATTATAACTTTCGGCAGTTATTTTAAAGTGTCAGTGCTTTAGTACCTACCTACATCAAGTGTCTATCAACGGGCAATACCATATTTTACTTTTAACTGCCTTTAACTATATAGGCAGACCATAATTTTTTTTCTTTAGTTAAAAATAAATCTTTCCTATTTTTTACCGCCAGACATCTATAATTAACTACCCTACGCGTACCTACAACCAAAACACGTAATAGGTTCCGTAAATTCCGTCAGAAGGTACAACTCTTTCATTCAGTGATCGTGCTTTTAAAGTGTACAGGAACAAGTAGCGACATCTAGCGGCGATTTTCGGAACAATTATCACGGAATTGAAGTTGTTGCAGTTGGAAGAGAAACACTTAACTTTTGTCAAATTTTATTTTGATCTTGTTAGAGATTTCCAGGAAAACAATGAAAATGAAAAAATTCAGTATGATCACGACTGTATCCCAGGAGCGCTAGCCATTTCTTTCCGAGCTTAATTCTTCGGATCTTTTGAAGATGTCTAATGGGGTAGTCAGAGGTAGGTATGTCCAACCAAATACATTTTTGGTACATGCCCACATTTTGCGGAAGTTTACTTTCCATACGTGTCACAGTTTTTAACCAACTTACCTAAATGTATCAAATCACGATTCTACATAATAGATAATCATAAATTGATATGTCAGTTGAAATTCGTTGTGACATATTTCTCAATAACTAATGCACGTGCTCTACCGTCAGAATTAAGTCACGAAATAGATCAAGAATAGAATGATCTTATAGAATCAGATAAATAGCATTGATTATCGCACGTTGAATATAATACTAGGAGAATTTTAGTTAAAATGGATCGACTAACGCGGTCTCACTTTTTTTAGGTATATCTTATACTTAGGTACTTACTTATGTATTAAATGTAACCCGGTGAAGTTCTGAAGGCCCCAACGAATTTTGATTTCAAATTTCGAATGTCGAATCGGTTCAAAAGTTCCCGCGTCGAACCGTTGGGCCCATAATAAAGAAATTCCATGGTAACTGTTTACATGGTACGAGTATTTGACAAATCTGTTCAGTCAAATCAAAGTGAAGAATTAACATACCAACATAGTAATTTGAGTGTTATTACATTACACGAATAGACCTTGGCTGACTTGACGCTTAAATGTGAGGATGCATCAAGATAGTTTGAACTTTAAAGTACATGATTACAAGCATTAAAAAATGACTAGCAAATTGTGTCAGGGTCGCTGTGTGATATTAGGATGTTAATTGCAGGTAGTTTCAGTTTACGATTTAAAGAAAAATAATATAAGTACCTAAGGTAAGGTATAAGTAGGTAAGGTATTAGGTATTAAGTACTCTTTCTATTATCGTAAGTCCTTTATTTTATACTAGCCGCACGTCCCGGCTTTGCACGGGTGTACCTACTAGTTAATTAAACTAAGGGAATAAAATATAGCCTATAACCATTCAGTTAGTCCATTCTACATATCGGTGAAGTATGATTAAAATCGGCTAAGTAGTTTCGGAGAATACCTCCGTCAAACAATCAAACAAAGAAACCAACGACGCCTCTTTAGTAATATTTTTTGATATTTATTATTATTCAGATCGTATAAATTTTTGTCATCGAAAGCATACAATTAAACTGTCATCATGGCTAATTGTATGTTAATCACCAAAGTCAAATACTGCTTCAATGTACGCAAGAGGAAATAATCCTTCATCGTGTAAATGGGACTTCGAAAAATGAATAAGTGTTAATCCATTTTTTCTGTTTCTATTCTAAAACGATTTGCTCCAGATACTTACCGATGGAAGTTCCCAAGTTGCAATCTGTTGCTGCCCGAAGTCCGGTTTCCCTTTCACCCCACTTTCTGCCCCAACCTTGACCCCGCAATGTGCAACTTGCACTTATTCGCACAGTGACTGCAGTAGCTCAACTTTATTATTCACAGGAGAGATATTTTAGTATTTCGTTCTAGAAATCTTCATATATGACTTCAGTTACTTTAAAGCTAATCCTAAATAGCAGTTCAATCTTCGTACCTAAATTCCTTCACCAGTGTTAGCTCATCACCTCATCAGCTTTTGTCATAACTTTTATAAAGCTATCTTAACAGATACGGGGGATCTGTAGGCACTAAGTCGCAATTATTTACATAATACAACTCTTCCAACTTAGACTACTGAATAATTATTTTCATTATGTGTGACTCAGTAGCTTGAGTTATAAAATCAAAGCTGGTTAATTGTAGCAAAGTGTACCTACTCGACTTCATGGCCCTTCGACCGAATGCAGTAGTTTGGTATTTTTCCAATGAATAATACATATACCTAGTAACCTAATTGTATTCAGAAATTTTCATATTTTATGTCGGTTTTTATGGAATTTTCGAATTAGTTATTTTAGTACCTGACTATCCATTTTTATTTGTCCTTCTGACATTGGTGTTTTATTTTCTCGATGTCATATCCGGCTTTAACTGACTAATGTGGTAGTTACTCAAATGATTTGAACTTACTTATTACAGTAAAGGGTTTTACCCAAGGTGCAGTGAGTCGGTTGCATTGCAATAATAGTGACTGCTTTACAGATACCAACTAAGTAACAGAGAAGACAAGTTAATATATTAACACTACTTCCTAAATGTTTTTATAAAATGCAACTAAAAAGAAATGTAAAAATTGCAAACATTGAAAAGAAAATAAGATTCAGCTGTAAACAACAATATATTGTGGACATTTACCTATAATCTTGTAGCTCCTTGATGAATCGTTGTTGAGTGACGTTCTAAGCGGTTGCAAATTGTACCTACGTGAATGGCAGATGAGCGCTACGGTTCAGAGGGCACTTTAAATAATAATTATCGGTCCCGGCTTTAGTCTTTGTGCCATGACATTCCATCAGGCAGCCTTTAAACTACATTACCAGAGCTAGCCACTAGATTATACAACATGCAGTTCTGAGTACATTCCTGCACACACATGCAGTAAACTTGTAAAGCCGTTTGCAGTATGTCACTCGAAAAGCTTTGCACTATCTGACCCAGATAATGTGATAGTGGATTTATTACGAGGCTCTGTGTTTCACAAGAAATGCGAAAGCTCGATACAGAACCATATTTTTTAAGATATTGGTTATTTGTAATTTTTTGCTATTGTAACGTCAAAGGGAGACTTAACTGAGAGAGATTTTTAATACTAAGATTAAAGTAATAGATGCCCGTTAGTCTTTCAAGCAAAAACTACAAAACAATTTGGCTCAAACTTGGAATACATTATATTAGGACCTTTAATTACTCATAATGCTATTTTTCGTCGAACGAAGCCTCAGGCGGAAGCTTGTAATATTTTGATAAAATAATTTAATTACTATTAAAGAGACTAATAACACTTCTAAAACTACATCACATGCCTTCTAAAACTACATGCTTAATTTTAAAGTTGTGCGTTATTTTGCGTTTATTTTTTAAAATAACAAAACAAATGCAATTTGATAGGTAACTTTTTTCATTAGGCTAAAATATAAGTAGTAGATTTAAAACTTACCTAATTAGTTTCACTATCAAAATTACCAAAATATAGATACAAGCTTTTAAAACAGGGTGCTACTAGTATGTTGGAAAATCTATGCGTAACTGGAGCTACCAATTTCCGTTTCCTGTTTGTTACAGTCAAACGTGTTTTCGATTGACATTTATTTAGTCCAAATGTTGCCTGTTTGACAGTTTATTGACTTGATCAGGCGCTAAATATCAATACAACTCAGATTTCTTCATCCGAGCGTCACAACGTTACATGTTTTATTGTTTCATCGTAGCTAGGTAAATACTAGAAAATATTCTACATTTATGTAATGTTTTTTTTGTGATTGTAATCCAGAGTTTCCAGAGTAGAAGCTGTGGTAGAAGTTTTACCGCAGAAAATGGATATGTTATGTTTAAGTAAATTAAACAAAAAATGCTGCTTTATGTATTTAAAAGTTATCTGTGAACTCGACTTTATTTTTAATGTCCTGTCAAATTGTTCATTTCGTGCGGGGTACGTACACTTCACTTCGTGACAGTCATACAATTTGCACATGGGCTATTATATTCGGTTCGCAACATACTTCTGATTTAAAAGATAAGCCTACGGTAATAAGTAAACTTGGAAGTAAAGTTTTTTTTATAAGTAACTATAATATTCTCGGTTATAATAAAAATAAAATACTTTTTAATGGATAAAAAGAATCGTAAAGCTCCAACCTATAACCCTTTGATTTTAAAATCTAATGAGCTTTGAATGTCCAAGGATATTTATTTATTTATTTGTCTTGCTACAGCACGGCGTTGATTTCGAATAGAGCCCTTATTATGTTAGAAGCTTTGAGACATCTTAATATGACTAGTTAACAGTTACGATGTACCGGAAACTTTTGGACAAAACTTTATCAGTAGTATTTTCACAAAAAGCTTTTTTTCCAATGAGCATTTTAAAGTTTAAATTTTTTAGATACCTAAATATTTTTATATACCTATAATTGTTTTAGCACTTTTTTTCGCCATTATTACAGTCTCCAGTCCAGTATAACCGATATTCAAAAGTGAGAGGTTTAACCTTTATCTTCGGGTCCAACACAACGACCCCATGCCACAGACTACACAGCACAGCTGTGTCCGTGTGCCCTTATTCAGAGCCATGTGAACATAAACACACGTGCAGTACTCCATCATTACAGATAACGTCTGATAACGTAATGTCGTTTAATTATTGTGGTCTAAAATAACGACACCCTTTTACTGGATGTATTTTGATCATTATTACGTTTATGATTTTGATTATGCAGATAAAATATAATGCTATAAAGTTACTTAATGTCGTGGAGTAACTTTAAAGTAAGATAATATGAACCTATATGTAAATAAGTATAAAAATGTATGGAAGATAGTTTATGTCTCTATATGAGTCAATTTAATAAAAATGTTTCTTGAAGCCATGGATTTTAATTTTAATAAAAAAAGATAATTATAAATATGGTTTAAAAGTACTAAATGTTTTTATAACAGTAGGATTTTCATACAATATTTCGTACTTGAGTGAATCAGCAGGTATTTCAAAAACATTGACCCTACGCAATGACTAATGTTTTTCATTATGTAATAAAATTCACAAGGCTCTAAAGACTCCAAGTAATTAATTTAAGCAAGTAGGTACGTTTATGTTCTACACTCAAAATAATTTACTAACATGATACAAAATAAGTCATTGTAATTAATTTCTAGTAAGCTCGTGTATGTCTGCACATTGCTTCGAACTCGACCATTATAAGTAACAACTACGCTAGCTAAACGATTCAGGTGTGACTCCATACAAGTAGTCAAGTTTTGAAAATATATGAATATAATACAGAATTTTTTATCAGGTATATAAGACGAAGGTTTTTCTATTTTAAAATTTGACCTGATAAACCTTAGTAGGTTAGGTAGTTCTAAAATAGGTGTGTTAGGAACTAGGAAGCGTTTTGAACAGGTTCATATGTATGTCACACTGGATAACAATGAGATGGTTCCAATGGTTAAGCTTTGTTTACAATTTGGACATTAGCTTCACTTTCTTTGTCTCAGACGTATTAATCTATTGTGTAATAGCATTGTTGATTGTTTGAGCTGAACGAGCCTGCTACCACGACTGCGTAAGCATTGTTTGGGACTAAACGAAGATAGGAGAAAACTGTTAAAATTATGAAAAAAATTCGTAGTTTCCAATGCAATAACATCATATATATTTAGTTGTCCATCTATAAATATCTTATCAGTTATTCATTTTTAATCAAAATATTGTTTAAGTTGCGTTTATTTAAATAGTTTTATAAATCGATCTCAAGCATTTTTTGAATGTATTTCTAAGAAGCATTGTGAACATTGTTGTTATGATTTAGAATTTTCTTAAATGTTAATTTCTATTTCAGGTTGAAGGCGTATCGCGGACTAGTAGAAGATTTTCGGCACCATCTGCTGACAGCAACAGCTTCAGTACTGACTCGCCTGACAGTGTGCCAACATACCGCTCAAGAAACAGCAGGCGACGAGAGGAACCTCCTCGAGATGTCACCCGCACACGAACAAGAAGCAGGCCAGAGACCACGGAGCAACCAGCACAATCGGAGCGACCCAGCAACAACGAACGATTTGATTCCAGAAGAACTCGAACTCGCAGTCGGCCAGTTGAAACCCCACGAGCTGAAACCAATAAAGAAACATTCAAAAATATGGCCATCAGAAGCAGAACTAGGCAACCTGCAAGAAGACCCACTCGTGCACCTGAAGTTTCATCCCCGGCTGTCGATGAGAAAAGCGAAGTTTCGAACATTAACATTGATGAAATTGCTAAAATTGTTAACAAACAAACAAACAACGATAACACAGCTAATCAATTTAGACGGAGGAGCTCAACAATTCAGACCACGGAAAACGTAGCCCCGAAAAGAGGACGTGGCAGAATCAACACAAGACCGAGCGCTAGGCCTGCAGACCTAGACAGTTCTGGATCAACTAACTCAATACTTATAACTGACAAAGCACCAACTACAGCACGGACATCAGCTGATTTGCGTAATGCAAGAAAATTAAAGTATAAAACACGGCCGTCTGAGACTGAAACAAACCTAACCGGCGAAGGGATCGTCGCATTGAATGAAATAAAATCTAGTCAAATAGAAAATGTAACTAGTCAACCGGAAATCCAAACATCTAGACCAGTGTTTGTCGAAACGATCGTACAGCAAAGTACAGAGACTAACAAACCTAAAAGTACGACGTTGAAAGTAACACGAGTTGTGAGGCGTCCGTTGGCAAGAGGGAAGGCAACGCACGCACCGTCTGTGGCAGCGGCAAAAAAGTCTGAAGAAATTAGCGAGGATGATAACTATCCAGAAAGCTTTAAAGCTCTGATTCAAGCCAAAAATGCCGTAAGTCTCACCTCTTTTTTCTAAACTCACTGCTTTGACCAAGTTTCGTGCTTGAAATGCAGAATATCACTATGTCAGTTCACATATTGTATTTTATTAATATATTTCAGACACACGCGAGCTCTCCAACCAAAGAGAGTTTGTCAGTGAAACCATCACAAAAAGTTTTTAAAACTTACTCAACATCATCACAATCCACTCAGACGGGTCCAGCCGACAACAAATACTCAAGGGTAATAGCGCTGGAATCCACTGGTTTAATAACACTTTATCATTTATACCTAGACAAAAAAACTAATATTACTTCTACAAAATTCACTTTTCAGTCACAGTTATTTTATACCATGTTGTATTTTTACATACACTATTTTTATCTATTTATTACATACACCTATTTAGGTGTATGTAATAACAACGTGCATGAACGATTTATATTTACTGAGATTTTTGACAGTTTATTATCTCTCATGTAACTTAAATTAAATTGTATTTATGTTGAAACATAATGTTTTTATTACCCAATGTTCACAGTTACGGAACAAACAAAAGGCAGAAGAATCAGTCCAACCAAGAAATGAAGAGGAAACGGCAGATAAGACACCAGCACCAGAGGTCACGTCACAAAGCCCAGACTATAAGTTAAGAGGGAAATACTCTGTTAGAAACAAGAAATCAACAACTTTTAGTCCATCTGCTACCACAGCTAGTAGTATAAGTTCGAACACTGAAAAATCTGGATCAAAATACAGTAGAAAGTTTAAATTCACTACAACCAGCCCAGCTCCTAAAACTGAAAACAATGACAAGAGTACCAGAATTGAAACTACTAGCGGCCTGAAAAAACCTGTTATCAGACCATCATTTTACTCCAGAAAAAGTGGAAAGAACACCGTAACAAGCACTGAGGTTTCTGTGACAATCAGCGAAAATAGAGAACAAAGGATTGTGAGGAAAAAAGTATCGCTGCCCAGAACATCTTACTACGCTCGATTGAGAAATAGAACCGAAATAACTTCCACTACAGAAGCTGCAAAAGAAGATATCCAAGACCATGCTCAGAAAAAAACAGAAGATACTGCTGACATGCCACTTATCTTTACTTTGTTCAATAACTCCGAAAACAAAGAACTTGTTAGCGATTCTCTTACTAAGGAAATTGAGAAAGCTAGTGAACCGTTCATAATATCAATCAGTAGCACGGAATCGCAAGAAAACATGCTATCCAACGAAGTGACTTCGGACACCGCTGAAAAATTAGATGATGTTCCAGTCGTACCAACAGTTGCAAATAAGCAAGATGTAGACAAGCAAAAGTACCATGCAAACTTCAAGAACCCAAATCGTATTGCAGTTGAAGATAATGTACAATCTTCGACTGCTCCACCCGTGAGGAATTTACAGAGAAGGCGTCAGAGAACGAGGCAGAAGGTGAAAATTGACGATTCTCCCGATACCACTACAGCGAGGACCCGAGACAGAAATGTCCGCAAGTTTAGTGAAGCGTTTTCCAAAACCACTGAGGCATCGAATAATGGCGTGAGTACTTAATTTTTCTAGTTCTTAGAAATCTAGGACAGTTATGTGTGAACATTCTTTGAAAATACTGATAATAATTTTACAGATTGTAGCGGAAACTGAAAAATCTAAAAGTAGATTCAGTTCTAAATACCGAGCCTCGTACCTAAATAAACCGTTTTACAAACCTACAGTTCCAACAATAACATCCTCGACTGTAAGTAACATTACATTCACAAAACAACTACACATAATTCCAAAACAGTGCAACTATCCAAAATTTAAGATCCCCCATTCCTACTAAATAAACAAAGCCCCTTTATAAATTGGCATTAAGATACACAAGAATCGTTGCACCTCATTATTAACACTGTTAAAGCTATTTCTGACGATGTCTTTAATTTTTTGTAGTGAAAATCGCATCAAAAGTAGCTTATCATTAATTAAACTATTGAATTCATCTCATCCAGTATCGATCATTGTATTTAGTAGTTTAAATACTTCATTAATTTGAGAACTAAACGAAACCCCTGAATCACCAAAACATAGGGATTACAAATATGTTGATCAATATTAGTTTTCTTCATTGATTTACAAGCTATCCTAATAAACATTTCTCATTGGTAAAGGCATGGCTGAAATTCTTCGTGACTGACCACCTGTTGACACAGTCTGTAGAAGAGCCAAACTGGTTCGAGGAACACTGGGATGAGACCACGGAGTCCATTGCGAACGTCACCTCGCCATACATTCATCCATCATCCAACGAACTGGTTAATGGAATCATATAGTCATAACATCACACCATGCATTTCACACATGTCTATTGTAATTAAGGGTTGTGGTTTAGTTTTAAAGAGATGTAGTTATAAGCATTTAATAATGTATGAAAAAGACCGCTTTAAAATTACAAACATGCAAGCATCTCTTTAAAACAGAACTTTGTTAACATAAACTCAGTTTTCATCGAGAACATACAAATTGCTTGCATACTTCTATCATCGAATGCATAGTTGTGTAAGCTTAACAAAGTAATGTACTTACTTTCAAATGTAGAGATAATACCACTAACGTAAATAGCTCATTAAATTGTGTACAATTTATACAAACTTGTTTCAATATGCATCATTAGTTTATTTTTCTAACTATCCACTTTATCACATTCCCTGTCGTCTTGATACCAGTATTATAAAGAGGCTTTGGTCTTTGCACGAATCTCAATTCTAAACAGTAAGTTTTCTTTTCGTCTGACAAATTCACACATCTTACTTTACACACATCTTTGTTTCTGTTTACATGGGTGAGCATACTTCTTATTTCAGGTAGAGGGAGAAGAAATTCAATTAGGGCCAGACAACGCTATATCAATTACTCAGACACGGAGGACATTGTCCTCAGCAGACTTGAGACTCTCAGAAAGTCTTCTGAAGTCATCGCAGGTCATGAACGTTGAGGCGTCGCACCACTCGCCTTCGGTTACAGTGTCTATTTTTGATGCACTAGCGGATATTCTCACGTCCACACCTAAAACACGACTTTCTTCTACAACTGAAGTAACGACAAAACCAAATCTTAATACTGATGTTACACAAATACTCAATGGCGTGAGTAACATAGTTAATGTAAATAGTACTGGAGCCATAATTAGCCCGGACGCATTTGTTCCGGCAAACGCCAGCAGCACCACCACTCAATCTGTACAGATCACCGTTCAGACTACACCAAATGTGATTAACAATATGTCGGCTGGGGGAAGTGTCACACAGTCACTAAACGCTGAAGTTGTAACTCCTACAAACTCACCCCGAACTCCCATCCCTACTCCCTCTACTCCCGTCTCTGCAAGGAGACCATTTGCTATAAAAGTATTATATTCAGATACAGAATCGCCTACCGACAAAACTTCGACAGCATCCGTTTTCACATCGAATCAGCCGACGACTGACAATCCAACAATGGTATTTAACACTGTCTCTGATCTTTTGTTATCTCGTAACAACTTAGTATCTTCGGAACTAACTAGCATGCTATCTAGTAATATTAGAAGTATTATCCAAAACATGGATGAGGAGAGTAGGTCTAGAATTTCAGTAGATATGGCAAAACTGCTAAAAACCCTAATACCTAGAGCAATAGGTGGACTGGCGACTGAACTTGACAATGCTGACTCTATCCCAATTACTACACCGTATAGTTTGGAGGAAATCAAAGATACTGAAAATATAGATGTAAATACAAACATAGATTCTTTTGATATCCTCCAAAGTATAACTACAGAAAACAGTGTAAATAGCCCCGTGGACAATAGTAACCCAGTTACTACTTTGGACACCGTAACAGAAACCCCTGCACAATCTGTAAATAATGTTGAAGTTACACAAGGGGTTACACAAGGTCTAGTTACTGGGTTTAGTAGCCAGACGACGTCAACTGCTACTGTGACTACAGATACAGAGTTACGTGCAGCCTTTGAAACAGCAACTCCTGCTGCGAGTACTTCTATTTCTTCAAGTACAGAAATAGTGACGTCCTCTGTCTCATCCAGTTTTAGTACAGACAATGTTAATAACAATGGGAAAAGTTCTACCACTACTAATAAAACAATTTCCCTGCCTTTCCTGACAAACTTCCAATGGAATGATTTTACTCCTAGCGATGAAGAGGTTAGTAATTTGACTAAATCAACAAATTTAAACCAAAAAATTGTAGAACCCTCTAAAATTTACTCGGATATTAACATCCAAAACCCAAGTTCGGTGTCACCCCTACAGCTATGGGTATTGTCTAAAAAAGCTAGTGTTTTAAAGATGATTGAAGATCTCATAAGACAACATAATACAGAACTGGCTTCAGGTCCACAATTGGAATTTATCAGTCCATCTACAAACAACATCAACTTATCAGAACGACTGACTGATATCATGAATACTATGACTTTTACATCTGAAACCTCAACAACGATGACGAATAATGATGTAAGTTTTACCACCACTTCTGTTCCTAATCCAAATTCTCCTTCAACCACTGTACAAACTTCACAACCTGATAGTACTACAAGCGGAAAATCTGATGATGGCTCGACGACAACAGCTATTCCTAGCCTCACAACGTTTTCGGATGGGCTACAAACAACGACTGATTCATCTTCAGATCTTGCTTTGCGGTTTGGTACAGATACTGATAACGGAAAATCTGATTTAACAACTACTACTGAGACCACTACTAAAAACACTTCTACCACTACTATAGAGCCGACACAAGATACTAATAGTGTGAATGGTGCAACTACCACTACTGGTAGCATTACAACAACTACACAGGAAAATACTGAAACTACAACTGCATCTTTCAACACTGAAACAACCACACAGTTGAAATCAGATACTACAACTCAAGTAGATGTTGAAACAACTATACAAACTAGCACTGAAACAACAACAGATGGTAATGTCGGTACAAACCAAAACACTACACCTGCTGCTAGTCTAAGTGCCGCCACTCCAACTGTACCTAGAAAAGATTACGTTATATTTGGAATCTTACCAAACAATACAGTGGTACGTAAAGATCCCAACGACGATGCCCTGGAATCATTAACAGAAGCAAGCCCATATATTGTATATGGTTTGCTACCCAATAACACAGTAATCCGTAAATTTCCGAATGGAACTAGAGTGCCACGACTCATGCAAAAAATTGACATACTACCAATCAGCCCATCGAGTTTGAGGAACCCATACAGCCCCATCTATAACATTCCGGCCATTGTCAGACCGCAGTCTAACCCCATCCGAGTATCCACTAATACTGTGACATCCACAGACATCACCAATAACGGAACTGACACTGTAAATAACCAAGAAACAATGGTATTGACTTTGAGTTGTTTAGCTTGAACGCTGTGCTTGAGGCTTCTATCCACTTGCAGCGGCGATCTGGCGCGAGGGAGGGGCATGTCGGGAGGGGTCAGTGGTACTTTCTATCTATAATATGTATCGTTTAATCTGTCTGCATGCTCTACACCTAACTGCTTCTCGGATTAACAACGCCAGGTATAACATTTTATTTCGTAATTGCAGATATCCTCATCGGCACTTAATATTAAAAGCAGTTCATTGGGTATAACTACCGTCACAAATAAGCCGCCTGCTGAAAAAAGCACTGCCTCGCATGTATTGAGTTTACGCACAACTACAATGCTACCTTCTATTGATGAGATTCTGCTTAATAGTATATCTTCGGCCGCTAAACAGGAGATGGTCATAGCATCCATGACGAGCTCCACTCGTGAACCGACAATATTAACACTGGATATTGATCCGGAGGTATAATAATATTTTAATCATTATTTATTTATGTATTCACTTCTCTTCGTTCACTAACTACACACTTCGATATTATAGATCACGTTTATATTTCCAATAATTTTACATCTATCCATCTGCAATTTGAAATTATAACAATGGGACCTTTGAAAAGGAATTTCGTAGTATAAAACGCATATTTGGGTAAGGTAAGTGGTGACGGCAGTACCTACCAGCATGCGAAAAACGAGCAATTTATGTTCGATGTTTCTAATGGAAGCGAAGTATAAATCGTGTTTATAACAAATTGCAGACCAAACAAATACGCACGGAAAGACCTGGTGGCGATGGAAACACTGTATTTAAATTCATACCGATAGATGAGATTATGGTGAAACAACAAAATTCAAACGTTTTGAAACTAGCAACTAAATCACCATCAACAACAAATACAGACAAAGCCGAGGTCCAAATTGAGACAGCTACAACTACGATGGATGTTAATACCCAGACACCACAAACACTATCTACAGAAAGCGTTAGCACAAATGCTCCAGAAACAACTATGGTGACAAACACGCCTCTTGCCACAGAGAGCACTACAACTGCACCTTTGACTACAACACAGGCGCCGACAACAACTTTAGCAACTACAACTCAAGTGCCAACGACTACAACTCAAGCGCCAACGACTACAACTCAAGCTCCAACAACTACTATAACTCAACTGCCAATAACCACTACGCAGGCGTCGACTACTACAACTGAACCGTCAACAACAACAATTCAAAGCGCACGAACCACAATTCAAGCAACTACTTTCGATGATGCTATCAAAAAATACCAGGAAATACAAAATGGTCAAAATACGGCACGGGATCCTAAATATTTGGATGTTCAAAGCTTTAGTAACTTGTTAACTGGAGCAAAATCTGCAACAACAACAGAAGTTGCACCAACAACAGCGCAACAGAACGATCCAACAGCATTGTTGCAAGCTTTGTTATCGGCTACTGGAAATCAAAACACTGGCTCATTGTCTATTCCCAACCTAGGAGGAAACATCAGAGTCTCAAGCGGAGTACAAACTACTACAACACGGTCTATCGAAGAAGATATTCGACAGTTCGAAGAAGACACAAAATTACTTAAAGCATTATTAGCCGCTACGGGACAAAATCCAGCTAACCTCAATATACCTTCATTGGATGGTATTTTAACCACTACTACTGCTCCCACAACACAGCCTCCAACAACAACTGCTAGGACAACAACAACTGATAGGCCTACAACAACTACTAGACCAACTACAACAACTAGGCCAACCACAACTACTATGCCAACCACAACAACTAGGCCGACCACAACAACTAGACCGACAACAACACAAGCATCAACACCGTCACTACAAGACGACCTGAAACAATTCCAAGAAGATGCTAAGCTTCTACAGGCTCTGTTACAGGCAACTGGTCAAAACACAGGAAACCTAAACATTCCTGATATTTCAAAATTGACATCAAACGTTAGAATTTCGTCTAACCCTCAAACAACTCAAGTAGGTTCTAATCCGACCACTCCGTTGAACGCACGACCTGTGTTTACAACCACCAATGGACCTGTATTTAGAACGTTTGCTCCTAGAACAGTTTCTACAACAGAATCTGTGACTACTGAAGATGTAAGAATTTCTACTACTGTTACGCCTTTTACCCAGAGACGACCAACAACAACCAGGAGTATGGAAACGGCTACTCTCACTGGACGGCAAGCTCCGTCGAGGTTCACTGTTACTACGGAGGTACCTAGCAGCTCCACTTTCTCCGTTGAAGAAGATTTGGCTTTCTTACAAAATCTGGTAAGCTTCTAAAAACTGAAAGTTTTAGGGCCAGTTATAATTTAAGTGATTTATTTGCAGTAAATTTTTGAATAGAGGTAAAAAGACAATGTTTTCTATTTTCAGAAATCAGTACTGAACTCTGACACTGGCACTGAAGATGCAGAGACGGCGCTCGCCAACCGAATCATATCCCTCGCAGTCGACAGGAGTCTCACTGAGATACAGTCGGGCAACTCAAACAGCGCTGTTCGTAACGGAAAAGCAATTGCTAACAGCGCCAATAATCTTGTACCGACAACGACGACTACTACAACAACAACAACTATTACAACAACAACGCCAAGAACAACAACACAACCAACCACACAACGAACAACAACAAACGCACCAGGGCCGTCGATAGACGACGACATAAAACAGTTCCAAGAAGACACTAAGTTACTGCAGGCACTTTTGAAAGCAACGGGCCAAGATCCGTCTAAATTCAACATTCCAACACTACCGAACATAACACCTACTACAGTGAGTCCACACGATGGCCTTAAACTTTCATCTCTTCTTGCTTCACCTTCACAAGACGCTACACCGAAACCTTCCATGATGTCGCCTATGACTGACAAGACATTGCCTTTCGGTGCTAAAATAGCTGTTAAGGATGACTTGAGGACTGTACAGGATGACAGGAAATTGTTAAAAACTTTAATAAAATTACAGGACGCACAGGAGACTACGACGTTTAGAAGTAAACTAGCTCTTACTGGTAAGTAAATTTAGTTTTTAAAACTTGTTGACTATAAAAAATCAATTTAAATTAATTGTTATTACTTTAACATTTTTCGAATTTGAATTTTGTTTTTCAAATTGAAAACCTTAAGACTATTTTTAAATTCTTAGTTTGTTGCACTACAACAAAAATATAGCTAGACCAATTCCAAAACGGAGAAAATAAAAGCATCTATACCACCAGTATCTAATTAAATTCTTACCCAATTTCCAGGCCAAACATCAGACGAGGCACTGAAAAAGCTGATCCAGCAGCAAAAAGCCACCGGCATGGTCTCCGAAGCCACTAAGTCACCGATATCCCTGAGCACCGAGTACGGCAAGAGCAACGACGCATTGCTCGCTGCTTTGCTCAAGGAGCAAGGCTTCGGACCAACCACGGCTAGTTCTATCGACGAGCAACTGAGACTCGCTGTACGTAATTTACTCACTTCCTCTTATTGCTCTTTTTAACTCTCTTTTCAACTGCAGAACACAAATTTCTTGGTCTCTTGTATGTGTTATGTTCTCAAGAAATAACTGATAATCTTAAATTTCATCTGTTGGTAAGAAAATGAATATCAGTTTTCTTGTTGACAAAATACGGGACCGATCTAAATCCACAATCTTTTTACTGCAACGATAATTTCGCTTGTAACACTTAATCTTTCTTTCAATTCATTCTTCATTGACCTATCATGTAACTATAACCTCTAGGCTTTACTGAACCAAGTGGTAGTGACGCCTAAAACGAGGCGAATTACCACGCCGCCGCCGCCACCGCCGCCTCCAAGGAGACCTATCCTGGATGGGCTGGCGTGGCTGTGGCAGCAGTGGAGGGAGACGGGGCCAGGGCCAGCGCCCTCAGCCGGGCCTAGTCAAAGGCCAGGCCCAGCGCCGGCTGTCAGGCCTTCAGAGGCAACCTCAAACAGAGTGAACTGGTTCGGATCCGGACCCTTCACCGGCAACGCGGACGACCGACCTGCCAGCTCGAACAGGGTGGGTTTCTCTTCACTTTTACTGAAACTATGCGACTGGGGCTGAGGTGAAGGAACAGACCTTAGATTAAATACAAACCCCAGGAACGATTACTTTTAGTGTACTTATAGAACTTGTTCCTATTTAATCTAAGTCTGCATGTTATTTTGTACAGAAACGGGTGAGGATGGGTTGTAAATAGTGAGACATTTTATTTTAATTTTGTATTTTTTATACTGTTTTAGTTAAATTATTTATTTAAGATTGGCTTCATTGGCTTGTACATATATTGTGCAGTAAAACGCATAGCAACTTTTGTAAAATAAAGTGTTTAATTTTATGTTTTTGTGTTTGGCACCTGTGAATTTTTGCACATATTTGTTGTGAATAATCTAAGTGGTATCACCTCCATTTAGAATGGAATTGCCATATCCAGGTATACTTCGGTTCATTGAGCTAGAGTTTGTGTCACCTTATCCTCCCTGGACACCAAGCACAGTGGATATTTTGCAATCATAAATTCATAAGGCGATCTGCTAAGCTAACGCGTAAGCAGCAATTTTCAAACCAATATTCCGGAATTCCAAATAGATTTCAATTTCATAGATTATCGCAAAAATTCAGATTTATGATCAATAGATGACTTTAGATGGCTTTTTCCCGTAAACTCGCAAAATACAAAATCAATCTATTGATTTTTATCATAATACAATGTACATTTTTGTCTCACTGACATTCCTGCTAGATACAGAAGTTTTAGATATTAATTTCTCTTTCTATAGTAGGTATCTTTACTCAGTAATTGATTCATGTATTTAAAATAATACTTACTAAGAAAATCATAGAAGTTTAAAACGTAAACGCTCCTAATTCTGTTATAAGAGTGTAAATTATCAATTTGTAGTGTTGTGTAGAGCATGATTCCCTGATCCCATGATGGTGAGTGTAATTTTTTAGTACCAATACTTTCCTGATTAAAGCTTTAACATTTAATTGCCTAACTTCATTGTATCTATCCTTTTAGTATTCCGTAACTAAGCTTTAACACTTTAAATTTGTATAAAATGTAAAAATGTTACTAAAACAACAGTTAACAAACTGCTTTTATATTTTGTAAAAAACTAACTATTACGTTGGAGGTACGTGTAAATAACAAAATATGTAATAACCTTATGTATTAGTTGTATTCTATGTATTATAAAATATTAGACGTTTGTAAAAATATTAACAAATTTTACACAAAACGGGAAATAGCATCATCATTATTTTATCTAATGAAATTATTTGTTATATCATTTTGATTTGATTCATTAACATACATTTTACTACCATTTTATGTTTTAAGTACCTATATTAAATTCACGAATCACGCTTTTCACTTGCACCTAACTTGATTACACCCTTGATTTCCTAGGAAGACATTCTTTACTGTAGTAAGACCAGATCTTATCTACTGATAACTAAGAGTCAAACTAAATCTGACAGAAGATACGTCAGGCCTACCGATGCTCAAAAGATAGGTGCATTCGGGCATACTTCGTCGCGCGCTAATTTTGCATCATTTGATTGTCTATTGAATGTTTACGTGGCGGATCTTCCGTCAGATATGTGCAGACTCAGGCCGCTTCCTAGAAACTCAAGGGTTACTATAACTTTGTACTGACAATACTGATATGAACAGATTCCATTGGAGCCACCTCGGGCTGTGACGTCAGAGCAAACCCCGGGTCGGGGGCAGCTGGTGTCTGCAGCCATTAATGTCACGAGAGCATTCTCACAGTTTTTGGGCGCTGCAATACAGGTATTTTTATTATTACATATTATAAAAGGATAAAAATAAGAAAGAAACCATTACACATGTTTTTACCTACTGATGAGGATAGGTCGTTTCTTTATTAAGTCATTCCATTCGGTCTCTCGACAAGGTGTAGTAAGCTACAGTGACTTCGGTTTTTTTGTCTAAATAAATCTTCTGACAAAGCTGAATTCGTACAAACATAATTATAGTAAACATTTTATGATGCAAGTTCGATCCTAGCATTCGTCAGACTATCATAAACATGTATTATTTCGAAATTGTTTTAAGATGATTCATTTACAATCAGTAATTTGATTCGTTAATCAATTGATGATTAGCGGAGATTAATCACCAGACTTTATTTGTTTGAAATTTTAATCAGATTAAAAAAATCATTATGCAGGTACATAGCGGTATTTTGGCATCACAACAAAATTGCAGAGTTATAACTCTATACATGGTATAAATACTTACCACTGTTATGGAAGAATACAAAAATGAGATGATAAATGAAAACGACAATAATAATTATAGATACCTATTTCGAGGGAGTGGTAGACATTTCATTTTAGGTTTTTTTTTGCAATTTCAGACAGATACCTGAGGGGTAGTCAGAGGTATTTCCAAAATATCTATTTGAACTATGCCCAATAAAAACTTACACACTTTATAAGTGTTTCGTTTCGATATCCTATTTATCTGTTATTTTGGAATACTGTAGGTAATTGGTCAAGACTTGAAAACAAAATGTAAAAAACTCTACTAAGCAAAAAGTCTCAGATACGATAAGATATTTAAGCTGGAATTTAAAGAACAAAAGTAGCAAACAATTTCACTTTATTAGATTGTTTCAAAATTGTATAAGTAGGTAGAGTTCTCAATCTCTCTCCTATTAATTTATTTACATAAATAATTATTTATATTTTATTTTGAATTTGAAGGTTTCAGATGAGACAATTGGCGTTTTGTATTTGTAAGTCAAAATATTTGAACTAACACAGTTTTTTTCACTCTAAATCTATCAGCCACTCTAACACATCTGATCCTAACTTTTAATCTGAACTTTACAATTCTTTTATTTCTAGGCCTGATATTTTCATTTTTTATGTTTATATTTATGTAGAATGAAAATTTGTTTCCACTTTGTATTTTTGAATTTCCAAATATAGATGAAACTTCTCTTTAGTTACCTACCAGAATCAGAGCATGTTTAAGCTGTTGAATTGTAAATCGTGATAATATTAAAAAATAAATACAGTTGTTCCTACACCCACTGCATAGAAATACATTTAAGATTTGCTGAATTGTAGTTGCAAAGTATTATATATATATCAGAAAAATTACAAATGCACAGTGAATAAGTACTACGGGCTGACATAGTCCAAATGTGACTCCAAGTCCTCTAAATAAATGATATAAAAAAAAGTACTTAAATGCTTTACTCTTTCTTTCAGGGCGCAGCGCAGACAGTCCAGAGTGTGATTAGAGCAGGACAGCGCGCAGCTTCGGATGTCTACACTAATGGTTCCGGAGGATCAGGATAGTCCCGAACACTTCCGATATATCCGATTCAAACCTCAGAGTCAGCTAATTAGAGCCAGTAGTCATTACAATCGCTTCGTATAGAATCTTTCTATTAAGTATCGCTAATCCTTTATTCAGATACTTTTGAATCGTCACTTTATTAAGTTCATTAAACAAGTGGCTAAATTTAAAATATTATAAAACAGACTTCTATTTCGTAACAGGATAGCAATTTCTATTCATACCCTCATCGGGAGTAGGTATATTCCTACTACTACATAAATAATAGTCAAAATCGGTCCACCATTGACGGAATTTCCGTTGCAGGAAATAACGAATTCCGTCTCGGAACTATCAGTGAACATACATAAAAAATAAAAAGTAGATAATATTGAAACAGAAACTCCACCTTTCGCAGTTAGTTAATTTATAAACATGTTCTTTTTTGCGTAAGCGATTGATGATAAATTATAACATGGCTATTATGGGCTGTTAAATGTCGGATTTAAAAGGACTTTTGTAAAGTGATTCCAAGTGAGTAGAGTTGTAAATAGTGTAGGACTAAACTTTTCCGAAAGTGTCATTGTACGCACTATGTGTTGCGAATTGTTGTGCTCAAATGTATATAGTTAGCTTATTTTGTTATATATTTTATTTATGTATAGATAGAATTGATTTAAAATAAGTGAAGAGTCAAACGGAATGAACAAAGATTACTAGAAGTTAGGTATAAATATTTATAATTATGTCGTGGGTACTATTTAATTAAACCTAACTATTAAAATATTATATAAACTATATCACCGATCGTGATAGTTTTTTTGAAATGATTGTATGTAAATTGTATTCTATGCAAAATAATTCTGAAACATAATAATTTTATATCCAATATACATTTCTGGAAATTGATTCTAAATAATGTAATTTTTTTTAGTTTTGTTATTGGAAAATGCACAAGACTTACGTACGAATACTGAAACTCTACTTAAATAAATGGGAGCGTATTAACTACTTAAGACGTTCTTACTTGTCAAATTTGTATAGCCAACGTAAAACACTAAGGGACCACTTAAATTAATAAGAGATTCAGTATTTGTGCGACATTCACTTACATTTAAGTCTAGATAGATTTTTCAGTCTGTAATTTAGGTCTTAAATACATGTGCCATGTAGCACGTTCTTGATCATTCTCCGTCTTGAGTTTTCTTCTTAATTTATTTAAATAATAATTCTAGGTTGCCTAATTTAAACTTAGCTACGTAAAGTTTAATTGGTTCATATTACATTAATCTACTTAAAATTAAAACTCTTATCAATACAGACGGGATTCGAACTCGCACTAAGCGATCCTCCCAAGTCAAAGTGCCTTTAACCTCGGCCACGAAACTGAGACATCACAAAAATTTAATAACAGTTTTCATTTTCAATTAAGTAGGTACCTAAATCAAACTTTAAAAGCTACTTAGGACAAGATGTAGCGTTCCGTTATATGAACTTAAGTCTCCACTTTAAATATTCTTTCTATTTTTTCTTCTATTTGGTACTTTAAGATATAAACTTAAAAAATGTCCATTGGCTGTTAAAAATTAGTAAATAATTACACACAACTTATTCATTTGATAAAGCTATGTTAATTATGAGGCGTTCCAAAATTAAATTAAATTAAATTAAATTGAATTGTTTTATAATTTACAAGACAGACGCGACAGATAGATTTTCTTCGTAGGTAATTTAAGTGAATTTAATACCTACATCAATGAAGGTTGATGTAGAGGTTAGAAAGAGTTCGGAGTGGTCATTACCAGCAGTAGCTCCAACGGGTAATGATGATGATAATTACTTAATCAGGCTTTTAATGCATAGGTTAATGCTCTTTATTTGTTTTGCTGTTGTATTTAATGCGCTTAGTTGTATTAATTAAATTAAAATTGACGTCAATAGCTGTGCTAAATGTCGATGTAGGTAGATTTATCAATTCTTCCTAAATTAGTTTAATTCACTGACTGTTTATCTATGTATGCAATTTGTACCTATGTGTGTACCTTATTTAAAAATAATGATTAAAATTGATGGCATATTAAATTATTTAAAATTAAAAGTTGTTTTTATAATAGTGGGTATGTTATTGTTAGGAACTAGAAATATGAGCCAATCGGGCTGAATTGAATAGTATGTACCTATGGTGTTTGACTTTACAACCGAGCTGAGAAGGGTTCGAATCCCAGAATTCAGCATGTATTATAGAAGTTACATAATACATAATACCTAAAAGGTACATAGGTACCTTCTATTAAGTATTAGTAGTAGGTATTATGTAAAGGAAAACTACTATTCAACACATTTGTCTGTAATAAATATACTGAATAATAGTTATTATAAAAAGGTACCATTAGAATCAATTTACGTACTTGCTCAGCCTCGATTTTAGAATAAATTAAAATCAACGAGTTTTGGATTATACAAAAAGCGCAGGTGTTACTAAAAATTAGCATAATGAGGACTTCAGATCTTATTTATATCGAAAGTTTATAAATTAAAGATAAAACAGTATACTGGTTATTATTAAAGCAAATTTTACAGATAAAATATATCTGTGAATCAAAACATTCATTCTCGTAGCCAAGTCATTGCAACTTACCAACTCTACAATATTTTATTATTGTAAGTGTCTTTAATTCGGTTGATTAGCATAATTTTATGTAAATATTAGTAACAGTAATAACATGAAAACGTAAAGAATAATAATATAAGCAGGTACTTACATTTACAAGAAAAAATAAATAAAACAAAAGATTACGTAAATAGGTTACTTTTAGTAGTAGTAGGCTAGTAATAGCACCGTTCGCTTGTTATTTTTTGTAAGTTTCTTTATTCGTTCAAAATAAAGCGAGTTGAATAATAAATTACTGTAGAAACTATAAAATTTATTTACCCAGATATTAGTGGCAATTCAGATGTCGCAACTAACTAAAGATGATGCCATCCTTTTTATTCCGATCGTTATGAAAGGGACGACAAAATTTTTAGTAAGTAAATTTAATTTAGTTTTGGTGACATTGAAATCGCCACATTAGATAGTGAGATAAAAACATCGGTAGGTATCTAATTATAGATAATACGAGTAGGTATATGTAAGTAGAAGATTTAAATAGTACTTTGAGTCGATCGATGGTTTTTTGTAACAAGACCTTGGTTCGGGTAAATTTGACATTGTAGCGAGACAAACACTTTTTGTGCATGTCGATAATAGCATTTCTGAAAATAGGCAATAGGAGAGCATAATAACTTGATTCAATTAATTTGGGGTCTAAAAAGACTGTTTAGATAAAATCTACAAAATTAATTTAAAAATGTTCCTTTCTGAGAAACGTATGATTACAAAATAATTTTCTCTTAACTAGCCATTTTACGATAATTAATCGCTTGATGACAGTCAAACTATTCAAAAGTTATTAGCCATTTTAAGATTAAAAATAATCAAATGATTTAGCTAAATCGAAAAAACTTTCTCTTAAAACAAACCGTGTGGAAGGAGAAAGGGGAGAAATTTGCCCAGCAGTGGGACAGTATAGGTTAAGTAAAAAAAAAAAAAAAAACAAACCAATATGCAAAATCTATTAGTGGTCACCAGATGATTTAAGTACCTACTACTTATTTTTTTTTAATAAATGTAGATAAAACTCAGGCCTTTGCATCTTTAGGTACCTACTAGATGATAATACAGCGCCAAAAATAAACTTGCCCAGCTGAACCATTCTCTCAACTTAGCCAGCCATATCCACAGGAAAAACAATGGTCAATACGTGTTGGGCTGACTAGCCGCAGGTTTCCTCACGAAAATAATTATATACGTCATCATAACATATAGAAGTGTTTCAAACTATAGGAATCAAGTCAGTCAATCATAGATTCTACCTAGATCATAATATCTTACGCTAGGTAGAGTAAAGAAGTCTAGAATCTAAATAAAACCAATAGAACTAAGTACTAAAATACATCACTGTTTATATCTTTTAGTGCAATTATCATAAAATCATTTGATAATGTATCCCAGGGGCTACATCACAGTAATTATTGGAGATTAAGGTTGTAAATGTCAAACTATAAAGGATAGAAGCCGTCTGATTTGCTATAAAAATATTGAATCTATAAGTACTAATAATATTTTAAAGAGGTAAAATTTGTTTGTTTGTGTGACGGCGGTAATCTCCAAAACTACTCCATCGATTTCAAAAATTCTTTCACGGGTGTGTAGAATAGACTGCCCGGGTGGTTATAGTGTAGGTATATTTTTTATCCCGGTAGCTTCATAAGTACACCCGTGCGAAGCCGGGACGCGCTGCTAGTCTATTATAAACAAAGACTTAAGTAAAATATTAATCTTTTTAAGGGTTCCGAAGTAAACAAGGAACTTTTTATAGTTTCGCCATGACCGTCCGTCCGTCTGCGGCTTTTAAAGTCGATTAGAAAAGTCCATAAAGAAAAGTAAGCCTTTAACAACCATTGGTACAGGAAGTCAAGTGAATAACAAGGTAAGCATTTCGCTTCAAGCGCTTCCGTCTATACCTTACACTCAGGGGTACAAGATTACCCTCAATGAGACACGTCTATGTATTTATGCTACCATTTACTCCACTCAAGTGCAATCGATCTTCGACTTTGTAGATGTTTAGCAATAAAGAATAAATTATAGTTGAAATAATTATGAGCTAGTAGAAATTGTGAGATTATTTCCTCCGTTATACTTGAGTGGTTTTTGAGAGGAAAGCATTAAGGAATATAATCGCTTGGAATGTGATAAAAAGTGTTTTAGGAAACATTGTAGAATTTAATTGGTAAGTAAAAAGTGTTTTTTGTTTTTCTTTTTTAATACTGGTTATCTTGTTATTATTTCTCTCATCGCTAACACAACAAATAAATTGGATTTTGTTAACTTCGGGTCTAAATGTTGGGCTTAAAATGACCATATTAAGAAATTTAATGTATAATAATTACATACTTAATTAACTAAAATGTAGATTTACTTAATTAGCAAAGTTTCATTTGGCATTTAAATTTGCTTATAAGTAATGCAGAGTTACTTTCTCGCACCTACCTAATGGACAAAACACTCATTTTCCTGTTATTATACTTAAAGACAAACACCCTTCTAATAAAACAAAATTAATTAGCTAAAATGAATGCCAAACACAATTTGTTTTTGTCGACTTCATTGCAGAAATAAAAACAAAATGTCCGACGAAAAAGTTGTAAAACTCGTTCATAATCAGTGGTACGATTTTTTATAGAGCCATAAATGGCACAGGTTTTAGTTTTCTTGTTGTTTAAACTAGTTTTTTAACCTACCACAAAAAGAAGGAGGTTCTATGTTCCACTGCTTGTATAGAGTGTAGTTTGTTGAGTTAAACTAATGTTCTGATAGTGATGTTACCGCATTCATGCGAGCTACTTGGAAAACTTGACATCATCTATGTTAGGTAATGTTTTTCATGAACTAAAAAATAGAAAGAATCGAAAACAAAAAATGGAAGGGCAAAGATCAAGTATAACACAAGCACACTTTAGTCATTATCTTAAGCCTGTCCACACTCGCCCGCGGATCGCGCGTGTATTCGCAAACAATCGGCGAAGTAGGAGTGTAGATTCCATTCTTCAAATTGGCGTGCGGTCCGCCACCAATCTGCCCTTTCTTCCCGTGTTTAGTTCCGTGGAAGGAACGTAAACAATATTGTCAAAATATCTGTAAGTTTTGAGGGTGGTAAAAGCTTCATGCCACGATTCGCATCGCACGTGAGTGTGGAGGTCTATTAGGAAATTCAATCTTTAGAAAATTCAAGATCTTTTGATAGAACACAACTGGATAATATTGTATTTGATTCTGTCTTCGCGGTTGAAGATGTAGCCATTTAAGCATGTGGTTTTCCTAGAAGGTGCCATATACATGTATATCAATTATGTTACTTTATGTGACTGTTTTCACACATAAACTAAAGTTGGCTAACAAGCTTACGTTACGACCTGCGTGACAAGCAATTAACGAAGTCTATGTAAAATAGTACTTATCCCTTTCGCATTTTCCTTGTCTTAGGCGAACTAACACATTTTACAAAGTATTTATTTAATTTCAAGAGTTAATCTTAATTAAAGTATTTAAGTTAATTTAAGCTTATCATAAACCTTTGTCAAATAAAGATACCAACAAAAAAGCAAATTTTATTTCAATCTGGATTACTTCCGCTGCAATTACAAAAAGACTTCGCTATGAAAATACATACAATTTATTGAAGACGAAATAAATAAATAAATAAAGTTGGTACTGAGGGATTTTCTCTTAATTAAATGTCTCTGTTTCTTTTTCTTTTTAATAAACTGTGCGAGATACAATACGATATCCTAACTGACTTACTTGAAAAAACAAGATAACCAATCTTTTTAACTATCCTTTACCAATCTCCTGGTTACTGTCGTCATAGACTGTTCCAAGAAATTATATATCTTAAATTATATTATCTTACAAGTTGATGCATCATTCATGACGAAATCTTTGTACTTATATTCACCACAAAGAATTGATGACGAAATTGTTTATCTTATATAAAATGTATCAAAGTATTTAGGTAGTTCCTTGTTTTATAAATAGGTTCATGGGTTTTCATTGAGACGTCACTGAACGACCGCAGTTGTGGTGATCGATCATATTATGACATTTGGGCCTAGAGGTGGTCGTTTATGAAACAACGTTGGTGAACAACGATGTCGGTACAAGTTGGTGGGCAACGATGCCAAAATGTTGAACAACGGATGCGAGTTACAACAATCAGCAGAGCAATATTACCCGAATAATGTCGACCGTTCCCGACAACGTTCGATATCATTGATATTGGTCGACTTGATCGTTGTCGGTTGGCGATGGCTGACACAATTGGACACGATGAAAAACTAACAGGAACGAATAACTTATGCCGAGTACAAGATGTTCAACACCGTTGTTGGAAACAACGTTTTTGACAACGGATGTCGACATTGAAATAACGATGGGCGAACGTTGGTGAAAAATACCAACAACGCCCATCTTTATTTGGGTCCTCGAACCGACAGCCTACTTATATTATGTTCTACATGTATAAGTTCTATTGATTAGGTACTTGTAGCTTTGATTGTATAAGAATATTTCCTGAGTTTGTCGTCCGCATTGGTAAGTTTGCGTGATCACTGGAGTGTAAAATTCAATGAGACAGTTCATAGAACTGCGTAGTTTTTGATAGACAATTCATTGAATAGTGTATGTTTTATTGATAGATTATAATCATGACATGAAAAGGATCTTATGGTGAAAAGTGATCAGTTAAAAATAAATATTTATTAATTGATTTACTACCAAAAACAGGTGTGTTGGACAATTTTATAAAGTAGTGGGAACTTTTAATTAGTCTTTGCAATTATGCCCCTTTCTAGGTGTGTAATTATTATTTATTAATGTCCTTTATGGCTGTAAGTTCTCCTATAATTTCAAATTAATATAAATAATATATAATTTTATATTACAAATAAAGGTAGGTATAATACAACAGCAAAAACATTCATACATTCAAAGTTTCGCACTTAAAATGTATATTCCATATACTCGTATGTTCTATATAACATGAGATTAAAATGCATTATTCCATCTTAATGATACTGTCGGCGGGCCGGCGGGCCGCCATTTGAGACGTCCGCCAACGAGATGAACAGGTGATTTGGTAAAACACCCAGGTTTACGGTAGATGCAGGCAGCTTCCGACAGAACCAGCTGGAGATCAATAGGAAGGCCTACGTCCAGCAGTGGATGTCCTACGGCTGAAATGATAATGATGATAAATAAAAGAAGGTTATATTTTAGTGCAACTCTTATTGAGAGCATTATGCAAGCTGTAATAGTGATTGCATAGCAAGTTGCAATATGGATTTTCCAAACAACAAAATGTGGTTATTTTTAGATGAGGTAAGAAATGGCAAAAGATTGTTAGGTAAACTACGAGCTAAGTAACAATTGCAGGCATTGCAGGGCAAAACTCTAAAATACCTACTTCCTACCTCTATTTACTGTAAGCTTATACGAGTATGATAAAATTAGTGTCCAGATAAATATAATAATTAGATTATCAACCGTGGCTTTGCTACCAAGGAACTTACATAAAAAGCATGTGTTTTTCAGATCATTAACTATTTAAATTCCAAGTTTCAGTCAAATCCGTTCAGTAGTTTTTGCATAAAATTAATGTAATCTACATATACCAAAGGGGTAAATAATAGGACCTTATTGACTAAAGATATTTTGAATTTGAGAATACGCCTTTTTACCATGGCACAGATCACGGATCACCACTTGCTACGATCTTGACACACCTCTTTTGCCTCATTTACTTGCATTATATTCTTCAAACACGCTCGCCGATTTTTGGTGCTTTTGACCTGGCCCTTGTCCAAAATGTGCCCTATTTGGTCTAAGTATGTTCACCTAGGTTTTCTTCTTAGGTTTTCCTCTTTAAGCAGCTCTATTGCACTCTGCTAATTTAATACAGATTCTAAATTTAAATAGGTGAGTTAAACTTGGGTATTTATCAAAAACTGTAAGCAAACACCACATACCTTGCTGACATGATATTTACATAAAAAACACATAAAGCTGCTGACAATTTACATTTATCTCGAAACTGAATTATAAGCAAATCTGCGCTATTAAAAGTTTAAGCTTATTAAAAAATACATGCTAAAGATCACAAAGTGAGAGGGAAATAGCACGAGTCAAACCACAAGTGGTATACGAGTTTTTGCGTGGCCGTCCATTTACCACCTATGCTCGCAGGTTCATCGGAAAATGTGAAAAAAACAACGGCTCGACCACGGCGTTTCGAAGTACGGACAGATAAAGTAATAGTTGTACGTAGATGTTTAACTTTATGATGGTAGAAATAATATGTTGGTAGTATTTGTATCTCATCCTGTGTTGATAGTTTATAGAGACAAACAAGTAATGTAAAGTATCATGGAAAATATTTTCCAGTGTTAAAATTTCCTTGAACAGCGGTGGTGGAAATTTCATTATTCAATAAGTTAATAGTTTTCATGTGAGTTAAATTATATCTTATACTTTGCTCATACAGTTTAAATTGCATTGAATAGCTTATGTAGTGACGCAAGCCTGGTAGGACAAAGTAGGTCGGCTAACTTCGTCGGCCGAGCGGCTTCGTGCGCCGTCGGAGATTGCGCCCGCGCACACTCTACCGAGCCGTCTCTCGCCGCTGACGCTCACGCAGTTTTCATTTAAAAAATAAAGCACGGAATGCGAGCTTTCTTCGAAAACGCGCGCGGAATGGACTTGGAATAAACAACGCAAACATACTGTTGATTTTTGTATATCAGTGATCGTGTTGGACTTTTTAAACAACGAAATGCTGTGGGAGAGCGGATTCGCCGAGGAGACAGATACGGTGAGTTTAGAAAAAAAATAAGTGGAAACCAAACTCGTAATAAATGCGAATTTAAATTATGAAACTGAGCCGGTTACTCACAAGCTTGTCGATGTATGAGTGCGCTTGTGTGCGTCAACTTTCTAGTTTTCGCTCGACGCTCTTCGTATTTACATAGAACGTGAACAGTTTTTCATAATACAACACATGGAGGCGTATAATGCTTAGTTTAGTGTGTAAATATGCATCGTGCACGGTCCTCATTGTGAGTGGATTGGGAATGGCTTCATTAAATGGCCATGTTGGTGGACGAACCGGCCAACCCATACTAGCGACTGAGCAACTTTTATGTAATCTGCGACATTTTGCAATGATTGGCTGTTCTCGACGCGTTGACTGGCCCAAACTTGATTTCAACGCTGTGGAAAGAAACGTCGTCAAGATTTTCTAATCTCTATTTAATAAAGGATTGAAATAAGACTTAATTAGCAATTCAATTATGAAGTATAAACAATAACAAATGCATAACTAAGGAAAATCACACTTTATATTTACCTAACTGTTTTTAATAAGTATCTACTTTTATTCTTGAATTGTTCTTTGATTGAAGTAGGTACCTATCTTCATTAAGAATGTAATAGTTACATTCTATATGTTGATAAAACTATTTTACGATCTCATTCATAGAAAGGAATAGAACCCACATAATATTTTTGCCCTCTACGGAGCTACGCCGTAGACGTCACTCGAAGGTTTACGTTTACGTGTAAACAAGGCAGTTTTCCAAAAGGTTATCAAGTCACCTTGATGAGATTGATCTCATAATGAGTCAATCAATAAAGTCCAAAGAGCAAACTTATTACGAGTAAGTATGAGAAAGATAGGTTCTAATTAGGCGTTGATAGGTACCTTTTGCTATTTGTTTAAAATTCTCCTTTTTATCAACATAACAAGTAAATAAACTGTTCATCATAACTCAAACATTACTGATTAGTTAGATAAAATACATTAAAAATGATTTATAAAAATGGTTCTCCCAATCATCTTAATTATCAAATTTAAGATAAATTGTTACTGTTGCCAGGGTATTTAAAGGCCATCTATAAACTTCAAAAACACGTTATGTTAACCTTTGAATAAAATGATTGATCCCATTTGTATAAAACATTAAAATTAACATATCAACTATTATATTTAGTTCCACGTTGTCAAAACTGTGACTCAATCTTTTCTTATCCATCAATAGATGGCGCCACGAACCACTATTAGCCAAATTATTATGCAACTTTTTGCTTTACAGAGACTAAAATCCCTAGACTTGGTGAACATTCTCTTATAAATTGAATAGAGGGTTAGTTAGGGTAAAATCCAAAATATGGATTTTGTTTCATGAATTATCATTTTGTAGAGTAATGCTTTATCAATAGCAGATAACAATATTGGTGATGGTATATCATGGAAAAGCCATATAACACACCATAACAAACTCTCCCCAAACACACTGTATACGGTAATTGTAGATAAAAAATATAATAATGAGTAGAGTCGAAACGTCAAGGAAAATATAATGATCTTTAATACGCGATTAAGTCCCGTTAATATTTATAAATTTATTTAACTAAGAATGTCCATTAATACCTCAATAACCCAGTTAATGTAGGAACCACGCATCGTCAGAGCAGTGCGTGCAATTATGTTTTCTAAATAATTATATCGTCACATTAGCTAAGACTTTTCGATTTTCCATTACATTTTCATTTAGAAAATCTAGTTGTTTCAGTTTCATCTCATTTGACAGATTTTTGTTCTACAAGAAATAGATTAGGTAACCAAGTAGGTTATACATTTTCAATTTGGTTTGTTAAAGACAAAAGGACGGTAAACTTACGCTATATCTTTTTATTGGCTTATAGTAAAAAACATTCTGCAAGCATTGTTACATTGACAAAATCAATAATAATTATGTGATACTAAACAAGTAATTAACTTTTCTGCAATTCTCCGCCTTCATGCCACATGAACTTACATCTTTACTATAATAGATACAGAGACAATCTTTGCCTATACTTAACGGGACAATGTAGCGCCTGTGACATTGCTGAAATGTAATTAGACTTGCCCAGCATCTGAACCATCCTATCGGTTTAGCCGGCTATACACGAAAGGCAATAGTCAATACGTGTGGGGCTGACTAGCCGCGAGTTTCCCTCCTTTTTCCTTCACTGTTTAAAGCTCGTGTTAAAGCGCATACAATTATTCCAATGCAAAAAGTCCATTGATGCACGTATGTCAGACGTACATTTATTTTAAGACATTTAGATTCACATAATCACACAGACAACACAACACAACACAGAGATCTTCACTGACGATAGCTTTTCGGCGTTATTGTTGTAAGAAACATTCTTACTGCGTAGAAATCACAAATTCCAGTTGCAAGCTCGCGTAATGTGGCGTCTTTTCCGCGTAAAGCTTTGTATTTTTAGGAAACACAGGGCGTTACATTACGTTTGTAACTTGTCTTCCAAAGAAAAATAGCAATTAGGCTTTTTGTTCAAAATTTTTCTTTAAACTGCAAATGTCTCAAACTTTATTTAGGACAATATAATTAGTAGGTACCCAAGTATACTCGTAGATCTATAAACGGCGTTTTATTTGACATTGTTTTTTTTTGCATGAAACAATAACTGAGTTCAAAATAATCTTTCGGACAATTTATGTTGTTATTTCATAACAACTTTTCAAGTTTTTGGAGTAATATACCGGTGACCGTTTTTCAGAAACGGTGTTGTTAGTAGCCAGCCATTTAGCTGATATGTGTGTTATTATAAACAATGGTTATTGTTATGCTTGCACCATCAACAGACATAATGGCTTCCTACTTACGAGTATGTTCAAATATGAAATCTATACTAATATTATAAAGAGGTAAAATTTGTTTGTTTGTTTGACGGAGGTAATCTCCGAAACTAAACAGCCGATTTCAAAAATTCTTTCACCGACGTTTAGAATGTCTGTCGGGATGGTGTTTATAGTTTAGTTAGAGAGATAGATAAATTAACAATTGGTTCCACATTAATTAAACCGTGTAAAAAAAAGGAAAAAATCATTAAAAGCTATAGTATGAGATGTACAGTAGACAGCTGTCTTTTACCCATGTATAGTCGACAAAGAAATTGGTTTACCACTTTTGATGACATCTCCCAGTAACATAATTATTCGCTAAGGATTACTGAATGACAGATTCTGACGTAGCAGGTCAATCTGTCAAGCGAAAATAGACCTTGATGTTTTGTACGTGCAAATGATATTCAGCCTTAGAGTGGTAAACCAATTTCTTTGTCGACTATACATACCTGCGTCGCAATTACTAAAAGAACTAAATGGACGGTTATTACTTCGTCCAAAGATTACTACACTCGGAAGCAAACCTTGCGAAGGTTATACGAATAAATTACTACTTATACTCATACTAAATTCACCTCTAGAACTGAGATTATAGAGCTTATAATAGCATCAACCAAAAGCTCATTTTCCACGCAAAAAATGTACCTTTATGTACATGTAATTTAAAATCTTATTGCTTTGAGGCTAGAGTATAAATAAGAAGAACAAAGGCTAGTAGTAGGTAATTTACTTTTATGCGTCAATCGATAAAGTATTGGGATTTTATTTTCATTGAGTGTATATTGATTTGTAATTGCTTGGTATTAAAATGTCATTTTTGGGTTTTCTGGGCAATGACGACTTTAGCCACTCTATTACAACGTGACCTAAAAAGATACTTAATTGATAGTAATAAATCGTTCTTAAATTGGTTATTTAATCTTTGTCTATGTATTTATGGCTAAGTGACAGCATCTATCTTAATTCTTGTATGTATATTGATTCTGATGAAGCTTAAACTTAAACTAAACTTAACTAAAGATGATGCCGTCATTTTTGTTTCGATTGTTATGAAAGAGACTATGAACCATATGTCATAGTTAATAAAAATAGTTGTATCATAAAATTGTTAATACAACCTTAAAATTCAATTCGATATGGTTCGCGATTTCGATCACAGACCGATGAGTTTCGAGTTACTGATAGTAAATAAGAAAAAAAAATCTAAGAAAACATTTGTCCAATCCGTCACGGCGCACGACCACCTTTATATACTTTTTTAGTTACTTCTATCTCTTTTTATTATATTACCCGGCTCATTGCGGGCTTGATGGTATTTTGTTTACTATTTAAATATAAATTGTTAGTTTATGTTGTAACTACATGTACTTACTGGTAAAGTAAGTAGGTATACTAAATAATGTAGAATTCTACTTTTTATTCCCGCAACTTCACTGTTTGGAAAAGATGAAATCAAAAACGGTATAATCCGTTTTTGATTTCATCTTTGTGGCTGTTACTTCACTAACTTTTGTTTGTATTTTTCACTTGTTTAATTATATTTTCTATTAAATACATAATGTCAACCTCCAAAGTGACCTACATCTTACACTAATTATAAAGCTTTCCCATGCAATTTTCACAATTAGACCTTCAATAGAGGCGTACTTTAAATGCCACATACGTTGCAATTTACAGTCCAGTGGTCATTCATTAGTCACTGAACTTAAAGTTCTTTATAAAAGGGGTAGTTTCAATACTAGTATTTTTAAAATGTCAGTAGTTCAGGTCAAACTGAGACGTTTTTAATTTTTGACTGACTCAATTCTAGCCGTGTCATAACAAAATAGGTAACTTGCAGTTAGAGATTAATTTGAAGTTAGTAATGAAATTGTTGCTTGTAGATATAATAATAAGTAGTTTTTTTATTCTTGCTGATACAATAATTTCTGGTATTTAACTAGAATACAGAAGTTTTAAGTAGTTCTGACAATAAATAATCACAAAATTATAATTAAAATAAATATCATGACATAAAATCAATAAAACAAACATACTAATACTTATACACATGCCCATTTAATAATCAGATCCTCTTAGCTCTTTCGTGAATAACACAAATTTCAATTTTTATTTGAAACTGTATCTCCTTACATTTTTTAAAAGACGTTTAAGGCTATAATTGCATAAGATATGTGTGAAGTTTCAGTGTATTTCGTAATGTATTCTTTGAAGTCAGAATAGGGCCGTTCTGGCAATTTTCACTTTTGTCTATCGAGGTCGAGGACAAGTCGCGACTCCTAAGTTACGTGACTTGATGCGCGAATGTTTTGATGTGGTATTATAATGAGAAATTGTCTTTGTTGGGGGATGCGGTTAAACAAAGATGAAACAAATTAGTATTGTTAATGAGCATACATTTTAGGTTTTGTTGTGAATGATCAAAACAACGAAGAAAACGGTTTAAAAAAACATGATCTTAACAGACAAAATAACTCAAACAAGAAACATTTAATGTTAGTCTTCATTAAACTTAACATTTTAATGTTTGCTTAATAATGACATTTAAGCACATTTAAGTAAGTATTATAATTGGGAATCTGCGGGATCTGTACTTACGGAATATCTCATTGATAATAATGAAAAAAAAAAAATATTTTATATAAAATAAAATTGCATTAAAATACATATAGCATCATTTTCATAGCTCCAATGACGACTTTGAGCATTCGCCTCATGTTCACTCTGAATCATAGAGTTGCGAAAGTTTGACCGCGGACCAGTCGAAACAGGAAAATGTGAGATCAATTCTCATTCTTTCGGCTTTAGAATTGGCCAACTATGAGTCAGGTTGTAATTATGTCTTTTGTGCAATTTTTGGAAGTTGTCTCGTAAACGTGACACAGAATATTGTATTGTGGGGATATTAGCAAAGATCTTGGAAATGCATGAACTTATTACCCGCGAAATTTTATATTGTCGAAAGTAGTCAATTTTTTGTTTCAAACACATAAGATCAAATTCATTCAACATAAGGTTAATAGCAAAAATATTGATGTTTAAAAAACTGGATTTCAAAACATGAACTAGGATCGTAAATATTTATTGATGACCTTCACTGACCTCAATCTATATGGTTATGGGATCATCACATTTTGTTGTATTTAACGAATTCGCTATATATGTATAACGAGTTTGATATTTTATCAATTGAAATTTTATGATGTCACTCAAAGTGTTGAAAGTAAGCAAAGCGATTTTATCTAGAAAATGTTGGTTTGCCTCTGTTTTGGTAATATTAACACACTTTTCGTATCTCGAAATAACACAGTGATGTTAATTTCAACAACTCAATTGGAAAATTCTCATTTTATACGATTTCATGGAATCATCTAGATCTCTTAGACCAGTGTATCTATTAAAACACTGTTTAAAAGCTGATTTAAATTAAAAACGCATTATGATACCAAAAGATTCAATCTTGATAATTAAGCTGATAGGTTGCCGTTATAATATTTTGTTGTAACAAACATATGAGGCGAAAACAATAGATACATTTTAAGTGACATAAAACATAAAGTAGATTAAAGGCTATCTACATTTTACGATTTAGATTAACATCACTGATAATCACAGTTTAAATAATGACAGTTCAAAAAAAGAATACCTAAATTTTTAATAACTTACAAACAAATCTGGCTCTACCAAAATAAAAACTGTAAACTGCTGCGCTTAGCGACTGGACTACAAAGCAATGTGTAAATTTAAAACATTATAAAAATATGTGATTCTGTTTATTAAATTGTAAAGAAGTAATAAACATATAATAGAGTCTCAAACTATAAAATAATCTAAGTGTGAATTTAACATAATTTAGAGTTGGAGATAAGTTTCGCTCTGCCACGAGTCTGGTATTAAAAGCTGCAAGTGGGCGTTCAATTCTCAACTTTACACCACCCAATAGCGACGGTGAAAGGGAAATAATGACGTCACAGACTTCGACCTTGCCGTAATTAACGCAAGTAATTGTACTAGACAAGTTTATGTAAATTATGGATTGTTGAATGCTGTTTGTAAATCAAATTGTGATAAGCAATTCCAATTAATATAAGTCGAGAATTACTTTAATTATAAAACGCAGAGCGTTGGTTATTTATCGGAGTTATGGCCTATTACAGTTACTACTTGTAGGTGTTAAGTACTTTGAGAAAAATGATGTAGGTATGGTACCTAGGGATGTATCGAAATTTCTACAATGAGCTGTATAGGCAATACTGACTTTTGAACATGAGTTTCAATGTTGTTAGCACCCGTTTAGGGATATTTACCATGGAATTCGTGGAATTTTGTTACTATTTCATAACTCTGTTGGTTTTAAAAGTTTTGACATATTTATGTACTGTAAAATGTATGTAGGTACCTAAAGTAGACGTGGAATATGGTCAAGGTAGGTATATAATTTGCTCTAGATTTTATGATAAATCAAGTTTAAATGTAAATCAAAATAAATAGATCTATCGTATCTTTTTGCAATTTATTTATCAACCCAAATTATCAGGAAAAATGCTTTGACCTTTTAATCTTTTATTATTGATAAAAACACGTAATCCAAATCGATTGGTCACACGTATTGAAATTGCTTAGTAACTTAATGCCAACTTTACTTGTGGCTTGGAAAAGGTCACATTCATGTGGCATTAAGCCAAAACAATGCACGTGTAACTTATACTAGTCACTACACGGCTAGAATGTAATAAATCAAATTATAATAGTCTTTGTAATGATACTAATGGCTCCTACACACTATCCCGGCGGGCAGGCCGGTGTAGTCAAGACGTCAAACCCATACTCGGCAGTCTGGTGGTATACCCAACATCAAATTGTTAAATCAAATAAAACAGTTATTTGTGTTCTTTGATTTCCATTTTTAACCAAGTTTGATGTTTTTATTTGAAGATTCATTTTTTTATTATAAGTGAGGTCTAAGCAGAGTAAGCAAGACAACGTTCGCTTACCGTGTTTAGTTTTAAATACTTATAATTGAATTTCCCGATAGTTTTGCAGATACAAAGGAGCTTAAACCAAAATGTGCAAACGGATAAAGGCACATAACTTTAATGTTAGTATTTAGGCGTTGGTCGGTGAAGGGAACCGGTTCTCAAGGTCCATTCTGTCTCGGTTTTCCCAGTCTCGATTGTACAATCTGTTTTGCCACTGTTGCTATGCTTTGCTTTTATTTTGTTTTTGTAATCGGTTCAAATTTGTTGGGTAAAGGGAAATTTTGATGGTTGGGACACAGTCATATGCACACCGCAAACTTTTATATCCGCCGATAGTTTATGCCGGGCTCTTTAGGTGTGGTGGATAAGTAAGTGGATGAGTCATCAGTTTTCGAGATGTAAAGTTATTTCAAATGTATGATATTTGAAATTATTAGTTCATGTAAGTTAAAGGGGGGCGCTGCACTGGATTCTCATACATTTTTAAACCTAACTCGGTATCAGGGATAGGATTCAATACTACGTTAAACTGATGATGGACCCCTGGATGAAGATGTTCTGTGTGTGTATTATGATTGTTGATCTGTTGTTTTTAGCCAAGAAGAATAAACTGATCAATTTAACTAACGCTTAAAGATGCATAAAACATGAACAAAATAGATAATAGTTTTACTGTTAGAAGACATTAACACATCGCAAGATTGAAACAATTAAAAACACATTATTAGTATTAAATATTTTAAGGCTTTCCATATTAGGTGAATGTTTCACCTATTATGGAAAGCCTTAAATTTAAAAAAATTACCGATCATTATCCGATTTTACCCAAAATAGTTACTATGTAATTGATATAATAATTACTTATTTAAATGTACAGTTAAATACTTTGATTTATTGTGATTACTTTTTAAAATTTCCACCTAAGTCGTTTAACTTTCTTCATTGTAAAACACAAGCATGCTAGTAATCTAATCATTGCGAACTTTGGTCTACAGATAAGTATTGACTGATAAAATGTTTTTAACAATAAATTACAATATGCGTCACATAAACTTGTATTCGAATGTAGGCAGTCGAGTAGATAGCACTTAAAACGCATAGAAAGTAGATAAAAGGTTAAAAATACAAGTGCATTGTTTAAACAAAATGTATCAAGTGAACATTTGCGATTTCGAGTGCTTTGGATACTGTCCTTATGATTATCAGGTAGGAATTATTTATAATTTATTTCACAATTATTACAATACGAGCGACCACTGAGTGTAAAATTTTCTACATACAAAATTGACTGGCAAAAAAACACAGCAAATTAAATCTATCTGTACATAGAATATTATACTCGTAGTAGAGTTTTGTCTCAAGCGAAATGAGAGAGTTTGTAAAGAATTCGTCATTTTTAAATGAATTAACAAAAAAATCGGTGAATTAGAATTATTTATTTGCACACGAAATTTTAAATCGATAGGAATCTCTTTAAATTTTGTGATCAGAAAACACTTATTGATAACATTGATAAGGTAATCCGTGATAGTACTCGAGTGATGTCATAAAACAAAATAATGTTTAAGTACTATATTATTCTAGTTTATAAGAACTATTTTGTAAACTGTACCGAAAACTTTACCAGTTATAGCATACGAACATAAGACGTTTGAAAACGATAGTAAGTTTAGTTAGGCTTTTATTTCATGCCACGCATAATTAGAAGCTTAATGTATTTCTTTTAATTTAGTTGACAACTTTAAATCGTATTTTTTTGTTATAGTTGTTAATTAATTATAGTTGTATTATTTCAAATGTAGAATTTTCATTTGATTCATAAAAAGAACACAGCCGCCATTTTAGTCTCGCCCTTTGGAAACACCAATTTGATTGGTCGCGGCCAAGCCTCTACAAATGCCGCTAACTCTAAAACCAAGTATGAAAGAAGCTTACCACTTCGAAAATAACCATGCCGTCATGTACAGAGTCTGTTTACTGTCCAAACAATATGACAGTAGTTACGTGGGAAGGCATTATGAATGAAGTGCGGTATTGGTTAGTCACATTCACATCACATGGCATTCCCACTTACATAACCAATGTGTATAAATAGAACGTATGTAAATATTGCAAGGATTGACGCAGGCACTCTAAGGGGCTGTCTCCACGAGCGAGAGAATCGCGACGAGTCCGAATCCGTAGTATGAGTCCGTCGCGGCCGTAATATAGCCGTGTGGAGACGGCTCCATAGAGAGTGTATAGATTATATATGTGGCACGACGATAATAACACCGCGATTCTCTCGCTCGTGGTGACAGCTCCTAAGGCTCTTGGCAAATCGTTGGGACTTTGAAAGATTGAAACGTCTGATATAAGCGATAGGGAAGCTGTATTGAATTTTCTGGGGGTATAAACAGCTACTTTGTTCTTCCATTTATGAATCAAATTAGAATCCCTAATTATGCTTGTTATTTTGTGTGATTGTACCATTAAGTTTATCTATAAACTTCTGTGGTTATTGACTTGTTGATTATATCCAGATATTAAAACCACAAAAAACATTCTTAATAATTATGTTAAGTAGTTGACGATTATGGTGATGATAACGGGCTATCTTTCTAAATTTAGCAATTTATCGATTTATGGAATATTTTTCACATAATTTGAAATAACATTATAAACAAGGACGAAGGAAAGGAAAATTTATAAAAAGTTTGAATGATTCAGAAAGCGCGTTTATGTCTTTCGTATAAGACAAAACAAGAACAGTTTGTATGCATAATTAAGTATGTAAATTTCCGATTTTTTATATTAATATAAATATTATGGTACTTTATTATGTTTCTACATGTTAAATTGATTACATTTAAGTTTTTTTTTATAGGTACATTTTTACAAAATTATTACTACCTATTACAAAGAACCCTTTACGTCGTTTGACGCCACCATCTATTTTAGTTTAAAATCTATTCAAAAAACAGTAATCAGAGATAGAAAAATAGAGATAAATAAAAAATTATAGGCTTAATATTATCTTTCCTTCAAACGACGAAAAATAATCTAAAGAAATCATAATTATCATTAATTGAAACCGATAATGGAAAATCATGCAAGATTATCTTAACCTAACCTAACAATTTATAATGTAGGTAGATAAAAAAGCTGTTTTTGATTATACATTTTGAAAACTTAGTGCTATTCAAGCAAAGGAGTGCCTTGACTTACCATTTTGCCTGCCTAACCTACTTAATTTGTGCCTATATCTTTTTGTTATGACTTTTCTGTCTTTTTTAAATATATAGCAAATAAATATTTTCTATCTATCTATCTACTAGTTAAATATGCCTGTCCAGTCAATTATCAGTCGCTGTGGTCGAAATCGGCCAAGACAGAGATCTACTAGAAAGACATGACAAAATTCCTTCCGTTCAGCTGATTTTCGCAGAGAAGGTGTGCTGCGATAAAGTATCTACCATTTACTTACAGTCTGAGATCCTCACGTGGCAATGATTGTGTTGCCACAGATTAATCACACCATGCTTGTGATCTAGTTCTTTTGTGTGGGTGTGAATAAGATACGAATGATAAATATTAAACGTCATATAAGGTACGTTATTGTGGGCTAAGCCTAATATACCTAAAGTTTAAATTGCAACGGTATACCGTTGCAATGGTATACCATGATGTCATTATTTTCACAATGTTGGTGTATTTATCTGTTATTATCTATAAATAGTAGATGTATTTGTTGGGAAACCATATTGATGTGTCATGTGTTAAGAGCTTGTTTATGTCAGTTCTAAGCAATGGGACATATTTTTTAGAACACTCATTGTGGTTTGAAAGATGTGTGAGTCATAAATAAGTTAGTTTTTTCATCTACATAGGGGATTTTCTTTTCCAGCATTTTTAATTAGCATTTATTGTTTAAAATAAATTAAAGTATCTACCTTTTAGGTTTGATAGGCTTTGTTTTATATATTTTTTTTATTAAGTCTTTAGAAGAAAAAAGTTTTTTTTTTAATATTATGAACATTCTCAAGAAATCAAAGCAAGCAAACTAGAATGACCAAGAAGATTGGACATAATTATAATTTACCAGATCAATTTATAATTAAAATACCTACTTCTGACCTCCACTACTGTACCTAATAGAATGGTGGCATCGAAATAAATTACTTTTTAATTTCAAAATACACGTCAAAACATAATTATATTTCGGTGACGTGAGCAGACAATGTGAGATCTATTAATTCGTTATAACTTTAGTAGCGTACTTCCCGTTGTGACGTAGGCACTCATTGAGGCAAAGCCTTCGTGCGCAGACGCTGAGCTCAGTGGTTGTGTGATCTATCCGGCGTACACACGCACTCATATCACAAAAAAGTTTTTAACAATGAACATAATATCATTACCGGCCAGTATTCAATCAATGTTTGAATTTCGAATGTGATTGTCTTATCCCAGTGTCAAATCGAAGTTCGCGCGTTTCGGTTGCCGGCCGGCGAAATTCTAACCTCAAAGTTTGACATGGACGCATCAAGGTGCATCAACCCCGTTTGACAGCTGACTGTCAGCTACTGTGTGAGTGCGGTTTTTGTTTTCATACAAAGTGACAATTGAATAAATATGGAGGGTGACAGTTGGCTTCGAGAGTTCTGCTCATCCGTTCGTGAGGTAGAGCTTTATAACTATTAATTTAACCGAATATTTGATACTTTTCGAACTACTTATAGGTATATTACATGATTCTTTCTCTATTTACATCTCAATTATTATTATCATATTGTAAACTAAATGACAAAGTTCATGATTTCTAGCAGATTCTTTGTTTCGTAAACAACTTAAATCGCACCTATCGCTTAGCAATATAAATGGCATGAATGTTTTATCGCAGGTAGCAATTGACTAGAACATTCGGAAATACCAGAGCTGTTGTTGGTCTGGTTTCTAACTGTATTATAGCCATATGAGTTCGGATTATATTTAGCATTTCAAAACATAAAAATAGCCCATCTGATTGTAACTGGCCACTCTGATATACAAAGCTATTTTGGCTCGCTTCAAAGTTGAGCTTTTTCAATCACGATTACATAATATTGCTAATAACAATAACGCAAAAGTGGTAAACTCTATTTAAAACATCAAACTCTACTGACCTTTCTCGTGCACTTTTTGACATTTAAGACCTTCAATCCTTCAACACCTTCAATCCTTCAACAGCAAAATTTCGAATAAAGTTTTATAAATTGAATACATAGATGTAATTATACTTATATTTCCGACAATTTCGACAATAATTCCGCTTATGTAATTTAATGCTATTCGCTTGAAGGCTCGACCAAGAATGCCAAAGCGAATGTCAGCAGTCGCCAAGCCGCTTCGCCCCTCCACCGAGGCCACCGATAACGATAGTTCCTATTTCTACCGGCTTGGCGCTGCTGGCGCCCTCGACCAGTAAGGTCTATTAAATTACTTATTTATCTTATTTTTAATGAGCTCACAATATTTATGCAAGAATTATTATTTATATTTTTACGAAATATTAACCAAATCATTACATTCGGCCATCTGAACTAGTGCTACCGGTGCACTAAGAGTGAGTATTTCAACTTAGGTGATTCCACGAACTAACCTTACGTTCGAGTATACAATTATTGTAATACAAATATTAAAATATTAAACTGAAAGAAAATTAAAACTTTTATCACCTCCATAATTATTTATGACAATTTTACATATACATATATATATATACATATATATATTTTAATCATTCAAACATCCTATCTAATGATATTATTATCATTATGTATGTTTAAACGAAAATAAATTCTAATTATCTACTTAAATATTTTCTCAACAAACTCACATTTTGTATTAATCTATTTGTTAATCTGCTTTAGGTATACATAATATTTTTTTGTATTCAAATCGTTGAATCTACTAAATTTTAGTCTTACTTAAAGTAATAATGTCTTAAACTACCGTAATTAATTTAAACCATGAATTAATCTAATCAAAGCGGTAGGTATTGAGAATAATGACAACTATATTTATTTTTATATATCAATCAACATAGCTTATTTATTTACATGCACATGAGGTAGGTGCACTTACAGAACAGAACAATCATTACATTCGGTTACTTAACAAATCATAAAAACATGAAATACTATTTAGGTAAGTAGGTACATTCGCCTACAAGTACCTATATAATAATAATAATAAATAATAAAAGTTATTTATTTTAGAACTTAAGGTTCACAAAAAAAAAATATTCAAAACCTTAGATACTAGAAGCATCTAATTACACGATTTTTATGATTCATTCCGTAACTTTATTTTAAAGTTTCAGAAAAAACTTTGATACCTAGCTCTAACTAAGTTACAAAGAACTTGTATATAGACACAAGGGCACCTTGACCTCGACTGATCCTCAATCTTAGGTAGTTTTAATTGTGTGTCTGTATGTTTGATATCTTTAGAAAAAGAAAACTGTAAAGTATTTAAAAATAAGAAAAGATGCAAAATTATTTTCTAAGAGCCCAATGCAAATATATCTTTAAGCAAAATTAATACATGTAGCTACGTATTGTTTTACAAATCGTCGAAGTTTGGATAACCAATACTGTTCTTAAATTCTTTCAAGAGTCTTTGCCTGTCCGAAATGACGAATATCGCAGAGGTACCACCAACTTTAACTGATCCCCAACTCAGCATTATTCTCCTGCCCCTATCCCACACTAGGTGAGGTCGGTACAACACGTTTTGTTTTCAATTTCTTCCATTCATCTCTATCTTTCATTAGATACATAGTATAATTATTCTCCAACAACACGGATTCGTCAAGAAAAGATCTACGATCACCAATTCAATGTTATATACCTAGTTATAGTTAAAAACACATATGTCATATGAACACATATGTCATATAAACACATATGTCACATTTCTTAATTTATAAACTTCGTAATATGGAAACACACATGTACATGTCCAACTTCAAACTTCATAATATGGAAATGTCCAACTTTTAACGACATAATATGGAAACACATTCAATTATGTCCAACTTTAAACTTCATAATATGGAAAAACATACATGTCCAACTTTTAACTTCATAATAATATGGAAGCACATACATGTTCAACTTTAAACTTCATAATTTGGAAACACATACATGTCCAACTTTAAACTTCGTAATATGGAAACACATACAATCATGTTCAACTTTAAACTTCATGATATGAAAGCAAATACATGGTCCATATATTATTATAACAACATAAATTATTTCGTACACATAATATCCAATTTAAAACTTAATCGTACAGGAACATATACATGTCCATTTATAACTGCATAAATTATTTTAAGACACATTGTCATGTCTAATTTAAACTTTATTGTGCGGGAACACATACATGTCCAAAAACTTCATTATACTGGAACACCTACATGTCCAGTTATAACAGGGCGTAAGACGCATACATGTCCAAAAACTTCATCATACAGGAACATAAAATTACATGTTCAAAAACTTTATTATACTGGAACACCTACATGTCCAGTTAAAATGACATAAATTATTGTAAGACACATATAATTATGTCTAAAAACTTCATCATACTGGAACACCTAACGGTCCAGTTATGACGACAAAATTTATCGTAAGGCACATACATACATGTCCAAAAACTTCATTATACTAGAACACCTAACGGTCCAGTTATAACGACATAATTTATCGTAAGACACATATATGTCCAAAAACTTCATCATACTGGAACACCTAACGGTCCAGTTATGACGACAAAATTTATCGTAAGACACATACATGTCCAAAAACTTCATCATACTGGAACACCTAACGGTCCAGTTATAACGACATAATTTATCGTAAGACACATATATGTCCAAAAACTTCATCATACTGGAACACCTAACGGTCCAGTTATGACGACATAATTTATCGTAAGACACATATATGTCCAAAAACTTCATCATACTGGAACACCTAACGGTCCAGTTATGACGACATAATTTATCATAAGACACATACATGTCCAAAAACTTCATCATACTGGAACACCTAACGGTCCAGTTATGACGACAAAATTTATCGTAAGACACATACATGTCCAAAAACTTCATCATACTGGAACACCTAACGGTCCAGTTATAACGACATAATTTATCGTAAGACACATATATGTCCAAAAACTTCATCATACTGGAACACCTAACGGTCCAGTTATGACGACATAATTTATCGTAAGACACATACATGTCCAAAAACTTCATCATACTGGAACACCTAACGGTCCAATTATAATGACATAGGTACATGTCCAAAACTTCATCATACTGGAACACCTAACGGTCCAGTTATAATGACATAGGTACATGTCCAAAACTTCATCATACTGGAACACCTAACGGTCCAGTTATAATGACATAGGTACATGTCCAAAACTTCATCATACTGGAACACCTAACGGTCCAGTTATAATGACATAGGTACATGTCCAAAACTTCATCATACTGGAACACCTAACGGTCCAGTTATAATGACATAGGTACATGTCCAAAACTTCATCATACTGGAACACCTAACGGTCCAGTTATAATGACATAGGTACATGTCCAAAACTTCATCATACTGGAACACCTAACGGTCCAGTTATAATGACATAGGTACATGTCCAAAACTTCATCATACTGGAACACCTAACGGTCCAGTTATAATGACATAGGTACATGTCCAAAACTTCATCATACTGGAACACCTAACGGTCCAGTTATAATGACATAGGTACATGTCCAAAACTTCATCATACTGGAACACCTAACGGTCCAGTTATAATGACATAGGTACATGTCCAAAACTTCATCATACTGGAACACCTAACGGTCCAGTTATAATGACATAGGTACATGTCCAAAACTTCATCATACTGGAACACCTAACGGTCCAGTTATAATGACATAGGTACATGTCCAAAACTTCATCATACTGGAACACCTAACGGTCCAGTTATAATGACATAAATTATTGTAAACTTTCTAAAATATCATCAAAAATACGACGTCCAAACTATTCACAAGATAATATTGAAAAGGCATGCCTGCATGACTTATTATAAAGTACCTAGGTAGGTAATGTATGCATGATGCACAACTTCCGGTTTAAACGATGTCTCAATTATTATAAACTTTCTAAAATATCATCAAAAACACGACGTCCAAACTATTCACAAGATAATATTGAAGATGTATGCCTACATGACTTATTATAAAGAACCTAGGTAGGTAATGTAGGTATGCATGATGCACAACTTCCGGTTTAAACAAATCTTTAAATTATTAGTAGACATATTCAATTCATTAGTATTTTACTCTATTAAAATTTTTGCAATATATATCTAACCACGTCCACACAAAAAATTAAGTAAAGTAGGTACAACGCAAACCAAAAATTTCATCAAATGCAAGCGTTTTCGTAGTTGCATAATCTAAGTAGGTACTTAGGTATATTTTAATTTAGCAAACCTAGAAACCTAAAAATACACATTTCAAAAGGGACTGTTCATAATCTTAGTAATCGATTTCTATGAACAACCAAGATTTAGAATAGTGAACAAAGAAAATGCACACAGCTGTGAAGGAATTTGGATTAATATAAATGGTTCTGAATCTTAACCATTAACACAGCTGTGATCATACAATTCATTTAATTTCATTAAAAATCTTACGATTTTATTATTCAACTACCCTCCGGAAAATAAAATTGAAACAGATATGAACAGTCCGAATAGCATGATTATATTACTTCGAGTTACCATGGAATGAATGAATTATGGTTGCTTTAATATAATTTGATCAGTAATAACTGCTCAAAGCTTCCAGACAAATTGCTATGATAGGTACTTACATTCAGGATGTCACCAACCACTTTGTAGACTTGAGTTTACGTGTCACTTCTGAGATTTTATAAATTGAATACATAGATGTAATTATACTTATATTTCCGACAATTTCGACAATAATTCCGCTTATGTAATTTAATGCTATTCGCTTGAAGGCTCGACCAAGAATGCCAAAGCGAATGTCAGCAGTCGCCAAGCCGCTTCGCCCCTCCACCGAGGCCACCGATAACGATAGTTCCTATTTCTACCGGCTTGGCGCTGCTGGCGCCCTCGACCAGTAAGGTCTATTAAATTACTTATTTATCTTATTTTTAATGAGCTCACAATATTTATGCAAGAATTATTATTTATATTTTTACGAAATATTAACCAAATCATTACAAAAGTACGATTATAAATCAAGTTGAGCGTCAAGTGCCCTTAGAGTACAAAGCGTACGTGACTGTACAAAGTGCCTGCACTAAAGCTTCACTGACAAGCTTTGTACGCAAACGTGAATTCCCCAAGGTCTGCTCAAAAATGTAACAACGCATGTCTTTGATCTATCGACATGGATAATAATGGAGTGACGTCACTAGACGTTTTTTGTATTGATGAATGAAATAGAACAGCTTCCTACTTCTGTCTATAGTATTGTTTTAGAAGCTGTTCTTATGTGTAGTATAGTTTGTTTCCGCTTTGTACGGAAAGAATGAGTCAGATTAAGAAGAAAATGACACAATCTCTGAGGAAACAGTCTACTAAGTGAAAGTAGAGGATTTCCTTCATACCTAAGGGGACTGCATTCCACAATGTAATAAATTTGGCGGCAAAGTTAACACTTGCAAAAACATTTTAAAGTTGTTACTTTTTATTTTTCTTCGTGCTAATGTGTGTAGGTAAGTGATAGTCTCTTAAAAACTTACAGCTCATATTTCAGAAATAAATAGATACGGGATTTCATGGCGATATTGCCGAATTATTATTAAGGGATATCCCGACGTTTTCGCCAGTGTGTGTGAGTTTTCTTAAGTCTAAAGATGTGATAGGTATATTAATTTGGGGACCTGGCTTTGTTTGTTTTCTTTGTTTTTAACTCTAGCTAGAAGATATTTTTTATAATTTAATTCTATTACAATGACCAAGAATTGCTTAGCTTGACGTAAAGTGAGTCTAAGTATATTCATAATTATTCATTTATTCATGAACACGCACAGATTTTTATAGTTCAGGTCTCTTGAATTGTTGGAAGGATTAAATAAGAATTATTCTTTGCGGATATTGCTAAACAGCATTCTTTAGTAGGTACACCAATTGAAGTATACACGTACCTATTACGGGTATGTTTTGCATCTTTTTGTCCGAAAAATGTTACAAAAAATCCAAAGTCACCATGCAAAGTTCATAATCAAATGAATGTTAGAAAATCTCATCACACAAGCATATTCATGAGGGTAATCAAGCTCGGTAGATGCTAGTGCTAATTCCAAACAATAACTCGACATGAGAACCTGAGAATACGAACATTGTGCATTGTTTGCAATAAAAAATGTAGAAAATCAACAATTCCGATTATGCCGTCTGACCGGTTCAACTTGAACTTGAAGATTTTCAAGCGGAAAACTACGCTTCAGTAATGTGTTTGAAGTTAGAACGATGGGTCTTTCTTTGCTACGAGTGAGTTTCAATAATATAAACAAAATATTCAATTCGTACCACAAAATAATGAACAGATATACTTCTCGCGTGGTGTGACAAGTAAGACAAAGACGCAGTACGCTTTTGTCGAATCGTGAAAACTGCTATTAGAATTGCTTATATATTGCAGCAATATTAATTGTCTGACACCAAGGACGATGTAGGTATATCGTCCTTGACTGAAACTAAGGTCTTCTCTATGATTAAATGTTTACGGTTTAACGGTAATGTTGTCTGTGATTGATGGTTTCATAAACATGCTAATTTTGCCGTCGTTTGTTGAAACGTTAAACGCCACAAATTACGTTTGCATCAGAAAAAATAATTTCAGTGTCATTTGGATGTATGAATCATAAAAAACTATATGGTGTGAAAAAAATACATTCACAATAGTGATGTTAACACCAAGTAACAAATTGTAGTTCTAAGAAACAGTTAATCAATCATGTCAATTTTATACTCGTGATACGATGATAACATATCACTCTGCAATGCTTTCAACCAAGTATGAGCCACAATCAGCTGGATATAATGTTCAAAATTGCGAAAAGAAAATATATTTTGTGATATTAAAAAACACTACTTTTGAGTCACTCCCATATTTAGATTTGTTTGACGTAAAATGAACTGAAAAATGTTTAGATTTCAACATCTGGATAAACGTTGCTACTCGTTTCTGACGCCCGCGAGCGATGACCTAACGCTCAGCGACTACGCACTCAATCAAAACAACAAAATCTATTTGCCTACGTACTCAAACATAACCTTGTTAATAGGTCTATATTAAGCATACTTCGATCTAAAACTAGATTGTCACTATGGAATTACATCACCTTACTTTTGTATGTTTTAGGTATTAATGATCTCTTTCTTTGTCAACAGATGCCGCAGACAGTTCCGCGGTCGGGTTTCAGCCCGCCGTCAGCATCACAGGGAGAAAGAGCCGTGCCTGGCTCCCCCGCAGACCTACAACACCTACTCAGACTTCTAGGCGCAGCCTCACCGCCAGAATCCATGCTTCACTCCCCCCCAAACCCACACTCAAAACCTCCTCCTCCTTACCCAGAGGACAACAACTTCCTCGACCGGATATATGATTTCGAAGGGTACCCTACACCGTCTCCATCATCAGACGAAGGATCCATACCCACAGTATCGTACCAGCCACCTTCACCCTACAACTCTCTTCAGTTCCAATCACCTGTCATAAAAGAGGAACCCAATAGGCTATCTGTGCCTGGATTTGCCTCACCTTACCCACTGTCCCCTTCAGGCTCTTGTGTTTCGTACAGCAGCAACTATACACAGTACTCGTACTCACCAGTCCCTTCACACGAGGAGTACATCGACATTGAAGAGCTACTCAAAGAGAATCAGATACTACAAGAGAGCGTTCAACAGAACTACATAACACCTAAGATTGAGGTTGAAGAGCCGAGAGATCACGTTCTATTAAGGTCGGCGCTAGAAGACACATCGTTTCAGAAGAGGCTGAATCTAAAGCCTATACCATTTGAGCTGAGCCCAGTGAAGATGGAAGAGAGCAGTGGAGGTGACGACGCACTAGTGACACCTGATATCGACCGTGTGTTATCTATGGCCATCGAGCAGTCCCGACGAGACGTGGACAATACCTGCACAGTACTTGGAATATCACCTGGTGAGTCAGAAGTGCATTGTCATTGTATTACCTTCTCGTTTTATTGAGGGTTGTGTAACGTGTGAATATGTTGCGATCATGCCTTGTAATTTATAGTCATTAAGCATGGTATGGGAATGTTGTAGTTGCATATCTGACATGTGTAGTACTAATAGTCCTATTAACAATGACGTCATAGATCAGTGCGAGAGAAAAAACGTATTTCCACGTAGATGTCAGCTACTATGTACACCGTCATTAGATAAGTGGTTTCTGAGAAACTCATCAGAAACGTTGATTACGTAAGCTGCCTGTTTATTTAGCTACTGATGATCTAGCCGATCAATCCTGGCGTTTTTGTAGATATGAAATAAATATTAAAGATTAGACTCGAAAAATCTGAGTCCGATCAATCATAAGTCATAAAAATCAATGACATGAACAGAAAATGATTATACGTTTATTTATTTTCGATGCGATCATGTTCCTAAAATAATTTGACTATCCGTCCCTTTCAATCCAAGTACAAACAAGAGAGAAACAACATATCTTGATGAGTTAATACGCAATACCTTAACCTCATAGAGGTATGATAACCCCATTGACATGAAAACAAAAGATACTAATATCAATAACATTTCAGATCCAATGCTCTGGAGGCCGGATGACGTCAAGGCGTGGGTCACGTTCACACTACGACACTTCAACCTGCAGATGGTACCTGAGGAGTATTTTGCCATGGACGGACCAGCCCTCGCGGCACTAACGGAGGAAGAGTTCATTCAAAGGGCACCACAGGTAAGATTATTTGTAACTTAGTAAACAAAAAAGTTTTAATTGAACTTTTAAATAGACTTGCAATTGTTTCTTATTTCGGCTTGTACTAAATAGTATTATTTCATCTATCTGACATCTTCATAGGATCCTAAATACCAAAATTTGGAGGGAATATCTACCGCTGCTGATTGAAGTCTTAATCAAATACATTTTTTCCTTGCAACGTGTGAAAAAAAAGACTACTTACTACCTTTGAATACCATGATTATTTGTATTTACTCATTGAGAAATCTCAACAAGTTGTTTCGAGTAAAGCCGTTCAGGGCAAAGGTTACAACGATAAACCATTGATAGCCTCTAGCTAGATCAATCTTTTAACAACAACGTTAATCTACTACATTCCTTTCGTATCACTGTTGCCTCAACTGTGTTCAAACAGTTTATTAATTTTATAACAGTGTTGAACCACATTTAGGTATTTTCATTATAAATGCGACGGGTGGAGCTCTGTGGAGAAGGAAGGCGCGCGACCGCGACCTCTGGAGGAAACTGGGGGAGGCCTATGCTGAAGAGCAAAGTGATCACGATTAAAGGTGTCATTAGTAAAATTAATTTTGTAAAACTAGATAGTAAGATTGCTTAATAAAAGGCTATTGAAATTGAAATTGAAATTGAATTATAAATGCGTGTTTTGGTGATCACTTGTATTAGGTTCGATCCTGCGTACGTCGTAACTTTTACTAAGATTTTTTATTTATGTATAATGTTTTCGAAACAGTTGCAACATTTTAAGACAAAAAATTCTTACAACGTAATTGAATCGGATTATAGGTAAATTTCAACCATGGTTGTGATAAACCAGGGGAGTTAAAATATCCGCTTCGATCATTTCTGCTAGCAATTCATAAAGTGCATTAATTTCATAGATTGTTTAGCATTTTCACCAAAATTTGGTAAAACGGATCAATTTGAGCCATTCATTTTTCATATCATATTTTGGTGAAAATGCTAAACAATTCATAAAATAAATGCACTTTATGAATTGCTAGCAGAAATGCTCGAACGGCCATTTTAAGGCCCCAGGTTTTTAGTGTTGCTTATTGTAATAAGACCGCCTAAGTTTTTGCTTGACTTTGCTTACATCAGTGCGTGAGGTGATTCAGCCGTTGCGTTTGGGTGTAACACTTTTGACGATTTCTAAATGAAATAAATATTATTTTACCTTATTTTTCAAATTATACTGAGTCTAAAAATAAATCAGGCTCTTAAAATATGCGTGAATCCAATTGGAGTTACATAGTACATCTATTTTACATCCTTTGAAGATGTCAGAAATATTTTTGGCACATGTCGTGCTTCAAAATGTTAACTAGATAAAATAAAAATTAACCGTTTAAATAAATACTCTCAAACTTATTTAGGGTACCTATCGGAAAACCCACTTAGCAAAACGTTGTATGTTTAAGAACGCCCTAATCGTAAAATGTCAATGTTTCGATATAGTCATACAAGTAAAATGTAGATTAGACCTTTATAGTCTGAAAGCATTACGTACTCACAAGGAAATCCGTCGAGCTCGGCCAACATTATGCAATGCGTTCGTAATTAGCACCAAATCATTTCACAATTATTGTTATGTCAATACATTTAGTAGCACAGCGGCAGAATTTATACGATTATCAAAATAGAACGCTTATGCCCGATTTATATTAGCTTAATGATTATTTTATTTGTTAATTATGGTCACAGATAGTGTAATACATTGGTGTACGATTTGACAATTGGTCTGGTCATTGTATTTGTATGTAGGTAGTACGCCTCTTTACTAAGCAATTAACTAAGCTAGTGCAAATACTTAGAGCCATACAAATTAAGTAGCATTAAGGAACGTTTAAGTAAAAGTGGTCTTCGATTACCCGCGTTCAATAATTGGCAATATTAATATATTCTATAACGAAATATCTAAATGCTTGCAATGTGCTTAGGTCACTATAAAAAGACAGAAAGGAGTTTCATGTAGTATTTCTAGTTTGCACCTTCCATTGACCACAGAAGTTAAATCACTTATCGTTCATAAAAGTGTCACTTTGTTGATCAGCGGCATACAAACAATTCATTAGCCGCGTCCAGACCGGCCGAGCGCGGCCCGCGAGTCTGGCTCGCGAGCCAATAGTTCGGCCGGTGTGGACGGCGCTCGGGCTTCCTCGGGCGCACGTTGGCTCGCCCGAGCGCCGCTCGGCCCCGAGCCATGCGTTGTCGGTTTTTGCCGATGCTCAAAGGCGGCTCAGTCTGAGCTGCTCGCTCGGTGTAGACGTGGTTTTCCATCGCTACACGGAGAGAAACTGAATGCTCAAACCGGCTCACCTTGGCTCGCGAGCCCGGCTCGGAACTTTTTACAAATTAGTTCGGGTGCCACGGCTCGCGAGCAGGAAGTCTGAGCGCGGCTCGCGAGCGGCGCTCAGCCGGTCTGGACGCGGCTAGAGACTATAACCACTTCTAATCTAAAACTAGGAAATTAAAGCTCATTTTCGATTGACGGGCTCAGTTTCGATTCGTTATCACGCGCTGTTGCTTCGCGACTTTCTCCAAGGCCGATGAAAGTCAGTCGCTAGCACGTACCTCCATCGACTGTGCATACAAATAAATCTGGTTTGTTGTGATGCGGCCTCCGAAGGCCCTTCTCTAATGACGGAGCCTTAAAAGGTTCGCCAGTTCGTCGACCTTTCGCAAACCTTAAGCGCAAACGTTTAACACGCTTTACAATAACTATTTACGAGTTAAAACGAGTTTCTAAAATTGGATGTGAACAGATTGCCCGCTTAATAGATTTAGCGGGGGCATTTTAAACTGTTTGTAATAAAATAATGTTTGGAGAATTTTGTGAGATTTATTTCGAACCGGTGCACGAGCAACACAGAACCTTACAAAATTTACGAGTACATAATAATGGTCTCAGCACACTAATGGGAACGGAAAGGGATCGTAACCGTATCGCCTCGAGTCGTTCAGAATGGTTTGTATTAAACTCCCTACTGCAACGCACACTAATCGGAATCGTAACGTGATCGCCTCCCCTCAGAACACAGCGAGCTGACAGGCGTTACGGTTACGATCCCTTTCCGATCCCATATTGTGTGCTGAGACCTTAACTCACCGAATGCTAATCTTTGTAATGATGTGAATAACCTTAGCAGGTATACCTGACACATACAGGCAATTCTAAATAGCATATTATTGTTTCAGTCTGGAAGCACACTATACGCCCAACTAGAGATCTGGAAGGCAGCGAGACACGAGGCTTGGAGGACGTCGACGTCATGGTCAGAACACCAGCAGCCACCAACCACCCCCACGCCTGTTGTACTGCCGAGCACAGAAGACGTCAGTGATGGTGAGTACTTGATGAAAGTTTTGGAGGGCGTGACAGTCTTAAATAAGGCTTTACATCTTCACTGGATGGTTTATACGGGATCAGGATTGTTGAAGTATCAATATTAGCCCTTTATCCATACACACGAGACAACATAGTGTCTGGTATTGTAGAGTCATCAGTATAGCCGTATAATTAATCTGTAGGCATAATGGACGGAAATAAGTATCGTTTAGCATAGTCTATGCAGCTCATATTTTCTATTAATAGGTAAATACCTGACGAAATGTTAAAATCCAATCCAATTTTAAGATAAAAAATATCTACAGATAGTCTATCACTTTTTATTTTTGTTGATGATGTAGTAGACAGAATGTTTTTGTAACGATAACTTTAGATAGTTTATCTAGGTTTTAATAAATTTGCAATCTTGTTTTTTAATGATAACATATTTGGGTTTCGTTTACAACCGTTTTACGACTGCAGTAAATATTAATATTTTTATGACAGCCACAAAAACTGATGAATATTTTAAGTTTAAACATAAACTACAACCTTACCGGCTTTACATATCTAACGCCCGAATACTAAAAGAATACTTAAATATTATATTTGGGAGAGCATTAACCGTTTCATTTTGTAAGTATTTTAAAAACATTTTATTTTTATCAGTCCATCTGTCAATTCACAGTTGTTTAGCGCCTATAAGTTATAACTAACAAAAGAGACGCGACAGTGTGTTAAATAATTAAGACAATACCATTATGTGCTTGCTTTTACTATCACAAATAAAGAGAAAATAACAGTACAAAGACATTTCCCGACATCCAAAGTCGACGCTAAAATTTAATTATCTAAGTGGGATGTTTTCTAACTATAAAGATAGGTAGTCAGAAAACTGAGTAATGAAGTAAAATCTGGCACAGCAGTGCATCGGTGGCGTGCATTGTGCATCACCGTTAGACGAAGCTATGGCCGGCCCACATACGAACAGACAAACAAGTTAATGATATATGGACAGGTGTTGACAGACCTGCTTGGTAGTATTGGAAATGAAGATGTATTTGACTGAATGGGGACGCCAATCTTGTAGAAAAGCCCTATTGGTCAAGTACTCGAACACCTTATTACTAAGATTGTTTGGCCACTGAATGTTTCATTTATTTTCATGTTCTTTTGTTCATAGAGAACGGAATGAGGAAAGATGCTAAGTAATAGTATACTAAGTATGCAGTGTAATAGTAGAGTTGATGTTTCTTGAAATTGCAAATGCTACATACTGCAATAACGTACCTCTTAAAATGTAAATCTTAAAACTCTGAAAGAAATGTTAACCGCTCGTCCGGGATAGAGTCATGATCATTTTTAATTTCTTTTTTTATTCTATCAAAAAAAAAATATTTTGATAGTACGCCATAATTTTCTAACAAAATGTCTAAACCTAAATCATTACATAGATTTGTCATATAAAGTATCTCGATTGAATTCAATACTTCTTATAATCATAATGTCGTTTATATACGAGTACTTTATGGGTTTTACCAATCGGATCCGCATCCGTAACATCTAGGATATAAATAAATGATTTAATCAATGTTAATGCATGTAACGTTTTTATATAAAAATAGAGTAGGTAAAAACGTGTACGTATTTTGCGTCGATCAATAATTAGATTCAAATTTTAATTATGCATACAAGATTAAGGGAGGGATAAATATAGATACGAATGTATCTATGCAGTTGATTTGCTTGATTGTATCATGTCTACTTAAGATTTAATTAGACAGACCCGAAAAAACTTTTCTCTTGTGTTTTAAAATGATTAAAACAGATGGCTTATTACAAAAATGCCCTGCAAGGAGTGATGATTGCGAAATTGTTTGTGGATAAATGAAATGATGATCCTCTTAGAAGGGGAGCTAGTTCTTTGTTAAACCAACTTTGACATGAAAACTTCGGTAGGTATAACCATTTTCAGCGTACAAAACTGACGACAATTCTTCCAGATCAGTCACAGAGGTGTCCTTCAATAGGCCATACAGTTAGCTCATAAATATAAAAAGTGTCAGCGATACTGGCACAGGAAATAGCAATCTACAATTATCTTGGTGTCGGTCCTCACTTGTTCGACGTGGAGATTTATATCAACACATAGAATGAAGGTCAAATGGTGAAAAACAAACGTAGTGTGCTTCGAAAAATAAATACAGAGCAAGAAAAAAATTCAATAAGTTAAAAAAAAGTTACTTGCTACTCAAACATAACAGGTTACAAACATGTTTGTTGGTTCATCAGGCTAAATAAAATCTTCAAAACTAATGCCACATCAAAGTAGGCAAAGGTAGATAAAGTCATTTTATTTAGTAAAAAAATATATTTGTAAAAAATATGTTAACGCCATACTAAATCTTCGATACATTTTGTACCCGATTAAACAAAACACAATTAATACTTACGAAAATTACGATAAATAAAGGTTTTGATAACTCTATGTATTTATTAAGGAGGCTTTCGTACCTAATGGTTATACAATGCTAACGAAATGCGATAGGTAACAAGAAGCACATTTCAAAATCAATGACCAACAAATTTTCCGTAAAATGAATTGGAGTAAGCTAGGTTACGCCCAGTTAAGCTTTTGCTTGCTATAAAGACGATATCGTCATTTAACTGAGTTAATAGTTAGATAGAGAATCTTTATTCTTAATTTTTGGAGATTATTTCATTCGTAAGATAATTAGGTTCCAAATTAGTTAAATGAGGTATCTACTAGAATTTGTGAAATGTTTTTTACTGCTAGATAATGACGGAGTTTTATTCTGAATTTATTTCTTCTGTTAAAAAATTATCCATACCTATCTCTTTCTAAATTATATGAGCTTTTATCTTTCGAAAAATTATTCATTTCTACTTTCTAAACAGCAGATTCTTACAAAGGTATATCAAAATTACTATAAATAAAAAATGCAAATATCATATTTTCAAAACCGAATGATAAATAGTCGCTCGCATCTAAATATTTTTACGCGTTGACCCAAGTCTAAGGCTCGTATTCAGAGACTTTACTCAAACTTGAGTCTACGTTTAAGCATAGATTTTTGGCAGTTCTCTATGAAATCTGAGTTATGAATCACCGCTTGAGACACGATTTACGCTTGAGTATAGTATCTGAATACGGGCCTAAGTTCGCATTTTGACGGTAATTTCTTCTCAAGAAAGTAAAGTTTGACGGCCAGTTACAGTTAACCCATCAATCAGCTCTGCCCTACCGTCATGTCTGCCCTTGCTCGGAGCCTCCGTATATGTCAAGCCGATATACTTACGTGCGTCAAGTTTTTGTGCGTATCTTAGCACCATTCACTGACTTTATAATATCTGCAGAGCTTTTACTGCTCAAGCTTAAAAAATAATGATGATTAAAATCTTCAATTAAGTATGTAGAGAAAAATATGTTTTGTCTTTCGCATGTCAAAGATAGAAAGAAAAATAGTAGATTTCAAACTAAGCTTCAGTACAAAGTTCTAACCGTTTATGATTTCATAGGTTTTGTAAGAAAAGTATTACCTAGTAAACTTTTTAAATAAAGCACCAAAACCATTGGATTTGATACTGACGTTCTCACAGACAAACTGGTGCTAAGAGCTATTCCGACACAGTTTATCTGTCGTGCCAGTGGACCTGCAAGGTCGCACCGACATTGTATTTCCTTTCCAAATGAGCAAAAAAACGGTTGTTATCGTTCCACACCCTTTATTCCACGCTTCACATTCCTCTCAGTAAAATTCCAATTTTGTCAGCAATTATCGCCGACTACAGCTCTGTTTTATCACGCTCTGTGGTTTGTTCATAACATAATATTTGCGATTATTCTTTAGCTGAGTTTTCTTTGTCAGCCTCTTTCATCACTTCCTTAAAACATGCTAGTTTTTTGAAAATGAAAACCCTCTATAAAAACCCTTTTGGTAAGTTTAGTCTCCTTATTCACTTTTTACATGAAAATTCATTCGTTTGAGACCCAAATTCCTAAAATTCTCATTTAGGAGACTCAGCTTAGCTATTTTCAAAAACGTTTCCATTGTGTTTCGAATATGTTCGATGAGATCTTGTCATTTGTTTATTCGCTACCTATCAATAATCAGAACTTTTTTTACCACAGCTAGTTTAGGCTACAGAGTTATTTAGTTATCTTTAGAAATAGGTACCAATGATTCAAATGTTTTACGTAAACCTGTAGCAGTTTACCTCTCAACATTACTTTCTTCAATGTAAATAGCTTTTACTGCTTCAATATTTGCGCGATCCGAGTGTCTGTTAACAAGTATAGACACGAAGGTCATTGCTAAACTCGGTTTAGTTTACATTATCAATCTATAAATACATTTAGATATTTTTTGCACTAGATAAGCAAAAAACTGACAGCGGAAAATAATCCTTAATGATTGACAGTTTCCTATAAAATAGTGGAGAATATTGAACTTAAGGTAGAAGCTGCTAAGAATTTAATTTGTTCATGTAGAATTTTCTTAGAAGCTATACATGGTTCGTGTATTTTCCAAGAATGTTTGGCTAAGTTTGTCCCATTTTTCTCGATATCAGTGTCGTTATACGATGGATAATGATGTTAAATCGTCGTCCATTATCTTGAAGAGAGGTTGTCTCTTAACACTCGCTTCAGTTTACGACTTCTCTCGTATATAATATCTTTAGCTCATGACTTTTCATCGATATCTACTAATAGTTCTGCAAAAGGCTTGATAAGGTTTCTTCTCCAACTGATTTAATTAATTAATTAATTACTTATCTCGATTAATACTAGTAGCAATAAAGGAATAATTAACAATTGTAAGAAAAGTCGATTGTTCCTATTAATTGAATCGATCGTTCATTGAATCGAATTTGTTAAAACATTTTATAACGAGGTTCCTAAGGAAAATATAAAGACACAGACATTTCGTGTAATAAATATTGTAGATAAATAGTGTTATGTATATAGGACATGCACGACACGGCCGAGCCTTTCGCGTAAATAATTAAGTATGCTAATCAGTGTTGAAGTAATTAGTTGCTGGATAACTTATTTACGTAAATTGTGTAGATTAGTTCATTGGAACTCGGCATGTAAACATTATAATTGAGTCAATCTCCGTTTTCGATTTAGAATTATACGATTTATCAATTTTATTACAGACTTTATCTGCTTTTGAATGGAATTAATGGTTATCTTGTTGAAAAAAATAAAATGAATTGTCACAATGACTCCTTTATTTTTTTAATAGATCTTTGATTATAATAAATGTTTTGCCACTAATATCTAAAGTTAAGGTTGACGATAGTTGTAATCTTGTGGCAGAACATTGAGAACATCTAAATATAATTCTTTTTTGTTTAAATAATGGGACCTACTGTTATTTACTTAGGTAGGTACTCTTTCTCTTTCATAATTTGTATTTTTGAATACTTGCCCACTTACATAATATTTGTTTTTTATTATTATTATAACCTTTCCACCAATAGTTTTTTTTTTTTTTTACCTATACTTTCCCACTGCTGGGCAAAGGTCTCCCCCAATTGTTTCCATCTCTCTCGGTCTTTTCCTAGGTCCCACCAACCCTCTTGAAAGGTGTCGAGGTCATCTCGCCACCGTTTCCTCGGCCTGCCCCGGCTTCGTTGCCCACGTTGCACACCAATAGTTTACTTCATATATTTTCTAAAGTTCTTTTATCTAAAGTTTCTGTTCTTTCACAGACGAAGACTCTGAGCCAGCGACAGCAGCGCCCGCTGGCGGCGGTAAAGTGAAGACTGGCAGCACACACATACACCTCTGGCAATTCTTGAAGGAACTCCTTGCTTCTCCGCAAATACACGGGTCTGCGATACGGTGGTTAGACCGAAGTGAGTATTTTGAACTACAGGCAGAATGGGATGATAATTATATACTTTTCTATAAACCTCTTCTCTATGACATTGAAGCGCTGCGCGAACGTTCTTATATTTTTGAAGTCAACTTTTTGAGCGGTCACGACTTGGATGTAACAAGTGGAATTAACAGCTGAGTTCTTTTGTGCTTCGGACGACGCGTTTGCTCCTTGCTTTTAAAGTTGTTAAGTTATGACGGAGGCCTTTAGGGGGCCTAAAAACCAACAGAGTTTGCCACTCGATCGTCGATGCCAGGGGCTTGAAGAGGGTGTTTCAAACCACCAATTTACCATAGATCAAAAAATTATACAAGTACCATCGTCAATATCACAATCATCACGAAGTGTAAACGCTTAAAAAAGTAGCTAACGTAAACGTATGTTACTTCTTTTAGGCAGGTTTAAAGTTTTACCACACAATAAAAATCAAGATATTTTATCACAAGTTTATAACAAAGCTTTGCATTGTTTGAACCTGTTTCTCGCTCGGCCATTTAATCGTCTCTATAATTGTACCAGTCACGGAATCGAGACTCGGCTTGCATTCATTTTGTCTTTTAATATCTGTCTGTGATATTACTTGAGGAAGTATTGATATCACTAAAAGTTCTTTTGTTTAATTTTTGACTTCTGTTAAATCCTCTCTGTTTATAAGGGTTGAAATTTTTGGCTTCTGGTTTAAAATATCGTCTTTCTTGCTTAATTTTGGTGGGTTTGGTACAGCATTAACTTCTCTTTATCATCTGCTGTTTCCCTATTGCCAGTAGATATTTTCTATAATAATTCCCCCTTGACACTTATTTCAAATATTTGAAATTAAGTAAATCGTTTTCCGATAAAAATATAGGTAGTTATTTGAACAAAATCGACTAACTCATTTTTGTAATCATCTAATTAAACTGACATCAATTCCTTTAGAGTCTCAGATAGAAGTTAACGAAACTGATTACCTATTCATTTTAAGTACTGTAGTGATAAATAAATACCCTTGTTATATCCATCTAACTACGACATTCACAAGCCAAGGTAATCCGGCCTGTTACTCGACATCTGGAAGATTTACTTATTTAGGTTACGAGTAAAGAATTTGTTTTAACTATAGGATGTGCTGATATAGTAGCATCATCTGAGAACCTGATTTTTAAACACATTAACACATTTTAAATACATTTAAAATAATATTCAAAATATTATTTTAATTGTTACATTATCAGGTTCTAAGATAATGCTACTATAAGATATCGGGTTTTATACCCAGTATGTGGGAACCTAGGAAAACACTAATGCTATGTAAATCGTGACTTGTCATGTCGTGTACCGTTTCGATTTAAAGCCTCCTTTGTTCTAAGACATTCTAGTAGGCTCGAACTGCGCATATTTCATTGTATTGTTGTTGTACAAAATACCATTCAAAGGTCGACCATGTATAACAGTAAAGATTACTGATAATGTCTTAAACATAAATTTGTTTGCGTGACCCTTTTGGGTATTGGATAGAGTCAACTCGTAAGGAAATAAAGCAAGCTAACGATTTGATAGCACAGTAGAGAATAATCGAGATTGGAAAGAAAATTTATATTAGGTATACTTTTGTCACATTTCAAAAGTAACTTCACTTTTTAGCCACTACAAAGAAGTGAAGTGTGAACTACACTTTTTTTATACTTACTTGACAGATTGCAAGCCGTCTAAATTTTAATAATAGGTCCCTTCCCTCCTTCAGTAAAATTAGGGACATGGTTAATTAGATATCGATGTTAAAATTGCTGGTTTGAGAAATATATTTCCAAAATCACCTGAAACCCGTTAGATTTGTCCAAACGATTTCTACGTCTCTCAAAAGTCGCAAGCTTATAGTCGAATCGATGTTTAATTCATGTCTCGTTGTTGCAGATAACGGTGTCTTCAAGATCGAGGATTCAGTGCGCGTCGCCAGACTTTGGGGCAAGAGAAAGAATCGGCCAGCGATGAACTACGACAAACTTTCCCGTAGCATCAGACAGTACTACAAGAAAGGGATTATGAAGAAAACGGAGAGGAGTCAGAGACTGGTGTACCAGTTCTGCCATCCTTACTGCTTGTAGGCTCCTAGACTAAGTTTATTTATAGTGCAAGCCCGCGGTAATGCGGCGCAAGGCGACTGGTCGCGTTTTGTCAAAGCGCCACACAGTCGTGTCATAGACGACCAAATTTTTCCAAGTGAAATTATTAGGCGTCGTGTTTACTATTCCTCCAAACGATTCGGGAAAGGTAATTTTCTCTAGAATCGTTCTGGACGGGATCCTTACCTGTGTTTTAGTTATAAGTTTTTTACCGGGGATTAGACGAATTCAATTTAAGTTTTACAAATTTGTAAATTGCGCTCGTCGAAAACCGGTAATTTTTATCCCATATATCTATGATATATTTCTCGTACGTTCTATGAACTTTTAGAAACATAAGGATTTTGTAAATAATTTGTAAGAGTTCTTATAATTTTTGTAAAGTTATCGATGACTACCACTTTGGTATTCTATTTATTAGTGATAAAAAGAGATTGATAAAGTTATATCGTTAGTGCCTATGGATGAAGGAGAAAACTAAAAAAATAAGTGAGCTAAGAAATATTTTATGCTTAAGATAAGTGAAGGCAAGTTATGCCAGAATTGCAATATTATTATTTAGGGATAAACATGATTTTGATTAGTTTAGGCGGTGAAATTGGCGAAAGCTACAATTGGGTAATAAAAATTGTGATTTTGTGCCAAATAGACAAGCTTAAGTTTTTTTATTCGGGACAAAATTTGTAAAGTACGAAATTTTGTGATTGTAATGACCCGCCGATGTAAATATTGTCTTCAAAATATTTTGCAATAAAAAGGTGTTGGTTATTTTATGAAATTTATACACAATTTTTGTATGTTTTAAGAAAAAAATGCAGTTAGCATTAATTTAAATGCAGTTAGCATTGTTTAATTATGAATAATAATTATTATTGAACCAAACTAATGTAGATTTTATGAATCAAAATAAACATCAATATAAGACATAACACTATTAGTTTTTCTCATCCTGGAAGTACCTAGTTACCTACTTATTTTTTTTCATGGAAAGCTCAAAGAATTTCCACTATTCACTAAATAAATAAAATCAGGTAAAATAGTTAGCACCTAGCTGAAAAATGATCATACCTGCCAGCCAAGATTCCTAAATAAAGTACTGCATAGAGAAAGAATAAGAAAAGTAGAGATCATAAATGAACTGAGTATAGGTACCTAGGTAAAATAGAAATATGTACAATATAGGTAGCGGTACCTTTTAAAGAAAAGATATATTATCTACTCAACAAAGTTTAAAGATGGTAGAGTACAATAAAGTAGAAAGAACGTGATGTGGCGAATGAGATAGCTAGGAAAGCAGAAACCGCGAAGCAGAATATGATCGTAAGAGCTTAAGAAAAACTAGAAAAATACATTTAGGCATGTTAAAATACATTCAAGTACCTAATTAAGTACCTACTTAGATAGTTATGGTAGGTAGGTATCTACCTACTTAAGTAGGTACTTAGGTTTTGCGTCTCTAGAAAACTTCTAATCCCAGGTCATTTGCAATTACACGATGTTTCAAAAACAATAAGTGGGTCTCGCCCAAAAACAAAAGATGTTGAAACAATGATGCACAAAATTATTGCATCACATTGCGCAAGTGACGTCATCAACATTCCACGAGTGAAAGTCGCGCGCCTTTCGCTCGGGAGGGGAGGACGACCTCAAGGGGAAAGGGGGGGAGGGGGGGGGCTCTTAAGTACCTACAGTTTAACTATTATTTAATCTCTGTCTGACTAAATATTGCCAATCACTTTGGTGATTGTATAATTTTTTGGGGCTTTTTTTGTTTTTTGCAGGGTAACTTGTTAAGTACCTACCTATCTAGGTACCTACTTACCTAGGTAAGCACTTTCCTTCTACCTAGGAAGCGAATTAAATAGGAAGAAAAATAATCTCACGTGATTAGTCGTCGAAATTCATTGGATTGGTTAGATTTGACAATTGACAATTGATTTGACAATCTAGCCAATTACGAGAAATACAATTATTTTCGACGACCAATCACGTGCGTTTATTTTTGTTCCTATTAGCTCGATTCAAGAAATGAAGTATAGGTGGGTTCTTAGGTACTTATGTACCTAAGTTAAACAATAATAATTGATATTGGTTGAATATTAATGTTTGAAAAGTTTTCATCATGACCATAATTCTATCTAGTAGTGGAAACTAATTGACTTACTAAGTTAAGTACCCACCTATAGGTTGGTAGGTAGATAATTTTAATATCTACCTAACATTTAATTGTGTGGCTTGGTCCAAGTTACTGGAGCGAGCAAGCAAAGAGGTGTAGGTAGGTAGGTATTTTGTCTACCAGATGTTCGACGATATTACTTAGGTACCTATATGGTGCCTTCCATGTGTAAACAACAGGTTGCTACCTAGATACAGGTAAAATACCTAAGTGGATTGGTTGGTTCTTAAATACTTATCTACCTAAATAAAAACGGTTATGTTTGAAGCATGGTACCTAGGTAGGTAAGTAAGTACCTAATAGGTAGCCGGTAGGTACCTACGGTAAAAATCGCTTATTGCTTTTGTTTGAGCCATAGAATGGGCGTAGCTGAAGGTCGGCGACATTCCAAATTTCTGATACCAATGCGTGAATGGCTGGCACGGTTGGTACGGCTACGGCTACACCTTTGTGTCTACTTCTAGACACCAATGCTTTAGTTAGGATGTTGGAAGTCGTTGGAATGTAGATACTTAATTGACGTCGTTAGGGCATAGATTAAAGTACCTTAATAAGTACCTACCTATAAATCCCTACTTAAAATATTTTATCAAAATTAAAAACTCGCTCTTGCTTGAGCCAGCCAGCACTAATTTTGCAACCCTGGCGGGGCTGGCTGTTTCCTAAGCACAAAAAACTGAAGTTTTAAACTTCGACTTCGGTGTTCAGGAAAGAAAAAAGCGCGTTACAAAATGAAAATGAATTTTTTTTAGGTATCAACAAACATAAAATTTTATTATATGTCGGCATTGTTGGCGTGAAACGAAACGCTTCTAATGACGTCACAATGACGTCAGAACCGCTTGCTTGCTTGACATTTGACATTTGAATGGAATCGTAAATGGTCTTTGTTTTTATTTTAGAAAAACCATAGCTACTCATCCAAATCTTTACAAAACAGTAAAAAATGTGTTTAATAACAAAGTGCGCGATACCTTTTACTGTTTTACATGAAAGTATAATGAGTTAGCGTTGAGATTTCATTGAAAAATATTATTTTCGTTTCATATTTTTTTGCGTGGGTTTTAGTTAGATTACTTTGAAAATGAAGCCTGGTAAGAGTGTGGATGTTAGGGAGGAGATAGCTGAGATCCACACGGCTGCTAGATCACCGTCTCCGAAGCAGAAAAGCAAAGGTAGGTCGCGGAGTCGATCGAGTTCTCGCAGATTTTCAAACGGTCATACTGAAGCTGCAGAAGACATAGAAACCTCACCAGTTACCGGAGAGCCTTCGGACAAGTCGAAGCGTGACAGCTGGATAAAATCCGAACACGAATCCGTAGAGCTACCTATACACGACCAGATAAACCAAGGGATTATGGCCTTTGTTGAAAAGGAAATAAAGAAGTCTGATAAAAACCCAGCTATAGTTTTTTATTCTCACGATCCTAATGGAATCGATGATAAGTTTATGAAGACGCTTTCGAGGCCTTCCAGTGGGCACAAGGAGAAGAGGAGTCCATCTTATAGAAAAAAGAAACGGCACTCATCGAGGCATCGAGACAGTGTTTATAATGATTTTGATGTTCCCGGCTCCAGTCTTAGTGCTTTGGAAAGGGTAAGAAAATCAAATTTGTTTATATTTCTTGGATTTTGAAAGAACACCCCACTTACTTTGACCTTTTGTCTTTCCGTTGAGTGGCCAGGTGGGTGTTATCTAACTTACATTTTTCTTGAAACACCCTGTATGTATATCAAAAATAATGTTATGGAAAGGTTTTTTAAACTGCTCATTAACTTTACACTTGACTTATTAAATACTTAAGTCTTACAATCTTCATTTTACTAAATGTTACTTAAGTAAATTAAATAATATGAAGATTTTAAACTACGTAATTTTCCATAGGCTCAAAATATAAATTTTATGAGTTCATAAACTATTTCTAGGTTGATGATTACTTAAAAGAATACAACAAAGATGAAGTGGTCACTCTGAGCGGGGAACTTGAAATAGAACCGAATGATGTTGAGAACAACAACGGAATGTCCAAGGAGCTCCGACACAAGCCGAGGAAGACCAGGAGAAGAACGAGAGATGAGAGGCAAGATAGCAACGCTAATGGGAAGGATGTCAGTCCTAAGGTGTTTAAAGCTGGGAAGAGTAAGGGAGCTACTAAACAAGGTAATTTAGGAGTTGTGTCTGGGTGTATTCTATCTATAGTATGTATGTAACTACAAAAAAAATGTCATCTAAGTATTATATCAGTCATCTTGTTACCATAACATTCAATTTCACTTTCACATCATCTATACATATAACTTGAGTAAGAACTTAACCAATATCAATACAAAAAAAAATGTCAATAATAGTCTAAAAATGTGAATAATAGTCAACAATAACCTAATAACACAAGCATTAAGTTGCTTAGTTTGGGACTAGATGACGCCGTGTGCAATTTCCGAGGATACTCATCTATTTATCTTTCTAAACTTCCAGCCCGACCAACCGACCTAACCGCGATGCTACAAACCCTCGAATCTTCAATGCCTTACCACGAGCAGTACATAGACAATCCGTTCTCATCACCGTCTCCTGTCACATCGCCCAATGATGAGAGACTGGATCCGTTCAGACGACGACAGGAGAAGATATACATGCAAGGTGGTGGTACCTTCAGAGCTGTGTCCCGGGATAGGATACTTGAATCTCAGCAGTCTAGGGAGGGAGATAAATATTTAAGGTAAGGTAAAGATTACATGCCTGATTTCTATAACTAATGTATGGATGTCCGTAGGTCCATCACCACAGCAACTTTGTTTTTACAACACAAAATGTATGAAACTTTTTGACAGATAACAACTACCAAAATACTAAAACGCTTGTTAAATTAAGTGGTACTACACTGCTCCTTGCGTGACTCCCATTGCAGATTTTATTTTAAATTTTATTTTTACTATAAAAAAAGTAATTGGTGCTAATCATTAAAGTAAATTTAAAGTAAGTGGTGCTTATCATACTTTGACATATTTTGTCCATTCAAACTGTCAAAAAACTCCCTTAACGGTTAATACGGCCTTAAATATTTAACTAGCGTTAAGTATTCGGGCATGAATCTGTTTAACGTATGTATTTAGAAATGTATGCTCAGTTAAAGTTTGTTATTTGCAGAATGGGCGATGTGACACCGCTCGATGTAGCCATATCAGTTCAGAAGGCGTGGCGTAGCTTCGCGCCGGCTTGTCACGGTATCCTCGGGGGATTGGCTTTGATGCATCTTCTATTGATATCGTACTCAGACGGATTGGACGCGGGTAAGTCTTTACTAACAGCCAGTCTCAATAACCTATCTATCTTTGGTTTAGCCAGTTTAGCTTACTGTGGGTAGAAATTTGACATTACTTCCATACAAAATGTGTCAAGTATCTACCGACAGTAAGCAAAACCAGAGATGGTTACGTTGTTGAAACTGACAGTAAGTAGGTACCTATTTTTGGGCACCAATGCCTTGAGCACAAATCGGTATTTTAACGTATTCTCTCTAAAATCTTATCTATACTAATATTATAAAGAGGAAAAATGTGTTTGTTTGTTTGACAGAGGTAATCTCCAAAACTACTCAACGATTTCATGATCAAACAAACAAACAAATTTTACCTCTTTATAATATTAGTATAGATAGTATAGATTTGTTTTATTGTCTCAATTGAATATTTTGTATTTTCAGGTCATCTATCATTCCACTCAGTGGTGACAATGCCCTACGTTGCTGCTTACTACTTCTTCTGTGTGCTGTGTCTAATGTCCGTTTTAGATAGGTAAGCTGCTAAAATTATTTAAGTATAGAATAGAATTAGAATAGTTTATTTTCACAATCACATACAAATCATATAGGTAGGTACTTATAGTACTAACATTAAGGTTGTTTTGAAAATGAACGCAGGCGCGAACTTGATGAAAGAAACCACCTTAAAAACAAACCGCCTGCATACATTCGTTACAATTTTGTAAACGGAACTCTGACATTAGTCATCTTAGAGTTCATAATACATTGCAGAAACGAAGTCGCCGTAGCTGAAACCGGCTAGGATGATTATTATTATAAGGGTCTTATTCATAAAAACTTGACAATTTAATACAGGTTTTAAGAACGTTTTTTTCTTGTCACCCATATGTCAACGAAAAGAGATAGCAACAGATTTAATATGCGTTTTAGCTAATACAGGTTTAATACAGGTTTTAGGTCGAATATGCATAATGGGGTTAGTGTTTAAAACTGATTTTAAAATCTATTATTTTTATTCTTACAGGTTGGACGTAACAAGTATAGACATGACCCGCGGCCTCCAGCCTTACTTCCAGCCTATAGTGCTAGTTATATTATATACCGCGTGTTTGCTTGTCTGCACCGCGGCGAGAATGTACGACGATCTAATGGTGTACCAATATACACCTCTGGTCGCTAATGTCACCGGGAATGCTACTGCGGTAAGTATTTTTTTTCTTTTTTTTACAATTTTTGGCAAACTTACAGCTATTGCTATTTAATAGAGAGGAGGCCTATACCCAACAGTGGGTAGAAATGGGCTGAGATGATGATGATGATGATGATTACAGCTAAAAGAAAAGCTAATCACTACGGGCTAATTACTAGTTTCCACATGTAGAATTTTAGTATTACTAGCCCGGCTTCGCACAGGTGCAATAGATGTTATTATAAGACATAATGAACATATATTACATAATGAACCTTGCTCTTGATTCACTCTATCTATTTAAAAAAACCGCATCAAAATCCGTTGCGCAGTTTTAAGCATACATAAGGATATAGGGATAGAGTAAGCGACTTTGTTTTATACTATGTAGTGATTTAGTGAAGCATTGCTCTACTTCTGAAACGCTAACTATAGTTGTTGCTTATCTATGATATACTTAATTTGACATTTGTCTATACAAATCTGTCAAAAAGGACTTCCCTATGCCCGAAAACTCAAACGATAATAAAAAATTTAAGACCATATTTACCGCCAGTCGATTTGTTTGAGTAGGTTGTTTGATTGAAAACAATATTGTTGTGTGTTTCATATCAAAGCACTCGGCATTTTATGGCTTTTATGAACTGTAAAATGTTTATTGGGCGTTTCATATAATTACTGCTATGGTTGGCTTCCAAGCAATAATGCTTGGAAGTCTATGATTTGTACGATGTCATAAAATACTACTTACTACCAGTTTCTATCATAAATTTCGTGATTAAGAAGAATCTCTATCTAATTTTTACTTTGTAAAAAATACTATTGAACTCTTAAAATACTTCAGAGAAGGAAGAGTTTCTTAATTCAACCGTATATACCTAAACAGGGTGATTTTACTTACCTATTAACCTATTTTACTTGGTGCCGACACCACTTAGTGGGATAAGGGCAGGGAGAGATAGAGGATAGAGATATATAATTTGTACGCCTAGCGCAGAACACAGTGATACTTGTTTTGTAACAACTGTATGTACTTAACCTGTGTATCACAAATAAATATTTTGTATTTTGAGATGATGATTAGCCTATTTCACTTTACCTATTTTACATCCAATCGTGTTTCGAACTTTACACACTCAAACTTACTCATTATTTGTTCCAAAAACACCTACTACCTACTAGCCTTACATATTATTTGTTCCAGGCAACACTACCATCATTCTACCACACGTGGACCCACTTCTCCATCTGGCGCGCGATCCTCTCCATCCTTGGTCTGGTCTACTTCATCATATCGAACCCACCGGATCTCGTCTTCGATAACTTGAACAAACTACTGCAGTACAAACAGTCCTTGCAGAGTATTGGATGATGATGCTTTTAGGTTAGTTTTATCAACACCATCGATATAATACCCAGTAGACAGACATCTAATAAACGAACCCTTTCAGATAACATATAAGATAAGTAGACCTAACAATCCACGCTCCCTTACGTTTGACCAATAACGACCAGAGGCCCTACCATCAGTTTACTGTAGTATTGATACTATCCTCGATACCGAGTCAAGTATCGCAAAATATATGAGAATCCAGCGCAGCGCCGCCCCCGGTAACTTGCATGAACTAATAATTTCATACATTTGAAATACTTGACTCGTTAGCGAGGATAGTTAACTATACAACTCGAAAACTCATGGTAGGGCTACTGGGGGTATACTCTGCACAGCGAAACATGAAATTTCGGCATCAAATCGAAGGTTAGCTTAAGTTAGTGGAAACTGAATTCGGAAGATTAACCAACATAAGCTGACCTGCGAAAATTGGAACGATGCATCGTTTTCTATTTGTGTAGTAGAGGGGCTGAAGACTATAATATTATTGTCGATTTAGATACAGACAATGATCCTCTCCATCCTTGGTCTGGTCTACTTCATCATATCGAACCCTCCGGATCTCGTCTTCGATAACTTGAACAAACTACTGCAGTACAAACAGTCCTTGCAGAGTATTGGATGATGTTGCTTTTAGGTACTTGTATTATTTTATCTATGTTTTATGTTAGTTTTTTACTCACACCATCGAAATACCCAGTAGACACCTAATAAAGGGCCAACGCTTTTAGATCACACATGAGTGATTTAGCGCTTATAACAATCCACGCTCCCTTACGTTCGATCAGTCGCTTTCAGATAACATCTACACTTCTACACTAATATTATAAAGAGGTAAAATTTATTTGTTTGTTTGTTTGACGGAGGTAATCTCCAAAAGGACTCAACCGATTTCAAAAATTCTTTCACGGGTGTGTAGAATGAGCTGTCCGGGTGGTTATAGGCTATATTTTATCCCGGTAGCTTCATTAGTACACCCGTGCGAAGCCGGGACGTGCTGCTAGTGGTACCCTCAAATAAGGCAGCATTTTTCATTATCAGCCCATCATTGTTCGAAATCACTTATTAGATATTTAGATAGACGTATGCTATAAATATATTGTTGGCGTAAATGGCTTAAATTATAATGCAATAACTAATTCATAAGAGGATATGAATGAGTTAAAATAAGCTTATATCTTTCTTATAATTGTAAGTTTTATAAATACTTTTATGTAGGTACATAGTTTAAAGACAATATTAAATTGGCAGCTGTTAGTATTATAATCTATTGTATTCATTTATATTTAAAAGTAATTGAATTATATCATAAAATATCTATAGAATAAGAAATAAATATATAAATGAGAGAATATCGTAAGGGGTAGATCTATAGATAATTAATTTTTTTTAAGTATAAAGAAGCAAAAAGGAATTTGTTTTGGTTCTAGTCATTAATAATGTTCATAATTAAATTTATTTTATTTAATCTTTAAGTTTTATGCACAAGTGAAATTTCCAAGGATATTTATTTATTTATCGTTCAAAACGTACAAGCTAACTTAATTGACACTATCTTAACTTTAAGTAGTCGTCCTGCACAATACTTAAAACTATTTATCAACCACTTATAATTTATTCTTATAACTTAATGTTATTTATAAAAGTGATTTTGTTATAGTTGTGTGTTTTATGCGCTAGAAATGTATTAAATACTTTTTATATAGATAAGACGAAGCACGGACGTCAAAATCGGCGTCCCGTTTGCGTTTGTCTTAACTTCTTTTCTGTCTGCCCAGAATAGTGTCATAGAAAAGTGTGTTATTTCATGTTGAACGTCACGCTACAGTAGAGTAAGATCGTATAGCTTACTCTGGTGACGGAGTTGTTACGCCGCCTTAAGGCCTTCGTCATGGCTTAACGACTTTAAAAGCCGGTAAAGACAATTTTACTTGCCCGCTTCGGAGGGCAACCGCTACAGGCGAATCCAGTATGTGGAAAAGATCACGCTCTTGCACAAAAATGCATTTAATTTTATTTTAATAGAAATACTAGTTAGCAGTGGCCAAAGTAAAGACCAAAGAGAATATATATTTTTATATAATATTTTGAATCATTCATAACTGTTTAGCTATCCTTACAAATTCTTAAGATGTAGATTATTAGGCGAAATAAAATCGAGTTATCTATACTTACTAATATTATAAAGAGGTAAAATTTGTTTGTTTGACGGAGGTAATCTCTGAAACTTCTCAACCGATTTCAAAAACTCATTCACGGGTGTGTAGAATGGACTGTCCGGGTGGTTATAGGCTATATTTTATCCCGGTAGCTTCATTAGTACACCCGTTCGAAGCTGGCACGTGCTGCTAGTAGAGTATAATCTTAATTTTAATTGTATAAGAATACTGAATTATACAGCATGATCCATCAAGTGTTTGTTACTGAGAAAATAAAAACTAGGATACTTAAAATACTACTTGCTGCTTTAAGTGTTTCTCTTAGAACCGATGGATTATAAGGAAAATCTATTCTGCGTTCCTCTTAAAACCGATTTGTTGTATGTGTATAGATACCTTTTATAACAATACCCATTGCTAACTTTAGTACAATAGAAAAACATATTGAATGTATTTAAACTAAGTCATAGCTTGTTAAATAACTGTATAATGTATAATTAATTGAATTAATTAAATTACTTTATTATTTGACTTTACCAAGTAAATTAATTACAGAAATTTTCTATTTTCTTCAAACTACTACAACGTACTATTTACTCATAAACATTGTTTAAAAAGGTGTAGTAATACTTGCATTTGTGACCTTAGTTGTTGTTCATATTAATTATTCTTTATTTATTAAAAACAATTGCAACACCATAACAGCGTAACTATCTTTTGCATGCAGTAATGCTATTTTGAAATGTTATTCGCTTCGAAACAGGCCTTTTATCATTTTGTGGCAACTTTCTTAGAAAATAGGGATATTTTATGATATGATGTGGGTATGTAATTTTGGACAATCTCGTAGTGCTCAAAATGGCATATCTAAAATGAATAATTAAACAAGACACTGATGGTTAATTTGACTACAAGTACCAATATTAACTACCTCAGATACTGACTGTTTGTGGTACCTACAACCTGTAAGCTCTAAAAACGTTTTTAGGGACAGATTTTCTCGTAAGTACTAAATGTTTACAGCATCAGGGGGATAGCATTAGCCAGATAAAGCCCGTAAAAGTGATTTATTGCGTAATTTTATTTTATGAGGCTGTGCCAGCTTGCGACAGTTCTGTTAAAAAGAGGTTTTTTACTTGTAATACATCTTGCGACTTAGTTTGTCAATTTTTATTGGAATACTAGTTATGGCCTGCAACTTTACCCTGTTGTGGCCTGAAGATTCTCAAAAGATTGAGAAATAATACAATAACATTTAATAAGCCCCGCCGCACATCAGTCATACATTTGTGACTCGATAATTGTGGCGCCACATTTGAAACGCGACATCTTGAATTTTTGTAGCGCGAACAACGCCTAGCCACAAAATGCACCCGCCACAAATGTTTCCTCGGTGTGCGTGCTCACGTACAGATGTATGGGGGCGTTAAATGTGTCGCGTTTCAAATGTGGCGCCACAATTGTGGTGTCACAAATGTATGCCTGGTGTGCTGCGGGGCTAACTCGCAGTTTATAGTGCAATGTGTCTTCCTCAAATTCATTCTATCAATATAATTTTTAAAATCGAGTTAATGTTAGATCAAAACAGACAGATTTTATAAAAAATATTTTCTATCCGAAATGGAAGAAATGATGAAGAATAAACAGCCAAATGCACCTGAACAGATGTAATTGGCTGATTTTTTATTGTTCCAATAATTGAGGAATTTAAAAACAGCAATTTTCTGGTTCATCCGAACAATAAAACGGCAATTCTATTTGAATATGTCCATGCAACTACTACAAAGCCTGAATTATTAGAATACTTTCGAAATTCTCGGTATTTTCATTATTGAATGGGTGCACGAGAATACTTTTGTTGCATTTGCAACATTCAAATGGCGTGCCTAAGGACTTAATTACACATTTACAATCTTTAAATGCATTTTAAATCTTGTATGCAAATACGAAACAAAGTTTTGCCTCTATTTATAAATTCGACTAGTAGCACGTCCCGGCTTCGCACGGGTGTACTAATGGAGCTACCGGGATAAAATATAGCCTATAGCCTCCCGGACAGTCCACACGCCCGTGAAAGAATTTTTGAAATCGGACCAGTAGTTTCGGAGATTACCTCCGTCAAACAAACAAACAAATTTTACCTCTTTATAATATTAAGTATAGATTACTAAAACTCAAGACTAAAAATGTACCATTCACAACATTTTAATCTTTTTAAAAGCATTTATGTCAAATAGAAACTAAATATAAAGTTTGCATTTTATTTATTTATCCTTTCAGTTACGCAGGTCAAAATTAAAGGATCGTAAAAGCTTTTAGAACTTTCGTGAACCGGGCTAGACATTGTGTAAAGAATTTGAATGTACTTATATAGAAATATCTGCTTTAGTGAATTATATAAATAAAGTGAAATAAAGGTATAAGTAAGTAAATAAAAAAACAGGAATAAATTGAACATTTGAACTGTGACTCAAAGTAGGCATTCGATTAGCTATCACCTGATGCTTGTTAAAAGTTTTAATAAACGTCGGAAATTGTGCCCTATTAGATGTTTTATTCATATATTTCGAAATCATTTAACGGTTAGCGTAGCATATTCAATTCAACATAAAAATACGAATATAAGTTTAACCTCCTAAGACCCCGGGTACATTATAATGTACATATTTATTTACTTTCATCAGTCCCATTACAACATCTGTCTCTACAGTCAGTGAGACCCGCTGTACATTTTTCTGTACATAACATTTAAACAACTCGGCAGGCTTTTTGATTTTTCGCGGGCTTGAGTTTAGACAGTTGACGTATGTGAGTGATGTTTTTTGTCTATGGTTTTCAACATTACCAACCGTTTGACACCACCTGTCATGCACACGAGTGGACGTGAGAAAAGATGGCGCCGCCCCGCCGCGCTGGTGAGTTTTTATCGTAATTTATCAAAATGATCATGATAGATATTACATCAGACTAATATACGTTTTCATTGAGCAATAATCAATTTATTAGATTTTTTAAATATCTACTCCAATTTCACTTTTCTAACCTACTTTATTTCGCATGGAATAATTATGTACATATTTCTGCACTTTGGGTCTTAAGATCATTTCTTAGTCACACAATTTTAGTTCATTTTTATGTACTTTGGGACTCAAAGCCACTTTTTGCCGTACAGTATTTGTACATATTTTTGCACTTTGGGTCTCTAGAGGGGCGCTTCCAGCTTGAACGCGGAGAGTCTCGATGGTTGGTAATCATTTCACTTTTATCTACAGATCTCGCAGAAGAGCAAATCAGTCACATAGAAGTGGACGATTTTCAAGATGGAGATGCTTCGGACGATGACTTCAACCCTTGCAAATAGAAGTGCAATTTTTATTTTTTTTATATCAAAAACGCCAAATGACTGAATAGGCAATTGTTAATTGAAACTAAGATATAATTTATGTGTATGTTCCTAATATAGGTACTATAATAACAATAAATAATGAATATAAGTTTAATTTAATTTCTATATTACTTGTTTTATTTACTAAACTAAACAATCGAATAGGTAAATGCTAAGACCCAATGTACATTTTTATGTACTAATTAAAAATACATTTTACAATTATAGGTGTATTCCAAACATTCAAAATTAACCTAAACAAAATAAATTTTCATTTTAAAAACTCAATTAATACAGAAATAAAGTATTTTTAACCTTGGGTCTGACAACGAATTTTTAATTTGTACATTTTTCTGTACAGAGTGTACCAATGAGTACTTAAAAAATATTGTTCCGGGTCTTAGGAGGTTAAGAAAAGTATTAAATGTAATTCTTGATATGAATTGAAAACGACAAGTTCTTTTTTCATCTACGCTTCACTATGAACTGAGTTCAACCAACTTAAAAATTAGCGTTTCCTTATAATTTACGAACATGTTTATAAAAAAAGGAATCGATTGTTCCTACTTAAACAATTCGTAGGCATCGCACTGTTTAATTTGTATTACTACACCTTTTCGACATTTTATTAAGAATGTACGTATCTATTGAATATTTACTACTGAAACTCTACTAAGTACCTATAACTTTCGCAAGATTTAATAATGTGTCTTTCTAACTAAAAATGTTTAATCAAATACTGCTATACTTACATATAGGTAGGTAGTTATTTTATGCTTTTCCTTAATAAGTAACGAATATTGTAAAGAACGGATGTACCTATTTATAATTTTGTATGTCTGTGAAATATCGAGAGTTGATTAGTTTTAATGTGAATAAATTACTGTTATAAAAACTATCTCTACCTTTTTGTTTTATGAAAATCCCATAACAATAGCTATTGATGTATACCTCCTATTATATTATTAGTAATTAAACATTTTGGTATTCATTTATTTTTGTCATAATTTACGTCGTTTTGTCATAATTTGATGAGGGTAGGTTACATTCAGATTATTTGAACTCAGTGTAAGGATAATACGGTCAATTAGTCAAATTAGTACGGATAATTTATTTTGTACGCTATGCGCCATTAGTACTAAGTTTCTATCTACCAAATATAATACCTAATGACTTTGAAAATACAGAGGTAGATTTTTGACCGACTTTGGACGCTTAGGCTCAACTCACACCAAAACAATCGTAGATCCTACGATAAAAAACCGCGCTATGGACTTTTCAAATAAAACCTCAGGACCAGATGTTTATTAATTCAATTGAATAACGAGGCCCTTACCCGAAGCCTTAAATTCAAGGAAATGGGACAACCCAACTTACAATTCAGTAAGTCCTTACTGAATTGTAATAGTTTGGATGTAAGATCAGTGAAAATTGGTTTAACACGTGCCGGCATCGCTACAAAAGTCACAGAGCTCCTTAAAACGGCTTGTAACAAAGTTACTTATCCCACGGCTGTTATAGAGTTATAAAAGCCTCAGTAACTTGGGCGGGAAGTCTGATTGTTAGACCATAAGCTTCATAATAGCCAGTTAAAGTTACTGCTGGTGCAAATTACATCTCTGGTTACAGCTTGTCGTCGCTGGTAATATCATGGGCTTTCTTTTATTTCTTTGTTTAATATCTACTACTAAGTGTTGTAGCTGTGGACCTACTAATCTATGTAGAGAGTTTACTGTAAAAATGCATAAATATAATTCATTTTAAGGCCGTGTGAAAAATTTCATAACCTCTTAAAGGAGCAACTATACTTCATTTCCTGAAGCGAGCTAATAGGAAGAAAAATTAAACTCACGTGATTGGTTGTTGAAAATAATTTTCTATCTCGTGATTGGCTAGATTGTCAAATCAATTGTCAAATCTAGCCAATTCGAGAACAAACAATTATTTTCGACGACCAATCACGTTCGTTTATTTTGCTTCCTATTAGCTCATTTCAAGAAATGAAGTATAGATAAAACTATTTTTTTTTAAATAGGCAAGAGCATAATATTAGTGGTAGGAAACTGTAAACTGTAAATCGAGTTTTTCCGGTTATACAATTTCGTACCTGCCTATTCAATACCCCCACGTGGTTGGGTGGTTTAAGAAACGTGCCCAATCAACGTGATCGTGACCATTTGATATTAAGTAGGAATGGAATTCTCTTAAAATAAATAAATTCTGTTACCTACAGATACCTATCAAATTCTCCTTTCTTTCCTTGTTGGTGAGAAAGTTTGAGCTTGTTTCTTGTTCAAGAATCACGTGTAGGTTTCGTAATAAAGTGCTCTACGACAAAAAAGGGCGATATTGCATCGCATATCGATATTTGATCGGGTATCTTGTTATAACGCCAAGTGTTTATGGGATAAATTCTGTATGACATAACCGTAAAATATGATGTGTTTACGCAGAAAGTGCCGTGTTGACCGAGTGGTAGTGGGGTGTACCTCGACTTTCGAACATATTAAACTAGAAGCATAGGTACCTTATTTGGTGAGGAAAATAAAACAATATCTCAGATGGGATTATTTATCATCTTTTTTGTAGACTTTGTACAGTGCTGACATAAACATTACGAGTACCTAAACATTACAATTTATTAGATCTTTATATTTCATTTCAGTGTCTAAAATTTCTGCCTTATTTTTATTGGCTTTGGAGTCCGTGCTTCACAGTCACACACACCTATAGTAGGTGAACTCACTCCACCCTCTTCCTCAATTTCAATTCAAATAAATGTCAAAGCAAATCGTCGAACCAAACAAACGGAGATTGACTTTGATGTACGGTCTGTTTCACAATGGACGAATAAGTTTCGAATTCGCTTTTTCTTACATATTGGTAGGATATGAACCCTTCCGGACCCAAGGTACAACTAGTAATCTATTAAGCACGGTGAACTTTATGTGCCACATAGTGCTACTTGACAGTCGTGAAACGTAACATGTCGAATCGAAACACACATGTCGAACTAAAGCTACAGATACACATGCTACTAAAAAGCATGCTTATTTGGTACTAGATAGTATGCTCATGTCAAAATAATTTCATTTCATATATTCACAAGCATGCTCTTTTCGTATACACGTGCTCATTGTATGCTACTAAGTAGCATCTGCTCAAAAATAGCATGCTTTCGTGCTACTTTCGAGCATGTGTATCTGTAGCTTAACGCAACCGAATTTTGGAATGACTACGTCTGCAATTTTAATGATGATGTGGCTTATAGACGAACTTCGGGGAATAAGTTCGGCGGAAATTCGGCAGCAATGCACACATACGTGACCAAAGTTTGGTTCAACTTCAAAGTTTGTAAGTTGCGCAAATGATTTTCAAACGCAAAGTTTTAAGTGTGTCGTATCAGCCGGAAGCTATTGAACGTATTGACTGAAACTAAAAGTTTATTAAAATTAAATATGATCTCGACTACTACCAGGCAGTGGTAAACACTTTTCTTTACAGGATTTTTAGGCAATGTCAGATCCTTTGAAGATGTTTAAGACTTTAAGTAGTCAAAGGCGTCCAAATACATATTTGGTAGATACCTACATGTCCACATTTTGCAGAAGGTCACATTTCATATGTGATAAGCTGCCTATCGGCGCTTAGTAAGCTAACTAGTTTATGATTTACTTAAAATAATACCTAAATACTTTTTATACGATGACAATAGGAACTAAACTGCGGCAGATGCCAATTGGTTTTACAGTGTATTATCGAAACTTTCCTATCATCGCACTTATAGCGGAATAGCATCCACTTAATAATACCACTAAATAAAACATCAATATTAAGGCGTTTTTCCACAGTATATACGAATACTTTCCCAAGCCCCTTTCCCACCGGTGGACTGTCTGCACGATTATTGGGATGAGGAGGCCCAGGGTTGAGAAGAAGATGGCTCCGACTAGGCCGATGAGGAGCTCTAAATCTGGAACAGCTACTGCTAGGATCACTGAAAAATAATGGATCACTGTAAAATTTTAATAGCCAATCAAAAAGTAGGAAAATAGAAATCGGAAAATCTTTTCTAACTATATAGCTTTTATATTTTTATTATTATGAAACCACAAATAGGTATTTCATTAGAAAAAATAAAAATCTTAATAAATTTACGACTTCGGCAGGGTTCGAACCATTTAGATTGAATGCAATTTCAGTCAATGAGAATCTTAGATGAGTATGTTTGATATTAGTTCCCGAAACCCCATTTGGATTGAATGCAACTTCAGTCAATGAGAATGTTTGATGTTAGTTTCTTAATATATCTGTACGTGGCGCTCATCGGTGCTGAAAACCGATGATCTTAACGATAGTTTCGACAGCGGCAATTAGGGCTACATAGCTGACTTGGTCTAAGGCAAGACACGTTAAAGACGATTGTATCATCGCAGGTTCAAATCCTGCCGTAGTCATAACTTTTATTAAGAGTTTTCAATTTTTCTACTAATATTATAATTGCGAAAGTTTGTGATTATGGATGGAGGTGTGTTTGGAAGAATGTTTGTCACTGTTTCACGCTAAAAATATTGAACGGATTTAAATGAAATTTAGTACCACCTTGTATCCTGGATTGACGCATAGTCTACTTTTGATTCCGATATTCCCACGGGAACGGGAACTAGGTATTTACTGCGGGGCAAATTTACCTACATGAAAGAAAGAGAAATGTATTTATTTAAGACCACAAGGATCACTTAAAAATGTAGTCTTAGAAGCTAGGTTACTCTATTGCCTCCACCGCAACTTCCAACACCAGGGAAAGAATCAGGCAAGAACTTGGTGGTATACATAATTAATACACCAAATCAAGAATACGTAAGCCAATTATGTTTATTTTAAAAACTTACCAGTGAAAATCACGCTTGCAGTTCTTAAAGCCACTTGAGCTACATTGTGGTAGGACTGGCTTATTCTCCCTTTAATCCGAGTCCATAGGATGTCCATTGGAGCGTACATTTGCAGGCAGTAGGTAAAAAACACCGCAATTGCTACTAGGAATTTCGCTGCCATTGCTAAACTAGAACGAATGGGAGAAGGTTGACTGCACAGCTTGGTAATTGCTTATTTTCGAATCAATAAATTCGAAAAAGTGATATGAAAAAAATATAAAAAGACTTCAACTTTGTAAGAGAGCAATGGTGCATTTTTTATTCATAACTCCAATTTCTATGTCTAAGCTATTTCACGATTGTTGGTACTTTTTTGACATAAGCACTGAACGCTGTGTGCTAAATTGTTATAGGTATAAGAGTATTTTTCTTTGGGTTTTCTTGAACATAGGTACTACATAAAGTATTAATAAAAAAATTACAAACAGTGGAACATAATCTCATTCTTTTTTAACTCAAAATCAAAATGAAATTGTTATTAAATGTTGATTATCATAAGAAAGTAATAAGCACGTGATGTTTCTAGACTAGTTTGTCTCCCACTACAAATCAATCGAAAAATTCAGACTAACAAACTAATAAATTTAAGGTTTCTCGTCAAAATAAAATTCAATCACCGATAATTGCGCCGTACCCCAAAAAATATAAAAGAAACTAAACTATACTTCATTTCTTGAAACGAAATAGGAAGGAAAATAAACGCTCGTGATTGGTCGTCGAAAATAATGGTTTATTCTCGTGATGGCTAGATTTGATAATTGACAATTGATGTGACAATCTAGCCAATCACGAGAAAGAAAATTATTTTCGACGACCAATCACGTGAGTTTATTTTTTCTTTCTATTAGCTCGCTTCAAAAAATGAAGTAGAAATCTAAGACTAATTTTTGTCTATACCTACTTCATTCATCCAATTTCGACTAGGTACTCATTAAATTTAACTTCATCGTAAAAGTTGTTTTTTTCTACAGAGCTGTCAGTGATAAGGAGGTGTAGTCTGTAATTTCTAGTAATGAGAAACATGTATAAAAATCAACAAAAAGATTTATTTTTAATAAACATGGCACGTCAAATTAGGCTGAAGTTATATTTAACTTATATAGTGGATACTATATAAGTTATAAGTTGTATATACTCGTAGAAGTTATCCACCCAACAGAGTTTTTTGTAATATACGGATGCCCTCTTAAAAACCTTTTTGTATTAGAGAACCTAATATAAGGGTACCTATACTACTATACCTATTAATTTAGTGCTACGGCGTAGGCCCGTAGAAGTTCTACGAAAATTTCTTAACACAAAGTCCCACTCGATTTTTTATACATTTCGTGAATTCATTAAGTTTTTATTTTGCAAATGCGAAAAAAACGGAAAATCTTGGAAGTTAGAGGAAAATTGTGGGAAAAATATTCATGCGTCTTTACGATAAAGGCAAAGGCACGCTTATTCGTTTCAGGGACGCATAAATTAATACGTGACAGTATTCTTTTGGAATTTAATTAGATTATAATCACTAATCAGGGGATGACAACAAATGACAAAATTAAAATTTTATGAGTTTGCATAGTGTTTGCCAGAGTCCTGAATGTATGATTTCGATGCGATGTTTTTGTTTTAAAAAGGTGCAAAATTTCGTTTCAAAGTGTGTCGATTTAATGAACAAAATGCACACACATTTTGTTCATTTAATCGACACATACTTTTATCATTGTTATGGTGTATCGTGTCCTTTTCAGTCCCTAAGAGTTCGTAGTTATATTAAATGTATACATTTTAATTTATTCTCGCAACAAGCTTCTTATCCTAAACCCGGGATATATTGAATGTTAATAAAGGCGAGTAGATAGCAGAAAGCTTTAGTCAAATATGTATTTACTCTGATACGCCTAGCTGGTAACGGTAATACGAGTTGGTTTTATTATTAATTTTAGCATGTATCGCCCCAATGTAAGTCGAAGTCTTACTTACCTTATTTGCCAGGACTTTCACACTTTTTTATGTTTGTAAGCTCATATTATTTGTAACTATCCAAATGTTCATACATAATTTATCAATAATGGCTTCAATATCAATTTAATTTAATACTTTTTTACAAAGATTTAATTGGCGGCAACTAAGAAAGGCACTTGCCCAACAGCGGGATAAAAAAGGATGATGGTGATGATGATTTAGTCCCCTAATATTTACATGTGAAGTGAGGGTGATTTTATTCTCTTTTAACCTATTGTGTAGGTTTTGGTAGGATAGGCTTTTTTTTATGCCTTGGGCCAACATGAGAATCAAGCTCGGATATTAAAATAAAATTTCTGAAACAATATTTCTTAGAAACAATAAATCCTTGAACGTCAGTTAGCCGCTTTGTTAGTCTTAAAAAGGGTGTAAGATTTATTTCAGAAAATTATAATTACTTAAAAGTAGGGAAGAAAACAATGTTACAGTACCTAAAAGCTGAAAGCTTTTTATCAAATATTTGTTTTTAAATTAATATTTAATAGGAAAGGAGATATTCTAAGGGTAGTCCCAAATAAATTTGATGAGCTGATAAGAATCTTCGGAGTTATGAGCAAAAATGCAGGAAATTGTTCTCTTACCACGAAATTGAAGTCATTTTCATAAAACTTAATTTTGCCACTTGTACAATAAGAAAACGTTTTGTTTCTCAATGTACTTACGCTTCATCCTGCGGTAAGTTGAGTGTGATGCTTCCAAGTACTCCTTCTCCATACTTCAGGTAGCCGACTACGCCAACAACGCCATATAACGTAGCCACTAGCCCCATAGTACTCGTGAGTACACCAGGGCAGCCTAGGAATCGGTCAGGGTGAGCCATTTCGTTTTCAACTGGCATAACTACGTTTATTCCTTCCATGGCAAAGATTGCTGTACTGAAAATATAAGTGCAAATTTAATTTACCGAAAATCAGATACTACCAGACCATCTAGAAATGCTACGCCGTTGAGAAAGTAGAGCCATATTATATTATATCACACGTCGCTCCGTGTGGGTCAAAACGGCTGATGTACCATAAAAGATGCCCGGAATGTTTAAGAAAGGCGATGGACTTTTACTCCTAGGTTCTTGACTTCGAAAAGCTCAGATTTAAGAATGTTTTTCTAAAATAAAAATGTTTAAATCTCGCCCGACCCCAATTCAATACCTACTCTATACCAAACTTAATTTTGAGATTTTCTTGCGAAAACAAACAGTCTGCAGCTGCAATATTCATAAGAAATTTTGGCAATATTTAAAACTGCCTAGTGATTGCCCGTGACTTGCCTATTTTCCCATAATTTTAACATGTTTTTTTGTGTATTTAATAGCAGTTTCTTGTTTTTATTAAATCATTGCATCCGGTGCATGCAATCAATGATTGATTAAAAACAAGAAACTGCTGTGAAATCCACCATTAAATAAATAAATAAATAAATATACTTGGACATTCCACACAGCGTCATCTAGCCCCAAGCTAAGCAACTTAATGCTTGTGTTATGGTAACCAGATGACTGATATAATACTTAGATACATTATTTTTTTGTAAATACATACACATTATATATATAGAAAACACCCAGACACGAAACAAATATCTGCAGAACATGCAAACATTTGTCCCGTAGCGGGGATCGAACCCGCAACCTCCGCATCTCAGCCGGGCGTTAACACAACTGCGCCACAGAGGTCGTTACCATTGGTCGTTTTTATTCCGTTTTGAAGTTGTTTGATAACACGTTCAAAGATTCGTAACATAAGTAAAATAAAATGCTCTGAGTCACAATACTATTTTCACCAATCAAATAATTAGACAAAGAAAATTCCTAACAAGCTTACACAATAACCGAGGCACTCACAGAATTCTGAGACCTACATAATTGGTAGTTATTCAATTCCCTTGAAATTTCAATTCAAAAACTGAAGCTACTGAAAATATAATTGAGAAAGCTAACATCTGTTTGTCATGAATTCATACCAAATATGCATGACAAACAAACATCTACATTTTATTTAACGCTATCGACGGATTAAATATCCAGTTTGAAATGTTGCGTCTGACCTTTATTTTAATCGCGCATAATCCCAGAATGAAATGAAAGAAGAGTGCTTCTATGAAAAACTCGAGTAAAGCACGACACTATTTAAAAGTAAATGAACTGATATTCGACCCCTTAGCTAGCCTTTAAAACAGAGTCTGAACTTATGAAATATGTTTTTTAAATATTTTTACGTATAGGTATACTAGATTAACACAAACAAAAAAAGACGTGTGGCACTCCGGGACTGCCGCGGTAAAGCTTTTGCATGCCACCTAGAGGCGAGATGCTGAACTAAAGTTTACAGCGTTAGGTTTTTTCGTTACGGAATTTCTGGATTCGGTCTGCACGCTCAAGGCCCGCGATAGAAGCTATGCAATAGCTAAAAAATATCATACCTTAAAAATAACGGCCATTTTGTGATGCTTTCCGCCATTTTGACGTCCGGTTCGGCTGGCAGATCCACAAACGTGTAGTAGCACGTTATAATAAACGTGATCAGTAAGCACAAGTTTGCAAGAATAGAAAATGGGACTAGGAACTTGAGATAACGTATTTGAGTGATCAGGATTAAAGGGAGGAGTAAAATTCCGCAGTAGGCTTCAACTTTGTATATGTGGTTTGGTGCGAGAGTATCAAATATCTGAAACAAAGACGTTTGGGTGATTTGTATGTATTCTTTCGACTTTGGATCCGAATTTAGAGAATTAGATTTACGTTAGAACGCATTCAGTGCCCATGACGCACGTGAGCAGGGGGTCTACTCTGAACAGTGAAAAACGAAATTTCGGCATCAAATCGCAGGTCAGCTGTTGGTGGAAACTGAATTTGGAAGATTAACCAACGTAAGCTGACCTGCGAAAATTGGCACGATGCATCGTTTTCGAGTAGTAGAGGGGCAGATAAGAGCTGTCTGTCGCATGGGGCCGAAAATGGGTTACGCGACTGTACAGTACCTAAACAAAATCAAAGATAAGTAAGCAGTTAGTTTATTGAGATCGGCCGTAGGTTATTGAAAGTTCAATATAAAATGATTAGCTCCATGATTGTAGAAATAAACTTTCGATTATGGAACAGAAAAAGTATTTTATGTGATCCAAAATGTCGAAACAAAGAATTAGCGTTGACAGATATGACAGTTATTTAAATGAAAAGAAACGATTAGGTTTGTTCTCATAATAGCTTAAAAACATTACTAAGAAGCTAAATATAGGCATCAAATAAAATTTATTCCATAATGTCTTTTATATTTCTTCCAGGAAAAGGCTTGTTGATATCAAAACATCCAATTTATCAGAAGTAGACTTACAATCAAAGAAATTCAATTTCAAAACGTAATAGACTAGACAAGATCTTATCAGAATAAATGATTTCTTAAATAAACTGAAACCTGTTTAGTCTATAACTCAGAACCTTGGTATTCATGCTGGATTTCTTTAATTAATTAATTAATTAATTAAATAGTTATAAAGGTGAAAGTTTGTGAGAATGTACTATATTTGTTATTCTTTCACGCAAAAACGGCAGGACCGATTTAGTTGAAATTTGGTATGTAGATAGGTGATACCCTGGATTAACACATAGGCTACATTTTATCCCGATATTCCCGCGGGAACGGGACTTACGCGGGTGAAACCGCGGGGCGCAGCTAGATCTATATAAGTGGAGTACGTAGGTCACCTATATAAAATAGTAAACCCTACTCTACCTATGCCCAGCGGCACAATTAACGACCTGTTCTAAGTAGCAAGTTTTCATTTTATCGCAATTGTAAGAAACATAAATTAGTCAAGTGGGAAAGATATTTCGGTACAAAAAACCTTCAAAACTACCCCCATAACTTTAAGCTACAGATACACATGCTCGAAAGTAGCACGAAAGCATGCTATTTTTGAGCAAATGCTACTTAGTAGCATACAATGAGCACGTGTATACGAAAAGAGCATGCTTGTGAATATATGAAATGAAATTATTTTGACATGAGCATACTATCTAGTACCAAATAAGCATGCTTTTTAGTAGCATGTGTATTCCAGGCTTTAAGCTACAGATACACATGCTCGAAAGTAGCACGAAAGCATGCTAGTATTGAGCAGATGCTACTTAGTAGCATACAATGAGCACGTGTATACGAAAAGAGCATGCTTGTGAATATATGAAATGAAATTATTTTGACATGAGCATACTATCTAGTACCAAATAAGCATGCTTTTTAGTAGCATGTGTATTCCGGGCTTTATTCTTTCGTGTATCAGTTGTAAGTAGAGTAAATTTCAAACTAAAAACTAGAAACATCAAGGTGGGCGGTTAACTGTGCCGCTGAGTATAGTTTTAACAAAGAGATGAAAGCAGGAATTAGGTTAAAACGCTTGTTGTAAGCTGATTAATTAACAACAAGATAGTTGTTTGTAAAGCTTCCATTGAATATTCTCATTACTTGTTTTCATTATCCGCTAATATAGCAATGAATAAATGAATATGAATATATTATGTACAAACATATTATCTAATGCTATTACTATATGTATCTAATGTTTTATTAGCCCGCGATTTCATTTTCATGAAGATTAGATTCAGATTAAGATTATCTCAATTTGAATAATTATTGCGAAAGTAATAAGTACTTACTACCTAATTACCTATGAAGGAGCAGATATTTCAACAAAATTCAACAAACCAACCCTAACACCGCTCCTTTACACATTTTTGACATTTGCTGTCATTTTGACATTTAAGTAGTGTTAGAAGCTCAGAAATGACAACACAAATCTTGATGAAACAGAATATATTTTGACTTGAATTCGGAATCAAAGGCACGCGCGCTGTGTGTGGCGGTCGGATGGGAAGAGAGCGGCCTCGTGCCGCCGCGCCGCGTAGGAGCTGCGCACCCGCCACCCCTCTCCACCGCACCGCTGCCTGCAGTCTCTAAGGCTACGTTCAGATGACAAGCGTTCAGCGCGCGCTGAGCGCGCGTTGAATTTTTGTATAGTGTTCACATGACACGCGCTTGTCAGGCGTTGAACGCGCGTTGTCCTCGCGGCCGCCATTGATTTCAGACTTCAGTAGAGTTCTACCATTGCCGGAGATAGATGGAGATGATCTCCTTCACAAAATATGAGGACGAGTGCTTCCCAAGCCCGTCTGTTTAAGTTCTTATCTGAATAATCGCGACTTATCATGTCCCATATCGCAGGACGTTTCTCTATCTCATCTATAAACAACTCCGTATTAAAAGCTTCGGTTTCCATTTCGGACGATTTCTGAACGAACTGATCCCTAAAATGTGTATATCCGAGTCGAAAGCGCTCAACTGAACGGAAACATAGAAAACCAATGATCTCAAAGCGCGCGTTGACGCGCGTTGACAACTGTCGAGCGTTGAGCGCGGCGTCAACGCGCGTTTTATTAAAACGCGCGCTAGCATGTGTACGGCCTGAATAAAAAGTATGTAGTTGTCAACGCGCGTTGTCGAAACGCGCGTTGAACGCTTGTCATCTGAACGTACTCTAACAGTAGTTACTGTTATTTTGACATTCACTGTCACTTTTGACAATATTATTATTATTTGTACCTAAAGTTGTATTGTTGAGAAAGAGGTGTAATTTCATATCCATAACACTGGTGTGATGATCAGTCAATTTTCTTACTAACCCTCACACTAGTGAAAGAGCGGTGTTAAGGTTACTCGGTCGTGAAATTTAACAGTCTTTTGTGCTCTCATACATTTAAAATATTTAACGGTCTATTAAAAAAAAATATGATCACGTCTGTATCCCAGGGAGCGGTAGACTATTTCAGATCTCTTTTGAAGATGTCTAATGGGGTAGTTAAAGGTATGTCCAAATACAGATTTAGTACGCGGTCTATTGTTTTAGATTTTAGCTCACATCTTTGAGAGAAGACGCTATAAAGATGACGTAAACTCCAGTTCCCCCGAGACACACTCCCGCCATCGCTGCATCCACGAAATGCCTGAAAAAGGATACAGGGGTCAACTCAGCCCACACCTCAGTCAGCCCGCGGGAAGGGTGTTGCCATGCCAGATCCATTTTATTCTGACAAACACCATGGTTATAAACACACACACAAAAACGGGATATTTACCATGATTCGTAGATTTATGAACACAAAAAAACGGGCTATTTACCATGATTCGTATACCCACAAATAAATCTACTAATCATGATAAAAATCCCGCAATAAACACTTAAAATGGGATATTTGCCATGATTCGTAGATTTATAAACTAACTAGCAGCACGTCCCGGCTTCGCACGGGTGTACTAATACCTCTTTATAAGGGAGGAGGTAATTTCCGAAACTACTCAGCCGATTTCAAAAATTCGTTCACCGATGTGAGTAAACCAAAAAACTTTACCTATTTATAATATCAGTATAGATCTCGTAGAAGTATAGATCAGTATAGACAGTTTTACCTGACGTGTTTTGAATATCGCTGCAATTTCTTCGGACCTACTTTGAAAGCCCTCTCGCAGGTTTCTGTATAGCTTAGCAACGGCATTCTGCACGCCTTGCATACCTCTCTTGAAGTTGAGACCTAAAAATATAAAATTATCTGTCTCTATTTTTTTATGAACCTGTTATGTCCTACTGCTGGGCAAAGGTCTCCCCAAAATCTTCCACCACCCTATCCTTGATCTCCCACCACTCCTGTCTCTATTTTCTACTTAAAGACCACCTAACAACCTGGATAAGCTGATGGTAGTAGGGTCTACGGAAAAAGATCACGCGGGCGCTCATCCGTTGGTCAGACCAAATAAAATCGCTCACCGGCCTGCCAATACCTGAAGCTTTGAAGACCGCCGAAAACCGGAAAACGTGGAAAAGCATATTGCATCGAGTTAACTATTCAGTCTCGTAACTAGACACGACCTTCAGCAATGAGGATGCCAACTGAGAAGAAGAAATTTCACTTAAAATTGTAATATCTTAATCGTTAGCGTAAAATTACAACTGGGAGGGGGGAAGGTGTTGATGCCTCCTCCATGGGAAAGCTAATTGCTACGCCCGTACTATACCGGCGGCCCTGCCTGTCAGACAAAACACATAAACCCTCTACTTACCAAAATCTGAACACAGTGCGTGGCGATCACAGCCACTAACAAGGTCCCGATACATCCGGGTATGATGCCCGCGTTCCTGAATGCTGCTGGCATCGCCAGTAAACCTGATCCTAATGAAGACTTGAGGAGGTGGATAAACGCACCGATTGTCCTGTAATAAAAGTCACTACTGTATGTTCAATGACTTAGTTGTTAGATATAGATATAGAAACGTTAGCAAGATCATACAAACTTAATTTTATGTTTAGGCTGGAAATATCTATGGGCCCTAAAACTACCTTCAATTCTTTAGTTAGCTCATCTTAACAATTTGAATATAAATTCGAATTAGTAAAATGAATTTTTGAATTTAAAAAGCGAGGGTTTGTGATTGCGTGATACCTTGTAAAATATTTACGCAAAAATTTATAAATTATTTCAAACATTTTATTTTTAAATCTTAACGAAAGAAGAGGCTATAAGTCTGTGGTACCTGTCATAGCTCTTAAACTTAAGAAATATGGTAATCGAGAGGGTCCCCAGTTTTTGTCTCTAATGCTTTCTTTAAAAATTAATTTATACAAGCTGTCCCGGCAAACTTAATTTTGATAAAATTTTGAATTATTAAAACCAATCGATGTAACAGTTGTTATCATTGAGATGGTATAAACATTTATAAAGGGAAAACGGTTATGTTTTTATTTTAATTTACTCTCTAATATTTTTAATAGTTTTATCCTAATAGCTGCGCTCCGCGGTTTCACCCGCGTTTTTTTGAATAATGCGATGGATTTCAGAAAAAAAAAGCTAGATGACGTGCAATCTCTTACCGCGTCATGTTTTGAAAGTCGTCGAGAATCAACATCGAGGTTAAGGCGTCTGAGCTGTAAGCCCCGACTTGTTTTATTTAAATAGATAATGAGAGATCGCACCCAGTACCCAGATATTGAGTATGTCCTTAAAAGTTCATTAAATATCCAATGAACTCCATAGCTATCGTTGTTTTGATATCTGCCTCGAAATAATCGGAAAGATAATGCAGCGTGTATTTGCCAAACTTTTAATTTGATCCCTTCATAAATAACATCCAGACGGTCGATTCGGTCAACAAGATAATAAAATATGTCTAAAAGTACCTACCTACGACTCTAGAAGTTATAATTGTTTTTGTTTGTCTACGTTGAGTTTGAACACTGCTTGAAATAAAGCAAGCAGCTGAATTATGGGCATTTAAAAGCTGGCTAACCGTTATATTTATTTGGTTTTCTATCTACGACTTCTACGAGTCGAGTATCTATAATTATGTTAACATTTCCAAAAAAATTGTAGGTATTGTTATACCAAGTCATTAATTATCTTTGTCATTTATTTACCGCAACACAAGCATTATGTTGCTTAGTTTGGGAATAACGACGATGTGGTAAATGTCAAAGGATATTTTTGTAAAAAAGCAAAATGTACCGCAACTTGGGAATATAGTCATGATATTTTTTTAAAGGTTTTAAGGGTAAGGTGTCTACTTATAAAGTCAAATCGAAAGGGTCTTTGAAAACAAACACAAAAATGTAATCTTACAAGAGTTTGGTTGTTTCTTCCCGAGCTCGAAAATACTAAACTTTTTCTAGAAAAACAGAATACACCTACGTAGGTGACCTTTAATAATTACAAATAAGATTTGGTGTGGGCTTAACCACGTTAATATTCGTAGGTACTCGTAAATGTCTAAAGTTATGTCTTCCTCTTCATACATAATCCCAAAAAGCTGAGATTTATTATTTAGGTAGGTATTTGTATTTTCTTGCAATAAAACCATCATGGATGCAAAGAAAAAAATTGCAAGTAACGCTAAGTTTATTTCAATGTATTAGAACGAAAATTGCCAAAAATCGCAAAATCATTCTGATCCTTACAGCAAGGTCGATTTTGATTGATGAAAATATTTACCAAAAAAACTGACTCTTCAGAAGAGTATACTATAATTACGTCCCTTATAATTTAAATCCAAATTCGTAACAGTGTAAAACTGATACTTTTTATTAATCATCATCAGCATTGGCCTTACTTCTCCCAAGCTGGGAATGGGCTACACATGATTGCGCTATTCATCCACGGTCCTGTGCCAGTTGCATTAGTTGACGCACCACGATGTACTAAGTCGTCGACCTACCTATTTTATTAAACTTCGAGAAAATTCGAAGCAATTTCATTTTAAAAGGCGTCTAAAATCAGCACATTTTCTCTCATATTTTGAAGTGTTGCTCGATTCATATCGCAAAATTAAAGTGTTCTTGAACTCGGAGTGATGATAATAGAGGGTTCATTCGATCCAACTTATTCTCCAACTTATTGAACTAAATGGTGTAAAAACTTTCTTACTCTAGAACTATTTAGCTGCTATCACAAAGTTACTGTAGCACTCGCTACTGGACAACAAAATGGGACGCCAGACTGTATTTTTGCCTACACTTAACGAGACACTATAGATAGTGCCTGGGATATTGTAAAGATGGAATAAGCTTGCCCAGTACCTAAACCATCCTCTTAGCTTAGCCGGCGATATCCACAGGTAAGACATGGTCGATATGTGTGGGGCTGACTAGCCGCGGGTTTCCTTCACCGTTTAAGCGCATATAAACTTTTCGACACGAACAGTCCATTAATGCACGGCCGGAGTCGATCCCACGACCTTCGGAACGAAAGTCGAAGTACCAGATCATACACTACAAAACATTCGTTCAACAAAATAAAAAACACCCCGACTATGAAATGAAAGAAACGTGGGGCAGGCTTTGCTTAAACCCATCTGCAAAGAACTACATTAGTTGAATTGCAATTTTCGTTTGTTCAGTCTGATGACAAAGAAATCTTTGTGTGGGCCACAAGGTAAACAATACAACCCTAAAAGAGAAAAAGAATAATATGATAGACTTTCTATTATCGTGGCTTTATCTAAGTAATCAAATACCTAAACAATCTACCCCAGCATATTGTTTGTTGTAAAATATCTAGATAAAAATGTGGTTTAAGTCAACAGATTTAACAGATAAGAAAATCTTATGAATTCATGGCTTTTATTTATCACATAAACGTTAATTGATAAACTGGCGATGAATTTTAAATTTTTAAATAAAAAAACATATTCAAATTCATTTATTCACAATAAAAAGCAATTATAAAATAACATCATAATTTAATTTAATTTCCCAATTTCTATTTAAAATGCTAAATAAAAAAAAATCTGTTATAATTAACAATTTCTTTTTACCTTAAAAATTGGATATAAACAGATAATATTCCTGAATGTTCTGGAAAGGAAATCATATAGGAAAATAACGGTAAGTTGAATATTGTCCTAGACTAGAGCATTGAGTTATTACAGAGTACTTGAATGCCCTAGAGATCCATTTTATTAATACCAACTCACAAAGGTCGAACCACTTGAGTCAACAAAAAACTCTTAGAAACTCTCTCTTAAAAACTCTCAAAAAACTTAGTTAACTTAAAGTTGCCAGCCTCATTCAAGTACAAAGTTATACAACTAGATATCGAAATATCCATAAATAAGTAAATAAGTGGGCATGTACCCAATATGTATTTGGACGTACCTCTGACTACCCCATTAGACATATTTAAAGGATCTAAAGAACTGCATGAAAATCTGGAAAAAAGGTCTACTGCTCCCCGAGATACAGTCGTGATAATATTTCATTTTTTTCATTTCATGAATGTTTTTTTTTGCAGGGCCGTTAGAAGAATCTTAAATGTAAGGTTCCTCTTAAAGGCCCTGCAAGAAATCTCAGTCTGTATTTAATGAACCGCAAATTGGACGGCGGAGCAGGTATAATATAATATAATAATATAATAAATCATTTATTTCAGACATAGGTACATCCATAATTACACATACACATTTATAAAAAAAACATTTGAAAAATCTTACTTTCTAATATACCGCGCATGCACCGCACTGCAATGGGTGACATACACAAAGTCCAGCCTACTCGAGAATGCACTCAGAATGTTGTTGGAGCTGGCCCGGAGCCTGCGCCCCAGGGATGTGCACCGTTTACGCATGGTTGCATAGAAGCAGTCCACACGCGCCTCGGCAAACATCCCCGACGCGCTGCAGAACCGGGGCAGCCCCACCAGCACCCTGAATGCATTGTTGTACTGTACGCGTAGGGCGCTGTACTGCTTTTGAGTGTAGTCTGTCCACAGGCTGCTCGTATAAAAGCTAGTGCAGTAGGCTTTAAAAAGGCAGATTTTTACAGCATATGAGCAACGAGCAAACCTGCGGGCAATCATGTTAGCTCTAACAGACAGCGCCCTCCGCTCCCGTTCGATGTCCACATCGTCTTTCAGGTCAGCGGTCAACCAATGACCTAGGTATTTGAATTTATGTACTCGCATAAGCGGTGTGCCATACAATTTAATTGCAGGCATTGGCTCTGGACATTGGCGACCTCTGGCCTGAAAGACCATGCATTCACTCTTTTTTACATTATATGTTAAACCATGTAGCTGCGCATACCTTTCACAAATGCCAAGCAGTTTCGACATTCCACAGACAGAAGCACTCAGCAGAACCATGTCGTCAGCGTAGCTAAAATTATTGACGGCTACACCATCAATATAGCAGTATAGTATAGTATAAACGCTTCGACTGATTTTATGGCTTTAAATTCTATTCATGAATAAAATTCGGCAACTTAGCATGCGAAGCACGGCGCTTTCAAAACGGTAAAGGAAGTTTTCTTTTGAAGAATTTTCCAATCCTACTTATATTATTCCAACTTAAATTGACGACCTCTGTGGCGCGGTGGGCGGAGGCCCGGCTGAGACGCGGAGGTTGCGGGTTCGATCCTCGCTGTTCTGCAGATATTTGTTCCATGTCTGGGTGTTTTCTATCTGTGGTTACCCTATCACAAGCATTTAATTGCTTAGATTGGGACTAGTTGACGCTGTGTGAAATGTCCAAATATATTTATTTATTTATTTATTGTAAAAGGCTCGGGGGATCCAATGGAAAGAAAAATGTTTTTTTTATCCTTGACGTAATTAAGTTTTAATTAATATTTTATTGTATTATTTTACATTATTATTTTATAGTTTCAATAAGGAAATAAAACGTTTTACGTCTCGTTAATATTAAAACACAGGCAACACTACGAATACTACCTTTAAAATTACTTACAAGTTTTTTTGAAGTTAAAAATCTCGCCGCCTTTAGGTATCAGTTACCTCTGGATTTGGTTGGCTAAGTTTAGGTGCTGGGCAAGTACAAATGTAAAGGCTAGGTCTACTCTGCACAGCGAAAAACGAAATTTCGGTATCAAATCGCAAGTCAGCTTAAGTTGGTGGAACTGAATTCGGAAGGTTAATTAATATAAGCTGACCTGCGACGACTGTCACGATGCATCGTTTTTGATTTGTAGAGGGTGAGAGTAGGAAGCGTTTACGTTGCAACTGTCACTCGGGTCACGGGTGACGTCCACGGCTCAAACCAAAAGGCTCAAACGGTTCAATGCCCAGTGGCCTGAATGTAAATTATCAATTTGTCTGGTAGAGAAGTAGTTTGGAATTATTTTATTGAAGTTTTATTTCAACAGCATAACGATGTTTGCCGTGAAAGCTTGTAGTCTTACAGCAATTTTAATGGATACTACTCGTAAAGTAGGAAATTACTTACATGCATAATGTGAAAACATTATGTGTCATTTCATTGTCTGAAACTAGATTGACATCAATAGATAATGGTGCTACTTACGATGTAGGATGGTCGACATTGCGATGTTCAAATGGATGATATTCGGCATCCTTTTCTAACACTTCAGGTGTGAGTGTGACGGTGGACTGAGTGGTTGAATTAAGGTTTTCCACGCTTTCTTTTGACGTTCTGAAAAATGAATACGTAATTGGTAAAGGAACAGTAATTTTTGCTAAAATAGCTCCGCAAAATTACATCGATTAGACAAAAATTAAATTGTATAAATTAGCATTATTTAGTCTTGTTTAAATCAGTGGAGTTAGAAGAATATAATTTAAAATTCAAATTGAGAGTTCATCACGTCGAACAAAAAATAGGAGTTTTTATAAAAGATTTGTGGACAAGCAATTATTGTTGACAGCAATTTAGTTGTGCCCTTACAAGAAAATACATTGTTGCTGTATTGAAAAGAGGGAATTACTAAGTAAGTATCTTTGTCATCAAAATTAAACACAGTAAAGTTTTTTTTTGTGTTATCTATAAATGCTACAGGTAAGTCATAGAATAATTAATCAGAATATTTTAAAGGTGAAAGTTTGTTTGTAAGTGTTATTTTTTTTACTCTTTCACGTTCAAACTACTGGATGGATTTGAATGAAATTTGGTACCAGGATAGATTAACAGACAGGCTATTTGAATCCCAGTATTAGAACGGGAACGGCTCAGACCAAAAAAAAAATAAAGACGGAACGCTGCGAGCCTGCGAACAACGAAGTGAAGCAAGTTAAAACTACGCCTTACTGTGTTTGACACACTTAAACACACACACGCAAAACGAAATACACCTTAACTTTTTAAAAAGTGACGTGCTCTCACGAGCCTCGGTAGCTACTGACAAGTCAAAGTGTAGTTTCGTTTTGCGTGTGTGTGTTTAAGTGTGTCAAAAACAGTAAGGCGTAGTTTTAACTTGCTTCACTTCGTTGTTCGCAGCGTTCCGTCTTTATTTTTTATTTGGTCTGAGGGGAACGGGAACTTTTTACCACAGGTACTTAACAGTGCGGGGATAGTTTAACAATTACCTACTAATCGAAACCATTAGCGATGAAAAAAAAGTAGCGCAAAAGAGCAACAAACATAAGCAAATCCTAACTTTCTCGTTTATAATATTGCTTGTTTGTGTGCCCTTACAGATTAATTCCCCATGAACAGACTTTTTCGGATCATTAATCAATCATGTCATGAAGTTATTGAGTCGGAGCGAAGTCATTTTCGTTCATATTTTGCTATACATTGAAAGTATTGAAACTAAGCAAAGATTTTCAGTCATGAATAGTGCTTCAAATATATTTAGTTTTCAACATTTATTACCTACTAAGGCGGGTTCCAAATCCAGATAACCAAGGATAAAACATTTTTGTTTCAGTACCTACCTCCATACGTATGTTTAGTAAAGGCATGATGAAAACTGATATAAAGACGCAGAAAACATACTTGTAATTAAAAAAAAATACATAGGTACTGTGGTCAGTATCTTCTCTATTTGGGAAATCGGTTATAAATGTACTTAATTCATGTATGTCTTTATCTCTGCATGTTTAAGTTCTTGTACCTCAATTCCTAGCAAGCAACACTATTTATTTACGTACGACTGTTGAAATTTTTTTATTTTTTTATTTTTATTTTCACAAAATTACGTAAGTAGGTTATAACGCGCCATGTAAAAAGAACGATGAGGGGAAGTGGGAGAGGTATGTTTGCGCTCGGTTACAATCGCGCACGAAAGTACTAGGGCTAAGGCCTAGGGTCTATTGTTTTATTTTTGAAATAGCATTTCGCTCGCAGTTTTGTAAATAAAAAACTAACGAAGTAGATATCTACTTATTTATTTCAAGCAAAGACAATTGCTTTTGATTTTTATTTGTTAGTAAAAAAAATTAATTTACTTTATGTTAGGTACTTTACTCTACCCGAATTCCACGAAATTACCTATTATAATGTTTCAAAGTCCCAAATGTCGCAAATTAATTTTTCTTATTTTCTTGCTGTAGGGGGTAACGTTGCTTATCCCTACATAGCTTGACAATTGCTATGACTGCTGATAAGACTTGGAAATTATATAAATAAAACGACTGCTCGTCGCCGATGTAAGTTTTAGAACTGAATTAATTCGATATGCATAATAATTGCACAGTGCATTTTGTGCTAAATGTGCGGGTAAGCCCGTACACTTCCTTTTTCTTAATTCCTGTTATTTTTATTTACATTCAAATAAATTTGTTAAAATAATTGAATTTTAACCGAAGTTATGGATCTTGTGAAACTATTTGGAACCTATTTTGTATCAAAATAAATACCTAACCTGTTATTAATTTTGACTATTTGTGAACAATACCACGAGATAATACCCAGAATACTAACACAACACAAGGATAAAGTACCTTATCTAAATACTCTACTTACGGTTTTAAATCCATATTTCCTGTACAAATCCACAAAATTCACAATTTCTAAATTAACTTGTAAACACAGTAATTTAGAGAGATTCGCATTTTAAAAGATATGAATGTATTGAACACAGATGAATTGAAGCGTTGAGCTCTATCGTGCGATGTAGCAAAACTAAGAACAACGTTTACGCTCGAGTGACCATGCTTTGAGATAACCAGGAAAGTTACAAAAAACGGGCATTTTTGTTACGTGTTTTCCGGTAGTTTTAAATAGCTAATCAAATAAATGGAATTGTTTTTTAACCATGTATGTTTTTTTATGTTATATCTTAGATATTTATTATTTGAATATTTTGTAAGTACCTATGTATAACATTGAGGTTCACAAACGCCTAGTTTTTATATTTAATTAACCAATGACCGTAGATCTACCATAGTAACAAAAATGTACGGCACTTTTTATAGATGACAATTATTACTATGGCTGTGGATCTCGATAAAGATTTATAAAAATAATAATTAAGTGTCAAAATCTGATTAGAGCTGCCAAATATAATTCGGTACATTTACCGAATAATTACTTTGAAAATGTAGCAATAAGCTAACCAAAAAGTTGTTTCACGTGGCAAACTTGGATATTATCTCCTTTTTCCAAATGGTATGATGTAGCAAGTACATAGATATTATATTAAGTGGTCGGTATCTACTCGAAGTATCTACATAATTAAACATTTATGAAGTAACGCAACAACCACTTACGCTAAGTAGGAGCCTACTGTTTAAATTAATAATAACACTGCTTTACCGGAGATAATTATGTTAGTAGTTTATAGGTAATTTAAAAAAAACAAGTCAAGTATCTTAAATAAGTTCTTTATAAGTTCCAACACTCTTACACCGAGTTTGCGTGAGTAACTTCCAGTCAAAATATCACATAGGTACACTCTAGTTCCAATAGAATTATTCTCATATCTTATCAATTCAAGAATGGTTTAATCTAAGAGCAATCATGGTTTAATCTTGTCACTTGTCAATGAAAAGAGAAGGCAACAAATCGAACAGGGAGATTGAAAGAAAGAAAGAAAAATATGTTTATTTCATAGGACCTCAAGGATCGCTCGAAAATGTACAGTCTTAAAAACTAGTTGACTCTATTGCCTGTTCCAAAACAATTCCCTACACCAGGGAAAGAATCAGGCAAGAACCTGGTGGTCTGGGCCTAGCTTTTTTTTGAAGCAATCCCTTAACAATCTAAATAGTCAAGCTTCAGTGAGAAGCCAGTCAAACAAACAATGTAAGGCATGTCAGAGCAATTAAAAGTAAATGTAAAATTATCAAGATATTAGCACCTTATCAAAACATGTTGTCCGGCGTCACACATTACACTTGGCTAACTTAAGTGGTACCTACTTATATCTAGATATAAATTATTATGTCAAAGCTTATGAAGGTAGTAAAGATATTGCAGATCGTCAACCGTCGAGAGGCAGAGCGACATCAGGCCACACAATTTTATCATTAATAAAAGCATCAATGGAATAATACGCTTTCTTTACAAGAATATTCTTTATGTACATTTTGAACCTTCTAGTCGGTAGGTTGGTTACGTCGATTATTAAGCAATCATTAATTAAGTAAATTCGTATGGAGTTTTATACCGCCTAAAAGCCCCCACCTTGGCTTTACGTAGTAGGCCAAACTTGTGCAACGCGTCGAGACGACAAAATGAAAACATGTTGATTTGGTAACTGCTCTAACGTATTATACATATTAGAGAAGGATGTCGATTCTCGACGACTTTCAAAACATGACGCGATAAGAGATTGCACGTTATCTAGCTTTTGTTTTATTAAATTTATCGCATTAAAAAAATAAATACGCCAAGTAAAGACATGGTTATTTGAAGTACTTATACGGCAGCAGGACTGAAAATTTAACGAAATAGCCATTTTAACTAATAATACAACCCCAAACCGACAATTGAACGAACGATAATTGAATAACAGTGTTATTCTATTTAATAATTTATAACTAATAGTACAAATATAATAAAACTAATAGTTACAGTTTACTAAATTCAACAATTGCCCTTATTAGCCTCTCAGGGCCTCAGGCTGTCGGAACCATTTTGCTGGTGAATGAAGCATGAAGCGTTCGTTGATGAAATTTGATAACCATAGCGAACAATGCTTTGAGGTCTGCCAATCCTGACATTGAACCATTTCAAGCCAATATCATTGTTAGAACAATACGGAGCCTTTAGGGAAATTCGCATGCAAAATATACTTAATCCAAACATGAAATACTAAGCGTAAGACACAATGATAATTTCAGGATCGTTTCACTTTTGTACTTGCTCTTGCTTGTTCAGCACCTCGCCTCTAGGTGGCATGCAATAGCTTTATCGCGGCAGTCCCCGAGTGCCACACGTCTTTTTTTAAATGTCCCAAATTTTCCCGTAGGTCATAGCCACCACAAACTCAAGTCATTCTAGACATCATTTAACAAATTATTTGCACACACTCGTGCTAGTGAAAACATAAATAAGGCTTTGTCTACATCGTTATTTTTCTTATTGACTTTACCAAGACAAGTATATTTAGGCCCTGAAATATTAACGAATTCTGTGCCTTGTTGAATTCTTCGTCGCTGTTATGTTTTGATTATTGGCAAAATGGCAACGAACAAAGAAAAGTGTTTTGCTTTATTTTCTCTGGTAATGTGAGTTAAAGTAACACAAGAATTAAGTAGGAAGAGAGAGACGCTTAACCCTCGCGGGTTCGATTCCCGCTACGGAACAAATGTTTGTGATCTGCATATTTGTTCCGTGTGCATGTTTTATTCAAATAATCCACAAATTTAAAACATTTACCTCTACTTTGTTAAGTTATAAATATAAATATACTGGGTAGTAAGTATTAAGTTATAATACCTAAAGTACCTTTCTTCATGAATTAAAGTTTAATATAGGTATTATTTATCCTAAATATAAATTAATGATTTATGTGATCAAAGCTTTACAGTAGATTAGGTGCCGTATTGAGTTCTGTGAACATTGTTACTATAATATATTCACACAGGTAGGTACATAGGTACATTGTCACGGCCATACAATAGTATACTAATACATAGAAATCACTCAGACTCGTGACAAATATTTGTAGTTTATAAAAACACTAGCAGCACGTCCCGGCTTTGCACGGGTGTACTAGTGAAACCACCGGGATAAAATATAGCCATCACCATCCTGACAGTCCATTCTACACAGCGGTGAAAGAAATGTTTTGAAATCGGCTGAGTATTTTCAGAGATTACCTCCGTCTAACAAACAAACTTTAAGTACCTACCTCTTTATAACACTTATGATTTATTAGGTAGTATTAAATTATTGTATTACAATAAATATAGAAAGTTAGTATACTTTATAAAAAATAGTAATATATTGTGCCATTGTGTTGATTGATGCCCGCCCGCGCAATGGCGAAAATGGATGAATCACCATTCCAGAATCAAACGTATAGGACAGAACAAACTTAGGGAGGCCCATAGCCAGCAGTGGGTCATCGGGCTGTCATAATTATGATGAATAAACTTTAACTAATCTCACATCCAAACCAAGCAGATAACATCAGAGCTAAAAATAAAATGTGTCTCTAAAATGAGGATTACCTATATTTCTCAACACTTACATTGTAATGATAACCAGGTTGATTTGTAGACACGTTTATGAGTTTACGCAACGCTGTGATATGTTATACTCGTAATCACTCAATGCAGTCCACTGCGACCGTAAGCCTATCTCATCTTTAACTAGTAGCACGTCCCGGCTTTGCACGGGTGTACTAAAAAAGTACCGGAATAAAACAGCCTATAAGCATGCTGACAGTCCATTCTACACATCAGTGAAAGAATTTTTGATTAGTTTTGGAGATACCTCTGTCAAACAAGCAAACCAACATTACTTCTTTATATTAGTATAGTAAACACCGAGCCTTGTCTCTTTTCATTGTGTTTAAGTAAGTTTAAGCTAAGTGATTACTGTAACTCTATACTCTCTCTCTCTCTCTCTCTCTCTTTAGGAGGTGAGTATCTCCTAAGGTAAAATATAAATCGCCTGGGTCTTTATAAAATTGGTATGACTTGAGTTGAGTCACTCTCAAGGTTCCATATTTCTCAGATCAAGTAGGTTAGAGATTTTTGAAATATATTAGACGGGGAAGTAGAAAATAGGAAGGAGTGGAAAATAAGATATGGAGTGATAAAGCTGTTTTCTACACGGATGGACCAGGATAAAAATATAAAACAATATTTTACCGATTCTTGGTCGTTTAATTAACTTGTAAATAGTTGAACCAGCGAACTCATTAGCAAAATGTCAAAAACCAACGATTTTTTACCACACGAATTTAATAGTTTTTTATTTTACAAAAATCACAGAATATCAAATATCTTTTTAATGATACCTATATTCTTTACAATAATGTTTGCAAGAAAAACATGATAAAAAGTTCCATTTCAGTTTTTTCCTATCATCTTAACACTGAACATAAAATCACTTAATCGTAAAGGTTTTCCGAGACACTTACCCAAAGTTGACCTTTTCAACCTTGACACATTTTTCACGTTCTATTCACAGTTTATTCTTTTCTGTACAGATATCCTTTTGCGAACATTTTCTGCACTTCCTCCAATGGAACATGTCTTGTTTCCTTCACAATGAAGTATGAGACCACAGTTGCGAGGAATCCCAAAGCAGCAAACATGAAGAAAGTTCCATCAATGCCAAGAAGTTCCACTGATGGCACGAAGATTGAGAGAACGACAAAGTTTATTGCACTTAAAGAGCAAAGCACTATGGTTGTAGCTGTACTGTTCACCTGAAAATAAGTTTTAAATATAATTATAAGGAATTACGGGACTTTATCACCGTATTTACCTTATTATTTTATAAGTATTTCCCGACTTTTCGAGTGCGTTAATACGTGATCAAGTCCCGTAATCTATTTCATATAAATTATGTCTAAAGTTTGAAATAATTATAATCAAAAAAATTAAATATGATCTCGTGATACAGTCGTCTGTATCCTTAAACTACCGGGATAAAACATAGCCTATAACCACCCGGACAGTCCATTCTACACACCCGTGAGAGAATTTTTGAAATCGGTTGAGTAGTTTCGGAGATTACCTCCGTCAAACAAACAAACAAAAAATACCTCTTTATAATATTAGTATAGAGTATAGATGAGGAAACTGAAGATGGCGTACCTGTGGTCCAAAGCATTCCGACAGCTGAACAAAGGCCACGTTCATGCAGCCCATAGGGAACGCGAAGCAATACAGTAGGATTACAGCAGGAGCCAGCCAGACCGGCCCCCATTGCCAGCGCAGTAGCGAGCCGAGGACAAACAGACAGACACTTGATGTCAAACATGTAGAGATCATCAGAAACTGGAAAGAGATCGGTAAATACACAAAAACGAACGAGATTTGAACTAAGTATAATTCGTTTTCCTGGCCATTTTGGCGTTATTAATATGAAACTCTTACACTATTTAGTGCGATGTTCATTTCATGTATTTTATTGATAAAACGCCTCAAATGGATAAAACGCTCTTAAAGAACTACGTAGTGTTTTATTATTCAGGCTTGAATGCAAATTCAAGTAATTCAAGTCCGCAAAATCTTCCGCAAAGTTTTTTTATAATAATAAAGATTAGAACTTTTAGTGAAAAATAAAGAATCTGTTTCAGTAGATCTAAATAAAAACAAATTAATCCTCCAAATGTTTTATTAAAATAAAGCGAGCGATCATGGCGGAAAAACGGTAGATAATCTTGTTATGTATGGAAAGAGTTTAAAAATATTTGTGTATTATTATTTTTGTGAATAAGAATATTGTTTTTATTTATAAGTACCCACGTGTTGCCTGGTAGGTAACCTCAAAATCTTTCACTCTTTCTTACAAAAATAAAATTTCCTTATTCATCTCCTTATTAAATGTGACAGAAAAGCTTACCAGATAAATAAATCTAAGAACAACAAAGTTCTAAGCCAGCGGAATCCGTATAAAGGACAGGTAAATATTGCTTTGAACAACGTTATACCCATGTTCGAGTAAAGATCTCATTTGTAAACGTCCTACTAACCCAAGTTGGCCTATTTGACGTCGTATATTCTATAAAATATGAACCCATTATTTTCGGAGAGGCAAATTTTAGTACAGAATTGAATATACTTACAAACACATTCAAACTTTTTGACTTATTTAAGTATAAAGAAAGCTTACTCGCGATGTTTTTATTTAAAGTCATAAACTACGGATACCTATTACAAATTTGGCCAAATTCGTTAGGTAGTTTTGAATGAGCTAAAATCATTCACACATCCAGGATACAAACTTTCACGCTTATAAATTAGATTCCCGACAATGATGTCTCTACTACAACACATTTTTTTATTCACGTTACTATAAGCTCAACAAGCTTGTTTTACTTTTAACTTACTCGTCTCGACACCTTATTTGTAACCACCACTGTCAGTCCGCTCGATAAAACAAAAACTAGAGCTAAAACCACAGAGCATAGATCGGGAGAGATTGTCGGCGCTGCCATAGAGAAGAATGTTCTTGCGTAGGTTTGCACAGCTATCATTCCAATTAGCACCGAGAGAGCCATCAGACTCACTATGCTGATGAGCGCTCTGCGGTTGTAATCCACTGTTACTGAAATAGAAATAAGACTTTTAAAATAAGCTTTTAGTAGTATTACCCCATTATGCATATTCGACCTAAAACCTGTATTAAACCTGTATTAGCTAAAACGCATATTAAATCTGTTGCTATCTCTTTTCGTTGACATATGGGTGACAAGAAAAAAACGTTCTTAAAACCTGTATTAAATTGTCAAGTTTTTATGAATAAACCCCTTAAAGAGTTACTTGCTTAAGTAATTGATCGTTGAAGTTAAGCAACGTTTTGAGTTAATGTTGTAAGTATATCTATAATGTTCCGAAGTAAAAAAAATCTATTACTTATGTTTCTTTGTTTTAGGTAGTGATAACAATTTAGGATGATTGAATTAGTTACTTGATTCAGGCGTATCTTTGCAAAAAAATATCAAAATATCTAGTAAGTACTTCTCCATGGGTGGAAAATTTCGTATTTCACGTGCTGTCAATCAATACGTCTGTTTAACTCCTTTGTAACGATTACGTTAATAATGCATGACGGTCTGAAGGGCCAAAGTGGTGGCTCGGTCATGTTATTACGCTTACTGTATTTACTCGTACTTACATAGTCTTCGAAAGCCCACACTTGATTCAACTACGATTCAACTTTAATGAAGAAAGAAAAACACAAAGTCTCTTTTGTTACTTACATAACAGTTTCAAAGGATTCATTGTGTTTGGATTTTCCACAAAGTCTGAATGCTGATACAGACTTTTTTCCTTTTCCTTGTCAAAGCTGGGAGAATTTTCTAAATCTGTAATAACCACATTAGTGCCGTATTACCATTTATCACTTGCGTCTTTGGATATTTCATTTCATATTATATGAATCAAAACTGAAAACAAACCTGTAGGAACTTCACTGTAGGTTCCAAGACTTTTCAAATACGAAAACTCAGTGAGAATTTCTTCAGTAGTTTTGGATAAACCTCTATAAAACTTTAAAGCGATCAATGCTTCCTGTAAATGAAAAACAAATCATAATCATAAAGTGAGAAACGCTTGAGCAAACAGCCAGCTCAGGTCTACCAACTGGAGTCTTTAGACCTAAACATTTATAATATGTGATGATTATATCCGTAGTATCTACTAGTACTTGTTACATATATATAGATAAACTAATTTATTTCAGAGGAGCGCGCGAGCGGTAGACATTTCTTTCACTTTTAAATTGTTTCAACTTACGAGTATCTTTATCTTACCTTCTCTTGTCCATTCCTCAGTAAATAGGGCGGTGTATCTTTCAAGCAACAGGCAATAACTGTATACAAGACACATTCTGTTACACACAAGTAACATATCACGTTATAACTGCAAAACCATCCTAGGAGGTATGACACCAGGATACCGACATTGAACATGAGACCGAGTATTGAGGCCGCTGAACCTCGCACTGAGAGATGGGTTATCTCAGTTAAGAATACGAAAACCACGACCTGGGTTAAGCCAAATCCTATACCGAGTAGGAGACGGCCAATGAGGATTTGGGCTGAGGTTTTCGCTGTTAGAATAAGAGACCATGCAACCTGGAAAACAGTTTGGTAATTGAAGCTTTATACACGAACAATATACTCACAGTTTTACAAAATAAATTCATGAAACTAGAAACACTTACCCTTCGGCCACACTTGACAGCGAAGATTCATGTTCGCGTTGTCGCGATAAAACTTCAACGACGAAGTTCTTGGCCAGACTACAAAAACTTCGCGATGTCCCGCAATGAAAACCCTTTGATGTCCCGCATTTTACCGACAGCGGCGCGAAGTGCTTTCGTATTCGCGACAGGACGAATTATTGGCCAGACGTGTCGCGACAACGCAAATCTTCGCGTTATCGCGATATGTGTGGCCGCAGCATTAGTAGTAATTTCAGACAAAATTTCATAGTTTCAAAATTTTATACAATTTGGTAAAATCTATACCAATATTATAAGGAGGTAAAGTATGTTCGTTTGTCGGAGTCTCCGAAAGTACAAATCCGATTTCCAAAATTCTTTCACCGATTTATAGAATGGGCTTTCGGGATGGTTATAGGCTATATTTTATCCTGGTAGTACACCCGTGCAATGCCGGAACATGTTGCTACTGTAAAATAAAAAAAGGCAATAGAACTTACCACAGAGAACAAACTCGTCAATATAAGAGTTTTCTTTCTTCCAACAGCTTCGCACACAACCCCAGCGACTGGTATACTGAACAAGGCGCCTAGCATAGGCAGTGAACCCACTAAGTTGCTTTCGTGCTTGCTCAGAGAAAAACCTAAGGGTGAAGCTTTACTTTCAAGGGTCTTGAGAGAGTATGATGGCCAGACGCAACAAAAAGATATCATGGCTGTTTGCATCGTCACTAAAACAATAGAAATACTGTTAATTCCGCTGTGACAATGACTAGAGTCATCAGTAAAATAATTATTTATTTACAGTAAAATAAGGTTGAACGAAAACAACGTTTCGTGTCTTTTCGTAACTTTGTGTTCGACATTCGATACCTACATAGTGATCGTACCAAATACCTACGAATATTTTATTTCTTTAACTTAATCTATACATAATGTAAAATGCAATGGAATTCCTCTTTTAAGTAAAAATATACCTGTATACCTACAGGTTGTATTTAATAATAGTAAATTAACAATCTGGCTGACAGATTTGGTAGTAATAAAAAAATAAATAGATATAAGTAATAAAAATACACACACAGACAGTAGTCGTGATTTTGATAAATCTTTATGATTATGCGACGAGTAACAATATAAATAACAATAACACTAATATACTGAAATTAGCCATGTCATAAAAACTTAGATCAAATTTTGCAACAGTAAAAATAGGATTTCAAAAACTTACAAATGAATGTGAAGATGAGTTGCACCACCGCTGATTTCTTACTTATTTGTTCCATTGCAATGTTTTGTTGTATTTATTTCCTTATTTAATTTATACGCTCTAGTAACAATCTACACTATGACCAGTTCAAGACCGAACTACTGAAACTAGACTGATAACACTATACAAATAAAGTATTTTTTAATTAGTACGTGGTTTAGATATTTGTGCAGAGGAAAATGTAAAATGTAAATCTGAGTTACTATAATCATCGTTCAAATAGTGTGCAAAAATAAGGCTAAAAAGTAAGTTATGTCATCACCATCAGTTTTCTTACAGTAGGTACCTATCAGTACAGGGATTGTCTGTCTAACTTGTATCACATTGTTGCGAATCAAAAACAGTAATCCGCGAAAAGAACTGTGGAATGTAATGGTTCGTAAGTTACTCAGGTACTAAATTACGTATTTAGCGTAAAATCAACGTTGTTTTTACTAATGCTATTTTGCCGGTATGATTGTGTAGTTAATGATCAAACCCACATTTCCTCGCGAAGTCGAAAACAACTTCCGACGCAGTAGTGTAGATTATTATATTGTTAATCTTACTATTTAGGTACTTATTTAGGTAATTATATTTTTACGTTTATTGTCGGTATTTGCTCCAATATTAGTCGAATCTCTGTAAAAGTAACTATGTAAACCCATGTAGTAGGTAACCTCTTTTTGATGAATATGAAACAAAAAGAAAAATTACTGCTTACAAATATTTTATTTATTTTCAATTCAGTTTTATACAATTTTCTTATTCATCTTACAATGTTTCACAATTCACAAATATAGAAAACATTTACAGAATCTGTTAATTCCAAGCTTCTATTCAATATAATAATACAATCTCAAAACGGCAAAATTAAATACATACACGGGCTACTAATTTATTACATTTAAAGACAATTCAACAAAATAAAATTCAAGGTTACAAACCCTGTTTGCATTCAGTATTTGAAAAGTTGATAACACAGTTTTCAAACTCTTAATCAAAATGTCATAATCTGCCGGCTACGTGTCATTTGGCCCTGACAGTGACATTATCTCCGTGACTTTGTCTTTGTGACTATGACCGTGAAACGTCGTACTTAACATTAACTAAGTGTCACTAACGCGAAACCTTGACCACAGTCTGTGCCACAGCTAATTTCCCCATGTCTGGGTACCTAGGTACTCTTGACGCACAATCGCAACATCTAATACAAATCTCACTCGATTATTTGTAATTTGGCACTCTTGAAATCGACTGTAGCGCCACATTGGCATTGTTCGCGGATATTGGGTGAATTAGTTGATTTTGTGACAATTTTATATGACGTTACAACCCTGTTACAATGATTTCAAGAGTTTTCTTTCTTTCTTTCTTTCTAAAGTATTTTCATTCATTTATTCATTCAACTACTTATTCGAACGCAACAAATTGAAAATAATAGGAAAGGCAGTATGTTCAATACAAAACAAATAACGAATCCTGTCCTGAGGCAGATTTTAGTGAGGTCAATAACAACACACAAGGAAGGTCTCTTTAGAAAATTGATTTCTTTTGTATAACTTACATCATTAGAAGTCAACAGATAAAAAGGTTTTTCTGTAACATAAAAGCTTTTAAAAACATACCAAAAGAGAAGCGCGTTCGATAGACGATAAACAACATTCATGTTTTTCGTTTCAGAGCAATTATCCCTGTAATTTCCATTAAGAGGGAGAATGATGGTTTGAGCTCCGTTCGGCTTTATTGTGTAGGTATAATAAATATCTTGTGTTATGAAACTTATCAATATTGGTAATTAATACCTGTCCTTCTATACACGATACAAACACAGTGACTGCGAGTTCAAACTATGCCCAGGCCTTAGTTGATAGCGACGTAGGTTCCTATAACCAACTTACGGATGTCCGTAGGACTTTCGCCATAGTAACGTTGTTACCTGTCAAAAAGTTTCATAAATTTTGTGTTGTAAAAACAAAGTTGCTACGGAGATGGACCTACGGCCATACGTACGTTGATTATAGAGGCTTAAATCTAGGCGACAGGCGACAGCGACAAATTTGAAATAACTGGCGACTACATACCGCACAAACTGCATGTGGTTATATACAATCAGAGTGATAAGTACACCAATATTACAATATTAATGGTTTAGATTACAATCGATCATACAGTTTACAGAAGTTTTAATTTCAAAACATTTTTGAGTAAATTAATGATTCAATAATCAAAAGTAATTACAGCACAATACACTACTTATATTTTATTCAGTTATCGGAATTTTCCGAGCGCTTAAATACCTACTGCTCAAAAATAACAGTGCAAAGTGGAGCCGCCTTAAGGCTAAATATTTTTTCGTACCAATTTTTTCCATTTTTGGGGACGTTACTAAAGTACATCATAAGTTAATAAAATTAATCTACTGTTTTTGTACTCATGATAACAGTATGCAACAGTATGCAGTTGTTTTTATCTATGAAACTTACAACGTAATTTTGCATTTCTTGGTTTGAACAAAATTATTAATTATTGTACTTATCAAAACCAGAATTTTTATTTCAACATTAATTTTAAATGCTTAATGCGACAATTGGTTTTCATTTTTCGATGTTAACTAATAATTGTCGTAGTAAAGAAGGCTCCACTTGCTTTGTTTATGCACTTTAGGTATTCACTCGGAAAATTCCGATCACTGTTTAATTACCTTCGAAACAGTAATCTGTAGACGATTGTCACTGATATTTTCATTACATATTTGAGGAAGAAGCTTAAGTACAAATGGGCAGGACACAAATTTAACGAATACTACTATGATTACGATTACGAGTACTTTTTCTCAAATTTCATAATACTTGAAAATACTTCAAATCATTCTAGTTAAATTGCAAACTCTGGTGACGTAGTTTTTAAGGCCGCCTAAAGGTATCCGACGCTTTTTCTTTTCAGCCCAATAATTTACACCTGATTACAATATCTTGGTCCCATAGAATTATTGGATCAGTAGGAACCTTGTTATCAAAAAGAATATTAAAAATAACTTGGGAAAATAGTTAGACAGTTTTTATTATTATTATTCAGCCATAATCGTCCCACTGCAGGGCAAAGGCCTCCCTTCCCTTTTAGACAGTTTTAATAAATCAAATTAATACATTTGTAAAAGTATATTAGTATAGTAGTAGTTCCGTAGTCAATGTGGAAAATACATAAAAAAAAAACAAAAAAAAAAATAGTATCTTGTAATACATCAATTTCATCAATTTACAACAACTATTTTGATAGAATCAAAAATCTTGATTTCATTATTTACATCGAAGCTCATACATAAGTGAACTTAAAACTTGTTTGGATCAGTTGAGCTACCTATAGACCGTTTGCAACGGTCCTTAGGTGGCTCAACTGGTTCTATTTGTATTATGTATTGTACAATAATGTAAATATTTTTTTTGTTTCTGTAAATAAAGTCTCATTTGTAACTTAAAACAGCTTGCACTGATAGACGACAACAACAATTATGAACAATTTTAAAATCGATCCTTGTTTCGGTTTACCATCCAGTACAACCTTATTATTCATTCCCTAAAAAAAACATTATTAAGTCTTAGCTTCTCACAAAGTCTTGTCACAATATTCTTTTCACAAATCACAAACAATTGAAAATCACCGAGACAATTCACTTCCCACAAAAGTTCACTTCAAAACTTTTTTTAATAACTATATTCGTTGCACTTGTGTTCGTAAAGTATAGTTGTTCACTCATAGAGTGGTTGACTGGGCCCTTTTACTTGACCTGTCCTTGCCCACGAGATTTTGTATAGGAACTGGCTTCCTTCTTCTCCGGTTTCTATGACCTAGAGACAAGATAGAACATAGCAGTTATGGACTTTGGAAAATAGTATTATGTCCTACTGGACTAACATGTGCAAAGTGTCGAGACGACAAATGAAGTAAGTCGTAAAGTCAAACTTCTTTAACGTATAAGTCGCGCCACGTCAAAATAACGATAAGGGGAAGTGGGAGGGATATGTTTGCGCACGGGTACACTCGCGCACGAAAGTATTAGGCCTTAGGTCTATTGTTTTTATTTTTATTCGTAATCAAAAACTTTTGTGTGTGGTATTATGTTCAACATAAAGCGTGACAGCCAGCGTTATTTTAACGTTGAGCGACCTATGCCAAAACAGGAGAAAAAAATACCGTCGACAACGAGAAAGTGTGTCTCCTTGCACATGCTAGGCCGCAAGCGATAACTTTAAAGTACTTGGCATATAACATAATTATCTAATTAGCATGTTATAATAACGTTATAAGTGAAATCACAAGTCACGCCTGCTATGCTCATTAATAACAAATGCTTCATATTAAGGCGTTATAAGTAGCGGATCGTGTAATGTAACTTCTAATTGTCAATTAGTATATCTGAAAGAACAAATTTAGGACTAAGATAGATAGGTTCAATATTCAGCACATCCACACAAATCGGAAATAGACCCAAAATGTGTAGGTAATTCACACATGAAAACAAAAACATTTTGTTAGATAGTACAGATAATAACTATTTGTGTGTAACAAAAATTAGCCCATCCTGTACATGTCTTGAAAAGGCCTAATCTCAGCGTAATTCTTCTTCCAAACAATCTGAACGGAAGTAGCGCTGCTTTTCTGATTGGACTAAATTAACTCAACCAACAAATTTTTTTTGTTACACCAGACTTCGTGTTCGTTAGGTAGGTACATAAATATTTTCTTTTAAAATTGTTTATTTTGCAGATATACTCAAAATTATTTATTCATCAAAACAATAAAAATATTACAAAAAAGTGGTATTGATGATCCAATTATGTGATCGTGAGAAGTGGAGAGAAACTACAGGTTATAAAAAAACCAAATTAATTCGCCACGAGCGCTTTCCAGTAGTGGGAATAAAGAGATTTAAATAATCCAATTGACAGTACCTGAGTAATGGGCCTCGTGGAGACAGGTGCGGGCAGTGCCGGGTGGGAGCCACTTGACACAACAATACTTTGTGAGCCGCTGCTAAACACAATCCTCACCTTCTAGTCCGTCGAGCTCTGAAACAAATATCCTCACGAATTTCACTTTCAAAACTATCGTGAGCTGCAGCACAAAACATTATTATAACCGCGGGGCACAGCTGGTATTTCATTTAAATTTGAATACTGTGCATCTAAATCGAACGAATGAATGAAATGAATGAAAATAATTTATTGCACATTTACAGAAAAAAACTTATGAACTACAAATCCTTAGATATAATTGTACAATGGGCGGTCTTATCGCTAAGAAGCGATCTCTTCCAGACATCGACATACTTACGTAGGCAATTTCCCGTTAGATGATTACTATAATAATATCTTTATGAAATACCAGCTGCGCCCCGCGATAGTTCCCGTTCCCGTAGGAATAATAAGATCAAAAAACATGTTATCCGTGGTTGGGATTGAAACCGCAATCTCCGCGTCCCAAGTACGCTTTCGTCCTCTGTGTCATAGAGGAAGTCATAACAATGTTATGAATTAAGTCTCTGATACCTGAGCGAGCCGTGTGACTGCCCCTGATAACACAAGCAGTGACTTCTTGACTGGAGCTCATCGGCGGCGGAGTAGCGGTGGGCAGCTTGGCACGCTCGTCGTCTTTGCGAAAACAGAACCTGCAACAAGTTTGATCATTTGAACTCTTGAGGATACCATATCCCTCCTAATTGACTCTGGCCTTTTTACATCTTTACTACATGATTTATACAGCGTCAGGAGGCCATCTTTGCCTACAACGGGACACTGTTTTGCCTGTGACAATGTTGAGATAGAATAGGCTTGTCCAGCACCTAAACCATTCTCTAACCGACCTTATCCACAGGAAAGACAATGACGTCAATAAGTATGGGGCTGACTAGCTGTGGGTTTCCTCACAATGTTTCTCCATATTGTGTTCCTATTACTATCTGTGATTCTGAATACCTAATAAGTTGTTTATCGCTACTTGTGTTTCTGTTACAAATAAATATCATTTATCATATAAAATCAACCAAAGCAAAAATAAACGAAACCTCAATAAATGATAAGAATGTTTCTCGATTTATTGTTAAAAAATCCTCTTTATTTTTCCTACGGCAGTGTATTTTAAGGAACAAAGCCCAAAAATCTTTTTGAAGGAGATTTCTAAATAACATTCCTATAATTGGTTTAGGATCTCCCGTGACATTCTAACGAAAAGTTTTGCGATCAAAAGTGTCATAAAAATAGAATGCAGTAATTTCAATTTAAAGCTGTATCTGGAGAGTCCTTTAAACAAGTAGTACTCTACAAAAGCATTGTTTTAAAGTTGTTTAATTGAGTTAATTGGCTGTACGTAATGTAACGACGCCTCTGTGGCGCAGTGGGCAAAGGCCCGCCTGAGACGTGGAGGTTGCGGGTTCGATCCCCGCTACGGGACAAATGTTTTATGTTCTGCAGATATCTGTTTCGTGTCTCGGTGTTTTATATCTATAATATGTATGTATTTACAAAAAAAATGTATCTAAGTATTATATCAGGCATCTGGTTACCATTATGTGGTTTCGGCTTAAGAGTATAAGACTTATTGGAATCATTTTGGTTTCTAGGTGTTCCAATAATAGTAACCCACAATTTTCTGACTTGATTATATTCCAGGAACTTCTCTAGTACTTATGTAACAAATGGCCTTCTACGGTTTATCACATTAACCCCTAAGCTCGTCGGTCGTAAACATTTTAGTACATCATTATTTTGCAACAAGATTTTCATTACTCAACTCTTTGCTTTGACTAAGAGACGGGGCAGGTACTTGATGGCTCGATTTAGTATAAAGCGTCACCTGCGAATTTGTACTACTCTAGCAGCACGTCCCGGCTTTGCACGGGTGTACTAATGGAACTACCGGGATAAAATATAGCCTATAACCATCCCGACAGTTAATTCTACACATATCGGTGAAAAAAAATTTGATATCGGCTTTAGTTTCGGAGATTACCTCCGTCTAACAAACAAACAAACCAACATTTGAAAATGCGCGTTGGAAAAAGGAGTTGCGCCCGCAGGCTCTATGCTAACAATGGAACCAGCTTACATAAGGTTTCAATTTACCATGTTTGTATGTCATATTGTTTCATTTCATGAAATAAATATCATTAACAAAACCATAGGTACATCTACACAACCAAACTATTTCGCTTGTTTAAAAAAAAGCCTAAGTAAAAAATCGTAATCTACAATTTATTGTAGAATTTATATGAAGAAAAGTTGAATATATAGAACTATTGAAAACATAATCATAACGTAAATCATCCAAAATGGCCGTTAGAGAATCATTTCACATCACTTTTTAATTAATGGTCCTTATGTCAGTTTAAATTTAAATAAAGTGGCCGTTTTCTGCCTAGCCGATTGGTACTGGGTGAAAAAGACAGTAAAAATTTTAAAACTAAAGAGACTGTACCGAGAAAAAGTAACTTTACCTGTTCTTAAACCATATTATGAAAATTATCTATTTATTTTAATTTTTACGATTTTCATATTAAACTACCTAGGTTTGAAAGTAAATAAATTGAATCATTATATTAACACAACGGGACATTACTCACGTAAAAATTACTGTCGATTTAATATATTTGCCCGTTGTGTTAATATAATGTCTAGTACAACTCACGATAGTTTTGAAAGTGAAATTGAATCATAATAAATATACTAGTACATATCACAAATGTCATCAAAGCAATTTAATGCTAATTGTTTTATGGTTACTGTTGTACTACATAATATATAGTTGCACATTTTTAAACACAAACAAAAGATAGAAAACACCCAGATCCCAAACAAATATCTGCAGAACATGCAAACACATTATCCCTAGAGGGGATGTTCGAACTTTATACAGAGTGTATTAAAAATGAAGTAGTTTTAATACACTCTGTATAATTCTGCCTGCACTCAGTTAAAACGACTTGTGTAAGGTGAAACGTGAGGCCGTTACCGTTCATCACATACGTGAGGTAATAAAACTGAATTCACATCATGATTAAACTTTTCAGGTTAACTGCTACAGCTAAAGATGGTAATATTGTTCTAAGACCACTTACAATAAAAAAATTATAGTCATCAAAAATTACAGTCAATATAAAAATATTCCTTGGACATTTTCATGGTAACTATGGTACTTTTAATATTGCCCTCTTAAAATTTGGCCTACATGATCGAATAGGTCTTTCGTTTCACTTTTGCCTCATATACCTGTTTTGTTTTTGAGATAAATAAATATAAAAAATATCCTTAGTCTCAAGCTAAGCATCCTAATGCCTGTGTTATAAAAAAAAAAACATACAAACATTGTCCAGTAGCGGGGATCGAACAGGCAACCTCCGCGTCTCAGGCGGGCCTTCGCCCACTGCGCTACAGAGGTCGTCCAGATAGCCAAATATCAAGTTAGTTTAGTTTTAGTTTTAGCCACAGAGGTCGTCAGATGCCATAGACGTCCATGTCCAGCACCTAAACCATCCTCTCAGCTGAGCCGGTCATATCCACTGACTAAGCAGGTTTCCTCACATGCTTTCCTATGTTTATCCTTATACATTGTTTATCTTTATAATTATTTACACATGTTTATGCAAATAAATTATGTTTATCTTTATAAGTTAGGAAAGAAGGAAGTTATTAATGTTAGTAATGTTATAATCCGCGGAAGGCCCAGGCGGAGATGGCGAGACGAGCTTGATGGTTTTAGCAAGGAGTGGGCCCTTCTCGCTGAGGATAGAGAGAAGTGGAGGGAGAGAAGGGAGGCCTTTGCCCTGCAGTGGGACACAACAGGCTTTAAATAATAATAACTAATAAGTTACTTTTAGTATACTTACTGAATAATCCTGCAGTTCTTGAAGAGTGCGACGAAAGCCTGCCTAAACTTCCTATTCATGAAGCAGTACGTGATTGGGTTGCAACAAGATGAGCAGTAAGCAAGCAGCTGTAAGGACATCACACCGTTCGACCCGATGTACTGGTATAGCTCTTCTGGGTAGAACAGGTATATCTGGTGGAAGAAATTTGAATGAAAATCCATATTATAAAAGGGAAAGTGTATGTGTGTCCGTCTTTCACGGCAAAACGGGTCAACGAAATGACGTGTTTTTTTTTCGGTAACAATAGGTATTATTGTTTTTATTGAAATAAGGAACAAATTAAAAAAAACAGACAGAAACAAAAAATACCTACACTATTTAAAAACTAATTTAATAAAAATGAATATAGGCTACTTTTTATCCCGATATTCCCGCGGGAACGGGACTTACGCGGTTGAAACCGCGGGGTGCAGCTAGTAATGTTATAATAATAATTTATGGTTGAAGGATTTTTTTAGGGCATTATGATTTAATTAATAAGGAACAAATTAAAAAAGACCGAAACAAAATAAAATTAAAGTTGTAAAGTAACGCAAAGTTTTTAAAGCTCATAATCGAATTCAAAAAATCTTTTTCGAGTGAAGTTCCATTTGCACGGAATGCACATTGAAGCGATTTTATTTGTCAAAAGTGCCTGAGTAAAGTAAGATAAAGAAGCGTTAGCTTTGGATGTAGAGATTCGTAATGTTTTCAGCATCATATGGGTTATGTTTTTAAAATTTTCAGGGTCCATACTCTATTATAACTTTTTGATATTCTTCTAAAAAGACGCTACAACGTTTTCCGTAGATCTCATCGTAGAGGGTGCTACGGTGTTTTCGTAGCAAAACATAAAACTTGAACGCGCACCTTCGCTAGAATCACTGATTACATAAATTCTTATATAAATAAATAAAAATAAAGACTTAGAAACTTACCATAAATTGTACTGAACGATTAAGTGCTCCGACCTTAATCAAATCTAATCCAATGGGTTTCGTTGTTTTCCCCAAAGAACGATAAAAGTCCCCATGTTTAAGTGATTAAGATGATAAAATTATTCTAAGAAATAGTGGAACTTTCACAATTATTTATATAATCTCGTTTTAAATATTATCAAGCTAAATGAAAAATATATTGTTAGGAATGATAAGAAATGATTGAAAGCAAAATGGCGGAACGGGGTATATAAGAGGGCGCACGGCAGCGCGCGCTCACTTTGTGCTTGGCTTTCGAACGAGACGGATGTTTCGGCTTCCTAGGGACTTTGTGTTGTTAGGTTGTTTTCTTGTATTTTGTAATCGTGTAGCCTATCTGGGTACTTATTTCGTTCGATGGTGTAATTGATGTTATCCTGACAAACTCAAATTGTTCGCTCATAAAGATAATTTAGTTTTGATGATTTGACTATTTGTGTTAATAAAGTTGTTCTTCTATTTTTTAATGATTTTCACTTCTGGTTTCCAATATCAGAAGGTGGGATTCTTGTTCACACCCACTTACGGAGAAATTAATAAAAATTAGTTGAGGAGGGTATTTGAATAAAATCGAAGTAAACACCAATTTTCTTTGTTCGAGTTGTCTGATGACCTACATAGGTTTCGTCGTCGCGACAGGAGTGATGATTCGCTTCGTAGATCTAGTTCGCAATGTAGGGCAAGGTCGAATCGTACTGTGCCATCCATCATCTTGACAATAGTTTTGTTCCGGCTTTGTGTTGATTTTGTGTTATTTTCGTGATTTTGTGTTATTTTTGTGATTTTGTGTTTGTGCGATTAACAAAAATCGTAAGTACCTACCCTCATTTTGATAAAAATATCTGGACGTTCGTCGAGGACTAGAAATCGTGAAAATGTACAAAGGAGAGATCGCTCAAGTAGTGGGAGTCGCATTCGTCGTTGTCTGACGTCTAATAGTCGATATGTTTGTTTGGTGACGCAAAGTCGTGGTTGAGTGGTTGTGTCTCAGATAACGAGTCGAGGATGTCTTCGGGAAAGTTTGGTTTAGTTTTCACTTTGTCCTCGTAATGTTGACATGGATGCTCGTGGTACGAACATCAATTGTTTCTTGACATTCACTGAGTGTGTACGTGCGAAAATCGTTATTGCGGCTCAATATTATGATAAGTTTGTCGAACGAGCTGAGGGTCGCTGTTGTGGTGGATGTGGTCAAATACTTGTCGGTTTATGTCAGGCCCAAAACGTCGTGTTGTTTGTGATCGAGGTATGCGTCTTATGTGGTGAAGCGTGAGGCTTCTAGGTCTTCTGGCAGTGGGATCTGCCAGAGAGGGATGATTTCGATCAATAAAACTGCGTTTGTAGACGAGGGCTTGAAGCCTGGAGAGAGTTCTTCAGATTTTGTGGCATATTTTTAGATACGGAAGTTGAGTATCTGGGCTGACTAATTGAACATGGTCAGGTACGGCCGAGTCGGGTACCTACTAGTGTGGGGAGGTTCTACAGTTTTTGGAGTTGGTTGGTGTAGAGAAGCAGCTACTCCTTTCAATCGGTAACTGAAAGGAGGTTTTGTACTTTGAGCCGACGGCTCGCCCACTAATTGTGAATCATTGTTAGTTTTCAGAAGGCAATGTGCATTCTGGCTGTTCACTGCTTACCAACAGATGGTATGCGCTGAAGTGGTTCGCTGGATCGTGCGACGGGTGAACTCAATCAGCCGATGAGCGTGTGGTGCTCTAGCGTGGACACCGGGTGCTGGCTGAGCTTCGTGCGAGAGTGCAGAGCAAGGCCATCTACGTCCCGTCTGCTCGATGCTGAACTGCGCAGCGATAGCGGGATGGTGGAGCAAGCGCTTGTTGATGCCTCTGCTCGTTATTCACAACTATGACTAGCAAGCGCTTGTTGATGCCTCTGCTTATTACTCATATTTGTGACAAAGCAAGCGCTTGTTGATGCCTCTGCTTATTACTCACATTTGTAACTAAGCAAGCGCTTGTTGATGCCTCTGCTCATTACTCACATTTGTGATGAAGCAAGCGCTTGTTGATGCCTCTGCTCATTACTCACATTTGTGACGAAGCAAGCGCTTGTTGATGCCTCTGCTTATTACTCACATTTGTGACAAAGCAAGCGCTTGTTGATGCCTCTGCTCATTATTCACAACTGTGATTAAGCAAGCGCTTGTTGATGCCTCTGCTTATTGTCTACAAATGGCTGTTGACTAGACTATGAGTTGGTGATGTCTTGTCTATTTTTGAACATTGTTTGGCGAGCGATAGACGTCCGGCCGGAGTTTATCGTTTGTCATGCTTTGTATTTAGCTTCCCCCGAAGTCTTGTAAAAGTTAATAATTACAGTTTTGAGTTTAACTTCATGTGTTGATGGTGGGACTCTTGTTGTAGATACATGAGTGCACACATGTGTCTATGATGTGGGATTCTGTCACAACTTTAAAGAAACCTTTGGAGTTTTTTTTTTATTACTATTTTTGAACTCAAATTAAGTAACCGTCCCTTGTGAAATTTCATTTTGAAGTTATTGATTACTTTGCTGAAACTATTTTGGCTTCAGGTTTCAGACTTACTTACTTTATGGGTATTTTACGGTTGTTGTCTGGTGTGTTTTAGAGAACGAGAATAACCATGCCGATGATGACTAGTTTGCCGGAGAAGGGCCTTCGAGAGATAAGGTGACGGTCGAGGACGGAGCGCGCTGTCCCGCCCGCAGGCGACCGCGCTGTCCCGCCATCCGGCGAGCGCGCAGTCCTGCTAGCCAGCGAGCGCGCCTTACAACATGGAATCAGTGGAACAAGCATCAGCCTTGTTCCTAAATAAGTATTTGAGAGATGGTATGACTTTGTGGATGAATTTATTGTTGTAAGACGATGTATGAATTGACTGCCAGATCGTGTGTAAGAAGAGTATGGAACACTGGGTGTAAACTGGCAGCCTATCTTAAAAAGCTTTCGTTTTCAGATGAAGACGAAGATGAACAAGTTTCTGGCACAGGTCCCTCCATGCCTGTGTTAGGCGCGATCCGGAGGAGGCGAGTTCGCCGTCGGCAGCTGTCACCGGTTCCAGTGGCACCACATCGCGTTCCCGGGTCGAGGACGACCCTCTGTCAGGAACGGCCGTGTTAGGAATGATAAGAAATGATTGAAAGCAAAATGGCGGAACGGGGTATATAAGAGGGCGCACGGCAGCGCGCGCTCACTTTGTGCTTGGCTTTCGAACGAGACGGATGTCTCGGCTTCCTAGGGACTTTGTGTTGTTAGGTTGTTTTCTTGTATTTTGTAATCGTGTAGCCTATCTGGGTACTTATTTCGTTCGATGGTGTAATTGATGTTATCCTGACAAACTCAAATTGTTCGCTCATAAAGATAATTTAGTTTTGATGATTTGACTATTTGTGTTAATAAAGTTGTTCTTCTATTTTTTAATGATTTTCACTTCTGGTTTCCAATAATATTTTATATTTAAACTCCAATTATATTAACAACTACAAATCAGATTTGGATGAAACATGGAATTAGAGCAATTTAGGTCATAGTTTATGACCTAAATTGCTCTAATTCCATGTTGCATAATAAACTACTTTTTATCGAGGTAGGTAACATAAGCGAAGCTGCGAGCCAGTAAGATAATTGTCAAATTATTATTTTTATTATTACGAGCCCGTAGCATCCCACTGCAGGGCAAAGGCATCCCTTTCTTCCACTTGTCTCTATTGAGAGCTAGGGTGGTCTAGTACCTTGGACCACCCTAGCTCTCAATAGAAGTCTCTATATCATAGTCATGTCTCACATAAAAAACTTAATTATGATCTAAAAATATCTTTATCCATATTTTATTATTCTTAAAATAAACTAGTTTTTACCGTATTTATGACGTGCAGTGGAGTCCAACATACGAAGAACTCTGCTATGATCACAAAAAGCATCCTTATTACCTGAAAACAAAAACTATTTTATTTAGTCATCGTTTCTGGTTTTTTTTTCAGTCTCTTGTCTCAGTCGCGGTTCATACAACCTTTGTTATTTATACCGATATTAATCGTTATCGACATTTGAGAGGTTGTTTGAGCTTCCCCATTTCCTAATTATCAAAGTCGTTAAGAACCTAATTTATCAAATCTTAATCAAACAAAGATATTGCTTTAATCCACTTTGAATTAACATTGAACGAGAGAGACTCGACACGATTTTGGTTAAAACTCAGGACTTTACATTCTCACTATTTTATTTTTTTATGATTTATGTAGCGTCAGGAGGCTACTTTTGTCTACACTATAGTGTTTGGGATATTTGTTGAGATGAGATGAGTTTTTCCTCCTTGTATTTTGAGCTTGATACACGGCCGGGGTTTGAACCTATGATATTCAGAATGTCAACATACTTACAAAACGGCTTTGATCCTACGCTACACATATTTAAATCGGTAATGTTTTTTTAATTGTCTGTCCTATTGTATTTACAAATATATATATTTGTTTGATCTCTCGTTCCGTGTTCCTGTGGATAAATATTCTCTTTCTTTCCATTTACTTACTTTTCTTTTGGCTTCTATACTCTTGTCGATGTGCGTGGATCGGACGACGTGTCTGAACTCGAGGTCCATGCTGTGCATGCAATATGACTGAGCGCTTTTGTCTAACTCTGGCTTCGTCTCTATTTCCTGCTGACAAAAACATTGATCTTTGTGAATAGTTTTATAAATAAAATAAATAAATAAATATTCTCATTCCACACAACGTCATCTGGTCCCAAGTTAAGCAATTTAATGCTTGTGGATATTTAACATGATTCGTAGACTCATGAGTTTCAGTTTGATCGTCGTCATAGCTGTGCCGAAATATCGAGAAACTCATAAATCTACGAATCATGGTACATTTATAAAGTGTTTATCTGAATCGCCACTATTGCGTAATCAATATAAATCTATAAATAGTATGAATGAAATGCCCCGTCTCGACTAATAGTGTTCCAAGGTCCCCATAAAACAGAAAATGCGTAAATCATTTCTGACACCGTGCTCGATATTGGAACTCCATTTACTGTGAAATTGATAGGAGACATTCTGAGCACACAATATAATGTATTTTGCTATTAAGGTTTTCTTGGACGTCTCAAAATTTAAGAAGCCTTAAAATGTTTTAAGGAGCTGTTTCTCGTAGCGCACTTATTTCAAGAGCACCAATTGAAGTGAACTAAAGTAGGTACTTTCAAATAGCGGCTCCGTTTTCTATAAGTTTGAGACTCGAAGTGAAGTTTTACTTTACTTACGAAACTTTGAAAGTATAAAACACTTTTACATTTTGAGGACGCGTTGATTGCGGGTGTTTAGTCCACGCTACGGGACCTTTTTTATTAAAAAATCAAATGAAACTAAACTTAACAAATTTACATAACTGTACAAAACGCAATTTTACGAATGCTGCTGAAGATCGTTTGCAACGATCCTTAGGTGGCTCAATTGTTGCTACTAACCTAAAACTAGCGTTCTTACCTTTGGCTCGATATTGGCAATATTACAGCACTGTTCAGAATTGCTCTTCACTATAGTAGGGGCCATTATGTGGTTGTTTTTGCATTTAGTTTGTTGCTTCACTGTGAACAAATAAATTTATTCAAAAAGCTGTGGGAACAATATCCATAGAATGTACATGTTTTATGATAGCACATGGAAAATTACTCAAGTAAAATTATGGTCGATTTAAATAGCGACTATGTTTCGATTTTGAAAATGTAGGTACTGTTACATCTAAATATTTATTTAGCTGTATAAGTATGTTAATTATATATGAGATTAACGTCATTTAAATATTCAATAATTCTTCCCATTCTATTGGTATGAGTATTATGAGTATACCGAGTCTTTAACTTACGATTATTCTGCCACGTTGTATTATGCTCGATCTCGTGACGCATCCCTCTCCATAGCTTCGTGACGATTAGGGAATACGCAAATACCATTATGAAGACCGGAATGAGGAGTAGGGCTACATCTAGCAGCAGGTTGAACGACCTCTCCAGCTCAAGACTTTGCCAATTTTCACGGCATTTTGACGCTGCAATAAAATACACCTTTTATTAATAATCATGACTTATTTTAGCATAAATAAAGTTTGAATGGAAGGCCTATTTCAGCTATATTTCACAGATCATGAGTATGGTAGCCTGGTGACAGACAGGCGGACAGCGGAGTCTTAGTAATAGGGTCCCATTTACCCTTTGTGTACGGAACCCTAAATATTATCTGCAAACGGTTTAAAGGCATATACCCACCATTCCCTTTCATAGGCTGCAACGTCGACACAATCAGAATCGGTGAGTTGAGTATCAAGGACAATGTCCACACTGTCGCTATCATTTTATATGCGTGACATTGTGTCTGCCATTTCCTCGACTTGAGTGGTCGACAGATAGCGAAGTATCTTTCCAGGGAAATCGCTACGAGGGTCCACACGTCTACTGATACTGACACCGCTGAAATAATAGTATTCTTTTAACTGTCTTATAAAGTGAACGTGTTTTACTGTGCCGGAACTGTGGGTTCACTGATATGTGTGAATCGACCTTTATGAATAGAGTGGTTCAACGAACTACGGACAGGGCTAATGCAAAATTTATCTACGGAATCGAATTATAAACAAGGAGATTCGTAGAAGAACGTCGGTCAAAAACATAGCCAAGCGGATTAGCTAGTTGAAATGGCAATGGGCAGGCTGTAATGCCAAACAAATTTTCGTTGGGAGCAAAAAGTTACTGTTCTCGAATATAAAATATAATTCGCAATCTTTCCGAAATATAAACTGCAATATTTTTATAATTTTATTTTTAAGGATGATGATAATGCATAAAGAGAATTCAATGTAAGTGAATTCTCTTTAAACAAAATTACGAATATATTTTTCTGTGAAAGCTTTGAATGAGGTGATTAGGCCATCTTTAATTCACAAGGTTTTAAAGTCTTCATAAGTTAAAGGCATTTTAACTAAATAATTGCGAAATAAAGTAAATCAGTAATCATTAATAAATGAATGAATGAAAATAATGAGAACACTGACCTTGAAGAAACGGTATAAGCTTGCACATAGCAGCACCAAAGAGAAATCTTCTGTATATCTGACCGATGAGGGTAAACGGTAGACAGAGCACACCCAGCAGGAAATCTGACACAGCCTGAAACATTACTAAGATGAAACACAGTTCTATTCAATCTATTCTAATCTCAGATCAAATAAAAAATAAAGACGGAACGCTGCGAACAACGAAGTGAAGCAAGTTAAAACTACGCCTTACTGTTTTTGACACACTTAAACACACACACGCAAAACGAAACTACACTTTAACTTGTCAGTAGCTACCGAGGCTCGTGAGAGCACGTCACTTTTTAAAAAGTTAAGGTGTATTTCGAAAATAGAGTTTAGTGGCAACTAAGTTAAACTTACAGGTAACGGAGCTAGTTTGTGTACATTTAGAACTTGTACCTCAAGTCCTCCACGCAACCAGTTTCCGTCCTCAACGCAATTAGTTTCCTCAGTATTTGCTTTTTGATTAGTTTATACTTAGCCTTTGCCAACAAAATAGTCTATACCTGGAGTTCTACTCTGTTTAAATTAGCTTTTCAGCTTGTGGGAGCTTAACTTTAACTTTGTTGCGTGTTGCGTAAGTGTTGCTATTTTAAGCTCGGTAGAGGTTTTATTTCAGTATAATCGACTTATTTTTATCCTATTGATTCGACATTAAATAATTGAAATAAGAAACTCTTGAGTTGTTTGCTTCAATGGCGATTTTGACACTTATATTACTTATGAAAATCGTCTTTGACGGAGATCTATGAAGGCGATGATTTTGAAATAAGTCCTAATAATCTTGAACTAGAATTTGACCTTCGATTTTAAATAGTAATGAAATCTTAAATAGTAATTTAAAACTAAAAACATTATTTTATCGCGTTATATACCTACCTTTTTATATTATTTCCCGACGTTTCGGTTGTGTTGTGTTTATGAGTTGTGATCGCGAGAGTTTAAGAAAGACTATCTTAAAATTCACTTACCAAATTCAACAGATATACATTCGTGACCGTCCTCATCCTTCTATTATTCCCAAGAGTTGCTATGACCATGCAATTACCAGAAATAGACAAACAGAATATCAAAATATACGGAAGTAGCATCAATCGCCACTCGTACGAGTTTGATTTTGCGCTTATCACCACACTGGTGCTGTGGACGGCATCGAACGGGAGCAATGTGGTTTCTACCACCCGTCGAAGCAGATAGGAACTATTTGATATAAACTCTTCCATTTTGAGATTGTCTGTAACAAAGAAAAATATAGTTTATTTTATTGCGTTAAACCACATGAAAAAACATAATATTTAGTGGTATTTATCACAGTTACCTTTAAAATTAAATAAGGTAATTGTGAGAAATACCTGTAAATATCAACAAATATTTACAAATACGTTACATATAATTTACGTTACATTAATAAAATTAGTAATAACACTAACTAATTAAACACATATAAGTATACATAAACCTAAAGTCTTAGTATACCTAATAACTGATTAAATATCTGTGAAATAAATCGATTAAAAAAGCATGATTTAATTTAATTTTAATAGCTCAAAGCTAAAAACTATAATTATAGAAGGGTATTTAATCATGCAGTGATACGTCACGATTGTCAAATGATAGTAACATTAATTTGATTAAAACTTCAGCAGACTATAGCCTTCGGACAAATTCAACAAACTTTTGGGTTCAAAAAGGGGCAGTTAAATCTGTTAGTCCGTAACAAAGTTGAAATAAGGGATGACCTCTATGAGGTTATAATATGATCTGTGATAAAGTTTATGACAAGCAACAAAAACATGAAACCTGTGTAATGTTGAATACAATGACAAATTATTTATTTATTGCACTGCATAAGCACACACACATTATATATATGAAAACACTGATAAAACACTGTAATATTAGCATAAATCTGATATAAAAACAATTTTGTGAAATAAATAAAAAATTGGTGTACAAAGCGTTCACAGGGTTCACAGTTAAGGGATCGCTTTAAAAAAAAGTTAGGCCCACACCACCAGGTTCAGATTGTTTCCCTGGTGTAGGGAGTTGCATTGGAACAGGCAATAGAGTCACCTAGTTTATATAAGACTGTACATTTTTAAGTGATCCTTGAGGTCCTACAAAAATAAACATACCTACTTACACACATCAACAAAGTCTAGGGATATTGTACATTTCATCAATATCTAAAAATCTATAAGGAATTTTTATAAACAGTAAAAGGCAAAATGGTAGGTCATTTCAAGGTCTCTCATAATAAAATAAAACATTATGTGATTCTTTTGATTTTAATACTAATAATGTAATTTTTTCATCGCCATAGAAAATGAGTATGATAAAAAAACTAATTTTCTTACTGTTTTTTATTAAATAATCATTAATAACTGAATCTAATTTTAAGTTATTAGTGTTGCCACCTCTTACATTAATTACACATCGATTTTTTGGTTGATATTTAAAACTGAATTGCCAATTTCTCTTTTTTTGTGGTTCTTTTGATTGAGGTCCAATTTTCTTTGCAAGTGTTCGTAAAGTTGTTGTCCCGTCGTCAAATTTGGCCGAAAATCTCTCAAAATTTTTCGCTGTAACATATCCCAGGTATGCGCGATACGATTTAAGGTCGGGTGACTGTACAGGCCAATCAAAAACATGAAATTCGTAGTATCGGTGAGCGGCCGATACCAGCCGCGCGGTATGGACCATTATCGTGTTTGAGTAGAAGTTCTTAGCCCATTTGGATTCTGTGAGGGACAACGACAGACTCTAGTACCTCCTCGTGGTATTTTTGTGCAGTCATGTTGCCTTGGATCCAAACGAGCTGGGTTCGTTCGCCAAGACAAATTTCTACCCAGAGCGTGATTGTTCCGCCTTGGTATGAGGGGACCTCTTGAGGGTGCTGCAGGCAACTAACTCTTCCTAAAGTTTGCTAAACGCGTGTTCTTCTTGAATCCAGATGAAAACTAAACCGCAACTCTTCGGTGAACAGGTACCAAAGACCATTGTTTGTTACTCCATGGTAAATGCTCTCGAGCCCGCGAAAACAGCCAGCCGCGTTTGCCACGTCGCAACGCTGGAACACGCAACGGTCTTCGAGCATGAAGACCAACTTAATACAATCTCCGTCGCACGGTTTGGTCGCTTACCACCAGCTAGGGGTCCCCCTGGAACCTTTGTACTAGTTGCATCGCTGTAAAATTCGGTTGTCTTCTGGCGGTTATTTGGAAAAATCAATCCTGTCTCTGCATAGTAATACCGAATTTGGTTGTGAGCAGTTTAACTACATCCCCAGTACTAAGATAACGTGATTACAACCCTGTTATCACGTCTTGGCTGGCGTGTATGGCCTCAGCAACAACGCGTTAAAAAGCACCATTTCTGACGTGCCCACTGCTCGTAGCAATTCACCTTGACTCTAATAACGATGTGACATCGCTCTTAAAGTTTATACGGCCCAAAAAAGTATAAAGTAAAAACAATTAAATACCTTTTTATTAATTATTTTCAAAAAAACAATTTAACTTTTTCTTATCGAAACACACCTCTAACAACTTTTGCCTCCGTAATGATAATTATTGTTTTTTTTTAATTTCCATTAAAAAAAATGGAAAATAGAGTAAAAGAGGTTTCAATCGGTATATAACTTTTTATTAAAAACAAACAAGATTTTAAAATATAAGAGCGAAAATAATGTAGGACCATGATATCCCTAGACTTTGTTGATGTGTGTATATTTCTTTCTTTCCATTGGAATAGACTGGTAGGAAACTTGCAAAAAGATTTTTAACTATAAAAGTGAATATATCGGAAGAATGTAATTAAAATTATATAGATGACTTCATGATGATGACTATTAATTCATCCTGTCATTTTTTTTTTCGGACGTACTATTGTATTATTTGGTCTTTGGGATCTTTATAACTTCACCAGACTTTGGTGTACCTGCCATACAAGAGTGTTGTGTTAAATAGCTAGCAATAACGGACCTTAAGGTGGTCAACCTTTTTATCCCCTGACTGTACTAAGTCGTAAACCGAGAGAGTTATCCCAAAGCCATCTGCTTAAATAAATTACTGTTATTTTAGCTTTAGTTCGACGTACTGAACATAAATGTTATTTGTGTGTGAATTTGCATAGAAGGATTTAATTACAAATGATTTTGGTATTCTAGACTAGCAGAATCTAGATTCCAGATGTTCTCTATAAACCATGCCACCGTCTGTATTTACTAGGTTCATTATGATAAAATAAATGAATTATGAATGAGAACGTTTAATTCTACTGAATAAATGAATTTAGCTCTCATGCTAATAATTGTATTTTCACATTACCACAAACTTTAATATAAGTGAACCACTCACACAACTTGATTTTAACTTAAATGGAAATATATTTAAAAGTATCCTAATAATTACTCGTATTATAAATGTGAAAGTTTGTAAGAATGTACGGATGTATGTTTGCATAGAGGTATTGTTTGTTACTTTTTCACGAAAAAACGGCTGGACCGATTTGGTTGAAATGTGATATGTAGATTTTTTTGAAATTTGGTGATACCCTGGATTAACACATAGGCTACTTTTTATCCCGATATTTCCGCGGGAACGGGAATTAAGCTGGTGAAAGCGCGGGGCGCGACGACTCAATTAGCAGCGTGATTTCTTAGTCACGCTGCTAATTGACTCTAAATTTTAAATTGGCTCTAACTCTAAATTTTATTCGTACCACCATACCGCTAAGCCATGACGGCTGTTATAAGCCTTGACAAATTAGTACGTGCTTTGAATAAAGCGCTTTGTTAGGGATTCGCAACCTCTAAAGGTTATAATGTTACGCAAAGGATGTGTATAGTACGCATGAGTTGACTTTCAGAGCACTGTTCCTTTGTTAATTGAACAATGTTGTTGTTGCCTGTAATATGCGTAAACTGGCACTCTAAGTGTAACTTAATTAGAGTGCCATATTGTTTTGCTTGATTATGATACTTAGCGCGAAGTGATAAATAAATAAATTAGAATTAGAATTAAAATTAGAATGTCATTTATTGAAAAAGAAGAACATTAACAGTTACTAAACTTAATTAATAATGTTAGTGTAACATCAGGTTCTCGTCAAGTAGTGTTACAGTTTACAATTCGTGTTAAGCGTATAAAATCAGTAGAAAATTGCATCAAACAGTAGGGCAATTAGGTTGGTGGGCATTTTGCACTTGGTCAAAAAAAATGCTCTTTGAAATGATGTAAAAGTTAAAATTTACCTACTAGGTACTATTTATGTAGGTATTTAGAAAATAAAAATTATGAAATTGGTAAAAAAATATCCTTGGACATTTCAAATTAAGGTTACGTAGAATGGACTGTCGGGATGGTTATAGGCTACATTTTATCCCGGTAGTTTCATTAATACACCCGTGCGACGCCGGGACGTGCTGCTAGTATACAATAAGGAATGGCAGCTTCATCGCAGGTTCGAATCCTGCCGGGCGGAGTCGTAACTTTTATCACGTTTTTTAAAAATTTCTGATAGATTTTTCAGTTTCTAATCTTACTCAATTTTTCCTTAAGTTTATACATTACAAAATTATAAAAGAAAAATACTTTAACTTTTAAATCTAATTTCTTACTTCCATCTAGATGACTCACACAAAACAAATTACTTACATTAATTTTTAAATTCAATACTTACTAAACTTTTCGTTATACATACCTCTTTACTAAATTCAAATAATCCTTACACTTTTTAAAATTCACAAATCACTTCACACCATAAGCACACTTAATTGTTTCCATGCTACATTGCAAACTAACAACTTTCCACAAGAAAAAACACAGTTTTTACACTTCACTTTGTAATCACTTGCTCAGAAATCTTCTGAGCTCACTTAACTTGACCAGGCGCCTTATTCTCCAATAACCATGTCTAAACCCGGCACGTCTCGGCGTTCTTATTTTGAAAATTCTATGGATTTAAGAAAACAAAAGCTAGATAACGTGCAATCTCTTATCGCGTCATGGTTTAAATGTCGTTCAAGAATCGAGCTCCTGAAAACATTTCCGCGATTCAACAACAATGTTCCGTCACTTTGCCTATATAAGAACAACTTCAGACAAAGTTACGATGTGTTGGTCAGAAGCTCTGGTACAGCCAGACCCTACAATAGCTACCTTGAAACTGGGAACATTGAGAGTCCACGCATGCGCGAAACATTTGGGATACATCTCTATGAAGCTGTGTCTCCAATATGTTTCTCAGACTTTCAGTTGAGCCGTGTTGGATGAGTTAGTACGAGTTTTGTGGGTTCGGCTGTGCATCGATGTATTTTCTTTTCGAAAAAAATGCATTAACATGAGCTCTAACGGTGAAGAAAAACATCATGAAGAAGGCAGTTAGACGGTGAAGTCACATCGTAAAGAAAACAGTTATTATTTCTAACAGCGTCGATGGCCTTTTAAACTGTAACGTAAGGAAAATTAACTTCTGCAACATGTAGTAGGTACTCGTATTTCAGTAAGTACTAAATAATTTTGACATAATAAGAAATAATAAAAAATATAATATGAAAAAAGTTATATTACGAGTACAAAGACGTAGGTATTATTTTTTCTATATATTATTTATATTACCAGAAAGGCTTTTTTCATTTCATATTTTCTGCGAATACGGAATAAATCTTACTCTAATGGCTAATAATAAACAAAAAATAAATAAATAAAACGCGCGTCAACAATTTATGTCCGTTGTTATAATATGAACAGAATGTTAGTATTGTTTTATTGTTGGTACCGAACAAAACCATAGAACTCGGGTAATTATTACGACGAAGGAAAATTTGTCACGAAGGTTCTGTAATCATAGGCTTGACGACAATACAATTGTCTTTAGGATCGCACGATTATTATTTAAAACTAATTTTAACATATTAAAGAGTTCTTTACCTCAATAAGAAAAAAAAAACATTAAAAACACTAAAAGTTGTCTATCTGTCTGTCAGAAGACCGTCGAACTACCTACATTGTTACTGGTTACTTAGTTAGGTGACCAATCGGTACGTTTACATAATGTAAGTACTGGGGCCTTAAAATGGCCGTTCGAGCATTTCTGCGAGCAATTCATAAACTGTAATTTTTGGTGAAAATGCTAAACAATTAATGAAATAAATGCACTTTATGAATTGCTAGCAGAAATGCTTGAACGGCCATTTTAACCCAGCTGTTAGTAGGAAGTAGTTACATTCAATAATCACTTACATTTTTCTTTTATTTTATGTTCCACACAAAAATTCTTGATTAAAAATCTGCTTTATCAATTTTATTTATGGCAAGCATTCTTCAATATTGTGAAAAACTCCAAAAAATGTATTATTAGAAAGTAGAAATAATTTATTCAGTTCGTATGGGACCTACTTAATCAATAAGATGAGCAATTTAGCTCAGGTGCGTGCGACGTATAGGCCATACAATTAAAATGACAAAGTACCTAGTCAAAATTGGCGGTGGCAACCTTAGTGGCAACGCTTGAGTGAAAATACCAATAAATAATGATCTATTATATCGCAAATGACTTGCCTTGACAGTGAGACCTTTATCCAAGTTAAAATAATTGAATACCTAAATAAATATCCTTGGACATTTTATACAGCGTCATCTAGTCCCAAGCTAAGCAACTTAATGCTTGTGTTATGGTAACCAGATGACTGGTATAATACTTAAATACATATTTTTTTGTAATTACATACATTATATAGATAGAAAACACCCAGACACGGAACAAATTTCTGCAGAACATGCAAACATTTTTCCCGTGGCGGGGATCGAACTCGCAACCTCCGCGTCTCAGGCGGGCTTACGACCGTTGCGCCACAGGGTCATCAAAAAAACCTTTAAAACAAAAAAAGCTGGGCATAATGCTTAGGCCTACTCTTAATAAACGTATTTTTATACGACTGCAACGAAAAGGTAGTTAACCACTTTTATACCTAAATTATTTTTATGTTTGGAAATGTATTAAAGGGTATAAAAATAGTGATGAAACCGTACGAAAAAAAAAACATCTTCAGAGAACAAAAACAATTTTTTTTTGTTAAGTTATAAAGATATAGATTTTTTTATAAATTTCAAAGTTTCTTAGTATTTTGTAGGTAAACAAAACTTGAAACTGATGTAGATCGTTATCAGGAAAAGTATTTAAACTATAAACGTTGGAACTACGAAAACGATGCCGTGGACGGAAGATTACAGGGCTTATAGGCTCTTAAAGGGCTCAAAATAACTTTAAAATTACTTTGCGATTGGACTGTTAAAACTGATTGCCTCGAATTTTAATTTTAATATCCAATTAGTTTTCCAAAATGTAGCCTTAATACAACCACAGATAAAATAATACCTACAACTGATTTTGGTACTATTTTCAATGATTCTCTACTATTAATAATAATTAGGGAATTATATCGATAATCTACCAATAATTCATAACCATTAAACCGAGGTTAATATACCTAGATTGATTGAACCATGCGGTTGCTAGAGCCACCAATTTGTAAAGAATAATTCAATAAAAATACATAAAATAAATACATATATAAAATATGTAATCACAGTCATAAATAAATTTTAAAAAATTCTCATCTAAATCGTGTTTATTATTATACTTGTTGAAAGGAATATGCAAGGAAACAAACAGTTCGTTTCAAAGCAAGCGTTTGTGACTAATTGTCTTCTAATACATTATTGTGATAACAGCATGCATATTATACCAATATACAAAACAATGTACTGTCACATTTCCTGCTAGCTTTCTTTGAAGAGAATCTTAGAACCTTTTTATATTTAAATTTAATAATTCATCGAGATAAGTACAGCACGACAGTCGTCTCTATAAAATGAATCTGACTCCGGACGTTGGCTATTACAAGACCGGTCATAGGAACGAGCGGTCTTCAAAATGAAGACTGTAACTATATTTTTGCTGTTTACTATATTTTATTCTTACCACTGCAGTGAGTACAAATACAATTACTACCCATCGTACCACTTAGGTCCACTCATTTCAGACCAGACGAAAGTAGGATGGATGAACGACCCCAACGGATTCTGCTTATTCAAAAACGAGTACCATCTGTTTTACCAGTACAACCCGAATAGCAGCATTTCACCAGGTATTGTTCACTGGGGACACGCTAAATCACGTGATCTTGTGAACTGGGAACACATGCCAGCTGCACTTTACCCGAACAACGCTTACGACAAAGATGGAGTGTTCTCAGGAAGTGCGCTTGTTGAAGATGACGTCATGTACCTCTACTACACGGGCAATGTAAACCATGAAGGACAAAACCCCGACCATGAACAGCACCAAATTCTGGCCACAAGTAACGATGGAAAGACCTTCAAAAAGTACGAACAGAACCCCATAATTGTTGGCGCAGACCATCAACCTAATTTCAGGGATCCGAAAGTTTGGAAACATAAAGACACTTATTACATGGTACTAGGGAACTCTTACAACAATAATACACTCGGACAAGCTCTGTTGTACAGTTCAACAGACAAAATTAACTGGAATGAAGTATCAGTATTGGATAAATCAGACGGCAAGCTTGGCTACATGTGGGAGTGCCCCGATTTCTTCCAGTTGGGTAGACACTTTGTCCTTATGTTTTCTCCACAAGGCGTGAAGCCGGAAGGTGATAAATACAACAATTTGTACTCCACTGGTTACATTATTGGTGATTTTGATTACAAAACTAACATATTCACCCCGATACATCCGTACAGAGAATTAGATCACGGGCATGACTTCTACGCAACCCAAACGATGATAACAAAACATGGTGAGAGGGTTTTGGTCGCTTGGATGGACATGTGGGATCAAAACTATCCAGAAGGGCCTGATGGATTTACAGGAATGTTAACAGTTCCTAGGATCTTGAGAATAACTCCCGATGGGCATATTTTGCAGCAACCTCTGAGAGACATCGATCATGCGCTTGGAAAAAAACTGCATGCAGGAAAGGCCGGTGATGGGCATAAGGTGCAATTGGAGCAGAATGCAGCTCGAGTTGAAGTGCGCGCATCAAAGCGAAGAGATTTTACGCTTGTGATTGGATCGGCTGGTGGTAATGACACTGTGACTATAAATTACGATGCTGAAGAAGGTCGCGTGACTCTCAACCGAGGAGGTCGAGATGGTGTGCGCCGCACTCAATACAAACCCCTAATAATCAACTTGCATATGACTGTATACATTGACCACAGTTCCGTTGAGGTATTCTTTGGGTTAGGTGAGGTGACGATGTCCAGTCGGTTCTTCCCACAAGGTACTGTGTCTGTTTCCGTTGGTGATGGTGAAGCAAGTGATCTGACTATCCATAGCATGAAGCGAACCATTGCTGCACCCTCCACTTATGCTTAAAACGCTCTTTAGTCTATGTTATCAAACTTTATACAATAATCTGTTATAATTAATAATTATGTTAATCATTATTATATGCTATCTAGATACAATTTGTAGTGTAGTACATCAAGCAAAATAATAAACCACTTTTACTGTTTTCTTTCGTTTACGTTTCAGTTACGTAATGTTATTAATTCACCCATTAAGAGTTATGCCCTCCGTCATCAAAAGGAAATCGTGAGGAAACCAGCTAGCTATTTAGCAAAACTGAACGGAAAGTTATCTGTAAAATGTGGGCATGTACCAAATATTGAATTTGGACATACCTTTGACTAATCAACCTATAGATCTGGCAACTTATAGATATTATTTATGTAATAGTTACCAAATATTTGTCACAAAACCTTCGTCTTTCATCCTGTAGTCTACATCAAAATAGGAACTAGACAAGTGTATTATTAACTTCCCATATCAAAGGCTTTCGTCTATCCCAAGGACTAAACATAACATAAAATCAGGTGACAAATATAATTTGTTAGCTGGAAAAGATTAATGGATGTAGTCATTTGAGACTACCATGGCGTAAAAGAAGGTAATGAGCATATAATGAGTTGTTTTTCTTATGTTCAAGATTACATCATTTTACTAGTTTGGCACAATTGTGTTTTAAAGTGCAGTTTTATGAATTACTATGGCCAATATTTAACGCAAAGACTGCCGACGTGACACTAAAGTTTTATAATTTACTAGCAGCACGTCCCGGCTTCGCACTGGTCAAGTAATGAAACTACCGGGATAAAACATAGCACATGCCCTTTCCAACAGTTCATTCTACACATCGGTGATAGAGTTTTTAAAATTAGCTAAGTAGTTTCGGAGATTACCTCCGCTAAACAAACAAACAAACAAATTTCGGCTCCTTATAATATTATTAGGTATATTATCTAAATATGTATAGATAAAAGGTATAGATAAAATTCATAAATTATTTTCGTTTGATGCATTGTTTTAAATTATCAACTGCATTACTATCAATTTTTTTTTATAAAACTATATACTTACCCCATTATGCATATTCGACCAGTAAACCTGTATTAGCTAAAACGCATATTAAATCTGTTGCTATCTCTTTTCGTTGACATATGGGTGACAAGAAAAAACGTTCTTAAAACCTGTATTAAATTGTCAAGTTTTTATGAATAAGAATATATAATAAATTTTTTTGTACTTGATACATTTTTGAAGGCTGTTGAGCAAATACTATAAATTACACATCATTTTACACATCATCACAGAATAAAACACCTGTATCTACGACAAATATATTGTCACATAATTATTGTACATTATTATACTTAAGTAGGTACTATACCTACTTAAGTAAACAGTTTTAATTATCGGGACACAAATATCAATTTCGTAAGTTTCATTTTATTCACACCTGTTAATACATTTGTAAACGATAGGAGTAGGTCTATTTAAATTTAAATTAATTTATTCAGAGCGATAACATAGCATGACTGTCACCTTTATAAATAAAAGAGATTTGACTACAATCGCTATTACAAAATCGGTGTTGGAGCGAGCGGTCTACAAAATGACGACCGTTTTCTCTATTTTGTTACTGTTTAGCATATTTTCTTCTTACCATTGTAATAACTATACCTACAAGTTCTATCCATCGTACCATCTCGGACCACTAATTTCGGATCAGACAAAAGTAGGATGGATGAACGATCCCAATGGTTTCTGCATATATAACAACGAGTATCATCTATTTTACCAGTACAACCCCAACAGCAGCATCGATCCGGGCATCGCGCATTGGGGCCATGCCAAGAGCTGTGACCTTGTTCATTGGGAGCAACTTCCTATAGCCCTCTACCCAGACAAACCTTACGACAAAGATGGAGTGTTCTCTGGAAGTGCGATCGTTGAAGACGGTGTTATGTATCTGTACTACACAGGAAACGTGAATCATGAAGGCCAGAATCCCGATCATGAACAGCACCAAATTCTAGCTACTAGCACCGATGGATACACCTTCAAAAAATATGACAAAAATCCTATAATAATGGGTGCCAACCGTCAACCTAATTTCAGAGACCCTTTTGTTTGGGAAGATAAGGACTCTTACTTCATGGTATTAGGAAACTCTTACAATAATGATACACTTGGAAGAGTGCTGTTGTACAATTCTACTGACAAAATCAACTGGAACGAAGTTTCAGTGGTGGACAAATCTGAAGGTAAGCTTGGCTACATGTGGGAATGTCCGGGACTTTTCGAGCTAGGCAAGCATTACGTCCTCTTGTTTTCTCCCCAAGGCGTGAAAGCAGAGGGTGATAAGTACAAAAACTTATACTCGAATGGTTATATTGTGGGTGACTTTGATCTACACACGAAAGTATTTACTACTTTATATCCCTATAGAGAGTTAGATCATGGACATGACTTCTACGCAACTCAGACGATGATAACAAAGCAAGGAGAGAGGGTTCTCGTTGCTTGGATGGACATGTGGAAACAAAACTACCCGGAAGGGCCTGATGGATTCACAGGAATGTTGACTTTACCTAGAGTTTTAAAACTGACATCTGATGGCCGTCTCTTGCAACAGCCGTTGAAAAGTATCGAGAAGGCGCTCGGGAAAAAATTGTACTCAGGAAAGGCTTGTGCTGGTAAAAAAGTGCAGTTGGAGCATAATGCTGCTAGAGTCATAGTACAGGCATCGAAGAGTAAGAATTTCAATCTTGTGATAGAGTCGGATAGTGCAAATGACACAGTGACGATAACCTACGATGCTGAAGAAGGTCGTATTATTCTAGATCGAGGAGGTGAAGACGGTGTACGTCGCACTGAATTCTGTCCTAAATCCTGCTTGCGTTTGACTGTGTACATCGACAGTAGTTCTATTGAAGTCTTCGCTGGTTATGGCGAGGTAACAATGTCTAGCCGTTTCTTTCCTAAGGGTACTGTGTCAGTCTCATTGGGTGCTTATAGCCATGCTAACTTATTCCAGGTCTACAGTATGAAACGTACCATAGCTGCACCTAATACTTATGTGTAAAGTACAACCTAAAGAAGGCTATGTTTTAGGCCCTTTATTGTTTTTATTTTGCAATAGTGTAGTCAGCCTAAACTAATCAATGGTCAAATTACAAAATTTGTTCATAAATTTGACACCTTCTTACGTGGTTTGGCCATTCATTGAGAAAAAGTCTGTTACTGTTCCACCAACCTTTGAATATTCAGAAACATTAAAAGCTCAGGAATTAACAATTAGCTCTAAGTTATTCTAGACTTGTAATATCCTTTATCCTAGACCTTCCCAATACATCGAGCTGCGATTTGTTATTTTTGTTTAAAAATAATTTAATAATTATAGATTTTCACTTGTTAACAAGCAATATCTTTTTATTTTCACTTTGTTAAGTATATTAAACTGTTATAATGAAAAATATTTAAAATGTTGTTTACATTGATACGAAAAACCTCTGTAATTAAGCGCATTCATTTTTTTTATGATTAGTAGGCACGTTTTACCTACTCACTATTTTTAAGAACCAGCTGTATATATATGCTGAATTTTCGATACGGTAGCAATCTACCGTACCTACAACTTACCAATTAATTAAAATTACTTAATTGGTAAGTTGTAGGTATTTACACAAATGTAGCGTTCTTTTGTCTAGCAAATTGCCACTTACTTAATTCCTATCAGTAAATAAAAAATGTTACATTGTATTGTATTATTAAATACAAAATTAGACTTAGCCTTGCATAATAATTTGAATAGAGTTAAGCTAATCATCATCAAAATAAATGTATGTAGGTAGGTACCTTTATTAATCGTCGTGGAAGAGGCCTAGAGGTGGCGCGCGCGCGGGTGTTTCCGCGCGCCACTCTTGAGAGAAAAAAAAAAAACCTACCTTTATCAATTTATTCCGTCAGTAGTGAAATTTGATTTTTTGTTCGTTCGTTTGTTCGCATGACACGTGGCCAACTCTGTTGACGGAGTTTTTAGGCAGCCTAATGGCCTCCGTCATGACTTAACTTTTAAAGCCGCGACCGACCTCCGGAACTCGTAAGCGCTTAGACAATAATGCCACTTCAGAACGTTGGTTAACTTCGACGATGAATCAAGACCATCTTAGCAAGTTTCGCCACATGCGCTTCTTGTTTGAAAGAGTATACTTCCGAGATGGATGACTCCATAATATTTAAAAATCTGATGAAGATTCATTCATTGACAATGAGATGACATTACTCATGAATAGTTAGGAACGAAATCTAGACTAAACTAATTTATAGTCTGGCTTTTGAAAAACAAAATTGGGAATGACTGAGAAATTTTGTAAGTACCTAAAGGATTAATTTTGAGCAGCAGGGATAGCTTGTATTTTATAAATGGCATGACAGGCCACAAGATGCTCCTTAGAAAGTTTACTAGTATAGTAAACTTTTTAAAGAGCATCTTATACTTATATAAAAAAATCTTATAATTATTTTTTATCATTCGGTTTGAAAAAATCTAGACTAAAATTATTATAAAGAGTTTGAAGTCAAGTTATTATTTAAAAGCTTTTGTAATTCTTAATGCATTTGCAAATTTCAAATTACTAAATTACAAAACCTACAATAAATAAATAATAATCATACTCACGAGTACTTTCTTTAAAAATAAATTGGCTGTAACTTGGTTCATAATTTTATGCGGGTTGTTCAACTTTGAGAAAATGTGTAAAATAAATGAAAATAAATAAATAATAAGCGAAACGCAATTCACGAAAGTATGAAAATGAAATACATTCCTGAATGGGATCACGCGGCGTATTCATGTGTAACTCTGAAATTCTGAAACAAGTTTACAATTGAACTAGCTACGCCCCGCGGTTTCACCCGCGTAAGTCCTGTTCCCGAGAAAGTCTGGATATAAAGTAAATAAAATTCATACAAATCCTGTTTAAGCGTGAAAGAGTAATAAACATTCTCACTTTTTGGCCTTTATAAATTAGTAGTATGAGTAAAATATAAATTACAGAATAATTATACGAGTGGGTATAAAAGAGGACCCGCCGAAGAGAATGATTTTAAACATTTTCTACGAAGCCATTGTAACCATTTCTATTTTACGCCTCGGGTCTAATTTCAGATATGAACTTTGAAAGGCACTCGTTACATTTGAATATAATGCTTTGCAACTCAGAGCAATCATCTTCTCAATCTCTATGCTTTGCAATTTTTGCTATTGAAAGCTTAATAATACTTTTTTCAGCCTTGTTAATCTAGAAAAAAAAAAATGTTTTCGATTTTCGAATATCCAAACAAAATTAAAAAGTTTCAATGCGATAGACTCTCATTATACACTTGCTTTAGAAGTCAGTTGTTAAAAGGACTAGTTATCTTATTTGCCAATGTATTTTTAGGCCCCTTTAGCAAGGTTTTTAAATTAAAATCTACTGCTTGTCTATTACTCGTTCAGGATCAGCTCGTCATTGCGTCGGTGGAGTGATCTAGCTACCAATGTTACTGCTATTATTGTATTACCTATTTATATAACTAGCAATTTCAGTGAAATACTAAACCAATTATAGCTATGATTAAGTATTGTCGAGTTCCGTTTGGAATATCTAAGTTGTTCGAGTTTCAGAAAGTTTTGCATTCAGTTTGAAACTTTTAGAATAGTTGAGGTCAGAATGGGTAGGGCATTGCAATAATTACAAATAACTTCATTTATGTTTTATTTGTTAATTTTCTAATTATAAATAACTATTTACAATCATTCACAACACACAACAATTTACATAATCACGAACAGTCTAGTAAGCTTCTGTGGTAAAAGTTAGAGTTGAATTACTGTCATGGTCATCATTCACGTAAAACTCTTCGATCATTCCAACAACAGACACGTAGCTTCCGGAGACAAGACAAACAAGAGAAATAATAGCTATAATTAAGTTCTTCCACAGAACCCAGTTCATGCAGCCTGGACTTCTGTCCCAGCGATAAACTGATTCAACAATAGCTGGGAAGAGAAGGCCGAGGGTTGAGAAGAAGATTGCACCGACAAAACCGATCACCAACTCCAAATTGGGAAAGGCTGCTGCTATTGCCACTGAAAAGAAAATAAACTAGGTTAATGCAAGGAAAAACCTTCGTGAGAGACGAGACCCTAAGTCATTCCTGACCCAGCCCCAACTTTCCTCCTCCAAAGAGCGCAGGTTTGAGGAGATTTAAGATCTATTGTAAGGGCAGTAACACGATAGCGTAAAATCCATTCCCGGCCCAGCTCCCTCTGTGCCTTCTTCAGGGAAGATACAGTTTCTCACATTTACAGCAATTTTAAGATCTATAGAATAAGCAGTAGCGACATCTCTAGTCATTTCGTTTTGGATGTAATTTTAGTCAATGAGCAGGTTGATATTAGTTCTCTATACCTGTAATTTTAAGACCCTTTTTAAGCTAGACCTGTCTAAGCGGCAACGCTCTTTTATTTTAGAGACGTGTGCTAATACGGACCATAGCCTATGAAAGATAGCTTACTACAGATAAGACCATCGATGCTACTATTTATCACTCACCAATAAGACAAAGCAGAGTAGTCCTTATCGCTACTTGAATAACGTTCTCGTATTTCGTCGATATCTTGTTTTCCAAGGTCCTGGTTATCATCTCCATGGGCACGTAGAACTGGATCGTGCACGACAGGAATATCACTAGTGCCATCAACAGCTTCGTGCTTTGGGCTATCCTGAAATGTTAAACAACTCGACTTTAATTTTTTTTTTAAATTCGTTAGAAAATTATAAATCTTGCAACACAGTTCATTAAAGAACTATAAAATAATACAACTTTGAATAAACACTTTTGGGGAAAAAAATAGTTTTTAAATAAAAGAGTTTTTACTTTCTCCTGAAAAGTTTGCTAAATGCAGATAATCTAAGACCGTTGGTCCAGTTGGTACTTTCATGTGCGAGTGTACTCGTGCGCAAACTTACCCCTCCCACTTCCCCTCATCGTTCTTTTTACGTGGCGCGACTTATATCTACTAATGTTATGGTAGACACATGTCATATTCAAACTATTAACAGTCTCTGGATGTGCTGGTAGAATGTCATTATTATTATTATTATTTTTTTTTTATTGACCTATATCGTCCCACTGCTGGGCAAAGGTCTCCCCCAATGTCATTAGAATATCAATGTCATTAAAATCTTCATAATAATTGTGATTCTGATGATTGTGTGTGTCTATTATTTTGTATTTGGACTAAGCTTGTTTTTTCGTGTTTGCAACTCAAAGATCAGACGACCCCTTACTTTCATGTAATAGCAAAAAGCCTACGTCAAAGGCCCATTCTTGCTGTTTCCGTAAAACTTGGAACGTCGGGAAATATAAAATAATAAGGTAAATACGTAATAAAGTCCCGTAATTTAATATTAAAATTATGTTTAAAAATAGCGAAAGTTTAAATTGTACTTTCCTTGTTTTGGCCTTTGGGTTTGTATGAATAGAAACAAATTAAATTTTTTAAAAATTTTGCTCTGTGTCGAGCATTAATTATGTTTGCATTTTTAGGGATAATCTTTTATTTCTAGAGAGATAAAAACTCATTAAATTTTTTTCAACATTGCTCCTAGAAAAACAGTAGGCGTTGCACGTACCTACAGGCTTTGTTATGTTTTTTATGAAAGTTATTCTATGTAATTTTAATAATATTACCACAACACAAGCATTTATTTGCTTATTCGTAGCTTGGGACTAGATGACGCTGTGTGAAATATCCAAAGATATTTATTTATTTATCTTTACCTACAAAGCTGACGTCCTTAACAGTTAATACGGACGGAATACGGTTATTATTATTATTTATTATTAAAAACCAATACATAAAGTATAAGTATAAGAATTTTAAACGTTGCAAACAGTCTATAGGTAGCTCAACTGATTACAACCACAGCCAGACGAAAGCGTGCCTATGACACTGGCCAGAGACAGAGACTAATTAAACATATACTCACAACTCATCCTGCGGAAGGTTCAAAGTCACGCTTCCCTTCACAGCGTCTCCAAACTGGACGTATCCGAAGAATCCTACTACTCCATACGAGGTGATGACAATGATCATAGCTGTGTTCAGTACTCCGGGACAGCCGAGGAATTTCTGTGGGTGCTTCATCTCATTCTCTACTGGCATCACGACACCGATGCCTTCCATCGCGAAAATTACGGTACTGGAACAAAATATAAAATAAATAAATAAAAAAATATCTTTGGACATTCCACACAGCGTCATCTAGTCCCAAGCTAAGCAACTTAATGCTTGTGTTATGGTAACCAGATGACTGATATAATACATAGATACCTACATTTTTTTTTGTAAATACATACATATTATAGATAGAAAACACCCAGACACGAAACAAATATCTGCAGAACATACAAACATTTGTCCCGTAGCGGGGATCGAACCCGCAACCTCGGCGTCTCAGCCGGGCGTTCGCCCAACTGCGCCACAGAGGTCGGCATATAATTATAATAGCTTTAAACTTTCTGCAAAGATGTTCGAAAGGGCTTTGGACGGATCACAGAAGCTAATTTTACTGACGTAACTTGAGAGTCCAACACATAATATATTTTAAAACTTCTTGGTCTCAAAGTCATTGATTTGCGTATTATATTCTATCGTTATCCGTTTTTATTAAATAAGTTCTGCTTTTTTCGGAGAAGATAACAAAAAATCAAGGCAACGTTTAACATATTTTTTCTATTTCAGTCTTATTTTCGTTATCTTTTTCTTTCAACGTTTAACTTTATTTTTATTCTGAAAACTCCATTTATTTCAGGAATTGAGATAACAGATATATCTCAATATCAACTAACCTTAAAAACAGGGGCCAGCAGGACACACTCGCGACCATTTCTCTCTCCTTAATTGGCGGCAAGTCTTTGAACACGTAGTACAAAGTGATGGTCAGCACAACAAATACCATCACGTTGGCTACCCCAGAAAATGGCACCAAGTACTGCAATAAAAAAATAAATAAAAAAAAAAACAAACGATTTAAGATTCTTCAAAAAGACGTGTTGGCCAAGTGGATTAGTACCTCGACTTTCGATGCGATTAGTTCATATTTATATGCGCTTCAACACGAGCTTTAAACGGTGAAGGAAAACATCGTGAGGAAACTAGTTAGCGTTCTAGCAGCGTCGATGGGCTTTCAACCTATCACGTATGGAATGTTAACTTCTGCAAAAAGAGGGCATATTGTACCAAATATGTATTTGGACACACCTCTGATTACCCCATTAGACATCTTCAAAGGATCTAACAGGATTAAATAAAGATCTGAAAGAAATGTCTACCATTCCCTGGGATACAGTCGTGATCATAATATCATTTTTTCATTATTTTCAGAACTTCATTGAGCACAGGTGATTAGATGGCTATGATGGCTGACAGGTCATGAATGGATGTTACAAAATGTAATTTAAGTACCTTAAGGTTCCTGATTTGACAGACTATTGCTAGAGGCACCAATGTCAGGACACAATACGTTGAGATTGAAATTTGTGATTCAGGATAATAATAATCTGCCACCTGAAAAAATTAAAAACACCTATGAAGACTTACAAATAAAATGTATGCTTACACTCTACAAAAGTCTATTTAAAAATAAAACGAGTTTGTTAACTCCTGACTGACTAAGCTCATCAACACACATAATTAAAGTCTAAAATTGAAATAATTAATAATGTTCGTTTCATAACTTAAACATCCAATAAGGAAAGAATAATTAAATTTCAAACTTTACTGTTGGGATGAGGTGGGTGAAGTTAGAAGTATGAAAGTGAAATTACATTTACCAAAGATGAGTAAATAATGACAAGATCATGGTTTAAGAAAATTCATATTTGATCGTGATATAAAGGAAACAGAGAGTGATAGTTTAAAACAGGTTTTTCAATCGTAGGTGCATTATACTACACGCCAAGAAGCGATTCTAAATCAACAGACGTGCAAAGTTATTTACTGACTTCATCATCATCATCATCCACAGCCCGAATTCACCCACTGCTGGGTATAGGCCTCCCTCACTTTGTGCCATCCGCCACGATCCTGTGCCTGACTACTGACTTAGCTAAAGCTAATTATACAAAAATGTTTGTTGCTTTAACAAACAATTTTTTATGGTTACATACTTAAAACCCTGCTAGAAAATGACCCTGGGCGATTGCTTCAAGCTATCACTAAACATGACTTTTACCCATCGGAGCTTGCTACATTCTTGATTATCATCGTTGATCTGAGCGGTCACAATTTGGATGGCAAGTCGCATTTACAGCTTGGCTTTTCTCGTTGACGCTGGCTTTTAAATTTGTTAGACCAGCCTGAAAACTCCATCACCAAAGTTGGCCACTTGCACATACGATTTTCTGTGATTTTATACTCCATCAATTTATAAATCGCCCTGTCATATTATCAGCATTATCGCGTTGCACTGGTAATCCTGCTACTGACAGTTTTTGACAGATTTGATGGATGAACAATTGATGGCGGGATTAGTGGTTCTAAAGTGTTAGTGAAATCTTTACCTATATTAAGTAGGTACTCTATAAGGGTGCGGTCACACGAGCTACTCTTTTTCGTTCTGTTTCGTCGGACATTCGACACAGCATTATCTAAGTATTTTTTTATGCAATTCTATAGTAAAAAGAGGATTACAACTTTTTTTGTTAATAATACATTATTTTACACGGAAAACATACAAACATTTATCCCACACCCGCAACCTCTAAGTCTCAGACGGGCTTTTACCCACTGTGCCACAGAGGTCGTCAATTATCTTACCTCTTTGAAAGAAGATCCGATGAATACAACGTATACACATAGAACGCTTAGGTATGTTAGCGTCATGGAGTAGTCAACAAATTTTCTGAAACAAACAGAAAATTATTACTTCCAAACTTCATTTTTTTGGCTTCTATCACGTGCTACTAACCGGATTAAATTTTAGCCTGTTTTATTAAATTCCAGACCTTACCTATATTTTAAGTTTAATTAAATTCCTCAGTTAGGGTTTGTTTTTGAATTACATTTTTGTGACAAAGGTATCACTAAAATCGGTTTCTACAAATATTTCAATAACATCAACTAAGTATAGGTACCGAATATCTATATCTATACTAATATATATAACCAGGAACAAATTCTTTAAATAAAGTACATTAGCAAACCAGGAACAGTCTGAAAATCAGTGTTGCTCTGCACCCAGTGCAAGGCAACTTATAGCTGAGACTGTTCCTTTTTGGTGAACATTAGCGCAGACATCCAATGATCCAAGGCAATTTAAACTTCTTTCTGTATTTACCTACATCTATTTATTGATTTACCTCTTGTAAAACCTAATATGTACCTATCACCTTACCTACTTATTACTGATGTGTCTTCTGTCTTGTGTCTTCTTTTGTTATTGTACCTAAATGTAGTCTGTGCTGTTGTTCCCAAATAAATGTATTCTTTCTTTCTTTCTTTCTTTAATATAATACTTAAAGAAATAATGTTGGTTTGATTGTATGGGGAGCAGGATCTAGAATCGGGTTATTTTTACTATCGCCATCTAGAATTAATAAAAAGCGGATGTTTTTTTATTCGCTTACTCAACAAATCCGCTCCATTTTCTAAGTGGCTTTGGTCCGTACGCGAATGCTGCTCCGCATGTGCCTGCAAAGCTAAGTGAGGGCTTCTTGGCGTCGATACATAGTTCTTGTGAGGTTTTTACCTGTAGTATAAATAAAATTATATATTTTTTACTAAGTAGGTATAAATAGATAAATAAAGACGTTTACTTTTATATAAATTATTGTTCTAAATTAGTTATTTGTTGTTCGACATCATAAAAAGTGCCTTTTTCTAAAGTCATCGCGAATGAAATCGCGGGTCGGCTAGTAGAATATAATTTAATAGAATAGAACACACATTACACGACAGAACATAACCAGAATAGGATCAGAATAATTTATTTAAATTATTTATTTATAGTTATATTGCTCATCACTCTAAGAATAAAAAAAAGCCTTATTAACGCCTTATTTAACTGTGAAAATATTTAGCTAATAAAATAAAATACAAAATTACTAGGTAGTGTAATTTAGTTTGTAAACTAATATCGTTACTATTACTCAGACCACCAAATTATCTGGAATTTATGGTAATGCCTTAACAATGAACCCTTTTATAATTATGTGTAAATTCCGTTTTATTGGGTTTACCCTTTTGTAGTTGAACAAATTTAGGACAATAATAGAATAGTTTTCAATTAAATAGGCAAAATCGAAGTAATTTCTACACTTTATAGCTCAATCTACTATGAAACTGTATAACTGTTACTGGAACATCATTAGGAGGTACTGCTAAAAGCAATGAGGAAAAGGAAGATGATTGCTCTGAGGCTAAAAGTATGCAATAGGTAAGTTGTTAAATACTTTTTGGATCGTTTGAATGAGTAGTACATCTTAGTGCAGACAAATTCAGTACAACAGATTTCCAATAATCTCTGATTCCGATTGATAAAAGAATATTAAAATAATAAAGGAAATAAATAAATAATTAAATGCATCGGCATCACATGGGCTAAATTGATAGTGGTCAGAATCCTACGCAATTATTCGAATTTTAGAAACAATTTATACAATATTTCATCTACAAAGGAAAGAACAACAATTTGAACTTTTTGAATTAATTATAAATTGTTTATGTTCCAACTTCCTCTGATGCTGAATAATAAATTATTCGGGATTACAAACAGATTTAAAAGATTATTGAATTAATCGATATAGTTTGGTTTTAGTTATTTAATAAAGAATAGCTTTATAATATGAGTATCAAATGAAAAGGCTTGCCAAAAATAACTCAAAAGAACATGACGTCATACTAATCGTTCGTTTTCGTCGTTATGATCAGTGACTGATTAAGTTTTCACTCAATAAAAGCTTTTTTTATTTATATTTATTACGTACCAGTATAGTGACAGTGTGTGTACATATAAATCCTGCAAGTATGGTGCCAATGACTCCGGCGGCCAGTCCTGCATTCTTGAAGGCTGAAGGCATTGCCAAGATGCCTGAGCCAAGACATGCTTTCAGTAGATGAAGTATTGATCCTAGGGTCCTGTGGACAACATTCTGGTTTTTAAAAAGGCTGTATACATTATTTGGACATGTATCTCAAATTGCGGACAGACGGAAGGATAGATGGATACCTAAATGGCGAAAGTGGTATAAGGGTTCAAAATTCTAAAAAATGTTGTTAGGTAATTACTAGCCAGTCATTTATAAAGAGATACCGTGTAACCTTCTTCTGTCTCTCAAAACCGAGCTGTCAAGGCTGTAAAATATTCCTTTCTTTATCCATTTCAAATAAGAATTTTTGCTTATTTTAACAAAAATCCTTTCAAGTTGGACTTTCCTTTATCATCTCGATCATAAAGAGAATTTATTCAGTTTATTCAATGTTTATTTTCATTTTAAAGTTTATAGGAATTTCCTTAGTAAATCTATTATTACTTATTGTAAAAGGTTTATAATGTCATCTTAATTATTAAACTGATGCCTCAAATCGGTTTCGTTAAAATTGCAAAAATATAATGCAAGATGGTTTCAATCCAATGATTCTGACTCTCTGTTCGTATGAGCATGTGGTCACTTTTTAAACTTTGTCACAAGAAGAACGTCTTAGCAAGCTTCGCCAAGAGCGCTAATCTATACATTATTAAAATAATATAAGGAGATAAGTTTGTTTGTTTGACGTAAGTAATCTCCGGAGCTACAGCCTTTTTAAAAAATTATTTCACCGATGTGGACTGTCGGGATGGTTATATAGGCAATATTTTATCCCAGTAGTTTCATTAGACACCCGTGAAAAGCCGGGACGTGCTGCTAGTCCATTTATGAAGTCATTACTATCCTTTAAACTTACGAATTGGGATGTGTCACTGTGCGGTTGTCAAAAGGGTTGTATGGCTTGTCATCGATTTTTGAAGCTACACTCAGTGATGATTGGAAACCAGGGTTGCTCGTCAGATCAGCGCTGAAACAGAAAGCTTTATAAACATTTTTTTTGCAAGCAGCCTAAGGTTTTTAATAAACAACAAGCAGAAGATGATTGGATATCTTCTACGATATAACAGTTACTTATGTAACAGCATAGGAGGAAAGGAAATACCGAGAATTAATTACACGTATCAGATCAAAATGAAGGTCGCTGTCATTTCATATGAAAAAAAAATGAAATGAAAAATGAAATCGCTACTTGCCTTCATCTTTATGCGAGGCAATTAGGTACGTTTATATTATATTTGGGCAGCAATTAGAATAATTAAACAATCTATGAAATACTTAGAAAAACAAATGTTTGATGAACCGCACCGAGATTTTTAGAGTTCAACGAACGAAAACGTAGATGAATATGAAAATTATGAATATTTTATTTGAATTATAAATCAGCGTAGACGAATGTTTTGTGTACTTGACACGCTCACGTCCACTAATGAGACGCCAGATAATAAATAATAATAGATCAGAACAATTAGGTTTTGAAAACCAACTTTTCGAAAACATTTATTAAAATAAAGACTTGCAATATATTATGCAGGCTTTATATATACTACGAATTTTAAATTGATCTTAATGTTAGTTTCGACCTCGGCAGGTAGTGGCTTCGTAGCTGGGTTGGAAACAGCGAGTCCGCGTTTAGGACGATCGTTTGTATCATAGCAGGTTCGAATCCTATCCGAAGTTATAACTTTTAAAAGATAAAAAAAAACTGAGAGATTTTTTGGCTTATTCCACTGACTGCAATGTTGAAAATCCCCGTCAATGAGGATAAGTGAACTTTTTACAGCTGCGTGCTTATAACAAAATACAATAATATAACTTTATAACAAAAACAAAATACAAATATGCAATGACTCTGCGTTCGAAGAAAACGAGTAGGTATAGGCTTTTAGGGTCGTAATCAAAGTCCATAGGACTTTGTTGACGAGGCTAAAAGGCCTATCAAGCGGAAATCAAGTTTCAAGCGCTGATTCATCACTGAGTTTGGAAGCTCAGCGACAAAGCCCTTTTTAAATAAAAAAAAAGACGTGTGGCACTCGGGGACTGCCGCGGTAAAGCTATTGCATGCCACCTAGAGGCGAGTTGCTGAACTAAAGTGACAGCGTTAGGTTTATTCGTTACGGAATTTTTGGATTCGGTCTCCACGCTCAAGGCCCGCGATATAAGCTATGCAATAGCTTAAAAAATCTGAGTTTCTATAGATAGCACAAAAAATCGATACTTAGGCAACGACTCAAGTATAAGTAGGTACAGAGTCTACACATCAATGCAAATTTTGATTAGGAGTCTGACATTGCATACAGAAATGCTACTTGATGTTAGTATTATTAGTGGTGTTTATCTATGACATTATTTGATGTTTGTTGATACAAATCTGACAAGTGATGTGTTGAAGTACCGTTTAGTTAGGTATTCGGGAGCCTTTAAGTGAAAATGCTTGCTTAGTAACACAGTCATCTGAAGGCTGAAAATAACACACGCACGCGATTTAACTTTTTTTTTAATCTTGTATCTATCCGATTTGACGTAGGGAATAGTTTCTTGTCATTTCGCTGTCAAAACGTTAAGACTTTATCATCATTATCTCAAAAAACTGTTGTAAGAGATAATATCGAGTGCTTATCCACTTGATTTTTATAACAAATAAATTCAATTATAATTATTTCAAAAGAATTTCTTTGTATTGCCTACAACACTATGCACTTTATTTATTAAGAAACAACTCAGCTACATTTATGATATTTGATTAAAATTTGTGTTATATATGAGTAATACTATTATTTTAAAAACATGAAAATGATAATGTGTTACGTATTAATCGTTAAGAATTTAGTTTTTGACAGATTTTTATTAACAAGTGTCAAATTAAAACAAGCACCACTTACATTAGCGTTTCAATATTCAGGCATTAGACAATTTAAGCTATTGCAAAGCTTCTATCGCGGGCCTTGAGCGTGGAGGCCGAATAGGCATGATGACAAATTTTGAAATTCCTTTTCATGATGTAGGTATACGTCTATTTTATACGAAAAATTATTAATTTTAAGAAAATACGAAGTTTTTTTAGCAAATAATTGCATTTTTCTCTGTCCATTTTGAATCCGGCGCGAAAACGCTTGAAAGTGTCATGGCATCGCTTGTGACGTCACTTCTATGTAAATAAGACGCAAGTACGCTGCGTTCGTTAAATAATTAACTTATTTTGTGTTATTAAATATGATCTCCAGTGTGAGAACACATCCTTAAAAACTCCTGATAAGTTATTTATGTACGTTCCACACAATAAAACAACACGAAACAAGTAGCTTAAACTTCCTTGCTTCATGACTCGTGTTATTTTATATTTGATTTTAATAACATTTTGATTTTAACAACTCAAATAATTAATACACAGATAAAATAAATAAATATCCTTGGATATTTCACAGATAGTCGTAAGTAGTCAAAGTTAACAATACTAAATGTAAAGTTCGTGCGTGTTGTTTTAGCTTCGACTTAGAAGTAGGGATGCCAACGATGTTTGTAAAACATCGATGAATCATAAAAATCGATGTTTTAATGAGCGATATATTATCGTTTGCTGCATTCACAAACATCGACATCGTTCTTCAGTCTGCTCCGATTTTCGGGATCACAGTGACGTTCGCTCGCATTGCTTTGTTGTGTTGACTGACTGACACATAAAGCATGGATAAATTTGATTCAATATTAGTAATGGCGTAATATGATCCTGAAAACATCGATTTATCGTTCATAAACAAAACACCGATGTTTAAAAGTATTAAAAACATCGATGTTTCATAATCGATATTTTTATGAGCTATGTTGCATCCCTACTTAGAACTCAGAAGTGACGTCATGCGCTCTGATTGGTGTTCAAGACATCATGGTGGATTGCCTTATTTTGTAGTTTTATTTTATAAAAATAAATATTAATCACACACATAATAAAGTAAAAAATGCACGTTTTATATTCCAAGATTCAAGTTTAATTCACTACATAAAGTATTTTAGCGTTCTTTAATTACTGTCATCATGCCTATTCAGAAATTCCGTAACGAAAACACCTAACGCTGTCACCTTAGTTCAGCAACTCACCTCTAGGTGGCATGCAATAGCTTTACCGCAGCAGTCCCCGAGTGCCACACGTCTTTTTTTAATACATACGGGACCCTTGAGTATTAGCATAGACTGCCCCTTATCTCGATTACCACTGTTTCGGATGAATGAGGCTGATCGTAGGCGACTCAAGGTCACAGAGATGAAAAGTTGAAGGTCGGTTGACACAATAGTGATGACTAATCTAGCGGTTTTTATAACTTGTTATATTACTTCGTTTATAGTTAAAGAGACCAAATATGTCTTCCCAATGCAATCTCTTAGAGATTGCATGGGGAAGACATATTTGGAGGAAATTGCATAATTGGATCGAAAAAAGCTAATAGAAGATGTGATTTACGAGTAAAACGTGTTTGGAAATAAATAGAGAGAACTGTAAAGACTTGTATTTATACGCCCGAATACATAAGGGCTAATCAAAGTAAGTGATGCTTATCTATGTCATAATATTTGATTTTTTTTAATTTACCTACATAAACAACACCTTAATTTCACTTTAAGGGAAGTGGGTCAAGTTAAACTTGTGAAATTTGATTACCTACTCTCATGCAAAAAATCTCATGATAAAAATAACTTACGTTGATTTAAAATTGTCTATCTCCATGTGTTCCTGCTTTTCCTTTGCCATTTTGATTGGTTATCTGAAAAAAAGAAAATCGTGTTATTTGGGATAGGTACATACAAGGTAAGTAAAGGTGATCCCTGAGGAAATTTATAAGAGGTCCCACACATCATTAGTCTAGAGACCGACTCTGGAGATCAACGTTCTGAAGATCAACAAAAGCGAAGTTGTGAGTCAATTTTCGACTTTATGTTGGTTCGTGCGGCCTAAAACTCCGTTACAAGAGTTGGCCACTTGCATGGGCATTTTTCTACTTTATGTTGGTTCGTTCGTTCATAAGAAAGCAATAGTAAGTCGTGGCTTTAAAATGACTTGAAAAGCCGACTTTGAAAACCCCTTTGGAATGAAAGTAGAAGTACTAATCCACTCACCAACGCGTCTATATCTAATATATTTTAAAACTTATATTATAAAGAGGTAAAATTTGTTTGTTTGTTTGTTTGACGGAGGTAATCTCCGAAACTACTGGACCGATTTCAAAAAGTCTTTCACGGGTAGAATGGGCTGTCCGGGAGGTTATAGGCTATATTTTATCCCGGTAGCTCCATTAGTACACCCGTGCGAAGCCGGGACGTGCTACTAGTCTAATATATTTTAAAATAAACGGTGGCACTAAACCCGTAAAATTAAGTTAATTAAATATTTGAACTACAGAATTATGGCATAATATGGTTACTAATATATGTTAATTTATTTATTTACTAATACACTTTGATCTGTCTTTTACTGGGAATTCAAAGTTGTTAAAAATCATCTCACAGACTCAATATAATTAAACTTTTAAGCTACAGTGTTTACTTACTCTAGCTAAATATTTAACAATTTGTTCTAAAGCAAGTTTAAAATGTAAACAAAACCAATACTTACCTATTATTCGAATAAGATCTTGAAAAATTTGTTTGAAGTCTAGTTTTTTTTATAAATACATACTGCATACAGTTAAAGATAAAACATGACTTTTTGCATCAATAACAATGGCGACTTCGACAGGTGGTCGCAAGCCTATCAACGCTGCTAGAGAGCTACCTAGTTTCTTCACGATGTTTTCCTTCACCGTTTAAAGCTCGTGTTAATAATCTAGTAATAATGCAATTGCAGATGATGGATGAGATGACCTCTAATCATGACAACAGTGTATTTCAGCAATTGACAATACAAACACGCGAACAATGGCAAAGCAAATTAATGCAATGCAAAATCAATTATTACATCATTACAAAAAGAAAAACTATGGTAAAGTATTGTTAAAAAAATATTTGTCAATGATACATAAACAAAACAATTCACAAAAAAATTAAAATGTAAGTTGCGTACAATTTGTTCGTCAAGGTGACTATAAAAATTGGTGAAATCAGATTTCTTGCTTTTGAATTTTTGGAAGTTACACAGTACACAATACTTTATTATACTTATTGTCAAGCCTTTTTAAAAATGCAAAAATATTTTTACGATAATCGTAAAAAAAATGATTTTGCATTATTTTGGCACTTTTGCATTTATTTTGGTGGATATAATATTATATAATATAATTTTCCGAGTGCACTCCACAAGTATTGGCAAATGTAAATATTTTGGAAAAAAAATCTGTTTTCTCGAAATTCAATACATAACATTGTCACTTATTGTGTGCCCAAGAAGGGAAAGCTACAACAAGGCTAGCAGAGGAGGCGTTGGCGGAACCAACTTGACGGGTTTAAGAAAAAGTTGTGTGTGAGAGATCGTCAGAGAACATTTTTAATGTTATAAACAGCATATTTTCTTAAATTGGTAGGAAAATATGCTACCACTACGCTGAGGGTAGTTGAGAAGTGTGGGGTTGTCAACTTGACAACCCTCTTAAAATCTAGAAGGTTGCACGCAAGGGGTAAGTACTGAGATTTCGATGCGGAAAGCACCTTTAATCACTTTCAATAAATGTCTGAGATTCACCTAAAGCATTGTGATTAGGTTGACATAACAAAAACACTGTAACATAACTACTTAACAGAAGATAGGTGGGATTAGACGAAGTATTGTCCGAAGTGGTGATCACTAAACGGTAGTCCTTATTGACAACTTTGACACAATTTGATTAGTTTATCCGTAGATATTGATTGCTGTTATCCGAACCACTTGTGCGAAGGTTGTTTGCTAAGTCATCGAAATTCCTAGATCAATTTCTACCTCCATATTTGTTTAATGACTACTCGTTATTCTTCCGTAACATTTTTATCTTACACCACTGTTTTGGTATAACCAAAATAAAACAGTTGCAGGTGTGCTTTTTATTGGTAACTAGCGATACGCCCCGGCTTCACACGGGTCCAATAATAATTATACATAAAGGGGGCAGGTTTTGTTTACCGTCGGTAATGTATTTGACACAATTTGAATGAAAGTAAAGTCAAATATCTACCAGCAGTAAGCAAAAATCAGACATAGTCAGGTTGAGACTGGCGGTTAGTATATCAACGATTCCGTCTTCCTTGGTTGTTTGACGACCTCTGTGGCGCAGCGGGCGAAGGCTCGGCTGAGATGCGGAGGTCGCGGGTTCGATCCCCGCTACGGGACAAATATTTGTATGTTCTGCAGATATTTGTTCTGTGTCTGGGTGTTTTCTATCTATAATATGTATGTATTTACAAAAAAAAATTGTATTTAAGTATTATATCAGTCATCTGGTTACCATAACACAAGCATTAAGTTGCTTAGCTTGGGACTAGATGACGCTGTGTGGAATGTCCAAAGATATTTAATTTAATATTTAGTTGTTTGACTAACTAAGGTAACAAAGCACTAACTGCGTATGATCCCAAACAAATAATTATGTACTTTATTTTATACATTCATACTAAATCTGCATGTAGTAATAAAACTTTATTTACAGAAACTAAACTATTTACATTATTGTACATAATACAAATAGAACCAGTTGAGCCACCTAAGGACCGTTGCAAACGGTCTATAGGTAGCTCAACTGATCCAAACCAATCTGCATTGACATTATTGCATCCATGGAAATTATGGTCTTTTGAAACAAGTTTTTCATACCTGTTTTGACTTTGACCCCATTTCGAATATGGATATTCATATTATAACGTGTTTATGTATTAGTTGAGGAGTGTCTAGGACAACAGTTACAGTCTTGCCATTTTTTTAGTGCATTTTTAAATAACGATATGACACAAGAATGGAATTTTAAATGATAGTAAGAAAAAGACGGGTGGCACTCGGGGACTGCCGCGGTAAAGCTATTGCATGTCATCTAGAGGCGAGTTGCTGAACTAAAGTGACAAGAATTTCTGGATTCGGTCTCCACGCTCAAGGACCGCGATAGAAGCTATGCAATAGCTTAAAAATGTATTAATGAATACTTAACAAAAAAACTTGGACTCAGCAGGTATTCCCTAAAAATTACTACTACATCCTTCTTTTAAAAGTACTTTTTATTGTGCACATATTTCACACTGCATTATCATGAATCAAATCAAAAATCAGAGTTCATAATTATTTTGAATAAAAAAAGTCGATTGCCGATAACGCAGTTGTAGAGCGGTTTCCATGGTAAAGCCAAAGTTTACTCTGGCTTTTAAAGTCGTATAACCATGATGGAGTTTATAGATCGCTTAAAAAACTCTGTCACCAGAGTGGGTCATTTGCTCAAAGGAAAGAACGACCGGGTCACCTCAGATCTTTTGATCTATTAAGCAATTCTTAGAAGTCTGTCTTAAAAGTTTTTTAATTTAATTTGTATCAGTGCAGTAGAAAATTACGCCAAGCAAAATAATTTGGTTGAATATTTCATTGATAATTTCTATTAATTTAAAAACATATTTTTTAAAACAATTAGGTACCACTTAAGTAAAATATTTACCTTATTTAGTGTTTTTTAAATACACACACACCTGGTCAATTAATACATTATTAAAATAAATATTGCAACTAGGTTGTGATTCTGTGACACTCAGAATGTAACTGATCCGTGATCAGCAATCCTTTTCACGGTTTTGCGACAACAATACAGTCACGCCAAAGCGAACTTTACACTCATGAAAATAAGAAGCAACAGACAGATAAAAGTGATGATCAAGGTTGTTCACTATTCAATAATTCTTCGGCTTACTGAGACTTGAGATTTATATCTATGCTATCTTTGTTTTAAGTGTTTTGTTTCGTTTTTCATAGAATACTAGCGACCCGCCCCCGCTTTGCACGGGTGCAATAATTAATTCTATTCAAAAAAGATCCGCCATTTATTGAATTAATTTATTACAAAAAATGTGATAAATGAAGAGCCACTCGACAGATTTTAAGCAAACTTTACATAAACCATCTGCTAATTAGTCCAAAAAGCCTAAAAATTTGGTTTGTATAGGTAGAGCCCTTTCTTGAGTTATAAAATAACAACGAAAAGTGGCATTGATTTTTATTTACGATTATAGTGGGAGGTATACTTATGAATAAAATTGGATCATGGTTAGATAGATATTTTATCTAAAATCAACGACAAATTTCCAAATCTATACACTTTCAAAATTCGAAACTAACTGTCATCTTTGAAATGTATTTTTACGAGCCTTTGACTAGCTTTTTGTTTTTGCTAGAGCTTACCATACTATCAATGTTGGTACCTACTGTCCGCTCTCTTTGCTTATAAAGAGTGTGGTAGGTATGAATGACTACTGTACTGCGGCTTTATTATTAAGAGCGTGTAGTCGTCATTAGCTTATTTGAGCTGTATTTCGAGAGCCATATCTCAATAATGTGATCAGATTATTAAAAGAATTTTACGGTTTTAGAAAGTTTAATCTTTATTATAGTGCACTACAGAGAGAAAACATAATTTTTGATTATAGTTTTTGAAGGAGAAGTCAATCCCGTCATAGCGTTTTACGAAAATGAGCGTCAGAGCTGTCTTTCAAAAGGGATATCACCATTGTAATGTGAGAAAATGTTTTATTTTAAGCGATTGTTGACCTGAAAATATAGTCTCATAATGCACTACAGAGCAAAACAATGAAAAAATTGCCTCCAAAGGTAATGAAAACTATATTTAAAAAGTACAAAATCGTTTCACTTTAACACATATTTTTTACTAGTATTTGAATAAAAACATAATATTTTTATTTATATTGTGAAAATATAGGTATTTCTTAACGTACAGTTTTTTTTTAATCAATTTTGAGCACCCAGTAATTTACAGGATTATTTTATAATCACTATATATCCGACCGCGCAATCGTCTTCCAATTAGTCGATCCCGGGTCCTCCCAGCGAGAGGACGTATCACTTTTTTCCGCCGCCTCCATAGAATTGTGCGTCAAAAATGACAGCTCTGCGTCACGCGATCTATTTCTTTGTATTTGATTAAGCAGCCTTAACAAGGCAATAAAATGTGTCATTTTGTTAATTGAAATTGACACATTTTTAAAGGCTATACCTACTTAAGTACTCGTAACTATAAAGAACAACAACAAAAGCAGTAACGTAGATATATTTTTTCTTTCATCCATCACCATAAAGGAATGAAAAATAAATGAGAAAAATTGAATAGAACTCGAACGATTATTTACATATTCTTTGATTCAGTAAAATAGTGCCACGTGTATTTTGAAGGTCGTAAGGTTTAAATTTCAGTTGAAAATATTAAACAAAATATATCGCTCAATACTTGCACTCGTGTAAAAGGAAAACAGAGAAAACCCGTGGAAAATTTTGTTGTTGATAATTTTTGCAATGAATTGGAACTTGTCTTTGAGGATCATCATAACTTCCATGGTATTAACCTTGTTTAAACCGTGGATGTCAAATAATGCTTCAATGTCATTGAATGTAACTGTCAAGAAAATGCCATCACGTAAATGGTACTTGATGGATGTTCGGGCTGTAGGTAAATGCATGAACATGATTGTGAGTAAGTACCTACTCAAATTTAAAATAGGGCGAAGGATCGGAAAAGGTAGGTACCGGCTGTGGTAAAATAGAACAAAAGAGTAAATCTATGCTTCTCGCTTTGCTCCCACATTATTGGTAGGCGACTAACGCTCGTTCTTAAATTCAACTTACGAATGGCCGTAGGTCTTTCGCCACAGCAACGTTGTTATCTTTCAAAAAATGTCATACATTTATTGTGTTGTGCAAACAAATTTGCTCAGAAGATTAGATCTACGGTCATTCGTAGACTTGTGGGCGAGAAAAACCACAGAATAGATCCCCCAATGCAAAAAGAAGATTTGGTAGGCCAAGAACGAGATGGCGTGACGAGTTAGATGCCATTGGGCACAATGTTTACTGTAATATTGTTAGTTTAAAAAAAAAAATATAAATATCCCTGGACATTTCACACAGCCTCATCTAGTCCCAAGCTAAGCAACTTCATGCTTGTGTTTTGGTTACCAGATTTGGTAATTTTGATTGTTTGGTATTTCATCAGAAAAATTTGAAAATCTTAATAAAAGTTACGACTTCGGCATTCGAACCTGCGGTGAAACAAGCGGTCGTCCTAAACGTGGATTTGCCTTAGACCATCTCAGCCACGAAGTCCTTGTCGCATTGTTGCCTGGTAGCAGCGTTAAATTGCAAAGAGTGGAGGTATGAAAGAGAGGCCATTGCCAGTGCGACAGTGATGGCTCAAAAATCAATATTTTAATGAATTTGTAAGTGTAATATAGGAAAGCGAAAACCAATCAAATTCCTGTTGATGATTTCCATAGTTAAGTATTCACCGTGACAATGCTATATGAAAATGACAGCGAGAACAGAGGTTCTCGCTGTCATTTTATCACTTCATAGCAGCGATAAAGCAATGAAGTTGCTATGAAGTGATAAATAAAAACATTTTGACTCCTGTAGATATCAATTTCAACATCATCAATCGTTTGGATCAAACATCAATCATTATCTTAGTTTTGCTCGATTTAAATTCTATGATTTTGTAAGTACTTACCTGTATCTATTGAGTGCTTGCGTAACTGCTAGGTAAGTATATAAATTACAGGTAACATCACAGGGAGTAGCCACGTGATGTTACCCGCGGTTAATAGTAGCCGAATAAAAATTAGTCTATGTCTACTATACCAAGCAGTACAAGTAAACTGAAGTACCAAATTTCATAGGATAGGAAGTAGGAAAGGAAGGAAGGAAGGATAGTAGGATGTGACTAGGTATTAATGTTGCCGCAGTAAAGCCTGTATGTATACAAATACACTAGTATTTGTTGTAGTCAAAAATACCTATTAGTTTTGATTCAAAGCTTAAAAAAAATATAGAGTCCCGCTTGTGACGTATAATAACGGTAACAACTTGTACTGAAGTAATTCTTCACTAGTAGTTTTTTATTTTTGACAGAGAATTGGTACAGCCTACTACTTTATATTTTTTAAACAAACATTTTATCACCGTTTAATTTTTAGCTAAACTTGACATTATCTTTATCAGCTCAAATACTATCATTTATTATTTTGTGTGTTGACAGCTTTCTTATAAGATAATTCTGGATATCAACAGTACAACAGTCATTTTAGATCATTGTTTTCTTATCAATATTGAAACTGATGTCATTTTTACGACAATTTTAGGAAAATTTACGAATTCCATGGAGAAGGATCCTTTGTTTTCATCTACTTATTGTTAACTAGCGACCCGCCCCAGCTTCGCACGGGTCCTATAATTATACATAAATATAAACATTCCTCTTGAATCAAAAGAAAACCGCATCAAAATCCGTTGCGGAGTTTTAAAGATTAATAAAGCATCTATATCCCTACATACATAGGGATATAGGGACAGAGAACGCGACTTTGTTATACTATGTAGTGACTATCCCTGCTACCAGATCAACTATTTCATGTACCTAATATTCTTAAACTTATTAGTTCATGCAAGTTACCGGGGGGCGGCGCTGTACTGGATTCTCATACAGTACCATATAAAATACTTGACTCGGTATCGATACTCAGACTAGGTAACTTGACAGTACAGAATAATAAAACAACAAATCCCAAAATATTATTTAATATTATATACAATTTCTAAAATACATGTACTAAAGCTTTGCTCTATGAAGCGGCGACTTTAATACAATTTAAATTTATTAAGGGCTAAAGCTGACTTTACTTTACTCGTAATTAATTAGAAGATTGCAGGATTATTGTAAAATTGTTTAATTAAATTTTATAGGTATGAAATAAGTGATAACATTGGCAATGATCCTTGGATTGCGAATTTAAAAAATAGTAGAACCTAAGTAGGTACCTATATATTCAAGTAAGTAGTAGACATTCATTAAACTTTTTATAATTATATATTATTCAGTAAGTCAGAAGTAATGCTAATTTCACATATTATTTAAAATATTCATAAAAGATTCTGTTTGTATCACGGATCACAAATGTTATGGTTCTACATAGTTGACGAATGTCTAGGAAAATAAATCGGCAATTACGAAAAGCTAAACTTTCCATCCAATTTCTTTACAATCTGAAATTCAATGCGAAATGTTAATAAAAGATGGTAGGTAAGGTACAAAAGTCGCCTTTTCTTATAAAACCTAACCTAAAAGTAATAAATTAATTTGTATACAATGTTAAGGTCTAATTTTGTTTCAATTTTCTCTGGGCTATGGTTTCTTCGTCATCTAGGCACTGTCCATACCTGACCTCCATGCATTTGCTGCCCTGTAACGAAAAATAAAATAACTTTATTGGTAGGATTTGCACGGGCGTTTTAATGAAACAATCTCGACAAAATATAACCTATAACCATCCCGACATAATTATTCAACACATCGATCGGTGAAAAAGTTTTTGAAATTGGAACCATGATTGTTTAAAAAGTTTTCACGTATCGTCATCATTTTAGTTCTAAAAAGGTCTCTATCTTCCCAAAAATCGTAAAATTCAATGCCATTACCATTACATCTGACATAACCTTATGAAAGTAGCATAACGGAACTTACTACATTGTCACTTTCACTGGTTGTGCAACAGTGATGTAACAAAAGTACTTTTAATATGTAATTATTGTAGTATTACGTTATACTCGTAACGCTCAATCGTGTGTAACGGAAGAATTTTATCTGGGACAAGTATGTAGGCTGTATAGCTTGTATGAGATGATCGGACTCAATACTATGTTAGACAAAATTTGTCTATTTAATAGAAAGTTAGTTTCCCTTGTATATGGGTCGAATCAGTGCTGATAACCGATATTTAACCTTAATGACTTTCATTAAGGTTAATTATCGGTTTTTGATTAGGTTAATTTTCGGTTTTCAGCACCGATTCGCGGTTTCGAACCCGGTTGTTAGGTCTCTGTGGCTGAGCGATGAAGCAGTCGTTTTTATCAACGCAGGTTTAAATCCCGCTGGCGCACTAACTTTTATTAAGATTTTTCTGATGAAACACCTACCTAAGTGTTGTGTAACACTATACAAACAAATATAAAAACTATGTTTAGACAAGACCCGCGGCTTGTTTAACATTGTTCAAACATAAAAACGTCTAGTGGCTAGACATTTGGGAATAATAGGATAAACTTTAGCTTTTCTGTTTTAGCCGAGAGTTTTTGCTTGAAAGAGTTACAAAAAATGTATTTAAGTATACATCCATACAACCTGAAAAAAGCTGAATAAAAAAAGGCTGTGTTGGCCAAGTGGATGAATACCTCGACTTTCATTCCGAAGGTCGTGCGTGGGATCGAATCCAGCCGTGCATCAATGAACTTTTCGTATCGAAAATGTATATGCGCTTTAACACGAGCTTTAAACGGTGAAGGAAAACATCGTGAGGAAACCAGTTAGCTTTCTAGCAACGTCGATGGGCTTGCAACCTGTCTCGTATGGAAAGTTAACTTCTGCAAAAAGTGGGTTTGTACAAAATATGACACGTATTTGGACATACCTCTGACCACCCCATTAGACATCTTCAAAGGATATAAATTATCAAATAAAGATCTGAAATAAAATGTCTACCGCTCCTGGGATACAGTCGTGATAATATTTCACATCCATACAAACTTGCTTAGATAATTTAGAATTGCAAGAGTGGCAATTAAATTTCACTAGTATGTACTTAATTATTCCTCTCTGGCTATCTGTTAATGAAATTCAACTTAATGATCATATTTCACAAAAGAATAATAAGTCAAAGATAAAAATCACATTTAATACTAAGACCAACTGACATTAGTAAAAGACAACGTTCATTATGAGATTATGAATGGACAAAGATTATTTTAGAATTATTGAACTCATCCATCCAATGGGCTTTAGAGCGTTTGTCCACCGCCGCCGTCACCGTCACGTCACCGAGAACGAGATTATTTCGGGCAGAGTTTAGTATGGCGGCCGGGATGACGGCGCTCGGGTGACGGATGTGCGGTGGACACGCGGCTAAGTAATGTAATGTAAATGTATGTACCGCTACTTCGGCGCCGTCATCTCGTTCTCGGTGACGTGACGGTGACGGCGGCGGTGGACAAACGCTCTTAGACGAAGAAACATTAGTAACTAAAGGGTATTTCTGCCCTTTTGGAGTAGGTGCTTATCCCGTCTGTAAAAGGGATAATTCCTATAATTTATACAATAATGTATTATTGATTAAGGCTTTTGTAGATGTTCCATCTGTTTTCAGATTACAATTCAATGCATAAAGATATTTGTTTGCTTTGTTTTGTCATTAAGATTTGTTTTCATTTAAGCAAAAAGATAAAAAATATGAAGGAAAATATATTAATAATTATCGTTTTTAGTTATCGGATTTTCTTAACTTAGCTGTACATTTTAGTTCACATTAGTCACACATTAATTTCATCAGCTGATGAAATTGAATTTTTAAGTAATGCGTACTTTGACCCGAACTAAGTAATTAATTCGCACATGGTTCAGCGATCAAAAGATCAATCCAAGGACTTGGAAAACTGTAGAGCTGTTCTGTAAACTAATTTCGAACGTCAAAGCTTTGGGAATACGTAATAAAGTCGATAAAGTCCGTGACGTGTGCAAACGATATGAAAATTTAAATACTAACCCCATTATGCATATTCGACCTAAAACCTGTATTAAAACTGTATTAGCTAAAACGCATATTAAATCTGTTGCTATCTCTTTTCGTTGACATATGGGTGACAAGAAAAAAACGTTCTTAAAACCTGTATTAAATTGTCAAGTTTTTATGAATAAGACCCTTAATGTTAATTCCGTAGTCATCATGATACATCTGAAAACTATAATAAATTCAAGTTATTTTAACAGGCTTGTATTTAGAGTTTCTGTAGAAAACTATAAAATAAACGATTTTTCAAATGACTCAAGCTTAAATGTAGACTCTAAATATAAGTTCAACTCGATTTGTTACTATCAATTTCAAATTTCGCTTCCACGATTCCCTTCAAAGTAGAAAGCCGCAAAATAATCTGCTCAGTACTTATGTGCGTCCCGGTCTCTGTAGCCCTACCATCAGTTTTCGAGTTGTATAGTTAACTATCCTCCCTAACGAGTCAAGTATTTCAAATGTATGATAATTATTATTAAGTTCGTGCAAGATACCGAGGGCGGCGCTGCGTTGGATTCTCGTATATTTTGCGATAGATACTTGACTCTGTAACGAGGTAGGAGCAATACTTACTACAGTAAACTGGTAGCCTACTACCAGTTTACTGTAGTATTGATACTATCCTCGATCGCTTTGTACAAAGCTCCGGCGAGTATATCACGTCAATTCCGCTCACCGGGCATTGTGTATCACCGTATAGCGTATTATGAAGTTTAATTAAGTTTAGTTTCTGTAAATAAAGCATTTAATTAAACTAGTCAATGTCACTCGCCAATGAATACCGTGTCTAGATTGATTCATAGTCATCTATTGATTTGATGGCACAGATATGGCTGCGTTACGCCCGTGGAAGCGGAGGAGGTTTCGGGTTCAGTTTATGTTGGTTGATAGTGAATTCATAACAATTTACCAAATAAAGATGAACCCGAAGGCCTCGGGGCCGATTTAAAAAATTCTTTCACCGATGTGTAGAATGGACTGTTGGGAAGGTTATAGGCATATTTTATCCCGGTAATTTCATTAGTACACCCGTGCGAAGCCGGGACGTGCTGCTAATTTAGGATAAAATTCTTACCTTAGCAATATACGCTTTCATGTAAAAGTTTCCGAATAGTACGATAAAGGAAATCATGTAGATTATGAGTACATAATGCATCCATAGAGGGAATTCACAGCCTGTTCTGATGCCGTTGATTCCGAGGACCAGGGCGCAGGTGAACTGGATCTGTAAAGTAACATACGTTTCTATAAATCTACACGAATGGATGTACTTGTAAAAATGCACGAGGGTTATTGAATGCAAAAACTATGATGAAAATTAGCTGAATCTTTTTAAGACTAAAAACCGTCCAACTTTCCCGGTTTTTAAATGTTGCTAGTTACTTTTTTTTATTATAAAACAACCTTACGGGATTTAGACTTTCCTATCTCCGATCAAGAAATTTTAAATATACCTTATTTATCCTTTTTTTTTAAATAAAATGACGGGACTTTCATGTTGACCTTAAGACCTTAACCTTTCACCTTGAATCTTAAGTGTAAAGAAATAGCTACAAATTAAGCCCAACCACAACACAAATAACGGAAATCGAACCCACACCTTCTGTAGATACCTATTTCACAAAGCCATGTTATTTCGCTAGTTAACGAAAATGAATTTACTTCGACGAACACAATACTACTCATCCTCACAATGTCTGCTATCGACAGACCATGTTTGATTACGTATTCGTATGATTAGTTTTGGATTTCATGATTGTATGTATTAGATTATTGCAGTCTTGCGCGTTTTTGTGTCATGTATCACTGTGTTAGAAAACAGCGCGTTAAGGAAGAATGAGTTGGTTTATCTCGATTCATAACATAACGCTTCAAAACGCTCGACATCGCGTTATCTCTACTAATATTATAAAGTTATAATGTTGGTTTGTTTGTTTCTTTAACGAAAGTAATTTTAGAAACTTCTCAGCCGATTTTAAAGCCGATTTTCTTTCACCGATGTGTAGAATGAATTGTTGGCACGGTTTTATAACTGGGGCAAGTAAAGTCATGGTAAAGTTCAAACTTACAAATAGTTATGAAACCTCCATCCTAGCCAAGTTTCATTTACAAACTACAACTACTATCGCCTTTGAATAAACGAAACAAAATTTATGAATTGGCATTCGACTCGAGCGAATAGATACTTATGTCAAACTGAGAAATATGATGGTAGAAATAGAATAGGTACGAAGCGTTTACCACTTGGCTACAGGCTCAAGTAAAACAATGAAAGTTAACCGAAGCACAGTTACACGTAAAATAATATTTTATTGACACAAAACACGCCAATCACACGCATTTGCGTCAAGTTCGCGTGCTGTGGCTCAACAAGCAAATTTATACCATACAATTTGTCGTTTAGGGTTGAAATGAGGGTAGCTCAAACAATGGTATTCCGTTTCAAAAGGATTTGTTTACCTTTCTTGTCCTAGATGCTAAGAGCTGCAATTAATACTTGTTTACAATACAATCGCTGCATAGTACCTACCTATAGATTTATAATTAGTAGATTGAAATCCAAAGACTGGACCAGAATATAGAAAGGCTTTAGGTCTACAAATACCTAATGTTCACATAAAATCCAATTTAAAAAACACAACTAAACCATTATTGACATGAAAAATAATCGAGTTGGAATACTTTTTTTACGAAGGCACCAAATCTTTGTTATTGTTCTAAGGTGTAAATGTTTTTGACAATTATTTCCGACTTTATGATATTTTTAAGCTTCTTCCAGATTTCAACACCTACTAGGATCCTCAATGCCTAAAAAACTTTACTGTGATATGGAGACAGGTACCTCATCACAGTTGTTTCTGACACAGTCAATTGTTTCTTTTAAACTTTACTTTCAAAGCCTTACCAATTTTATCGACTTACCAATTGCAAAATAGTGAGGTATTTCTTCCACCAAAGGTATTTGCTGACCGAGGGACCGAAGACAGACAGTCCGTAGTATGTGTACATCAGTACATGGATGCCACTGTTTACCATGGCTGGCAGGAACGCTGAAACAACAATAAAATGATGATCTCTTGGTGCAGGGGATGGCAGCTTGAGTCACAGAATAGTAATGGAACTTGAGTCACAGGTTGTGGGTCCACACAGCCATGATACAAATTGTTGGTTTAGTCTTCATATTAACACAATGAGATCGGATCATCATCTGGGTATGAGGATGATTAATTGGCCAGTCTGCGCGGTCGCGTTTCACACGATCAAATATTTTAATAAATAAATAAATTTTAGAACATTGTCGGTATTTAGGCACAGTCTTATTTTAATTTTTACTTGAGTAATTTCCCGTGACGTCATACGGTTATCTAGTTGCAGCCCACGATAGTTTAAATAAATAATTCCGATGTCTTTCAATCCTTCTAATCTATCGAGAAAATTATAACATAATTTATGATACCAATAATTATATTTATTATTTGTCATATCGGACAAACATTAATAAATCAACTACGGACATTAAAATTCCTTGCATCAAACGCCCTTATTATGTAAATTTGATTTTCCGTGCGAGTAATTCCACAATTGTCGTTATATTTCGGTGGATCAGTGTATTTCAATGCCTCCTTTTAATTTTATATCTAAAAAGCAATCTTTAAAATGTAGCTTATTTACTGCACCGTGGTTAAAGTCAGGCTTAGAGTATGGCTTAGAATGCTCAAATATTGGCTGCGTAATCAATATTGTACAACTCAAACATTGCATCGAGCGGAACAAAAAATTGAAGTGAGCTTCAAAACTCACAGTTTTCAGTTTTTTGTAAAAGCTTGCGTGAGTCCGTGCCTCAAAATGTGACGCAACAAAAATAAAAAGCAGGAGCTTTCAAATTTATTTTTACTGTTTTTGTGTTTCACCGTTTTTGTGTTTCGCGACATTCGATCAAATCCCAAGGGTTTCTAAATGTAAGTAATCGCAAAAAAATCGCCACATGTCGCCAGTATGGTAACTATACATTTAATAATATTGAAGATCTAATCGTTCGTTCGTTCGTTCGTTTATAAGCAAGTGGCCAACTCTGGTGACGAAGTTTCTAGGCCGCCTAAAAGCCTCCGTCATGGCTTTTACGTGCCCTCCGAAGCACAGAAGCGCTCAGATGATAATGCCACTTGCGGTCACCCATCCAATTTGTGACCGCTCAGAAGGTTGCTTAACTTCCATGGTCTATCAAGAACGAGTTACCTAATTCAATAAACCATACGAATTCTGACTATTATCCATTTAATCATCTCTTATGTAGACTTTTGTTAGGATAAAGTAAACTTCTAACAATAACGATATAAGAATTGGATGTATAAACATGGCTCAGACTTCTTCGCTTATTCTAAAAATAAATTATTCCTTCGAAATAGACAGACGAAATTTCTCGAATAACCCAATCAGTCTTTTATGTTCATTGAGTCATTCAACGGCAACCTGAACGGTAAATCATTCAGATATTCAGCTCACTGATTTATATTAGAGGTTATTTAACTTGAGAACATTAATTTCGTATTTCCAAGTTAATGTACTTCAAGGAATTAGTTTATAAGCAGTAACGTAAACAGTCTCTTTGGTTTATTACTCCGTGACGTCTGTTTACCAGACATAATTAATTGTAATTCATAAGAATCAGTATACCTAGAATACTTTTAAACTAAATGAACATTTTGTAGATAAAAGTTACCAGTTAAGGCTAATTCACTAATCCCCATACAAAATTGCCGTCAACGGGGATACCATTTGGTCAATTACCACAATAAAAATATATAAGTACTGAAACGTTTCTCACAGCATCATCTAGTCCCAAGCTAAGCGTCGTGATTGTGTAATGGTAACCAGATAACTGTATTCATTTTTATATAGTGCAACACCCGTCGTATAACTTTCTGCAGAGCATGTCCCTTGACGGGCATCGAACCCGTCTCTTGCGTCTCAGTCGTGCCTTTATCCACTGAGCCAGAGAGGTCGTTAATTTTCAGTTGCCGTAGTTCTCTTTTCTGTTAATAGTTAAGTCGCATTTAAACGTTATTTTTACCGTTTGAATTTAAGCAATATTTTACTTTCATGTAGGTACTTAGGTATGTTAAACAGTGCTTAAACAATGCAGTCATGATGACAGTCAATTTATGTGTGTATACAATAGGCAAGAAAATGGCATCATGTAAATGGTCATGGAATGAAAAGGTTAACCCCTTAAGATCTGTTGTTACTTGCTCGGTTGGTATTAGTTTGATGATTTTGATACATACAAGTCTAATACCGGTAGTAAAAGGTAACATGTGCTTGCAACGCGTCAAACGAATTGATAACCTTTTCATTCAGCAAGCGTACCTTTATTCTTTATTTATTTAAACTCACTTGATCCACTCGGTACCCATTTGATGCCAATCCACCAGAAACTGAACATCGTAGAATGGTGGTACACGTGAAGGAACGTCAGCTGTTCTTCTTTCTTTCTCAGGATGAAGAAGAACGTGTCGCAAAACTCTAGAAGCTTCGAGAAGTAGTACCACCAGACAGCATCCGCTATCTGCAATCAAAGAGTTTTCTTATTCTTGGTTTTATAAAGCTACTATTCCATCTGAACAATCAAATGTCCCGGGCAGTGTAGGCAAAGATTGCCTTATGACGCTTTATAAAATAATCATCTATTAAAGATGTACAGGCCTATGTAGTAAGCTACTAGCTGGGCCTCTAAATCCATGCAGCACAAGCTGAATTTACTCCTTTTGTTTTACTGTAGAATAGTTTTACTTAGTTTTTTTTTGTATCTCTTCTGGTGCCATAGGCTATTCTTACTTAAAGCAATAAATAATTTTTTTTTATTTATATATTTATTTGAATGTTACATACACGTAGTTAAAAGTTCTCATTCCTGTAAAAATACCGGTATCAAAGTCTGTGTTAATAAAATAAAATAAAAAATATTATTATGTTGTTATAAATTTATCCTGGTAACACGTTACATTCAAATTCGTTTCCATTCATTTCCATCCGTTTGAGCATGAAATTATAAAGTTTTTTTTTTTTTTCTTTTTTTTTTGGACGGACTATTCTGTTAAGTGGTCGTTTGGACCTTTATAACTTCACCGGACTTTGGCGAGGGCAGAAGGCCTCTACGCCGGTATAAAGATTAATTATAAAGATATAAAAGGGCTGAATTTTATTTTTTCACTTACTTGAAGTTCATCAGGGTCGTATTTCTGTCGACAAGGCTCACAAATATAGCTGTAGCGTAATCTGAACGATGCTGTTAGTAATCTGAAATACAAAAAGCGTTATAATAAAGTGTTGGTTGAACCACTTATTTAATTGATGAGCATAATATTCTTAGCATTTTAATCCAATTATTATTATACCTAAACGCGTAAGTTTGTATGGATTTATAAATGGATGTTTGACATGTGTCGCTGAAATTTGAAAATACCTACATAAATGTCTGGAAATGTGTGGAATTTCCATGTATTCCATTTATATTACTAGGAATAACACATAAGCTATTTTTTATCCAGGTTTACCACAGGAGCTAAGCTGCGGGCAAGTATATTCGTATTACTATGTTTATAAATCTCAGATATAGTCAGAGGTTTAGATATATTATCATAACAAATCATGATTCTTGACATGGTTTCTATTCAATTTCTTATTTATGTTATCAAATCGTATTTCAATAAATATAATCAATTTTGACTTTTATAGAATTGAACTACGAGAAGATAAATAATAGACTTGAAAGATTGAAACACATTGTGTGTTTCAATCTTTCAAGTCTATTCGCCTTTTTTGCTACGGTTTTATTCAAATAGTGATAGGGCAAGATAGAATCAATGGAGATTGATTGGCACTTATATGATAGACACATTTTGAATTTCAGTGGTTTCTAACGAATTATTTCAACAAACAATATAACATGCAACAGGGTTGGACTGAGCTAGAATTTTTTGAGCCATTTATTGATTTATTTATTTACTTATTTATTATTTTAATTTAGCTACAGGAAATCAATTACTATAACCTATTATTTAAGGACCCTCGCGCACTAGGCAGCCGCCCTAGTGCGTGGGTTCAGACGTAGAGTCTGCCCTTGTCAAAGTACGGTAAAGTTACAAAGGACTCAAAGACATGACATGTAAGTATAGAAAAAAGCCTGTGGGCTCCCATACAACGTCATAATGTCTGTGGCCAGGCTGCCAAGTGCGCGAGGGCCCTTATATAGTATAGATTTACCTTGCAGCTATGTACGCGTTCAGTCCAGCCATAGCCAAGTTATAAGGTACTAGAAGCCAGTTCAGTTGGAACGGCCTTCTTCCCTTCATCAGCTTTGGACCGATCCACACCAGGAAGAGGTAAGCTAACGTGTATAATAGTGTAGGTAGCGGTGAATCTACTAAGGGCCATCCTTTCGTTCGGTTATCTGAAACCAAAAGAAAATTCAATGAATCTACTATAAATCCCAACGTGAAGTAGACGAATTCATTCAAATCTTTTAGGCGGTTTAGATCCTTTGAAGATGAATAAGGGTCAGTATCCCAATTTCTCCAAATGTGGCAAAAAAAAAAATGTGGCCAAAGCATTTGAAACGTTTTTTACTGACATTCCGGTCTCTACTACTAAATCTTTAAAGTCATCACACATAATCGCAGAATCTTTGTTAAAAAAACATGTACCAAAATGTAATAGTCTCTTCTCTTTTGATTATGTAGATAAACAAGATATCATAAAAGCCTTTAAATTAATTAATGTCAAGCAAACCAAAGATCTCTGGGGGATTTCTGTTAGCGTTGTAAAACCACTGATTGACATCATCGCACCCGACCTAGCTTTAATATTCAACCAATGCATTGATGGTGGTGTGTTTCCTGATCTAATGAAACACAGTAAAATATCCCCCCTTTTCAAATCAGGTAGTCATTCTGACCCCAGCAATTTTAGACCAATATCAGTTTTACCAACATTTAGTAAAATATTCGAAAAGCTAATCCTTCTTCAACTCCAAAGACATTTTGACAAAAACAACCTACTGGACAACAAACAATTTGGTTTTACAAGAGGACTTTCTACCACAGACGCTGGAGTCGAGCTCATATCCCATATTTTTAATTTCTGGGAAAGTTCCCATGATGCGCTTGGCATTTTTTGTGACTTGTCTAAAGCATTTGATTGTGTACACCATGAAACGTTAATTAGGAAACTACACCACTATGGCGTTAGAGGTATTGCTCTCAACCTACTCACTTCTTATTTAAGTGAAAGATTACAGAGAGTTGACGTAAATGGTAAATGTTCCCCAGGGTCGGTGGTAACAATGGGTGTACCACAGGGATCAATATTAGGTCCATTTCTGTTTTTAATTTATATAAATGATTTACCTAAAATTATTGAAAACAATCATGAGATTGTACTGTTTGCAGATGACACTTCACTTCTATTCAAGTTGAAAAGACAACAGGTTAACTTTGACGAAGTAAACAATGCTATCTCTATGGTTGTAGAATGGTTCAATGTTAACAATTTATTACTTAATGAGAAAAAAACTAAATGCATACGATTTATACTACCAAATGTTAAACAAGTAAGGAGTCACATATTAATAAAAAACGAACAAATAGATCTCGTGGACACCACTACATTCTTAGGCATAACTTTAGATAGTAAGCTTCAATGGGGTCCACATATAGATGGATTGTCGAAGAGACTTAGTTCTGCAGCATACGCAGTGAAAAAAATACGTCTATACACAGACGTAGATACTGCTAGACTAGTCTACTTCAGCTACTTTCACAGCATTATGTCTTACGGCATTCTGTTGTGGGGGTGTGCTGCAGACATTAACACCGTGTTTGTGTTGCAGAAGAGGGCTGTTCGAGCAATTTATTGTATGGGTCCCAGAGAGTCACTTAGAAATAAGTTTAAAGAAATATTTATAATGACTGTGCCTAGCCAGTTTATATATGAAAACCTGATGTATGTACGGAAAAACATTAAATTATTTAAGAAAAATAGTGATAAACATAATGTAAATACTAGAAATAAGGATAAACTCGCTGTTCCCACGATTAGGCTCGAAAAAGTTAAGAGATCATTTAAAGGGCAATGTGTACGCTTCTATAACAAAGTTCCAAGTGATTTGCAAGACTTATCAATTAACAAATTTAAAAAGCAAATTAAACGTCATCTTTTAAACAAAGCTTATTATAAAATATCAGATTATTTAGATGACAAAAACGCTTGGGACTGAACATGCTCCAACTCAGTTATTGGACCACTGAAAAAAATGCTAGGCCCGCATCACCAGGTTCTTGCCTGCTTCTTTCCCTGGTGTAGGGAATCGCGTTGGAACAGGCAATAGAATCCCCTAGTTTTAAGAACGTGACATGTCTAAGTGGTCTTATGATCTTATTGAATAAAATATTTTGACTTTTGACTTTTGACTCAGAAAGGAGAATAATGACACACAAAATTTGACTTTTACAAAAACACGTTCATTTTATAGTTTTTATGTTTTTATTATTGAGAATAATTAAAAAATTGTCGGAGTCGTACTTAACTTTTATTAAGATTTTAAGTTCATACCTAGTACAAATAATTTTAATTACCACTAGCTGTGCCCTGTGGTAAAAGGTCCCGTGGGTACACTGGGATCAAAAGTAGCAAATGTACCAGGATAACTTAATATCCTGGTACTAAATTTATTTTGAGTAAAAAAATTAAGCGTGAAGATGTAAAAAACATTATTTTACACTTACAATCACAAACTTGCACCTTTATAATATTAGTGTGATAGTTAAAGGTTATTTATATATATTACTTTACTTTACTTTTATGGTTATTTTACTTTTATATTATATTTAACTTTTTATGACTTTGTATTCTGGAAGAGCGTCAGTTATTTATACAAAGATACAGATGAGTAACAGTAACAACAACCACTTTTCCGTCGAGGTTTTAAAATTAAATGGTCAAGAATGTTGTAAATCTCTCGGAATTGAAAACTGAAATTAGATTTTCAATATCGAGGAACATCAATCAATTGAGTACCCCTACCATAGATTTCGATATTTCTGGAAAAATCGAGAGGTTTATTTTAAACTTAAAAGAAAAGAAAATTCTTGGCCACGGGCTTTAAGTACTGTTAGGTTCCTTAATTATATTTAAAAAGTTTTATTTAATTTAGATAAAAATTTTTATAGTAAGTTATTCAATTACACTTACCCGACAATGAAAGGGTCCAGAGGTAGTAATCGTATGTTTCTTTTAGCGCGCTTTGTGTAGAATTAACTAAAACATTCGCCATTTTGTTTTATGCGACAATCTGTAACAAATTAAATACATTATAAAGAAAGAAATAAATTACAACACACATTATTTTATTTCAGTAGGACCTCAGGGATCACATTGAATCATCTTAAATGCTAGGTGATTCTATTATACATACTATTAATTATATAGATGTTTATGCTGCCCAAAAACTCAGTCACCAGAATTGATCACTTGCTCATACAAACCAAAGAACTAAGCGTGTACCGTATCGTAACCGTTTTAGCTGAATCATACCTAAAATGACCAATTAGTTACAATTCATAATTTTAGCGAATATTTTACCTATTTACAGTTTTTTTTGGAAAATCGTAAATTGGCTGAAGTAGATATAAGAAGTTTCTCAGAGAGACACGTTGTAACTCATTTCGTAGATCGGTCTTTACAACCCTAAAGTTTCGAGAACTGTCAAAAAATTTCTACTTGGTGTAGGGAATTGTTTTGGAACAGGCAATAGAGTCAACTAGTTTTTAAGACTGTACGTTTTCGAGCGATCCTTGAGGTCCTATGAAATAAACATATTTTTCTTTCTTTCTTTCTTTCTTTCAAGACTCAAGTCTGAGTGCAGACACTGAATACGAGGTATTTTCAACAAGTACGTACGGTTTATTTTCATTAATTTGACTCCGAAAGGGATAAGTGGGATTTTCATTATTTTTCCAACTATCCTAAAACAATACTCTGAAATAGGATTATGCTACCCTAAAATTGGATTAGTTAAACATGCATGATGTTTGGCAAATTCTAATAATGGAGTGACCTTTAAGAAGGCTTATGCCCGAATAGTGAAACGCCCATTAAATATTTAAGACCATATTAATCATTAAGGTTCATATTTGTCAGATTTATACCTATAGACGAACATCAGAAATGATATAGATGTAAAGTTGGTCGTAAAGACAGAGATTTTACTCGTAGTGGAAATCAAGTTTGTAATGCTACCAATTAACAATAGACTTTTCCAAAGACAAAGGCTAAATGTATTTGATCCCTGGAACAACCCTGGTCTTATTAGTACACCTATATAAGCAAAGGACCGGGTTGCTCCGTTGCCAGTAGTCGATAAAAGGCAATTTCGTTGCATGGAGCTTTTGGCGAATAGCTTTTTCTGTCGTCGTGGCTAAGAGCACTAAGCCAACGTGGGCATCGATGGATTTATTATTTATTTAAACCAACGCTGGTTTAAATAAATAATAAATCCATCGCTTTGTACCTATTTGGTTCAGGGCGACTCAAAGCTGAGACCGATCTTATTTTGGGGCCACACCTGTGTAGACGTACAACACTGCTCCTCTAAAATTTTATGTTTTATGTTACTTCTAATTGTATTACCTTGTGTACCTACTTCTGTTATAATGTTCGTCTGTGCTGTGTGTTTTCCAAAATAAATACTATTCTATTCTATTCTTTATCGTCCAACTGGTCAGTCAAATGACTAGAGAAAATTACATTATCAAAGTCCTACCGATTGTACCACAGGTATTATAAGGGGACTCTAGGGAATTGCTACTATAAACATCGAAACGGAAAACGTCTGTCAAGTACTTTAGTTACTTGTGTACACAATCAAATCCGCTTTCTATAAACTCGATTTATTTACAAAAGGGTACACTTGACTCAACATAAACAGTGGTCATCTATTGCAAATACCTTACTTCCCCAGTTCAATAAGAGAAAGTAAAGAAAGAGAGGGGGATACAAGAAGAGTGTAGTGCGAGTGAGAGATTAGACTGTTGATTCACGTACCGTTTTTGTTCCGTGTTAAGTAACATTCATCTTGTAATGTTCAGTTGACCGACTTTGATGGTTGAACGATACTGAGTTGTGATATATTGGTACAGTCTAACATAGTTGGTCTTATCTTACTTCCTATTGAAACAAACTTCTGCTCACAGCTTGACAGGTCCTAACCTGGTAACCTATGCAACGTTATCAGCGGTCACAACATGGATGGGTGACCGCAAGTGGCATTATCAACTGAGCGCTTCCGCGCTTCAGAGGGCACGTTAAATTGTCGGTCCCGGATTTTAAAGTCGTGACGGAGGCCTTTTAGGCGGCCTAAAAACTCCGTCACCAGAGTTTGCCACTTGCTCATACGAACGAACGGACGAACGAACCTGTTTTATTTTAGAACTTGGGCCTTGAATGTGTTAAAGAACCATAAGCCAAACAAACGTGAAAGTTTACAGATCTTCATTCAATGGTAGAATTCAACTGTCAAACTATTGAAATCGGTCTATGCTAGGTATTTATCATTATGGTGGAGAAAGTATCTTTAGAAATAGTAAGTGTAGAGTCATTGTGTGCAGAGTTAGCTTTTGTATGAAGACTAACTTCAAGGGTCTATCTCGACAAAAGATAATAACTTGGTTTTACGAAATGCCTGAGCCAAAAGTAATGAACCGTTTAAAATGTAAATTATCCTTCTTTTTCGAGACTAAATTTCTATTTATATTTTACAGTCTATGTTTCAAACAAGAGTTTCTTTACATATATTTGACGGAGGTAATCTCCGAAACTACTCAGCCAATTTCAAATTCTTTCAGGATGTGTTGGGTGGACTGTCGTGATGGTTAAAAGCTATTTTATCCCGGTAGTTTCAATAGTACACCCGTGCAAAGCTGGGACGTGCTTTTTACTAAAAGTTTATTTTTATACCTCAAACTTTGTATGGATGTGTGGATGTTTGTTACCCTTGACGTATAACTAGGTACTTAACAGATTTTGCTGAAACTTGGTAGGATAGATAAATAGTTTGAGACTGGAAATAACAAAAAAGTTACTCCTTATCCAAGTTGGTTGAACACGGACGTAGCCGCGAATATAATCAGCATATAAATTATAAATCTGTACTTTAAAGTCTGGTAAAGTTATAATAAAGTCCGGTGAAGTTATAATAAAGTCCGCTGAAGTTATAAAGGTCCCAAAGACCACATCACAAATAAGCCATTAAAAAAAAAAGCTTTACTTGATTGGGACACTACCGTGCTGCCATTTGGACATTGTAAGTATCCATCTAGTTTTTAAAAGATAATTTTTGATTAACTATTAACGAAACCAATCCTTTTACCTACCAAGTATTCTGTTATACTCGTATACCGTACAATAAACTCTTATAAAAAGATACAATTCTTGGACATGCCACTTTATGTAAGTGGCATGTCCAAAAATAGTATCTTTTTAATCAAAAAAATGTTCCAGCTTGTCAAGCTTTTGTTAGAAATCTTTAGAATTTGATACATAAAAAACCTTTTTACTACAGAGAATGTTTAATTAAGAAATGGGTCTATTGTAACCCAGTGGAAAGCCCACTTGAGACGCAACGTTTAAGAGTTCGATCCTCGCTGCGGAACAAATATTTGTATTATATATCTGTGTATTTTTGTTCTGAATCTGAGCGTTATTTGTAAGAAATAATGATCTGAACGCAACCCTTCAGTTATCGGTAGTATTTTGGTAACACGCTCTACGTATATTTATGTAGTATCTGGTTATCATAATACAAGCATCTGATGTTTTATGTAAATAGGTCAAACTTTTGCTTTAAAAGGCTTTTAAAGAACTAGTGGTTGATTTAACTTTGAACTAACTACATGTTTTGGTTTCATACAGCACATACCTAGTAGGTAAGTTGTTGCATTGCATTTGGTTATCACACTCAATTATAGTACCTGAATATATTGTAATCTGGGTAATCCATATATTCAGCCGATTTATGAAATTCACAACACAAGCACTGTTGTTTTTATTTATTTATTTGCCGTCTTATTTCCATCACATTATTTTTACAAAAATAAATGTCTTTTCTATTGCTTATAATTAAAAAACTTACCATTCAAATAAAATTCACTACGTAATTCACAAACACTACAATTTCACAATTGCACCCGCGCCGATCGAGATTTGCAAGAGAACTGCGCATGCGCAGACGGACGCTATCACGTTAACTTCACGCAATAACCCACCTAGAGAATGGGTATGAAAAAGTTTGAAATGCTAGCAAATTTAGGACATACGAATAATGTGTGTTTATGTCTTTGTTATTGTGTAACGATAAATAAATACAAAGTATGACGAGAATGTCAGGAAAATCTATGCAAATGTTGTTTTATTTAAACTTTCACTTCGAGACTTCCTGCGACCACGGCAGGTGCTATTATGTCAAAATTGTCGGGATAAATAAAATGAAAATATGCTCACTATTGTGTTCAATTCTTTAAGATTTTTATGCATTGTTAGATCTTTTGAAGATGTTTGTGTAGTCAGAACCTCAGAAGTTATGTGTCTTTCTTTATTTGTTTCTTTCTTTCTGAATACATTTTGGTACACACTCACATTTTGCAGAAATTAACATAATATTTTCATACTTACAAATTTACAAATTACAAACTTACAAACAGATTGCACGTCTATTGACAGACGTTGCTGGAAAGCTAAGTAATTACTCAAAATGTTTTCCTTCACCGCTTAACGATAATACGCATATATTTTTTTCAAAACGATACAGCTATGATACCAACATAATTATTAGCAGCATACATAATTTATAACGATAATTATATTATCACAATTTCAATCTCTCCAAAAAAAAACGCCTTTTTCGTAACAAATATTTATTTGAAATAATAACAATAATTTGAAAAGAATAAATAAATTAATTAAGTTATTAAACAAAGGGCTTAATTTTAATATAATGAGGCCAATGCCCTTAAAGTTACCTTGCGATTATTTAAGTCGGATTTTGGTATGTAAATAGGTACAATTTTCAGAACTTAAAATTATAATACAAAAGATGTAAGATGTAACACCGTGTAAAGAAACTATTATAGAAAAATAAATTAGATACATAAGGCAATGTGAACTCGCCCTAGGCCCGTTTTCGACGCCAATTGCGTGCGTTTATTTTTCTAACTGTTAGATAGACTCGGTAAACAAAGTAAAAGATGTAAAAGCCTGAGTTTTTCTTGCTGCTTAGGTGCATTTTCATTACATGCCTACATTTCGCAGATTGCAAGCTTATCGACATTTCTCACGATGTTTTCCTTTAGCTTCGAGAGTAAACTTCAATTTCCCGTAACAACAAATCAATAGCATAGCAAGATCCATTAGGAATACACAGCCTCCGACATTTTAATGCACTGAGTTCATCTCACACAAAGCTATATCCATTACCCTGAAACTAATTAACAGAAGGCTAACCAAGCAGGTAATTGGCATAGAATTACAATCTTAACTGTTAAATACAGCAGTTTATGATGGCTGTTATGTAAATATTATGTCTGATTCTTTAGAAAGTATTGTTTGAAAGCCCTAATTTTATGAACCTCATTTACGGCGACGGGGTTACCGTAAGGTAGGGTGTGTTTGGCGACCACCCTGGACGCCAGATATAACGCGTTCCCTGTCCATCACGCAGCGCACGTGTGCTAGAGTCAAGTGGAGTGGTAGCCGGGCATGGAAACCGGCTTGTAATTACGTAAGGTGTCAAAATTATAATATCATAACCACCTCGACAGAAGTACCAACAAACTGACAGGCACAAGCAAAATAGGCGAGTAGAAAGAAAGAAAGATAGAAAAATATGTTTATTTTTGTAGTACCTCAAGAATCACTTAAAAATGTACAGTCTTATAAGCTAGGTGAATCTATTCCAACGCAACTCCCTAGAAGCAGAAGCAATCGATGGAACAATCATAAACGTAATTAGATCGGTTGCATACCAGCTACGAAATTCTTAATGCAACCAAGTTAATTGGTCCATAAAACCCCTGTTTAACCCAACTACCCACTGACCCACTGTTTCTTCGTGACATGTCACCGTTGCCAAACCAACCAATTACATTACAAAATAAAATTGTTTTTCAACTTCATCAAATAAGAAAACATGAAGGAAATAGTCGTTTGAATTGGAATAAAAAAACAGATATTAAATTGTTATTAAATCCTCTATAGCGCAATGGTAAAACCCGCTTAGATGGAGGTTGTGGTTTGATGCCCGCCGCGGAACAAAATCCATACTTAATATTAAAAATGCGATGGTGTGCACAGGAATATTGGGATAAAAAGTAGCTAATGTCTGTCTACATCCCTTCAACTATCACCGCTCAAAAAATCACGTCAATACGTCACTCCGTTTTTTCGTGAAACACGGAAAAACAACGTATTGACGTGTTTCTAGTTAAAGGGGTGAAGAGTGACATACGCCATTTTTTGTTCCGGTATTCCCTCGGGGATAGTACGCGGGTGAAACCAGCGCCGCTAATGTTTGTTTGAATTGCAAATATTTGAATCGAATGTCAGTGTTTTGAATGTTTGTTTTTATGTATTTACAAGAAAAATATTAAGGCATAAAATAATCATAAATTCACCTAATGAAACTCTGTGTGAATTGGGTTTGGTAAGTACATCTATCTATACAATGTAAAAAAGAGATAATGTTGATTAGTTTGTTTGTTTCTTTGATGGACGTAATCTCCGAAACTACTCAGGCGATTTCAAAATTCCTTAGCCGATGTGTAAAATGTAATGTCGGGTTATAGGCTATATTTTATCCCGGTGGTTTCAATAGTACACCCGTGCAAAGATAGTTGCTGGTATGCATACAAAATATAAATCTTTCCTCTTCATAATAATTTAATAATATATTTTTATTTCAGATCAAGATCACATAATTATTATTTTTAATTTAGAATTAAAAGCTTTAATTTGACATAACATTAGAAAATTTAATAAGTATCTACTCAACGTAATTTTGTGGTATCACTGGAATTCTCATTTCCATGCCACATGATATTACGCAAGCGCCGAACTATGTATGTATCTCGGTATCTCCGCTAAAACGTACCGCGTACTCAGGCCCTACCACCAGTTCACAGTATTGATACTATTGTCGATACTGAGTCTAGTATCACAAAGTAATCCAGCAGTGAGATTCCAGCGCCGCGCCGCCCCCAACAACTGTCATTAACTAATAATTTCATACATTTGAAATAGTTGACCTGTTAGCGAGGATGATTTAACAACTCAAAAACTGATGGTAGGGCTAGTGAAAGCAACGGTACATGTTTCAAGCAACAACGGAACTCACACTTATTGAATTGTTTGGGCCACGGAATAGGTCACTAGCGATTGTATAATAACCATCGATTGTTGAATATTTTATTCATTCGTTCGTTCGTATAAGCAAGTGGCCAACTCTGGTGGCGGAGTTTTTAGGCCGCCTAAAGGCCTCCGTCATGGCTTAACGACTTTAAAAGCCGATCGTTCTAGCCTGTTTAGGCGTGAAAGAATAATAAACATACATCCATACATTCTCACAAACTTTCATCATCATCATCATCCGCAGCCTGATTTCTCCCACTGCTGGGAATAGGCCTCCCTTTGTTTCTGCCATTTCTCACGGTCCTGCGCTTGCCTGATCCACTGCCGGCCCACGACGCGGCGACGTTGGCAATATCGTCGACCCATCGTGCTGCTGATCACAAACTTTCACATTAATAATATTAGTAGGATAGGATGTAGTTGTTGATTTTTCATATTTTTTTTTAGATCTGTGTTGTGTAGGATACATCGCTATTCGATTGTTATCGATGAGAAACCATCGCAAATCAGAATGACTTAGCAAAGTTACATAATTTTACTTCAAACTACTTGCCACGAAGTTTCAGAGCTGGGATTACCTTTGAGAAATTCCTAGTAGAGTGTAAATACTTACTTGTCACTTTCGAAAGCTGTTTAATTTGTTGGCAGTTGAGAGAACATACTCGTAACTCTGAAACTTAAAACAAATAATGTTCAATTTATATCGAAACAGGAGCTTTATTTACCAGTCTCTTTTTTAAATACTAGCAGCACGTCCCAGCTTTGCACGGGTGTATTAATGAAACCACCGGTATAAAATATAACCTATAACCATCCCGACAGTCCATTCTACACTCGTGTGAAATAACTTTTGAAATCGGCTGAGTGTTTCGGAGATTACCTCCGTCAAACAAACAAACAAACTTTACCTGTTTATAATATGAGTATTATAGATATAGACTATTTCAGGACTAAGCTGAACATAGGCCTCCCTCATAGTTTTCCAGTTGTGACGTGCTAGTACTGTATGTAGATAGAAATTTCATTGGGAGACGATGAAATGGATGGAGACTTTCTGAACAAAACTTGATGTACTTTTTCTCGGCAAACACGGCTTAGCTGTTTAAAGTGGCTTTAAAATGGAATATTTTGTTAGAAAGTAACACATGGTGCGAAATTATATCACATCGGCCGATCTAGTTGCATCACTCTCTAGGTTATGATATAATTGCAGGCTAAAGTAATTTACTCTTAATGAGCTCACTTTCATTTTTAGGCTTAGAATACAAACAATACACTCTAGTTAAATCATGTTTAGAGGCCAACTGTTATTAGGACTCTAGATTACTCTTACTTAGGTAACTTTTAATTGAATGATAAAATGAATAGTAGCCGACCGGACTGAACATAACATTAATTTTATTTCAATTTACACACTTTTTAAAAAAAAAATAATGTCGGCAAACACAACGTAGGTATGTATAAAAATATAATATACTCGTACCTAAGTACATTGTGAATTGTGATGTCATGTGAATATCGCTTTCATTCAAAGGAAAATTCTTTTATTTTTGAAACGAAACAAAACTGGATTCATCGATTTTGTAAAAATGCTTCTTACACCCAATAATGTGTTAGGAAGTATACAATTAAATCAGATATGACTAAATATTGAACTTTAATGATGTTAAAGTTACAGAAATCGAAACAAAAAAGTTTCATAATTTTCTTGAAACACAATTTTACTAATTCCTTTAAATGCCTTCTTTTTCGATCATTCTCAGTAAATTGAGTTAAAGAGAGTGTTAACGGCAGTTAACGGCAAATTTTCACGCGATTAAGGCATCGGTTTCTTAAGAAGTAAAATCATAATAATACCTTTGTATGCTATAATGGAGATAAAATTCAGAATAACCCATCATTTGTTTATCAATGAGGAACTCTCAAAAACATGTCTTGTGACTTTACTCTCTGAGGAGTTCCGTGAATCAATTTAGAAATTATGTGAAAATAAAGTACCATTTACATGATGCCATTTTCTTGCCTTTTGACTCTTATTATGACGTGCATGGTCAAAACATTGTGTAGGTAAGTAAATGAATGTCAAATGTTGAAGCAAGGAAATGGCATCATGCCCTGTATTATAAGTCGGTCAAGCCTCATTTTATGTTTCCTCAATTAATCTCATGTTATTTCTTTGTCGATATTTTTTATCTCTTTCTAGAGTGACATAAATAGAACATAATCTCGAGAGTGAGAGATCCTTGTCAACTCTATGAACAGGGTAGTAGGTATCCACGAATCATTGTAGATATCTCGTGTAGGTAAACCCTCTTATGCATATTCTGTTGCTGTCTATTTTCGTTGGCATAATGAGTAACAAGAAAAAACATTATTATTATTAAAAGAGATATAAGACCAAAAGAATTTTTATTATTAAGGCCATCATCATTGTTTTTTTAATAAAAAGTAGCGCCGCCGTTTACTTTACAAACATTTATAAATTCGACACCTTAGAACTCCTTAAATTAATTCCAGCCCTAAATGCAAATTTATTATTCTAAACTCACACGCAAAATTTATTTTCGGATTGTTTGTTACAAAATGAACAGGAAATTTGCATAAGTACTTACTTTGTAAAAAGATTTCCTGAAGGTGCCTTCCGAGTGTAGGAGGAAAAACGTGTGTCTGTGACTGACATAAAACCTTGTAATAATAGGCTCCATTTCACTGACAACATGCCTAACACGAATAGCCGTGTTGGCCAAGTTCTTCGACTTTCAATTCGAAGGTCATGGGATCGAATCCGGCCGGCATAAATGAACTTTTCGTGTCGAAAATGTATTGCGCTTTAACAGTAGCTTTAAACGATGAAGGAAAATGTCGTGAGGAAACAGTTTACTTTCTAGCAACATCGATCGGCTTGCAATCGCGATCATATTTAATTTTTTTCATTTCATTATAGTTGAAGAAAACAATATACTTTCCTATCAGGTTCATGATGATGATAGCATTCACGATCAGCCTCGCTCAGTGAACGAGAAAAAATAACATTCGTTTGCATCCGTACTGTAGGGCGTTATGCAAGAAGTTCATTCACCTACTACGTAATACTAGTTCACCTTCACCAGATTTGATATAATCTGTAAGCACTTGAAGACTGTCCATAACACTGTCCGTATGATAAGTACAACCCGGGCGCAACAACTAGACACCTGGCTCGAAACTCGACTCCTAATATAATCCTCCTAATCCTATAAGGTGTCTTAGGGTAAGATCGGACAAGGGGTAAGTCCGTACAAGTCGCATAACTACTAAATTTGGCGATATTTTACAATTATGGCAACATTGCCTTTTGTGCCATTTTGTTATGCACCCCCCTACATCCTGCGACTGACGCTAGGCCCAGCCGAACGCGTGTAATCATCGTTCTAGCAAAAGATGGGAAAAAAATGAAAAAGGAGACGATCCGATCTTTCACTTCAAACTTTCAACAAGCATTTTGGTAAGTAGTTTTCATGATTTTTGAAGTTTCGCGGCTTTATCACTATGAGTGTAGTTAAATTTATTGATTAATATTATACATTCACGTCTAAGACGTTTGTAAACAGAAATCCGATCTTTAGCCTCGGAAATTTCAGTAGGTGAAGTTCGGACTATGATCATCCGGTCATTTTTTCGGTTTAATTTCCCCGTGAATTATTTAATGTATTTGCAAATTCCTATGTTAGTTGATCAACTTGTTCATTTTCTTACCATTTTTTACTAATTTTAATTAGATAAATAACTAATTTTTTACAAAATTCAAGCTAAAACTCAAAGTTGTGAAGGGATTCAATCCATTTTTTACTATGTTTTTACTAGGATAAGTCCGAATGTTTTCTAGTGATAGAGCTTATTCTATCTGTTCCAGGGGTGGTTTTATTAGATAGTCCGGTCTTACTCTCACACGGTCCGATCTTTCCCTGGCCATTTTGAAAAATCATGCTCTTTTCAATCATTCATAAAACATCGACCGTTGGGTTTACCTAAAAACTAAATATAAGAAATGAAACCTCTGTATTTTTGCATTTGTTGACACCCTGTTGCGTTAGGAAAGAATAACCAGAGGCGATACAAAAAAATATTTTCAAACACTCGATTGGTTTTCTGAAAACTAGTCCGATCTTACCCTAAGACACCTTAATGGAAACTGTTATTTTAGTTAAAATATAATAAAGCCTGACCAGAAAAATAAAAAACGAGCACTGGGGGCGCTACATGTATTGCATATGTTTACGTTTCTTTTTTGCACTCAGTACTGTAGACAAACGTCATTTGAGTCAGGTGTCAAGTTATTGCGCCACGGGTTATAGGTACATTTTTTTTAAAAAGTCAGCAGAGCCAGTGCTAATTCCAATTTACACGATGCGAGTTTGTTGCCTGTTCAAAGGTAGAAATAAATCAAATCAATATTTGACTTCCCTGGTTTAAACAATGCTTAGACCAGGACTTCCTAACCGCTACAATGCATTTGGAATATGGCTGCAGGCTCATCAAATAAAAATAAACTACAGATAAAATAAGGGGTTTATTAAATCAGGTTATATTTGCTGGCACTGAGCTCGCGCCATATAGGCCACTTTCTGCGCCCTTTGCACCACTTCCGGACATCTTTTACGTCGAACAAGTCTGCAGTCTTGGAAGAAGCCCTCGTTCCGTGGGAATCCGTTGCTGCCATCGCTGAACGTGACCAATCCTGGAATCATATGATTGAGGTGCTGAACTAACCTTTTTCTTATTAACTGCACGTAACAAGTCGGATTGATTGTTTTGGTAAAATGTAGGTACACTGTTGATATACTTAAGTATATCAACAACTGATATTATAAATACTTACAAAAATTTATGAAGATGGATGGTACTTGTTGCTCTTTCACGCTTAGAATATACATTATAGGTATACTAATATTTATACAGAGGTAATGTTGGTTTCAGAATTTAATTTCTGAAACCATATTATTCTTTATTTACAAAAGTTCGTTTTTATTTTAAACTAATGAACCTACCGGGATAAAATATAGCCTATAACCAGCCAGACAGTCCATTCTACACATCAGTGACGGAATTTTTGAAATCGGTTCAGTAGTTTCGGAGATTACCTCCGTCAAACAAACAAACAAATTTTACCTCTTTTTATAATTTTTATTTTACAAGGTATATTACCTTGTTTCTAAAGTAAGAAAAAATATTAAGCCCCTGTGAAAATGATTTATAAGCTAAAACGCCTTATACAACTGTGAGCAATGTAAGCCTCACTTGCTAATATTTTTTTGTCAGGCGATGAGTTGTGTGTAAGAGATCTTTATAGCCCTTTGATCCCAACAAATATTGTAAATTCGAAAGTAACTATAAGTAATTGTATAGTCTGTCTGTAACGCTTTCAAAACTAGACCATTGAATAGATTTTGATGAAATTTGATAGGTAATAGTAGGTACAGAGAAGGAATAGTCTTTACAAACGGATCTATAGACTACAGCTAGTTTTAAATATTATAATTATTAGTGTAAGAAACGGGCGAATGAACTTTTAAGGCGTGATAAGCTCAAGTGAGTAACTATTAGCATGCTTAGTGTTTATAAACAATAAATGGATAACCATCGTTTTTGGGGACCAGTAACTAAGTATTTTAAAAAAGTAATCGACTTTTAACAGAAAACATTTGGAATTAATTAAAAATCATTAAAAGGAACTTAAATTGTTTACTATTTCACTTTCACTATCGTGATCTGTACTAGACTATTCCATCTTTATTCTGTGACTACTTCCTTTCTTTGTTCTTACTTGTGTTCTTACTTGACTAGAAAATATAATTAAAATAATCTACTTCTCGCATCTTGTGAATATAGCAATGATCAATTTAATTTATTTTTTCTGATAGTTATTTCGGCACAGAATCCTCTCGATAAAAATTAACTCACACTTGGTCGTTTTTATTTCTCTTAGATATAAAGATTTGATAAGGTTTCATTTTTATAAAATACCAATGGAAAATGAATAGCTATTGTACGACCTCAACAAGGAAAAACAAAGAACCATGTTTATTTGAAAACAGCTTTCGTTCAGAACACAACAAATATTATTGTGATATTAATAAACAAGTACCTACTGTTCAGACTGACTTTGTGGTTCATTAGTATTTTGCAATTAAGGACAATACAATTATGATTTTATGAACTTTTGCTGAATATTATTATGCTGGATTGGATACCTAGAAATAAAGTATCGTTTTCTTTATCCATGACTTAAGTATGAATATTAATTCCCTGCCTCATACAATTAAATTATCTGTCATCGTGTCTTTCATTTTATTATTATGTATATTAATACAACGGGAAATTAGGTACTAACGTAAAAATATCGTTGGTTTAAATACCGACAACAGTCAGTGTTAGACGCGCCCACGAGGAGTGACCATACTCATACCCAGATGAAGATTCTCCAGAAGAATCGAACATTGTCGGTATCTAAATCGACAGTAAATCGAACCTCTGCACCTCAGACGAGCTTTCGCCTACTGCGCCACAGAAACCATTCGTATCTTACCCAGGCCCCAAACTCTTCCTCCTCGGAACTCCCCCTCAAACTTCATTCCATCAGCTCTCCAGAAAACTCCGTGCCCGTGAAACCATCCTTGCATAAATTCTCCTTCGTATCTGAAAAGTTCAAAGAATTTATGATCGGATAGGCGTTCTCGTTCTACAAGAAAAAAAACTGCAGAAAAGGGCTCGCACGAGACTCAGAGGTTGCGGGTTCGATTCCCGCTGCGGGACAAAATGTTTGTATGATCTGCAAATATTTGATAGATAGATAGATAGATAGACATTTATTCAGCAACACAACACTAAGTTACAGTAAAAAGAGACAAAGACAGAGAAGGACACAGAAAAAAGCAGGCAGACAGGTAGGTAGAAAGAAGAAAACAAGCACAAATTAAGGACAAACATTTGGATAAATAAACTAAAACTACCTTTCTGCACTGATAATAATTAAGTCAACAAATATAAATTAGCCCCTCCTGTGAAAGCGGTGTTGCCGAAAGGGTCCAATCTCAGCGTGGTCCTACTTCCAAACACACAGTGAGGAAGTAGCGCTGGTTTTCAGATTAGACCTGATTCAGTAGTTAGGACAATCGGAGCGAAAAATACATAAAAAGTTGTACATAACCTTAATAAATACTATATGTAAATTTTTATAATACTCGTATATAGGAGTGATGAATAAATAATATTAATATATAACATACTTATATACCAGAAAAACCACATAGGTACATTACATAGTAATGCAATAGACCTTAATAAAATGAAAATTTAATAAAAATTACTTAGATGAGCCAATATGTCAACGTCACTTTGCTATTTGCCTAGAGTCTGGGTGGTTTCTATGGTATAAATGTATGTATTTACAAACAAAAATAAAAATCTGTAGTTTATCACTTATCTGGTTACCTTAACACAAGTTTAGTATTAAATTGGTTAGCTTGGGACTAGATGACGATGTGCGGAATGTCCAAGAATAATTATTCTTATTTTAATTACTTAGCCCCATCGGAAAACGCCATCACGCCGAGCCCAGAGCACAGACCACCGATCATGGAGCCGTCGTATCTTGTGCCGTCAGGAAGGACCAGGTGGCCCATGCCATGCTTCTGACCCTTGGAGTTCCATTCACCCACGTAGCGGGTACCATCTTCGTATTTGTATGCGCCGGTCTTCACTACACCAGGGTCTATGACTGGAAAGAGGCAATTTTATTTTAAGACTTTAATTTCGTGAGATTTTCGATTTCCTCTTTGAAGTTCATTTCTGTTCATAACTCCAAAGATTAAAGAAGAGGTTATTCATCATCATCTCCCTGCCCTTATCCCACTAGGTGGGGTTGGCACAACACGTTCCTTTTTTCCATTTCCCTCTATCGCTCGTCATCTCAGTACTCACTCCTTTTACACACATATCTGCACACACACAAAAGAAAGAAAAGGTGAAGAAGATTATTATTGTGATTATTTGCAAAAAAATAATCGATGCACTAATTGACGGATTAATCAGTGAATGGTAATTAGTGGTACAGTGGAACATTAGAACTTCCTCCCTTATTAATAATTCGGTTTAAATTAGTTCATTTAAGCTCGTAATGTAACGTAAAATTATTATTAATAAATAAATAATTTTCATTAATGAGTTGTAAAACAAAGCGCGTTAAAGTTAACCTCGAATATGATTAAAACAGAACTATTAAGTACCTGTGCTATTAAAATAAGATACGTATATGTCATATACATTTTTCCCTTATATTTTATCATAGTGAAATAATAGGGAAGAAATGTTATAACTACCGTTTTTACGTAAAAAATAAAACAATTTACTAAGGGTACACACAAACTTACCATCCACCATTGTATCAAACTAGGACTGCCTAGTGACTGTTGTATGGTTGCCGGTAATCTTGTTAGTTGAAAAATGTAGAGTCGTAAGGGTAGAGTGTACCAACTTTATAACGAGTGGTTAAATGTAGGGCAATGTCCACAGCTAGACATGATTATGCATTCCTTATGGATTTTCAGGTGTTTTGGTTGGAAGGGGTCTGTATCCACCGTACAAACACACTTTTTATAATGAGCATAAAAATATTGTACTTACCTACTTCTATGTGAAAAAGTTCGACAAAATTTTTTTTTATGTATTTGTTTAATTATAAACGTCAATGAATTAATGAAGCCCCTCCTTTTTCTTCAATCACTAGTTTCATAAAGTAGGTAGTATTCTTTAATCGCTTATTTGTTTCTCTGTTTAAAAAGTTTTTAAATAAAAAAAAATATCAAGTCCTGGTCACTTCCTGATTACCTAATATTGTAAGAACTGCTTGGTTGACGCTGTTTTATATTTCCAAGAATAGTTTTTTAAATAAAAATTTCTAAATTTGTTTTACTCATAAATTATACTCTCTAGACATGATCTCAAGATACATGAGTTCATTTCAAAGTTTGTTTAATCCAGCACTTAAAAGACACTAACCAAGTTTCTCATGTTTCTCACTTGAAATTGCGGCTTAGTCTTAGATAGTTTTTCTTATTTGAGACTTCTAGTTGTAACACTTGAGACAAATTTGACACTGTTGCTCTTGTGACATTGTAAAGCTTATTACACACTGCTAACTAAGCTGCTTCAAATCTAAACTAAGCAAGCTTAGGTCAAATAGACCTAATGGATACTTGCTTAATATGGGAGGACTTTGTGCAGTCAACGTCCAACGGCTAAGATGATTATGATGATTGTTATGGATACAATGTTAAGTGTGCCAAGTTTCAATTCAATGCGATAAGAGATACACACAGATTTTGCATACATTTAAGATTTATTAGTCTATCACGAATAGAATACATGATCAGAAACATGTTACAAATCTTGCAGCAATGTAAAGTAGGAAATGACCATTTTATCTCCCTCACTTAAAGTGTCATTTATCCTTAGTGGTCAGAACTAAGAATATAGGGATTACAGGAATATGAGGTTTCAAGTACCTACTAATGGGAGATGTATCTAATAGCATTTAAGTTAGAATTATTTGTAACTCTTAAGTTTTCAGCGACGAGTTCAAAAATATTAAGAGTAGAAGAATATAGGTTCTTTAATTTTCTTGTTCATTGGTTTGAGTCATATTATAGTCGAAGCTCATTCGTTGATATCAAGTTTCAGGCCCGAGAGTTGTAAGTTGAGTGTGCTTCGAAGCCTCTGGAGGGTTTTCCACTCATAAAATTCTACAAAAAGTAAAATCTTATACTTGGGTTATTTATTGTTTAGGGTCTTACCAAACAGACTCACAATTTTCTTATTTAGTAGGTAGGTGATTTTATTTTAATGTGAACACTACTAATAAACGGGGTAGGTATTAACCATGTTTTTTTTTCAATATTTTTCTTAAAAGATAGGGAAACTCGGAGTTCCACAATTTTTGCGTTTCCAGAAATCCAGAAAGTAAAAAATTAAGCTTGATGATGGCGATTTCAAAAAGTTCGCTACTTAAGTTTCGACTACTCTACGAGTACTTCGTCTATAATTTATGGTAGACTTTATGTGACACATAGTGCTATTTGTCAGTCGTGAAACGTAAATTAGAATGACTAGATCAAGGTTAGTTTATGATTTTGATTTTGACGGTCGCTCATGCCGAAATAACGTGTCCAGCTATTGAGAAACAGGCACTTAGGTAATGATGCTCCGTCAGTGATAACCGGCGCTAATGCCATCCTGTGCGTGTGGGCTAGTGCCGGCAAAGGTCAACCAATCGGAAAACGGCAGTTACACTTCTACTTTCCGCTATTCCTCAGGTTTATCTGGTAAATACTGTTTTTATAAAACTTTTGGTTAAATAATTTAATTTTCATTCAGATCCTTATCAAATCGTAATACGTTATAAAAACCATCACTTTAAGAAATTACATAATTTGAAAGTAATTACAATCAAAACCTAGAATGAACTGTATCTAGAATGAACGTATAATTATGGTCATCAGGATAGACCTCAGATCTTGAAACCAAGAGGATTTATATAGCGTCAGGAGGCAGATTTGCTTACGCCTATCGGACACTATAGTGGCTGCTGTAGCGATGGATTAGGCTTGCCCAGAACTTAAACCCTCCTGTCAGCTTAGCCGGCCATATCTACAAGGAAGACAATGGCCATTGTGGTTAGCTTTTGACATTTGAGATACTAGATATGACATGTACCTATCTAACTAAAGTCCTATACGGCAGGTACAATACAACTGACCAAACATACAAACGTAGGTACTGATAAAATACGAGATCTCATAATGGTTACGCATTAAATTTACAGGAAATGTCTATCTTTGTTGTTTCAATAAAAAAAATCACTTCAAAACTCTCTCAATAAGCATTGCCACATACTATTGTGGAATGATTGTTAATAATTTACTCTCGTCTATTGAACTGTTCATTGCACTTAGGTACTGCGGCCTTCAATGGGGCCTAGTCCGTCCAATAGGTCCCAATTAATCCATTCGAATAATTGCGCTGCCGCGCAGACGTCAGAAGGCATTTTCCGACTTCGCTTTGTCACTCCTAGTACATTCTAAATAGCAAACAAAGTGGCAATATGTAAAAACCGACTTGAACTCTCGAGTTGCATATTTGCTTATAACTCCGAAAAGGGGTTATCAGAGAATAAGTATAATCCACTGTAATCTCTACAATATTGTATTGTCATCTAAAACGTCGAAGCAAATCTAACGATTTAACTCTTCAACAATCTTTTTGATATGTATTAAGCACCTACTTCTTTTTAAGAGCGAGACTGTACCGCAAATATTGTTCTACACTCAGTTGAATATTTCTGATGGCACCAAAACCTACAATATAATTAGAACTCTTGATTTTTTCCTCGCGTATAACAAGTACCATAATGACTATTTTTAGTACTTACCAGCCTTGTGTGTTAATTTTTTTATCATCAATGCATTTCACCATTTTACGACTGCATTATTTTTTCTTATAATTACAAGTCATTATAAACAACTAAACATTTTCCATAGAAATCCACTGCAGAACATAAAAACTCAGCGCACAACTATAAACTACAACCATAATACAGTAAACTAGTTTACTATATTCAAGAGGGCACACGCCCTTGTTAATTTACAGCAGAGCTAGGCAATTAATACTGCTATCTAGAATCTAGTGGGGTACCTTGGCAGTGCTGCTTGACTAACTGGCGTCAATCTAGCGCTTCCGCCTTATGCAAGTTCACGGACGTTGTTGCTCGTTTGCTCGGCCTTTTGTTGCGAGTTCTTTTGAATTTTGGAGAGGATTATAGTAAACAGTTTCACATCGATTTAAACTAAGCGTTACGGCATCGTACGCATTGGACGCATCACATCAACGGATCGTAGTATTGTTTGTGAAATGAGCAGGTTCGAGAGATCCATTTGGTGTGATTCGTCAGTTGAGTACGATGCCGAAAGGACGCTTAGCTTTAATTATAGTGTTTTCTTACATATTTAATTACTTACAAGGAGCGATTACAGTTAATATGGATGGCACGTTAAATTATCAGTTCCGGCTATAGCATGCAGCGGTAGGACCGCGCCCTAAATTAACAATTCTGCCAAAATCGTTATCGTACCACAATTATGGTACCAAGATTTACAAAATTAAATTACGTACGATTACAAGAGATAAAAATTTAATATTTAGACGTAATTTAAATACGTGGTAAAGTCCCTTATTTCATATAAAATATATGAAAATACAATTTAAGCGAAGCTTTTTGAAAATATTCAGACCAATCTACACAATAAAGTCTACACGTGTCGTCTACTCTTACTTAATGGTTCCGAGAATTGCTTCAAACGAAAAAATATTCCCAACAGATTTTTACAGACCTGAAATCATTTTGAGCACTAGCTCGTTTTTCATTTATTTCTGAAGCACCACTCATACGATCTTTAACTTCTATGATCTTTCGACTCTTCTAAGAAATATGGAAGAAAACTTCTAAGTATTCCTGGACAGGAAGATTCCCAGACACAAAAATCTTTTACTTAATGTAAACGAAAGAAAATTTTATACATTTTAATAGTAGGTATACACATTCACTTACTGCCAAGCCAATCGTCACTAGCCCGCAGTTTGCAAAATATGAGCGAAAATTACATTTTGCGTTCCTGTTGTTATTAGTCCAGCGACAATTATACAATGAAATTATAACAATCGAATGAGAAACCATCTTTTTTGAAATTAAAAATCAATTGCTAAAAAAAATACATTATCTAGTATTAGATTAAGTATATAAGTATAGGCTAGTATATTTATCTAAACTAGTCTATACTTCTATAATAATTATTATAATAATAATAATAATAAAACTTATAAAGAGGTAGTGTTGGTTTGTTTGTTTGTTCCATTGTTTGACGGAGGTAATCTCCAAAACTAATCAGCCGATTTTATAAATTCTGTCACCGGTGTGTAGAATGAACTGTTGCGATAGAGACTATATTTTCCCCCCGTGCAAAGCCTGGACGTGCTGCTATTCGAATGATAAAACTCGTTCGAAAACGTAAACCTTCATGTCCTAATCGATTTCACGTCTGTTTAGATTAGTGGTACCTACTTATACCCTATTATCATAATCCCATAAAGAGGTACAGTTGGTGGTAGCTCCGCGGGGTACGATCGATTGCCGCCAAGGTCGCCTTCCTACCTTGCTTCTGAGTTACCATTTCTATTTCAAACTGACTGACTGACTGCAGGTTTTTGACAGCCTTGAATTTTAAAACCTTTGAATGAGGGATTTGAATGAAGTTCTTTGTTCTCATTGTCTTTAATTGGTTTTCCTTTTTAGATACTTTATTGTACACTAGTTTCTTTCATTCATTCCATTTTTTTCATTAGATTCAGTATACTGCGATAGAAAATTTTATTAAAACTATTTTCATTTTAGTGTTAAACTGTTGTGAGAACTACTTACTCTCACTATACTTAAATTAATGTTTTGAATAGTCAAATTTGACGTTGGACTATTCTTTTTATTTTAATAGACTTCCAAAAATGAGGTTTTATTATGTTCCAGTGTATGGATATTGGTATTCTAGGTAGGTTAAAAAAATATGAAATAATATCACGACTGTATCCCAGGGTGCGGTAGACATTTCTTTCAGATCTTTAGGTAAGGTAGGTTCACCGTAGGTTATTTCGTGAATGGTTAACCGATTCAGAAAATTCTCTACACTTATTAAAATAATGCTTGCTAGAATCTTCAGAATAACTCAGCCCCGACCGAAGTAGCGGGAATTTGACTAGCCAAATTATAAAACCACGTAACTGCTGTCGTGTTTCGTGAAGTTTCATAAAAAGCTTAGTTTATTACAATTAAAAGTGAACTCACTCGCCTTTCGTTTTAAAAGGAAAAGTAAGTAGAATGAAAAATTTTAAGATTTGCTAAAATTATACCTAAAATTTGATAATGGGTCAAAAGATCTTTTTTTCAGAAGCTAAACTACTATAACACTTTTATATATGAACTTGAGCCATAATTATGTTGATTTGTTTTTTATTTTCATTCATGAAATTTTTTAGTCAATTTTAGAGCACGGCCATGTAAAATAAAAATAGATTGCATGCGCTTTACCTAAACGAAGACAAGGTTTTTAAGGTAGACAACAACAAAGAATTGCAGTGACAACGCAAGAGTACTGAAACGAGACCGTATCAACCGTTTGAGACTTAGGTACTTACTAGACATCAAATAATGTAAAAGATAAGCAAAACTTATGTTCGGTTCTGCATTTGAACGTTTATACTTGTACCGTCTATTCTGCTTTTTTATCTGGTCTGTAATTTTTTAATCTATTAAGTACCTATAAAAAAATCTAAATAAACTTGTTGCTATTTTTATTTGTTACATTGTTCTAGGTTACAAAATTATCACAGTGTTAAAATTATCTCTTTGGTCAGATTCGATTATTTCTTATATTTAACGAAATTAAAGATATATTACAAACTTACAAACAGCCATAATAGGTACTTAATAAGGTTCGTCTGGGATATAAACATAGGGATATATCTAACATACATGTCTTTTTTGTTTTAGTTTACGCTGATGTCAAAAATCTTGAACTCTACATAATTTTAGGAATACCCATAAGCTTCTGAATTAATGAAACAATTTTAATGACATTTGTTTTCCAAACCCTTTTATGCTTCTAAGCTCGGATAACAAAGTCACTTATTCAGCGCCGCTTTTGAGAAGTAAAATCTCACCATATTATTATAATAATGTAAACAGAACGGCGCCAGTTTGAGGAACCACCTTAAGGGAAGGGATGAAGCTGTCATTCATGCACATCGTAATCAGGCTAATCAGTCAAGGCCGATGGTCAATGTCAGCCCGGACGTGGTCGCGATGTGACGTCGTATACCGCAGTCCATGTCATACTACACTTGCGGGCCGTCGTTTGGTGGGCAGGGGTTAATAACATTTACTTGGAAGATTATGCATAGTTTTATTGATTAGATTGTACTTTTGACCATTTTGTTAAATAAATGTGTTTGTAAAATAGAAGTTTAATTTGAATACGTAATAATTGATTGAGAAATTTCCTATCCAATAAATACAGATAAATAAATAAATAAATAAATAAATAAATAAATAAATAAATATCCTTGGACATTCCACACAGCGTCATCTAGTCCCAAGCTAAGCAACTAATTGCTTGTGTTATGGTAACCGGATGACTGATATAATACTTAGATACATTTTTTTTTGTAAATACATACATATTATAGATAGAAAACACCCATAAATGTTGTCTTGTAACTACTCCATTAAATAAACAATGACTGAAGGAAGAGGAAAAATCATTACTTATTAATTTAAAATAATTAATTACACCTTTTTTAAATTAATATCATTTTGTGTCTGCAATAAAACTGATAAATGATACCGGGTTCGAACGCTATAAAAAATAGAATTTAATCCACTTCGCTTTTCACAAGCGTAAGCTATAGACAAATTATGTCAAGTATATTTATGCTTCACGTTTTCTTATATAAGGCTAAGGCCCGTTACTTGTCTCATTACCGTCTTGTATACCCAAATTTTATAAAGCGCACAAATTTTAGCTCGTATTATTTTTTAATGGAACATGACTGTTCTTAGAAAATATTTACTTGGTGTTCATCCAGGAAGTCATGACAAAGATGTGCTAAAAAAAATGTTTATATTATCAATTTGAAAATCTATCATGGATATTAAATATTTGCTTGTGGTTTAGCATGTGATGTACACACAGAGCAGTGATGCAAACTCCTATAATAAAGGTTACATGGTAAAACATTTCCAGACATTCATTTAGGTATTCATTATTCGCTCATACATTCTTTCATTAGCATCTTCAAATTTTAAATAACCTACATAACGTTCATAATCCTTTATTTTATTTAAAAAAAATAATGCTTCATCCGGTTTAAAAAATAATGTGTCAACAGCATTATAATCCTTGTTAACACAGTCCACAAAATAATTGTACACAAAAACCCTTATTAGGGTTAATCTCGAATGTCTTTTGGTTAAGTAACCGCATAACTCAAAACCACTAGATCGATTTCAAAAATTCATGTACTATTAGAATGCTACATTATCAATAAGTAAATGCTGTTTAATGAAAAACCACGCAAAGTCAGAACAGAAAGGTAGTAAATAAAAAAATCATAATAAAACGCTCAACCCCACGAGCCAAGAGTTGAGTACCACTGCCAAGGCGGGTGTACCACCATTGGTCATAGCACGCGAGTCGACTTCTGCACCGCGTTTTCAGTTTACCTAAACCATAGCGGGGGCTACCCCGATCGCGCCGCTATAAAACAAAATAGAACAAACAGTGATTTGTATAAGTGCCTTGTGATGTGTTGGTATTAGATGTTGGTAAGTTTTTATTAGTTCAAAACTTGTTTTAAAGAAATTAAAAGTTTTTTTTCTATAAATGGAGAATCGATAGTGAAGTTAAGTGATCAGTGCTTTGCTTTTTATTGAAAAAGTTTTTAAAGTTGAAAAAGTTTTGCAGTTGCGATGCGAGTTACCGTAAGTCAGGTTTACTGAAAATCTGGGTTTATCTCTTTTAAAATCCATATCCATATCCATACTTACTAATAATATAAATGTGAAAGTGTGTGTGTCTGTCTGTTTGTCCGTCTTTCACGGCAAAACGGAGCGATGGATTGACGTAATTTTTTTAGTGGTGATAGTTGAAGGTAAGGAGAGTGACATAGGCTACTTTTTAACCCAATATTCCCGCGGGAACGAGACTTACGCGGGTGAAACTGCGGGACACTGCTATAATAATAGTAACACCGCATAAGGACTTTCTATCGTATCCTATTCTAATAATAAACAAGAAAGTTTTTATGGATGTATTGATGGATATCAGTTACCTACTTCTTCAAAATCTGAACGGATTTGTTTGCCTACAATAACTCTTCATCCGGTATAATACTATGCGAACAAAGGATAGGTACTAGTCTAGTCAGTGCCTATAATAAGTGCTGGTTAGTTGTGATCTTACAGGAAGATGATATTGCCAGAGGTACTTACAATTTGTTGGAGCAAACACTATACTCTATGTTAGACGGAATTAAACACACAAGACTCAAGAAGTGAAGTTTACCGAGTTAACTGGTACAAGGTTAAATGCTGAATTTATTTTTTGATAGTCTTTGTGGTCGTAATATCGTCCACTCCGTCACCAGTTACTCAGTTACTTTACCGAAAAAAGTAACTGAGTAACTGGTGACGGAGTTTTTAGGCCGTCTAAAAACCTCTGTCATAAAAACCGGGACTGTGGGTCTACTCGGCACAGCGAAAAACGAAATTTCGGCATCAAATGCCAGCTTAAGTTGGTGCAAACTGAATTTGGCAGTGGTTTGCGTAGTGGCCAACACTAGCGAAGAAGATTTTAATCACCCAAAGACTCGCCTACAGACGCACAGAAACAATCATCTGCTAATGCCACTAGCGTTGTTTATCTTCAACTATCTGTCCCCCATCTATAATCTAGTCGCACGAAACGTTGTTTAACTTCAACGATCTATACAGACAGAACGTACTCGTAGCAAGCTTCGTGAGCGTGCCAGTAAACGTCTTCGCAAGAACACTTAAGTTCATTCTTGGTTCATGGCTTTTACTCAAATTATTGTAAAGCATGTTTACTTATTGATTTTCTCAATCAAATGTATTTGTAGAAAGCATTTTGTGCCGCTACGCCATTAGGTCTAATGCTAATAATAATTATAATAATTGGAACATCGTAACATCAAAATTAATTCGCTTTTAAATATTTAAGTAGTGTTATTTGGGAGTACCTATCAGGTCCCTTAAGCACCAGTTAGCATGTACCAAATAATGTATTTGGACATACTTCTGACTACCCCATTAGACATCTTCAAAGGATCTAAAGAATTACACAAAGATCTGAAAGAAATGTCTACCGCACCCTGGGATACAGTCGTGATCATTTATATATTATGATATTAATATTATTTAACAACGTTTTGCTAAGTGGGTTTTCCGATAGGTACCCGATTTTTTTGTAGAGGGACAGAGTTATTCATTTAAAAGTTTTTAAATATGACAAGTATATACAGGTAACACAGACATACACCCTTAGCGTGAGTAGTACTTGTCCCCATCAGGTCCCTTAAGCACCTGTCAACTTCTGTGGCATTCTGACACGTAATGAAATGGCAGGTGATTGACCCGAACTTTTCAACGATTCATTGTAGTATTGTTTGTGTAAACTCTATGGAAGTATTTTGTAAGTAACTATACTAGTAAGAAGAGTTTAAATACCACCAGAATTATTTTACTAGCGTTAATTCTACAGCTTATTATAAGAAGTAAAAAAAGGCTGCAAAAGAAGGTCCTATCAAATCTTGCGAGAATCTTTGTACCAATAAAAGTAACGTACAAAAACGCAGTTTAAAAGTGCGTGAAATCCCTCCTATTATCAACTATTTAAATGTGTCTGGTAAGTTTTAGCATGCATCTAGTAGCTAGACTTTTACAGGCAAATTAATTACTTTATCACAAGGCCAGAGGCACGACAACATTATAAAATTTTACCGTACAATAATAATATTTAATAGGTTTATAAAAATAGGTAACCTACATCTATGCTTAACTAGTTTAAACCCGTTATTTACAATAGACTACGCGATTCTTAGGCTCGTATTCAGAGACTTCACTCAAACTTGAGTCTACGTTTAAGCATCGATTTTTGACAGTTCTCTATGAAAACTGAGTTATGAATCACCGCTTGAGACACGATTTACGCTTGAGCATAGTCTCTGAATTAGAGCTCTCGTTATCATAATATTATGTAGCCATTTATTCTCACTGGTAAGAATACCTTCCTTTATATTCACACTAATACTACTTAATCATAGTAGTGTTGTACCTTATTTTAAGTTATTTATTCAGTAAACCTACATCCAGATTGTGACCGACTACCCCTAAATGTGTAGTCGGTTAAATAGCTAACATACTTTATGTAGTTTCTACAACTTGGTATTTTACCTATTTAAGTTTTGTCCCATTCTTTGTGGTGCGCACTATAAACCAACGTAACATGTGATGTGACTCACTTCAAGGTTATTGTTACTTTAATCAATATTTATTTATTTATTTATTATTTAAAGCCTGTTGTGTCCCACTGCAGGGCAAAGGCCTCCCTTCTCTCCCTCCACTTCTCTCTATCCTCAGCGAGAAGGGCCCACTCCTTGCTAAAACCATCAAGCTCGTCTCGCCATCTCCGCCTGGGCCTTCCGCGTGGCCGTCGTCTATCCGGGACCCAGTCTGTTGCAGTTTTTGCCCACATCTGGTCTGACATACGGCTCACGTGTCCAGCCCAGTCCCACTTGAGTTGGGCGGCTTTTTGAGCGACGTCGGCTATTTGTGTTTTGGAGCGCAGTATGGTGTTCTTAACGTGGTCAGTGAGTTTGATTCCCAGAATACTGCGCTCCATAGCCCTCTGACACACCCCGAGGCTGAACTTTTGGCTCTGAGTGAGTGACCAGGTCTGTGCACCGTAAGTGAGGATGGGGAGAATGCACATGTCCATGAGTTTCCGTTTTAAGGTGAGTGGTAAGGATCCTTTCATAAGATGTTTCATGGACCAATAGCTTTTCCAGGCGTTTTCTGTGCGTCGTGCAACCTCTTTATCTTGTCTCGCCTGGAAAGAGACTATTTGGCCCAGATACAGATACTCATGGACATGTATTGTGGAAAATAACAAGGAGCATCATCATCATTCACAGTCACAGCCTGTGCTATCCAACTGCTGGGTGTTGGCCTCTTTTTGTTTCCGTCAATCTGTCCTGTGCCTCACGCATCCAAAATGGTCTTTCTTGATGTCGTTGACCCATTGCGCTTTTAATCATCATCATCATCCACAGCCCATAGGTAACCCATTAGGCCTCCCTTCGTAAACGCCACAATACTCGATCCTGCGCTATGAATTGAAACTAAAAGCCAGGAATTAGTACCAGGATAGCTTTTATCCGGACATAACACATAAGCTACTTTTGATCCAGGTATTCCCACGGGAAATTCGCGGGTAACACCGCGGGGCACGGTTAGTATTCTATAACTACACTAAGATCGATCAAATTTATTTTTTTTATATTAATCAACTTTAAATTATCTGATTAGTCAATTACTAATCAATAATTAATTTTATAACTTAAGTACCTACATTGTATTTCAAATTTAATAATGAATGAATGAATGAATGAAAATACTTTATTGCAGACAGGAACTTATGAACTAGAAATCCTAAATAATGTTGACTCGAAACATGTCAAATCTGAATCTATGACACAAATGAATTTCATCACTAAACGTATAGTTTTAAAGGTTGTGATCTTTGATAATGTTCACTGAAGCAGCTCTTATACCACTTTCTTGAAGTTTGTTCCAGTCGTTAAGCCATATGGCTTGGCAAGAAGTGTTTTTAAAAGCTTTTGTTTAACTGTCACTGTTTGTAAGTACCACACTATTATTGTTAATGTGAAATCTTGCAATTGAGGCAACTTTGAAGAAAAGTATACTTAATTAAGAGATATTTATGATTTCATAGAACTGTTTAACTGGTGCCTCTACAAGTTTTTGTTAAACTTAGTGCGATACACATAAACACACATTTCTATAACATTCATCGGGCTATCAGCATGGTATCGGATATAAATTTTTACGTCGTGAGATGTGTAGGTACTCGTGCGTCGTGTCGTGACGTCATCGTTATGTGGCATTTGGGATTTAGCTATGTAATTCGAATCATAGTAAATCCATAGATCCAATATAATCCGGCCTGGTGCTTCACGATAAAGTCATGGATGTTCCGAAACACTGGTAAAGCTGATACGAGCACCATTGACTCGAAATTAATGAGTAACCGTGGGTTAAGGAACTCGCAACTCTTGTCAACAACAGTCTGAGACCTGTCACTATACATACAAAAACGCTTTACATCGTGTGAAATTAAAACGTGAACCTCACCCAAATTTAAATTCAAAACTTCTCGACAAACAATACTTAAGGTAACAAGTGCTAATCTCAGAAAATCACCCTTACAATGTTCCGAATGTCATTACCAAAACTTCGCAAGAAAATTTAGTCCCAGGCGACTCTCGAAGTTATCGGCTCGTATTACAAAATGTTCTACAGGCACTTGTACTGCCGTAAACGATGAGCAAATAACGAGTAGAACCAAGAGCTAGAAACGAGTTAACGTGAGTAGAAGAATTATCTCAAAGTAGTATTTACAGTCAGCTAATTACCATTACAGTCATGAAGTTGCTAGAGTCCCAACTCTGACGCTGTGTGACATGTCCAAGAATTTTTTTATAACGCTTCGTAGTTGTTTCTGGTAAACTTGGCAGAAAGTGCAGTCATACGGAAGCTCTGGTTTTATGGGAACCCACAAATTCTCAACTTCCCTTCCCGAATTGTCGATACGTACGTGGAAGAAACAATTTAGTGGCCAGCGCCCGTGTCCGGGAAGAGCAGACATGACCTAAGTGGCTACAAGGGGAATGGCTGATTTATGAATGGGTCTGGAAGAAAGGTCAAAAGCGTGCTTGATCGATCTATCGAGACGCTCATAATAACGCTAATGAATGTAAACAGCAGCTTTGTTTTGGTTATAAGACGCGCAAATTGGTTCAAAAACAAACAAATTTACCTTAAACAATCATAGTGACGCTGATTCTGTCACTGACTAGTATAAAATTAGTTAATTCGAAAGCTCTTATTTCGCTACTACCCACATTCACCTTAATTTTACTAAAATTAGGTAATTTTGGAGATGTTACTCAGACTTATTTTGTTTTGAACTTTATTGCGAACGAAATAAGAGCTTTCGAAATTAGAAATTTTTAACTAGTTAGTTCCACACAGAATCACCGCCAGTGTTGTTTCTGATTCCGATATTTTTGATTCTTTTACACGCAGTTAAAATTGTGTGAGTTCAGATTCTTTGATTGTGGTTAAATTTAAGTTTGGTCATTTTGTTACGCATGTAATGTCATAGCTGGTAGTGTGCCAAATATGTTTAGACTCCCCCACAACTTTTAAGGATCTAAAAAACAAAGTGCCTAAAAGTCTTGAAAATAATGTCCACCGCAATGTCGCGATCTTTAAATCATTGTGTTTTCAAATAAAACCATGGCCTTAAGTTAAGAGCGGTCTAAAAACTTCATGATCTGTTTGAACTTTTAACTCATAGGTGCTTTACTCATTTACCAGGTAACAGGTTTGTTTAGCTGATTCACGAAAACACCATTCTAAGTAAATTTTGATTGTACAAACGAATCCCATAGAAGGTTAGGTATGAATTAATACATATTAAAATATCATCAGTATGAACGAGCTCGGAACTTTTGCTGAAATTGAAAGGATTCACAAATGCGTGGGAAAGTTAAGCTCCACTTTCACGAAAGCAATTATTAAAAGTTATTAGCTAAAAATAAACAAAAGGGAACCGCTGTTAGAAGTTCGCTTGCCTAAATATAATTGTATAAAACATCGACTTATGAGCCACTAGACTTCTATTACCTACATATTCACAACACAAAAAAGTCTGTCAACCAACTGAGGTGTGCGGGAGCGGGAAAGTGAGCTCTTTGGTCCGTTCAAGGTCACGGACAAATCACGACAAAGAAGAAAATGTTCACAGGTCACCTGTAGGCCTAACATGTGCAACGTTTCGACACGACAAATGAAATATTATCTCGATCAGACTGCTCTAACGTACTACTATGATAGAGCAGGAGAGAATGTTTTGTCGACGACGAGATAATTTCTAGTGTTGCACCATGTTAGGCCGACTGGTCGTTATTGATCGAAAGTAAGGGAGCCTGCATTGTTAAAAGATGTATTATCTAATGTGTTATTTGAAAGCGTTTGCTCTTTAATAGGTGTCTACTGGGTAGTATGTCGATGGTGTTACATGATATATTATCAGCCTGAGGCAGATAATATGAAAAGTTGAGCTTTGCAAAGGTGTTCCAACATGAATAAAATAATGTTGTAATTTTGGCCTGCCAAAATAGGAAAATATTTTTAGAAAAACAAGCTCAGCACAAAGGTGTCGTATTAGTTTCAATAAAATTGTTCAACGCATTCACTGGTCATATCATGTATCATGAGACACATCGGATCCTAAAATAACAAATCTGAAAACTTTGAATGATCTCCTGCCTGTGTATCTGTGTTACCGGTCTATCAACGTAAGGTGGTACCTACGTTGAATAAATAGAAAGAAAGAAAGAAAGTGTGTCGACTAAGTATAGGAATAGTGCTTTAAAATAATTATGATGCCGTGCATCAATGGTTTTGTACTATGAATATAAACATCAAAGATAAAATAACCACTACGAACATGCTATTTAATTATGTTGTGCTTATTCATGACATTTTGACATGACACAGACATTTGTCTGAGTCTGACAAGTAAGATCTTATGGTAAATTCGGTCTTGTCTAGTAAATTCAAAACAATATTTCTATTCTAAATTCGGTTTTGAAATTTAAGTAAGTATTATTTCAGGATAGAACTTTAGTCAGCTCAAGTACAAATTGTATTTTCAGTGTAAAAAACTTATGAAATTAATAGGATAGTTTAGGTGCTGGGCAAGCCTAACTCAACAATGCCCCAGACAATGTCTGGACGTTGAATAAATTAGGTAATCAAAACTAATAAGGAATAATTTTCATCTGTATGACTTACGTGTTAAGATTTATTATAATTACAGTAAAACTCTTGTCTGTATTTAAATTTTAGATGACCTCTGTGGCGCAGTGGGCGAAGGCCCGCCTGAGACGCAGGGGTTGCGGGTTCGATTCCCTCTACGGGAGAAATGTTTGTATGTTCTGCAGATTTGCTCCGTGTCTAGGTGTTTTTTATCTATAATATGTATGTATTTACAAATAAAATGTACATAAGTATTATATCAGTCATCTGGTTACCATAACACAAGCATTAAATAGCTTGGGACTAGATGACGCTGTGTGGAATGTTCCAGGATATTTATTTATTTATATTCGTTCGTTCGTATGAGCAAGTGGCCAACTCTAGTGACGGAGATTTTAGACCGCCTAAAAGGTCAAACTTTTAAAGCTGGCATTAGACATCTTACAATACAAGGAGCAGAGCATCTTAGACAATTTATACCTTGTATGAACAGCTGTGTGTCTGCATATTACATCTTTTTTTATTGAGTTAAATGATGAAGCCATTTTCTACTTCCTGCGCGATCCGACACGTGATGCGTTCTGGGAATTGGGGCCAATTAAATAGAATATCCAAGAGAAATACTGAATAAGTAGCCAATTAACGAACATTTTTGTGGAATTTTATTAGGTATATTTGTAAAGTGATCTCTACTTCTTAGTTTACTAGATCCGTCTGCGACTTCGCTTGCATTACACAGATACAATTACCGCGCAATACTAAGGCCGATAAAAGAATATCTATCTTGGTTTGTAGCTTAATCTGGGGTAGTTAAGTAGTTTTAGTTGCTTTGAAGTAGAGGTCTAAAAGGTGCTCAAATACAAAAAATATAGTAGATAATACTAATAGAATAATAACATTAATTTATTAAAATTTATCAATTACTAAGTATTTAGATGCCTCGTTTCTTCATTAAGTGCTAAGTAATCATGAGATCGAGCTCATGAATATGAAATGTTAATATCTAAGTGAAAAATTCATTTCCGTATTTAGATATTATACATTTTACAACAACAATACTACTTACCGTTAAATAAAATCATAATTTATTTAAGAGGTTTGTCTGTTAATTAATCCATCACAATTACCTTTATCTCCCTCGCCCAGCAATTTACTTCAATTTACTTCATGTCAGAATGAATGTTATATTGTTGAGCTCCGGGAATCTCAGTGTATTCATATAGTGGCGATTCTGACGCCGCCAAAACTTAAACTAATCTAACCAAAGATGTTGCCGTCTCTTTTATAACGATCGAAATAAAAAGGATGGCATCATCTTTAGTTAATTTAGTTTATGTTTAGGCGGTGTCAGAATAGCCACTTTTGACTTAAGGTAAACGAGCGGCAGAATTGCTCTTTACTGAGGAATTTTCTATGCAAAGTCAATAATATAGAGCCACATCGCTGTAGACACTTGGCTCCTGTATATTATAGAAATTTTAAAATTTAACAATCTGGTCAGTAGGTCATTGGCTCGCCATGGCGGTATCGAAACCAATCGATTCTTATGATTAAATTAGTGTTATTCGATTTTCCTAGAACTGCAGTCGTGCAGTAGGTCTACTCAATAATGAGTAAGAAAATTTGTTAAATGACCTATTTGTGAAGGTGTGAAATCGATTCTTGTAAGTTTTTGATTAAAATGAGATAAAAATGATGTAATACATCCGTACACATTGAAACTTATTTTAAGCGCGCGTTTAAATATAGGTACATACATTTCACACACAAATTGCTAGCAAACATATTGAAAACCAAAATTTAGGACATCGTATAGAAACACCTCCTGCGCTACTATATTATAGGTACCTTCATAATCTAGTAATGTGCACTGGACTAAACGACTTCGTACGAGACAAATTGTGGTTGCAAACCCATCGACGCTACTAAAAAGCTAAGCGGTTTCCTCATAATGTTTTCCTTCAGTTTGAACCACGTGATAATCTCTTGATATAATTTTCGAATCCCCTTCGTATCGAAAGTCGGCCATCAAGCCTACTACGAAATCTGTAAAAAAAGATACTGATGTACTTACATTTTCCGTTATTCTTTTTAGGTAACATTGCGGCTCTGGAATGACCTCCATCAAGAAAACGTTTAGCCTCCAGCCCGCAGACCCCGAAGATGATACCTTGTGTCTGGCCAACAACGCTTTTTTTTCTAATATGGTGAGTCTCATTGAAATTCTTAACTAAGCCAATAGTCGACTTTTTAGTTCACAGGGTATTTTAAGGCTTTATACCTGAGTACGTCGACAGTCAATAAATTCGATTAAAAGTCAATCTTACTTGAAAGTAAAGGCCATTAGGCTGAAATCACGCCAAAATGGCAGCGAAAAGGCAAGCAGCTTACTGTCATGTCATACGATTTTAAACGTTATATTAATTTATTGTTGGAGTACTATTAGCGCTTGAAAACTGCTAATAAAGCGCTCGCGATGTAGCGACGCCGCGAGCGCTGCTTCGCTGCCATCTCGGTGTAATTTTTGCCTTAGCAGAAAACTGTTAACCTTTCATTGTAAGTAACAGATATTACAGTCTCTTTGTGCCAAGAAGCCATTAACAGCGTAAACTGATATTAATTAATGATACTTCTTCACTTTTGAAACTTCTAACAGAGAACAAGAAGTACTTTTAATAACTGGTTATAAAATTGTTTTTACGTTGCTGGTTATGAACCAGCTAGTTACCAAAGTAGATGAAGGGCTTATAACGTGGTAGGAAGTTTCAAATCAAACGATTAGCAATGAAATAATAGAAAGAGAATAGAAACAAAATGTTTGTCACTTGAGCAGGCTAAAAAGCTTTCGATGAATGTACAAAATGAAACAAACAAATGTTATTTTCCTGAGCAAGTTCGGTGCTATGCTTTTCACATTTCAGCTAAACCGGCATTTCTAACCATTCTAAAAATATTTCATTTCGTACGAGGTTCCCGGGGCGTTGCCCACATTACGAGTATAAGGTACCTATTTAGCACTTCTTTCCCGGTCCTTCTCGCAAAAGTAGCCTATGTCCTTTTCTTTATTTACGACTCAAACTACCTCCATTTCTTTCATAAATCGGTTCAGCGGCTTAAACTTGAAAAGACAACGGACAGACTTTCGCATTCAAATTTAGAAGGCATTCATTTCATTTGTTTTAAATACAATGGTGTAAGTTGACGGTAGCTCTAATCGCGACTGCTTAAGTTCTAGGTTTTCAAAGTGACATACTAACCTTGAATTTGCTTATCTGCCCGGAAGGTCAATGCAGCACTTTAGATTATGCCAAGGAGGTGAGGTTTTATTGCTACAGAAAAGTTTAAAACCTCACCGAAGGTTTCGGATAACAAATAATTATTCATAGCTTTTTTAAAGAGTTTTAAAATCCGTCACGTAAATCACGGTGGTTTCAAGCGCAGTGTAATTTCTAACTATAAAACCTATACTTTAGCAAAATGGCCGTGCATGTTTTGTAAACAAACTGTCACTCATAAAATAGAACCTGAAAATTCGAGTTCGTAAAACGCTAAGCTTGACTCTTATGAAAATTAGCACTTTGGAACGCTAAACGAAGTATGCCCAGGCCCCAAAACGTTTATAGGATGCAACTGACTTAGTTATCAATCTATGTATAATGTATGCAAAAAAATCTATATAAGTAGTAATTATTGGTATACCTTTATCAGTCGTCTGGTTACCATAACACACCATAACACAAGCCCTAAGTTGTTTAGCTTGGGACTAGATGACGCTGTATGGAATGTCCAAGGATATTTATGTTTCTTTCTCAAAGAATGTAATCATGAATGTAGGGTTATAAATGTGAGCCTTTTTACGTTTTTCATCATGTTTTATGCATTCTCTTTTGTGCATCGGCTGACAGGCTGATCCATCATACGTAAGTAATTTATGTTCATATTTCACGATTAACGCCCGGTTCCTATAACCAACTTACACTTATCCGTAGAATTTTCACTGTACATTTATTATGCTTATTGGACCAGTTAACCTACAGTAGCTAATACGGATATTAAATGATGACGTCTCTTTTCGTTGCCATAAGAGTGACAAGAAAAAGACATTCTTTAAAACTATTAAATTCACAAATCTTTTTGAATAATACCATTAATGTTGTAGAAACAAACAAAGGTGATGGACCTACGGACATCCGTACATTGGTTATAGAATTCGGGCAATTAAATAGAGCACGCTTCATCAATCAAGACATAGTATGCGCACTTTAGTAATTTATTATGTTCTACAGATACATTCTAATAATAGATAGTTGTAATAGTACATTAATTACCTATGTATATAAATAACACGTTTATTTTTGAATTGCACATGTAGTGTACCTATCTAAATTATGTTTCCTTTTTTTAATTGACTCATAAACATAACAAATTAACTACTATCAAAATATTTAAATATTATTAGTATTTTTCATATTCTTCTTCTTTCAATGACTCTCCATTGCTTTAGGTTAGCTGTCATTTTGCAAACTTTTTCTTTGACTTGATACACAATAATACACATAATTATCTAGATTTTTTTTAAATTATTTTTGTGTTTTGCAATATTGTTTAAGTACAGAAATATTTCATGTACCAATACGTTGTATGGGTATATTCTATGTTTCAGAACGTCTTTAAAGAAAATAATCAAAGTAAAGCCGTAGAGTTTCTATGCCTATAATTCTTATCTTTATGTGATTTATAGAATACCGGCTATTTTAGCCCCCCTGTCTATTGAATAGACTTCCATTGTGGTCGTGACAATGTTCATCTCTCAATTTGTCACAATCAATTTTATCAATTGCGATGAGGTGACGTAGCTTGAATATTTTTATAGAGTTGATATTAGAGTACCGTTTAAAAAAATATTCAGTATACTCGTAGTTCAATACCGTTTATATTCAATTGACTCTGATAATAACCTTTGAATTCGTTTATTTGGTATTTTAATGTTAACAAAAAAACTAAAAAAGTTTCTTCAAAATTTTATTTCTTACATTGGTTTTTTATTTCTTATTTCATTGAATCAATATCAGTTGCAAATGTTTTTTAAGTTAAGGCCAACCATTCTGAAGGAGTTTGTTTGTAAATGTTTTTTTTTAAATGTTTTCTAAATCTGTTCCCGTATTCGCTTTTCACAAAAAATGTGTAAATTGTTGCACTCTTGTGTAGTAGGTACGCAACTGACATGAAAATTTTTGTTTTGCTGACTGTACCAAAGTTGAAAGAACTAATGAATTTGTCAACAGAAACACAATTAACCCGCGGGTGGTCGCGCATGGGTCGAAAAGACCCAGTGCTCTAGTTGTTGTGCCATAACTATTTTTTTATAGGTTCAATAATGTCGTCGCGCTAAGTACCTTCAAGTAACATTATAGGCTACCCATACAACTCCTCCTCAGCTACTTTTCACGCGGGGTTTGGATTATACGGATGTGTTAAGTTAGTATGGGTCATTTCGACCCTTGCGCGACGTAATGTGTCAGTGAATTTTCCAATATCAAAACTATGTTTTTGTTTATTTTCTTTGTAAATATGTCGCGAAATCGTGTGAGTGACCAAATTATAACAAACTATATAAAAGAGGAAGGCATTGAAGGTGAACTTTATTCGAAAATTGAACCATTTGGTGAATAATGACTATTATTCCGATTCCTGTCAAAGTGGCATAGATGAGCTTTCTGCGTACAGTGAAATTCCTGAACCTGAAATTTTTCAGATTTTTTGCGTCTGTCAGTTTATTGCAAAGAAGACCTGACTTGAATGTTGTGCTTCTGAGTTAGGTACGTACCTTGAATATTGAATATTGAAGAACCTCTTTTTAAAGCGCAACTTTTTGAAGGAAATCGCTGTCTCTGGTAAAACTACAGATTTAAATAGGTTTTCAATCACTTATTTACTATGACATATCCAAAACAGAATGTTCTAAGTACTTGGCAATCAAAAAATACATACAGACTAGCCTTGCCAGGGCCTAGTCATGTGCGCAGACGACGTTTTATGTGTCCTAACAAAAAAGACCAAAAATTCAAAACGTAATGCCAATTTTGCGAGACTTATTATTTTTAGAGATAATATTACATTCATATGTAAGAACTGCAATTAAAAACTTAGCCAAAAGTAACTAAAAGTAAGAAAAAGATTGGGTGACATAGAAAAAATAAGAACTATTTTATAGTAGATTTGTATGTGACTTCGTTGACTAATTATAGAAAATTTTACATAACTAATGTTTAAGGTTTTTCCACTATTTCAAAGTTTATTGTTTATTTTTGAAAATAAAGAAGAATTTAAAGTGTTATAGATTTAAAAAAAAAAGTTATAGTAATTTTTTGGTACCTGAATGAAAAATCGTAAGATTTCGTAGTCATCTCTTGAATTTTGTAATACTTGTTATCTTTTGATCAAAATAAAAAGTACTTGTTATTTTTCAGTTTGTTTTACTATCCTTTTTCAAAATAATTGACAAATAACCTCGAAATATCATTAAATTACTGAAAATAATGTATTCAAAGTCTGGGTCTTTTCGACCCTCGCGCGACTGTTCATGTCTTAAAACGAGACGCGAGCACCCGCGGGTTAATCAAAGGGAAACAAAAGAACGTAACTTTTTACTTTCAAAGGCCTCTGATTTTCTGATAGCAAAAACAAGGTCAATTTTATTGCGAAACGCTGTTCACAATCTAAAAATAACATAATATTTACTCTTCAATCACTCTATCTATTAAAAAACCGCGTTTCCATTGCGTAGATTAAAGCAAACATAGGGATATAGGGACAGTGAAAGCGACTTAATTTTATATTACATATGTAGTGATTTACAATAATCCTCTTTACGAAATTGAGTAACATTACATCAAACTACATCCTACCGCAATCAATCCAAATAAAAGCTAAGAACATTATACAAACAGCAGACAGAGCCCACCTTGATGGTCAGGGCAGCCAACCCTTCAGAAGGTCACGGTCATGGTCGGTGAATAAATCACTGATAAGCTACCGATAAAATCGCCATCGGCTACCAAACTACCTATACGAGGTGATTTACAGTTTTAACACTTTAGCAGTCTTGATGGTGTAAATTACACACCACCCAGAAGAACGTAAAACACAAATTACAAAAGTGTCAACATAGACATCGAACAGCGTGATAGACATCAATGAAGTAGAGGACTAGGGCTTTGTGGCCGAGTGGTAAAGCAGTCCGGCTTGAGGATGATCGCTTGTATCTCGCGGTTTCAAATCCCGTCGAAGCACAAAACTTTTAGTAAGTTTTTTCATTTAAAAGTAGAGGACAAAATAATATACTTATTAATATTAGCAAAAGAGGCTTTTTCCGAACGCGTAATTACCTTAATCGAGTAATGCTATCGAAGCCTGTGAAAATAACAAATCCTGCTTGAAAATGATTAATTATCTTTCTCCGAAAAGATTAGTAATTTTTATTTTATATATATTATTACTTGGGTAGCTTTAGGAACTTACAGCCTTGGTTGATATGTACTTTAACTTACGAAGTAGTAAGAAACCCATTTAAATGATGGATCAAACGTGTCGATTGGCATCAACATTTTTCATCTCTGAAAATCCTAGCTAATGAACACTTACCACGGACAACAATACGCCACGGTAAATTTAGTTGATGGGTCTTAAACTGGATTAATTATTGTTTTTGGTTAATCTTCTACGTCGGTGTCTCTGCTTCTATATTTTAAAAGTTTGCTTTTCATAGACCCTTTTTTTCTTAACCAGTTTTAGAATTAATTGGATGCGAACGTTTCGTAATCGTATTAGAGCGATCACTTTTTATGTTGAAGATTGATCCTTTTGATCACAACTATATAAAAATAAGTTCTAGTTATCAATCTCCAATAAAACTCTCAAAATAAATTCTTTTTAATATGCTGATGACATAATTTGGAACCTCAATGTAAACTTGAATAACAGTACAATCTATATATAGAATCGTAGCATGCGAATAATATTCGAATCGATAGATTTGCCTTGGCCTGGGCTGGTCTAATTCCCACGTCGACAGTCATTTATAATACGGCTTGGTTTACAAGTGTCACTTGTAATTTAATTTATTTTACAAATTATAGTTACTCAAGTGAAGGCACTTTTAAATTAGAAACTACTCAGCCCGTTATTTCTATCACTAAAAGCAACATCATTAGTTTGCGATTTTTGTCTGAACTCGATATTCCTTCCTTCCTTTTTGCAACAATACTCATTTGCTATGAAAAAATAGTCGGTAAAAAATTTTTTTCCCTTATTTTCTTGTAAGTTTTGAATTGGTTTGGTATTTACCTAACTGTCAAACTTCAAACTTACATGTCTTCGAAAGCTCAGTAAAGCGCCGAGCTGTCTGGTTAAGCTGGTTCAAATCCGGTTCGAAGGAACTTTTTTTTGGAAATGATTACTGAATTTCAAGTAGTTAACAAAACATTTTGGATCTACAGGCACTTAAGCTCTTTCTAAGGAAAACTGTTGTATTTTTCTAATGATAAAGTTTTTGACTATCGTTTTCTGATTCCCACGAAATTCGTTTATTTTTACTGTGTTAAACAACTTCTTTTAGATTTCTCACGTGGACGTTCCCAAGTTATACAGAATAAAATTCCCGACTCATTTTTCTTTTCACTGCCGTATTATAGTGGGATTTCATGCAAACGATAGCAATAGACACCAGAATGCTATAGGATACTTTCATTTTTATTCGTGAATTGTTCACAGCACGCTACCTTCAACAAAAACCTCACGCTATGCTAGCATAATAACATTTTCATTGACGTCATAGATACCTGCAGTACGACCTACCAAGCAATTAGAAATTTTATTTTATTAGCTCTAAAGTCCATTTTAAAGGTGTAATTTTTCACTATATTCGTAGCTATTTTTAGCTTTATAGCAAATAAGTTTAAAACGCTATTCTACTAATTATAAAAGTAGGTTTTTATGGTGGAAATAGAATTTATAGTAAGACTTGTATAGTAAAATAGGTTGGCATATTTGGCACAAAGCGAAATTAGGATAATTCAAAACAATTTTTAAAAGTTGGAGAAAGGTTTGTTTTGTTGTATTTTTTTAAGTTAGGATACATAAAACCATTAACATCTGTTTTTATTTATTATTACCCTATAACCATCCCGACAGTCCATTCTACAGATCGGTGAAAGAGTTTTTGAAATCGGCTGAGTTGTTTCTGAGATTACCTCCGTCAAACAAACAAACCAACACCTCTTTATACTAACTATAAAGTATTTATTTGTTTTTTATTACAGGCTGTGCAATGACGTGGTGTCGAAGAGGAATCACACCCTAAAACCCAGGGTGGTGCTGCCAGAAAGCTATGTGAAAGGTAAGTTTTAAATTTTAAACTAAAAAGCAAACAACTTTGTGGCAAACTTTTTTTATATCATTTGCCGACGTTTCGGCTGTGTTACAACAACCGTGGTCGTGGGAGGCGAAATCATGTTTTTTAGTTAAAATTACGAGTTACTAGCTGCGTCTCGCGGTTTCACCCGCGTAGGTCCCGTTCCCGCTGGTTTCCCCACGATGTTTTCCAATTTTTCACGAAAAGTTTATTGATGCACGATCGGATTTGATCTCATTACCTTCGAACCGAAAGTCGATGTAATAATCCACTTGGCTACCTCGGCCTTTATTAATATTGTTCAAATGTATTTCAGAAATGCGCCCTCCAGCTAGAAAGGGTCAACCTGTGATAGTCGAATTCAGTATTTACGTTGTGGATGTCAACTCTATCAACGTCGAAGACATGGACTTCAGGTATAATATTTACAATCTTTCGCTTCTAGAATATTAGTATCATAATCTGCATTGTGTCTGAAGAAACCCGCGGCTAGTCAGCCCCACATGTATTGACCATTGTCTTTCCTGTGGATATGGCCAGATACGCTGTGAGGGTATATTAAGCGCTGGGTAAGCCTATGACATTCAACAATGTCCCAGGCACTTTAGTGCCCCGTTATGAGAAGGCAAAGATTGCCTCCTGACGCTGTATAAATCATCTATACTTCATTTCTTGAAACGAACTAATAGGAACGTAAACAAACGCACGCTATTGGTCGTCGAAAATAATTGTTTATTCTCGTATTGGCTAGATTTGATAATTGACAATTGATTTGACAATCTAGCCAATGACGAGATAGAAAACTATTTTCAACGACCAATCACGTGAGTCTATTTAATCTGCCTATTAGCTCGTTCCAATAAATGAAGTATAGTAAAGATTATTATTATTTATTTTTATAATTTTTTGTTAGAAGACAATGTAATGTTATACATTCGTATCCTGAAAAAATACCTATAGATTTATGTTTGGTTTTCAAAACGGACATGAACTGTTTTAAGATTTTTCCACGCACATCATTAATTGAAAAATAATTATGTAAATGTTGTATCTACATATTTTTTATTTATTTAAAAAGCTATTCTAAGATAAAAAAACTGACAGCTTGCTTACAAAAATGACACGGCAAAGTATAAATACAGTACCTATTCTGATTAAAATGTAATCAACTTCTATTTCAGAGTGGACATGTTTATAAGACAAACATGGAAGGAAAGTAGGCTGCAATTACCCGAAGATATCTTTGAGGAAGGAGACGACCACGTGACCCTTCCACCAGAGTTCTTCGATAACCTGTGGCATCCGGACCCTTACTTCCTCAACTCGAAAGTAACAGGTATGATATTAAACTAACACATTTAACACACACACCGAGATGGAACGGAAGCGGTGCGCAGTTTTATTGTTATATCATTTTAAACTTTATCTTCATCACCATAATACATAGTATCGCTTGAGAAACTTTAAACGCAGGCGACCACGAGCGACCATAAGCGACGCCAAGAGCACTTTTCAAAGCGCTTGAAAACTATCATCATCATCATCATACGATATGATTGTTTTGCATTTATTAACATCGAGAAGGAAATAGGTAGATACCTATGATAAAACAGATTTAGCTAGTAGGTATGATATTTTGACTCATAGAAATCGGATATACGCGTCGGCATCGGTCGGTTTGATATTAGCTTAAAAGCTTTTTTCAACGAATGTAAGTAAATACGAAATAAAATTTGGGAAATAAAAATGTTAACATGGCTCTTTAGACGCCTCAATTGGAAATGTGGATTAACATTTATGTATCATTATAATCGTAAAACTAAAGCTGAAAGATTTTTAATTATAGATTTTCCATTTTAGGAGGTGCATTACATTATCGCCAACGAAACAAACCTGGTAAATTTTGATGCTCGAAAATTGGCACTTTGCAACTCAAGCACCAAAGCACAGATTTAATTAATACATTAAATTATACATGTAATTATATAAAATATTTGTGATGAATGCAATTTATTGGAATAAAAGATTGAGGTGCACTTTTGACACTAATCTTGCATTGCGCAATGCTGCACCACACTGGTGCTTTTGCCATCGGTCATAAGGTTTAGAACCAGCTGCAAGGGGTCTACACCTTTCGCATTCATTAACCAAAACTAATTTATAGGTGTAGGAACCGTACAGTCGGATCTAGTATCACAATTCACAAAAAGGTCAAAGGCTTACCAGAGGATTTAAAAAGCACCTTTGGTTTGGTTTTATAGCACATTTTGAAGTTACAAGTTTGAAAGACTTAGTTGAAAGACAATGGTTCCGATGTGTATGAATAAGTACTAGAGGAAATAAGAAAAAATATATTTAGAGAATGTTTTATCCTTGTCACTCGCATGACAATAGACAGAGATGGGAACATGCTTAGCAACCGAAAAAAATCTTTCAGCTTTGGTGCTTTCATTAATAGGTTTCATTATAGGTGGCTTTCCAAATCCTACCTACTAATAGTAATAGTATAAACGCAAAATTTGTATTTAAGTACCTACAGTATCTACAATTATGTTTGTAAGTAATTCACGCAAAAACTACTGAACAGATTAAGAAACTTGAACATCCATACTAATTTATAAAAGGGAAAGTGTGTGTGTCTGATTGTCCGTCCTTCACGGCAAAACGGAGCGACGAATAGACGTGATTTTTTTTTAAGTGGTGATAGTTGAAGGGATGGAGAGTGCTGTGACATAGGCTACTTTGTGAATACTTATAATAATAAATACAAATTTTCTTTCACAGAAATCGCGGAGCTCACTCATAAGTTCTCGTCAGTGACGTTGTATAGAAACCAGACAGTGAGGTATGCGGCCAGAATGCATGCCATCATCGCCTGCCAGATGGAATTTCAACTCTACCCCATGGATATACAGTCGTGTCCTATTTACATAGAAAGCTGTGAGTTGGGCTGTTTATGCAAGAAGCTTTGCTTTTTTGTAAGCTATTATGATGTATAGACGGTTCTGAGCAAGCTTAGAAAATGACATGGCATCTTTAACATACTTACGAAGTATAACTTCGAGGGCCAATATGAAAAGATTTTAGTAAAAAAGTAACCTCGTATGAGTTAGTGACCAATTCTGGTGACATAAGTTTTTTTGGCGTCATGAAGCCTCCGCCTTAACTAATACAAATAATGTTTGAGATGTTTGTAGATGTTTTTTTTTATCAAGGCGCATATCTATGCGCCTAGATTTAAGTTAATTCATGTGTCAGGCTCTTGTATTTGTACAGATCATGTAGGTATTCTTATAGCAATTCTCAACAACCCACATATCTTTCGTTTTGCTTGATGTCGGTAGTTCCCTATTGGACGTTTTTTGTATGGAAGTAATGTCAAATATTTACTTCCTTATCATCTCAGTCGGATACTCTTGTTAAGGTGATATCAGACGGTTCACTCGAATGATTGTCCACTCGAGTGAATGCTTCATTTTTTTTTCATTCTATGTTCACACGGCTTAGACGAAATGATACAGAAATGAACATTCATTGTTCTTTCTTTTAAATATGTCATCGAATGAAGTCGTACGTCTTGGAATTAGTTTAATTTGTGATCATTTAATCAAAGAGTTGACGATCATTTAATCAAGAGTTCCACTTGAACACCATGTTGCCGCATGAAAATAATATAATAACAGACAGAAAAAAATATAACTTCGTCGACAACGTGATGTCCGTCGGCTACAGGACTCGAAACAAAATGGCCGAATCCGAATGAACGTTCTCTCAGTGTTCAGACCGTTCATTTCTCGTTCATTCGGAGTGGGAATGAAAGATACCGGATGCCAATATCCAACACTGTTGGATCGGTTCACTAATGAATTCATTCGGCACTCGTGTTTCATTTTTTGTTCAGACATTTCATTTCGAGTGAAAAGTACCGAATGAAAGGTGAAAATGAACAAAAAATGAACCGTCTGATATCACCTTTAGAGTGGTCGAGCATCTAGGGCCGCCACTCTTCCAGCGATGCATCTCCACAATATCTAGCAGTAAACAAAATCAAAGATAGATAGGTAATTGAGACCGAAGGTTACAGTTTCAAAGAAATTATAGGGTGCTCCTGTTTGCTTTCAGTTTCATACAGTAATCAAAAAGTAAGGTTCCGATGGAGTGAAGCCGGTGTGACCATCAACCCTGAGCTAAAGCTGCTGCAGTACCACATCGGACAACCTCTGAGGCTGGAGGAGACTAATGGCTATATGATTGACAAAGACGGTAGGTAAAGAAATTGTATGAAAAGTGCAATGAGAATGAAAGAGGCGAGAAAGGCTGTGTGTGTACATCTCCACTTTTTGTAGAAGTTAACATTCCTTATGTGGTAGATTGCAAGCCACATTTTGAATAAAGTCGTCATATTTCATTTTTTAATTCATATTTCTAGGTAACTACTCAAGACTGGTGGTTTACTTCCGTTTCGAGCGACAAATCGGTCACCATCTCATCCAGACCTTCGCTCCATCCTCCCTGGTCGTCATGCTCTCCTGGTTTAGCTTCTGGTTAGACCTGGACGCGATACCTGGCCGAGTCACGCTCCTGGTGACTTGCATGTTGACCCTGGTCACCATGTTCACTGGACTGAGGGCTGATATACCACCCGTTGCTTATGTAAAGGTAAGACTGAAAAGTCAAACAACAAATTCAGTGTAACAAACAAACCTCTTTATATTTAACTATCCGCACGTCTCGGCTTCACACGGGTGTACTAATTAAACTATCGGGATAAAATATAGCCTATAACCATCCCAACTGTTAGTTCCATTCTACACATCGGCGATATAATTTTTGAAATCGGTCCAGTAGTTTCGGAGATTACCTCCGTCAAACAAACATACAAACAAACAAATTTTACCTCTTTATAATATTAGTACAGATATAAGTATAGATTTAATTTTGACACTTATTTGACAGGCACTCGACTTATGGATGGCCGGATGTATGATGTTTGTGTTTGCGGCTCTTGGTGAATTCGTCGTGGTGAAGGTGTTGGACAAACAGTACCAGATGAACAAAAGCAAACAGCAGGAGGCGATGCCTAGGATCATACCAGTGGTGAGTCAAATATTATAATTATCACAGATAGACTATTTACTAAGACATGGAGAGCACTGGAGGCTATTAGGTTCTAAACTAAATTGTTTAGCGCCTTAGCTTACGTCAAAAGCAGTTTATTATAGAAGCGCTCGTGGCGAAGTTAGACGTTCTTGATAGATCGTCCAAATTAAGCAACGTTCTGAGCGGTCACTACTTGGATGGGTGACCGCAAGTGGCATTATCAACTGAGCGCCGTGACGGAGCCATGACGGAGGCCTTTAAGCGGCCTAAAAAAACTCCGTCACCAGAGTTGGCCACTTGCTCATACGAAGGAAGGAAACAAGGATCTTATTCAAAACTCCTTATTACTTTCTTCAAATAACACAGCTTCTTTGTTGTTCCAGCGTTTGAATGGTGAGAAAGGCTCCTGCGGCACAGTGGCTGCTTGGGAAGGCAGTGCGGTGAGATGTCGCAAGGTCGACCTGACGTCACCAACCTCGCCCCCCGCCGCCACCCCCGCGGTACACCCCGCGCCCTCCGCCCCTCACACCCCGCATATTGTGAATGTTGAACGAAGGCAGAGTATATTACAGGTGAGGCAATTTTTGCAGGAGGAAGAGTAAATTACATTTGATGGGAAGTATGTAGTGCTAAAAAAAATATGATCACGACTGTATCCCAGGGGTGGTAGACAATTCTATTAGATCTTTATGTTATTCTTTAGATCCTTTGAAGATGACTAAGATGACTATAAAACCATCCTGGCAGTCTATTCTACACATCGGTGCAAGGATTTCCGAAATCGGCTGAGTAGTTTCAGAAATTACCTCCATCAAAAAAACAAACAAACAAACTAACATTACCTCTTTATAATATTGTCTAATTATTTTAGGTTGCCTGGCTAGATGCAGATACGGGTCAAGAGCGTATTCTCTGGAGGGAGATAGACAAACTCTCCCGCGTCGTTTTCCCAGCACTTTTCCTCCTCTTCGTCACAATGTACTGGCCGGTACTGCTGCTAAAGACGAAGACATCATCATAACCCTCGGACAAACACTGGTGGGCAACCAGCTTGGAGGCAACTTTGGAGCTTACGTAGATTAGATGAGAAATCTCAAGCAGGTTATTTGGGATTCAAAGGTCGATTCGGAGTTGAGAGCTTTAACACTTACCACAACTTAGCACAAAGTTTTACCTTTTAAGATGTGAATATGTAGGTGCTTGTATAAAATTTTACCATCTACTCAGAGAAATATTATTTAAAGAATTAAATAGGTGTAGGATGTCACAGAATGATACGTAAAGTAAAGAGCTGAACAGAAAAAGAGAAAAGTTTTGCATAATATTTCGACATCCTGTAGTTTAATTTATAAAACTTATGAAGTAAATTAAGTACCATAAATATTTATATTTTTTGTAAATAATAAATGCTGTGTTCTTATTAAATTTTAAGGATAACATGCCTGTATATTGTGCTTTAAATTGTTTGAAAACAATTTGTTGAAGTTGGATTGTTGCAACAAACTAAGTTTTACAATAAATATTTTTTGTAAATATCTCGCAAAAATGGAAGAAGTGTTTCTGGTTTTGTTTGAGTGAGATTATGAAGTGTTATGCTTATTGATTATAAGTTATTGTTTCATAACATTTACAAACAAAATACAAACCTAAATGGTGGTAGATAAAATTTATTTGTTGTTTAATGGTTACTTAAACTGCTACCTAAATTGTTGTTTTAAGTAGCAGTTTATAATAAAATACTTAGGTAACTTGAAAAAAAAAGAACAAAATATTATTTTGCGCCTACCTCATACAGAATAGAAACAAATAGTGTATTAATAATAACTATAATAGTTTAATGTTGTAAATAAGTAGTTATGGTGCTCTTTTAGGCAAAGTCAAATCACAGATTCATAAAAAATATTAAAGTAATTGCGCCGCGGGTAATTTATTGAGATCAAATTCTGATCATTAATTAATAAAATAAGGTTATAGGTAAATGTAATTATTTAAATAAAATATAAGTTCTTTACTTACAAAATATTAAGTTGGTTTTTGTAATAAGTATAATTTTAAAAGCTTAAAAAGCAACGCTCATTTTGACAGCGCAATTTTTTTGTGTAGAATAAAAGATTATTTGTTTGTTGACTGGAATAAATAAGTTGAATCAAAAATAATTAAAATGTTTGTTTTATTATCTACCGCACCCTGTTATAAAGTCGTGATCGTTTTTTATTTTATTTCATTTGTTTTATTTTGAAGTTCTGGCTATTGTAGGTATATTTCTTAGAAATTCTGTCTAATTCCACCTGAACATTTAGTTATAGCAAAATTTAGTTTGCATTGCTAGATTTTTTTGTGTAGTGCAACTGAAATAGGTACTTAATCAAGATTTATATTAGAATTGTTTATCTATACCTATATACAGAAAATATACAAGGAGCATTCCATTACGATAAGTGACGTCATATGTAATATACCAAAAGATTTGCAGTAGGTACATAGGTTTTTGGCCTTGAAGAGGTACCTACATAAAACATTTTCTTTTTAGGCTACTTATTCGACTAAATATCAAGCGAACGAAGCTACAGCTACAATACATCCATACAACTTAGAAAATATCTAATTTCTCTAAAATAAAAGCCATACAATAGCATTATGATCTCGGTCAAATAGAGCCTTTTGTTCCGAAAACCAGTTCCGCTTAAAGTAGTTCATCAAGGTTTCTAGTCCTCTTCCGAGTTCTACTCTTTGGGCAAATAGGTCGACTACATCTGGACTTAATTGCTTGTGTAAATAAGGCTCAAATAAGGTATAGTAGATTTCTTGCTCGTTAAGATTCCTTAGTAATCCTGATTGAGATGTGCTGAGCGTAGTAGGCGGAAGGACGCTTGGGATACAAAGGTTGCGGGTTTGATCCCCGCCACACCAATATATGTATGAACTACAAATATTTGTCTCAAGTATGGGTGTTTTCTAACTGTACTTAGGTTTAAGTAAGTACCTAATTGTAATTCAAACAAATAAAGGTAGTATGTAAGTAGGTATATCGTCATCTTAACATAATCTGATTATCATAACACAATCATTCATTTGCATAGCTTGAGAACCTAGCTGATGACGATGTGTAAATATTCCATATAGGTATCCCAGGATATTTATTTATCTTGTTTTGAAGCATATTCATCATACGAATGACCGGTATTCGAAATTTTCGAACAGAAATCGTGTAACGCTCATCTTTCTTTGAAATCTATAAGAGAATTCATTAAAAACAATCGTGTTAAATTACAGTACAAAAGACGTACTTAAGTACTTATTCTTACGAAGACAATGAGTGCTTTTAATTAATTAAACTAAGCTCTATCATTTTCATTGATGTGACATTGTTATGATTAGCAATTTTCATTAAATCATTTACTTTTTGCAACAAAAAGAAAGACGAACCATTTTTACAATACTTTGTTTCAAACTTGTTTAGGCAATGTTCGGATAATATGTATGTACCACGAACTTACAAACACTATTATTAAACACTAGCTGCGCCCCGCGGTTTCACCCGCGTAAGTCCCGTTCCCGCGGGTATATTCGGTTCAGCCGTTTTTGCATAAAAGAATAACAAACATACATACATTCTCACAAACTTTCACATTTATAATATTATAGGAGGACTAGTTTTCGCCGTGAAGTTTCCGAAGGTCGTGGCGTGGGATCGAATCCGGCCGTGCATCAATGAACTTTTCGTGTCGAAAATTTTATATGCGCTTTAACACGAGCTTTAAACGGCGAAGGAAAACATCGTGAGGAAATCAGTGAGCTTTTTAGCAGCGTCGATGGGCTAGCAACCTGTCACTCGTGATAATATTTCAAAATAATATTTCAGTTTTCGCTTCAGTATCAATTAGACAGTCTCTATGGAAACTGAGTGATGAATAACCGATTGAGACACAACTTCACGCTTGTTAAGGATTTGACGTCCATAGTAAAACAATATTGCGAGCTGCAAATGTTAAAACAATGATGTTTTGTTGTAGGAACGCCTCCAATAAACGAACCAGACAGTATGGCGGGACAGAGTAGTTAAGTAATAGAGGCGACAATAAAACACTTGACATTATCTAATAGGTTGATTACACACGTGAGTGGCGAGACAGATATATTATCACAATTTGTCTCTGATTTTACTGCTTCTGTTGTCTATTACGTGCTCTCTGTGTATTGGGTGTCAAATAAACGATTTTCTTTCATTCTTTCTAGATAGTTTTATTGAGATGAACTGTGTATAAAGCTAAATCACGACACTAATAATATACCCACAGGTCTATTCTATTATTTTCTGCAAGAGAAATATGAAATTATGAATTATAAAATTTATATTTTATGTATTACCTATGTACCTTTTTATGTACCATTGGTCTTCTCTTAGAGCGGTTTCACGATTACGTTGAATTCGAATCCGATCAATATCTACGGACTGGAGTAGTCGTAGAACCACACTACGGCTGGTAGTCCCAGGAAGGGCTAGGCTAGGTAGAAGTAGGTATCATTCCTTTTTTGGTGGTGGTTATTGTCTTTGTGTTTGTAATTAGGCATTTCTTATTTGTATCTACATACTTGTTTTGTCCATATAACTAGTCCTTTTTCTGTATACTGTGTGCGTGTCTAAATAAATTATTTTCTTCTTTCTTTCTTTCTAGAACTATTATTATTGTATTGGTAGTGTACGCACTATGACGGAAATTCTGAATTCTCACTTGGATTTATTTAGAAGATATTAAAATGGCTAATAATCTAAAATGCTAATTGGGAATACAATAGTGATCTGGGCTCATTTGATATTAATTATTGGTATATTTTGACTTCGATTACCTAGAAATTGCAAACAAAGAAGTTATAAATGTAGTATCTACTCGTTTAGACGAAAATACAACTACGCTCAAGGTAACGATATGACCAAAAACCTTTATTTCGATGTTTTTCTGTTGGCAAAAGAAACACAACAGCTTGCTGATCAGTACAAAAGCTTGCTGATTACTGTAAATGCATTTTAAATCTTGTTCATTGTTTCACATTTGGTTTTTTAAGACAATGTGTTAGTGCAAAACTTGTAAGAATGCTACAATGAAAACTATTTTTTCGAAGACGCAGAAAGTTTTGATGTGCTTGTTCAATGGAAATCGCTATACCAATTTGTATTTAAATAATTTCCGCCAAAATAGCAGAAAATATAGAATAATACGATGCGATAGTGGGCAAAAAGTAGTAAGTTTAGTAAGTTCTTAGCATGATCTTTATCTTAGTAACTCTTGTCAGTATTGTCCACTTTGAACGTTGAATTATGGAGCCCAATAAATTAATGATACTTCGAAACTAATCGACAGGGACGTCCATCTTCATAAGGGTAAATAATTGTTGGACCTATTGTCTTAGCTTAGCTTAGACCATTGGGAATTTTGTACACATGGAAGTGAAACTCTTCATTGACAATTATTACAATCTGCTAATGCAGGAAGTGACACGTCAAAGCGGTTTTTAATGTTTTTATTGGTAGGCCTTTCTAACAATGTATGTTTAAATAGTATGGACTTATAAAGAAATTGCACTTTATGTAAGAACCATTTTGTGGTTATTACGTAAAACTGTGCTTGAAATATACCAATATCGTAATAGTTGCAATGCCAAAAGTCGCTTTGATAGTTACGTCATTTGCTAAGAGAGTGGAAATGTATTATGTACTTACCTACATCCGTGAAAAAAAAACAACTTTTAAGTACTTATATGATAAAAATATGCAAAAAAAAGCTTTGAATTCAGATAAATTAGATTTTTGATTCGTAGTTTCGTAAATTCCTCCCTATGTCCTAACAAACTTCACCACCCTCGATTCTCTTGATAGAGTTGCGTTTCTATGCTATGCAATTTATTATTCATGTCTTTGTCTTGTTGCATGAAGATAAATAGAAACCTTTTCATTGCTAAAAACCTTTTTATAGCTATTAGATACTACAGTAATCAGTATGTATTGATTTAACTATTGTCTTTTCGCTCTGTTGGTTAAAACCATTAAGTACATGAAAATTAAGTGTATCTTTGATTTAGGGGAGCATAATGATCTTTTTTATTTGATTAATGTAAAATTTACAAGCTCTTATTTGACGCAGAGTCATTTAACTACAGACATTTTGAAGTAGTATTTACATGACGCTATTTTCTTCGTTTGTTACTTCGAATGAGCACTTGTTAGTTACTAAATTAATATTTGCCGTACAGGATAAGACCTGGATGCAAAAGGCCCAAAGCAGAAATGTTTGGAGTTCAGGGAAGGAGGCTTATGCCCAACAGTGGGATTTAACAGGCTGAGAATGATGATGATTAAAACGCTTTTTATTTGATTTGTCATTGTGTGATTTGTCTTTTTATTTGTTTTTGATCGCGTGGCTCCTTTTATAGTAAGATTGAGTCTTATCAATATAATTATGATTACATTCCTTTAAAAAAAATTCTATAAGTACCTACTTATTGTTATTGAGGGCAGTACCTATCTACCCACTTTTTGAAGTAGCAAGTACGTACGCAAGAAACCTCCGAAACGAACCGGCTGGAAGCACATTCCACCGTGATCGCATAATTATAGCAAGACTCCCAAAATGGCCGCAAAAACTACAATTCGTGTTTCGGGCACAAAATCAGCTTGTGACAGGGTGTAAAAGGCAAGTTCAGGGAAGTTAAGTTAAAAAGTTTTTTTTCATCAAAGTCGAAGTCAAAAATAATCTTTAATAAAGAAGATCTTTTTACAGACCACTTATATTTCCACGTTCTTAAAACTTGGGAATTCTATTGCCTGTTCCAACGCGACTCCTTACACATTATCATCATCCACAGCCCATGGATACCCACTGGTGGCTGTACCTCCCTTCGTAAACACCACACGCCACACAACACACAATGTTAATAACGGGATAAAACCTTCTCCTTCAGTATCTACTTACTGTCAAAATCAAAGATATAGGTAAAGTATGATTACCTAAGAGCAAAGGTATTATAGTATAGGTAACTATGTGCTCATCGTCAAGTCACGTGGTATAAATGAATAAGAAGTGAGCATGTGCAAATTGATCACTAGACGCAACTACAGATCACGTTTCCATTTTACCTGTAATTTTGTCTGATCTCAAATATCTTGAGATTGGAGCTACAATTTAGAAGTAGAAAGATGCTTTCTTAGCTTTGAATAAGGGATAGTCAGACACCATTCTACATTTTACCGAGCATTAGAATAAGTAAGTAGGTAGGTATATTTTATACTTATTTATTGAGATAAGGAACAAATTTACAAAACAGACAGAAACAAAAAATACCTACACTACTTAAAAACTAATTTAATAAAAATGAACTCTGTATTCTAACCTAATAAGTATTACCTACCTAAAGATAGAATACAGAGTTCAGGTTACCGGCCGCAGGTATATTTTATTGGTGTACTTTACACCATTTTCATCTTTCTAAATGTGGAATACCTACTTATAAAGTTATACTACGTACTAAAGTTTTAAAATGCCATGAAGCTCTTAGTGTCGAAAACACAACTAAAAATACAATGTTTAAAAAACCTCTTTCAAAAATTAGAACTCTTAGGTCTGTCTGGTTTTTATTTTGTTTTTTTACATTAGAGTATTTTTATATACTTAATAGAAGGCCTCATGTTTTTGCACCCTGTATGTACGGTCACGATCAAAAGCTCCTAAGCAACACAAATGAGTAGGTTACAATTAACCATCAACACAACAGTCGATGTCATACTCATAACCACAGAGCAATCATTATGACGATGTCAACTACTAATAATGTATTATGTATCTACAGAGTAGGTAAGCGGTTTTATTACATCAGTGTTAAGATATTATTGGCGTGGGTGTCGAAAATGTCAAAATGTTTTTTTTAAGAAACAATTTTAATCACTCCAATTACTGAGTTAAAAAATTCAACCTTTAGTAAATTGGGTGACTGAAAAAGTATATCATCAAAGAATTGACATGAAAGGAGTCTTTTGGCTGTTTTATGAGCGTCAATTGGTTGGGATTACAGGTGTAATATTTTTATATTCACCGATGAAACTAATTTGTTCCGACTCTAACTTTTTTCTGACTTATATCTATGTCGTATTTGTCGTATGTAGTTGTAAATAATATTCTTAGGGCAAAGATCGTCAATGAAATAAAGATCTTACCGGCGCCGCCCGCCGCCACCGGCGCGGATTGCTCAACTACTTCTAACATCACCTGTACCTGCGTTTTTGGTCTTGAAATCTGCGTGTGCGCATTTTGCAGTGCAAGCCAATCAGTACTGTTGCGACCGCCTCACGAAGTGTACGTTTTTGTCGAATTTTTGTCAAATTTCGAAACCGGGATTGACCACGTGATGTGTGACAGTGCTTACAAAGTGAAGGGGTAACGCCAAGGTAACTAAGTTTTCGCAACGTTTATTTGTTTGTTTATGTTGATTTCTCCTCATAAGGTATTACAACAACTTAAGTTTAATAGTTTTGGCGGTTGTTTTGATGTATATCGTTGCATCGCTGAATGAACACGGTAATAATGTTGCAGAAAGCTAATTGCAAAATTGCATTAATTAATGTATCAGACTTTAACAAAACCGCGGTCTGTTTAATTAGCGAATATTTTCACATGATTTGCATACAGTTAACGGGTAGGTAAGTACTTTATTTAATTGTTATCCTTTAGTAAATATTTTTTTAATTTTTGGTTACAACATTTGTTTATCTAAGATCTTAGTAATGACATTGTGATCATTAAGTAAGTATTATATTTGCTGATGCTAATTTTTTGTCTCGAGTCAGTAATTTACCGTGTTATTGTTTTTTTTTTATAAGCCATTTAAGTATTCAAACTTAACAGAGTTTTTAAAAAATATCTATTCTTAGAAAATTGTTGGAAGTCCGATTGCCCTTCGGCAAAGGCCTCCTCTAGCCTTCTCCATTAAGGGCTTTGTAGGTCCGTGTTATTGTAGGTAGTCATAGTCTAGTGCAACTCACAACAGTAGTGATATATATAAATTGATGCCTTTTTAAAGAAAATTAAATTACTTAAATTCAAAATAATTATTTATTTTCAGTAGGATATCCTTCATATAGAATCACCTTGAAACGTCTTACATAAGGTTCTAATGCCTGTTGTAATAATTATGACACACCAAGAAAAATACGTGAACTCAAGCGGCCTCATTACAAAAACTCAAATAAACCTTAGTTTAAACCTGGTCTATCAAAGCCATGATCTTAATAGGTTCGCATTTATCTATATTTTTAAGTGATCCTTGAAGTCCTACAGATATAAAAATATTTTTATTTCTTTCTTTATTTTCTTTGTGACTATCAAGGTCTAATCTCAGTGGGATTTCCCAACACAAATGTCAAAATGTCAATCCATGCACTGAAACAAATTTTAATGTCTTGTGCGAAAATGTCCTTTGCAAAAGAGTCATAGTACCAATAATGTACCAATGTATGTAGGTATGTATGTTTAATGAGTGAAGTAAATCAATATTTTTCTTTCTTTCTTTCTTTCAATAAAATGACTTGACGTTTACCTAAAAAAAATATCACTATCTGATATGTTCCACACTCAAGTTAATTTCAGCTAAAAAAGCCATTGTGCCGTTGGCCATATTAAAATTGCAATGTCGAAAACCGTTAACAGGAAGTGCGTGTGAATGACCTCAAAAAAATAAAAGTGCTAATTACGTAGGTACTTACAAAGTAAGGATTTTTAACAGACTTCAAAAAGAAAATAATTTGACTGTATTTTTTTGTGGTGAACCGATTTGAATGATTCTTTTTTTGTTTGAAAGCTCCCGTGTCCATAAAGCGACGTGCTCGCTATTAGCTGTGTAAAACGGAAATGTCAATAAAAATTATTCATAAAATTCACACTGACCATAAACTCAACATAAACCTCCGAAAAGAAGGTTACCATGCATAACACCATAGAGTATTATATCTATTTTGAGAACAGCACAACAAGAACCAGATACCTAGATGGGCTATTGAGACTGGCCGTAAATAAACTAATACTACACGTTATTATCTCATTGGTCGTCTCATAAGATGATTATGATTATAACCGTGCGTGACTACTGTGTATGTACCTAATGTGTACCTATTGTTTTCTAAGTAGGTAGTCTTACTTAGCACTAGCTTCTGACGGTATCGACTCATCTCAAGATATACAATATTTATAAATTAAGATGTAGGTACCTCTAGGTATAAAAAGTAAAAATGTGTAAACTTTGCGAAATAATGTCAATTTTACATTTGAAGATATTAAATTTTGTGGGATCTATTTTTTTTAATAGAGGTAGGTAATTAATAATTCCTTGATAAAGTACCTAGTGTACTCACTCTCATATCAAAAGGCCTGTATGATTCTTCTGGAAACCATTGTCACTACTAGGTACATAGCTATTCTGTGCCAATAGGTTTAATGCTTTTCTGGCATTTACAAGGTGAAAAACTGATGCTACAGGCATTCGCATTGACATTTCGATCAAGGTTTGCTCATCTAGTCATGAATGACTCATCTGCTCAAGAGGTACAACAGTAAATAAGAGGAATGAAGCCCGGATTTTCAATTTGAAGGTCGTGATCGACTGTTGACATCTCGAGTTGTTTTTAGAACAATTTGAACAATTATTGCAGAAATTTTTAATTCAGAAAATATTTCTAAACTGTCTGGATTATGCTTCAAGACCAAGGTTTAAAAATGACAAAAACATCAGAAATGTAGGTACGTCTACCGCATTTGGGTCGTGACACCATTTTCTTTTGTTTTTTTCCTAGTTTTTAATATTTCCCAATTAATTATCAATAGATAATCTAACAGTAGCTCCCGTAGATTTGGCTGAGGTTATTAACTCTAGATATAGCAGATAAGACCACTTGATTCTTGTGAAATAGTAAAGTGAGGCAACTAGTAAATTGATCGTTTTATAAGCTGGGCTTCTAAGCTTCTAGAAATAGTAGCAACATTCTCTACGCCGGCCCCGTATACATTGTCTAATGTTAAGTAACAGCTAAAAACAAACAAACCAACATTACCTCTTTATGATATTTAGCAAGGACAAAAATATTATAAGTATGTATAGATACTTATAGACTAGTACCCATCTTTATATAGAAGCAATAGAAGATAGGTACTACAAAATAAAGATTACCTCTGTGGCGCAGTAAGCGAAATTCCGGCTGAGACGCGTGGGTTGCGGGTTCGATTCCCGCTACGGGACAAATGTTTGTATACTATTTAAACTATCGCGACTTGGAAACATATTTATAAATATTAACGGGACTTAATCGCGTATTAAAATCATATTATTTACCTCGACGTTTCGGTGGCGTTACAGTCACCGTGGTCACGAGTAGACTGAAGGCCGGCACCCGCTCGCGTCTTCAACTGACGAGTTTTTTGTCTACCCTCAATCAGTCAACACAAAAACTACTACTAGGGTTGCGACACACCACACTCACAATGTCCGGCGAAATGTTAGACGACTTTTTTCGATGCGAACACATTTTTATGACTGGATCCCACGTTGATGACAATTTGTAACCACTGTCCCGGTTAAAATTCTTGTGCTTCTTAATTTCAACCGCTTCACGCACAATTCGGCTATAATAGTGGCGAACGTCGAGGTAAATAATATGATTTTAATACGCGATTAAGTCCCGTTAATATTTATAAAAATGTTTGTATGTTCTGCAGATATTTGTTACGTGCCTGGGTTGTTTACTATATGTATGTATTTACAAAAAAAATGTATCTAAGTATTAATATCAGTCATCTGGTTACCATAACACAAGCATTAAGTTGCTTAGCTTGGGACTAGATGACGCTGTGTGGAATGTCCCAGGAGATTTATTTATTTATTTATTACCTAGGTAAGAAAAAAATGGAATGAAGACGTAATGAAATATGAGCGCAGTAATTCTAAAATTCAAACCAGACCGCTGAAATGACCACTTTCAACTTCATTATTTGAAACAGTAAATCTAGAAAATGTTAAAAAGTTTTAAGTGCACCTAAAGCTATGTTCAGAAACTTGGTTCGTTAAACTACTTAGGTTTAGGCTCAGGGTTTAGGTAGGTAAGTACTATCTATTATTATTCTATGTAAGTACCTAAATGAAACCTGAATAAAAATCCATTGAATTTTACTTAGATAAGTTAGAGTTTTATGTTGGAAATTCGCTTTGTTTTTTTGTTTCTTCGTATGAGCAAGTGGCCAGTATGGATTAAATAGTAACCCCTTTTAAGCATATCTACTTATATAATTAACGGGACTTACCTAACAATCTATCTATATCTATACTAACTAATTTTATGAAGTGTAAAAATTTGTTTGTTTGTCTGTTTGTTTGTTTGTTTGATTGACGGAGGTAATCTCCGAAACTACTCAACCGATTTCAAAAATTCTTTCACGGGTGTGTAGAATGGACTGTCCGGGTGGTTGTAGGCTATATTTTATCCCAGTAGCAACCAGTAGTAGACAAGGATTTTGTTCAGGATAACCCCTATAAAACACCAACAGAAAGTCGTTCACAGCAAGATTTAGTGGCTCAAGTGAGGTCTAAATTACGGCTGCAAATCTTAATGATGCGAATCCTGTCTGCTCTTATCTTAATTTTACTTTTATTTTAAGCCTTTTTGTTCCATATCACCTCTTGGTTGGACCGTTCCTTACTGGCATAAATAACTCGGCGTTCTTTTTACGTGGCGCGACCTATAACAACAACCATAGATAACACAAAACAAAAAAATGATCACAGCATTCACAGCCAGATCCTAAACGTTTTTTCCACGCCCCTTACTTCAGATGACGACATCACATCTCAATGAGGATAGAATCCGATCACAAGAACACGACCCGGTAGATCAGTACATATTTGTATTGCATACTCTGCCAATTATATGTATGGTTAGATGCTTGAGGCATTTTTTGCATAAATACAGGCTACGCTTAATTAACTCTAGGCTGAGTAGAATAGTTACCTTGACTTTAATACGATAGTCGCGGGTTCGAAAAACTGTATAAGTATGGTACACATTTTCATACAGAAAATTATAAAAATCACATTGACGTATTATTGTAATTAAAAAATAAAAAATAACATTTTGACGACTATGCATACACCAGAAAGTAAGCGGTGAGGATAACATTGAAAAGAAAGCTGCATCTGAGTCAAGTCGAGTTCAGAAAACATGAATTAAATCTTTAATTCACATAGTATCTCATTTAGTACCTATTTACTAGCAGGCGGCAGGTTTTGTTTAGAAAAATTCAAGCTAGTTTAAGTGCTGCGAAAACTTAAACAACTCAGCAAAGCTCCAGTCATAAGAAAATCCACGAAAATATGAAGCCTCAGGTTTTTTGGTTCTAGTGTTTAACGCGTAAAACATCTTTTGTGACACTTAATTACCGTGAAATACAATATTATTACTTACTAAAAACATTCTAAGAAATCGTAAAAAAATATTAGGCTAGATAGATTGGGTCACTTTTATAGGGTAATGAGCGACCTGGGCCTATAAATCCGTATTTAATTTCGCACAGGTCCGAGGTCACATTTATATCTGCATGATATTTACGACTTAAGCTTTATTACCTGCTTTTAAATGTTTAAGCCCTGATGCCCTAAAATCGGAGTCAAAAACGGCTTTATTTATAAACTAGTAGCACGTCCCGGCTTCGCACGGGTTAACTACTGAAGCCCGGGATAAAATAGAGCCTATTTTCATCAGAAAAGTCCATTCTAAAGGTAAAAGAATATTTGAAATAGGATGAGTACTTAGTTTCGGAGATTACCTCCAACACACAAACAAACCAACATCACCTCTTTATAATGTTAGTATATTTTTAATGTAGTAATAGATAGGATGTTAGATGTACCTAATAATCATCATGTTTTGTCGTTAGATATGTTATTTAAGTTTGTAATGAGACAATTTTTATAGCGCATTCAACAAAGTTTTTAAATGAATTTACGGGACTTTATCACGTATTTACCTTATTATTTTATACTAGCTGCTCCCCGCTGTTTCACCCGCGTAAGTCCCGTTCCCGCGGGAATATCGGGATAAAAAGTAGCCTATGTTACTCGTGGATAATGTAGCTTTCGAATGGTGAAAGAATTTTAAAAACGGTCCAGTAGTTTTTGAGCCTATTCATTACAACCAAACAAACAAACAAACAAACAAAGTTTTCCTCTTTATAATATTAGTGTAGATTTCCCGACGTTTCGAGTGCGTTGCAGCGCGATAAAGTCCCGTTAATTCATTTAAATTATGTCTAAAGATCGCGAAAGTTTAAATTGTACTAAAGTTTTTAAATTCATTTACATACAAAAAAAAATACCTAACAATCTTTCCTTCCTTTCTCTTCTTTATTAATATTGGTGGATTAGTGGTGTTAAATTCGGAGTGTGCATAGTAAATATGCACACATTACATTATACTGCTAAACTCAAACTACAATAAGATGTATCATAAAATAAATTGGACTACATTGGACTTTTTCTAATTATAGTCAACCATATAATATTTATGATTAGAGCTCTTAATAAGTTATGCAATGAGATAAGTACCTTATCATGATAAAATGTATGCACTTGTAATTTTCATCTACAAAAATATAATTCGACGCATTTTATGGATGTTATATAATATTATACAGGTCGATGTTTTAAATGAAAGTGAAGAGAAAAGTATACCTACTCTATTTTAGTTAATTTACCACGTTTGTTAAAAAGATTTGATCCTTATGATTAGCCATTTTGATTCATGCCAAAAATGAATACAGGGCGTCACTTTCTCGATAAAATAATCCCAGGTGTGACATAAATTATAATATTTTTTGATGTTTTGTTTTGAGTGTCGATAGGCATTCTAAGTAAAATTATAATTTCTAGCTTTGACCTTAAAAACATTTTATAATTAAGGGGCCTAGCTTAAAATTGCGTTTTATAAATTAACCTTCTCTGACGGCCTTATTCATATTAGTCTAGTAAAATGTACTTACGTTAGCTAAAACGATTATTTTAAATCTGTTGCTTCTTTTTATTGTCATAATAATAACAAAAAAAAACATTTTTAAAACCCTTAAATCTTTATGCATAAGGGGTTTCTCTAGTTCTCATACATGCTTAGCACTAATGTATTATTTATGCAGCCAATAATTACAAAACCCGTAGTTAAAATTCTGCATTCAACCGCCAGTAAGCCTTGACTCGATTAGGTACACATCTACATAAATATCACTTAGATATCAGAGTCCGCGTTTCTTGAAGTTATTTTGATTTAGAAACTTGTGCAGTTGAATTTCAGAAAGAATATAAATATAATAGTATTTAATTCGTTATTCTACTTTATCTTAATTACACAACGACTTTATTTTAAGAAATACAGCATACATGATTTGAATCAAAAGTTTTTGGTAGACCATTTAAAACCTGAATATAATATAATATATAACAGTACACTATTTAAATTTATACCTACCCTTTATATTTTTAATTTCACGAAATGTTTACTACTATTTACTTAATTATATTTTTTTCTCAGCGGGACCATTTTTGTACCACTTTGCTTTGTGAAAAAAATTGTTTGTTTTTCCGTTTTTAGATACATCCTAAGTAAACATTTTTTGCGTTAATAATGAGGCGAGTTTTAACCTTTCCTTGTCAATGATGGCGATAGCCGTGACATAGTTGTACAATAGATATTTATTCAAATCAGGTTGTTTTTATAAAATAACTCTTTTATCACGATCTGTGAAATGATAATCTATCAATTCTTTTACATTAAAAAGAACCAGATTTTCCTTTTTACTTTGTACCGATACCTAGTTAATAGATAGTCATTTTACTTTACGGTTTTGAAGCACCATTTACCATGATTTTCTAGGTACATTTAAATTTTCTATCATCGTGACTTGCATAATCTAAACATTGTTTACTTTATGTCAATGGATGTCAAATATTGCTTTAATTTAATTGAATGCAACAGTCAAGAAAATGGCATTCTTTAAATGGTGTGTATTTAGAGGATGATTTACCTATAGACCTTTTTATATTTATTTAGTGAATTAGATTAATTATTAAGTTAAGTAGGTCTTTACATCATTTATCCTTTATTTAAAACAATCTTTGCCTAAGAGAAATAATTTATTAGTTTAAAAAAAAGTTAGCGAAATCTTTCTCAATTTTCTCATATCAAATAAGTATTAGATTTAAGATTATTATCTTTAAAAAAGTAACCCTACTTGATGTAATTTGAACGATCTTATAACATGAAAATTCCAAATTGACTTCATAATATTGATTCAGTTTTGCCAATATTAGCTCAAACTTTTGAGAAATGACAAGTTGACTAAAGTTTTAGTCATTGCTAAAAATAAATCAGAAAATGTCAACGTGTGAGTAAGTACCTACATACAAAATCTGTGCACGCCAAGAAGCGAGAAACAGTATCATTAACTAAACTATTTAATTAGTTAAACAATTTTTAGAGTAGTTTTTAACTGGCAATCTACTTAGATATAAACTACCGAGGAATGAGATAAGTTTGTATAAGGTACCATGACACGTCCTCTTTACTCTTCGCATCCATTTCCTCGTTGCTGAGGGTTTTGAACTCAGGGAAATAGTCGCAATTAACAAAACCATTTTTTAGAAATAGGTAAATGTTTACAAAATGACGTCTACTGACTATTTACCTAGGTACTCCTAGAGTTATTAAAAAAATAAGTTTTAAGTAACTACTCAACTTTTACCGAAACAAAATTGTATTTTCGAAAATACAATTTTGTATTGACGACACATTAATTTTCCAAGCTAACGGAGATGGCTCCCTGGGTATATATACCCAGAAGTGGGTGATACAATTTTGTAAATTTATAAAAGTGTCATAACCTTTTTTAGCAGTTTTATCGCGTTTAGAATCAACACCTATTTTGTAAGATTCACATCATAAAATTGCTGGAAGAGCACCAAAGTCTCGTCAAAAACTTATTTAATTACAGAGTTAAACGAGTTTTGACAGTTTCACAACTTTGTTTGCTCATAATATGCTGACTCTCAACGAACATGACATGTCTAAACTAAATCACTGGATCCGAGTGTGCAAAATAAACATCTGTAATGTTATATGAAAGAAAAAAAGAGAAATGTTTTTATTTCTGTAAGACCTCAAGGGAAAATGTACAGTCTATATAAGTTAGGATATTTCATGAAAGTTGCCTCCAAAGTTAAAAAGAATAAGTTTACTATAAAATAATTTATGTCATTTTTTTATAATTTTACCCGACTGATTACTCGTTGATTGGGGTAAATTGTACCTTGTGTATTCGGTCGGTTAAGTGCCAGGCAACAGCCTAGCATAGGTTCCTAATACCTTAGACATTTAAGGTGTCGTTTTAAATGACCAAGGCTGTCTTTGTTCTTGTGAATTACTGTTGCAGTAGATTTTGTTGTCAGCGCGTAGTACGTATATTATAGCACTTAGTACCTACCTACGTATTACTAGCTCCTATTAAAAGAAAAACTGCCTGAGTACGATTTTCATTTCTTTGGAGCAATGCCTTGGCCACACGACCGGAATACGGTGACCTTTAGTTGATAGTGTGGCCCTTTTCTTTATATTTTATCTGTGCCCACTGCCCATAGAAATAGTATCATAATAGGTACAAACTTTTGCGGTCACCATAAAGGACATGAGAAAGACAAATCATTGATTGATAACAATCACGCACACAAACATACATAAAAGAAACAAATAAAAATATAAATAGATACTTGAGAAACAAACAAACATTTTTGATGAGGGTTCGCAATGTACAATAACAATGGACATCAATTTTCCCCACCTGTAAAATGCAGTGTAGCTAAAAGGGATCACCAATCTCAGAATCATTCTTTTTCCAAACACACACAGTGTTTACAACACATTATTGGTAGTAACCTACGGTGACGCATCCAGTAGTTAATTTTCCTCTTTACATCAAGGGCGTGCACGGATGATGGATGACCCTAACCCTTTTTTGGCGATAAACATTTCGAAACCAGCTGTCATTAGGTAGGTACTCGTTTGGAAACCTTCGTGGAAATTTGTGTGATTGGTTTTTAAAGCAGAATGCGAATGTGGACAGTATTTGGGTGTCAAAATTTGTGGGTGTGTTATTTTATTTGTTGGTACCTATTGAAAATTGAATAAAGAAACTAAGTACCAATAAAATAATAATAAAATAATTAAAAACAAAGGTGGATAAAAGATTTCTTAAAAATGAAATAACGAGTCTGGATGATGGCTTACTTATAGTGGGTTACCAATATCTTATAAATTCTTTATTAATATAGACAACAAAAATAACCTGAGTGTACCATGGGGACTTATTTTTTTCTTTTAAACCAAAGGAAAAGCAGCATGATGCAGGATTACAGCGCTCCTAAAAAATAAGCTTGGAGGCAAAGCTAGAGCACGGAGGGTTGCTCTGTTCATTTTCACAGGATCTTTTTGTTTAATCAAGTTCATGACTTTCGATAATGCAAAAGTCTTTCAGCTAAATTCATAAAGAAAAATTTACTTTGACGACAGAATCTCTTTTTAATGTCGTCATTTCATGCGCCATCAGGTAGAAAAAATTGCTTGACGTAAAATACTAACCCACAGCAATTTTCGAACCTTTCTTTAAAATTTTCTATGAAATAGGTTTTCATAAATCATTTTTATAAACCATTTTATCTGTGTAATATAATCTAATCGGGCCGTATGCTCAATATTCAGATACAGCCTTTCACAACATTTTATACAACCTTAAACGCACAAGCATGCTCTATAAAGTAGATCAATTTTATTAATTGATAAGTTAGTAATAAAATTATTAATTATCAATTAATAATTTTATTATTCTACTTTTAAAAAATTAAAAAATTAAAAACCATATGTTACATTTTGTTTTTATTAATTATTATATTTTGTATCATTTATAATTATCAAATTTAATATTAAAATTTATTTATTTATCTTTTTATATTTTTTGTAAGTATTAAATTAAGTTAATTTAAGATAAAATTAAAATAGAAACAAATAATGGGATAATTTCAGTTCTAATAATAATCATCATTCCCCTGCCCTTGTCCCACACTAGGTGGGGTCGGCACAACATATTTTCTTCAGTTCTAATAATAATAGTTCCAACATTACAAATAACCAATTGTGTGTCTTATTGAATTGAAACCTAATCTCCATAAGTTAATAGTGAAAATAACAAAGTTTCGCATTGTTTCAGAAAACTCTTCAAAATGGGGAATGACGAGAAAAAAGGGACTATTGTCCTTGAAAACTTCAACTCTACGTAAGTGACTTTGTTATAAAAGTTTTACAAAACATAAAAGAAGATAAGTCAGAAGTTTAATGGAACTTTGTTTGAGAAATCAAACAAAACAAAGTTACTAACACAGTTACTAAGAAAATATTATTGAGTTCAAGGAAACGCAGAAATACCTACATAATTATGTAAACTAAGAAAGGCAATACCTAAGTATTTGGGCTGGTGCTTACCTCGGACAAAGGATAAGTTTAGCCATTCAACGAGGTAACGATGCCAGCCTTTTGGGCACCCTACCTGCGGTCGGTGACCTGAACTCTGTATTCTACCTTTAGTGAATACTAGGTTAGAATACAGAGTTCATTTTTATTAAATTTGTTTTTAAGTAGTATAGGTAATTTTTGTTTTAGTCTGTTTTTTTTCATTTTGTTCCTTATCTCAATAAACTCTAGTATCTGCAAAAATTATTCAAACATTATTTACTGTGTTACAAATATGTTGAAATGTTCTGCAGATATTTGATCCGTGTCAGAAAAACACCCAGATCCGGAACACCATATCTGCAAAACCTTCCTACATAATAAACTTTTGTACCGCGATGATCGAACTTGCAACCTGTGGGCCTTCATTCACTATGCTACATAGGTCGTGAACAATGAAACTTTGGTACAATAGGTCACATGGCACTATTGACCTTAATCTAATGCTTCTCAATGCAAACAGTAGGCAATAGTTATTGTTTACAAACAACTCATAACACTTCCTATATCATTGACAGCTGTTGACTAATTTGTAAACATTAAGAAAATGTTGTTGTATAATACAAAGTTTTTTTTAGTGCCAACTTAGCGTCAAACCCTGGTTTCCAGTCAACATTAAGTTTGGGATCGAAAGAAGCAATAAGTGAAAAAGAATACAACCCCTTCGAACATAGAAATGTGGAGCACCCTAATTCGTAAGTATTGGAAACATCATAGATTAGCACCGATCTACTTTTGATTGCTTTTCAGTGGTACAAAATTAAATGCCTTCAAGGAAATAGCGCTTAAAAGGGCTCCTCTACATGCTGATTCAAAAGTAAATAAACTTGCTCATCCTTGATAGGAGGTTGGTTTGTTTGTTTGTTTCTTAGCATTATAAAAAGGTTGGTTTGTTTGTTTGTTTGTTTGACGGAGGTAATCACCGAAACTACTTACAGCCAATTTCAAAAATTCTTTCACTGATGTGTAGAATGGACTGTCGGAATGGTTCTAGGCTAAAGTTTATCCCGGTAGTTTCAATAAAGCACCAGTACCTACTAGTAAATTTGAATACAATGTCTGAAGGAGCCTCCCCTCTGCTCTCAAAAACGTGAACGTCGATAATCGCAGTTAAGTTTGACTGTAAAATGCCTTCAAGGAAATACAATATTATTTTTGAACAGTTTGTCAACTTACTGGAACGGTGCTATCGTTTACCCGTAGTCCTAGTTTCGATCTTATGCTGTTATAAATACTAAAAATCATAAAATAAAATACTCTAGCAAGGAAATTATTTTAAAGCTATTAAATTATTTTACACCGCCATGGCTGTAGTCGTGATAATAACAAAGATGGTGCACTTTAGATAATTTAAACCTACATTGTTTTATTTATTAGTTCTAATGTGCTTGCTACCTGTCACGTACGGATTTTAATTTGTACATTATCACGCAGAGGCACTTAAAAAATATTTAACTGTAATTATGAGCAGTATATTTGGACTGTTCATGTACCTATATTACATGCCTGATGAGTTGTGGACTAAAAGCACCATCTAGTAGATCCCTTAGTAATAAATACATAATTTAGACAGTGTCATAATTGCCATCTTGTCCCAAAAAAGCGATGCCATACATATTATGGGATCGTTACAAACGATCTATAGGTAGCTCAACTGTTCCAAGCTACTGCCAGAAGCATGCCCAAGACCAGCATTGCGCTGATGGCAAAAGAAGCCTTTGAGCCACTCTTCATTTAAAAATTATTTCAGGAGTATGGGATCCCTGGTCCACCTCCTCAAGTCCTCTCTTGGATCCGGTATCCTGGCCATGCCAGCTGCCTTCAAGAATGCTGGGTTAGCGGCTGGGGGCATCGGCACTATCGTTGTTGGATTTATTTGCACACACTGTGTGTACGTACTGGTAAGTTTAAGGATAAAGTTTAGTTTGCTTCGGAGGCTAGACTACGGACTAAGCCATTGAATCATTAAAATATTACTTAGAGAAAAAAGATAAACTTTGCCAAAATATAAAACAGAGACAACAGCAAATTTAAGTGCTTTCAACTTAAATTAGTTCACAAAGTGCCAAAAACTTTCGATCTGGCTGTATGTAGGTACAAAAGTATTACCTAAGTACATATAAGAAATCATTTCCAAATAGGTATGATAATTTATACTAACTCAAATTAACACCAATCCCAAAAAATATATCAAATTATAGTGCACGGCTTATCAAATTTAACAAACTCATATTTTAAAGGAAGGTAACAAAAATATATTTGTATTGGATAAAATTGTTTATCAAATATTTTTTGTTACTTAAGTACCTACTTATATTTAAAAAATTGTTCCAATTTATACAATGTAGGTAAATTGATTTCACAAATTCCCCATAAGGTGGAAAGATCCCTAATGTGTGAAAAATTACAACGACGTTGAACGATCGCAAAGCCGAGGAACAATTTGTTTTAGAGACAGCTGTGTCGAGTTAACTCACTCTTATTCTTCTGAGAAATTGTTTTTTATATTAATTGGAAAGTTATTGCAAAATTTTAGTATACCGTTTATTTGTTCATAGCGCTATAACGGGTAATAGATTAAAAAAATAATCCATCTCAGCCATTGCCATACGTCCTATTTTGGAAATAAGTCTCCAAGATCTTCATTGCTAATTTGAAAGTAATTTGAAACGTAATTATAAATTAAATCCTTTTCATAATAAACTAAGCTACGATTACCGACACAGCGCTACGCTGCAGCGCTGGACTGTGATTAGGTATTAGTGGTATTAGCACGATTTAATACTTTCTGTTTGTGGTTGAGCCTCAGGGCCAATGGGATAAACGAATTACCAAGTTTCGTGTCAAATTTTCAGTTTATGTTGGCGAACTGTTATGAATTTATCTCCTAAATTCACCTACATGTATTCTGGTTATAATCATGAGCTATGGAATACCCAAATTCCAAAATCCCAAATTCTATAATCAGCGTACCTACGGATGCCCGTAGGTCTTACAAGGTACCTGAAATGTATAAAACTTTTTGACAGATAAAAACGTTGCTATGACGAAAGTCCTACGGTCACCCGTAAGTTGGATATAGGAACCGGCTTGACAAACTTATTAATTCCAGGTAAAAACTTCTCAAGAGGTGTGTGTGAGCGCGAAAAAACCATCGATGGGTTTTGCTGAGACCTGTGGAGCAGCTTTTGAATTCGGCCCAAAGAGGTTACGACCTTGGGCTAATTTTGCAAGGTAATTAGTTAAATATTAGTGGTACTCGACTTGTCATTACACATCCTTAACGCGACTTGAACGTTTTTATATGTTATAGTAACTAGCATCCAAATGCTTAAAAGGGTAGGTAGGTACTTATAATAATTTCATATGAAAATACAGAGAGCCTTTATTTTCAATTTCCTGTTCTTGGAACGGCATTCGGTATTGGAATTCAATTGAGAACAAAACTGAACATTGTTTCGCTGAAACTGTCTTTGATATTAGGGTATTAGGAATAACTTGAAAAAATAAACAGAGAAAACTACAATAATAGTAGATATCTAACTGGTAAAGACGGTGGCATACAATATTACATGTCATGATAGGTACTATCTCGACAATTTGACTGACCATAATGTGAATGTTTTTGTTTAAGTTTACTATTTGCGGTGGAAGAAAAGAACTGTATTAACATCACTTAAGAAATTTGATGATGATTATGAATAGAAGCTGATCCATCTTGTAAAGTCTAAAGTTAGAAACTTGATTCAAATGTTTTCTTTCTCAATAAAGTTTGTTGAATGCTTAAATATCTACTTATTAATTTATTTTTAAGTGCACAAACAATTTATATACCTACTTACTTATTTAAAGACTGATAAACATACGATGGCATGGTATAAATTCTGATTTAAGTACCTCTACAATAATTTCGGTGTAAAAGCATTTATAAAGGTACTCTAATACACTTTTTGAATGTGTAAGTCCAATATATTATCCTACACCATAACTCTCCATACTTTTTAATGCACATACCTACTATTTTTTTCCAGAACTTTCATAGACTATGCCCTCACAGTCACCTACCTAGCAGCGTTATGTGTATACATAGTCTTCATAGCTGAAAATTTCAAAGAGGTAAGTGTCTCAAACATTATAAATCGTTTTTAAATAAGTGAAATAGTTTCTGAATAAATTTCTAATGTCCTGGTAATGTGTTTCTAATGTGTTGGTATTTGCACAGATTACATAAACTGTACAGATACCTCGTCTCGAACATTGAAATCACTCCTATTTTTCTTCGGGCTGGTGTTTGATTTTTGAATAGCCCGAAGAAAAATAGGAGTGATTTCAATGTTCGAAATGTTCGAGGTGAGGCACCCCTGGTATTTGTAAACATGAAGAAAATAACTTTGTTTGAACATGCGGCAAATTGTAAAGAGAACAAACGGCAAAGAATTTTCAAAATGGGTCCACCATTGACGAAATAATTGGTCAAAATATAGAACATCCTCCTCTTATAAAGTTGGTTAAAACATCCATTTAGTCGCTGACTATTAGACAGTTGGCTTGGAGTCATAAATACGTGCCAACAATGATTAATATCAGGAGTACTTACCTTCAAGTATGAAATCTAATTGGCTATTGTTTTCTATTGTATAATAATACTAGCACCAGATCCCGGCTTTGCGGGTGTACTGATAGAATTACCGGGATTAAACCATCCCGTAAATCCATTCTATCAACGTCTTGATTCGTGTTTTTAACCCCCGACACAAAAAAGGGGTGTAATTTGATATTTCCTTGAAAAAACTGTCAAAATTTGGTATCTGGATTCCATTTCATAAAGATACAAAGTAAAGGTATATCAGGTTTAAAGCAAATTGTAAGGAGATCCGTGATATCTGTTTACCACTTGCAAAACACTCGTAGTTGTACAAGTCAGTGACTTTTGTATAATACGCTTTACTTCATACCTATTTATCTCAAATTCTGTGTGCTATTAGTGATTGTAATGCCACTTTAAGTGGCATGACTATTTTTCTAGGACTGAAAACTTGTTTGTTATTAACTATTAACTATTGTTTAAATTTAAACAATTATTCTCGCAACTGTACCTACCTACCCAAATGTATCTACATGTTATTTTAATTGCTCACTAGGTATATTATAACTTAAAGCCGCGTTAGTTATCTATACTTCATTTATTGAAACGAGCTAATAGGCAGATTAAATAAACTCATGTGATTGGTCGCTGAAAATAACATTCTATCTCGTCATTGGCTAGATTGTCAAATCAATTGTCAATTATCAAATCTAGCCAATACGAGAATAAACAATTATTTTCGACGACCAATAACGTGCTTTATTTACGTTCCTATTAGCTCGTTTCAAGAAATGAAGTATAGAGTTTAAGTGGCATAAAAACAAGTTATATAAAAGCATAAAACTTTTTAGGTATGTACATCATCATTAGCATAGTAATTAAATAGTAGTAGCTGTAGTATAGTAGTACCCAAGTAACGTAACCATTTCCTGCCCACAGGTCTTAGACGAATACGTGCCAAACTACAAACTCTCGGTGGAAGCCTACTGCGCGCTAACACTAGTACCTCTAGTGCTGATCTGCCAGATTCGCAACCTAAAGTGGCTGGTGCCATTCTCAGCGATCGCCAACGTGTTCCTGGTGATATGCTTCGCTATCACCATGTACTACATCTTCAGTGATCTCCCCAACCCTAAGGAGAGGGAGATGGTAGCCACTGTGACGCAGTGGCCTCTGTTCATAAGGTACGAAACTAGTGCATCATGTGCTGGGGGGTTAAACGGATCAATTTGAGCCATTCTATCATATTTTGGTGAAAATGCTAAAGAAACAATTCATGAAGAAACGGCACTTTATGAATTGCTAGCAGAAATGCTTGAACGGCCTTTTTAACCCCCCTGATCTTTAAGTATAGAAATCTTAATTGTCGGGTGTAGTTTTAAGCAAACTACGATTTCAAACCCAGCACTGCGCGATTTAGTGTAGAGTCACCTGCTAGTTTGCAGCGCGTTTCACACGCGAGGAAACTGTCCAAGGTCACAGCTTTCCTGCAGACGGGAGCCTTTCCACCGAAAACGATAATGATTTTATAAACCCTGGAGACTTCGTTCGTGGTATTTTAAGAATCAATAAAATTATTAATCCCTTCATTGAAAATTCACCGCTCGTTCATAGTTCGAAAAGTTTGGTATAATAGATTAAAATTTCAATTAAAACGGGTATTTCAGAACCGGTTGCAAATAAATTCGAAGTAATTGAAAGCTTTGAAGTTTAGGCCACAATTAAGTAAATAATAATTATTGAGAATTTCAAACCATTCATAACTTCGTATTTACTTTTAGCAATGAAGACTGAACATTTTAGAATTACCTGTACATTATACTTTGCCGTAACACAGTTTACACCAGCACGGGAAGTAAGTCCTAAAACCTCATGGTGCTGATCCGGATTGTTTCTGTCTCCGTCCATTTTTATCCTTATGTTTTGTACTTCTAGATCTAGCGCCATGTACACTGTAATGTTTTTTAGGAAAATAAATATCTTATCTTATCTTATCTTATTATTTAATATGTAATGGTTTCAATGTCTTTCATTGGCGAAATAAACAGATTTAAGTGAAGAAATAATTTTCTTATAAATAAAAAAAACATCGATATAAACTTCAGTACTTACATTATATGCAGACTAAACATATTTACAAGATGCCGCAGAGATACATAGGACTTGTAAATGTATCTCCCGCTGTGAATGCGTGTAAAATGCAAATCAGATCTACCACGTGCAACTAGTGGTGCGATAGTTAGGCCAGATACCGAGTTTCAAATTACTAGTGTAGGCTTACGGCCAACGGCCAAGTAACCTATCTTTGGTTTTGACTACTGTCGACAGATATTTGATATTACTTCCATACAAAAAATTACGAATGACTGTAAGTGAAATCAAAGGTTATCGATAAATTATAATTAGGGAAAACATCCGTTATGGCAATTTTTTTTTAATGTTGTAGTGAAACTATACATGACTAGCAACACGTCCGGGCTTTGCACGGGTGAAACTACCGGGACAAATTTTATTATAGCCTATAACCATCCCGACAGTTCATTCTACACATACGAATTTTTAAAAATCGGCTGAGTAATTTCGGAGATTACCTTCGTCAAACAAACAAACCAACGTTACCTCTTTATAATATTAGTATAGAGACCTAGTTTCTACTTTTTACCCATTAATCTACTGACATATTAACTTTTTTTAGAAACGACAAAGTCGGAAAACCAATGTGTAGCGCAGTGAAGTGAGAACAAAGTCAGTCGTGTGTTCCCAACCTTAGATACTGAAGATAAACCATGTTTAAGGAAGTCAATAAAAGTCAAGTTTATTCAATTTATTAAATCAGCACAGTTTCATTTGTATGAGAGGCACGACATGCGTTCTCATGGACAATATAAAGATACACAAACATTTATAAAATATAGCGGAATAAATACAGCTTGTTCAAGACTTCTAGGTAATTCTTATGATTATTTATTAATATAATATAAACAACAATTTATGAATTCGACAGATGCACTGCATCCAATAACAGGATTCCAACATGATGAGGTCCATAAATTTTTAAACATTTGAAAAACTTGGCCAACTATCAAGGATTGTATTTACACCATTCTAAAATGAAAAACTTATGATAGGCCCATTGATAATCTCCAAGAATATAGACAGAGTGTAATGAGACGAAAGATGTCTATCAAGAACTTAGCAAGTGGAAATGCGTGGTATTTATGGGAAATATGCGTTATTTTATGTTTAATAAAAATAGCCGCTATTAAAATATATGGGATAAGTGCCGTAGGAATAATAGTCACGCTATAAAACGTAGTGAGCGTTTCACGTCTTGGGAAATTGGCTAAAATAAAGGTACTTTCTTGATATATCCTTGAAAAAATCCTTTGACATCCTTGATACCAGATTTTATAAATTATCTGAACGTATATTTATCACGTGACCTTTTTAATTACTTATCCAGACGTTTCGAACGGATTGCACCGCCCGATAAAATGTGTTCCGATCACGTAAGTTTAAAAAAGACTTGATACCAGAGTCTAGGAAAGTAGTACAAACCATAATATTTATAGCTTTTGGAGAAAATTGTATTTTAAAAACCTTAAAGATAACAATATGTATCACCTGGTATACTACGTACACCAGGTGATACATATTCATAAATACCTGTTCGCATGTTATTGTTTTAGAACACAATTTATTTGTGTGATATTAAGGAAACCTGAGCCACATAGGCCTATACTAATGACAATATAGATGATGTAAGACACATTATATGTTACGTGTTGTGCTGACTGATGGTAACACGCTATTTCAGTGATACGCAAAACCACAGTAAAAACCGCGTCGTTTTCCCGATTTGCGGTTTAACAAAATGTTTTGTGAATGGATTTACCCATTCATTTGGAATAAAGTACTTACTTTGCATAAACCGTGACACGATTCTGGGAAATATTGCCTCATCTTGTCTGAAAATGCATTTGTTATAAATTTATTTAGACATCATCTATCCGTAGGATTTAATACCTACAAAAAATCCTCGTATGTAAAAGTTAAATGTTGCTTATTTTCGCTTAGTAGCTTGATTGTTGAACTTAAAGATCGGTCCCGTTTTATGATAACATCGTCAGCGGAAATTTGAACCGAAGTTCCCAAAGTTCAAACGAAAAGTTTTCTATATAGTCTAAATGTCAACCGTTTATTCCATCCAGTCCTACCAGTAGTTCGATAGTCGAACTGTTTGGATGTTTTTTTTCCAAATAGTTATACTGACGGATCGAACTATTTGGAAACATGATTTTTATTCCAAATAGAACTACTATGATTATAATGGTACAGTCAGAAAAGATACTTCAAATGCATTTACGTACGTATCTTGAGAGGAAATTGTCCTTTTTGTTATGATATAATAAATCCTCTCTCAAGTCTCGATATATCCTCTTTGAAGGATTACTTAAAACAAATTATGAAGTATACTTATAAAATACCTACTTGCCACTCATTTTATTTGTCATGTAAATTAATGATTTGTGTTGAGGTGAATAAGTAATACGTGTGGAGCGAAAATGGAAGAAAATGAAGAATCGAGTGTTGTGTTTTTAAAGAGAGGAAGGGGTACGGTGCTGTTATATGCAGGACACCAATATTACAAAAACAAAACATATGAAAATAGTTCAGCTATCTGGAAATGTGCTTCAAGCAAAACTAGCAAATGCGTTGGTTCAGTTACACTGCAGGTAAAATCTTACTAATATTGTGCTAATATTTGCTACTAGATTTATAGTAGTAGCCTAGTTAGTAGCCTATGTATGGATAAAAAAAACTATTGTCGTTATTCTAAATTTTTTCAAAAAAGGTACCTTTTTTGACAAATCGTATTTAATTGGTATTTCTTGGTTTCCAGGACAAAAATATACTGAAGCTGAAAATGCATAGTAATAAATGTAATCCAAATTTTGCAAAAAATGACATAGATATAAAAATACATCAATGTAAAGAAAAGGTTGCTAAACATCCTGAGGAATCAATACCAACTATTTACAAACAAACTTTAGTAGATATTAAAGATTCCGGAGTTGATTTAATATGTAAAATTCCATCTTTTACTTCCGTCAAAAGCACCTTATACAACAAAAGGAACAATGCTGTTGGTATGCAAAAAACATGTTTCAAAAATGTTGATGATGTCATTGTTCCACCTCGGGATCAGTCATTTCTACTGGGAGATTACTGCTGCGAAAATGTTCGTATTTTAGTATTTTGTACAGATGAGTCCAGAGAACTCTTGCAAAATATAAAACATGTTTTTGGTGATGGAACGTTCCGAGCATGTCCTGAACCTTTTATGCAAATTTACACTTTGCATGGTGATATCGGTAGTTCATCGACGAATACAAATATAATTCCCATGATCTACGCTCTGATGTCAGCAAAAACACAAGATGCTTATGTGGCGTTGTTTGAAATGATTAAATCTCAAATTCCGGATTGGTCACCCACAAAATTCACTAGCGATTTTGAGCAACCGTCATATAATGCTATGTTGACAGTATTTCCGAAAATCAAAACTAAAGGTTGTTACTATCATTTTCGGAATAGTATTTGGAGAAAGTGTAAAAGTCTACAGCTTGTAAAGAATAAAAGCACTCGACGGATTATTGCATTGTGTTCAGTTTTACCTTTACTACCGAGGGATAAAATAGAGTCGGGATGGAGTTACATACAAGAATTTGTTGACGTTAATGACAAGAAAATGTGTTTACTGGTTTCATACATGAACAAGTTTTGGATGAAAGATAATAATTTTATCGATTCCTGGTGTGTCTTCGGTGAAATGCATCGTACAAACAACTTTATAGAAGGTTGGCATGTGAAAATTAACAATGAATCTAGAAGGAAGAAGGCCACTTTATTGAAAATATTAAAAGTTTTTAAAGATGATGCCGCTTTGTATAGTGTTTTACGAACACAAATTCAAAATGAAGTGGCCCCATTTAAAAGCCGAACAAGAGAGAGCATTATGAGGGATAAGCAAATAAAAAATACCCAAATTATGCTTATAAATGGCGACATCTCAGTAGGACATTGTTTAGAAATTTTGAGGTAAAACAAAGGGGGGTTCTAAACAATGTCCTACAAAATCAAAAGTTGCCACTAAGATTTTGTTTGCATCAAATAAAGAAAAAAAAAAATATGATTTACGTAAAGTGTTTGTGTTGTTTTTTACTGCTCTGAAGCAGTTCGATGCGACATCTTTGCTCATCGTAAATCGATGACTGTACTTCGGAGTTAGTAGTTCTATTTGGAATAAAAATCATGTTTCCAAATAGTTCGATCCGTCAGTATAACTATTTGGAAAAAAAACATCCAAACAGTTCGACTATCGAACTACTGGTAGGACTGGATGGAATAAACGATGTCAACTTGTCCTTCGTTGATAGTGACAAACTAAAGTACTTGGACCAAAATAGACATTTCGATAGAAGGTGGTTCGGTGTAATTTATTTTATTACTAGCTGCACCCTGCGGTTTCTCCAGCATAAGTCACTCTCCATCTCTTCAACTATCACCACTAAATAAATCATGTCAATTCTACGCTCCGTTTTACCGTGAAAGACGGACAAATACACACACTTAAACATTAAAGAAGAGAGTGGTTCCATAAACAGAAATGCACTTTTTAAATGCGAGAAATTGATCTCTTACCAAAATGAAATCGGATAAACTGTTAATTTTATTCTAGCACGGTAATCTTCGCAATGGAAGGTATCGGCGTGGTGATGCCCGTAGAAAACAACATGGCGAAGCCTCAGCAGTTCCTTGGATGCCCTGGCGTCCTGAACATAGCCATGGCGGTGGTCATCAGTCTTTACGGCTTGGTCGGCTTCTTCGGGTACATGAAGTATGGCGATGATGTTAGGGGCAGCGTCACTTTGAATCTACCGCAAGATGAAATGTAAGTTGATATTTTGTTATTGAAACATACTTAGGTATTTCCTTACTTAACTTTTGGTATGATTTATCATTGTAATTAAATGTGAGTTAGCAACCAAACTTTCTTCCAATTAGAATAAAAGCGTTACTTTAAACCTGCCGTAGGATGAAATGTAAGTAACCAACAATCTTCTATTCTGCGATTATAAACGCAAAAGTTTGTATTCATGGCTGTTACTTTTTCATGCGTAAACTACTAAACCGATTGGATGACTAGGAATATACATAGTAGTAGAATAACACAAAGGTTCCAAAACTTTGTTATAAATAGAAGATAAAAAACCTCAAATTTTATTAAAAAATCCTTAGACATTTTACTTGGCGTCATCTAGTCTCAAGCCTGTGTAACCGGATGACCGATAAACTACTTAACACCGTTTTTTTGTAAATGATTAGAATACACAGACAGAAAAACACTTAGAACTGAAAGAAATAATCTGAAGAACTTCCGAGATTATACTTTTCGGGGATCGAACCTTAAGTTGATTTTCCTTCATTCCAGAATGGCCCAAAGCGCGAAGATCCTGATGGCGCTTGCGATCCTCTTCACCTACAGCCTGCAGTTCTACGTGCCTATGGAGATGATCTGGCGTCAGATCCATAACAAGATCGCGGTGCGATACCACAACATCACGCAGATCACCATCAGAACTGCCGCTGTTGTTGGATCAGGTAAACAATAATTTATAATTATAAAACCACACGTCTTTTTTTGTATGTTTGTTTGTTTGTTTGACGGTGGTACTTAATCTCCGAAACAACTCGGCCGATTTAAAAAAATCTTTCATCGATGTGTAGATTTGACTGTCGGAATGGTTATAAGCCATATTTTAATCCGGTAGATTAATAATTAGTGCTCTCCCATGCAAAGCCGGGACGTGCTACTCGTAGTCGATAAATACGGTCGGTAAACATCATTAAGTACGTAAGATAAGTCTCCGGTCTCCTCTCTACATCACGGGAACTTACCTGTTATTTATTGGTATTTAAGAAGATATTACTCATCGAACTTCTCATCGGTAAATACCTCAATAATAAAGTTCGTTGATTCACTGAAGAACAAGAGGGAATTCCATTGACAAAATAAACAGTCGTTATTGAAAACGTAAGAAGTTACTTTTGAAAACGCACTAATTTTATTAATATATAATAATGTAATAGTCGATTAAGCTGTAAGCATGGTTTATGCAAGCTTTTTTCATGACAATTAAAAAATTACTATCATGTCAATTACCACAAATGGCATTGTAACAAATGAATACATAGAATAAATAATAATAATTTGCAAATATTTGCATCATTATTTAAAACATTGCAATTAATTCAAGGAAAATTAGTTGTTTGTAAAATGCCGACAAGTATAGGTTTACATTTTTGTTAGACACATTTTTTCAAATTTTAAAATGAAAATAGAACCTATAATAACTTTAAAATATGTAAATCTACTGACCCTTTTCAGGTAAACTTCAAAGCGTCAGTGTAGGTACTTTAATACATAACAGACGTAAATGTGCTACTGGTTAAACAAAGCCACTCAGATTACGTGATATAACAACTTTTGCTTTTAAAGCTTAAGGCCGCGAATACAAAGGAACATTTCGCAGAAATCGGAAATCTTTTTAAGATTTTTTATTTAAAAGCTGACCCGCCGAAGTTCGTTCCGACATAATTTTTCTTTGCAATATTGCTGTTTTTTCTCTCCGTTTTACTTTTTCCTTAATTTCCACATTTAAGATTAATTAACCAAATCGATCAAGCCATTCTCGAGTTTTAGCGATACAACGAAAAGCGACTTTTGACTTTTGACTTTTGTCAATATGCCATTACCATTATTAGAAATAATTTATGGGCTCTTATAAACTTTTAAATAAACTTTATTAAAAACTTAAAAAGACTATAATATAAATAATAGTTTTAGATGTAGACTTTCAAAATATAATTCCCTTTGTAAAATGAATTTACATAATTTGAAGTACCTACAATAAGCTTTCATAACCTTGCGACTAGTGAGTACACAGCTTTACTCTTAGTACAAAGCTAAATGATGTCTACTAAAGACAACCGTATAAAATGAATTGCGAAGTTACTATTTTAGAAATTGTGAATTTAGAGTAAGTCTATGTTGTTAAGTAACTTCGTTACTTAATCACAAAGAATTGATTTAATTAAGATCATAAGTAACTAGCAGCATGCGCCGGGTTTGCACGGGTGTACTAATAAAACAACCGGGATAAAATATAGCCTATAACCATACCCAAAGTCCATTCTACACATCCGTGAAAGAATTTAACTAATACAAGTTTAGTGAATACTCATAAAAAAACATTTTGTTACTTAATCGCACTAAGTATCAAGATAACTTTTAAAACTTTCGTCATACTTGACATTACGAAAAATTGTTGGTAGGTATAACATTGTTTACGTAAACACCGTGCTTAAACTGAGACTGAGACCCTGTTCAAACGGCATTGTCCTGCACGTTTTTTCACGTATTCGTTTTTTAACGTACAATCACCCAGGTCTTCACACGGTAAATTATCATTCGTGTAAAAAACGAATAGCCGCAGAAAAGTGAAGGAAACAAACCTATACCATGTGCCACTGCGAACCGAATACGTCAAAGTTCATTCGATTTTTTGACGTATGCGTTTAAACGTATAAGCGGTACACGTTTTTTTGCAGTACAATCGTCGTGTGAATGGATATATGTACGTTGTATGGCCACTATATATACGTTAAAAACCGAATACGTGAAAAAACGTGCAGGACAATGCCGTGTGAACGGGGTCCCACAGTAAAATCATATATCGTATCGTATCGTATCTTTTATCATCTATCGTAGCTTTTGACGTAAAAATACATACTTAATACTTGTACACACAGAAAAATATAGACATATAAAAAGAAATATTTGAAGATCTACATAGTTTCCGCATAATTTTGTTGCGATTAAATAATTATTGTGTTTTTTTACAGTGGCCTTAGCAGCTGCATTCCCAGACTTGGAGCTCTTCATCAATCTCTGTGGAGCGATCTTCTTATCCAGTCTTGGCCTCCTCACCCCTGCCATTATCGACACTGTCCACAAGTGGGACCGAGGCCTGGGTCCTTTCAAATGGATCCTATGGAAGAATATCTTTATCGCACTGATATCTCTTATAGCTCTCTTTACCGGCTCGTACACTTCGGTCAGAAGTATGGTTGATAAGTTTGGACAAACACATATGACGGGGAATAGTACTATTGATCCAACTATAACATAAAACTGCCATAAGTAAATTAAGTAAGCAATGGGCCTGCCATTAGTAAGCAAGTGGCCTCTGGTGACGGAGTTTTTAGATTGTCACTACCTCCGTCTTGGATTAATGACTTTAGAAGCCGGGACCGACAATTTAACGGCCATAAGCTTTTAGGATAATGAACCTTAAGGTATTACGTTAGGTTAAGAAAATAGGTACAATGAAACGAGTATGCTTTGGTTAAAACACAAATTGTCAGCAAACCCATATAGAATAAATACATACACCTAGCTATTTCCAATCTTTTGAACTTGTATCGTTTTGTTTGGGATTTGCTTTATTTTTTGAGAATAGATTTTCTGGATTCAAAGAAAATATACCCCTTAAAAATTATCTCCAATATTACTTCAACCTTGTTATTTTTTTTAAATTAGCTTTTAACCTTTACTACGCATGATATTACTGTATTTTGTACCACGCTATTTATTATGGCAAAAACTTTATGAAAAAACTTTAAGTAATGAAGCAGATTTTTTGGTAGAAACTATGTTTTTCCTCTAAGGCCATCTTTATTGAGTGTAAACAATTTTAAGGTAAAAAAATATTGTGACAAACTAAATGTTGTGATAGTTATAATGGTTGTCGTTAAACGATTTTAAAATAAATTAAAGATAATTATAAGTTATTTTAAGTTTTAATTTAAGTTAAAATTTTAAATACGTACAAAAATAGAAAATGTTGACGATTATTAGCAAAAGTAGCTTTCGTATGGAAAATTTATTTGCTTTAAGGTTCGCCTTTATAAATTACTTTTAAAGTCCCAAAAACATGGCTTAACCCTGCTAATTTTTCAGTAAATTAAATTTAAAATGTTATTAAAAATACTTCGATACTTTCGATGTAGCCATTAAAGCCGCCAAGCTTAAGTGGGACTGGGCTGGTCACGTTTGCCGCATGTCGGGAGACCAGTGGGCCAAACTGACCATCGAGTGGTGCCCTGATACGTCGCGACGACGTCGCGGTAGACCGCGCACCAGATGGAGGGACGAACTCTCCAAATTCTGTGCCGACTGGACCATTCTGGCACAGAATAGGGATGAATGGAAGGAATGGGGGGAGGCCTTTGCCCAGCAGTGGGACATTGAGGGATGTTAATAAGTAATAATAAAAATAATAATATTTTACATTTCGAGAAAAAAAACAGAAGTAAAAATAATAATAATTAAAAATACTATCTATAAAGTAACAGTATATTTAATTAAGTTTTTAATAAAATTATGAGGTTGTGATGAAACTACGAGTGAGACAAAATGTTAATTTAAAAAGTTTTTATATCTGGAGTGATTTATTTGTAAAAAGAACAAAATGATTATTAATTATTTTGTAATTAATTAGACAAAAAGGAGCTACCAATAATTCACCGAATTACACTTGATCGATATAACTGTTCATAGAAATCACTATTCATCGATTTCGCATAGCTACTACATTCGATAAAAAGCTATTTCGTTCAATGGAGCTTTTAGCAAATCGTCTTATCTGCAAATCGAGGTATCGATGAAACATTGATTATACGAAGGAATTTTTCGACGAACCGAGTTATCGGTGAAAAAAACTATCGTCTAAAAAAAGTTTCGTTGTACAGAGTTTCGATGAATAGTGATTTCTATGAACAGTTATATCGATCAAGTGTAATTCGGTGAATTATTGGTAGCTCAAAAGTGTCGTTACAACTTTTCGTGTGAATTTTTTCCGTCTAACTTATCACCGCAATAAAAATATAATGTAAGCGCATAACTTCAAATAGACTGCACCTAATTGGATACTTGTTTTTGGAGAAAAAGTTTGTACAATATACTTTGTAGCAAAAAAATACGAGTTAAAATATTTTGCTTCGCAGCTCGCCGGTAAACAATATTATTTTTTAAGTTGATATGAAATGCAAAACGGCATAATATGAGGTACTGTACCTATCATAACAAAGAAATAGGAGATTGATTCTCAGAAAATATGTAATTCTCATGATACCACTGAATTAGCAAAACGTGATAGTGCTGATATAAAACAAAACAACAAACAAATTATTTTCTTTGTAGTTATAATGGTTAGTCTAATGGTAGACAAGAAAATACTTTGCTGTCGACAGAATAAAGTACGTAAATTAGCATAATGCGACAATAGAGCCTCAAAGTTAACAAAACCCTTAAAGTGGCCACAACCCACACATCTGCAAATTACATGATGATTTTTCTTGTCTGTTGCATTCAATTAAATTTAATCATTGTCATCGATGGTTTTAATAATGTTTAAACCCAATACAAATTAATTGACTTGCATCATGATGACAGTCAATTTAATTGTATGCAACAGGCAAAAAAAAATCATGTACTTACTTGTAGATACTTAAATCGTACATTATAATTGAATTGTCAATGTCTGGGCTTAGCCACAGAATAAAGATGGAATAAAAAAAGAAGAATGGCTGAGCTCTGAATAAAATTGTTTAATAAGTCCCGGGAAATCTTCTTTTCTTTATTTTATAGAGGCAAGAGTAAGTTTTAAAACTAAAGTTCCAAAGGAAAGGTTAAGTTCAATTCTTTCTAAGTTCGACGGCGATGACAAAGAAGTGGTTTTAACCTTTTCAAATATTACAGATATTTTTACTTTAATATCTTTAATATCTTTGGACATTCCACACAGCGTCATCTAGTCCCAAGCTAAGCTAATAACTAATGCTAATGCTAGCTAATGCTTGTGTTACTTTACTTAAAATGATTGTGTTTACTTTACTTAAAGAGTTGCCAACTGTTTATAAAGTTTACACATACGTAAATATTCATACTATTTCCGGTAGAGCTATTCTGTAATGCCAATTTTACTTAATTTCTGGAATAAGTGTTGGTAACCCTACTTACATAGTTATACTAAAACTAGGACCCTCACTAATTCTTTTAATTTCATCATTTATTATTATTCAGCCATAATCGTCCCACTGCAGGGCAAAGGCCTCCCTTCCCTTCTTCCACTCTTCGCGACTCAGCGCGACCACAAGCCATGTGCTAAGGTAGGAGTCAAGTTCGTCGCTTTAAATTAAATTTTAAATTTTATCATAGCTTTACTAATAATTTCTTTTGTTTGTTTCATTATTTCCTGATATTAAGTATGTGACTTTACTAAGTATACGTCTCTTAGAATAAAATAAGGCTCAAAATAAATCAAAAGAGTTGAAAGACGATTTAAAACGTTATTTATCTTCCAACTCATAAAATTACGACTGACGGTTAAAAAACCTTTTATTTATAAATGTATTTTAAAACAACTGTGAACCGTAAGTTAACTTTAAATTAATTTAGTTTTATTTTAAGTATAAGTATAGATCAAATTACATATGTTTCAAATGTGATAAATATAATTTTTATTGTTTAGATTTAATACGTTTTATAAATCTTATAACTAATTGATTTAATAAATTCTTATTTAATATTATGTGTTTTTACTATTTAAGGATAACCGATGAAAATAATGTTCTAAAATATTATACAATTTATGGTTGAGGAAAATGATAGCGATACCTACCATCCCTGCGTATTAGGCATTTTTGAGGAAAATAAGAAACTGTTACTAAGTCGTAAGTACATCGCAGAACGAAAAGATTGGCAAGAGCAAGCAATAACAGATCTTAAGGTGGTCAACCTTTTTATTCCGCGACTGTACGTCTTCTAAAGCAACTTCAAAAATTTTGAAAAAAAAATCAGCACTTGCATCGAAGTAGTGATCTCTTAGAACGTTGCTTAACTTCGACGATTTTTCAAGAAAGCCATAGCTACGATTCAGTTTTATGAGAAAAGAGATATTTTCTGCACTCTGCATTTCTGTTCATAACTCCAAAGTTTTTTTTTCCCCAATTTTCTCTAACCATCTCTGCCTTTTGAGACTTCGTACCAGTCTCTCTTAAAAATCTGTAGGAAAGGAGATATTTCAAGGGTTGTAGATATACCAAGGATGGTCTCATTCTAAAATTATTGAGGATCTGATGAGGATAATTGAGATCTTTTTAGTTATGAACAAATATGTAACTCTAGCGTATCTCTTCTTACAATATCGAAGTTTGCTTGGTATTTTTTTTACTTTTGCCACTTGTTATAATAAACACTGAGTATAAATGAATATGCCCAGTAGTGGGTAAAGTCGGGCTGTGGATGATGATGATAGATAAACTATGAGAGGTGCAATGTACTTCATGTAGCATTGTCCCTGATTCCCCACTACCTGATCGCAATCCAGGGAATCCCAAGATAGCGGAAAACTAAGAGTGCTTAGCACTTAACCACTTTCTTCTCGTAGAACTTATATACTCCGTAGCAACAACTTTGAGCATTTGATGTGTTACTTTTAAACAAGGCAGTCATAAAAAACTAGGTAAAAAAGATGAACATAGAAAAAATGAAGAGGTTGCGATAGGTATATTAAATCTCGCTCTATTTCACGTGTCATGTTCCACTGAAGTACTAACAAATTGCCTAACCCTGAAAATACAAGTGTAGTGGTCATCAATGATTCAACATCAGCCTGTAACAATCAGAATACCTTTTTCTCGGCTCAATGTTTTGTTTGTAACAAGCGCGTTCGAACGTGCCGTGTTCGAATTTCAAAAGTGACATTCGGTTTGACATTTTTTTTAGCGGTTTTAATTTGTTTAGTTTGAGTGATTGTTGTGGAAAATATTTACAAGTAAGTAAAAGGTAATTTCAAGTATAATGACTACTTAGCAGGTATTATAAAAAATATCCGAAAATATTCCTAATTAGTTAATATTATTAAAAAAAACCTATAAGTATTCCTATTTGAAAATAACATACGAACTTTTTTTTTATAACAAAATGGCATGTTATTGGTAATAATAAATACATCCTACAATTCTACTACCCTACTTCCCTACTTCCCTACAATTATTTGAATAATCAAATCAGTAAGGTCTTATAAAAATTGTTTAATATTTTGAAATTATTTTATTATTTTGCTATTAAGTAGGTATATCGATTATTAGGTTTTTTTCAATATTTTATGAATTAGATAAGTATTAAGTAATTAATAAATAAACAATTTAAAAACATCAATTCTACCATATAATAGCCAGGAAATTACACGATTGAGACCACAGAATAAATAATAGAAGTAGAAGAACATCAATTGGTTTACTAAATTGAATCGGTCAATTGCCTGAAGCAAATGAAATTGAATTCTTATCGTATACAATTTACCGTATATACTTACTATATGTATTGCATAACTGTTGTATGACTGTTTAAAAAAAAATTGTTTTTATTATTTTACATCTCCAAACAATCTTGAAAAGATAAAATCTGAGATAATGACATGTATCCGTCGTATGCCTGTTTTCATATTTTTTTTTATCAAGTTAAAAAAAAAGCATTATTGAAGACAGACACATTTCCTGACACTGTTTTCATCTCCAAAGATTGCTGTTTAAATCATCTAGCAAAAGATGGCTTAAACATCTTGTGTTTATGTCAACATGGTGGGAAAACCGACAAATAAGTAACGTTAGGGATAAACGCAGCAGACTGGCGGGAGTCCCGTGACGTGAGTCACTGAACGCTCACGTTTCAACCAACTTCAGGAAAAGAGGTTCTGTATTCTAGTACATTTTCTGCTATAGACTTTGAATACTCCCTATTTTTTACTATTTTTTTTTCTTTTTTGTATTCTGCTGTAACAATTTTTAAAGAAGTTATTTTGAAATGTATAGAAAATATATACTTATAACTCTTGTCAAATAGTTCTTGCAAAATGGTCGAAAATTCTAATACCGTGTCTCAGCTGATCTTTTGTTTCTGTATTTTTACGCGATTTGCGATTTTTTAAAACATCGCATGAAAACCCGTTCATAAACTTATAACCCTTACGCGTTTTATAATGTTGGTTGGTAAAGAGTTCACGAATAAAAAACAATTAAGTAAGTATAATTCACATTAAAGAAACGGACCGGTTTTCTAAGTGTTATACCTCTCTAGAAAATGCAATAAAATTTGGATCTCGATTTACCGGTTTCTATTATCGTACAATCAAGGTCACTCCGTATTACTTTAGTTAGGCTAACGAAATTTAAAAAAATCATCAGAAAAAACTACAATATACTTAAATATCTGTGGTAAAGAGACTGATTGTGTTGATAATGGCAGTATCTTGTGTCATCTAGATGATATATTAGATGATAAAAAATACTGCTATTGTTTGTTACTGATAAAAGATGCAAGATATTTTTCAGCAGTGAGTGTTAGAAAACGTTTCACTTCACATTCAGGATATATTTTAGTTTTCAGTTTTATTTTTAAACAACATACATACATCAAATATACATTCATAAAATCACGCCTCTTTCCCATGGGGGTAGGCAGAGCACGGATCTCTATTTAAAACTCAGGAAATAATAATTATTTAAATGTATGTTTGCACTCATAGCATTTGCATAAGTAGGTAGTTCATTCTGTCTAAGATAATGCTAAATAAGATATTTTTATGGACAAGTTATTCTTTATATCCATTTATATACGAATGATTAAGAATTAACTGAGTTTTTTCATAAACTTACCGAATGTATTTATGTGCGTATTTATTTAACAACGAAAATAATTGCACGCAAACTTAACTTAAAGTCAAATTTGTTCTGCCATTAAAATTGTCAACATTGCTTTTGGACAAACCACAAAAGGTAAATGTTATTATACTCGTAGTTAAAAATATATTGAGTCTGATTCAACGTCGGCAAAGCGTTAAGTATAGCTATTAGCTATAAACTATTTTAAATAAAATTTAATTTCGTTGATGGCCTTGCAAACTGTCGTATGTAGCGAATTTCTGCAAAATGTCGACATGTACCAGTATGTAACTATTTAGACACACTTCTGACTACCCCCAGACATCTTTGATCTACAAATTATCACTAATCAAAAATAATAATGTCTACCGCATCTTGGAAATACTGTAATTTAATAATAATTTCATTTTAATTTTGCTACAAATCTCAATAAATATTACTTTAATAAAAAAATAAATATAGAGTTAAATAATTGTACTTGGAAAATTCCAGTTGCAAGCATGGCTATTATGCAATTTAATATTTAAAAAGGTTTCTAGAAATAAAAACAAGGTAAGACAAACCAATGCGAAGGCCGGTAAGACCGTATTAATGCTGTTCATAGAATAAATTAAAATGTATGAATACAAAAACGAACCTTCAGTCAACTGAAGTCTATTCCGGGTTTCCGGCTTGTAAAAATTTTCAATTTCTATGAAAATTAAAAACAAAAGCGATTGTTATTGTGTGCCTTTTGTTTTTCTGAAATATATTAAAATTACAATAACAGTTACATTTCACCAAAGCCAATCTGGGTGTTTTCTATCTTTAATTATGTTTTATTTACAAAAAAATGTATAAATATAAGTATATATCAGTCATCTGGTTGCCATAACACAAGCATTAAATTGCTTAGCTTGGGACTAGATGACGCCGAGTAAAATGACTAAAGATTTTTATTTTTATTTATTGGTACGCTACGAAGAATACCTCGGTCACCTAGATCAGGTTGTCCTTGACTTCCTCCAGATTCTGCTATTACAGAGATATACCAACAGTAAATACGAAGATAAACAGATTACTGACGAGAAACCGCAAGAAAACGATTAAACTAGGAACGAATTAAGCAATTCCATATGTTTTGTTAGCATACCTATCTATTCTCAATAGACCACAATAATTTGAGGTTTTACAAAGCAATTGATCTGACGTACGTCAGTATAACCACAAATGCTGAATTTCTCAGCAAAAAAGGCTTATGGTATATCACCGTACAGTAAGAGCGTTTGTCCACCGCCGCCGTCACCGTCACGTCACCGAGAACGAGATTATTTCGGGCAGAGTGGGATGACGGCGCTCGGGTGACGGATGTGCGGTGGACACGCGGCTAAGTAATGTAATGTAAATGTATGTACCGCTACTTCGGCGCCGTCATCTCGTTCGACGGTGACGGCGGCGGTGGACAAACGCTCTAAGTGTAATAAAACGTGACCGGAACTTAAGCCCTCCAGGCGATCGCGCATTATAAACAATCGATACGAAAGAGTAAATAAGAAATAATACGAAAGAGAAACATGAAACAGAGAAGGTGATAATTATTTCCGACCACTGCGACGCTAATCGCAAGAACTATGTTTACTCAGGCCGACTTCCATTGCGCTTACTGTACTTAATTCAAAATTAAAGGTCTAAAATTAAATTGCCTGAACAATAATTAATAAAATCACAAGTGCGGTGGATAGCAGCATAATTATCAATTTATTGTTCAAAAATTAAACAAAAATGCAGTTATATAAGACATAGCCCCCGCAAAATTTATAGGCATAGGTACGCCTGTAAGAAAAACTGAAAAAAAAACAGGACAAACTGAAAAAAAACAATATATTTCACTAACAATGGATGCTTCAACGGATAAAGATAATAAATAACGAAGATCTAACAGTCAACTCAATAAACACACAAATAAAACTTAGAAACCTAATTTCTTTAATAAAATAATATCGATGCCTTCCGGCCTACTGGGGATAAGCGCCATTTTGGGCGAAATCGACTTATATATATGGTTGGAATCGTCTTTTTTTTCTGCGTCGTTTGGTCTTACTTTCATGGCTCTACGACCAACTTTTTGTCGCTTAGGCTATATGTAAATTAAGGACCATGGCCTTATTTTTTCGTCTTAAACGACATGGTTTTCGACATATTTTCGTAAGTTGGTCGTTAGATAAAATATTTTTTAAGTAATTTAGACTTGTACTTTTTGGACTTTCTGTATCACTTTATTAATTGGTCGTTAAGCTTATTGGGCTGCAAATAATTGAAGCTAAATATTACACTTATCCTTTTTTGAAAATCTGTTAAGAAAAAAAAAATGTCGTTTAATACAATTGAGAACTTTTTCAAAAATATATTTTGGCGCTTGATCATATTTGCCCTCACACCATGCATAATTTTTGAGGAGCTTATCACAAATTGTCTCAACAGATTTTGATTATCATTTGTCGCTTATCCTTATTTTCCCTTCCTATTTCCAAACAAAATATGGCGGTTAGATAAAAAGGCATAAGTAAAATTGATACTTGTGCATAATATTCCATAACGCATTTTGTCGGTTACCTTGTAAAACCAAATTTTAACGGTCAATAGACGCCCATTCGCTCAGGTCAAATAGTGATGAGTCCAAGTCTCGACCTGTCATTGCGCACGCGGCCGCGGCATAGGCGCCACATGTGTACGCGAGCCATTTTAGCGCTCGGTTTATAGCTCAGCATTGGATTGAAAAAGTAAGTGTTGCATTAAATAATTAAGTTTTTATTATTGAATATGACGATGTGAGTAGGTAAATAACTGAACTATGAGTAGGAAAAAAATCACAATTGCATTTATATATAAGTAATTCTTCATACATAGTTAGATTATAATATTTACATCTAACTATGAATGAAGACTTAGGTATTTATTTATAAGTTATTCTTCATACCATAGTTAGATGTTAATATTTACATGTATATGCATGTATGAAGAATTATTTATTTATAGGTATATGCAATTGTGATTTTTTTTAGTTTGAAAAAAGTAGGAATTCATAAAAAAAATACATTCGTTAGTTTAATTAGTCTATATTCATTAAAATGGCACACAATCACAGATATCCTGAGAGGACAGTAGTATCTTTACCTCTAAATCAAAACAAAATAAATAATCAACAAATAGGGAGATAATCTAAGATCTGAGATCCCTGAGATGCGGATTAGGCATAATCACTGTTCAATTTTTGTTTTCAAATTGAGGGTAGCTTGGTAAGTCACCATTGATCCTGCCAATCAACGGACGCCAGCGAGATGCCGACAGAATGTCGTGGCGTATTGAGCTGAATGGACATTCCTTTCGCTCTTCTTAAGCTTTCTACATTTCTCATTTTCCATACAAATACCTGTGTGTGTGTGATCATTAACGTTAGTGACTGGTGGAATCTATAAACTCTGACTCTGTTGAAATTTACTTGGACCTATCTCCTGAGAGCTGTGCTCATGCATCATTTTCAGCCAGCGGAAGTTGAGAATAGGTTAGTGGTGCTCAATTGCCTTCTTGAAGACGACAGCCTATGTATGAAAAGCTATTACAATAGTGGATGCAATGTGTACTAACAACAACTAATTGATTTAAAAAGAAAAGTAAATTATATAATGAAAATAAAAAATAAAGAAAACTGATTACCTACCTACCTACTTATAATACAATATACGTACAAATACCCATACATAAACATAAATATTAAACCACAAAAACAACAAAATTAAATAAATATATAAATGCATTATAATAAATAAACAATACACTACTTAAATACATAAGGATACATAATTATTATACTAAATAAGATAAATAAAAGATTTAAATTGACATATAGTGCTCTTTTACCTTTGATTTGAATGAAGAAATCGTTTGACAACTGCGTATTGAATGGGGTAGGGAATTCCACAGCTTCACAGCATGTACAGTGAAAGAATCACTATAACAGCTGGAAGAGTGGGAGGGGGTTTTAAGGAGAAGGGACATACTTGATCTACATGGCTTATCACGAGAAACAAGGTAGTCAAAACGTTCACGCAAGTAGGAGGGGGATAGAGGATTACGTAGGATGAAGAAAAGGAAGGATAACACATGCAGGTCTCGTCGACGACGGATGGGAAGCCACTTTAAACGGTCTCTGAACTCTGACACAATATGGTCAAACTTGCGTAAACCAAAAATAAAACGTATACCTACACAAGTTTTGCAACCTTTCCAACTTGTTAACCATCACCTCCGTAGCATCTAGGAAGCAAACATCAGCATAGTCAATAAGGGGTAACAACAGTGCTTGAGCTATTATTAGTTATTATCTCCCTATTTGTTGATTATTTTGTTTTGATTTAGAGGTAAAAATACTACTATCCTCTCAGGATATCTGTGATTGTGTGCTATTTAAACTAAGAAATGTATTTTGTACTTTTTTCAAACTAAAAAAAATCACAATTGCATTAAAACATAGCATCTTGTACTTTTCTAGTTTGAAAAATAAAACATAGCCGAATATTTTTTTCATTCAGCCGAATGTGAATTTTAATTTTTAATAACTTACTACAATTTCGTTGCCTGCATGATGGAATTCAATAACCACTTATTACATTTTTCCGCTATGTGATGTAAAAAATGTAGTGAGATAAGCTATTTTTCCCTAATTTAAATTCAAACATAAAATGCAGTTATATTTATTGAGTCTCGCGGTGATTAAGAAGGTGCTGACACTTAGGATGTTTTTGCTGTTGGTAAAAATAGAACTTTTCAGGTTAAGCGACAGTAAATGGTGTTTAAAAGGCGAATTATACTAATTTTTAAATAGTACTTTGTAGATATATGTTTTAAGGTGATATGGCTTAAATTTTGAGCCTGTGGCAGCAATAGCCGATTTTTAATGAATTTATTTCAAATATTTTCAACTTTAAACCTCTCTCCTGTAAAGTTTGGTAAATGGCGCTTATCCCCAGTAGGCCGGAAGGCATCGATATGGTTTTACCTTGTGAAACTTTTTTTAAAGCACAAACATTACCGCAAAGCTGTGAAAAAATGTAAACTCTAAAAAAATATGCCATAAATACTTACTTAATTTACTTTTAAGATGACTGTACCTAAAATAGATTTGAAAACATTTGGACGTATGTCTCGTTCGTTGGGAATAATAGCTCACGTACGGCTTTTGTTGATGTTTTTGTCCTCAAAAGAATCTATTTAAAAGAGTAGACAATTTATATACAGCTAATGTAATAAGACCACTATAAAAGCTTAATATTTTAAGTCATGTCATGCCATAGAATAAATAAAAGTGCAAGTAAAAGTTCTAGTATAGAAATGAAAAAGTTGATCACCCTAAGATCTTTTATTGCTTGCTACGTTTGATAAGCATTTGACACCTCTTGTGTGGTAGGGTCATCATCATTGTCAGCTTGGTAGAACCCACTGCTGGGCATAAGCCTCCTTCCCTGAACGCCAAACACTTCTGCTTTGGGCCTTTTGCATCCAGGTCTTACCCAATTAAGCAATAATATCTGGCTTATGCCATGTAAACACTTGTACCTAATAATTTCTCGTAACTTCCCGTGAAAAGCGAAATTGAAAACTGCGGTTAAATTGTCGAGCTTGAGGGAGGGACTTCCCCGAAATAATCATTTTCTTTGTGAAAGCGAGACTTTGCCAAAACGATTGTCATTTGATATTTCAAGAACACTTTTGTTTTTTATAGTAGTTCATTCAGCATTCAGTCAAACACATCTTTTCAAATTGTTAGTAAATAAATAAATTTATTTACAGAAACTAAACTAATACATAACTGTACAAAATACAAATAGAACCAGTTGAGCCATCTAAGGACCGTTGCAAACGGTCTATAGGTAGCTCAACTGATCCAAACCACTGCCAGACGGAAGCGTTAATTAATTAATTAATTTAATTAATTAATTATTAGTTAATTGTTAGTTGTTATTTTATAACTTTTTTGTAATTTGTAAACATCCAAAAATTCCGATATTTACGAATTGAAACTTCAAAAAAGTGACACATAAAAATGGCGAATGCCATGAATGAGTTGGCCGTCGGGTGCTAGTACTTCTAATCAAAATGATTACAAAAAAAGGCAAAGCCTATTATCAGACAAGTTTAATTTAACAAAATAAACTGAGCTCAAGTGGGTAATTGCCGTGAACGAACCAATATAACGCAGCAGGTGACAGACAACTCACAACCTTAACCCACAGTCATAGAGCAGAGACGAGTGCAAAGACCTGTGGATTGACCTCAGTTATATAGCACAAGGCTCGCGTCTCGGTCGCAGAAACTGTCTAATTCGGAAAATCTTATGCATAGTCCAAAGACTGATGATTTATATTTAAGTCAGGAAGATTAAACTAAAACCTTGAAAAAACGACTTATAATGAGTATTTTCGTATTATCTTTATTGTTAGATCTGTGGGTGTTTTCAAAGCAATTCTTTTGTTTTATTTACATGAGGAATTGTTATATCATCATGACAAAAAACTTATTAAGGCCAATCTTTACTTACACAATGTCAAGAGGCAATCTTTGTCTACACCTAACGGGACACTGTAGGGCTGTAATGGCTCACATTGCTGAAATGGATCGGGCTTACCATCTGAGATTAAGCGCTCACATTTCTTAAAAAAATGTAGCGACCGTTTATGGCAAAACTCAATTCAACCTGGAAACGTACTTAATAATGTGCCAATGCTGGCTAAACCAAATTAAATGGTTACCTGGTCAAAATGGAAATAGGTAATAATAATGATTGTCCATTTATGACAATGTTAAATGTCAAGTTGACTGGATTTTCCTAGGCCACACGCATAATTTAAGAAAAATGTTAGCATTTCATGACCAATGCGCGGATGCAGCTGCCTGAAGGTCTGATGGTAACCTTGTCTCTATCATAATGTCTTGTTCATTCTGCGTACGGTAACAGTTGAATCACGGTTCTTAACATTATGACTTAGAACATTTTATTTTAAGTTCTAAGAACATTTTTTAAATCTGTCCTACTAATATCATAAACGTTGTTTGTGGGTGATATTTCTCTTTCAAGCTAAAATTACTGAATAGATTAAGCCAAAACTTAAAAAAAAAACATCAATGAAACAAGATTATAAATCAAATATCACCAAATTTAAAACCACCAAAGTAAGCAATTTTTTTCAAGCACATTTGTTTGGTTGAATCTATTTGATTCGGGAGATATTTTAGGATTTATCATTTTAGTATTTTGTACCAACTCGCGATCATATCAGAATTGAAGTCACGTTTTTTCTCTGTAAATGTTTTCAAGCCGCGATCACGATTTTTCCATATAATTTCGAGTTTTACGTCCTTTTCTGATTATAATAGCTGAACAGTTCAAAGAAACTTGCGGGGTTGGACTTGAGGGATGCTTTGATTAAATTCAGGTCAGCGTCAGGAGGCTACACTTAACGGTACCTACACTGTAGTGCCTGGGACATGGTTGAGATGGAATAGGCTTGCCCAGCACCTAAACGATCCTCTCAGCTTAGCCGTATCCACAGGAAAGACAATGGTCAATATGTATGGGGCTGACTAGCCGCGGGTTTCCTCACGATGTTTTCCTTCACCGTGCTTTGATTAATGTTGAACTTAATTAAATTATGCTAAGCTAACTTCTGATCGGGTGTAATTTCAACAATTTTATTTTTCGGTTCAAGCGATTGTAGAAATGTAACATTCGAAATCCAATACCGGCGGTAAATGAACTTTGTTTTGCAATTCGAATTTGATGTAATATCATGCACTTGTATTTATTGGCATTTAGAATGTTTAGTCCTTGAGTCCATTACAAAACAAACCCAGTCATGATTCAAATGAACCTTTGGTTTATTGTGATTTTCGTCCGCGTTGATTAACTTTGAAGTGAGTTGATTATTGCAATTTTAATGGTATCGCCAAAGCTCGTATCTACAAAATGTTTCTTGAGCATTGATTACGACCAATGCGTTTTACTTTTAACTCCTGTATGTGTGTGTGTGTATCTGTTTGTCCGTCTTTCACGGCAAAACTGAGCGATGAATTGAAGTGATTTTTTAAGTGGTGATAGTTAAGGGGATGGAGAGTGATATGCTACTTTTTATCCCGACATTCGAGCGTCAAAATACGGGACTTACGCAGGTGAAACGTGGGGCGCAGATACATAGTTAATTAATGCTAACATTTTTAGTAATTAATGAACATCAGGAATCTTTACTAATTAAGAAAAAAACTTTATTAGGTATCGACTGTTTCTATATGTTACTAATAAAAAATACATTGTTCTCTACGCAAATCATATTTCGATCAACATACAACCTCAGACAGTCCTGCAAGTTGCATAAAGAATAAAAAAAATCACGGGCCACTTCATCACTTTCCCTTTAATATTGAACCTGCATTTCTTGAATTATTAGCCTCGTCGTCGTTTATGAATACAAAGTGTTTTCCTCGTTAATGTTTTCCTACTTCGATTAAGAACTGACATTGTGTTTAAAATTATTAAACCTTGGTGATACTTTTTCAAGAGTGACCTCAGGGTCGAAAACAGGGTCACTGTCACGAGACCATTGGCGCTTGTCTTTGTCGCGACGCGAATCGCTACCTTGGTGGCCATTCACGCCAGAACCGCGATCAAAGACGGAGATAGGAGCCCGCAAAAGGTGTCTCGGTCTCTTCGTGGAGAGATCCTCTAACGGTCGAGGTCTCCCGTCTCAATCTCATGTCTCATGTTTATAACATTGTTTTAAGCATAATGTCAAATATTTCTTCAATTTAATTAAACGCAACGTGTAAGAAAATGGTATGCAAATGGTACTTAATCATGCATAAAAAATATGCGGGCAAAATTATTCAACAATATTATTTACCTTGATAATTTTGTTCAAAACGTTTGAATCAAGTCTAATATATTTTATGTTCACAAAAAGGTATTAACAACGTTTGTAGGCAATTATAGTATTAACATTGTTGATAAGACTTCACAAATAATAGTGATGGGGTAGTACCTTTTTTTCTCATTGCGATCTTAGATTATTTTTTGGATCTGCCTCTTTTGACAAAAACATTTCCATTGATATTTGTCTTGATTTTTTAAATACTTGTTTACTTTTCTAAAAAAGCTCTACCTATTACCTATATTCGCCCATTGTTACACTTGTTTTGTTTGTCTATCTAAGTTGTTCTGTGTTTCTATTAAGATCAATACATATTAAGATCAATTATCGGTTAAAGCATCGATGTAACTTTTATTAATTGATGATTTTATTTATTCACCTGAGTCTACTGTCTATATTCTGTCCCATCACTAATAAACCTATACCTCTTCAAAGAGAGTACTTGTCATTATGAGTGATGAGACCAAGTAGTTCACGAAACAGTTTTCAGCGATATGGAATACCCTTGATTTGTATTTTGTGAGTGGTTTTAATTTAACTATTATAAATAGTGTGTTTTTAAGTGTGTAAATACACAGTAAGGTGTAATTTGACTTGCTTCACCTTCGTAGTTCGCAGCGTTCCGTCTTTATTTTTTATTTGGTCTGAGGTTCTATGTAATAAGTTATAAGTTCTGCGTAGTTAATAAGAGTTTTGCATCATTACCAAGTCAAAGAAAAATCATAAAACGGTTCATTAAGCAACTAAATAGTAAAGTATGAATACGTGTCTAATTACTCCTTATTAGACTTTGTTCAGAAATGACTGGCTCTGATATTTATTTGCAGATACAATCACGTAAATAAATAACTTATTACCTATTTTAATAAACTAGCAACCCGCCCCCACGAGTTTATAGTACCTATATAATTTATAGTCTCTACAAAGTCTCTACAAATAAAACAAAGTCGCTTTCTCTGTCCCCATATCCCTATGTATGCTTAAATCTTCAAAACAACGCAACGTATTTTGATGTGGTTTTTTTAATAGATAGAGTGATTTATTAGGTAGGTTTATATGAATAATTATTAAAAAAAAAAACAAAAGAGCTTTCCTGACCTAACTTAATAATTGTACGGAAAAGTGTGTGATATAAGTTATCCTGTTACTAAATTTCATTCTAATCCGTCCACTGCTTTGAGCGTGAAAGAGTAAAATTTCATCCATCCATCCATAGTTACAAACTTTCACAGTTATAATATTAGCTGGAATTGTCTGCTTCATAAAAAAACTACCTTTATAACGGCGATTTTAGCCCCAGATCGACGACCCTACTTCAAACTTGTTTTTATAATGCAGTTATAATTTGTTCCAGGTCGCACTGATACGAATGGATTTACATTGAAAATAAAACCTCTGGTACCTTTAAGTACCTTACAAGTTTGGTTTCCTGTTCACCAAAGACTGAAAGATGGAGAAGGAACGGCCATCAGCTCCACCGATGTCTGCCACCATGGATGCTTATAGCTCCAAGTGAGTACTTGCCTTAACAAAGCCCCTTCGTCATACAATTTATTCTGTTTTATATAAATCAGTTAGTAAAGATCTAGAAAGAGAAGTTGGTACTCAACTCAGGCTTCTACATCTTTACAAGATGATGTAGACAGCGTCAGGATGCACATGACACTGTAGGGCCTGGGACATTGTTGAGATGAAATAGGCTTGCCCAGCACCTAAACCATCCAGTCAATACGTGTGGGGCTGACTAGCCGCGGGTTTCCTCACGATGTTTTCCTTCACCGTTTAAAGCTAGTGTTAAAGTTGGTACTGTATTTGCTATTCGTATTGATATAAATCTAAGCCTTTGTGCGTATGTTTGTAGTTCAATCAGACCCAAAAATAGGACTATTTTTGTTATTTTTTAAAACGAAACTGAAACTACATTTTTACGAATATCATTTTTAAACTCAACATCAAAGGTTTGGAGATATTATATAATGTTTTTTTGCATTGAGAGTCCTTCAAACTCGTTTTTCGGATACAGTTTAATTCTTTTTTTATTTCGGGTCAACAACACAACGTACAAATAACGAGATTCGATTGGTTATTCCCAGAATGTAGAGCTCGATTTATAAAACAAATCGGATATGGACATGTAAAGAGAATAAAGTGTTTTGTTGCAGTTTTTATTTTTATTATGAATGAATGTTTGGTGTAAATTTGTTTGTACTAGACCAGCAGAATCTAGATGTTCTTTATAAGCCATTCCACTCTTTGTTTTACCTAGGTTCACAAACAATGAATAAATGAATCAAATTGAATTGAATTGTGTGTGGTGATTCTTCTGATGACACTTTCGCGCTGCTTTTGAATCGCGTTTCTCTATTTGATCGTTGACAGGTCATCTCCCAGACTTTATCGAAACGAAAGCGCAGTGCTAGCGTTTTGATAAACGTAGTCAGCAGAGTCAGAAATCGAGCATAAATCAAACCCCAAATTTCAAATCAAAGCGCTTAATCTAAGCCGCATTTTCATGACAGTTCACCGTCAGCTAAGATTGTCAACAACTAGATAAGGGAATACGTTTGCGGTCGTAGTGACATCAGTTTATAGCCTTATCTTGTTTGTATCGTCGGCTTTGAAGCATCGTTGAAAGGCTTATTATCTCTAATTGTGTTTTGATTCACTTATAGATAATGCGCATGTGTATGTAAGGCTGCCTGAATACAGTAAGAATGTATAGTCGACAAAGAAATAGGTTTACCACTCTCTGAATATATCATTTGCACGTACAAAACATCAAGGGCTATTTTCGCTTGACAGATTGACCTGCTACGTCAGAATCTGTCATACAGTAATCCTTAGCGAATAATTATGTTACTGGGAGATGTCATCAAAAGTGGTAAACCAATTTCTTTGTTGACTATACCTATGAAATATATTGTGGAAGAGATTTTCAAGGCGAAATTAATGTATTCATGAAAAACAGATTAGTCTGTTTCTTCCCTATAGTCCAATTTACAAAATTGGACTATAAGGATTCATGCCTGTTGCATTAAATTAAAACAATATTTGACTTGCGTAATTAAGTCAAACGAAATGCATAACGAAAGTACAAAAAACAGATACCTATTTTAAGTGGTAAAAAAAAACTTGAATGATCGTAAGGTGTTACTCTATCCTTACGATCAGTTTAAATTTCTTTTCAGTTTACCACTTTAAAATCTGGTTCTTGTTATTTTATTGTTCAAGCATGAGCAGAACAGAACCATTGTAATTATGTTACAAAGGTAAAAATCATAACTCATTCGTCATCACGGCACGTGTGATCGAGAGTGTTATCATCTATTGTTAGTCAAACAATGGTGTTGCCATCACCGGTGGAATAGAGACACTTCGCAAACATCGACGTCTTCTGTGGCGCAGTCGACGAAGGCTCGCCTGAGACGCGGAGGTTGCGGGTTCGACCCCCGCCGCGGGATATATTTTATTTTCAGTAAATGTTTCGAGTGTGGATAGTTCCTGTCCCATAACACAACAGTTTTGCAATATAATTTGATTCTGATTCAACCCTTGAGCAGATGCATGGTCTTATACAATACATCTATGGTCATAAACTATAGTTCAGCCACAGGTTAAGCTTAGCTCGCATGGTTGATTCAGTTTTTCACACATGTGCGTCCAACGCAAACTATACTAGCTGCTTTGTCCTAGTTTAGCTTAGTTCACTGTGCTTAGTTTGTAACCTAATAAATGTTTAATGCACACACTGGTGTGCACTATATTTATCATAATAATCAATGCGTGACCTTGGCGCACAATTAATTAATTAGTTTAGCACCTGTTCTATGTTACATTAGAGTTGATCACTACGGAAGAGTATAAAAAAGTGAATGTCTATAAAAGTATGCGTATCAACCTTGCCGAGGTTGACTCTATTTTTAGGTCGAAGGTAATTTAGTAACGCTTTAAATTATCTTGAAGCGTTTTCACCTTTTCACTTGTCTGAAGATAGAATATTTTGTAATTATAATTGAATAGGTACTACAGAGGATGTTCCTTAGGTACCTACTCCACTTTTAATGACTGATGAACTTGCAAATGAGATTCTTGGTTCAATAAAACATAAGTATATTAAATTTCTTTGCATTTTTTGAAACTTTACACTTTACATTAGTTTAAAACTTGAGTACAAATGAAATATATCTATTGATGATTTTATAACATTGAAAAGATACTGATGACATAGATATATCTATTTTTTCCGATGGACTTTTATATTGAGTGGTTTTTGAAGATCTTTATAACTTCACCGAACTTTTGATGATCTCCACAGAACAGTAGTGTTTTTTTGTTCTGTGCCTATCTCAGACGCAAAATTTTTGTATAAGTAACGCTACTTGGCTATCACTCTACAATCAATGTATCGTGTCGCAGATTTTTAGAGTTCTCCAATCGAAAATTTACTGAAGAAAATGAAAAATAAACATACCATCACGACTGTAGGTATCTCAGGAAACGGAAAACATTTATTTCCGATATTTATGTACGAGAAATTCAATCTATCAATCTACCTAGGCCTACCAATATTAATGTTATAAACAAAGTAACACTTTTTACTATTTCATTTTTTTCTGTTTACGATTTTTGTTGTATTTGTTGCTAAAGTAAAATATTTATAAAAACCAGTTTAAACAGCGGGCGCCCTAAAAATATACATTGTTTCTACAGAACCCGTCTTTCGCGAGTGCACTCGCACTTGGCCGGTTTTGATTAAATGCCTGTCAATGGTACTGCAATCATATTAGCATAGTACATGCAGCCTGATGCAATAACGAAAACAGATTTCATCAACTGCTCTCTATTGGGGTCAATTCGTCAATTCACACTCGAAGACGTACCAGCAATTTATAACAAATGGGAGATGCTGAAGCTTTAGTAGCACTACGACGGTCATGACGAAAAAGCCAAGAAGAACAATTTTATCCATTAATATAACCTCAGAATAATATTTCCTAATTTCTATTCTGAGGCAAACAAAGAAAAAGCTAAAGAAGTTGACAAGAACTTTCAATGATCCTAAGTGATTATCTAGTGTTTCTCACATGAAATGGATCATTTATCAGAATCTTTGTTTTTATTTTTTAATACAAAAAAATCCACGTTCATTCTTACTTTTCATGATCCTAAGTGAATCTACGGTGTGCACAACAATGAATTGGAACTCACGAAATCATAAACCCAGCAAAGAAACCAAAATCCACAAAAACTCGAACTTTCTTACAATGATCCTATGTGATTCACAAGTGTGTTCTCATCTGCATTCATAAGAATCAAACTTAATCATAAATTTGTATATTAAGTGAATATGCAAATACCTGTTATTATACGGTGAGATTCTTAACTTATACCCTTTGTTTGTCATAAAATTATTCTAACACCTAATCCTAATGTATTAAAGAGGAAACAATTGTACTTTAGTAGTAGTAGTGAAACGAGTAAATGTAAAAAAAAAACACATAATTGTTACCATTATAAATCTACATTATCACTGAGCTAAATTAATTTTGTACAGCAATGTAAATGTGTAGGTAACTAAGTTTAGTTTCTGTAAATAAAGCATTTTCGTACCATATTAATGAAAAAATAATATTGATTTGAGTATATTGAATACCCGTGAAAAGTCGGACTAGCAGTTAGTCTTAGCTAAAGGAATCACGCCTACTTGCCATCGGCATTTACCCAAGGATCAAAATACCATTTTGTTGTGTTTAAAGTAAAAATTGGTCTACATTCATTATGGTTTTAAAATGTTGTCTTTCTCCATTTCTAAAGGAAATATTTTTCTTTTCAGAATTGAACTAGCCTACAATGGATCTCGTGAAGACCTGGATCCGTATGTGCCTTCTGAACACAGAGCGATGGAAGCCAACACCTCGTAAGTACTTGACCATCACCAGGGTATCTGGCCCTCTACTTTCATGCTAACCATGCTGATCATGCTGATTTGCGCGGTTCAGCTTTTGTTGGTGTTTAAGAGCTCATGCTCAGAAACACCAACAAAAGCTAAACAGCAAAGGTAACTTTTCACTTCCTTCCTTCCTTCGTATGAGCAAGTGGCCAGCTCTGGTGACGGAGTTTTTAGGCCGCCTAAAGGCCTCCGTCATGGCTTAACGACTTTTTAAAAGCCGGGACCGACAATTTAACGTGCCCTCCGAAGCACGGAAGCGCTCAGGTAATATTGCCACTTGCGGTCACCCATCCAAGAAGTGACCGCGCAGAGCGTTGCTTAACTTCGACGATCTATCAAGAACGTATTAGCAAGCTTCGCCACGAGCGCTTCTGAAAAGCACTAACAAGCGTAAAAAAAAAGTAGACACCGCGCATCGCCACTCTCACCACTCATAGATGCATAGGTGCATAAGTAATACAAACACGGAATATAGAACTTTTTTAATTTCACGTATGATTCGGAAACTCAACCTATGAAGGTACCTAATTTACATGCGGGAGACAAATATTCAAATTTGGTTGGTGATACTGACAATATTTTGAATACGGAAAATTTTCAACTGTAATCTGAAAATTTTCCGTAAACATTGTTCACACACGATTCTAGATAAAGTCACTTATATAAAGCCAATAATTGAGTAAAATTATATTTATTGCCTATATAAACATGACTTCAAACTTTTCACAACAAGGATTTAGAGAAAACGGCTTTTGAAAGTTATTCGTTTGACGTCATTTTAATAAACCATGTTTTAATTTGAGAGAAATATACAAAGAATAATGATTTTAACAATCTTTATTATGTCTAGGATTAAGAAATTTAGGCTTTTTAATTAAATTAATTCCAAAGACGTCATATTTTTCGTTTACAAGTTTCACAAAACTGTGATGTTTGTGATATTTTATTTAAATTAATTCCTTTGACGTCGTTTTGCATTTTGCATAATGTTGTATATTTACGCTATATAGAGAAACCGTACGAGACGCTGTCAACAATCCACTGATCCACACTCACGCAGATTTGCCAATATTATTGAAGTCCTTTGTCCCGGGATAACGACAGAAACGGGAACAAGGCGTGGATCGCTCGGATACGGAACAATGTTGTCAAATCTTTGAGTATAGATACTCCGCGTCTACGTTCGCGCCGCGAAGTGTGGATAGGTTAGAGGTTTTAGTTGTTTTTAACATCACAATAACAACATCGTTATGCTATTAACTGACTCAAAAGTGTTTTGTTTTATCTTGATAGGACTATCGAGAATTGAATTATATTTAGAGGACTCTCTAACAACTTTGTTCTAATTTCTATTCAGCTAATTTACTTCAGAAACTCAGACAAATGAAATAGGAAACCTTTGTAAGTTAAGTTTTAAAACGTCTTAGGCAACAAAACCTTATTGAAATTAAGTTCAGTAGGTTCAGTAGTTCAACGCTAATTCATTTGAATTTGCGTTGAAGGCATATTTTTAGATGAGTATTGTACTCGTATCGTAGGTATTTCTTCACAAATAAAATCGCTGATTTTCTTTGTAAATTCGTCGTAGATTTTTATGAAATATTTATTTTGTTTAGATAATATTGGTTGTTCATTTATTTTTATCCACATAAACTGTCACTACCTAATAAGTACATAATATAAATTATGTTAAATGAGGATTTGTGACAAATTAACAATAATCTTTACTTACCTACCTGCGACGAATTTACACATGCACGTGACTTTACTTTCAAAGTAGGTAGGTATAACAAAATATGACGGTTTTACTTTATGACGAATTTATAACAACCCATGAAGAAAAAGGTTCACAAACATGTTTAGGCACTACCTACTAAGTATAATGACGCTGTGTTTTGAGCAACTCTATTTTGCCTTAATTTATTGTACGATTTTTGTTCGGCATCGAACTGCTAACAAAGTGATAATTATACGGATAAAAGGTGTCTATAGATATGTCTACATGATGATGATACGTAAATATATCATATTGCCTTATTCTATTTGTCGGAGTCGCCATCTATGATCACTCGGAGGCAACTCTAGCTCCGGTTGATAAAGCAGTACCGAACGCAAGCGTGACGTCATTGGGTTGTCATGCTTGGATACGGCCGTGGGGCGGGCGAGCACTTTTGCACCAGTGCTCGAACCAGGCGGACGTGTCTGTTCGATTTAATTGAGTCATAACGAAATTGTGTTCTTGTTGTACAAAAGTAAACGTGTGTCAAACAACTACAGTCATTTCTTTGCTTGAGGCTACCCACCATGTCGGAATCCGATCCGAATAGAGCCCACATGAGTCGCGAAAAACCACCTCACGACGACATCAGAAGTGCGATTCACCTCGAGCATCATCAAGAAATGACGAGAAAAAACCACCGCGTGTTTTTGAAAATTTGCGGTAGAAAATGTTCGAGTTGCTTGCTTATTTGTTGAAATGATAATTTATGCGGCTGTATATGACTCACAGTGGCGGTATGACGTGGTCTAAAAACTTGGTAAACAACACGGTTTATCAGTGTCGAGTCGAGACTTTTGCAACTACCCTCATTAATTTGAGAAAAATGGCAAACCGAAGGAAAAGTAAGCGACTTTAGCGGTTTGAAGTCCTAAATGGCCAAGAGGGGTCAGTGGCCAAAACCGGGTCATCTGCCTTACTTAGTTTGATGGTTGAGTGGAAAAGATTTGACTGCCGAACAAATCTTTGTATCAACGAGAAGAGACAGTGAATAATTAAAATGATGCTGTAATCGTGAGATGTCAGAAGTTTTCGTCGCTATCGGAGATAAAGTGTCGTGCCTGTGATGACAATCGGAAATAGCACGCAAGTGGATTATCGCAGTAAGAAGAGCGATCCGAATGAAACTTCATCCTGTGTGCTTGCTTACTTTGCTGAAGTGCTACGAGAGTGGAAGGGCATGTTATAAGTAAACGACATCAATGATCGTTTGTGGAAGATGTGAACATCACAGTACCTACCGACTTCCTACAAGATTTGAAAAGGTCATGGAATCGTTTTGTTTTTCTTGTTTTATTGCTTCTGAAAGCAACAACCAAACGTGCCTGATATTGTTTCAGATGTGTGGTATTCTTGTTTATGCTTCCACTACTGGAAATAAGCTACTGTAATCGGAGGGCAGAACAGTGGTTGGTGCAGAGCGGCAGCGCCAGCTAAGCGGACGGCGGACAGCGGACGGTGGAAAGTGGACAGCGGACGGCAGACAGCAGTGGTGGCCCGGGTGTGGCGCATGCTGAGTGACGTGTGGACGTCTGCTTTATGTAAACGCCATCGGAGAGACAACGGGTTTTTAAGGTCAGCTGTATCGTTTTTCTTTTGATTTTGGTACTGACTAGTCGCTAGTTAAAGAAAATTGAGCAGCTAAATTGAGTAACAAGCAATTTAACAGTATGGTTTCAATTATTGGTATTGGTCAAACACGAGTATTCAGCACTGAATAAGTTTCATGTTAAGTAACGATCCTTGATCGGTAAACGTTTTAACGTTACACGTTGCGAGTATTAAAGCCAGACGTACCTATTGACAAATTTAGAGCAGGGCTATGCTAGTAGGTCATGTACCAGTCGAAGTTGAGAGTATCTACTTACCTAGTAATAATCGTGAAGTTTTGGTTGTTCAGTGAGAGCGTAGCGAAATGACTTCATCAGCCGTAGTATGAATCGACCGCTTGGTGATCATACAGGGTGTGAGTCGACCGTTGGGTGATCATATGAAGTATGAGTCGACCGTTGGGTGGTCACACTGAGTATGAGCCGACCGTTGGGTGATCATACGAGGCGGTGATGATTGAAGTAGATACGCGATTAGTATTGTGTTAACTGGATTTTGAGAGTTTCAAAACGTTGGTACATGGCTGTAGCTAGTTATTGTTTTTGTTAATAACTGTCCTTGTGTTATTTTTTGAGATCAGTGTAGTTAATGTGAAATTTAGTTTAAATCGTACTTACTAGATGAGATTAGTACACTTGGTTACACGGTAATCAGATGAGTGTTTTGAGTTTTAAAGTTCTTTATTTTTTTAAAAATGTGAAGTAAAGTTAAAGTATGCCGGAAAGTCATGTACCTACCTGAGTTGGAAGCTAATGTTTCACAGTGCGAGTAAACACTCTTTCGACCGTAAAATGTGGACATTGTCAGAAGCTATTCCGTAGTCATAGCCCAATAGAAATCGGTGTCTCTTGATCCGTCGAGTAGTCCGTGGGTGCGCGATGGGGGTTAGCTCTGGCGCACACACAAAAGTCTTTTTCTTGGCCTTACGGCCGCCAAGTAGGTAGGAGCCTCGAGTTAACTCATTACTCCGGCTTGAGCGCCGGGGGCGACTGCCCCCGGGTGACGAGGTGTTAGGGTCTTTAGATGAAGGCGGTGCTGCCCGGCGGTAGCGGTCGCCCGGGCTGATGATCAGCGTCCGCTTCGCGTGGTGGGCATGCAGAAGTTCGAGCCGACGAGTCGCGGCGGCGTCGGCCTGCTAGCGGCCATCTCCTCTGCCGGTTCCCAGCCGGTGAGTGTGACGGCGGCGGCGGGCGAGCGGCGGCAACTGACGGCGAACGACGTGCGATGCGGGACCAGCGAGCGGGAGTTCAATGGCGAGCGACAAACTACGACGGGCGGCGAGGTGTTGATGGTGGTGATGAAGTGTGGTCGTTCGAGCCGACGATGTTCGTCAGCGAGCGACCAGGGGTTTTCATCTACCCCTTAGGGGGTAGGAAGCTTCATACAAAGCGGTATCAGCTCCAGGGACGGCTGCCCTTGGGTGACGTGGTTGCCTGTTGAGGCAATGACGGCCGCTCGAGCCGACGATCTTGTACGTCAGCGAGCGACCGGGGGGTTTCATCTACCCCTCCTTGCGGGCGGGTTAGCTCTGGCGGAGGTCGTGGTCTCGGGGACCGTAGTGTGTGTGAGTCGGCCGTCAGGTGATCACACGGTGTGTGTTTGTTTGTGTAAATCAAAAATGTGCGTGAGTCGACTGATAGGTGATCACATGGGGCATGTAAGAGCAAACTAGCAATAATAATTGCTGGTAGGCTAGTATAGGCCGTGGTGATAGTGAATTTATTCGATGGTCTTTATTAATGTAACGCGATGATGAAGGTACACGACTATTGGCTCTGTTGTTTAATTTGAAGTTGCTTTAATATTCCTGTTTATGAATTTTATTGTAAAAAAAGCAGACATTGTTGTGTGTAAAGTTTGTGAATTCAGAATTAATGTTGAGGTTTAAAGTTTCTTACATTTCGAAAGAATTCTGTTCGACACAAGAGTCCCTAAGTGCCTACGTAGTCAGAAAGAGCCGAGTAAGAAAGAGATATTGGCCTTGGAATGTTTTGTTGGCAGGATAAAGGTTATCAAGTACCTATTGACGTTGTAGATGAGATTACGGTTGAAGTTGAATCATTTTAAGCACTGATCGGATGCTGTACCAGAGGTTCTGGGTAGTACAGTCGGGTCTTGCTGTACCAGAGGTTCTGGGTAGTACAGTCGGGTCTTGCTGTACCAGAGGTTCTGGGTAGTACAGTCGGGTCTTGCTGTACCAGAAGTTCTGGGTAGTACAGTCGGGTCTTGCCTTGAACGGTTGACCGTAGAGTCTGTGTATGGCTCGGGAAGAGCATCAATGTGTGGCCGTGTGTGGCAATTGAACATTAACGAACACCTGGGGTTTGATTGGTTGATGTAAACTTGGTTTATTTGTTAACATTGGTATCTAGATTGAGGAAGAGAAAGTTAGATAAAGAGGATTTAGTTTGAACTAAGTAAATCTAAGGCAGGATTGGCCGAACGCAATCAGTTCTGTGGTTTTATCATTTTATCGTTTTATCAAGCGTTGTGGCGTGTTTAGTATTGTGATAAACCTTGCCCGTGACGGACAAGTTGAGCCGTTGGTGCGGCGGCGTATTTTGATAGCCTCGTCTACGTAGTGGCGTAAACGAGATGAGTCGTTGGTGCGACGTTGTGCTATTTTGAGTTATCCTTTCTTTCGTTGTAGCGAAAGCAAGATGAGTCGTTGGTGCGACGTTGTGCTATTTTGAGTTATCCTTTCTTTCGTTGTAGCGAAAGCAAGATGTGTCGTTGGTGCGACGTTGTGCTATTTTGAGTTATCCTTTCTTTCATTGTAGCGAAAGCAAGATGAGTCGTTGGTGCGACGCTGTGCTATTTTGAGTTACCCTTACTTGCGTCGTAGCGGAAGTAAGATGAGTCGTTGTAGCGACGTCATGTGATTTTGAGTTACCCTTACTTGCGTCGTAGCGGAAGTAAGATGAGTCGTTGTAGCGACGTCATGTGATTTTGAGTTACCCTTACTTGCGTTGTAGCGGAAGTAAGATGGGTCGTTGTTGCGACACCATGTGATCTTCCCCCACACTTTCGTTGTAGCGAAAGCTAGATGAACCGTCGAAGCGGTGATAAAGTGTATTGTTGCGTGTACCCATAGTTCATGGTTATTTCAGTGATTCCTGAAAATGATTGAATGTTGATCGTTTATTTTTTTGTTCTAAATATGAGAGAGAGAGAGAGAGAGAGAATATTTTGAGTCCTAATGTAGAGGAACTGTTTGGATAGGGAGGTACACTATCAGAATGACCGAACGGAAATACTGTGTCGATGTTTTCCTTGCAGACTGTACCTACACACGAGGACGTGTGAGTCGTCAGAGATGGCCGTGTCGGAGTCGCCATCTATGATCACTCGGAGGCAACTCTAGCTCCGGTTGATAAAGCAGTACCGAACGCAAGCGTGACGTCATTGGGTTGTCATGCTTGGATACGGCCGTGGGGCGGGCGAGCACTTTTGCACCAGTGCTCGAACCAGGCGGACGTGTCTGTTCGATTTAATTGAGTCATAACGAAATTGTGTTCTTGTTGTACAAAAGTAAACGTGTGTCAAACAACTACAGTCATTTCTTTGCTTGAGGCTACCCACCATGTCGGAATCCGATCCGAATAGAGCCCACATGAGTCGCGAAAAACCACCTCACGACGACATATTTATAATTTCAAATGCCAAAAGATCAAAGCATATCCGCCACCTGATAACACCGCAAACCTGTTCTTTTAACACCACAACAGGTCAATGACCTACCGTGACTGATGGAGTCGTGAAGGTGACAAAATGAAGAACAATCGAGTGTTGATGGTTTTTCCAATACCAATGAATTGAAATGAATGAAATAAACATGAAATAATTATAATCAGGCAGTATAAGGCTTAACGGGTACTGAGTTCGATGCTCGGGAAATCTTAGTTTATCTCCGTCAGTGATAGAGCGAAGGGGCGTGATCTGAAATTAAATTAAGGATCAAAAGTATTGGTGATTGTTTTTTTCTACGTCTAAGAATTTTATTATTATTATTATTTATTGTTATTATTTATTTGACCATCGGGAATCAAACCCGCAACCACCTCGTCTCAAGCGGGCGTTCACCCACTGCGCCACAGATGTTGTCGTACTTCGTCTGTTGTTCTAAATAGAATCTTAAAATTGTACTTACAATGTTCATACCTACACACATCAAAATCGTACATTACTCCTATCATGTCCATACTACACACATACTTTTGTTTCCAGGAGTGTGGGTGCGTTGGCTCACCTGCTGAAAGTTTCCCTCGGGTCAGGAGTGCTGGCTATGCCCCTAGCCTTCAAGAACGCTGGATACCTGGTCGGCTCCTTGGGGACAATTCTAATTGGCTTCATATGCGGGCATGCTATACACATATTGGTAAGTTTAAAAAAGAAAAATTTAATAATCTTAATTAAAGTCACGGCTCCGGCAGGATTCAAGCCTGCGTTGATATAAACGTCCAGGAGGCGGACCGCTTCACCGCTTAGCCTCAGACCCGAACCCTATAGGGGTCGACACTTATAAAAATAATTTCATTTAATCACTATAATAAAAATATGAAACTATTTAAAGAAGGAATTACATCATCTAACATCTATATTCAAAACAAATATCAACCTTGACTAATAGTTTCTTCTGTTTATTCAGCCTTTTTCAAAAAAAATGGGTTTTCCGGACCACAGACACACTCGCCTTGTAGAGTATTAATTTCATTTTGGAAACAGAACAGTTTGGAGCAAAAAATCTTGAGGTTAAAATTTGCGATACATCACAATATTAGACAAACACAGTTAGAGGAAGACTCTTTTGTCTCCAACAACATAAACATAAATTAGATACATAACGCTGTAGTTTTTCTAGAAGATCCCGAATGCTAGAATGGTCTTGTATGTTATTGCACACAGTCAGACATTTAATCTGTCATCTTCAGTTATATAAAATCGTTATCATTTGATTGACATAACCAGTGTCATATTTGCCGCGACTACCCATCGCTTATTATATATAGAGTGAGGCTGTTGGATCTTTCGACTCTACCTACATATATTTTTTTCCTTATCGGGTTATATTATACCTAAGTGAAAACACGGTAAAGATTCGAAATATATAGAGCAGATTAGATCTTTGTTATTTTTAGTGATAAATGTAAATTTTTAGGCTACACTCAAAAGGTCATTATTTCACAAGCGTACACAAATATTGCGGAAACGACAAACAAACGTAAATTTCACACCTTTGTTGTGGCTTCGCAATTAGGCCACGCGAAAAGCATTATTACGTCACCGGTGAATGCGTTTTGTTTGTTTATCTCTATAACTTCGGTTATGACAGCTATTGTGTAACAGTGAGACTGCTTGTGGTTTTAGCGACGCGGTTAGCGATTAAAGGTGTACGCACACTTATTTGAAACGTCCAATTAATTATTACGAACGGAACGCGGAGAATACGAAAGAAACAAACTTTAAAATTCTCTACCCACATGAAATCCGATGAAACCTAGCAGCGCTGTCGCCTTTATTTGAAAGATTCCTAGAAGTCCTAATCGAATTCAGGATGACGTTATTATATTGAAATGTATGTACATTGAACACAGAAGCGCTGTAGTAGTTACGGTTGACAGAGCAACAATTGAAAACAGGTGTAGATAAAATGTAAAATAAGTATGACGGTGTCCATTTATCAGTTGATTCTTTTAGCATAGAAATGAGTCTGCGAGGCCTCTTCGACTGCGATTCGTTCTCCCGTTCGGTTCGGATAAGTGTGCGTTTACCTTAGAACCGGAAAACCATAAAGATTATTATGTCTGAGATAGTAATGACGTGTCAGAAAGGTCTGGGTGTGACGCGAATCATCATCATCATCATTCCCCTGCCCTTGTCCCACACTAGGTGGGGTCGGCACAACCTGTTTTCTTCTTCCATTCATCTCTATGTGTGACGGAATATCGGATGCATAATGTTTATACGATTAGAATTACATCACTTAGTTTCATTAGTACACCCGTGCAAAGCCGGGATGTGCTAGTTACTGATATTCCCGCTACGCTGATCGCTTCGCTCGTGTAAAAATAGAGAATTACACACTTTCTAATTTGCGGTTAATGTTAGGGCAATTGGCACGCAAAGCATTGACGGTGCCCTTTGGTTAGACTGATGTGTTTAGTTCGGCTTTCTATTGCTAAAGTTACGATGATTAGATTTTCACCACTAAATCAAATTAAAAGTCAGTAAATGCCATACTAACAATGGAAGATACACATCCATTCTCACAAATTTATTATTTTTATCACATCTTTATTATTTTTATATTAGAGTTAAAAGAAAATTGTTGATAGTAAAATATAATAACATTAATACCATACAACAAGACGAAACACAAAAGGGTAGAGAATGGTAGGATCACAAAATTAAAAAAACACAAAGAGAGGAAACCAGTGTACTTATTCTATTTATCATCCTAGTTATCATTATTATTATTTTCAGGTAAAAACATCACAGCAACTTTGTATAGAGACAAAGAAGCCAGCTCTAGGGTACGCAGACACCTGTGACTTGGCATTCCAGCACGGGCCTAAGGCCGTTCGGAAATATGCACCTTTTGCAAGGTAAATAAGACTTCTTAGAAAAATATCAACGTAAATTGAATGATTTCAATAAGTAGTACCGATAACATTAATTTAAAATTACGTTTCTTTGTACCGATACTATTTTATTAACATGTTTCTTTAAAAATGTTAGAACTATACAGCAAAGCAATCTTCAACCTATGGTCCACACAATTGAAATCTCAAAATTTTGAAATACTTTGGAGCTTTTGAGAGCGTTTCAAATAAACGTCAAGTGTGGACGTGCCTTGTGCAATCCATGTGATTCGCCAATCACCAATCACCAAATCAATGTTCCATCATCCTGGTTCGCACGAGCGTCGATCCAAGATAGATTGTCTGGTGACCCAGCTTTTGCCTTATTTTTCAAACATTATTGGTTAAAAACTACTTAGTATTTTCTATTTACCTATTAAGAAATTTTAACATAAGTAAGTACTAGGTACTTTATAAAACTAGATGTTTACAAAGCTTTAAAGAGCAATCTTGCTTCAGAGAGAATTCAAAGAACATGAAACATTTATGAGGTTGTGTCCTATATTCAGAGGCATTCAAAGAACATGAAATGTTTTTAAGTAGGTCCCTACGCTTGCAGAGTACCTAGTTTTGTTTATAAAAGTCTGGAATACATCCTTTATCTTACTTTAAAAGCAATTGAAGGAATACCACCTGCTTGGTACAAAAAAAGGTACCCGCATTTCTTAGAGAACCTTTTGTTTGTATGTACAGGGTGTAATAAGACTAACGCTCTTTGAAAAACTAGTAACAAATAAATTGAAAATAATAGTTTATAGTAGTAGTTTGCTTGCTTAAACAAAATTAAAATGTTGGGTTCACAAACAAAACAAAAACACATTTTTACCAAATGCTACGCGAAGTAAAAGCAAAAAGAAATTGTAAAATTAGACCTGATTACAATTAGTTAAACTAATTTTATAGTTCACTATTTTTAAATTTAGTTATCGGTACTAACTTATAACCTTTATTCACCCCTTTGAATAATTGAAAAAATGGGATAGTCGTATTACAACCAGTTGTAGGATGTAGGCTCTCTGTAATATTTTCACGTAGACAAACTTTATCTCGCTCAACTGCTCAGTATAAACGATGATTTACCGTGTGCATACAAATTGCTATTTTATTTTGTAATTTTAATTTAGAAACTACACAAAATGATTATAATACAAACACAAACAGAAGAAAGAAAAATGCGTTTATTTATGTAGGACCTCAAGGATCACTTTAAAAATGTACAGTCTTATAAGTTAGGTGACTCTATTGCATGTTGCAACGCAACTCCCAACACCATACCAACCATCTACACTATATAAAGAGGAAAACTTTGTTTGTTTGTTTGTTTGTTTGGTTGTAATGAATAGGCTCAAAAACTACTGGACCGATTTTAAAAATTATTTCACCATTCGAAAGCTACATTATCCACGAGTGACATAGGCTACTTTTTATCCCGATATTCCCGCGGGAACGGGACTTACGTGGGTGAAACCGCGTGGCGCAGCTAGTATACAATAAGTGTGAGTAAGTACATAAATAGAATACATAGACCAAAGTGAAGCACCGAGTTTTGAGAGCTTCTCAAACTTGTATTACGCTCTTTTTGCTAGGAATTTAAAAGAAAATGAAAATGTTTATTGTATGAATTGTAATGTTTTATTTTCCAGAGAACTAGCTGACTGGGCGTTGGCTTTGACTCACTTCGGAGCTTGTTGCGTCTACGTTGTAGTAGTCGCAGAGTCTTTTAAACAGGTATGTACCTATCAATCTATTGAAATGATTATTAATTTTACATAATTATAAAGTCCGGTGAAGTTATAAAGGTCCCTAAGACCACCTTAACAAATTCGTCCGCCCGTAAATAAATACCTAAGTAATCGATATCCTTGGACTTGCTTATTATTAATTATACAACTACTTTAATAGAGTATTAAAACTCTACACTACAAATCGTAGGTTCTTATCTAGCTGCGCATCTTCTTCGCACAGCTACATACCTTAGTATTGGCACTGAATAAAGATGGTATTGGCATCTTTATTCTGTGGTTTTGGTGGAAACAGTCACATAGTTTCGTAGTGCAGCTTTCACATCTTCGTAGCATAGCTGCAAAGCTCATTTCTGGTGGACAGGCACCCTTAGAGTGTAATTTTCAGGGTTAGGTTACCATTACAAAAGTTTCATCATTTTCAAGTGTCAATCTAACAAGCACCAATTTGACAATAAACATCAAAAGTTTTAAATGTGTTATGAAGCCCATAACATAAGTTTTAAAAAGCAAAAACTTTATCACGAAATACAGGTAAAGTTAAAATTAGCTTTAGTACTTAATTAATTTACCTGGTTGTAGGTAACTTGTACGTTAGGGATCAAAATAATATCAGGTACAGGTCGTGTTAATCATAACCAACTAAGCTACCTATAGGTCGTTGTAACGATCCTTAGGTGGCTCAAAGTGAGCTTTAGGATGTCAGATTCAAAAATTTAATAAAAATTTTGTAAAGCTTCAAAATTTTAAGAAAGCAGTAAAATTTAATGCAAAGTCGATTAAATCAGAAGTTTTTTAATAGAAAAGTTTTATAGTGTGTCTTTGATTTCTTAATAAAAGTTTGAATTTGACTTCTCTGCAATTTTGTGAGTTGTATGATGAATTTCGAGAAATATGTTTTCAATTAACCAAAAATTTATCAGTAGAGTCACTTTAAAGACAATTTTATCCTCTGCTAATAGCTAATGACTTAAACCATTAGAAAACAAAGGTACTTACATTAAAAATTTAAATCGGTCAAGTCGTTAGGAAGGAGAAGAATTTTATTAGAAATATTTTACATGCCGTATTCTACATGTTGCTGATTAAATGCCAAAGGGCCACATGATGAAAACAGTTATTTTTACAGGAGAGCTTTTCAAATATTGTGTTTACATTAGACAAATGGCAATAAATATTTAACAATCGGAATAAGACATAGCAAACGTTGTTTCACATTTTCCAAAGTATTTGCTCCTGAATAATATTAGGAGACATTTAGGTACTGCCAGTATTCTGTGGTACTGCTTTGATATAAGACAAGCTACAAACAGTAGCAATCCCGTAATCAACTGTATCCATATTTCTTAGAAAATCATTCCCTACTATGTAAATGAAAAAAATCCGATCTTATAGGGAAGTTCGACCCTATTTAGGAACGTTGGGAAAGACCTAATTAACTTAGCAACCACATGTAGGTACTTAGTAGTACCTAATTCTCATCTCAGTATTTACATACATACCTCCCACTATCCCTTGAGACATCTTCAAAGGATCTAAAATTGTCTAACTGAAAAGAAATGTCTGCCCCTGTACTGGTTTACTACCAAAGATTACTTCAGTCGTGATTATATTTTTAATTACTTTCCAGGTGTCAGATGAATACGGCGGTCCGGACTGGAGTGTCACAATATTCTGCGGACTGAACTTGATCGTCCTGATACCGCTAACCCAGATAACTAAGCTCAGTTACCTGGTACCTTTCTCGGCGATCGCTAACTTCGTGTGGCTCGGCTCAATTTGCATCTCAATCTACTACTGCTTGAGAGATACTCCTGATCTCAGCAAGAGGAATGCTGCGACTTCTATTGAGGGGATACCGACTTTTATTAGGTAAATTGTTTTATAAACTCTTAACTGATACATCAGAGAAAACATCAATCGATATAGCTTGGATAAGGTTGTAACATGGTACGTTTATGTTCACTCTCATTACATTCTTCACACTTGCTCGCCGGTTTAGGGTAATTTTCCTGACCTGACCTTTTTCCAAAATGTCACCAATTTAGTGACATTTTGGAATATATGAATGTTAAATAGTAGCAAAGATGCTAACTATGACGTGTTAATAAAGAATTCAGTGTAGGTTCTAACTGCTCTACTTTACGTCAGCGCCTTAGCTTACGTCAAAACCGACTTAACAGTAAAAAAGGGCTGAGATGATGATGATTCCTTATTCCAGCACCTGCCTGTTCGCGATGGAAGGGATCGGCGTTGTAATGCCGCTTGAGAACGAGATGCAGAAGCCCCAGCACTTCCTCGGCTGCCCGGGCGTCCTCAACATCGCCATGAGCACCGTCGTCGTGCTGTACGGGTTCGTCGGCTTCGTCGGGTATATGAGCTTCGGGGAGGAAGTCAGGGGAAGTCTTACTCTGAACCTGCCTCAGGATGAGATGTGAGTTTGGTTTACTGATGAGTGATAGAATATGACCGTCGTCCAGATAGTTTGGTATGTAGATAGGTGATACCCTGAATTAACACATAGGCTACTTTTCATCCTGATATTCCCGCGGGAACTGGACTTACGCGGGTGAAACCGCGGGGCGCAGCTAGTCTACCATAATATTATACATGTTTCTGCAACAATACATTTCGAGTTCAATATTAGTTCATAACAATTTGCTGTAACTATACTCGTAGTATTTGCTGAATAGCTTCTCCTAGAACTTTTAGATAAACGATGAACGTATTGAAACGATGCTTGTTGGAAACTTTCATTGTTTGAAGTCACATGCTTTGTTTCAATTTACAATACAGTCTGGTTTACTTCTAGTAGTAAAGAAATAAGATCTTGTTCTTCTCTACAAGCTCAGTTAAGCCTAAAAGTGACCTTAAGCCTAAATTATTTATTTATTGATTGGCCTTGCGACTTGTATTGAAATGATAACTTCTGCGAAATGTCAGATTTTCTTTCTTTTCTTTCTTTCAAACAAGAACTTTTCGTTTTATTCTTCCCAGACTAGCACAAACCGCGAAGCTTCTCGTAGCGTGCGTGATGCTTCTATCCTTCGCATTGGTGTACTACGTGCCCGTCGATGTGGTGTGGAGGCGAGTGCAGCATCGAGTCCCGGCCCGGAACCATCGCTGGGCCATTTCGGCATTGCGACCAGGGCTTGGAAACCGGGTTAATTTTAAACCGGTTTGGCCTTAAATACCTACAAACCTTTATCTTACGGTTATGCTCCAATGTAACCTCTATTGGGAGCGGTTAATGCGAGTGGAACGGTCCAAGCGGTTTTGTTCTAAAAAACCGGTAAATAACGAAAATGAACAGTTCTTTCCCAAAAAGCGAGCACGCTAGCGCCACCGGCGCCGCGGCGCGGGGCGTCGCGTTGATTTGGTTATTTATTTATCTTCGAAGACTGGATACAAGAAGTGCGCTGCGCACAAAGCCGGACTTACTTTACCCAGTTCGTTCTACCTTTATTAAAATGGGTAAGTAAAAAATATTGTATACTTATAGATAGGTACTTAGGTTCCTATTTTACTTTAAAACTATTATTATGAGAATCCTACTTAATATTGTTAATGTGAAAAATTGTGAGAATGTTTGTTATTCTTTCACGCAAAAACGGCTGGACCGATTTGGTTGAAATTTGGTATGTAGATTGGTGATACCCTGGATCAACACATGCTACTTTTTATCCCGATATTCCCGCGCGAACGGGATTTACGCGAGTTACGCGGGTGAAACCGCGGGGCGCAGCTAGTGATGACATAATTTTTAACATTGATAGTAAGTTCGAGATAATAGTTTGAATTTTTGGTTCTAATTAACTAAATAGGTACCTAGATACCTATAAGTTTATGTTAAAAAAAAATTGTAGTAATAGGTAGTAAGTAGCCGACAATAATAGATAGATAATTATCTTTATTGGACACTAAAATGCATTTTCTTTAATTTAGGTACGTGTTTATTTTCTTCGATAAATATTATGAGTTAGTACGGTAGATATTGTCCTAATATGGTGTTATCTATAGGTACTATACTATCTATACTTGTATACTAATAATTTATAGAGGAAATTTTTTTTGTATGTTTGTTTGTTTGTTTGACGGAGGTAGGTAATCTCCGAAACTATTTAACCGATTTCAAAAATTCTTTCGCGGGTGTTTAAAATGGACTGTACGGGAGGTTATATTTTATACCGGTAGCTTCATTAGTACACCCGTGCGAAGCCGGGACGTGCTACTAGTTATAATATATAAATGAACTGTATATAAACCTAGAAAATAATTAATAAAATTAATAACTATAATTAAATAAAGTGGGCGTAGGAGAAAAAATATTTTCTTCATTTTTTTTTCATGGTGGTATCATATATAGGTATCATGGTCTGATTGCAATCCCATCATTTTTAGAAGTGGTCTTTTAAAAAAAGTTTTTTTTTTAATTACTTATTGTTTTAAATTTTTTTTGAACACTTTAAAACAACCAACTTAATATAGAGAAGGAAATATAGGTATAGATAAATAATATAGAAAAAAATAAAGAAAAAAAAAGTACTTTCGTAAAATTTTTAAACTATCATGGTTTTGAACATTATAAACACTAAAACCACAAATCATGGTAAATAATCTCGTGTCAAGTGTTAATAACTTTCGTAAAATCTGCTAAAAACCAACAATAATACTTTTTCATAATATATTTTGTTATTTTTTTTTTTTTATTTGTGCCAAAGCATGGATAGCTGTGAAGGCTTCAGACTTAGCCTCAGTTGCACTAAATAAAACTAACCTGCTGGGCTAGTCCTTAAAAAACACAAAAAAAAATTTTTCGTCGCGATAATTATGTCTTGGCCCTAAAAAGTTTCGAAATTTCATACAAAATGTAAATGTAAATAAACCTAACCTAACGCACAATAAACTAATTTTACCGGAGAACTCTCAAGAAAGATGCGATTCAACCAAAACGGGGCGCGCGGAAGTGAGACGGAATGAATTACCAAGCGAGACTCTCGCTGTTGACGGAAAAAGGCAACTCTCGGTCAACGGCGACACAATCGCGAGGTGCGCTGTGAAATAAACCGGTTTATTAAGGTGTTTCATTCGTTCGCGATAACGTTTACGTTCGAACGAAAAAAAGTGGAATAACGGTTTATAACGGTTTCGAACGGGTAAATTTCAAACCGGTTCCAAGCCCTGATTGCGACTTGTTGGGACTTTAGTTATTGGTGAGATATTAATACTACACACACTAATGTTATAAAGGTGAAAGTTTGTGTGTAAGTGTATACCTATACACTTACACACAAACTTTCCAACCAAACTTTTAAGTGTGAATGTTTGTGACTCCTTCACGTTCAAACGGGATAGATTTGAATGGAAACAGGATAGCTGTTTCCTAGATAAAAGCTACATAGGCTTGTTTTGATCCCGGTACTCTCACGGGAATGGAAACTATTGACCGTGATGGGCACAGTGTACAGATGGAACAGAATACCGTGAGTATAGCGTATGGTCGCGCGACTCCTATTTTGCTATGATATCCATTATTTCATTTTTCCTCAACTTATATAATTTTTCACAATATCCATCCAATATTTATAATGAATTGGGCTGAATGTTGAAACGACGGCTGACAGGAAAATGGAAGAAGAGTATGTTTTGCCATGGTATATTGTCATGGACGTACAGTACTGTAAAGGGAACATTTTATTTTGGTCTCCCTTTATTGATTACTTACATTTAACACACGCGAAGCCGGCGCGGATAACTAGAATTATTTCTCTTATAAAATAGCAGAATTTATTTGAATATTCTCAATCAGTACTTTAAAAAGAAAATGCTCATTAATAAATTAAATCTACTATCTAATAATTAAGGTAGGTACTAAATAAACTACACAAGGCAATCCCATACTTTAGAATAAGCAAATAAAGAAATAGTACTTAAATAAATATTTTATGCTTTGAAAGCGATTCGTGAGAGTTTATTCGTCTGTGCAAAGCTTAAAAGCTAATAAAGCTTAGACTCGGAGTTTAGCCAATAAATAATTCACTTCGTCTAAGAATACCTACTGTGTAAATAACTAGTAGCACGTCCCGGTTTCGCACGGGTGTACTTATGAAACTACCGGGATAATAGCCTATAATCTTCCCAACAGTCCATTCTACACATGGGTGAAAGAATTTTTGAAATCGGCCCAGTAGTTTTGGAGATTACCTCCGTCACACAAACAAATCTTACCTCTTTATTTATAATATTAGTATAGAATAGAATAGAATAGAAGATAACTTTATATAGATATAGATAATTGTATTATGTTTTGCTCTAAGCAACGGTGAGATTACTATTGCCGTCTGCCCCCATAATATATGGCTCACCAATGCTTCTCCATACTGGTAAAATATTATAATTTTACCTACCTATTTCCCCAAGGGATATTAAACGTACTATCCTAGAGAAGGAGTGGTTATTCCCATCTGATCATGATCCGTTTGTGGTTGTATCTGAATAAACAAAATGTTCCCAACGGATCATAGATCAGTTGCAACTGCGTTATTGAAATAAACTTGGTGCCAATGGATCTGTATATTTAAGCGTGTAATATTACAAACCAGTAACAACTGTCTCTACACGACTTAGGGTTATTCCAATCTAATCATGATCCGTTTGTGGTTGTATCTGATCTAACACAATGTGAATTATATGCAGAAGGGAAGGTTTAACGTATTGCACATGGACCCGTTACCTTCAATTTAAAGTGAAAGGCAGGGCTCCAAATTCTTGTATACAACTTCCTGGTCACTAAGGGATATTTCTTTGCAATGTCTTTGAGAATTGTAAGAAGAAAAGGTTGAGATAACAAAAGGTATTTCTTCCGGGTCAGGATTTTCCTGTAAAGTCAAAAGTCGAAGACATATCATGCTTGGCCGACACGGCCTTTACGATCAGAAACAAAGTAAAAGAAATATAAATAAAATATGAAGGTTAAAAAGAGTATTTTTACTTTCCGTGTGTTTTCTATGTTTAAAATTGAATAAAAAATACCTACCTACTTTATTCATACCTTAGCAAAGTGTATACTTTTAAGCTATTGCATAGCTTCTATCGCGGGCCTTGAGCGTTGAGACCGAATCCAGAAATTCCTTAACGAAAAAACCTAACGCTTGTCACTTTAGTTTAGCAACTCGCCTCTAGGTGGCATGCAATAGCTTTACCGCGGCAGTCCCCGAGTGCCACACGTCTTTTTTATTTTCAAAACATCTGTATGCCTACTTGGATTGTCAAAATAAACAGTTATATTTTGATTTCCAGTGGGTCTCGGCGCGGCAATTCCTCGTTTAGAACTCTTCATGGAGCTGGTGGGAGCAGTCTGCCTCTCAGTCATGGGCCTCCTTCTCCCAAGTCTACTGGAACTGGTCTGGAGGTGGGACAAGGACCTGACGCGGTACCACTGGGTGGTGTGGAAGAATGTAGGCATCTCGGTGTTTTCTGTGGTAGCTTTAGTATCTGGAGTTGCTTATGCTATCATTGCTATGATAGAGAAGTTATGAGTAAGATTATGACTTTTATGACGACACGGGATTGTGTACGTAAGAATTTATCCACCATTTTTAAAATAGTAATTAGGTATGCTTTTAGACAGGACTGTGATACGCAACTATTTTTTTCTAGAATGGCCGCTGGTTTTATTAACATTTATTGATAAGGAATGAAATAATCTAGAAATTCCAAGTTCTAAACGTCGGTCGTGAAGCAAACGGTCTAATTTATTAAAACAATAGAATACCTACCTATTAATCGCTTAATTGGTACAAAATACACGCAAGAAAATAATCAAGACCAGAAAAAGTTATGAATATAATTAACTGGCAGAAATAAAATGTTAAAAAAGCCAATAGCTTCATAACTAATTTCAGTTCAGACAGCTGCAAGTACATATAGCTTTCAATTAAAGTTCTTGTTCCAAAGTTCTAAATGTCTTAAAAAATATTTAGACTAGTTAGACTAGTTAGCGTGACGACCAATCACGTGCGTTTATTTTTCTTCCCATTAGCTCGCTTCAGGAAATGAAGTATAGAATAATAAACGTTGTGTCATAATATTTAGACGAATTGCCATCATTTAAAATCCAAGCAACAGATCGCTAAGAAATAAAATGCGCAGTGACTGCGCGTTGCAAAAACGTAGGTTAACTTGCCATTGTGTTATCGGCGTGTGTAAATGACACAGGGTAAGATTACTAAGATTATGTGAATAACTTTAATTAACTGAATAGTAATAACTATTTGTGTGATTTTATTATTTTAAGTAGGTAATTATTTTTTATAGATAGTGGCGGTGATTTTGTATGGCACAGACTAGTTAGAAAATTCCTAAATTCGGAAGCTCTTATTTCGTTCTTCATAAAGTTCAAAACAAAATAAGTACCTAATGTTTTGAACTTTATTGAGAACGAAATGAGAGCTTTCGAATTTAGGAATTTTTAATTACTTAGTCAGTGCCACACAGAATCAACACTACTTTACACCTACTAGTATTAGTTACCCTAAAAGTACCATTGCTAAAAGTTTGTGATTTTTCTATTGTAGGGACTTTCATAATAACTTAACTAGATAAGCTAGTTTTTTTTATTCTAGAATAATAAACGTTAAACTAATTTTATTAAACCTTCATACTTTTACTATTGCAATTACTACAAATAGACAAATAGACAAATGACCATCGCACCAGCTTACAATAACTAAAATGAGTGTTACATACAAGTAGGTATTAATTTTAATCACATTTTTGTGAAAGTATATTGTTAAAGATCATCTGAATACTTTGATGGATGTTTAATTTATTATAAAAACCAGTGATAGATATAGGTGCTATTTTATTTAACTGAATAAAAGGAAATAAATTGGTGTATCGTGTGCATACCATTGTCCAATCGTATCCATTGTAATAATGGTTATAAAGTCGACACACAATTGACGTAGTTATTTAATAGTTGTAATTAATGTAGGAAATAGCTAGATAAATTACATGCCAACCTTGAAGATTCTTCAAGTTTTAACCAACAAAAATAAATAAAAGTTCAAGAAATTAAATGTGTTTTTTTAATTATTTGTATTTATAATTATTAACGGGACTTAATCATCAAAAAAAACATTATTTGCTTCCGCAGTTTACATCTTATACCCCCCTGTGAGAAGTGGGGACAATATTTAATTAAACAATATTTAATATTTATTTTATAAAATTATTTTAGAAATACAAACCTATTTCGCAAAATGTCGGCATGTACCAAATATGTATTTGGATGGTACCTCTATCTACCACTTTAGACATCTCCAAAGGATCTAAAGAATTATATAAAAATCTGAAAGAAATGTCTACCGCTCCCTGGGATACAGTCGTGATCATGTCATTTTTTCATTTTCATATTTCGATGAAGCGTTTGAGCACTTCTGCGTAATATGAAAACTAAAATTCATTCAGTCGTCAAACTCTTACGATTCATAGCTAACAATTACAAGTAATATTAGCATGACAAGAATGATATTTGATTGTAGTTCGTGGCGTGAGCATCCTGCTGCAAAGCAATTAGATATCTATAAAACGACGTCGTCACGATATCAAATACAGGTTTCAATTCAACACAGGCTATATTTATTAAACTAAGCGCTTGTTTTACTATTATGGCCACAAGTAAGCTATTTTTCAGTTAAAAAGTTAGATAAACCATTACATTGATCTGTCTTCATTATCTTTGAGTACAGATAACAATGGTTCAAACAAAAGCTAGATACCTATTGAAGAAGAATTTGTCAATTTAGCAAGGCAATGAAATAAGACAGCAACTGCTGAAGTCATCTGAGCTCTCGAAAGCCTCTAACGACCAATCTCAATAACCTATCTATCTTTGATTTTTCTTACTGCTGGTAGATATTTGACATTACTTCCATACAAAATGTGTAAATACCTACCGACATTAAGCACAACCAGAGATGGATAGGTTATTGAGACTGGCGGTAAAACCATCGGGCACCGGAGTTCAATACGCGATTAAGTCTCGTTAATAGTTATGTTTCCAAGTCGCGACAGTTTAAAAAGTTTAATGACAATCAAATCTGAATGATTTTACATTATAAGCTAGAATGTTTAAAGACCAGTATGTTCCGTAATAAACTCTCTTATGGTTGGAGCAGCGATGTCAGCGAAGACACTTGGAGAAAGAGGCTGGCCACAGCCACGGCCGTAAGACACGATGCCAACCGCCATGCCGTCTTGAATGGCAGCACCCCCTGAATCACCCTAAAAATGGAAAATATAAATAACAAATCGCTGTAAGTTTGTGTACACGACATTTACACACCCAAACAATTTCGTAATGATATTTGAATTCCAATTAATCAAAGAGAAACAGAAAAAACATGTGCCGACCCCACTTAGTGGGATAAGGGCAGGGAGATGATGAAACAGAAAAAACATACAAATTCATGTCAAAAATACCTTGTTTTTAATTGAAATTGAATCCTCTGGAATGTCTGAATTAACTGAAAACTATGTGTAACCGACACAACCGTGTTTTTGTTCACTATAACATTTATCCGTTCCAATTATTTCAAATGTCTTTTTACCCTTCTATCTTATTGGAAAAATATAAAATCTGTCATATCGGATCGTAAAAGAAATCGGACTCTTATAGGAACAGCGTGGAGAGGAATAATAACTATTGAAAGGACCACTTCTTAAGCTATTAGATCTGTAGATTTAAGGTCTACTGCAGCCAGAGTAGAAATAATTTTCGTTTGAGCAAGTGGCCAACTCTGGTGTGTCTAATGTGGTCTTAGAAGTATGTTGGAGGACGCCTACACCTTGATCAAAGAAGTCAAAGTATTCTGCATTTGACCAATTTCAATATGGCACAGGTTTTCATGTATGTCTCTTAAAAGTTTGATACTAAATTTTTCTGATAAAATAATTTTCTCTCTCGTTTTTACTTTCTTCAAATAAACATATATATCAGAATAAATTAATTAATTTTGATGATTAGAAAAGACAAATATGGCGAGTGACACATACCTGGCAAGTCCCTTGGCCTCCCAAGAAGAAATTGCCGGCACAGAACTCGTTGCGCGTGAGCACGCTGCCGTAGACCAGGTAGCACTGCGCGTAGTATACCACCGGGATCTCCACGTCCATCAGTCTTTCGGGGATGGAACTGGCTCCTTGCTGGAAATAATTCACCTTTTAGCGATTATTTTTAAGAAGTCGCTCGACCGATACTCGAGAGATATTTTTAAAAGAACCACATTTTCCTCTCTGAGCTACAATCTGTGGGCCACTAGATAAATTCACATGTTTCCTACAGAATGCCTATGCATAGTCTTATGGTAACGTGCGTTCAATGCATATCCTTGGGTAACTTACGCGCTAATCAAATGTGATGTTTTTTCGGATTATTTCCGAGTTTCATTTTAGACAAATTAAATAAACAGAAACTTATTAGCTGTAGATATTTCACCTCAGAGCAATCATCTTTTCTATATATTTCACAGTTCAATTATTGCCTTGAATAATGCATGTTTTTGATCTTCATTTATGTTTTTTGGCCAGTCATATTAAATCTTTTAGTACTAAAAAAGTAGAAAATCAATGGTTCTCGTTTAATTTAAATTTAATAAGACAACGCATACGAGTTCTCTCACCTCAGTCCTACCCCAGCCGCTGACCATAATAGTTGTACCACCTCTCATTGGTCGTCCGATCGGCGGCAACGGTATCGCCATTATAGTCTCATCGTTCAACGGTATAGGGTCGACAGTTCTCATGACAGCGACGTCTTTGTCGAACCGTGGGTTGTCGTACTCTGGATGGGGGATCACTTCGGCAATGGGTATGATGGTGCCGTTCTTGCGGAAGGAACTACCGGCTCGAAGGACCACTGTGGTAGGATCAACACTGAAATTAAAAGGAATTGGAAAGTTTATATTTGAATGTCTAAATAATTTAAAAAGTACAAATAAAGAAATAAGTAGGTACCTACAAATCGTAAAATAAAATTCAAAAAAAAATGTTTTCTTGACACTTCATGAAATGTAAAAACATTCGAAAACCTGCTTTTTAACCCGGTCATTACTCATCTGCTAGGATCAGTGACTGCAAATTGTCCGCATGCGTTTTGGGCATTGAACGCTTTAAATAAAAACTGCTTACAAGTCCAAAATAAAAAGAGCTACGGTGCTACAGACAGACATACAAACACATAAAGCAGTATTTATAACTCTTTGAATCAATCAAATGACGTTTAACTTACTCCTGTGCACAATGACCGGCAGTAAGAATGTAGTTCTCACTGACAATAAAACCTCCGCAAAAGTATTGGTTGTTGACGATAAAGGACACCTGGTAGGGGTGGTCTTCTATGTCCGCTTCTTGACCGCCGACTATCTTCCCGTTGTACGGGCCAGGCGTCTGGAGTAGCTCCTCCCATGTTGGGAAGTTTACTATATCGAAGGGACTGGCTGGAAAAACAATGATGATATCACACTGGAAATTGTTTCGAAGACTGTATTGTGACTTTACTAAGTTCACGAAAAATAAATAAATGAATTATGACTGGAAAATATAAGCAGTTTCTTCAGCGCCAATTTTTATGATCCAGAAAATAAACCAGGAATAATCTAGAACGATGGCTTTCGAATTCATTTAAAACTTTCGGAACAGATAAGCTGAGCTAAGAATAGTAGATTGCTATACAAGGGGGCAAAGGCACTTTTCCTATGCACGAGATGGTTTATCGCGCGAGCGTCAGCGAGTGCGATAATAGTTCGAGTGCATAGAAAAGCCTTTTCCCCGAGGTAAGCACTCTACTTTTCATTACGAATATAAGGAAATTACCAAAAAAATAGATGAAAATTTAAATTTCACACACGAAAATTAGCTATCTCGCTTTTTTTTTTAAATCGACTAGTTTAATATTGACTAAAAGCAGCTAACGATGGCATGGCATAGCTGCGTTCCAGATTTAAAAAAAAATACTGACTGGTAGAATGGCTATAACAGTAGTAGGCATTCTGCCAGTAGTTTTTTTTTGATGATGAAAAAATTTAAATTAATAAAATAAAATAAATAAATATAATATAATTAGTGCTAGAGAAGCACAAATTCGTGCAAGAGAGACATAATATCTAGCATCTGATTGAGTTAGAAGAACTTGAACACTTAGCATGCATCGACATGCCACAAAAGAAATGTCAAAAATGAAGTTGACATTTGACAGTTATTTACTTTCCTGCCCTAGGGCAGGAAAGTACTTGTTTTCCCTAGGGACAGAAAATGCTACTTTGAACCCTATAATCAGGCAACTTCGTGCGTACTTTCCGTGTATGAGTAATGAAAAATATTTTAAAATACACAAACTTCATACCGCGGCTTCGCCCACGTGGTACTAACCCGTATAAAAAGAAGTACGTTATGTGTTATTTTAGGTACAATCTATGCACATTCCAAGTTTCAGATCCGTTAGGAAGTTTTTGCGTGAAAGAGCATAACAAAAATCGGTACATTCATACAAACTTTGCGTTAAACTCGTAATATAAGGAGTACTACAGGCGCGTTTCTAACTTCATTTGAGCCATCATTCTTGAAACGTTATACTCTTCCAACCAAAAAGTTTTTAATTGGTAAATTCGGTTATTCAATAAAAGTTATGTGAAAATCTTGCGAGATAATTCTTTAGCCTAAGAGTAAGTAAGTTGGTTTCCTGGTGCTTTATTGTGATATTGTTGTTTGGAGATTAATTTACTTATTTCGGAATTTAATTATGATTCCCTGATAAACGGTCTTTAATCCTCCACTTAAAAATCTTTTTAAGGGAGGAAATGGAGAAAAAATCCTCCGATGCTGGTCACTAACAATGTTTTAAAATTCATGTCGCTCTATTAATAGAAATAATCTAAATAATGTTTCGCTGTCCCCTAGTAGTAGCCAGCTTACTAGTAGAATAATCAGATTCTTTGCTATAGCAAAGATAGCAAGCCTATATAATCTAAAAAACAATGTCCCAGGCATTACATTGACTCGTTAAGTGTAGGCAAAGATTGCCTCCTGTATAAAAACATCTAGTAAAGATGTAATACCTGAGTTTTATTTTGCAATGGATAAGTATAAGTAGGTATAACCAGCTTAGATGTCGAAGCATCTTTATCATTTTTCATGAAATACAGCGTTCCGTAAAGCGTAAGTATAAATTGCCTTTTGACACTGTACCTATATAATAAATCATCCAGCAAAAATGTAAAGGCCTAAGTATGTAGAGTAGCATTAGCTCAAATTCAATAGAAAGTATTTCGTGAATCGTTTATATTTACCACAGAATAAGTAATAGTGCATAAAAGAAGGGTGAACTCTATTGATATGGAAAAATCACATTTCAGGACATACGTGAAATGGTTTTGTATGTCAAAATAATGTTACGTGTTTATAAATGAAAAATCCTACTAAAAGTTTTGGGCTTCGGTGGGATTTTAACCCGCGAGATACAAGCGATCGTCCTCAAGCCGGACTGCCTTACCACTCGGCCACGAAGCCCTGTCGTAGCGTAGCTCAATACTATCAGTAGGATATTTTCGGATAAAGCACCAACCAACTCCAGTTAAAAAAATACTTACCCAAACATTCCAACATCAATGCGGCAAAGATCACTAATGATAACGCACTCATTTTCACAACAGAACTAAACTGGTACAACAAAATAGGGTCTTGTATTTATAAGCATCAGTTTTTCACTTGATATTATTTAAAACACCCGCATAGACCAAATGGGATTTTGCTGTCATAACGTTATAATCAGTTACAATGAGATTTACATCTCATGCTGTGAATCCTGATATTTTCCTTACTTTGAAGGTTTTATGACTACGACTACTAGTTAGGGAAGGAGCTTAATTCAAAATAAGGATTGGGCGTGCTCATCTTTCAGCCCATTGTTCGTAATAGCAAGTGGTCAACTCTAGTCACGAGTTTCTAGACCGCCTAATGACCTCCGTCATGGCTTGACGACTTTAAAAGCCGGGACCGACAATTTAACGTGCCAAAGCACGGAAGCCCTCAGATAATAATGCCACTTGCGGTCACTCATCCAAGTTGCGACTGCTCAGAAAGTTGCTTAACTTCAAGCAGTCTTAGCGAGCGTCGCTACGAGAGTTTCCATTAATAAATTATTGATTTGTGGGATTGAGGATAAAATAAAATTAGTACACATATTCCTTGATATCTTACGGATTCCACTTTCAAAACTATCGTGAGTTGTACTAGACATTATAACGAATTCATCTTACGGATTGTACACAATTATAGGTAGTAAATGGTTTATTATATAATCATGACCTAGAACTAATACGACCCGCACTGTAGTCGTTGTGACAAAGCCTTTCCCGCAACTCAATAAACTCATGATTCCGGACAACACAATCAACACTTTACAAACTACTCAGTTACTTTACACTGTTTTTTTTTTACTAGCTAACTAATCACTAATCACTTACTAGCTAAGTAATCTTATACAACTGTCCCGACTTGTGCCTAACTTTCGAGACGGCAATTTAAACCAAAAATACCGTAAATTTTCACGACACTAAAAGCTTATTTTATTTCACACTAAAAAAACTTTCTGAGAACAGATATATTAAACAAAGGGTTCTTTTAATGCTTTTTAATGCGTATTTAAACGTCTTATGGTTACAACGATAGAATTAAATGCTGAATGAAATTGAAGTGGTTCTAAATTCCGAAACTTTATTAAATCACTGCGCCAAATTACATTGTACATTTATTAACAGAAATACAACTACAACAATCTTAAACTTGAAAGTTATTCTGATTGAAATCGTTATCATACTTTGTAAAGTCAAAAGTAAACCTAGATTTGCTTAGATATCATTTGCATTTGCTAGATGGAATGTACTAATTAGAGTTCAGCCATCCAGCAAATGCAAATGGTACCTAAGCCAGCAACATTTATTACACTAACTTTATATTAAGTAGGTATGCTGTTTTATAAAATGAGGGCATTCGCCATTATATGTGTATACCTATGTATTCGAAATTGTGAACGTAACTGACTAATCCCATAAGATACTTTAATGCTTGAATACTCAAAGGCTAATCAAATGTTTTAAGGCCATATTCACGATTAGGGAAGTTAATTTTTGACAGTTTTGTAAAGACTATTATTATTTATTTTTTCTTCTTTTTATTTTTCAACCCTATGTGGCCTCCTTTTTATCATGCCATTCTTTTCGGTTTTGTGCAGTTTCCATCCATTTCACTCCAGCTGTTCTTTTGATGTCATAATATCCCCGAAACTTTTGGAACACATTCCTCTAAAATCCGGTGAAGTTATAAAGGTCTCCAAAAAAACACATAATCTAAAAGTCCTTTCGAAAAAAAACACATCTTCTTCTAATGTTATACACCTATAAGGATGAAGAAACTTGCGCTATTAGAACCCAGTTTTACAGCGGCTATTACCGTTAGCCTCATGTTATTAGTATGGCGATGCTGTCTGCACGACACGGTAAGGACTACGCTCCTTGAATAATAAGAATTAGGCTTTTTCTCACTGAGCGGGACTAGAGGTTATTCAATGTTCTTTTTAAGCTATTGCATAGCTTCTATCGCGGGCCTTGAGCGTGGAGACCGAATCCAGAAATTCCGTAACGAAAACACCTAACGCTGTCACATTAGTTCAGCATCTCGCCTCTAGGTGGCATGCAATAGCTTTACCGCGGCAGTCTTTTTTGTTTGCAACCCTTATTAGGTAGTAAGTCTTTTCCTGGTAAATATAGGCTTAGTACCTTCCCACAATTTGTGTAGTTAGATTATTTTGTATATTTAAATTAGACGACTATGGTAAAAATCCATTTGTAATTAACAAGTACAATACCTATTCATAATTTTTACGCGTCTGGGAACGCACGGACCGCGGTCCCAATGGCCTGATCTATTACATCGGGTTACTGAGACCACTCGCAATATGACACAATATCTTTATTGTTTCATCAGTATCTTTAATAAATTACTCAATAATTCGTTTTCATTTTATAAATCTGAATTCCAGTATAATTAATAGAAAGTCTGATTACGTATTTGGTTATATCAGAAGTACCTAACTATAAGGAATAAAGCCTAATTTAGACCCTAATCTAGAAGCCTAATCTAGACTTCTTAGAACTTTCTTGACTTTTTCAGAGCGAACGTGAAAATCGCAACGTGTGAAGATTACTAAAAGTGAAACACACTATCAAGTTCAAACTTTCGGTTTCCTAAGTTCCTATCTCGTATCCTCTTTATTAGATTGAGTGATTTCAAGTAGACTTTGCGAAAACATTTATATAAAAGTATATAGGTATGCTATAGATAGACTTTGCGAAAGTCGTAATTTCTTTTTATTTAGGTAAACTATAAGTAGGTACAGTAAAAGTTATGAAAACGCTACATTTTGAGGTGTTTTTGTTTTCAAATAATAATTGAACGATGTGATCCTTTAGTTCCTACCGAGAAGTTATTCTTTCTTTTTCTTCTAGGTACTTATAAAATAAAACACTAGTATTTTAGTGCTAAAAAAAACGAAAATGTTTAAAAATAAAATTAATAATGAAACGTTTACATATAAAGTTTAACTTTAAATGTTAGTTTAGGTTCATGTAAAACTAGCAGCACGTCCCGGCTTTGTACAGGTGCAACTATCGGGATAAAATATAGCCTATAACCATTCCGACAGGCCATTCTACACATCAGTGAAAAAATTTTGGAAATCGGCTGAATTGTTTCGGAGATTTCCTCCGTCAGACAAAAAAATAAACAAACCAACATTACCTCTTTTTAATATTAGTTTAGAAGTATAGATATAAAGATATATATAAAAAGTACTTAAGATTCATGATATAAAATATCTGCTAACCCTTTTCAGTTTCGCACGAGTAGACAATTGTATGAATTTTCCATCACAGAATTTATTGGATCAAGTAACCGTAAAATTCGTGAAAACGTAACAATATATCAACCTTAATCCTGAGATCAGAATCAGATCAGTTGTCGACAAATTCAACCAGATAATATACTTAATAATATAAATATATTTAACTAGCTGCGCCCCGCGGTTTCACCCGCGTAAGTCCCGTTCCCGCGGGAATGTCGGGATCGATTTTTTTCTCACCTTTTACACCTTTCCTAGACCTCCACGAACTTTTCAAGACCAAGATAAGAAAAATCCGTTTAGCCAAATTTTTAAGACAAATAAGGCATGAAGGGTTTGATTTTGCTCATTGTGCTGAAATAGAAGGCTGACACTGGTGTTCACTTCAGAAAATTGAAGCAGGTATGGGGCGAGCGAAGCGAGCCGAAATTTTTCGGACAAATAAGTCATGGAAGGTTTGATTTTGCTCATTGTGATGAAATAACAGGCTGACACTGGTGTACACTTCAGAAAATTGTTTGATTTTGCTCATTGTGCTGAAATAAAAGGCTGACACTGGTGTTCACTTCAGAAAATTGAAGAAGGTATGGGGCGAGCGAAGCGAGCCGAAATTTTTAAGACAAATAAGGCATGAAAGGTTTGATTTTGCTCATTGTGCTGAAATAAAAGGCTGACACTGGTGTTCACTTCAGAAAATTGAAGAAGGTATGGGGCGAGCGGAGCGAGCCGAAATTTTTAAGACAAATAAGGCATGAAAGGTTTGATTTTGCTCATTGTGCTGAAATAAAAGGCTGACACTGGTGTTCACTTCAGAAAATTGAAGAAGGTATGGGGCGAGCGAAGCGAGCCGAAATTTTAAAGACAAATAAGGCATGAAAGGTTTGATTTTGCTCATTGTGCTGAAATAAAAGGCTGACACTGGTGTTCACTTCAGAAAATTGAAGTAGGTATGGGGCGAGCGAAGCGAGCCGAAATTTTTAAGACAAATAAGTCATGGAAGGTTTGATTTTGCTCATTGTGATGAAATAACAGGCTGACACTGGTGTACACTTCAGAAAATTGAAGAAGTAATCGTGCGAGCGAAGCGAGCCGAAATTTGTAAGACAAATAAGTCATGGAAGGTTTGATTTTGCTCATTGTGCTGAAATAGAAGGCTGACACTGGTGTTCACTTCAGAAAATTGAAGAAGTTATCATGCGAGCGAAGCGAGCCGAAATTTTTTTAACAATATAAGTCATAGAAGGTTGACACTGATTTTCACTTTAGAAGATTACAAAAAAAAAATTGTAGGTAATTTTTTTATTTCTCTCTGTAAAATAAAAAAATTGGGACCAAATCTGCCGCCCTGGGCTCCAGCCTACTCCTGCCTATTGGTAAATCTGCCCCTGCCTATTCAATTAAAATTACAGCAATACAATACCTAATTTTAATATGCTCATCTTCATCAGCCATTGTGCTGCTGAAGCACATGCTGAGGGGTTGCCATATTTACCTCTCCATAGTTAATGTCTATCTATGTCTTTAATGTGTATTTTTGGAATTTTTTTTTTTTTCTATTTCTATTCCTATTTCTATTCTAATTGTAAAACAATATCACTGCTGCTGGTGTTATCCTATCTATCTATACTTACTATCTATAGATAGATAGATACTAATGTTATAAAGAGTTAAAATTTGTTTGTTTGTTTGACGGAGGTAATCTCCGAAACTACCTACTAAATCGATTTCAAAAATTCTTTCACGGGTGTGTAAAATAGACTGTGCGGGTGGTTATAGGCTATATTTTATCACGGTAGCTCCGCAGCGTTTTCGTTGTTTTATTGCATGGTTAACTTTATTATTATTAATAGATAGAAAGAAAATCAAATACTTACTAATCTACCTACGTAGGTAACCTACGTAGGTAGGTAGGTAAGTAAAAATTATTATAATCACAATATTACTTTAATAGATACCCTACAATGCGTTTTCAAAAAATTGATAGTGCCTTGTAAATTCACGTTAGGTACGAAAACGCACTCAGCGATGAGCGAACTTGTTCCCCTCCCCTCCCCCCCGCCCCCCGCGCGGGCCAAACACGAAATTAATTTTGTTGCGCGTTATTTTGATTTTGCGATATCTCCTAAAGTATTTATTTGATTTGCATGCTGTAAAAGGATAAAATAATCTACATGAAATGCTCTTGCCAACGAACCTATTTAAAATGATAAGGATTAATACTGTATGTTTGTAAATAGCTTTCCAAGTTAACGCTATAAAATTGATCATTTGTTTAAGTATTAAAATGCATGTAGTATGTTATCCTTAAGAGATAGACATATGCTATCGCTGACTTTTTTGTAGACCTATATAAGATACACAATTCCACCATACATTATTTTGTTGTATCTTAAAGGGTTTAGGCAGCGTTTTCGTTTTAAGCTCCCAGACAACTTTTTTTTCCTACATTGTTTACCGGGATTGTTTACTGGGATTGTTTACCGGGATAAAAAGTAGCCTATGTGTTAATCCAGGGTATCACCTACCTACATACCAAATTTCAACCAAATCGGTCCAGCCGTTTTTGCGTGAAAGAATAACAAACATACATACAGACAGACATACATTCTCACAAACTTTCACATTTATAATATTAGTGGGATGGGATAGTGGGATAATATTTATGTTCATAAAGGATGACATTGTATGAAAACACGGATAAAGCGATATTTTCTAAACATGATCATAATCATCATCATCATCAGCCCTTTTTATCAGCCCACTGCTGGGCATAGGTCTTCCTTCGCGACTGCCATTCGCCTCGATCCTGCGCCAGCCTTAGCCACGTGCAACCTGCTGCCTTACGGATGTCATCTACCCATCGTGCCAGTGGACGTCCCCTGTTGCGGTGTCCTTGTCTAGGCCACCACTCGGTCAACGTCTTGGTCCATCTGCCGTCACTTCCACTCTAAACATGAACTCTAGCTAAATCGTTTTATTGCCCCTGAAACCTTCTACATACTAAAATCCTCCTTTAGCCGGACTGCCTTACCACTCGGCATAGGAACCTCTTATGCCAGAACAGGTTTACTAGTACGTACTTATAAATGCAACTACCTGCGCCCCGTGGTTTTACCCGCGTAAGTCTCGTTCCCGTGTGAATATCGGGCTATAAATAAAATAAAAAAATAAAAAGTAGTCTATATCGCTCTCCATCCCTTTAACTAAGTAGGGCAGAAGTATGGGTTTAGGCCATTGACCCCCTTCTGGCCTTTTGGTACTTTAAATCGTTATAAATAAGTCATAAAGAATTATATTCTTCTACTGTTTACGGTTTTTAAAATAGTAATTCATGGCAATTCTGCTACTGTTGACAGCTGTCATGTGTCGCACTTCATTCTCATAAAACCCGCTAATTTCTGTAGCCGGGTGTGAATTTGACTAAAATCTTAGCAAAAACACTAAGGCGAGCGGGTTAGTAATCAGTTATAATTTTCGAAATCTTTGTTTATAATCATTAATGTTTTTGTTAATTTTATAGGAAAAATATATTATCTAAGTAGATGTAAAGCTATTTTGTTGCTACACTTTTAAGAAGTAACGTTAAGAGTAGGTGGCCACAGGTGACACCACAATTTTGCCATTTCACCACTTCTGGCCATCTATTTTTGTCATGCGCTTTTTAACACGTTGGATGCCCCGGACCGGCGGCAGAGCTGCAGCACGAGCCGGACGGCTTGGGCCTTGAATGGGTTAAACACCAGGCTTGGGTTTAGTTAAAGGTTACAGGCTTTGAGAGATAAAAATTATCAAATCTAGTAGGGTTTTGCTTCCTGATTACAAATCTACCACTTTTATTTCTAAGAGATGATTGGTTTTCGAGAAATTAATAAAAACATTTTTCATTCAATTTCTAAGGAAACGTGAAACAAAACAGGATAAAAATAACTCTACCTGAATTTGACAGCTTATTTGTCGCAGTTTGTTATCTATGGTGTAAAATGGCGCGCAAAAACGATGAAAGGAACGTAAAATTTTCCAATCAAAAAATCTGGTGACCTAAGACCCTAACTTCCATAAGAGTAGGTTAGGTTAGGTTGTTATAAAGGCGAGCGAAGCGAGCCCACTCATAAAACTGAGGTACAGTGGCGTCTCATTAAGAGGTTTTTTACACAGCAAAATTACAACAATAGGGTTTATCATTGAATCTTTAATAATGGAATATTTATAATAATAATAATAATAAATATTCTTGGACATTCTACACAGCGTCATCTAGTCCTAAGATAAGTAACTTAATGCTTGTGTTATGGTAACCAGATGACTGATATAATACATAGATACATTTTTTTTGTAAATACATACATTATTATAGATAGAAAACACCCAAAGTATATGGCGAAGAGAAGTGGAATGAAAAAAAAAAGATCCTTTTGATGAATTGATAAATTATGTAAGTAATCAATTTCGGTTTCATTAAATGAAAAATTTATGAAAAAAAAATTAATCTTTACCTACTTTTTGCCTTACCTAGCGCTAATCTTAAAATAAAAAAACTAAACCTTAAAAAATTTACATTCCGTGCATTGTTTTTGCGCGCCATTTTACACCATAGATAACAAACTGCGACAAATAAGCTGTCAAATTCATGTAAAGTTATTTTCATCCTGTTTCGTTTCACGTTTCCTTTGAATTTGAATGAAAAATGTTTTAATTAATTTCTTAAAAACTTAGCATCTCCTAGAAATAAAAGTGGTAGATTGTTAATCAGGAAGCAAAACCCTACTAGATTTGATAATTTTTATCTCTCAAAGCCTGCAAACCTTTAACTAAACCCTTACCAAATATAGCCTACTAGTTGCGCCCCGCGGTTTTACCCGCGTAACCCGCGTAATTCCCGTTCCCGCGAGAATATCGGGATAAAAAGTAGCCTATGTGTTAATCCAGGGTATCACCTATCTACATACCAAATTTCAACCAAATCAGTCCAGCCGTTTTTGCGTGTAAGAATAACAAACATACATACATTCTCTCAAACTTTCACATTTATAATATTATATAGTAGGAGTAGAAAGTAAGAAATAGGATAGGATAGTAGGAAGTAGGATAGGATAACCTCCAGGACAGTCCATTCTACACACCCATGAAAGAATTTTTTTAAATCGGTTCAGTAGTTTCGGAGATTACCTCCGTCAAACAAACAAACAAACAAATTAAAATACGTTATTATTAGTTCCTTATGTTGAAAAATATATGAATCTTAGATGGTTAAAAGAGCACGGTGTAGGTATGTATCCTATCCTAGTGTCCTACTTCCTTCCTTCCTATACTACTAACATTATAAATGTGAAAGTTTGTTAGAATGTATCAATGTATGTATGTACGGCTGGACCGATTTGATTGAAATTTGGTCTGTAGATAGGTTATACCCTGGATTAACACACAGGCTACTCTTTAGCTCGATATTCCCGCGGGTACGGGATTTACGCGGGTGAAACCGCGGTTCGCAGTTCGTATCATAATCTTAAACAAAATCTCTCTGCAATTTGTTACCAAACAGACTTGAATTAACTTATATTTTAATACTCACTTCAATTTTAGCTTTAATTGTTGTGCAATATGCCAATAAAATGGATTATTTTAATATATTTTGTGTTTTACTTTGGATGGCCAGAACCGGCACATGAGGTATGGCCAGAAGTGGGGTTAAACTGGCCAGAAGGGGCACAAAGGACCCTTTTTTTGCTTTTTCTTATAAATAATTGTCTACGTGTGTTTGATTTCTTTTTTTACTTTTCGTTTATCAAATTAAATATATTTTGAATAACTTTATGCAATAATAACGTACTTGAAAGCATTAATTATTAAATTATAACGCCTCAAAGTGAGCAAAACTCTTAAACTGGCCAAAACCCATACTTCTGCCAATATTACCACTTAAAATTTCACGTCAATTCGTTGGTCCGTTTTGCCGTGAAAGACGGACAAACAGACAGACAGAAAGACACACACACTTTCCCATTTATAATATTAGTATGATTTCCCTGTTAGGAATCAAATTCTCGTTATTTTGATCGTCACTATTTTTTCGATACTCCCACGGAAGTGCTGTTATTAAGATCACAATCTATACATATTATTAGTAAAGCTGTTTGTGCTATTAGTTTCAATATCATTTTATTAATAGAACCGTCGATTTAGATAGTAAAAGTAATTTAGAATTTAATTTCTTAAGTGCTCTTTACTTCATCATTATCTATTGTTGTCCTTATAGAAGAACTTGTACCAACATATTACAATTCGTTTCAATTCATATATTTTTACCTTTATCGATGTATTCAGGGAAAATATAGAGCCTTTTAACAAAGAATTGAGGACGTTTTCATATTAGCATTTGAAAACCTTATACATAAACATCAACTTCGGTCTCTTAATCGAGTTCAAGAACCCCAATACCTAAAGAACCTAACAATCGTATTCGAATTATTCCAGAGAGTTCTGTTACTTATTATTGGTAGACGCGAAAGCTAGCCTTTGAAATTATTGTTTCTGCGTATATAAGATCATGATAGGTACAACATAATCATTGTCACAACGTATACAACATTTTAATTTAATAAACTATCCTTTTTCCACCAGAATCACTGAGGTACAACTGCTTATATAGATTTAAGAAGCATTCATTGGTGCTCTATGGATTCAAAAAATATTATTGAAAGTCGAGTTAGACACTTGGTAAACATGACTTTGAACGGATATTGTATTTATTAAGGAATATACGAATGAGTAAAAGAATGGAAGAATGAATTTTCCGAGTGAATGAGAAAGGGCTGTGGCTCAGGCTCTCCAATTAAAAAATTTGAACGAGGAGTTTTTTTTTAAATAAAAGAATAGCAATAGCCAGAAAATTAATTCCTGATCCCAGAAATTTGGATAAAAATTTAGGATAAATTTTCACTTAAATTTGTCTTTGAAGAATATCAATGTCGGCCTTGTAAAACCATTACTTGCACATATATCATGACAATGATGATACACGTTCATTAAATTCGCCAGTATTTTTAACTTCCTGCATTAGGCTTAGCGTGATTGTGATTGCTGATTACAAATAATATCTCTTGACTATTATTTTGTAACGTGATTATGCAAAATTACTAAATAAATTAGTCTCTTCCCGGTTAGGTACGTAAATTTTATTTTTGATAAAAATTTTGATAAACAAACAAACTCAGGCTTTTACATCTTTACTAAAAGATTTATTTTATTTTTTTATTTATTTCGCTTAACATCTATTTTACAGGGTATGATCCTAAAGCAATAGAGCACACAAAAACAGATTAATTCTTTACATAAGTCCAATTATAACCATTTAATCAAGCACATAACATAAAATATACATTGTCACTTTTACGAATTCGCACAAAGGATCGTGGAATAAGTCCATTTTGTCCGTTACCAGATTGAGTGTGTGCAAAGTGCGCGTTAGAGGCGCTTTTTTAAGCAGATTAGTCCTGCCGTGAGGAACCTGAAGATTATACTGTCAGGAGGCAATATTTGCCTACACTTAGCGGGACACTGTATTGCATGGGATATTGTTGAGATAGAATAGGCTGACCCAGCACCTAAACCATCCTCTCAGCTTGGCCGGAAATATCCACAGAAAAGACAATGCGCAATGCGTGTGGGACTGACTAGCCGCGGGTTTCCTTACGATGTTTTCCTTCACCATTTACCGCTTGTGAATACGAACATACATGTTTCGCAACGAAAAACCCATTGATGCACGGCTGTATTCGAAGTCGAACCCACGACCCTTACGAATAACCGCTTGAAGCGGACAGCCCCGGCCGGATGTGCCTAAACTGAGGAGTGAGACCCCGCTGGTCTCGGCTTGATCACGAGCCTGATTCGCCTAGTTATAAAATAAATACTTAATTATACTTCATTTCTTGAAGCGAGCTAATAGGATGAAAAATTAAAGCCACGTAATTGGTGGTCGAAAATAATTGTCTTTCTTGTGATAGGCTAGATTGTCAAATCAATTGTCAATTGTCAAATCTAGCCAATCACGAGAAAGACAATTATTTTCGACGACCAATCACGTGTTTTTATTATTCTTCCTATTAGCTCGTTTCAATAAATGAAGTTATAGATTTTTAAGCGTCAATCGTTCAAGACCTAATTTAATAGTGGGCGGAGTAGGTAATCAAGCCTGACGAAGTTTTGATAACTCAGCTATTGAGGGAATTAGATCCTTGAACATAAAGCTTTATTATTTCATTTCATTTCTATTAAATATTAACTGAGGGAAGATTAACGATTAAATTAATCTACCATTACCTATTGTAAGCATGACATGCATAAAGTAGTACTGATGCATAGATATGAAACTTCTATAGTTACTGACATACCTACGTAAGATTGTCAATGTTGTAAAAAAATCTAACAACTTTATAAAATAAAAGGAAATAAGCTTTATATAAAAAGTTACATTATTATGCTCAATTATGTACGCCATCTTTATGATAGAAACTAGAATAACCTGTCGTTAAATTACCTACTATTGTTTAAATTACTATTGTTGGAGATTTACACCATTTCAGAAAAATATTGCTCTGAGACATCTTAAAAAAGAAAATAAATAAAATTATACTTACTTATATTTACCACTGGAAATATAATAGATACTCGTGATTTTTTTTTTCTGAAAATAACTTATTCTATTTCAAAGTACGCATCTATATGTACCTATTTCGATTTCTATTTTATGGTCAGTGGTCATGTCATGTGAGGATAATTGCGGAGACATCACGACAGCACGCTTCAGTCAACAGAGTGTTTTAGAACTGTGGACAAAGCCTGTGTTTTACCTTTATAAATATTAGCCTTCAATGTCCCACTGCTGGGCAAAGGCCTCCCCCACTCTTTCCATTTATCACTTTCCGGTGCTAGAATGGTACAGTCGGCACGGAATTTGGGAAGTTCGTCCCTTCATTTGTTCGCGGTCGGTGAATAGGTATATTTAATTTAAATTTCCCTCCTACCTCCAACCTTCATAATAAATAAAATGATCCATTACACGGCGGGAATACATATAAAAATAAACACGAACTTTCCCTTATAAAACATAAAACTGATTTACGGAAACAACTCTCATTGCTAAAGTAGGTATCTTTTTGTATGATTTCTAGAAACTCCTCAATAACATTGCTTGTTTAAACAAAATTTTAATGGAATGTGAATTAATTAAGTAACTTGATTCATGTAATTATAATGTATCTATTATGTTACATATTAGCCTTGTAAGATATAATAGATTTCTCATATAAATATTCATTATTATTTCATGTTTGCGTACTAAGTAAATTTCCTTATAAAATAAAATAACAAAAACATTAAAAAAACAAATACCAATTATTAATTATATTAGATAGAAGATAGATATTATACGGGTCTTATAACACGAACCTACGTAAAACATCAAAGAGTTAGGTACTATACCATTTTGTATATTATTTTCGAAGTAACCTATTTTAACAAACCAAGAAGTCAAGAACATTGCCTCATTACACTCCATCTCATTAAAACTAAGTATGCTAATGAAGCAATGTTATACAACCTTTATTTATATGACGATCAAAATGACATGCAACCTCATTCGACATCCTGAAATAATGTTCGATATTTGAATACCTACTTAAATATTCAACTGGTTGTTGTGCCAAATTCAGTAAGGGCGTTATCATACTAGCGGTTTGGAAGCGGCTGCGGGGCGGAGCGGACGCGCAGCGAATGCGTCGCGAACACGCCGCGGCTGCGCAGCGAGGACGTCGCGGACGCATGGCCGTTTTCGTCGCGCGTTTGTAGCAAATTATCGCCGTACAATACACTCAGTTACAAAATGGATTGATTGATGACAATGGATTGATGACACTGCTGTTGATTTTATTACTTCGAAGACGCCGGAGACGAAAACGAAAACCCCCCGTAAACGAATCCCGTTGCGCGTCCGCAACGAATTCGCTGCGCATGCGCGACGTGTTCGTTGTGTGTCGGTAACGAATTCGTTGCGCGCCCGCTCCGCTTTAAAGACGTTCGCAATCCGCTAGTATGATAACGCCCTAAGGATCGAAATTACCTACATGCAACCTCATTTTAAACATCCTGAAAAAACGTTCGATATTTGAATATATACATTTTATTACTGGTTGTGTGTGCCAGAAACATATCTACACGAAAAAGGTTTCAAGATAAACATTTTCCCGCTGAATTTACATGCCTTTTTACTTTTATTTGGTCTGAGCCTTATTATAGAAAACTAGCAGCACGTCCCGGCTTTGCACGGGTGTGTAGATGACAAATATTAAAATAATTAAGTATTTATATTTAGATATTTTTTTGTAAATACATACACATTATAGATAGAATAAGTACTTACACGGAACAAATATCTGCAGAATATACAAACATTTGTCCCGTAGCGGGGATCGAAGTATCGAACCCGCAACCTCCGCGTCTCAGGCGAGCCTTCGCCCTACTGCGCCACAGAGGTCGTCGGTTCGTTTACTACCTATTTCAATATCAATCCCAATCTGAGAAATAGTTTTTAACAATTTCAGCTTTATTCAAAGAATGGAATTTTAGTTATCGGAGTGATAAATAATTATTTGTCCACATGAAAAATAAAAAAAAACAAAAATCCGAGAAGGTTGAAAAATTCGTTTAGAGTAAGTAAATAATATTGTACTGTTCTTTGATACCTAATACTCAGTACGGATCAGAGAGTTTTTATACCTACAACCTACTCGTATTTAGTCTAGTCCATTTTAGTAAACCATAACAACCTTTTATAAAAACCCTTATTAGTTCTACAAAAGGCTTTAGGGTAAAACTAATGAAGGACTCAAAAAGACCCCTAACTTTTAAAATGAACCAAAATAAATTCGTGGTCCTTTGAATAACAATTCTAAAGGAAAGTTTCACTAATGAATTCTTTTAGAATTACTTAGGTCTTCTTTCCTTACTTTACTATTAATTAAATAATTTTCTAAGTAACCTTGTATAAGTAAAGCTTCAGTTGCTAGGCTTGTAGAATGAAACACCGGGTCCTCTTGTTACCAACTTCTATTCATCAGTTTCATTCTAAGATCTTTTTAATATATTAACTGTAACAATAAAAGCACGGACCTTAAAGTCTGTGGTGAACGCAAAATAAATACTTATATAAAAAAAAAAAACTTCTATTCATCAGTTTCATCAATTTTAACTCTATTACAAAACTACATTCAACCGACCATTTTTGCCTCCAAAAGTGTAGTGCTGTCCTTGTCTATTTTTTCAAAAACTTATAAGTAAATACCCTTTTTTTTTCTTATATATAATTATCATAACACTTGGTAAGTACCTATCTATGTTTGTTAACATTTTACCAGCTGTCATCCAGCATCAAGCTTAAAGTATGGGAGGTATAAAAAAGATAGCTTAAAAAAATACTAAGTAGAATCAAACAAAATCATAATAATAATAAAAATAAATTTAAAAATGCACTTTTTGCGGATTGACTTTCCTGTTAGAAATCCTTGGAAAATGTGATACGTTAGGTCGTAGGTAATCAGGTGTGTTATCGTGTTTTTTGTGTCTATATGGAAATTTTTACCTTTTGACACTGCATTGTTTATTGACACGGTTTACGGGTTCATACCACCTTTTTAAACAATAATGGCTATTGTTTAAAAACAAAGTCAAGTTACAGACAGACTTATTTAAAAAAAAATATTGTTTTCGCAATATGGTATTTAAATGTAGGCTAAAAATACAGGGTGTTGCTATTTTATTGTAGTTTAAAAATGATATTGTTACAAAACCGCTATTTTTAAGATTTTTTTTTTATTGCGAGCCCTATAAATGGGTTGACATTGGTAAAAACAAAGTGATTTTCATAGACTCTTTTTCCTACCAGAAACACATTTCCCAAAGTAACTTTTACCAAATATGACATACTTAGGTACGAATACATTTATGTTTTGATTTCCTTAGCAAATTAACTAGTGTTTTTTTAGAATGAATAATAAAATTTTACTAGAAGGTATAATAATAAATAACTAAAACCAGTTCAATAAAAATAAGTTTTTAAGTTATTCTTAAAATCTGGTGAAGTATTCGATTTATTACCCTTTTTACATCTTCAATATATTCTCAATAGAATAAATTCCAAACTTAGGTACCTACTTAATTTAATTCTAAAAAAAATTATTTTAAATGTACTTATCTAAGTAAATAAAATTACCTTATTGTATCGAAGAAAAGTCACAATCATGCAAATAATTCATTATCCTTATAGTCCAAAGCTTTTTACAAAATATTTTTAAACTTTGGAAGGAAGGTATTATCTAAAGAATTACTTTATATCTATATATCTATCTACTCAGCCGGTAACACCCACTGCTGGGTAAAGGCCTCTTCTCTATCACGCCACTCTTGGCGATGTTGTGCCATCCGGATCCACTGCTCTCCTACCGTCCTCACAATATCATCCGACCATTAGGCAAAAAAATTACTTGTAAAAAAAATGATCCAAGGTCAATAAATCCAGTTGTCGCGCAAAATGCAAGGCGAAAATAAATCAAAAGTTTTCTTAAACAAGTTTAACAACAAAATTATAAGCTAATGAGATTACTTACCTACAACCATACTACAACGAACCTATTCATTAAAAAAAAACATGCGGAAAAACTTTAAGTACAAACACCTACCTAGTTTTAGATGATAATCGCGTGCAGGTTTCTCACGGCGTCGGACCTGCTTACAATCCAACCTGTTCCATTTTTAAAATTTTAAAAATATTTTTTCACATTCCATTTACGAATTTTTATTTTTAGTTTATCTTGTTTTACGTAAATAAAGGACATGTTAATAAATTAAGAACTTAGCTTTCTTGAAACCAAGTGAAAAAATATAGATACTTACTGACTTAAATGAATCAAAAACTTAGTGGAAAAGTGTGATAAAATGTTGGCGAAAAATTCAAAGAAGCTTTTCGGCGTTTCTGTAATACTGTTGGTTGTGGCGATTGTGATGGCAGTATGGGGGTTCCCGAGTATCGTCAGCAAACAAATTCAGAAGGTAAGTGGTACACAGCTTAAGTAAGTAAATTATTGAAAATATCCGTGAAGGTACGATATCGTTAGTAAAATAAATGGCGACCAATAATCCCCAAGATATTTTGCCAAAAAGAAAGTGCACAGTGTCCCGTGGACCAGTGTAGGCAAAGATTGCCGCCTGGGCGCTGTATAACCGTCTAGTAAAGATGTAAAGGCCTGAGTTTAGGGTGCCTAACGAAGCGAGATCTTGTTCGCGGCGAACAACTAGTTTATTGGTCAATGAATGCAATTTACAGACCAATCATGTCGTAAACGTGTTTATAAAAATCTGACCTTTCCTTAGTTCTAGTGCCCTCAGTAGTTATAAAGTAGGTAAGTACCTACTTTATTATGATATTTGTTAATTATTAGTATCAACATTGTAACAAGTCATCGTAATGCTAAGATCAAAAAACGTTTAAGTAGCTCCATCAACTTTTGTACCTACCAGAAAAATAAGAAATTGCTGAAAATCGTTTGGGTACTGTTGATTGATTATCTGATGTATTGAAACGGACGAAACTTTTACTTTTAGTGAGAAAAGTTGAACTAAAAGTTTTTTATATTCGACTTTACTTTTGTAAGACACTACCTGGGGGAAAAAATAGTACCAGGACAGCTTCTGTCCTGGATTAACATAGGCTACCTAAAATTCCGGTATTCCCACGGGAACGGCAACTACTCACCGCGCGGGTAACACGGTGGAGCGCAGCTAGTACCTAGATAAATGAATGTTGATCCCAGTGCACGAGCGTTCACTGGATGATCTCATTCATCATTCATTCTCAGCTTTTAGTGACCCACTTTTAGTGGCATAAGCCTCCTTCCCTAACCGCCAAACAGCTCTATTCTGGGCCTTTCGCATCCAGGTCTTACCCTTTACGGCAACTATGTCGTATGGATGATCTCAATGATATTTATTTTGACTTTGAACTCAGATCGATCTAAAATTGTTCTTAACAAGTTGTTTGAGATGCTAAACAAAAACTTGGTAAAGCACTGACCCCAGCAGTTCAAAATGACCTTTGGAGATCACGGCCATACTGACTGCTCTATAAAACGTTTGAGCACGCAGCCAGGTAGGTAGCTAATATCACTAGAAAATATCCTGTGTCCTTTATCCGATCTTGCAAGAGGTTGAAAACATAATAAATATAAAATAAGCTTTTTTTGTTTCAAACCTGTTAATGGTTTGAAACAAAAAAAGCTTGCAGCTGACTAATCTTGCTTTACATTAATTTGGCTATCAATTTATTTTACCTCACTTGTTTCCTTAATGTTCTTTTCTTAATGCTTTTTTACTTCATAAAGACCTGTTTTAAAATACGCAAAAGCTTCTAGAACTTAATAATTACAAAATGTATGTTAAAGGTTAACTTTTGATGATCTACGTGTATTGTGTATCTATGCTAATATTAAAGAGGTAAAGTTTGTTTGTTTGTTTGACGAAGGTAATCTCTGAAATCACTCAGATGATTTCAATAATTCTTTCACAGATGTGTAGAATGAACTGTCGAGGCTATATTTTATCCCGGTGGTTTCATTAGTACACCCGTGTAAAGCCGGGACGTGCTGCTAGTTATAAATAAACCTATTATAGGTATTTACAAAATGGCAATCCTACAAAAAAACAACAAAAAAAAGTTGCAACGAAAAGGTGAACTCAACCTAGTCAAACTAGTTATGTCAATGTAATTGGTCACTGTTCTAAACATTTTGATTGCAATTATTTTAATGATCATCATCACAAAACGGAACTTTCGGAAGTTTACCAATTTTCTAAATTATTTTCTATTTTTAATCTTCTGTATGTTTGCTAAGTTAGGTTTTGCGTTTTATGTTCTCTTAACCGTTTTAATTGTGCATTTTACCATTTTTCTCGGCGTTTTCTAACGATTACGAAGAACCTTGGGTACCGGCCGTGATCTTGTTTCATTTCTTTATACAGACAAGATTACGTCATGTAATACCTATATGGAATTTGTAGTTCGTTAATGCACGTTCTGATGATTATCTCGATTCCAACTTTTTTCTAAAAATGACAATTTTGACAAGGCATCATTATTATTGCACTTGTAAAATTCTTCCTTTCAAAAGTAAAATTCTTTTCATTTGACAAATATTGCAAACTTAAAGAATAAACCATGATAATTTAATACGGACGTTTTTAAATTTTTCATACACTCTCATACACTATGAACAAGTTTCCAAAAAAACTGTTTTAATTATTAATTAAATAATAAAAGTTAATAACCTACTAGGTAGTCACCTGACGACCTACGAGTATGAGCTACGTATGCCTTGATCTGTTTTCCTGTAGATCCAATTGCTGTCGTAGTCAGGGTTAAGGCCATAGCTCATACCTACATCTATCTGATCTTGTATGTCCGATTCTATGACACAAACTGAGCTCATCGCATTATTTGCATAACCACTGCGCAGGTTTATCTCGTTGTTATGGTTATTACTGGAATTTTTTATATCCTTATTTATCGCTTTTTATAATTATTGTTTTTTCCCTATCTCTTCGCTCTAACAAGAGCTCTTTCGTCGTCGTCTTTGTTATAAAAAGTTATTCATTTTATCGACCACTTTTAGAATCGTGGATTAGTTCGAAATAGGGTACCTAACAATATTAAGTACTCAGTAGGTATTATATGCACAGTAGTGGGATGAGACGGGCTGCACATGATGATGATGAATAACTACACCCACGCCAACCTATCTCTCGACTTGACTTGGCGAGACTGCCGTGCCCCTAGGTTAACTGACCCTGGCAATGTCTATTGTTGTTCCAGAATGTACAGATTGAAAAGTCATCAAAGATGTTTGACAAGTGGGTGAAGTTACCAATTCCTCTGGACTTCAAGGTGTACATTTTCAACGTCACGAATCCGGAGGATGTCAATGCGGGGCAGAAGCCTAGTCTCCAGCAGATTGGACCTTTTGTTTACAAGTAAGCAAAGTCCAATTACCAAAGCATGATAGTGCAACAATTTGGTCACTATTTAAAATAACATCAAACTGTTTATGGTAAAGAGGTTTTACCAGATAAATTTTAGTTTTCATACTAGCGTCCCATCATATTTCCTATTGTACGAATTTATTAAAACACCTACCAATATGCCCGAGTTCATCAGGAAAATTACCTATTTTATATTATAAAAGTTTTTGTCACACAATATTAAAAAAAACAATATGACATAGGGTTTAATGACCAAATTTGTAACATTTTTAGGGAGTATCGTGAAAAAACAATACTCAGTTATGGAGCCAATGATACCGTGAGGTATATGCTGAAGAAAAACTTCGTATTTGACCAGGCCGCCTCCGGTTCTCTCTCAGAAGACGATGAAATTACTGTCATCAACTTCTCTTACATGGCAAGTATTTTTATATAATCAGTTAAATTGGAAGTGGAAAATTATTTCTGTTGTAGTATTGGCTACGAAAAAAATAGTAACATTCAATTTTGGTAGTTAGTTATAGAACCTTACCTACTCGTAGTTACAAATTTGGACCAAAGGCCGTATAAAGGCAGGTAATACACATAGGATAACAAAATAATTAAAATTGAATATGAGAGACCGCTTTGTATTTAGATTGAATCCGTTATTGCATAGGTAGCATGAAACATTGTCAGTGTTTCAAGAATTTCATTATTATTTCATAAAATTAAAAAACAATTAAAGTAATAAAATAATAAACATTATTTTGGTGGGATCTCATGAATCACTTCGAATCGTCTATAGGTGACTCTATTCCCTGTATTATGAACACCACTCCGAAGAATATAAAGACAGTTTCCCAGTAACTATTTGGAATACAATAGGAATGAAGTTTTTATAAATGAATATTACTTGCTGCTATTCAAGATGACTCTATTTATAAAAGCATTGTTGTTAATTACTACCTATAACTTGTTCTGTCACGCATCAATGAGGTAACATGCTGAATAATGTTTAATCGACATTTATAAGATAGGCTACACTAATACCTGTAGGTACAGAGGTTTATTTAAATAAAGATGAGCACTGGCATTTACTTTTGGAGAAAGGATAGGTCAAAAGTAACCCTAAACCGGCGAACGTGTATAAATAATATAAGAATAGTAAATGTGGCAATAGGAATGTCATGATTGCAGCAAGTGGAGATCCGTGGTCCGTGATCGGATAGTGATTTTATATTATGTATCTAAAAGCGTTGGTTTTGATTTTATTTTCCTCAATTTTCAAATTATCTACACTATCATTATAGAAAGGTAGGTAAAGATTGTTTGTGACTAGTCAGTGGACTTCGTGTCGCCACTGAATTCGAATATTATCAAAAGTCAGTTGCACACAAAATAATAAAACATAAGTAACAAATAAATACAAATTCTATTTGCCAATAAAGTAACGAATAAATTAAGTGTAGGCAAGATTTATCGAATTCTTTGAATTAACAATACCATTAAAAACTTTTTGACTTTTGATTTTTTTCACGAATGGATTATTTTAGTTGATGATGTGTTTATTTACCGTCTATTGGATACAGTAAAGAAGGCTACGCAGATGATTTATTTAGGTTTTTGAAAAGACTACTATACAGCCTCACAACGATGTCCGAGGTATTACCAGAGTACCATGTTTAGGCCTCCCTCCGCTGTATAAGGCCCGTATTCAGAGACTATACTCAAGCGTAAATCGTGTCTCAAGCGGTGATTCATAACTCAGTTTTCATAGAGAACTGTCAAAAATCGATGCTAAAACGTAGACTCAAGTTTGAGTGAAGTCTCTGAATAAGAGCCTTATTAATCATCTAAAAACATGCAAAGGAGTCCTAGGGGAACATAAATAATCATAAGTTACAAGATTTTTTTAAATGATGTTTCAGGCTGCGATTCTTACGATAGCCGATATGATGCCAAGTCTAGTGCCGATGGTGAACAAAGCGTTGGAACAATTCTTCACGAACCTCACCGATCCCTTCATGACAGTGAAAGCCAAGGATCTCTTCTTTGACGGGATATTCCTCAACTGCGAAGGAGATAATGCGGCCCTTGGTAAGAAACACTTTATACAAATTTAACTATGTGCACCTAGTCTTTTGTCTGAAATAGGTATGTTTGTAAAGGAATATTATAAAGTCCAAAGCTTATGTATATATGTTTAATATGTTTGGTATTCCTCAGGGTGACATCTAGGTCCTATTCTTTTATTGATGTTTATCGATCAGCAATTAGGTTCGAGTATATCACGTGGGTGTTTTTAGGAGGAATTCAAAAAATCAATATAGAAATAGTGCTGCTGGGTATAACCCTCATTCTCATCCATAAGTTTCCCTTCATGGCCTCTATATTGTCCGCAGCGCTTTAATACATCAAATGTAAATTTCAAACCCATTTTCGCTTTTTACAATATTAAGCGCTTTAAACATTCTCTTATTAAAGTAGGAGGCAGTAAAGGTACCTGCTTACCGCTTTTGTGTTTAATTTGCACTCAGCTCGGTCACGTTGCAAACAAACGTAGAGCTGTGTCAATATTAACATACCAACCCTCTTAACAAAGGTGTCAAAGGGATAAGGCCAAATATAATTAGTAGGGTTTAAAAATTTCATAATAACAAAAGTTACTAGCTTGTCTGTATTGTTTTGTAGCCGGACTCAAACTACCTTCACTTCATATTTTAAAAGAAAGAAAGAAAAGAAAGAAAAATCATTTTATTGAAAACAGTTGAGCTATTTAAGAATTATAAGCTAAGTGGAATTCCCATGTGGAAGCGTGGAATTGGCTTATGTAATTAAACTTAAAAAATAAATATTTTGCATAACTGGGATACCTAGAATTTAATCGTTATTAGCTGTAAGCTGTAACAAACGACCAACCTACGAACTTTTGTCTACGTTTGACATTATTTATAACTAGCTGCGCCCCGCGGTTTCACCCGCGTAAGTCCCGTTCCCGCAGGAATATCGGGATAAAAAGTAGCCTATGTGTTAATCCAGGGTATCACCTATCTACATCCAAATTTCAACCAAATCGGTCCAGCCGTTTTTGCGTGAAAGAATAACAAACATACATTCTCACAAACTTTCACATTTATAATATTATAGTAGGAAGGATAGTAGGATGTTAATATTTCTGAAATATTTCCGAGCTTTGTTCTGAAAATACTGCAATTACTGCAAGCAACCCATAGCATTCGAATTTCATAACCAGGGTTTGCTAGTAAGAATATTATTCAATTATTTGCTATTATTTGCTCAAGAAAGCAATTTCTAAGCAAAATACTAAATACATTCATGAAATACATTCTACACAGAAAATGTTTTCATTGCACATGCCTTTCTTTTGTGTCTATTGTGACAGATAAACAGTGAATACAAAAATTCTTAAGTACTTAGTACATTTTATTAAACCCTGAAATAGACCTTTAGTCAGGAATAAAAATCTCAGAGAATATTGTCTACCGCACCTTGAGAACAGTCTTGATCATATTACACTTTTAACCGACTGCAAAAGATAACGAGTTTCTGTCTTCCACAGTAAGTGTTTGATAATTTAATTCAATATTGTAAAGTCCTGTGTATATTTTAAGCATTAGTGTGCGGAAGAATCAAGGCTGAGATGCCGCCCACCATGCGGTTGGCGGACGATGCTAACGGATTTTACTTCTCCATGTTTTCACACGTGAGTGTTTTACACTACTAGTACGAGTAAGGCTCGTATTCAGAGACTTCACTCAAACTTGAGTCTACGTTTAAGCATTGATTTTTGACAGACTCTATGATAACTGAGTTATGAATCACCGCACACGATTACGCTTGAGTAGGTCTCTGAATACGGGCCTAAGTGTAAGTACCTAAGTCAGTAAGTAAGTTTAGATATAATATTTAGTTAGATAGATAGCCGTGTGGGCTTAAGTGGTACTTCGACTTTCGATCCTAAGGTCGTGGGATCGAATCAATTCATCAATGGAATTTTCGTGTCGAAAAGTTTATTCTTATCTATGTGCTACACGAGCTTTAAACGGTGAAGGAAAACATCGTTATATCTAGCACGAAACGCCGATAGGTGACGCCGCAAAAATCAAACACCAAAAAATAGCCCGAAGAAAAATAGGAGTGATTTCAATGTTCGAGGCACCCCTGCTATATCTACATCTCTTTCAGATGTAATTTATATTGTTTTTTTTTATTTTTATTATTTGCTCTTTCAGATGAACAGAACCGAGTCAGGTCCTTACGACATGGTCCGCGGGACTCAGAACATTAGCGATCTCGGCCACATCGTCTCCTACAAAGACAAGACGTCGATGGCGATGTGGGGAGACAAGTACTGCGGGATGCTCAACGGATCAGACTCGTCCGTGTTCCCGCCGATAGACGAGAACAATGTGCCGCCACGACTTTATATATACGAGCCGGATATCTGCAGGTACCTAAATGAGAGAAGAAATAAAGAAAAATGTGTTTATTTCATAGGACCTCAAGGATCACTTAAAAATGTACCCTACAGTCTTATAAGCTAGGTGAATCTATTGCCTGTTCCAACACAACACCCCAGAAACTAAACTAATACATCATCATAATCTCCTTATCCCACAAAAAAATAAAACATAAATATAAAAAAAAAAACTAGGAATGGATGGATGCATGCGTCTTTGTTACTCTTCCACGCTCAAACGGCTAGACGGATTTGAATAAATTTTGATACCAGGTTAGCTTTTATCCTGGATCAACTCATAGGCTTTTTTTCATCCCGGTATACCCACAGGAACGGAAACTATTCACCGCCAGGGCGCATCTAGTCATCTATGTTACTCATTTGCCATCTTGAACTAACTTGCTTTTAATTAAGTCTGTACCCGTTAACTTTCCGTTAACACAAGGAATTAAAGACCCTTCCTTCACTTCAAACTTAAGTTCGTGGACAACCACTGATTGAGGTTCGTGGACAATCACTGATTGAGCGGATTAGTGATAATAGAATCTTGCATTAGATTGAGCCACGTTGCTGCAAAATAAACTTTAACATCCCGAACCTCCTAGTACCTATTAAATTATAATTTCCGAAATTGAATTGTCAAGCTACATATCTTACCGCTAGGTACCTAAATCCGCCAGGAATTTAAGGAAAATTAAATTGTGGACTACCTACTTATTATGTGAAAATTTGCCTTTTAAGTAGAGGCAGAGCGTTGGGGATATTTTTTTTTTTATTTTACCTTACATTGTTACACTTGAACAAGGTTTTAAGAGGGGTAGTATTGTAGCATAAAATTAAATAAAAATATCCCATAATAGTAGACAACGCTCAGCCTCTACTTATGGCAAACTTTTCAAATATTCCACAATTGAATTTGGGACAGCACAAAGAATTTGGGCATTAGTGGATCATACAAACATTTAGAGGTGGATAAAAAAAATTTGAATTCGAAATTAAGAAAGAAAGAAAGAACAATATGTTTATTTCGTAGGACCTCACAGATCATTTGAACCGCGTACCGCGTACTATTTGAAATAGTACAGTCTTATAAGCTAGGTGACTCTAACTACCCACTTGTTTTTCAGATCAATGTACGCGAGCTTGGTCGGCAAAAGCTCTCTATTCAACATATCCGCGTACTATTACGAGATCGACGAGTCAGCGCTCGCCGCGAAGAGCGCTAACCCGAACAACAGATGCTACTGCAGAAAGTAAGGCACTTTTCATCATCATCATCATTCACAGCCCGACTTCACCCACTGCTGGGTATAGGCCTTCCTAATAAGTGCCACCTGCGTCAAAAAAAGACGTGTGGCACTCGGGGACTGCCGCGGTAAAGCTATTGCATGCCACCTAGAGGCGAGTTGCTAAAGTAAAGTGACAAGCGTTAGGTTTTTTCGTTACGGAATTTCTGGATTCGGTCTCCACGCCCGCGCCCGCGCAAGCTATGCAATAGCTTAAAATTTGAAAAAATATTTGAGCATCTTAGGTAGGAGTTTTCGAAAGTCGAAAGTGCTGAAATTTCTCCCTTATTACAAAATTGAAATCTATTCAATAAGTATTTTCTTTTACATTACCTACACTATTATGCCACTTTCTTATTGTATTTAGGAACTGGAGTGCGAACCACGACGGCTGTCTTATAATGGGCCTGTTGAACCTAATGCCGTGTCAAGGCGCGCCTGCCATCGCGTCGCTGCCTCACTTCTACCTCGCATCGGAGGAACTATTGGAATACTTCGCTAGCGGCATCAAGCCTGATAAGGAGATGCACAATACTTATGTTTATATTGACCCGGTGAGTGTGACTTATAATGGGTCTGTTGAACCTGATGCCGTGTCAAGGCGCGCCGGCCATCGCGTCGCTGCCTCACTTCTACCTCGCCTCCGAGGAACTGTTGGAATACTTCGCTAGCGGCATCAAGCCTGATAAGGAGATGCACAATACTTATGTTTATATTGACCCGGTGAGTGTGACTTATAATGGGTCTGTTGAACCTGATGCCGTGTCAAGGCGCGCCGGCCATCGCGTCGCTGCCTCACTTCTACCTCGCATCGGAGGAATTACTGGAATACTTCGCTAGCGGCATCAAGCCTGATAAGGAGATGCACAATACTTATGTTTATATTGACCCGGTGAGTGTGACTTATAATGGGTCTGTTGAACCTAATGCCGTGTCAAGGCGCGCCGGCCATCGCGTCGCTGCCTCACTTCTACCTCGCCTCGGAGGAATTACTGGAATACTTCGCTAGCGGCATCAAGCCTGATAAGGAGATGCACAATACTTATGTTTATATTGACCCGGTGAGTGTGACTTATAATGGGTCTGTTGAACCTAATGCCGTGTCAAGGCGCGCCGGCCATCGCGTCGCTGCCTCACTTCTACCTCGCATCGGAGGAACTATTAGAATACTTCGCGAGCGGCATCAAGCCTGATAAGGAGATGCACAATACTTATGTTTATATTGACCCGGTGAGTGTGACTTGTATTGGGTCTGTTGAACCTAATGCCGTGTCAAGGCGCGCCGGCCATCGCGTCGCTGCCTCACTTCTACCTCGCATCGGAGGAACTATTAGAATACTTCGCGAGCGGCATCAAGCCTGATAAGGAGATGCACAATACTTATGTTTATATTGACCCGGTGAGTGGTCTTATAAGTATTGGTAGGTACTGGTTCTTTCAAGCTTAGAACCGATTCCTTGCCACCTTACTTTTTCGAGTTTTTCCGCCAACGCAATTTTAAAATTGGAAATAAAACAAGCCTCCATGTCAAAGATTTCAGTCTACCTCCATGTCAGCTAGATATAGAGCCCTACAGATATGTATCCATACATCCATACTAATATTATAAAAGGGAAAGTGTCTGTCTGTTTGTCCGTCTTTCACGGCAAAACGAGTGGACGAATTGACGTGTTTTTGTGTAGTGATAGTTGGAGGGATGGTGCGTGACATAGGCTACTTTTTATCCCGATATTCCCGCGGGAACGGGACTTACGCGGGTGAAACCGCGGGGCGCAGCTAGTCTAATATCATGCTTTAGTTAGATAGATAGATAGATAGATTAACACTTTATTGCACACCACATTTACATTAAAACAAATTACAGATACACAGAACATTTAAAGTTTTTCACCTAACCCTTCGAGGTACTCTCCTTCGAGGTACCTAAGTAATTATGGCAACATATAAAATAGATACCTTTACCTTCTGATTGATTCCCTTCATTCCCTCCAGGTGACAGGAGTGGTATTGCAAGGCGTGAGACGCTTGCAGTTCAACATAGAGCTGCGTCAGATGCCCGAGCTATCGCAACTGGAGAAAGTGCCCACTGGTCTGTTCCCTCTGCTCTGGATTGAAGAGGTTAGTGCTACATAGGTGAAGGTGGTTGAAGTCTATCGACGAAATGGATCCTGTGCTGGAGCACTGAACCTAAACAGACTAAAATAATTGAAAAAAATATGGACTGTAGGTATTTTGGAAGCGATACTTTTCAGATCTTTAGGCAATTTTATCCCCATTATGCATATTCGACCAGTAAACCTGTATTAGCTAAAACGCATATTAAATCTGTTGCTATCTCTTTTCGTTGACATATGGGTGACAAGAAAAAAACGTTCTTCAAACCTGTATTAAATTGTCAAGTTTTTATGAATAAGACCCTATAACTGTCTATACTAATATTATAGAGGTAAAATTTGTTTGTTTGACGGAGGTAATCTCCGAAACTACTGGACCGATTTCAAAAATTCTTTCACGGGTGTGTAGTGGACTGTCCGGGAGGTTATAGGCTATATTTTATCCCGGTAGCTTCATTAGTACACCCGTGCGAAGCCGGGACGTGCTACTAGTTGAAAATAAATATGGACCGTAGGTATTCCCAGGAAGCGATAGACATTTCATATCTTTAGGCAATTTTATATCTTTTGAAGATAAAGATGTGTACTTACGTAGGTACCAAATTTTGTACCTACGTGCCCACTTTTTCAGTATTTCCATACGTGACAGGTCGCAAGCCCATCGATGGTACGTACTAAGAAGCTACTACCTTATGATGTTTTCCTTCACCGCTTCGGGTCCGTGATGCGCTAATATTTTTTTAGAAATGAAAAATTCATTGCTGCACGGCCGGATTCGAAGCCTTGATCTTGGGATCGAATGTTAAGACACTACTCGGCCATCACGCCGTTTTATCTTTTATATTTATAATTCCCAGGGTGCAGCAATAAACGAGGAGATCCAAGAAGAACTAAATCAGTCCCACCGTCTCCTCTCATACGTGGAGATAGCTCGCTGGCTGCTGCTAGCTCTAGCGTTAGCCGGTGTAATGGCCGCCGCGGCTGCCTTCGTGCGGGCATCGGGGTTCTGTAGGAATAACAACTCTGTTAGCTTTATCATGAGGCCGGGCTCGGAGGTCAATAAAGGTTTACACTAGCTTCTGTGTTTTATTCTTGGAGCCTGTCTTTAATAAACGTACTTAGGGTAAACCATATAATGATTGGCACCCTAAGCCGATTTTTTCTTACAAATCGTCGATTCTCATAAATAAACAAATGGATTATTTGTATGACCGATTTTTCGTGTATTAGTATGTCTAGGCATGAATACAAAAACTAATTAAAATGAAAAAAATATTTTTTTGTAACTTTAAAATGTAATTGAACTTCAATGTACGGAAAAGTACAATCATTGGCACCTGAGTATAGTGATTGGCACTATGATTTAGTATAGTCATTGGCACTATTGACAGTACTAAAAATTGATAGAAACTCAACTCAACCTCAAAATTTCTTTATTAGTAGCTGAAATAGACTAGCATAGCATAATTATCTACCTACGTCCGTGTATAGTTTTCTATTCGTTTTTTTATAATTCATCGAATGAGCGAAGCAAACAAAGATCTTAGTAGCATAGCAACTTGGGTGATTTTGGGCTGTTTGTATATTCCGGTACAACTGTAAAACTGTTAATCCAATCTTCATGGAGGTATATGGATATTGATAAGAAGTTTCCCGGCTTAGCTAATGAGCTTAAGCGGTCAAGGGTTTGTAGTGGTTATATTGGTTCTTTCAGTGAGTTGCATACGTGCCAATCATTATGTAGTCGAACAAATTATGGTATAGTCATTGGCACCCACGAAAAAGCCGGTGTATAAATTTTACAACGCTAAAACAAATCTTAGCACGCCATAGATAGTTTTATGTATTGAATAAATAGAAAATATTTTGCAAACTTCACAAAAAACACCTATTTTTGCAAGTGGACTCTACCCACTAGACTTAACAAAATCACTAAAATTCAGCAACTTTCCAGACATATTTTTTAAATGGCTATAATTTTTTTGTGATTGACGTTTGATTTAAAAATAAGTGTTCTGAGAATAAGAAATTGGATATTCTGCCAATTATTTATGTTTCCACTGTTGAAAAGATGAAAACTTGCATAATATTCAAGAAAAAGTGCTAGGCTGCCAATCATTGGGGGGGTGCCAACAATAGTACCGTTTACCCTACCTAGGCCTAGATGTGTAATTATATAGTCTATGGTATGACTAAAACTAGGGCCTCTCTTATACAGTACGGCTGCCTTCGTACGAGCATCGGGGTTCTGTAGGAATAACAACTCGGTTAGCTTTATCATGAGGCCGGGTTCGGAGGTCAATAAAGGTTTACACTAGCTTCTGTTTTATTTCTCACTAGCTGCGCCCCGCTGTTTCACCCGCGTAAGTCCCGTTCCCGCGGGAATATAGGGATAATAATAAGAAATTTATTGCAACACTTATAATTAGGTACTCAGAGTAACTTAAAACTATGTTAGTGTACAAGAGTATAAGAGTTGTTGCAAAAGGCCGTCTTATCGACTATGCGATTTCTTCCAGTCGGCCTGCTTAAAACTAAGTGGGGTGGGATAAAATATAGCCTGTGTTAATCCAGGGAATCTACATACCAGATTTCAACCAAATCGGTCCAGCCGTTTTTGCGTCTCACAAACTTTCACATTTATAATATTATTAGTAGGATAGTAGGAAGTAGGATTACATAAGTACAGATGCCTTATCTCGAACATTGATTTCACTCATATTTTTCTTCGGGCTATTTTTTGTTGTTTGATTTTTGCGACACTCATATTAGCACTTTATTGATTGATGATAGCTGAAATGAAAAAAATAAAATGAAACTATCTACCTGTTATGAGTAGGTATTCCCAGGAAGCAGTAAACATTTCTACATAATCAGATCTTTTTTTTTTTATCGACAAGTTGTAAATAGTTGTGTTTTGCATAAAATACCTACCTACTACATCTTCGTACGTAGAACAAGTTCACTCATACTTACATTTTTAGGTTTTATCTTGATATAGGCGAGATAAGATTTTCCTTCTTATTTTACACTTCATCCATCATTTGAGTCACTCCCAAGATTAGTTTCCATTGAAGATAAGATGAATGAAAATCTTTAACTATAATTTATGTACTACTAAAGTAACAAACAGTCCGTTTGATTGATTACGGTTTACTAAAAACCATTTAACAGACATTTTGTCTGAAGGATTGAAGGATTACACAAACTTAGACCTTCTGCGACCTAAATTCATTGTTGGAATAGGCAATTGACTCGTTAATTTACAAAATATACTTAACCTATTTCAATTCAATTAAATAGTTAGTGAAAATGAAAGGTAAATAAATAAATAAAACAAAATACCTACCATAAAATAGTATAATTATTACTATTGAATTTATTAAAAACTTATTCGCTATCATTATCATTATCCGCTTCACTATCTGACGTTTTCTGAGCGTGTCCATCTGTCTCCATATCCTCAGGACCGAGGTTCAGAAACAATGCCGCCACCGTCTCGATGCAACGTATTGTGTACTTGTTGAATTCACAACTGGAACAAGAAAAATATATTAAAATACTATTTAAACTATCGCGACTTGGAAAGATATTAATAATATGATTTCAATACGCGATTAAGTCCCGTTAATATTCATAAAAATATATTAATCAAGTGAATTAGCTCGGCCGAAAGTAGCAGGCGCATAGCAGTCGGCGTAGCTTGCCTAAAAAAATTGTTCTTTCGCTTGTATCAAAATTGTCTGGGGTCAAGAGTCTTGTTTCGAAATAAAATGAAATATTATATCGGGAAATTACTCACGTAAAAATATTGTCATATCTTTCACACATAGCGATCAAAGAAAGCATCGATTGTTATAGGAGGTTTAAACTCAAGTTTAATAAAATTGAAACATGGATCAAGGGACATTTTCAAGCCTTCAAATCTTACATAATTCGGTATCTCCAGGGGTGCCTCACCTCGAACATTGAAATCGAGGCATCCGACTGCATGCTACTTTGCACTAGATGGAGTTACTTATTTTTGATTGCAGGCAAGACCTAAACTCGGCTAGGCGCGCCGCAAAAATCAAACATCAAAAAATAGCCCGAAGAAAAATAGGAGTGATTTCAATGTGCGAGATGAGGTATCTATCTGTACTTATGTAATCTGTGGTATCTCTCACTTGACCTTCCACAGAACAGCTGACTGACATGATATTGATATAACGTGACAGATTGTGATTAGCACGTCAAGATTACAACACTCAGAGCAATTATCTTCCTTCAGAAGGAGACGACATTGTCAATTTTTGACATGCTTTCCCCGCAGCCAAGGTCCTTGGACCAACAATCATTCTCCATATGTAAAACCCCGCGCGCCGCTGGTTACGCGTCATTTGTCAATCACGGTACACGCGGAAGGATATAAGTATAAAATGCCAAATTGCAGAGTTTTCGCATATCCTAAAATATTGGAAACTTTCAGGTTACAAAAGGATGATGTGACTTTCCATCTGCAAGTATTCATTCCTCTAAATATTAACAATTTATGCACTAAATTTGAATAAAACTAAAATTTATATAATGTTGCCAACAAATCGTAACAGATTCCATTTTAGCGTATTTTGCTATGCCGCCGAGTTGGCCAAGTGGATTGCTACTTCGACTTTGATCCGAAAGGCGTAGGATTGAATCCGCACTATTCCATCACTCATATTCATGCTACCTATTTATTTTGTTATCTAGCACGAATCCCGAATAATGAAAAATAATACTCTTAGTGGCATATTATATTTATATTTTATTCTTTTTTTTAATTTGAAAAGTAGCTGTTCTATCTTCTGTTGCTTGGTCAATATTTGCAAGTCGGTTTAATTAAACGAATTAAAGTTCCTAGAATTTTTTGTATTTCCTCGTACTCGTTATAATAGATAAAAGCATTATATTTCTGCATTGAGTAAAAAAACAAACAAATAGGTAGGTAGGTAGGTACACAAAACACCTACATACCTACCTACTTCAAAACTAGTAGATAGTGCTTACCTCGGAAGAAAGACTTTTCAATGCACTTGAAAAAAAATATTTGCAAATCATCCCGTGCATCGAAAAATGTGCATATAACAAAATACTACTTTTTATCTAGATTTATCATTATCGGTGCACAATAAATTAGGTATCTATACCACCCCTATACCTCCAACTTACTAATTATATACCTACGTAAGCTTTCAGAACGTTAAGTAGGTAGTTAAACTTCTGGCTGTTAAACTTCTGTTAAAATCATAGGTAAACTTTATTAAAAAAATATTTACCATCCTCACAATATCGCGGAAATAGGTATTTTTAGTTGGACACACTGCTTGTCACTGCAGCGAAATTAGTGAAGGGACAGTTCAAAATAACTTATCGATATTGACTTACAGCCCAGTCGGATTAGCTCACCAGTAGAGGGGTAACCTGAAATTGATTAAAGGACGATTTTTTTTCCGCCAATGATTGTATAGGTGTTGTTTATAGCTTAATCGAAAAACTCAACCAATCCGACTAGAACATTAGATTTTTACAAAAATGAATGAGAACCAAAATTGTTGTGATTTTATACAACTTTGGACCTCTCAATTTTCATCGTATTATCAACATTTACATAAATAACTTCAAAAAACAAGATAAAAAATAATTTCGCCTGTATTTCGATTATTTACGAATTAAGCTAAAATTAAAGAAACAAAGATATAATTTTTTCCTTTGGCTACCACGTAAAACCACGCCAAAAGACGCTGTGATGACAGAAAAGGCTTAAATATTGATTTAAGTATAAAAAAAATCAGAAAAAAGAGGGTTCAAAGCCAGTTTTGAATTTTTCGTTACAGAATTTCTGGATTCGGTCACCCCGCTAAGGCCCGCCATAGAAGCTATGCAATAGCTTAAAATCAAATCAATTTGTGATTTAATTTGTCAATAACATTAAAATTTGTCATACAACCAATACCTACCGTATTGGCCGCACTCATCGTTCTCTTCTCTTGTTTCTATTTTTACAACCTACCTTAAATTACTTTAAAATGTGTGTTTTTTGCGGGGCCGCAGCACACACATAAACCTACGGCGCTACGGAAGACCAGCGCTGCGACAGATTCTCTGGTTTCTGTTGCAGCAATACGCTGAGTAGTTGCCAATTTTGTCAATGTCCTACTTATTTTAATGTGTCTTATGTGTAACGCGTTTTTGACAAAATAAATATTTTTCTTTCTTTCTTTTCTTTCTTTCTTTCTTTCATCGATAATAAACTATCGATAGCTTCAAGCACTATGATTTTTACACAAAAATTGACATTTACTTATTGACAGACAGTTCCACGTCCCCCGCAGAAAATGACCTTCTTAGCGTCATAGAAAATAAAACTGATGGCTCCTCCCCTTACTGCTTCCTCTATGTTACAACACGAGTAACTGGGAAATGTTACTAAAATTACGTTATAAAATATTTTACAACATGGAGAAAGTTTTGGTAAAACTATAAATTATTTAGACAGACCGCCCCGTTGAATACTTTGATTAAAGCATATCCAATGTCTTAATAAAAGTCAGGCGCATGATAAATGATCTGTCTAACGCCGTGCCGGCCAAGTGGATTAGTACTTCGACTTTCGATACAAAGATCGTGGGATCGAATCCAGCCGAACATCGATCGACTTTTATATAGCCTCTATAACGCTTAATCTTTTGCCTATTTTTGTGTTTGATTTCTGCGGCGCCCCGAGCGCCGTTTAGGTCTTGTCTGCAATCAAAAATAAGTAACTCCAGCTAGTGCAAAGTAGCATGCAGTCGGATGCCTAAACGCCGCTAGATGAAGCCGCAAAAATCAAACACAAAAAAATAGCCCAAAGAAAAACGGAGTGAATTCAATCGAGATGGTATTACGAAAATACTTACATCCTGCTCAACTGCGCATTCCTAACAGTCAGTATCTTGTCAATCGCTTGTAACACATTAGGCGCGACCTTCCGCCGCTCAAGCAAGGGGCCAGTCCAGTGGAGCAAGTGCTCAACGTGACGACTGTCCTCGAACAGGCGAGCCACTGTGCCGAGCAAACGATCCTTGCATTCGTTGTCCAGGCTCGATATTGTCAGTGGAACTGAAAATAAATAATAGTTTTTAAACACTTAAAACGGGATATTTAACATTATTCGTAGATTTATAACATATATTTTTATAGTCTTAAACTACACTTAGGCATTTCATTTATAAATGAAAAATCTTACTAAAAGTTTTGGGCTTCGGCGGGATTTCGATTTGGGCTTGTATCTCGCGGGTTCGAATCCCGTCGAAGCCCAAAACTTTTAGTAATATTTTTCATTTATAGTAGGTATATATAAGTATCTCACTGTCTGCCGGCGGCACAGTTTCTATGCACTCCTGTATTATGTTCAGTTCGTTGAGTTGCAAAGCGCCGAGGACGGCCGCGCCCCACGACTTATCTCTGAGAAGATTCTTTACAGCCGCCGGAGTCGTCTCAGATTCTAGGCGGAACGGTCTGGAACAAACATTGGTAATATAATACAAGAAGCAAGATATTATTATAATCACACGGGATATTACTCACGTAAAAATATTGTCGATTTATATCCAAGTTAGTTTATTTATATTTATATTTATTTATCTGTGTGGAATGTCCAAGGATATTTATTTATTTTTATTTATTTATATATCGACAATGTTTCGATTCTTCCGGTCACTCCTCGCGGGCGCTCTGAAGTGACGCGAGGAGTGACCATACTCATACCCAGATAAAGATTCTCCGGAAGAATCGAAACATAGTACAACTCACGATAGTTTTGCATATGTTTTTCCATCCATTCATCTCTATCATTCGTCAACTCTGAATTAACTCCTCTCACATTCATATCCTCTTTCATAAAATCCACTTCTTCCTCGGCCTGCCTCTACTTGTATATATTATATACTAGCTACTATTTACCTGAATGTCCCATCAATGCCCGCGTTCTGGCTATAAACCAGCAGTCCTTCTGTGGCCGCTACTGCGAAATTCTCGCCCGTTGGGGAGAAACGTACGCAGAACACGCGGACCTATAAATAAATTATTATATTATTATTGTTATTGACTTTTATTATAAACACAAAGTTTGTAAGTATAGATGGATGATGGATGTGTGGATGTATTGTATGGAGGTTTGTTTACTTTTTCACGCGAAAACTTAAACGTTTTTGGCTTAATCTTGGAATGTACCGATATAGTTTATGTCCTGGAATAACATATAGGCTACTGTTTTTATCCGAGTAACACGGCTAGTGTAAAAATAATTTATAAATGTATTCCTCATAATCTAGGCCTTATTATAACATAGCTAATGATTTGTTTCATTGTAATTATCTCTCTTGCTATCTCTAATTTCAGTATTTTGTATTTTGTAAATAAATGATGTGTCTATTATGTCTACGTTAAATAAAAATTACGTCTACATAAAATATAATGAATTAACCTCAGGCTTGGTCTGTCTGTCGGCCATATCCCCGTGCTTCACGCCGGGCAGTCGAATGTTGACGTCACCTCCCTCCAGGTCGTCGCGTTGCTCTATGAGCGCCAAGTTACCGAACTATTGCCTGTTCCAACGCAATTCCCTACACCTGGGGTAGAATCAGACAAGAGCCTGGTGGTGTGGGCCTAGTAACTATGTTTACCTCAGGTTTGGTCTGCCTGTCGGCCATATCTCCATGTTTGACGCCGGGCAGTCGAATGTTGACGTCACCTCCCTCCAGGTCGTCGCGTTGTTCTATGAGCGCCAAGTTACCGAACTCAGACATCATCTTGCGCTGGATGAAATCCTGGAAACAATATACAATTTAAATATAGGTTAGACTACTTCGTTCATTAATTTCGTTGATGTAATTCTGTTTTTTTTCATTCGTTTTATTTATTCTGTTCATTTCATTAACTTCATTCATTTCATCCATTCAATTACATTCATTCATTCCGATCAATTCATTCACTTCGTTAATTTCATTCATTTCGTTTGTGTTTATTTAATTTCCTTCTTTCTCGTCACTTTGCTCTGGTTAGAACAAGTAAAATAATAGTATAATCTAGCTAGAGCGACTCACATTGACCGCATCGATAGATCTATTCTGCGTAATCTCGAACTTCTTGATAAGTATCGCCTCTTTCACGTTGTAGAGACACACGTGCTTAGAGTTGCCGCCGCCAAGGATACTCGTGCCGTCGGCGGAATAGCATATTGTCGTAAACGCCCTGAAAAATTACATTTACTGCTTGAAAGAAACAATAACAAAGTTTTTGAAACAAACAAACGGGTCAATATAAACAACATCGTTTAAAATTGACCTATTTTACCGAATTTGTATGATTCGATTTTGTTTATAATAACGATTCTTTTGTTTGATTCAATACATAGTTTCTACCTTATTTCAGTTGATTTAGCCCAGGCGCGCACTAGGCAGCCAGGCTGCGGCAGCCAGGCTGCGGCAGCCAGTAAAACATATGACGTTGTATAGGAGCCCGCGCACTAGGCAGCCACGGCTGCAGCAGCCACGTCATATGTTTTACTGGCTGCCGCAGCCTGGCTGCCTAGTGCGCGCCTAGGCATAATGACGTTGTATAGGAGCCCGCGCACTAGGCAGCCACGAAATCTCGGCTGCGGCAGCCAAACGTCATATGTTTTACTGGCTGCCGCAGCCTGGCTGCGCAGCCTGGCTGCCTAGTGCGCGCCTACGCTTAGAGAAAGTTGACAAGAAGCAAAATAAAAAATGTGGGTAACCCACAGCTAACTAAAAATTGTTGTTATCTGTAGAAAACATGGAACTTTGGTAGAACAAGTTCAAGTCGCACTACGTAAAAAGAACGATGAGGGGAACGGGAGGGGGGTATGTTTGGTTCCGGGTCACTCGCTCACGAACCAATATCACGCGCTGAACCAATGGTGTGAAGTGCGCCGCGTCACCCCTCCACCAATCAGAGCTAACATGCCTTAAAATGGCCTACTGCGCAGCTTTTCCCTCAGCGTTCGTGGCGCGACCTATACAACAAGTAACTTACTTGATCTTCAGATCTATAAAACAAGTAACTTACTTGGTCTTCAGACCTATAAAACAAGTAACTTACTTGGTCTTCAGACCTATAAAACAAGTAACTTACTTGGTCTTCAGACCTATAAAACAAGTAACTTACTTGATCTTCAGATCTATAAAACAAGTAACTTACTTGGTCTTCGGATCTATAAAACAAGTAACTTAGAATAGAATAGAATAGAATAGAATAGAATGAATTTATTTTGACAACACACAGCACAGACGAACACAGTAAAAGAAGTACACAAGTAACACAAGAGAAGGTAACAAATAAAAAAAAAAAAAGGCTTAGGTACCTACATGCTAAAAGAGTCGGCGGCGTTTTACGCCTGCGCAGGTGTGTCCCCAAAATAGGATCGGTCTCAGCTTTGAGAACTTACTTGGTCTTCAACATCTTCTGCGGAGTGATGAGATCAGTTTCGGCGCGTCCCGAGCCGAGATCGTTCCTGCCCTCGATGCTACCGCTCTGCTCCATTGTTTTAGTGTCGAAGAATGTTATACAACCGTCTAGTGTTGATATTGCTATCTGGAATCATTTCATTATATATTTATTTATGAAGTTTCTTTTTATTGGGTACTTAGATGTAGAATGATCGCGCCAAATCTTTAACTAAACTAATTTGATAGCACCACAGATTACTACATAATGCTCAGGATACACGACGACACCAGACACTAAGACACTCAGTGTATACATCGACTGTCTGCGTGTGTCCACCGCCGCGACACTGAGTTGCAAATCAATTTGTTTGCAATCGACACTAGTGTCGACATTTGTGTCGAGTGTCAGTGTCGTCGTGTATCCTTTGGAGTGTAATGGAGTGTTTCGCGTCTAAACCTCCATAATCTCTTCCCTAGTGGCTCCAAGAAGCTGTAGTCACAGCGGCCACACTCTGGTAAACCACATCAGTGGGCTAAACCTAGGGGAGGGGGCTACATCTACGAACATCTGTAGAGTAGCTATCGGATGGTCCCCGATCAAACCTGCATCGTCAAGGCGCTATTTCCTGACTAACGTTGCAAAAAAGGTAATGCGAAGAACCTCAAGGGCGTTTACCAGGATCCATTTAGAGGTTTACGGCCTACTTCGCTGCATCCCAAGCTTTGCCAATTGTACCGGTTCTCCGGACCATTGGATTACAAAGGGCGGGACGAGAGAGTGGACTTACACCAGCGCAACTGTTAGTTCACTTTAAATAATTTCACGCGCAGATGACCCTGGCTATTTACTCGTAACGGATCCGAGCCAAAAAGCCCTGCGGCGATGGGGTGTTGGCAGTGGGGTTAAGGCAACGATGTGCTGAGGCCTTAGTTAACATCCTACACGCAGGCGGTCAGGAGAGAGTGGTCGCTCCCGGAGTCGATGCAGGCGGGACTCGGGGTTCGGCAGCACGACTGACGACAAAGCAGCCCTATTTAGGATCGCTCTGCTTTCCTCTGCACAGAGGAGGGGCCTAGAAAAGGTGGCCTAAAAATAGTCCGTCTCACCCTATATCTAGGTGCCAAACCGCGGGCATCTAGACATCGTCAACGCGGTCACAAGACACAGAGAAATAAACGATCTGCCTTAAAACCAAAACGACTTTGCATTGCCACATGGAATGTTCGAACATTATTAGATAATGACCGTAACTTGTGTCCGGAGAGGAAAACTGCTCTCATAGCAAGAGAGTTGGCACGATACAACATCGACATAGTCGCAATCAGCGAAACCCACCTGAGTGACAGCGGAGAGCTATGTGAACCACTTGGCGACTACACATATTACTGGAGTGGACGTCCTGCTGGCGAACGGGCAGGAAACGGTGTAGGCTTTGCTATACGCAATAGCTTGGCTAGAGATCTGAGTGACTTACCTAAGGGTGTCAATGACCGTCTCATGACTCTACGCCTATCAATTTCAGACAACAAATACGTCCATCTTATAAGTGCATACGCACCGACTCTGCCCTCGCCAGATGAGGATAAGGAGATATTCTATCAAAATCTACGCCAGATCTTAGAATGCATACCAAAACACGATAAAATCATCTTGTTGGGCGATTTTAATGCTCGAGTCGGCACCGAACATGATTTATGGAATGGTGTCCTCGGCAAGCATGGCGTCGGTAAATGTAACGACAATGGGTTACGACTCCTGTCGTTGTGTGCTGAATTCGATCTTGGCATCACAAATTCATTTTTCCGACTGCCTGATAAGTATAAGACCTCGTGGATGCACCCTAGATCCAAGCATTGGCATCTTCTAGACTACGTTATTGTTCGTCGTAGAGACCTGCGTGATGTACTCGTGACGAGAGCAATGCGTGGGGCGATGGGTTGGACTGACCATCGTCTTATACGATCAAAGATGTTTTTAGAGCTTAAAGCACCACGACGAGCACCTCACAAAATCCCTCCTAAATTAGCCTTCTCAAGATTAATTCCCTCACCAGAACTGGGAAATACGCTGGATTCGTTATTTGCTGCTAGTGTACCACATACTGAATCTTTATCCTTGGATGAAGATTGGAGATCGTTCGCTAAACATCTTCACGAGTGTGCTCTTGATACTATAGGAAGAACTATAAAGAAGAACCAAGATTGGTTTGATTCATCGGACAAGGAGATCAAGACTCTAGTTGAAGCACATAGACGTGAATTGAACAAAAAAACTATGGATGCGAGCAGTAAAAAAGAAGCTCAACAAAAACTAAGATCCAAGGTTCGCGAACTGAAGGATAGGTGGTGGAAGGAGAAGGCTGCTGAATTACAGCACTGCGCTGACACTTACCAAACTGGTAGGTTCTTCGAAGGCATACAAGCAATCTTTGGTCCGCGTGTGAGAAAAACTGCACCTATGTACTCGAGGGACAAACGGCACCGAGTTACGAATAGGTCTGACGTACTGATGCGCTGGGCTGAGCATTTTAATGATGTTTTGAATCCCAGCGCAGTAAGCGTTGATTTGCCTTACGTTAACTCGCTTAAAGAGCTTCCGGTTTGCCAAACCTTAGATGACCCACCATCTTTCGAAGAGTTCGTGAAAGCAGTCAAACGTCTTAAAAATTTAAAAACACCTGGTATGGACCAACTTCCCGCCGAAGTATACAAATATAGTGGGAAAACCATCATAACACACCTTTACCATCTGGTCCAAAGAGTGTGGGTAAGTGAAGAAGTTCCACGGGACTGGCGGGATGCGGTGATATGTAAGCTATACAAAGGGAAGGGAGATGTCTCCGATTGCAGCTCTTATCGCGGTATATCGCTCCTTGCTAGTGCCGGTAAAGTCCTCGCGCACATTGTTAACACCCGCCTTAGTGAGTTAGCTGAGATGTACCTACCCGAAAGCCAATGTGGCTTCCGCCCCAGTAGAGGTACTGTTGACGCAATAAGCGTCGTAAGGCAACTCCAGGAGAAAAGCCTTGAACATCAACAGCCTCTCTACATGTGCTTTATCGATCTTGAGAAAGCATTTGATAGAGTTCCACGCGATGCCCTATGGCTTGTCCTCCAAAAATCTGGCTATCCGAAGAAGTTCGTCAACCTTATACGCCAATTTCATATTGGTATGAAAGCGCAGGTACAACATGATAACGAACTATCTGAGGAGATCCAAGTCACAAGTGGAGTAAAACAAGGTTGCGTGATGGCACCTACACTTTTTGCCATCTACTTTGCGGTTGTTATGCGAGACGCGCTGCCAGTTTGTAGCGATCGGATCCAGCTTAATTTTCGAACTGAAAAAGGCGTGTTTGATATCTCCCGATTTAAGGCGAAGTCCAAAGTGCAGCAGATCTCTGTACTGGAGGTGCTCTATGCTGACGATGTTTGCCTTATGTCCAACAGTATGGCACATCTCCAAAGCTATGTTGATGCACTACATCTGTCATGCCAAAAATTTGGCTTGGTTATTAGCGCTACGAAAACCCAAATTCTTAAACAACCAGCCCGGGTTTGCGAAGCTGACAAAACGATACTGACTCTTGATGGGAAACCACTAGAGGAGGTATCGCACTTTAAATATCTAGGTAGCAATATACGGCATGATAACACTCTAGCCTCGGAGATACCATCACGCATCGCAAAAGCTGCAGCCAATTTCGGGCGACTCGTTGATCGTGTCTGGAAGTCCCATGACCTCAAGCTAGAGACGAAGATAAGCGTCTACAAGGCACTTATTTTGCCTGTCTTATTATATGGCTCTGAGACATGGTGCTTGTACAAACAAGACATACAAAAACTCGACACATACCACCTTAGGTGTCTTAGATCCATCCTAAAGATCAAATGGCAGGACCGCGTGCCTAATACTGAGGTTCTGCGTCGCTCCGGAATGTATGGTATGGAAGCCATTCTCATGCAGCGTCAGCTCAGGTGGTGTGGACACATCTTTCGCATGGATGACGGTCGGTTACCTAAAGCTGTTTTTTATTCGGAGATTGCTGAGGGTAAGCGGAAACACGGCGGTCAACATCTGCGTTACAAAGATGTGTTTAAAAGACACCTGAACGCTTGCGCAATTAACCCTTCAGGTTGGGAGGAGCTCGCTTCTAAAAGGTCTGCATGGCGCTCTACCATATATAAGAAAATAAAATCATTTGAGAAAAATCGCCTAAAAACACTTGATTTAAAACGCCAAATACGTAAAGAAAGACCCAAGCCCTCCTATTCCTACACATACAACTCACAGGGCCAACTCTTTTGCATTTCTTGCGACAGAGTCTTCAAGACGAAGTTCGGTCTAGCAAGCCACATTAGAGCCCACGTTAGGAATAATAGACAATAATAATAAAAATAATAATAATTATTATAATTTTGTTAATATAATACTATAATATAACAAATAGTTTAAAGAATAATCATAGTCAGGGTCGCCGTCGTCGAAATCGATGAGGAGGACTATATATATATGTATCCTGAGCATAAGACAGATGCCTCATCTCTAACATTGTTCATTTTTCTTCGGGCTATTTTTGTGTTTGATTTTTGCAGCACCTCGAGCGGCGTTTAGGTCTTGTCTGCAATCAAAAATAAGTAACTCCATCTATACTTCATTTATTGAAACGAGCAAATAGGAAGAGAAATAAATACACGTGATTGCTCGTTGAAAATAATTGGATTGGCTAGATTTGACAATTGGCAATTAATTTGACAATCTAGTCTAGCCTATCACGAGAAAGATAATTATTTTCGACGACCAATCACGTGTGTTTATTTCTCTTCCTATTTGCTCGTTTTAATAAATGAAGTATAATGCTAAGTATGATGCAGTCGGATGCAGTAGCGGCGCGCCGCTACGTGACGCCGCAAAAGTCAGACACCAAAAAATAGCCCAAAGAAAAACGGAGTGAAATCAGTGTTCGAGATGAGGTACCAGACAAGATTACCTCTTCCCCGTCCGGTCTGAATGCAAGTTGCAGCGCGTCAGAAGTGAGTTGTATAGAGTCACTCTCTCCGCTAGTCTCCAGACAGTTCCACAGTCGTACAGTAGAATCCCAGGAGGCTGAGGCGAGGCGAGAGGAACCGAGCGGACTGAAGGATAAACAGGATACTGGGGCCTCGTGACCACTTAGTACCTGGAGATAAAACATTTATCAATAAGACATTTTTGTAAATTAATAAATCGCATGATTTAATTAGGCAGAATACATTGATACACGTAATGTTAAAGAATATCCCTACACACATGTATTTCTGGCAATAAAGATACTTTGACTGGGGACTGCCGCGGTAAAGCCATCAGCATGCCACCTGGCACAAGGCCCGCGATAGAAGCTATGCAATAACCCAATAAATATAAAAATAAATAAATATCCTTGGACATTCCACACAGCGTCATCCAGTCCCAAGCTAAGCAACTTAATGCTTGTGTTATGGTAACCAGATGACTGATAATAGATATTTTTTTTGTAAATACATACATAATAACACCCAGACTCGAGACAAATATACAGATCATGCAAAAATTTCTCCCGCTCTGTGGGAATCGAACCCGCAACTGCGTCTCAGGCGAGCAATATCTACCGACAGTAGGCAAAACTAGAGGTAGATCTGTTATTGAGACATGCCATAATGCTTTTAAAAAAAGCTAGGCCCAGACCACCAGCTTCTTGCCTGATTCTTTCCCTGGTGTAGGGAGTTGTTTTGGAACAGGCAATAGAGTCACCTAGCTTATAAGACTGTACGTTTTTGAGTGATCCTTGAGGTCCTACGAAATAAACGTATTTTTCTTTCTTTCACTTACATCCAACAGTTTCCCAAACTTGATGGACCATATATATATCTCGAAGACATCCTGCCCTCCCGCCGCGCACAGCTCACTGCTGCCATCTAGCGACACGCAACTGAACTGAACCAGGCTCGGGGAGGTTAGAGTACGGAAGTTGCGGTATCTGGAACAAACGTAGATATAATAATGTGACTTACACAGCCTTATTATGAATTTTGGCGTACTATCCTCGCACACGAGTCAAGTAGGCTAAATGTATGACAACCAGTTCAGTCTGGTTACCGAGAGAGGTGCTGTTCTAGCTAGGTTCGTATGCAAACCCATAATACAGCGACTGGTTTCTTTATAACATTAACACAGATTATCTACAATATTAATTAACTTAATGGGCAAATCGTGATTTGAGAAACCAGTTGTGAAAGAGCGAATTGAATAAATGTTTTGATAAACTATTTAAATTCTTCCTAAACTATTTAATGTTGGTAGTTAAAATAATTTTAAAGCTCTTGCAGAGTATTTTTACTTCCACATGGGCTACTTGGGCTTTATTGAACCACCTGTTCAATAAAAAATTGGGCGGAGCCGATTAGGACCTTTGGAGTTATGAGCAGAAATACTCATTGTGGGAATTGTGGAAATTGAAATCTGTTTTATATTTTGCTACTTGTTAGGATCTATTGTGACTACTGATATTGAACAGATGTATTTTCTAACTTCAACTAAGTACCTTGTAAGATCGTAGCATCGAACAGTGCCATCTAGCGAGGCGGAGACGAGAAACTTCTTGTTGGCGCTGAACACGACATCAGTGACCGTTGACTTGTGCTCGTCGAACGTCACGAAGCAGAAACCGTTAGAGGTATTCCATACTTTCACCTGCGAAAAAACAATGAATTGAAATGAAAAATATGCATCCACTATTGTAATAGCTTTTCTATTAACTTAAGGTTTGCTGGTAGAAAACTCTAATAGGGTTAAGCTCGCCTTTGTACATGTTGTTTTTAATGTCCTATTTTTAAGTTTCTCTTGTGTACAATAAAGAATTACAAGAAATATGAAATACTAGTAGCACGTCCCGGTTTCGCACGGGTGTACTAATGAAGCTACCGGGATAAATTATAGCCTATAACCTCCCGGATAGTCCATACTACACACCCGTGAAAGAGTTTTTGAAATCGGTTCAGTAGTTTCGGAGATTACCTCCGTCAAACAAACAAATTTTACCTCTTTATAATATTAGTACTTATAGAAAAGTATAAGTTTATATTCCTTACCTTTCCATCATAACCGCCAGTGACAATGTAAAGTCCATCAGGCGAGTATGTGAGGCACGTCATATCCAGAGAGTGACCCTGCTGTTTCATTACATACTGTTCACCTGAGTAACAATATTTTATTAGGAATAATACATAGAAATGGCAAACAGTGATTTCTATTTACAGTTATAGTCGATCAAGAGTTATTCTGCGAAGGTAGTTGTAAATTCGAATATAGTACACTCTAATTTCTAGGCTTTTTAATGTTGCTAATTCCGTTTTCTGGGCTTTTTTAATGATGATGCTACCTCTCCGCAAGATTGTTACACTCGTAGTTTGGTTTTTTTAGCTTCTTTTATTTACTTATCTATTGACACACATAGAATATAACATAGGCTTTAAATATATTATAGAAAATTTCTGGCGAGGCGTGAAAAAAAGGTATACGTTTGTACGATATGACGCAATAACAACCTGTAAATAACTATGTACCTATTTATATTTTTTTTATTTTTCAACATACAATTTGTTACTTACTTTGCCACTCCCAAACAAGCAACTGTCCGATGTTCGGGCATCCAAACGCTATCCAGTCCCCGGCGGGCGAGATGGCAATGGAACTTATTCTGTGCTCCGATATATTTAGGGTGTGTATTAGGTTGACATCGGGCATTTCGTGCAGGAAGAATGTTCCGTTTGAGAATCCTGAAAAAACATCATCATCAGCTAAAACATCTTCCTAATTATTATGTTGGATCATAATTATTGGACATCTTAATATGGATACCTAACCTACCTACTAAGGATTTCTACGACAAATCAATAAAACCGCAAGCCCAAAAATGTTGAAGTAAAGATGTAGGCATAGGGTGCCTCTTAATAAAGTTCAAACTTGCAACATTGTAACGTGCCTGTTACTTTTATTTTAATTGTTTGTTACCTCATCATAAGTCATAACTTTTCGACTAGGTGAATCGATTTTGATAATTATTTGTTTTTTGAAAGCTGGTGCTTCCCATGTGGCCCATCTCAATTTGGTTTAGTTAGTAATTTTAGGGCATCTAAATCATACCTGTGACTAAAATCTTAGTTTCCTTATGGTACTGTGCCGCGGTCAACTTGACCTTGTGGTCAGCCTGCCTGATCGCATCTCCGATGTAGTGCCGGCCGAGTTTCTTGTAACTCAGACGGTTTTCTTTGTCTAATTCCTTTTTGTCACTTGTCTCCCCCGATGTCTTTGCTTCGTCAATGTCCTGTGAATTTTTCAATTATGTACTAGGTAAGTGTCTCCGAACCAAGTGCTTTTAAATTTTTTTGATGAAGAATGTTGAAAGTTTGTAGCGTTACAAACAATTTTTTATCTGCGTGTTCAATTTGTACAAGCTTAAATGGTTTGTTAATTGGTTTCTGTCTTCTTAACATTACATATTGTACTTAGCAAATAAAGGCCTGATGGTCATGGCTATTGTTAGACCCTGAATTTGGCTATTGCCTAGATTTAAGCAAGGAATAGCGCGAAACAAGCGATAGACGCATGATCGGCCTAAGCCACATTGTATTCTTATGACGTTGAATGAATGAATGAAAATACTTTATTGCACACAGAAAGGAACTTAGGAACTACAAATCCTTAGTAATACTTAATTGTACAATGGGCGGTCTTATCGCTAAGAAGCGATCTCTTCCAGACAACCTTAGGATGGAAAGAATGCGACGTTATTACGTAAAATTATCGCCCGACTTTCAGACAACCAAGTTTATTTGTATGTCTTTTAAATATTCAACAATTTACTATAGTTATATACATACATCTTTGTCCTTCTCAATAACATTCTTTATGTACTTACATGATCTTTGTCCTTCTCAATAACATTCTTTATGTACTTACATGATCTTTGTCCTTCTCAATAACATTCTTTATGTACTTACATGATCTTTGTCCTTCTCAATAACATTCTTTATGTACTTACATGATCTTTGTCCTTCTCAATAACATTCTTCTCGTCGATATCATCCTCACTATCATCAGCGTGTTGCAGCTTCCTCCGCTTCTGATGTGAGATCTGTACCTCCGACACCACTATATCATCTGGGTCTATACTCGCTTCCCATAGACCAACCTGTTAGAGGAAATAAGTAAGTTTGCTTTAGAAAAGGAACTTGCGGGTACTTGCAAGATCTTATTGTTCTGTGATGAAAAAAACTTGAGAGGTCTCAAGGTACACCCGGATGGAACGAAGTTCTATGAGAGAGAGAGAGAGGGAGAGAGAGAGAAGAGAGAGAGAGACAGACGGAGAAACACGCACACGCCGCACGACTTACAACTATAGCAAAAAGGTTACAACTTTTAGTTTTAATTTCTTCCGTCTAGCCCACTTTCGCATCGCGCGATAAGGAACTCCGTTCCAAATAATCCATTGATGCACGGTCAGTTTCGAACCCACGACCTTTGCATCGGAAGTCAGGCACTAACCCTCTCAGCCATCACAACTCTATCTCCAAAACAAAGTTAATAGTAAAAGTTGGTTTTAGGTCATACCTGTCCATTCCTGCTAACAGTTATAATATCCAAGCTCTTCTTTTCAAAGAACACGGATACAATCTTATCCGTATGCCCGCTCAGAGTGAACACATTGATATTGTCAAGATATTCCACAGTGTATATTCTAGTTGAGGTATCCTTAGAACCGACTGCCAGGAGTCTGGAGCAGGCTGACCAATCGAGGCATGTGACGTCATCGTGTGCTTTGTTGAACACTCGTACCATCGTAAATGCACGGAATTCGCCAGTGAATGTGCATGGCGCTGTCATTACGAATACTGAAATAGAGAGGGGATTTAGGAATATTTTCTTTAAGACAATAGTGACGATTCTGATGCTGCCTGTTATATATAGCTATGCAGAGTTTAGGTTATTCATCATCTCCCTGCCCTTATCCCACTAGTGGGGTCGGCACAACACGTTTCTTTCTTCCATTTTCCTCTATCACTCGTCATCTCAGTACTCACTCCTTTCACAAACATATCTGCACACACACTGTCCATCCATCTTTATCTGATTATTATGCTACTCTTTTGAGCTAGCAATAAAATTGTTAAAATGTAGGTAGATTCACATGGTCACCCTCACTTTGTGATCTAGCAGAGCTGAATAAACGATACCTATCGATGTGTAATCAGGACATAATACTGCCAAAACTAAAGTTAAACTGACTTAAAAAATAAGGAAAATACGAACCAACATTGTCGCAGCAAGCAGCAAAATACTTCCCGTTCGGACTGAATTTGACCGCACTCACTTGTTGCTTGAACTTGTACTTGTGTATCACAGTGCAAGTGAGGAGACTTATTATCTGTGCTTCACCCTCTAGAAGATAAATAAACATAAATACATACTTAGGATACAAAAGTATGTAAGAAAAACAATATTACACAGAAAATCGCCGCAGAGTTCATTTCCATGCTTGAATTTACTCTATAGCTTAAACATACAGTAAGCACAATCTAAGTTGACCAGGAGGGCTAAAAAGGCAGTTTTGAGCATTTCTGCTCACAATTCATAAAATGGATTATTATGCTGAACTGCCTTTTTAGCCCCCCTGAAAGAACCTCTGTTACACAGGCTGTTTATTTTCTGTTTTGTTCTTTGATAACAATTGTTTACAATACACAATCATTCGGAAAGCCAGTTCAGCCCGGTCACATTTTATTATACTCACAATAAAAAAGCATTTTTCTCCATGAATGTATTTTAGAGTATCTAGAAGTACTTACTTTCATTGATAGCCAGAAGTGTAGAGCCATTAGGAGAAACATCAACAGATGTGTAGTTATATTGGCCTTCAAAAGCTAATGTGTTGCTTTTATTTCTGAAATGAAATTTAAAAAAATTTAGGAATTCAATAGTCTCTAGAACTATCTCGAGATCTGAAAAGAATAGTATCTACCATTTCCTGGGCATAGACTTGTAATCATTAAGCATTTAATTTTCATTAAATATCTAGGTACATAACAGTCCCTAAGTAAATCGACCTAGGCTTGGTTTAATAGGTCTTTTTAACACATGCAAGATCAAGACAAAATTAATACACCTACCCATACGAAATATTACTTACTGTTTGAGGTTGTACACAGTAATTTTATTCCCGACAGGGCTGATGACACAGTTGCCATCATTCGTAAATAAAATATCACCACGCCGATACACTGTCCCCAGCAAATTTTGAAACTGAAACATAGTAGGGATAATGTACAAGATGAGATGATGAGATGTGTAGACTGAACAAGGAACCACTGTAGTGTAATCACAGAGTGTAATGTTGAAGAAAATCAGTTGAATTGAACATAGATAATTGAGAAAATAATGTAGGTAGTTCTAAAATGCCAATGCTCTTTGATTTATCTACTCAAACTTACCTTGTAATGAAACTTCATCACGACTAAGTTGGACTATCTATGTTACAAAAAAAATATACCACTTAATAATTAATTATCAATACATAATTTTTACAGATTTTTCATCCACTACACACAAACACAACAATACAAATAGAATAGAATTTTATAACTATAACATGCCGAAAATCAGCACGTGTGTTTGACATTGACAATGACACTTTTGTTTTGACGTTGATCTTGACAGTGATATCACAAACAACTTTTGGACAGAGTCAACTTGAAAAAAATCGGAAACAAAAAAAAAGTAACAAAATTAACTCCTCATTTTAAATATCCGAACACAGACAAGGAAACGATTAATGGGGATACCAGCAATCGCTTAATATTATTTCTATTTTATTTTACTTAAAAGATTATTGGGAAAACGTTTGGTAAGACGTGGGACAGGTTTATAAAAAATAAAACAAGATAGCTCACAATACACCATCCACATAAAACAAATACAATTCTTGGATTCGCAGAATGACATCAATGTCTTAAGCACTTACATTTTATTCTTGTTTTATAAATTAAGTATATGACCGGGTATTTATCACGTTACCTTTTTATTATTTATCCCGACGTTTCGAGACGGATTGCACCGCCCGTGGTCGCGGGTCGACACTTTATTCTTGTGTATTCTATTGTGATTTCTCCTACCTACCATAATATTTAATTTAGTAGCCTACTTACTTCACAGTTTTTATTAATGTAAGGTACAATGCTAAAAGAGCTAAAAGATACTCAGAGCAATCATCTTCATGTTATGATAAGTCAAGTTGGCCGTATCGTACCAACTTCTCTATTGGTAGCTTGTTTGGGTATACCCAAGTTCAAATAGAAATCCTACTATTTTAGTAGAAAGAATCAGATGGAAACATTGTTGCCAAAGTCATTAGAGTTACATTAATTTCATTTTGGCTTTATTTTACAAAATTTATGATATTTGTATCATTAGATACCACTTAAAAAAATATAATTTATTTAAATCTACACTAAATTGGTTTCTTTTTGGTAAAATAATGAGAATATTTTTAATTCCGGAATAGTAATGACAAAATAGTACATGCGCAGAATAAAGGTGCTGGCCATCGAACCACATCAATGCTCAACGTCAAAGCTTAGCAAATTTCCCAGCTCAGGATTGGTCACCTATTTCGGAAATTACGTCATGAAACCAATCAGAACATGGGTCATATCGAGCGCTGCCTTGGACATCAATCGTCATATGACCCATTCTATCGAGCCTGCAAAGCTTGGGCCATATTTGTCTGTGCAAAAGTAGTTCCGTGAAGTGAGTGTGTGCAGATAGTCATCACAGTTTTGGACCTGTAAATACCCACACTAAACCTTCAAAATGGCCGAAAACCCAATCTACGGACCCTTCTTTGGAGTTATGGGGGCGGCGTCTGCTATCATCTTCAGCGGTGAGTATTCTGTATGGACCATTGTCGCCGAAATGGCTGTCTGGAATCAATATCGATCCTCAAATTGGGTTACAAGATTCCGACTACTTATGTTGTGACTTGCTCCTGTTTGGATGAAGGGATGCAATGCATCCAGTAAGGTCCATAAAACTTATTGATTGCGGTTATTTTAGGGAGGACTAATTATAGTTTAGCCGCGCCTTGCGCCGTGCTATGTACCTATACAACGCTATGTATGTCTGCTGCATGAGGCGGTTGGATTCAGTTCGTGGAAAAGGGGATGGGGGATGAAATAGGGCGTTGTATTAAACGCCTACGAATACGTGAATCATCAGATCGTGTTTGATGTATGTCTATAGTAGCTTGTGAAGCTTGGAATAGCACTTCTGAGACTTTACATTATCAAAGCCCTCAGTAATTCATTTCCACGGAAGGTTCAATGAACCATAGAATGTCCTGTCATGTTCTTTACAAAATACAGTATACTACATCAAAATGAAGTTTTTATTGATGTAACTTTGTGCCTACCAACTCTACAAGTCTACACTTCATTCAATCAATAATGTAGGTGAGATAAAGATCAAAGGACTAGCATGTGATAGCTGACCTACTTGTGCAGTTATTGTCTATAACATTTTGGGAGAATCGTAAATCACATGATAACATAGTCATGTGATCAGTCAGCTGTTTCCTATGTCTATGCCAGGCCTAGCATTGATGATGATCATACCTACTTGTTATCTTTTCCTTTATGATTTTATAAATCTCTCTGCTAGTTACTTAGGTCATGCTTGACAAACTTGTCCAACATGTTTTTCAAGAACATGTTTTTCAAAATTCTTTCCATTTTCATACCTACAATAAATAGGCATTGAATATACTTACCTAATCTTTAGGTACAGAAAAGCACTGAAATAGTATAGAATACTGTTTTATAATGTTATTTCAACTGTAAGATTAGTTCACAAAAGGTACATGAGGTCATGTGATTGTCTGAGCTATTAGTCATCAGGGAAAAACATTACTTGAATAAATATTGGAATTATTCAATCAAATCAAATCACATTATGTGTTTATGAATAATTACCAAAAATCATCACATGATTATGATTACCTATTCACAACTACATAGGTACTAAACATAGTTTTTATGCCACAGCTAAATCTGGCATTGACAATGAGAGGCCATAGCAAACCTTGACCACAGAAGTAATAATCTTTCAGTAGTTTTATATTATTAACTCTAATGAGGTAAATCTAAATTATAGCTATTTTGAAGCGTATCAAAGATGTCTGTTACTGTACAGCTACCTGATTCATCGTGGCTACAACACTTTGATCATAAATAACAATGAAGTTGCTGATAATGCATGAAATAATAGTTAAAAGCAACTTAAAAGAATAGCCCAAAACAATTATTTCTATAATAGGTATTAACTCGTAGTGTTTCCATGCACCTACATACTGATCTCAGGTTTATAGACAGAGGAAAACCTCTACTACTATGAGTCTATTTACCTAGATCTACCTTATACGCCTCTTTCTTAACATGTTGTGTCCAGGACTAGAGCACTGATAACTTATTACAAAACCCGGCCTATGAAACAGGAGAATAATGGTACTATGAATACGTACTAGCCTCTTGATTGCTAGCAATAAGCAAAGTACCTTTTGTTGCTCGTATTCAGACCATCAGGCATCTTGTCTGTTAATGGCCAGTCTCAGTTCAAATACCTAAAGACAGTATCTGTAGTTTTGCTTACTGTCTGTAGAATTTGACACATTTTGTGGATGGAGATGGAGAAATGTCAAATATCTAATATAGGTTATTGGGACTGGCGGTTACTCACTACAGACAAGTTAACCTAAGATTCACATTTGATGTTGTGTTTTATGCATTAGTAAGTACTAAAGTTTCCTATCTCGTATTCCAGCGCTCGGAGCTGCGTATGGCACAGCCAAGTCCGGCACGGGTATCGCCGCCATGTCGGTGATGAGGCCCGAGCTCATCATGAAGTCCATCATTCCCGTCGTCATGGCGGGTATTATTGCCATTTACGGGCTGGTCGTGGCAGTCCTGATTGCTGGGTCGCTGGACTCCCCAGCCAACAACTACACCCTATACAGGTTTGTACTATTTTAATCATCATCTACAGCCTATTAGTATCCTGCTGATGGATGTAGGCCTCCTTTGATTTCCATTCATTCCAGGCTAGTGCATCTATCTTTAAAGTTAAATAGTTTGAGGGAGGAGCCACTCAGATAAAAATAATCTCTAGCTGGAGTTGTAACTGAAAATAGACAGGAAGGTAATAATGATGTAATCTATACTTCATTTCTTGAAACGAGCTAATAGGAAGGAAAATAAACGCACGTGATTGGTCGTCGAAAATAATTGTTTATTCTCGTATTGGCTAGATTTGACAATTGACAATTGATTTGACAATCTAGCCAATCACGAGATAAATCATTATTTTTGACAACCAATCACGTGAGTTTATTTTACCTTCCTATTAGCTCGCTTCAAGAAATGAAGTCTATATACATTTTAATAGACACACTAGGAATCTAGAGTTGTCTATCATAAATTTCAAGTTCATAGTGCCACTTACTTTTCTTCATCTCTAATAGATAAATATGAATAATGAGGGTAATCTAGCAAATCAACTTTGTGATCAACTTTTAGTAAATAAAGACTACTAGACGAGAATAATCACTAAACTTACATCTGTAGGAAACCTTGTTAAAACAAAAACAAGCTTTTATTCCATTGTACATTGCAATTCCACCAGCAAGGTCAATCTTGGTCAATTTTCAACTTGACTGATTTTCACCTTGTATCTGTATAAAGCTAAAACTTATTGCATTTTTTATATGAATTAAAGAACATTTCACTGTGCTACTAGATAGCACAAGTTCAGATAACAGAGTTGATCACATGATAACACTTATTGTGCTAGCTTGATGCAGTAGGTGATTCATGATTAAATAAATCAGGCCACAATTTTATTACAAAGTGGTATTCGCCTGTGATTTCGCTCGCGTGATATTGACCCGAATAAAAAGTAAATCATTTCATTCTAGGTCAAACTTATATTTCAAGCCATTTCCATTTAGTTTGTTACACTTTCATACATAAATCTATCCTAAATCATTTGCATTTATGATAGTAGTAGGATGTTATGATCTGGAAAGAGATTAGTGTTGAGTTGAGTAAGTATAAAGTATTTCCCTTTGTAATTTCCAGAGGGTTCATCCACCTGGGAGCCGGTCTGGCGGTGGGCTTCTCTGGCCTAGCGGCCGGGTTCGCCATAGGCATCGTGGGAGATGCCGGCGTGCGCGGTACCGCTCAACAGCCCAGGTTATTCGTCGGAATGATTCTTATCCTCATTTTCGCCGAAGTGTTGGGTCTCTACGGTCTGATCGTCGCCATCTATCTTTACACGAAACAGTAAACGCACACTACACTCCCGTCGCCCGTGCTTCGAGCCTCTATGCCGCGGACTCAGATCGCGCACAGGGAAGTCGTCGCCGGTAGCAGCGCATAGGGTCTCGGAGCACCCAAGCCTTGTATTATACGTCTCTCGTTGATCATTTATATTCCTTCGCATATCTCCGGCGGCGTCGCCTCGATGCTGCGGCGGCGCTGCCTCGGGACGCGAACTGTATAAATATTTTTTCTATTTTATATAAAACGATCTATTTTCGAATCCCAATCATGGTTTATTTCGACGCTACCGTGCGATGACTGCGTAATTTATTTAATTTATTACCGCAAGTTTATCTCATTTGTTTCGGTGACAGGAGATTTCGTTTCACTAATCGACATATCAGTTTTGTTGCGCGTTAACACCCATCGCGATTTCTTCGTACCAACCGATGATATCACTTTTTAGATTATTTTAGCGTTAAGGCGAAACTAATGTACAGTTAGAGTAGAAAATTAAGTCCAAACAAGTTATGATAATTTATGAAACAGTTGAACCCCCAGGGTACTGTGTACCAGTTGAAGGAGAATGTTAGGTTAAACCTGGCTTTAGGTACTGCATGCTATATAGCTTTCAGTGTTATAGTGGATGTATGTCTCCTGATGATGTTAAAACGCTCCTGAAAGTTTCTTGTTCTCCGGGAAGTGACCACAAACGCGAGTCGCAAACTTTGTATGTATTGCCAGGAATCAGTTAATAAACGTGGTTTGTACATTCCATATTATTTTGTTTCTACTTTATTTTGTGTTTTATTTTCCTTTTCGATCTTATATTTATTATGGATGGGCGAGTTACAAAGGTATTAACTAGAAGGCGGTCGCATTCATGACATAGAATTAATAGCACTGTCGTTTAAATGCAACTATTATAATAAAATATTTCTATAATACATTTCTGACGACTTTAATGTGAAAATATTTCAAATATATTTATTCTGTATATGTACCTAATAGTCAAAGATGTTTGAATGATTATAAATTGGTAAGTAAAATACATAATAGGTAAAATTGTATTTTATTTTAGGTTTCATGTTAGAGAATGTTATAATCTTTGGTGTTAAATGAATGAATTGTGTTAATAAAATATTTTAAAAACAACTATAATGTAAATTATGCGTCTATTGTTTCTCTTCTGCTAATTACCTATTTAGTAACCTCTCCATACTATAGGTAGCTTCAAAGATGTTAGGTATTCATGATACACAGTCTTGCATTAGAATCGAAAAACTGGTACTGACCTATAATATAGCCTCATGATAAAACCTATGCAAGAATTACTATTAGTAAATCATTAGTAGGTACCTACCTAACAAATTGTAATAATAATAATAATAAATAATAATAATAACTTTTATTTTCTCGGAACATATAAACAAGGTACAATTTCAGCGAGATAACGGTGATACCTGCAGTAGTTTTAAAAAACTGTGGCGCAGATATCAACGCCCACCTCCTTAAATTTAAATATACAGTTAGTTCCTACAAAGATGAGACACGTATATATAAAAGAAACACATAAAATGAAAAGTACAACAAAAAAAAAAAGGTAATACTATGAGTTTAAGCTGTTGTTTTACATACAATAAAACAAATCCTGATTCTCTTAAGACTCTTAATACAACCAACTTATGCAGCTGAAGTGCCATTATAATTTTGAAGGAACAAGTTTTCAAAGTTGCGCCACATACCACATACCTAGGTGAATACAAGTGCAGGGATACCAGGGGAGTGACTACTGAACAGATCACAATAGGCGAGGGTAGAACCATACTGATCCAAGTATCGTTTTCATACTTTTGAGAAAATGAAGGAAACGCGTCGGAGCTTCTTTTAAAAATACAGGTGATCTGTTATGGTTTAATCTTCAATAAAATGATGGCTAAAATGTTAAAGATGATAAAAAAAAATTTTAATGACAATAATTTTTATTATGAGAAACAAAAAATTAGTTTATACAAAAAAAAAATCACTTGGATCACTTCGGCACAAAATGTTTAATCAAATTCAAATTGACTAACATAGAAAAACCTCATGAAAAATAGAACTTAAAGAAGTAAATGAAGCTTAATCATCCCCAAACATGGAAGGTAGTGTGTTTTCATCGTCCTGAGACTCCTCGCCCCTCCCTCTTCTAGGTATATGCGGAATTGATAGGTAGAACGGATGATGAACCGGCGGCACAAACTTCAGAATTTTTTTTATATCTTGCATTTTTTTGTATGATATGGGCTTTGGTGTCCTGGCCTGTGCAGGTATAGTCTATCTATAAAGTCCTGACATGAATGTTTGAGGAACTAAAATTATTCGTGTATCTGGCAGCACCAAACAAAGGTATAACAGCTGTCGTCAGCTGTCATCGAGTGAGTTCAAGAACATATTTTCCTCTATTTTTTATTGTTTTCTTAGTTAAACTGCAATGAAATGAAACCGAACTACGCACAAAAGTATCACAAATAAGTAAAGTAAATGAGAGTGACACGCGGGAAGTGATTTTTAAGTTTTTATGCAATGTTTAGCGGAATACCAAGTTGGACATATTTTGTGGGATTTGGATGATTTAAATGTTCGAACAGCATCTATAACGGGTATGTAATCGTTTTATTGGTTGTTTCTAATCTGCCTGAAGTAACAAATTGACCTAAATTACGATTTGGAGACCAAAAAAGGCATTGTTTACATTGCACATTTTTACGTCAGATTGAACATCACAGTAAGTCATGTTGTAGTGAGACCATCTAATCTTGATACATTAAAATGGCACACAGTCTAGCTACGTTTTCTGCCTACCTAAGTATTTAAAATTTTAACTAATTGCTATATGTTTAAAATGCTTTTGATTACCTACTTTCAGTATTTTTTTTTAATTTTCAGGTAGGTAAATCAGAAAGTACCTACGGTTAGGCGAATGATGGGAAGTTTGAAACTGCTGTGAAACACAGTAGGGTCTGCCAAGAAAGCAATGGACAATTTTAATATTTGTGCACTACGGCAAAAAATAAAATTCTTATAAAAATGACAATGAAATCCAATTTTGTTTCATTTGCCTTCACCTATGTACCTATGTATGAACACTCAACAGTTTAACCTTTTAATCCAACATTATTACACAGATAAGCACAAGATTTAAAAAATAAAACATGCCTTCCCAAATTCCCACCTAAAAGCTGGTAGGAACTTTTACATGGAACGAACTGCAAGTATCAAAATCAGTAGTCACACTATAGGGTTGCTATATACATTTTAGCAGCGCCCTCATTTATTGTCACGACTTTATAGACAGACTATACGTAATTTCTGAGGTTGCACAGAAATACCTCTAAATCCGTTGCATTAGGTTTTAGGTCAATCATTTCGTAATTTTCAGTATATCCAAGTACGGATTGCACTTGGATTAGTATGGCATGATATAATTTTGAAAGTAAGACTAATGCTAAAGTGGGAAATAAAGGCTCCCTAACAGAAGATGACGTTTTCTGCACTTGGATCAGTGTGACATGAAAAAAAATAAAAAAACCGTGCCTTTACTGCAAAAATCTGCATTATTGAAAAAATGACACTTGGATCAGTATGGTTCTACCCTCGCCAATGTTTCTTCTGTTATCTACCCATGTTACCTACTGTACCAAGCTGCACCCAAGGGAACTACTACGCCATAACCTACCCCTATGTAGTCTAGTTAGCCACACACCTGCCTGTACCTAAACTTGGAGACAGTTGTATGATGTAGTACATCTTGTTATGATTTTGTTTGTCTATTAACTGCATTGAAATAAAAGATTGCTCTCAAAGTCAAGTTTCATATAGAGACAAGTCACGTCACAATCCTAATCCCCACTATTGGGGTAAGCTTAGTGGGGATTATGACATAAACCCCCCTTACCTACTTCTACCATGCTGTCGATGGTCCATGATAACGCCGCGAGCCTGCACCTTTCCGTATAAACAAAGTACTCTGTGGCTGCACCACGCTGCGCTAATGGAGCCTACGTACCTACCTACACTACGCCAGAGAATATAACCACTACGTTATAGCCTACGAGGCGCTGAGGGATGGAAAGCGCCGGAGCAGCTTGATGCTAGAGGTTTTTAACTTTACTTACAGGTAGGTAAGTATTGATAACGATTTGCTTAAAATTAAAATTAAGGTAATGGTCATCTAAATAATCCTAGCTAATTTTACGATTTTTCAAAAAGGACACTGACCTTGTGGAATGTCATTGACCTAGACAATTTTAAATTTAGTTTTAGGGCGTCAATCATAAAGCTAACGATTTTAAAAAAAGTTCATTGGTCTGTGTGTGATGTGAGGTCAATTTGGTCATAGACCTGCCGCCGTATTCTTCAAATAATCATGTCTTGGCTTGTCACGACACGGGGTGGTATTTTTGAATAATGCGATGGATTTCAGAAAACAAAAGCTAAAATAACGTGCAATCTCTTAGCGCGTCATGTTTAATGAAAGTCGTCGAGAATCGACATCCTGCACAAAAGTTACCGTTTTCAAAACTCAGACCAAAAGTTTCAAAAAATAATATCTCGTGCCAAGACCACAGTCAATAAACAATACAGTCGAAGCATTCTTTGGAAACATTTATTTTTTGCACCAAAAAACACGTCACTCATTAAATGTCATTTTGTTAAGGCACAATGTCTTTGTGGACTATAGCTATCTCTTTTTCACTTGCAGATTATCTCATTTTTTTTCCCTAGTTACATGCTAAAAATATCAATAAATCATTGTGACGTTGTCGTACGTTGGCATTTTGTTTTGACAAACGTCAAGTTAGTCAATAGAGTTCGATGGTTTTAGTGTAAAGTAAATTGGGTTGGGAAGTGCATTTAGAAATCCTCAAATTTTATTAAATCCTAGCAAAATGAAGTATAAAGCGTTTCTTCTATTCACGATACTGCTCACTTACTATGAGAGTGAAGCTCAAACTCGTACCAAAGGAGTATGTAATCATGAAACAAGCTGATTTTAATACCGGCGTTTGGCCCTGTTCTTTCTTTACCATTATTATATTTTCAGCTCGATGAGAAAGTTCAACAGCTGACTGATATGTCCGCAAAGAAGCCGATAATATCGTTGAACCTGAATAAATTTAAGGAATATGTGAAATCTCCGCCCAGAGACTACTCATTTGTGATAATGTTTACTGCTATGGCACCGTCGAGGCGGTGCGCTATCTGCCAGGCTGTTAATGATGAGTACCAGATTGTAGCGAACTCGTTTAGATTCTCGCAAGCCTTTACAGACAAACTGTTCTTTGGCATGGTTGACTTTGATGAAGGATCAGACATTTTCCAAATGGTAAGTCTTGTCATTTTCTAAAGTTGCTACACACTACTATGAGACTTAGTTGTTGGCATGTTAACTAATTCTTGAAGTTAGCTTCTGATTGGCTATAGTACCAGAAGCATGCTTGGCATTTACAGGTGCCACAATAAACATAATCAAACATTTTTTGGGCACTTATTACCTTTCTAAAATGACCACAAACAATTTTCCAGTTAAGACTAAACACAGCACCTGTTATCATGCACTTCCCGGCTAAAGGCAAGCCTAAACCAGCTGATTCTATGGACCTAGAGAGATCAGGCATTCATGCAGAGGCTATTGCTAAATGGATCCAGGACAGGACTGATGTTCAGGTATTTATTTGGATTTATACTCTTGCAAAAGCAGAAAAGAATCAGATTGATGGAGTAATCCCTTCCATAATGGTGTGAACATACTAATATTGTAAAGAGATAATGTTGGTTTGTTTGTTTGACGGAGGTAAACTCCGGGATACGGGATAGGGGTTCCTCTTAGCATTCAACAAAAATAAAAATAACAGTTGTTTTCAGCATTCACTGACACCAGAAATCCCATCATCTTATTTTATAGATTACTGAAATATAAATAACAATACCTACTTATATCAATGACTGAAACTTACCAATGACTTGACTGGGGTTATTTAAAAAAAAAATGTAAATAGACCATACTAAAATTTACCAACATTAATGTTTTAAAACTTTGCATTTTCGTCTCGTATATAGGTTATTGCCATATGAAAATGAATAACTATGTTTATTGCATTTAATTATCAAGCCTGATAAGGATTACTACAGCTCTTATTGCATGTGTACCTTAGTATTAAACTACACAATGGATAAAGCTCTTGAATTTACTTATGATTGGTATTATAATTGTGTAGGCCAGGGATTTTCAAACTTTTCAGCTCAAGAGCTATCTGAAGCAAACTCCTACAAAACAAAAGACAATTTATTTGACATTCTAAGATGATAGTCAAAATTTCGGCGTAAGTGTGGCTATGGCTGAGTGTTAAGCCCAGCTTAAGGGCGATCGCTATCAACGCAGGTTTGAATCCTACCGATACCGTAACTCTTATGGATTTTTCATGTTTCAGATACGCGTATTCAGGCCTCCCAACTACTCAGGGGCGGTGGCTTTCGCCAGTTTATTCCTCCTCGTAGCGGGTTTCCTTTACGTGCGACGGAACAATCTAGAATTCCTCTACAACAAGCAGATGTGGGCAGTGGCCGCTGTGTTCTTCTGTTTCGCCATGGTCTCCGGACAGATGTGGAACCAGATCAGAGGACCACCGTTCTTCCATAGGACCAAGAATGGACCGGTTTATATCAACGGCGGTTCGCACGGCCAGTTCATTTTGGAGAGCTATATTGTGGCTATTTTGAGTATCCTTTTCATGAAAACAAAGAAATAGGCTTACTATTAATGAACGATAATAGTTAAAAACCACTTGAATCTTCACTTTTAACGATATCTAGAGGACATTTCAGTGTGGAAGTCAAAAATGACCTCATAAGATGAAAAAAGATTAGTCCCAAGCTAAGCAAATTGTGTTATGGTAGTGAACAGTCATCACTACACTTTCAACACCCAGATTCGACAAAATGTTTGTAGATCAAGTCTAAGTTAGTAGTGGATGGCATGGCACAAACTACGGGAGGCCTATGCCCAGCAGTAGGTAAAGTCGGGCTGTGGATGATGATGATCAAGTCTGTAGATTTTCCGCAGCGGTGTTCGAACCCGCAACCTCTGAGTCTCAGAGAGTCAGGGCGGCTTTCCTCTATTCGTTCGAACAGAGTTCGTCATATCACTGCATCAAATGTGACTTTGGTATTCCTTAACTTATCACTCAGACGGTGCTGTGGTCGTCGGTATGATTCTAATGATAGAAGCGGCTGGCGGCGCGCGCGGCGACCCTCGCAATCAAGTGGACGGAAAGAAGAGACGGTTCCAAAGTGCACTGGGATTGGTACTGGTCTGCGTGTTCTTCTCATTCCTTCTGTCTGTGTTCCGCGCCAAGACTCAGGGCTATCCTTATAGGTATGTAAAAATTAAATACAAAGCTAGAATAGTACTTAAGTTACATATAGGTATGTAAAAATTAAATACAAAGCTAGAATAGTACTTAAGTTACATATAGGTATGTAAAAATTAAATACAAAGCTAGAATAGTACTTAAGTTACATATAGGTATGTAAAAAAATTAAATAAAAATCTAGAATAGTACCTAAGTTACATTTTGTGGCCACCTAGCTCTGTTAGAATAAAGTTATCACAGGTGTTCAAAGAAAGGTCATGCTAAAAGAGAAAGCAATTTACAAAGTAAATTTTTTGAAAATATTAGAGCCCGTTGTGTGACACAACAGCAGTCCAGCTGTGGGACACAACTTGTGTCCCTCTCCTTGACAAAGGCCTTTCCTTGATCTCTTAAATTAACATTAATTAGCATTCCCGTGCCATTCGGACCCACGCTGTATTTAAAGGCATCAAGATCGTCGCGCCACCTCTTTTTGAAATAATGAGATATAAATTTTAGTGCCGCTAGTTTGACGCATACAACCACCTAATCGAATAAATTACATAGTAAGATATGTTTTCTTTGTTTCAGTTTCCTGTTCAAATAAGGTTCGTCCATTAGAATTAGTGTAGGAGTAATATGAATGACCAACTTGTGAAGTGTGTTGTGGTTTACTAATGCGTTTTACTCTGTATAATTTTATGTTGTGTTGGTCAATAAAAGTGTATGTGTAATACTTCTGTTATTTATCTATGTCGTAAAACTTGTAATCATGCATTATAGAGTCCTACTTTTAGGAAAATAAGATGATTGTGCCAGAACATGAATTAATTTAATAATAACTAAGCAAATGCTACTTAATTGTTTTGGGAGTCTCATAACCATTATGGGACATTCATTCCTGTCAGATATAGACAAGTATTGGATGTCATAGATAAGCACCACTTTAGATAGAGTTAAAAGTAATTTTTGCACTCTTCCAAGATGAGTCCCAGACACTAATGAAGGATACCATTTATAGTAAAATAATTTAATTGTTCAACAAAAACATTTCAATTTTAATAAATTAGATCAACATGCAATCTTTTCTGATTAGATGCACACTCTTAACAAATTTATAATTATTACCACAGATAAAATAATACTATGTATTTTATCTGTGTTATTACATAACTTAATAACCCTCTTTGAATGGTATTAAATAAAATATAATAAATAGTTCAGTCTTGAATAACTACAGTAAATGTGGAATGATAGACTCTCTGTTGGATGGATAGTTCTTAAATTCCTTTTTGTACCAATTGTGAGCTTGAAATGCGGTTTGAAACTGAAACAGAAATTCATTTGAAAAATAAGACAAAATGTTCAAAAAACTAAACATGCTTTGTCATAATTTTATTGCACTAGCTTAAGTCCGCGGTTTCGATCCCGTGGTACCTACATTCCAGGAATTAAACTACCTATTTAAGTATACTCCAAATTCCAGCCAAATCTGTTCAGGATTTAGGTCCATAACCTTTGTTGACACCTTTGTCATGTTTCAAGATTCATTGAAAAAAAAACTTTTAAGTACCTCGTTTTCCGTTAAAATATGTCTAATAAATAGATATATAGGTAAAAATCTCACCTGATTACCCAGCACCCACAAATAAATGCAAGCAAAGGTTTTTGTGGGCAGGAGAATGACTAGCATGGTATACATTATTACTTCACACATCCGATGAGGACTTGAGACATACTCAAAAATCCTTCCCCTAGGAATGCCATGGTCTTCTGTCACCACTTGTCCCGACTTCTTGTCTTTCCTAAGGTTAGCAAAGATGATGTTTGATTTGTATTGCTCGTACCAGGCATACAGGAATATGAGTGTGCAAGGGAGAGAGAAGATTTTTGTGCGAGTGTCCGTCCATTGGATGCTGTCTCTGTTTTGGTTGCCTGAAATGAGATGTTGATTTAGAAAATTGTTTTCTGTGATGATTTATTATATTGCGATATTTTTGGCAGAATAAATAGCAGAAACGAACTTATCATTTTTTTCATAATTTGGCAGGGTTAATATATTCTGTGCCATTAATGTTTATTTATATTAATAAATATAAATATTCTGACATCAGTGAATACAGTACCTAATTACAATAAAATAAATACTTGTCTAAAATTAAATTCAATTACTTAATGTAATTATGATAATTTATTTACTTCTTGAGTAATTCCTTTGCTACTCAGGAAGTGATGTGTAGAATGATAATTTAATTGCCTACTTAGTTGCATTAAACTATTTATAGTTGTGGATTGTGGCCTCTAGAAATACCATTGTGTGTTTCAAGCTATGTTGGATGTTGGACTTTTTTAGACTTTCTAATAGGTACCTAGGTATTAGAAAGTCTAAAAAAGCTAGCCACAAACCAAAAGATCAAACATTTTACTGCCAGTCTCAATAACTTATCCTGATATTGGTTACTGTGACATATTTGAACTTACTTCTATACAAAAGATGTCAAATTACTTCAGACACTAAGCAAAACCAGATAGGCTTGACTGGGTGTTAACCAACTTACCGCAGAAAAGTGGTGCCTGCCCTGCTGCGACCAGAATGCAGGCAAAGTAATGGACAATACCGGCTAGGTAATGGCTAAGATTCATCTTGCTGGATTTGGCAAAGACTTGGAGGAAGTATGTTTCATACAGCCTCCTTAGACATTGTATTGTTAGAAGAGTCATCACTAGCATTGATGCTGCCACTGAAACTGTAGAAAAATATATAAAAATTTAGATTATGAATATAACTCTAGTTCGACTCAGAGTTGGCCCACTTGCTCATACGAATCAAAGTTTTATTTCAAAGTAGGTCAAACTTTTTTATTTTTATTTTTTCTGACCTCCTTTTATTTTTATGTTAATGAATTTGAAAAAAGAACTCAATTGTTATTTTTAAGGAAAGAAAATGTTATTAAAGTTATTTTTTTAAGCTAAGAAAACTTTTTTAACTCTACAGAAGACTTACCTGAAGGTTCATCCTGTTCTAAGAAGAATTTTAGTACCATTGGTACGTATCTGTTCATGTCAGCTCCAAGAAAATATACCGAAGTCATGTAAATTAACGTAGATAAACTAAACACTGATGAGAACAAGTAGAAATGTCTGTAGTAAGACTTAGGAATTTCTAAAGCCGTCAAGTATTTAGCGTCAGAGCCTTGATATGCAAAAGCCCCATATTTGTAACCCTTTATAATAAACACTGGTAAATATTTCTCGTAATTATTTATCAAAACACCAGTAAAAGTAGCGAAAAACGCTAAATTTAAAAATATTAAATCTATGATGTTTATCATTTTGTTGTCTGCGTAGAACGATCGGTCGGTGTACTCCGTGGTGCATAGATGACTGAGTTAGAGGCACATAATCATGATATTTATTGAGAACATGATTAGAATGCTGGAAGTAACGGGATTTACAAAGTTTACGTTCTCAACATGAGAGCGGTTAACCTAGTTTCACCACCCCACCACCCACCCACCAACCAAAACAAAACACATGATTTTGACAGCACAGCTCAGTGTTACCAGATGAGACAACTGACATTACAGTGTTTGGCGCTCAAAATTACAGTATTTGATACAAAATTACAGTAAAAGTAAAAAAAAATTACAGTGAATTTTACAGTAGATCTCAAGAAACTTTTATTGCAGAAACATAATCACTTTCACCAGTTTCACAGAACGTCTTGAACGAGCCAAATAAATTCCAAGTGCGTTGCATTGCATACTAAACCAATTTACAATTAAACTAATATTAATTAGTCCCACTCTTTCTTAAATACTTATGAAAGAGTGGTGGGAGATCGCCAAGGATAGGGATCAGTGGAAGATTTTGGGGGAGACCTTTGCCCAGCAGTGGGACATGATAGGTTCTTAAAAAAAATAGTCGCAACAGGCTTGAAAAAATACTTAACATACGGTTAATACTATGAAGTGATTCATAGTCTATGTCGGGAAATTCCCGCATAGTATCCACCGCGCCGCTATTCATACCCGTTTAAAATAAGACATTTTCGTTCTTATTGTAATAGGAACAAGGGTTGTGACATAGGCAGAGAGGTGGCGTGGGCTCTAGTAGCACCCCGCATGCATTTCGACAAGTTCATATCTTTTCTTTTCACAAAAGCTGCGTTCAGTTTACATTAAACTTAAAGTAAATTAGGTATTTTTGCTTGTAGAAAAATTACAGTGTTCTCCATACACTGTAATTTTAGTATTACAGTGTACAGTAGATCATGTGAAAATACAGTAGATCTGCTGTAATTACAGTGTATCTGGCAACACTGGCACAGCTGCACAGCAAGCAAAGCAAGACGTGAGGCAAGAATGCCAAATGTGTCAACCAGAAATTTGACGTTGACATAAACACACACAAATAACATATACGCCAATGTGACAAGATTCGGGGATACGGTGGAATATTTCCGTAAATACGGTTACGGAAATATTCCATCTTCCTATATTATGCATTATTAAGAGTAACCTACCTACCTACCTCAAAGATGTTATATACACTTACTAAGAAAAGAGGTAAAGAGGTAGATGGACTAAAAAGTGACACCACAAAACTAGGCTAATCAGCGTAGGTACCTACCTACCTACTTCTCTGCTTCAGCAGCCAGATGACGTAGGTATGTTTTTGTCAGAAAACCTACGTCGTACCCCCCTGGCTTTGAGCCCTAGCTGGTCAGTTTTTGACTTCGCATTATTACTGAACTAACCTATCTATTTCAATTTCAATATTATCTTTAATAAATGACTCGCATGCACTTGAATTGAGATAGACGCTTACCTACTAGATACCTACTTCGTTTACTGTAGGTACCTACATCGTTCACTATCTACCTTTAGGTCATCATCATCCCTGGTTAGGTGGGTAGGTAGGTACAAAGTAAAGTGCATTGATTGCGTCCAAATTGATTCCATTGCTGGACCATCACTCAGCTTGGTAAGTATTTAACACTAGGGATGTGGAAAACTGCCTGATTTTAGAAAATTGTATTTCACTTAAGCACCTATTGGGTAACTAAATGGACTCAGCTCCATCATCTCCACTTGTAGGTTTAGTTTCTCGAGTAAAAGGAAATTCCTTGTCGTCCCCCAGGGGATCTGGTGGGGCCATGAGTCTAGAGCGTAACTAAATAAGGACCTTACAGATTATAGTGTTTAAAGTACTTACCTACACAAGTAGGTAGCTATAATAAGAACCTAGGTAAGTATTAGTCGGTCACATTAACTCGACGCATCTCTGGAATGCGGGCGGGGGCCCGCTTCCCCCCGCATGCCCTTAGCTCGCCCGGCAAGTGTCAAAGAGAGAGAGAGAGCCCCAAAATGACGTCATCAACGCCAAGCGTCTAGTTAATGTGACCGCGTTATAGATACCCACTAAGCGCATTGATTAGAGTAGGTAGGTAGGTACTTGCAAAAATCTATGTAATTGTCATTTTTTATTCTCAGTCGGTATTATGTTCTGTGGTCGGGGCACAGATTACACAACACGTAGTCGGGTCTCGTTAACCACGCTTACCGAGTTCGTCAATCTGAACATCACTACTAGCTGATATTATATCTATACGCTTCTGCAAGACGGACTACGATGGCTAATTGCATCGTCTCCGATAATGGTGGAACCTAGTGAGTGGGGATCACTCAGGATTCTCGCATGTAACGCAATTAATTATCCATGAGAGATGTTCCTCGTGCTACCTACCTACCTCTTAGCCTTATGGTAATTTGGGGTAAGATTTTGATTGATAGGTACGAATCTATGTGAAACCACAGATTACATAATACCTACAGATACCTCATCTCGAACATTGAAATCACTCCTATTTTTCTTCGGGCTATTTTTTGGTCTTTGATTTTCGCGGCGCGCCGACTGTGAATCCCTGAGTTGACGGTTTATTTAAGGATAATTGCATGGGTGTTTTGGGTACAATGTAAACGGATTGGGTTTGTAATGTAGGTAAACATGGTTGCAAAAACTGCTCCCAGGCGCCCGCCGGAATATTCGGTCTATTAATTCGTTTGTTGCAAAACGAAACATTTGCTCTGAAGTTTGCGTAAGGCTTAGGGCCGTTGCTCAGGACGTATAAACTTTCAGGCAAGTTATTTACTGTAGGTATCTACAGGCGAAGGCGAAATGACCACTAAGAATAAATACCGTTGCAAGCATTTAACTTTAAGTGCTTGCAGCTAGTAATAAATAAAATAACTAAATACCCAGATAGATACCTACTTAGGTAGGTGACGATTGACAAATACATACGTATCTACCTGGGTATTTAGTTATTTTATTATTTTATCTTGTTATTTTATACCTAACCTGTGAATATAAGGAAAATTTTCAAGGGAAACATCATAAATGTTCAAAAATATCAGAGGTTTTCAAATTGTTTACTGAATATTTGAAGAGAATCATGATTAGATCATAAAATATTTATTAGAACACTGTTTTTACTCACTACAAGATTTTTTAGGAGAAAAATAATAATTAAATAGATATTAAATATAGTTATACAGATCTCATTATTTATAAAAAAAACATATATATAAGATAATTTTATGTACTTACCCATAGTTAATTTTTTAAAATTGAAACAATAGTTACAATTTAAAAAATTAACATATATTTGCAATGTCCTTACAGGACTCATGTTATCACGTGGAAAACTAGTTTTAAGACCTTTGTACCATACATGAAAGCAATAAAAACTTTGAACTTTGAACTTTGAAGTTTTTGTCGTAAAGAATGAATAAGTTACTTAAGAATCGCGGTCATCTCATTTAGTACCCAAGCTCATTACTCTCAGCCATTTATTTAATTATTTCCGCTCAAGAAATCCAAGCATTATTTATAGAGGCTAGCATTAATTTTGGTTCCGTAGGACTTAATTTATTTATGGCTTTAATCTTTCACCTAATATTGTGGGTAGTAAGAGGATTAATATTAATTAACTTCGAGAGTAGAAATGTAGGGATTATTGAGAAGTGAAATTATACGATCTAGGTACCTTAGTGGATGCTGTAGGGTTTAACATTTGACGGTTTTTTCAAAAAACTATCAAATGTTAAACCCTAACGTTAACGTTAACGTCAAATGTTAACTAAAAAACTTTTTTGCACCTCGCTCTCGATAGTTTGTTTGGATTGCCTCTTACCGACTTAAAAAAACTGTGGCCTACAGTTTTGAAATATGTAAATTGTAAGCACTTGTTTTTATCGCGATAATTACATTATTTATTCCCGCGACTACGACTATTGTAACATAGTCGAAACGTCGGGAATTAATAAGGTAATTAACGCGATAAAAACCTGTGCTTAAATATTTCAAAATTATGAATTGTGATCGCGATAGTTCAAGAAATAACATGTGGCATATAGGTACTTAAAGAGAGTTTATTTAACGTAGGCACCTATAATAGCAGAGTAGGTCCCTAACACAGCAAGTATCTATAACTTACATTTACAAAGCTCTACGAACAAGTTTCCCGTGCATAAAGCCTGGTTCATATTACCGAGAGTTATCACAGCAACATTTTGCTGGTACATACTAATTAGACTGTTAAGACCAGAGACTAATTTACAGCGTATACACCGCCTTAGGTTTTGCTTAATCCGTCGTGAACTCGTGACTTGAGCTTTATTTAGGGGAGTCGGGAAGTCGTGATGGCTTTAGATCTTGTTGATGGCGTTGTCGAATGATGGGCTTAGTGGATTATTATTATGATACTTTTAAGTGGCTTCGTTCTGACATCTTGAGAACAAACATTAGATATGTTGAAGAGATTGAGACACAAACAAAATATGAGAAAATGACTTGTGGTCGGGGCTATAAATTGAAGAAGAGACGAATTTGAATCAACGGAAATATAGATTTTAAAACATCATGAAGTACCTACCTACTACTTACGTAGGTAATCTGTGCTACTACCTAGTAGATAAGGTTAGTTTTCTCATTCTCATCATTTTCATTTCTCATCTACAAAGTTACCTGAAAACTAACATTACCTATCCAATCTTCGTTTTGTTCAATGTAAGTTCTAAGATATTTTAAGGTCTCTAGGTACTCAGGTAAAAACGTTCAGAATGGACTGAACAACAAAAATAACTTACAAATTTGGTTTCGACCTTTTGAGACAAACTCCTAAACCCTGTATAATAAATGGGTGTTACAAGTTTGCTGCACACCTGAACCAGGAGTGGGCCAAGAATGGTTGTAAAATAACTGGTCTTGAAAACTCAACTTTTATAGGCAAGCATATATTTTTAATACTTACTTATCAACGCGAATTAAAGCTTTTTCTACCTACTCGTATTAAAATTTCCTTTTCCGGTTCCTTAATTTTCACAAAACTTTATTTATGAGGAAATCGGCTGTCTTTGTAGTGCGTTTGAAACCTGAGCACAGAATAAAGACGGACCTGAGGCCCGTCTTTTGAATTAAAATTCGAGGTACAGTTTTCAGGAGTAATCAGTAATACACCCTGTAGGTACCCAAAAGAAATTACCAAGTGCCCTTTTGCCTTTGGGTCAAGTTGAAATAATAACTCAATTTATATTTGGTAACAATTAAATACATTCAAACGAAACACGGTCTATAATTTACCAATTTACCGTGTAGATATTTTAAATGGTAGGTACATAAGGTATATAACAACTTACGTACCTACTATTTTCTGGAATAGAACTTTTTCCTACTTTTATAGCGAATTGGAGCCACCTACTTACCTACTCTAATATACAGTAGAATTCATATTAGGTATAACGACTTCGCTTATAGGTAACGACTAACCGATTTTAGCGACGATAATGTTTACTCAAGTTAGGTTTCATATTTAGGTAAGTACTGAAAAAATAATAAATAGTATTGCCGGTCCCTTGAAGGTCGTCATATCCGGATTCTACTGTACGGTCCTTTATGTTGAAAACACAGTTTTCTATGCTATGTCCTACCTACCTAATATTTTAAAGTTTATGTATTTTGCTCAAATAATTTTCTCAGAAATGTAACATAGCTTTGCCTTGTGATGGCTCTAGCTATATAAGTACCTACCGTCTGATATTTTGACACAATGAACTAATTAAACTGGATGCCTAGTGCCTACCAGGGTTGGTCGTAAATCGAGCCGCTCTAATATTCTGCTTATTAAATCAGGAGGTTTGAACTTAGGTCGCAATATTCGTGGAGGCTTGACAAACGATGACAGCTCCTTGCTTAATGGTCAATGTTGTATGCAGGGTGTACTAAGAGCTATCTATACTAATCTATACTAATATTATAAAGAGGTAAAGTTTGTTTGTTTGTTTGACGCAAACAATGGAACCTGCTAGCGAAGCTACGCAGCAGCAGGAACCAGCGGTGAGTGAAGTCAGGCCGTTTATAAACATGAAAAAAAATATAAAGAACAACTTGCAAAAGATTTAAAAATTATGTTCTAAATCTCATAGGTATCTCAGGGGGAATAAACGCAGTCCTGGCAGACCACCTACTAGATGGGTGGATGATATTGTTAAGGTCGCCAACAAGACCTATAATGCGATATGCCCAACACTGGAAAGAGTGGCATGGCAAAGATTCGAGGAGGCCTACTCTAGCAGAGGGACAGGCTAAAAAATATGATTTTGATGATCATCTCTAGGTAATTTGTTTCTATTTTATAAGCCCGGTGTGCAATAAATTAAAATTTTCACCACACACCGCAAGCTGTGTAAGCCTTCTAATTAAAACTTATTATTTCCGTAGACAATATGAATATGAATGGCCGTCTGCATTACCGTCTTATTTTTCTCGAGACGACAAATGATCAAATTCCCATGAAACAAGTGCCACGCGAAAAGAAGAGCAAAATGATATCAATTAATATAGAAAGAATTACAGACTCAAACTAATTTCGCTTTAAAAATCTTACTACGAGTATAACTAAATTACATTTTTATTGACTGGACTTGACAAAATCGTTTTTAAAGATTTATTATAAGTAAGTATTAGTAATTCTTGCTACTTACTTAGTTTTTTATAAAACCGGAATGTTTTCTTCTGGAAGGTACCTACCTAGATTAAAGTTCTTCATTGAATGCTAAAAATCTTACAATTCATTGTTTCATAAAGTTTGAGCAGAAAAATATCTGAGCAAAGGCTAAATCTACAGGCTAACCTATCCAGTTCTAACGCCTTCGTTTTCGAATACCACTGTTCTAGTGCATCTGAAGAATTCCTAGCCGGGATAATGAGGATAGATTCTGTTGTAGGACGCCTAATTAGTTTCTTTGAAACGGAAGCATTTGTTCCCTTACAGCTCACGGCTAAAAGTATTTCTACTTTTCTTTGTAATTTTGTTCATTGGACTTTAAAATGATCTGCATAATTTGAACGATCTGTGAGATAATTTTAAATCATTTTTCAATAGCTTTTTAGGTTATGTTAGTGTAAGCACAGATAAAATAATACTAAGTACAGATGGTCCATCACATTAATTTCACTCCTGTTTTTCTTCGGGTATTTTTTTGAGTTTGATTTTTACAGCGTCACCTAGCGGCGTCAGAGGTGTTTAATGTTCATAAAATGTTTTTTTTTTGCAACGAATCATCGATGTACAATAAAATGGTTATCCGAACTAATGACTTTCAGATAAAAAATCGAGAAATCCCATTTCGACCAACCACAGCAAGAATAAAAAAAAATTTAAAAAGAAACGGCATGTTTATGTTTACGTTTACGTTCTTGCAGCGAGGAATGATTCACATTTTTCTATCAAATTATCGATATAATCTTTAGATTGTTTTATCCAAAAGCTTATCGAGATATATTAGTATGATTTGAATATTGATAACTTCAAATCAGGTAAGTAAATAATGTATCTATTGAGTCCAACTTCATCAGTGGGTGCCGCGATTGGTGGCAATCATGTCTATTACATTGTGTTTTTTAATTACATTTAATTTATTAAATGTGATCAGTTGTGGAGATGTTTACAAAGCTCATGCTGATAGAATAGTGACTACTAGCGTTGGTAGTTTTCAAGGAAGCTTCGACAATGAAAATGGGTATTATAAATTCCTAGGCATTCCCTACGGTCTAGTCAATGAGGAGAATCCTTTTGGGGTATGCAAATTTCATAATAATAAATAAATAAATAAATAATACTATTTTTATGTTTTTGAATGAGTAATTATACAAAAGGTTTTTATTAAATGCACCCTTATCTTATTGACGCACTTGTTGTAATCGCCGATTATCTGTGTCCAAATAAGCAGTCGCATTCTTGTTATCGCGGGGGGCGATTTTAATTGCAGATCTTACGCAAGAGTTGCCAGCTAAGTTGCAGATAACTCTAGCGTCATATTATCTGCAATGAAAATTATAGGCCGCTATCCTCACACTTGGGTTCATTTAACAGAATTCTCTTTTGTATTATTATCAAGGACGATAAAGTTTATATCGTCTATTGTTAACCATCTATTGCTCTGTTACAGCAATCAACTGCGTTTCCACCAATTGAAGATGTTTTTGTAGCAAACGACGACTCGGTAATTTGTCCACAAGTTAACTCTGGAGTAGCTTCTGGTGACAAGGATTGTCTCAACTTGCGCGTCTACGTCCCAGCCACCGCCACGGCCTCCAGCCGCCTGCCCGTCATCTTTTGGATCCATGGAGGCTACTTAATGAGAGGAAGAGCATCAGAAAGTCACGTGGGACCGAAGTTTCTAGTCCGTCATGATGTCATATTTGTTGCAATCAACTACCGCGTCGGCCCCTTTGGGTTCATGTGCCTCGGCATAGATCTTGTTCCCGGGAATCAAGGCCTAAAAGACCAACGCCTCGCTTTAGAGTGGGTCAAGCAGAATATAGAAGCATTTGGCGGAAACCCTGATGACATAACTTTAGCAGGAAGCAGTGCAGGAGCACATTCGATAGACTTTCATCTACATTCGGAAAAAGACGTTTTGTTCAATAAAATTATAATGCAGAGCGGGAACTCTTTGGTAGAGACTGTTCTTTATGAGCCTGATACCGCAGCTGCTATCAGAATAGCAGAGCATTGTGGATTGCAAGCAAACAGCTCCCGCGAAGCTGTGTCGAAGTTGGCAAAAGTCGATGCACATCTTATTGTCAAAGCAGCTGATGAATTAAACATTCAGTTCAAACCTTGCGTCGAAGCTCATTTCGACGATGTAGACGCGTTCATAACTCGCAACTGGATACATGAGACACCTAAAAAAATTGCAAACATACCTGTTCTGATAGGGAACACTGAGTTTGAAAGACTAGATAGCCATTTAAATAAAGAAGCAGATTACTACGAAAATTTGGACATATTCAATGTGCGTTTAAGCAGAACATTTGATTTTAACAATTCATTGAGTAACGAGGGTAATAGATTTGAAAGAATGAAGCAACTTGTGCGTAATTTTTATATGGGTGATGGTAAAATTAGTCAGGACACCGTATGGTCTGTTATAAACTTCGATTCCGATTTTGTATATAATCATCCGACGCAGAGGACTATCGATAAGTACCTCAGTGCTGGAGCTGCTAATGTATATAACTATATGTTTTCGTACTCGGGTGAAAGAAATCGTTACGTGGATCATAATAATGTGCCTATAAAAAGAGCAGGTCATGGAGATGAGACTAATTACGTGTTTGCAAAAAGTTCCTTACCAGGAGATATATCAGAACAAGATCAGCTAATAGTAGATAGAATGACGGCTATGTGGACTAACTTCGTGAAATACGGGTAAGAAGCGATTCTTGAAATTCCTTAATTCAACAAAAAATATTTACATTTCATTGCACCTGAGAATTACAAGTATAATAATTGTATACTTATCTACCTTCGTCTTTTTTCTACATAGCTAGGTCTATATTCTAACCTTTATCTATGATTTCGGTTAAGTTGCAACAGACAGTAGAATCACGTTGTGTTTGTTTTATCATAATGCTCTTTCCACAGTGCCCGGTTCTGTGCTAGCCTGATCCACTGTAGGGTTCATTTTCCTCTCATGTGTGAATTTATTTCTAGAGACCCAACACCAGAAGTTACAGCTTTGCTACCAGTGAAATGGATTCCCCTGACGAATGAAACTCACCACTTCATTTGGATAGACTCCGACGTCATTATGGATAGAAGACCCTGGAACAGACGTATGGCGTTCTGGGATCTCTTCTACACATACAATGATAAGTACCAGCGGATCTATGATAGCTTCTACGCTTATGATGATGACAATGATAATGATAATGGACGGGGTGGTATCATAAAAGTTAGTTTCGTAACTTTACTTTCTGCTCTAATTGTGATTTTCTTCGGACAATAAAAATGCTTTGTTTACATGTCTGGTTTATTTTATTTATCATGTCTTTGTTATATTATATAATTTAAAGTTAAATTGACGTACCTAATGGAAAATGAAAATGTGTAAAATTAAAAAAACTTTGTGACAAAATCCGTGACTTACTCAAACTCAAACGTCGATAATGGCCTTCAAATTAATTAATCGTGATAGGTAATCTATTCAATCAATTCAAAATCTCTATTTCGAAATTTAAATTAAGTTTTAAAGATAATACTCTTCCATAAACCACTAATGAACGACAACAATAAATTTATCTGTTCCATAAATAATAACATAACTATGTTGATACCTACAGAAAACAAAAATTAGATATTTCAAATAGGTCTGTCAAGTTATTTAGTTCCTATGGAATGAATGAATCAGAGAGAGTGAACATCTTTGTCTTACTCTTAAGAATAGATATCGTTCTCCGACGATGGATCCACCGATGGACGGTTCGACGATAGAACTTTTCACCATTGGCTGGTTCGCCGATAGGATTCATCACTGGACATCTCTCCAACAGGACGGTTCATCTTAGCGATATATTTATTTGAACCATGATAAAGAGAAGAGAGAAAGGCTCTCTAAAATAAAAAGGGTACCCCAAGGGAGTGTTATGGTCCCGGTCTTATATTTACCATGTACAATACCTATAATTAAAGTTACAGAAGACGTTATTTTTGGGACCTTAACAGTTGATACAACTATTATTGCAACTTAAGAGACCTTTTTTTTAATATGAATAAAAACATCTTATTGCTTTCACAAAAACTTAGTGATAATTTTGTGAACGTAATAATTCTTATCCGATAAGGCTTTCATAAGTCGTGATCCTTGTTCAATGATAAATAAATAAATAAATAAATAAATAAATATAGGTAAGGTTATTGATTTTTAGTTATTTTTTTTAATTATCTTTTCTAAGCCGGCAGTTGGTTCGAATGATAATTGTAAAATATAAGTTCAAAAATGTTTGAATAAATAATTTTGTTATTTAAATTTTTAGCTGCTTTCATTGTGAACACATTCTTACTTTTTAAAAGTTATATGAGATAATAATTAATAGATATCTAATCAATTGCAATGAAAACGTTCGCAATGGAAACACGGCTAATATTTTTCTTTTTTATTATTTTAATAAATAATGTTTTTGCCGATAATCCTATAGTAGAGACATCTATAGGTACGATCAGAGGAGTGAAATCTGATGATGGAACACACCAGTTTATGGGTATACCCTACGCCAGTGTGAACGAGTCCAATCCTTTTGGGGTAAGTTGAAATATTAAGTTTCAATTAAGTAGAGTGAAGAGAGAGACAAGAAACGCAATAAAATGCCAAGTAAATTTACGACAGTATAAAGTTTAAATTGATTATGTAATGATGTCATTTTCTTGATAGTTGCATTCAATTAAGTTGAAGCATTACTTGACATAATTTTGAATCATGCTTTTCATAATGACAGTCAATTTAATTGTATGCAACAGGCAAGAAACTGTCATTTTCCTGTAGGATAAATATGAGGTTGATGTGCTTGGTTGGTTGGTTGGTTTGTGTGTTACTCTAGTATGTACTCGTAGGGTAGGTATGGGTAGGTTTATCTGTTGAAGAAGCTTCGATTTTAATTTTTTATACCCATTCCCCTTTCTAAGGATTTAATAACAGACACATTTTGTAAAGACAGAAGCCCTACACCGCGGTGAATGGAAAAAGGGAGGGGAGGCCTTTGCCCAGCAGTGGGAGCCAGTGGGCTTATTAGATTAGATAGATTAGATGTTGTACAGTAACATAATTTTATGGTTTCAGGCAGCCATTCCTCATCCTGGTTTTGATTCGGTATTCGAAGCCAACGACGACTCTTCGATCTGTCCTCAAAGAGAAGAGTTTAATAACACACTCGTCGGAGACCTCGACTGCCTTCGTCTCAATGTCTATACTCCTGCCTCAGCCAGCGCTACCAGCAAACTCCCAGTTTTTGTCTGGATATATGGTGGAGGTTTTAGCATCGGATTTTACGGAAAGTATTTGTACGGCCCCAAGTTTCTTACCAGGCATGACGTCATTCTCGTCACTGTAAACTACCGTCTCGGACCGTACGGATTCATGTGCCTCGACATACCAGAAGTACCAGGAAACGAGGGACTTAAAGACACACTTCTAGCATTGCGGTGGGTTCAGAAACATATCCATTCTTTTGGAGGAGATCCTGATAAAGTTACAGTCGGGGGCAACAGCGCGGGTGCAATTGCAGTTGATTATTATTTCTTTAGAAAGCCAAGTGATGAGGTTTTGTTCCACAATGCTATTCTTCAGAGTGGAACTACATCGGTGCCATTAGCAGGTGAACCTGTCTTGGACTATCCCATTATCCTCGCTAGTAGCCTTGGCTACGTAACCGATGATATTTATACAGCTATTGAATTTCTTTCAAGCGTACCTCCTCTTGACTTAATCGAAGCTGCCACAAATTTGAATATAAATTGTATGCCATGTACAGAGAAAGTATTTGAAGGGGTTGAAGCTTTTATAACTGAAAGCGTTAGCACAGCTGTACAAAATGTGAATAATGTTTCAATAATAGTAGGAGTAACAGACGATGAAGCCTATATGATAGGTGTAAATATGAATAATCCAATTATAGTGGACTCCGTTTTGGCCTCGATATACAACACACAACACGAGAACTTCACTGGAGCTGACGCAGTCAAAAGCTTCTATTTTGGAGATCAAGATATAGGAGAAGAAACAGTACGTGGAGCAGCAGATATATTTTCCGATTTCAACTTCGTTTACCCAACACATAAGAGCATAAAGAAGTACTTAGAGAATAATGTGAGAAGTCTGTACTTTTATAAATTTGCTCACGATGGTGGAAGGAACTTTGTGAAGTTTAGGGAGAATGTAGTCGGCGGAGGAGCGGTGCACGCTGATGAGATCGGTTACTTATTCGATATGGAGTTCATACCTGAAGAACCAACGCCGGAAGATCAGCTTGTGATTGACAAGATGACCGGGATGTGGGCTAATTTCATAAAATACGGGTTGGTGCTTTATTTCACTTCATGACTTTGTTATTTACAGTGTTTGATTCATAATTGTTAAGTTTGATAAATAATCCCTATAAAAAACTATGAACATTGATTAATCAGTTAGCATTTTCCACGCGAACGCACAAAAATTCACTTAACAGAATTCGTAGGTATAATATTTATATTTATTTCAAATACTTAATACATTTAGCTTCTTTCACTCTTTACCTTTATTGGATCATGGAGTAGTTTATAATGCTTATACTACAGTCTTAATGCTATACAGTTAAACTACAATTAACTTGTTGTTTTCAGAGATCCAACTCCCGAGACAACTGACCTGCTGGATGTTAAGTGGGAGCCAGTTACTGAGACCTCTCTTTCCTGTATGGTGATAGCTGAGGAACTCTCCCTCGTCAGCAGACCCTTTAACGAAAGAATGATTTTCCTGGAGCTTTTGGATGAGATTAACGGACATCTTTAGGCTTCTGGAGTGAAAGTCTTTTGATATTATAGTAATTTATCCAAGCCATTGTTTTTATGGAATGCTAAAATTAAATATGTAGGTATTATCTGCCCGCGTCTTCTCTCGCGACGTGACGTTGGTTTAATTATATATGCAACGGACAAGAAACGTGCACCGTGTAAATGATACTTTATATAATTTAGTAACAATCACAATTTTGGTGGGCTGCATATCCGAATCAATGCAATAGTTATTTTTTTCAATAACCCTTCCACCAATAGATTAAAATGGATAGATAAAGTTTTGACATTTTGTATTTTTTTTTTCTAACCTACGTTGTCCCACTGCTGGGCAAAGGTCTCTCATTTTGTATAAGTTTTTAAAATATTCGTATTACCAAGTGAAGTCGCGTGCGGGTGCTAGCCCCAAATATAATAAAAAAATATAATATCTAGCGTTACGGTCATTAGAGCCGCAACCAAGACATATTAATATCCGATAATAGAAGAGCTGTCGGCCACCGGCATTCATTTTACACACCATTTAGCCACGACTCGATATAACATCTGCAATTAATTACACAGAGAGTTATTAAAGTGTGGATTGTTTCTGAAAATAACAAATGAAGACAAAATACATTAAAATAGAAAGATTTAAGACGTTGACGAACTCTCTGGAGTAGTGGGGGGAAGCCTGGCTGAGACGCAGAGGTTCATTTTATTTATTTAAAATAATACAAATACATTACTTGAAGGATCTTTGAAGGATTGTATTTGCATATGAACACACCCATTTCATCAACGTTTTTGCTCCAAAAATATTTATTGAACAAATAACTTTAACGATAGCGTTTTTGTCTTGGAGATTACATAATGTTTTTATTTACTTTTCTATTGTTTTTTCTTAAACTTTCGCGATCACGACTGCCCACGACCACGACTATTGTAACATAGTCGAAACGTCTGGATATAAATAAGGTAATTAACGCGAAAAAAACCTGTGTTCAAATAGTTCTAAAATACGTTTCTATTGTTTTTTTTTATCATAGACATACTAATGTCTATAACAGTCATGCTACGGAGACATTACACGTCTTTGATTAATAACGCGCTATTCAAAACAAACTCTAATTATGGAAGACGAGAAAGTTATTCGGGAGCAAAGAACGTTATTAATTTAAGTCTTGCTTACCATTAATTCAGTTTTTGTCGACTCATATTTTATCATGAACACTCACTGGTTAATACCTCAGAGGTACTTATTCAAGCTATAGAACTACAACAACAAGTTTGCTAATGCTAGATTTTTAAAACTAACTTACAGATGTCCGTAGGTACATCACTTTTATTTTTACAACTTAAGTAAAATGCAAATTAGTTTTTACAACATAAAATGTATGAAACTTTTTGACAGAGAAACATGTCAATCGCGTCATTCTTTACGTGTTTATGACGTTTTGTGTAAAATGTTCAAAAGTATCAAAAATAACTTTCAACTTTCAAAGTTCAAATCGAAAGCTATACCTAGTATCTAACTATATATCAGGTTGTTCTCCACATAGCATAGACAGCATTTGATAGTGTTGTTAAAAATAATGCTCACGTTCCTAATTTACTCTCCGTAGTTATTTCACTCCCGAGGGTTATTCAAATAAAAAACTGTGACATTCTATTTATCAGAGGCGTTTTCGTGATAAAAATATGATTTGTGATCCTTTTGGGAGCGAAGTTTTTTCATAAGCAAATGTTACACACTGCGTCACTCAGTGGAGCTTATTAGATGAGCCTGCTCAACTGAAAATAGAAATAAAAATACTTTTATCATACTAGATTTTTTCATCGGTATCGATGATCGATGGTCGGGTGAAATTTCCCATCAAATATATGGGCGTCACATGTATGTATACCTACATATTCAATTCAATTCAATTTGTTTATTCATCAATAGACATATTACAATGCGCTTAGATAAGTCATACAGTTTCAGAGATAGGTATAACATTTATAATTAAAATTAGGTACATAGTAATTCCTGTAGGTACAAGTTCATAAGAACAAAACATAACACAACAACAAAATATAATTAATAAGCACTAATTTTATAACCTAGGTACATTAAATAAGATAAGCCAAAGCATCGTCAAATTGTATAACTTAATTAAAAAATAAATTGTAAAAATAAAATCGTCAAATTGTATAAATAAAATAAAATAATAACCATTTTAAATTCTACTTCATAAAAATTACCTATGTCATGTATGTTAAGGGAACATGTCATTATCATTTTTTATAATTTCATGTAAAGGGATCATGTCATTATCTGCAAAAGCTTCGTCAATTTTATAATAACTCTTACTTATTAATTGTTTCCGCACACAGGATTTAAATTTTAAATCTGTCATATTTTTTATATCTATAGGTATTTTATATGACTCTAAGTCAGCATATATGACTCTAAGTCAGCAACTAAAAATACGTTACTGTATAAAACTGTTACAAACTTACTAACATGGCATGTCGAAAAACGTAATATAATGTTACAATCAAACCTCTTTAAAAATTAAGAAATCTTTATGATGTAATTAAAATTGAAACCTGTTTTAAGTAACAATAGTCTAATTTATTAAAAGGTATTACCTCTAGTCAGTTTGTCGAATCAATAAAACAACAGTCGTCAATGATGGCCTGCTTTGTTCGATAATACTGAGAGAGGTTAACAGTATAATATTTTGGCAGTAGTTGAGCAATACAATTGAAAAAGAAAACGAAGCGGTCACTACACACGTACCTACCTACCATAAAACCATGATGTGTTATTTACTTACATATAGGTATACCTATTTTATACTTAGATTACCTTTATGCTAGACTAACTTAACTTAAAAATTAAAATTCAAGTTATCTTTTAGAAGACCACAGAAGTAAGAGGGGACCCTTCTAACACAGGTTTTTAAAAACTTAAAAGAAGGGCTCCCAACCCTTGTATCTACAACTTGTACTAATTTAATAAATGATTTTTGATTTTTTTTTTGATTTGATTTGACACGGTCGATACATTGAAATGTTCTACCCTTTTGACTCAATCTGAACAAAAATGATAAGTAGATACCCGCGAGGAACAAAAATGAACTGAGTCATGGGGCCTTAAAAAACATTGTAATCGATCTATCTCGCTCGCACTCTATAAATTTATGGTGGACTTTATGTGACACATGGCTATTTGACAGTCGTGAAACGTAAGATTTGTTAGTAAAAATAAGAAAATTGTATACTTACATGTGTTAGATGAACTTGAGTATATTTACTGTTTGTTAATTTACCGTGGTGATCAGAGCTGGAATAATTAATAGTGTTTCAGGATTTCACAATAGCTTTGTTGTAATTATTTATGATGTACCCTGAAACTATAACAGTTGAGAATAATCCTACTGATATTATAAACGAGAAAGTTTGTATGGATGTTGGTTACTCTTTCACGCAAAAACTACTAACGCTTAAATAATTTCATAAATCTTCGTGATCGCCATGGCACCATTTCATTTTATCTCTTACAGAACAGAAATATGAAATTCGATAAAAGAAATCAGATAAGTCCATTCGTGCTGATAAAAAATGTATAAATGCAGGGTACTTAATAATGCAGCGACAATCGAGAGCCGGAGATTTCTCCTAATAAACGGATTCAAATGGACCTTTTCGCGATATCAATCTATCAATTATTAATGGCAACGTCCCCGATGCCTTCTGTCTTGTATTTTTCCAGCATATTTTATTTCTGTAACACCTCGGGTAGAATATTTTTTGAATTATCTATACTAATTATACTACATACCTACTACTCGTATAAAATAATAATAAAATTATTATTATAAAGAGGTACCTAATGTTGGTTTGTTTGACGGAGGTAATCTCCGAAACTAGTGTGGAGTTCTAACTACGATCAGGATAAAGTGGTGGTCTTGTTTTTATTGTTTCTCAAAATGAGCTCCTTGAGAACTTTTATAAAAATATTTCGAAAACGATACACTCTAGAATAAAAATTAACCTTTTATAACTAAACGAACTGAACGAAACCGATGAAGTTTATCTGAATAAGGCCAGCAAATTGGAAACTGGAAACTGAACTACCTATTTACCTATAGAGCTTTGTTGAGATATTAAGATCGATATATACATACATCGGAAGCAAAAGCTTACCACTGGCTTGAAACTAAGATCTTCGCTCGATCTATCGATTAAAATCAAGAAAGTATTTCTTCATCTTCCAATCCGCTACGAACCTCTACGAAATGTCTACGCCGTAGTCCAAGGGCTACGATTTGACATTTATAGAAACTCGAGCTGGGTATGATTTGCTCCTTCAAGTTACAAACAGTTGAGCTTAAAGCTTGTTAATTAGTAAATATTAGGTTTCTTGGAACTCTATATAAATAGAAACAGTTGGATTCTATTATGCTTCTTATTTTAGTGGCGACAGTTGGTTCGTTATATTATTGTGTGAGAAGATTATAGACATTTTGAAACCACATTTATTCAATTTTATTTTGAAAAGATTCCTTTAGAACTGCTTGATCTTATTTACTGACATAAGACGGACTGTAAGTTTTTATACAGGGTAAGTCATTTTCCCTTTAGCCACCATGACTGAGGCAAAGTTTAAAGCCGTAAGTGATATATTTTACTTTATTTCTTTATTTTAAGTTAATTAAAAGGGATTATTTTGTATATTAATATAAATTCCCAAACAAAGCACGTAAATTTTAGAAAATCCTTGAACGCATTATTAAGTATTTACTTTTAAAAAGACAACAATATTTCCTTTCAGAAATTTATCTTATCGACAACATTAAAGGTTTTCTTTTATAAGTAATGTAATTCCGGTTACAGACCAGTCTCAGTAACCCTTTAAAAACTCACGCTGTATAAAATATAAAAGTGTTTATCTGTATTTCTCGTTCTTAGAACGAAAACTGCTAATGCCAAACGAATACTTTGATCCAAAGATCACCCCAAACAATTACTGTAGATATCTGGTGGTAATGGACGCTGCATCCAACTGCTTCGCTGAGAGCGCTGCATTGCAACACTCGTAGATGCTGGGTACTCACTTATTCCTGTAACATGTAATGTATCTGATACTGTATCAGCTTATGTTGGTGTAGGCACTAATTTCACGGGATATTACTCACGTAAAAAACACTGTCGATTTTTTACGTGAGTAATATGCCGTGTAATTATAAGTACAACTCACGATAGTTTTGAAAGTAAACTAACTAGTAGTTCGCCTCGAACGAGATCTCGCTCGCCGGTGGTTGTGTATATTCGTTTTTATCTGTGTTTGAAAGAATTTACTTTAGAGGTCTACTAAAAAATATTGAGGATCTAATGAGAACTAAGTACCTACCTAAAGCCGATTATTATTCCTTTAATTACTAGATACCTAGTAAAGCGATTTTGAGTGTGAATTATTTACAATACAGGTTTTGATTAAAAACTCTTTGAATTTAGAGTCAAACCTTAGGCTCTAAACCTATTTTATATTCAGTATGTCATGTTGGTTTGATCCTGTCATGGCACTACTTTCGATGACAAATGTGTTGCCCCGGGCAACCGCGGGCAACTTGCCCGCGGTTATTTCAAACATTTTGTCAAAAATCATTTTGCATTAATTTACTTATATTTCTATAAAAAATACTTGATGGTATATGTAAGAGCATAAGTTTTTACGAGGGTGTTTCGACTTAAAACATTCGTTCGTTGTGAAGTGGCAGTAACATTGGTTCAAGGAAACTATTTAGTAAGTTGAATCCTTTTTCCATTAAAAAGTCGTTAGGTTCGTCAAAAAGAGTTAGGAGTTAGAAACACTAACCAAAATAATAAAGAAGAAGAAGAACGATTTTCTGAGCTGCGATTTCACCAAAACTTATAGAAATGGGAGTTTAGGATATAGCAGTCATGTTTTTTTTACATTTATCGAAGTTATTCAAAAACTTTACATCTTAGAATAAAAAGTAAAACCATTTTGGAATGTATAAACAAAGCCCTTTCATATGACACCCCACTCAATGTATTTGAACAACTTTTATTTTTTTTCATCCCCTTCGGAACCAAATATCTTTACAACCCCTTGACCGATTCAGCTCATTAGGTTACTGGCTTACCGGCTTACCACTACCTATGTACCTACCAAGTTTCATGAAGATTGGATTAACGATTCGACAGTTATGCCGGAACATACAAACAAACAAATGAACACAACATACAAAGCAAAATTACCCCACTTGCCACTAAGATCTTCGTTCGCTTCGCTCACTCGATCGATAATTCTTAAAAACACAGTTAACTAAATTTATCAAGTCTTGTCACACAAAGCAACACAAACCAAAGATTGCAATAAACGCATTGTAAATACTTTTAATTAATCCGTTTTAGATGACAATCGTCCGGTATCGGATTAATCCGGGTTCGGAATCCGTTTCAACGGATAAACAATCTTGCTTGTTTTGTAGCTCTTAATTGTCAGCGGGCTTGCTTTAAAGTGGCGGGAAGTTTAATTAGAAAATCGGAAAAACTAAGATCTTGTATTAGTTTGGAAGCACGAAATTGCTTTCTCCTGAGACCTTTACAAAAGTAATTTATAAGCGTTTGGTGTTTGAGTTAAACGGATTTATTGCAACGATAAAAAAATTTCACAGTAAGGATTTTTTTAAATAGAAATGTTTAAATAGATATCGTCATCATTTCAGCTAGAGGATGTTAACTGCTGGACATAGGTGTCCCTCACAGATCTGCACAATTCTGACAGGTAAGAGCGTCCTAAATGGTTAATAAAATGCTTCAATATTTTTAGTGCCTTTTTAGTATTTAGTCATTAGTTTTGTACACTTAAAACAGATCATTCGTTCGTTCGTATGAGCAAGTGGCCAAGTCTGGTGACTATTAAACAATGTCCCAGACACTACCGTGTCCCGTCGAGTGTAGGCAAAGCTTGCTTTCTGTTGTATAAATCATTTAGTAGAGATGTAAGGGCCCGAGTTTATTGACTATTTATATAAAACACCTATAAACTTAAAACAGATGAAGATTGACCTTCATATCCGTTATTATCAATATACTATCCTGTTGACTGAATTAAATGGACAATAGCTTTAGTTGTAATCACGATGAAAACGATCAACATTAATTATGCACGATAATCTTGTCTCTATGTACCAGATAATTGCTTGATAATCTACTGAAAGCAAGGTTTGACTACCAAAACTAAACTTATTATAACTGATTTCTTAACTAAATTAATAAAGTATGACCCGATTGTATTCTCAAGGTTCTGTAGACACTTTAAATCTTTTGTCATTTTAAGCCCTTAAAGATATCTAAGGGGGTAGTCAGTGGTATATCATAACACACTTCTACTGCTGTCAAATAACAACATAATGTTACCTACTTAATAACTTATAACCTACTCTAGCGCATGTTCTGATTTTATTTACTAAATAAATAAATGAAAAAACAATACTAAATAAGATAGATAGATAGATAGATAGAAATAAGATAAAAATCCTAAAAATAAAAATCATTAGGATTTTTATTTTCTCTTATATTACACAAGCTCAACAAGACAATGTAAGTATAGCAGTTTCAAATTCCCTACTTGTGGATTCGGAAGTCGGTCTAAAAGTTAAAAGGCGGTACGTGCTGCACAATGGCATCGTTTAGTTTTACCTGTGTTGCAGTAACCGGTAACCCAGTGAATATTGTATGTCACGTGGCCTTTTCATATTCACTTAGGGCTGGGAAGCGTTTTGTTTTTAAAAATGTTTTTTAGTAGTCCAAAAATGATGATGTTTGTTTTCTGCAAGTTTGGTTTGACCCTATTGAAAGTTTGATTTCTATTGTATTATTAAAAAGCTTAAACAAAATGCATGTGTTATTCCCGGAATTAAACCATGTACTTTTAGGTTTTCAAAATGTTTTTTGCGCAAAAAAGTAACAAGCATCCATACAAATCTTCGCTTTTATTCTTAGGTTTTTTTTTTGGCATAGGTAGCTAAAAATACATCAATTAGTAGGTAAAGATAGAGGAATGGGTAATAAAAATATGAGTAAAGTTTTTTTTTCTTACTTATTCGAAATTTTTGTACCTTGAAAACTTAGCTACTGATATTTTTAAGTTTTTGTACATCACTATGGCACCGCGACGCGGCGTGCCAATAGAATTGAAATGGCAACATTTGAACCGATATATACCTTTTTATTTATTTATGCAAATGTAAACAACTTCAAGTTCCGGTTATAACGTGGCCGTTGCGATATTCTTTAAAGTTAATAAAAGATATAACTTAACTTCGGTCAATATTAACCAAAAAAATATTATGTATCTACCTACTTTTAAGATTTTGTTTGTATATAACATACACCCAAATACCGAAACATTTGTTCATACAAATTTTTCATAGACATAGACAAGCGTTTTTCAATTTTCGGGCGTAAGAGTTTAAACCATGGTACATACTTGCCAGTATTGCTCCAATTTAATTGTATACAACGGGCAAGAACCTTGCATCGTGTGAATAGGACTTAAGAGACATGTCCTTTGTCAGCCACAATTTCTTTTAATCCGCTCCAAGGTAATAAAGCCGGTCAAGCAGACATTCCCGGTGAGTCTGCTAGTTTAGGAATGTTTGTTAGCGTTTGAAATGTCTATGGTCGACCGCAACGTCACTTGCAGTACTCTGGTATGCGACGTATCTCGTAGGATTCGTATCTGCACAGACACAAGTATAACACTGGATCCGGCTTACTTGTCAAAGCAGTGTACAAGAGGCAGAAATAAAAAAATTACACTTAATATTTCACTTAAATTTTCTTTCTGAAAATCTTTTTTTTATGAAAGAGTATAACCCCAAGGTAGTCACATAAAAAATCGAGGATCTTTGTTGTAGGTACCTAATTAATGCACGTGGACGTGGAGAGTGCAGAAAATTGTCTCTCAAAGTTTACGACTTGTTAATGTTTTTTCCGTCATCTAGTTCCAAGCTTTCAACTTTAAATGAAATTCTTATCCTAATTTTCTTAAAATGAAGGAATCTCTTTAATTCTGTAAACATAAAAATTCTACGGATGCTTTTTAAAAACATCTCAAAGAGTACGATTCCATTTCTAATATCAAAGGTATCCAATAAGATAGCGATGCACCTGTATCGGTTTCAAATTGGTGTCCTGCGAGCCTGCTACAAGACTGGACCTCGTTTATACTCTGTACAGGTTGTCAGCGCCGAGCCAAGCTACAGCCATTTTGGCTGAGTAGTAAGTACCTCGATTTTAGTCTACAGTTCTTTGAAAGGATTTGCGGGGTCCGTGCTGCATCCGTTCTCACACGTTGTACCAAGACTCACCTCACTGCCTGAGCGAGCCCATCGCCGCTGACCGCCAGTTCGCTAGTCTTGCACTGACATCGCTCGCTGACTGTTGAACTCAGCAAACCCACCACGTTCAATCTTTGCCGGTTAGAGATTCGGTTGACTATGGCCGGCTACTGTGGACGCGACTCATCGGCTGGAGCTTTGTCTCGCCCAACATATAGAACAGGCGCTGAACGTCGACTTGAGTGATTTCCACCGCTGGTCAGCACCGCCTTTACAGGCAAAATCATTATTATTCAGGGGTCTCTGGAGTTGAAGCCGTAAAGAGCTTAGCTTGTACTTAACACGCCATAGGAAAAAAACCGTAGGTAGATACATATTTAACCTCAGCGTAAAATAACTGCAGCTGGCTTAGAAGCTTCTTGAAGCTGCCGCACAAGATTTTGCCCGCTTGGGCAACTTAAAGTAGCCACTACAAAAGAGCTTACTTCAGCCGTTATATAGAACTATGACCTAATTTAAACTTGTCTTAAGATCGTAGTGTTGAAAGTCGCCTAAAAATGCATTGTAAAACATTTTTTCCACGATCTAGCTCGCTGTATTTCAATATTTATGCAAATTCACCTAACAGTCCAGGCATTACTAAAACACAAACAAACTCGTGCAACCTCACATTACAGTTATAGTTGGACGTAAGATTTCATAAGTGGCTTCGTAGAATCGGTAAGCTGGTCTGGTTAACAGATAAATGCATCTCATGCAATATTAATAGCTGAAGTCTCGTTTCAAAGCATCAATATATATTTAAAAAACTCCTTTGGCTCTGTGGTCGATTGCTTATGGAATAGCGAATGAGTGTAGTGCAGCTATGGCAGGTACTTTAGGCGTTTGAAAAATACCTCATTTTAACCGACGTCAAAAAGCATGAGGTATCTCAATTTGTTTTATGTGTGTTTGCAGATTTAGAAATTTATTTTTCTGAGAGAGAAACCTGCACTCTCTTCATTTCTGTTCTTAACTCCGAAGATCTTCGTCGAAAAAATACATAGGTACCTTCACATTTTTGAAGTCGGTTAAAAGTACTAGGATCTCAGGCACAAGAAGGATTAATTTTCCACACCTTTTGTCTCAGCTCGCTCAGAGCTCAGCTAATTGAAGACAATTGGGCGCTGGATGCTGCGAACACGGGACATGTTGGGAAATAGTCCCAGAAATGCTCAGACCAGTAATCCACTAATCAAAGGCATTGTTGGAAACCGTCTGTGCCTAGATTTGCCTAATTACCCCCTACACTGGGGAAATGAGATATACTGATTTGAAAATAATAGAACTTTTGATTTTTGAGGAGGAATGTATCTAAGTATTACCTATTACAGTTTTCTGGTTACCATAACTTTATTCTGTGCCATAACACCAGCATTAATTTGCTTAGCTTAGGACTACATGACGCTGACAAAAAAAAAGAAAAAAAATAATAATAATAAATATCTTTGGACATTCCAGTGTCATCTAGTCCCAAGCTAAGCAACTTAATGCTTGAGTAATGGGTATCTAACCAGATGACAGATAAATACTTAAATAAAAAAATAAGATGTTCCAAGGGGTCTATGTCAGCTTCTCATAAATTAAATTCCACATACGATATTTTTTTGTGTTTACTTAAACAAACAGATAGTGTGAGTGAAGCGACTGGGAGAAGTGAACGAATCATAAGGGATGCCTCCTTATTTGTATTTTTATAGTAATGCTTTCCCATTCGAATGTCTAGAATCATCATCATCATTATTATGGGCAGCTCAAATTATAGCCCACTGCTGGGTATAAACCTCCTCCCTCGAACGTCATTCTAATCTACCCTGTGCCGCTAGAATAGTTGATGTCTAGAATAGTTGAGGTCACAATAATTTAGTAGACAGTATGCAAGTTAGTTAGATTTCCCAACAATGTGTCCCACTCATTTTAGATTCACCGCGGAAGCTGGGTGTTAGCCAGTCTGTAACCAAAATAGAAGCCGGCGGTAACCAAGAACGGAGAAATGTAGCTGCCTGTATAATTGTTATGTAACGGCTGCTATAGAATTTTCCATCATCCTCGTTCGTTCGTTCGCGCGTGTCAGCAAGTAGCCTACTCTGGTGATAAAGTTTATAGGCCACCTAAAGGAGGCCTTAACGACTTTAAAAGCCGGGATCGACAATTTAACGTACCATCCGAAGTACGGAAGAACTCAGTTGTTGAATCGCCTACTGCGGTCACAATTTAGATGGGTGACCAGACCACTCATCCAAGTTGTGACCGCTCAGAATGTTGCTTAAGTTTGACGATTCATTATCCTGTATCTAAAGAAGTAAAGTGCACGTTATGGATAGATCATTATTAAACCGCAAGTGACATTAATAGTTGAGAGTTTCTGTCAAAAGTCAAAAGTCAAAAGTCAAAATATTTTATTCAATAAGATCATAAAAAAGACCACTTTGACATGTCACGTTCTTAAAACTAGGGGATTCTATTGCCTGTTCCAACGCGATTCCCTACACCGGTGTGGTTCGGAGGACAAGATTAATTTGTTGGTGATGGCTTTTAAGTCGTTGAGCCATGATGGAGATTCTAGGCTTACCTTGGTCAAAAGCTCATACCAAAAAAATAAAACTATTTAGGTATTTCCATATAAACAGATTCAGGAAAATCATATGAATAATAGTTGTACCGAATCAATATAAGATAAAGTGACTAACGTAATTCACACTTCTAAGAAATAACCCTACTACAAATAAATATTTGTTTAACTTTTATATTTTTTTACCGCCTAATCACTATATAGAAAACCCCGTTACTGATTAGGTTCATTAGATTAGCCATAAATACTCATCACACTACGTTCATAAATACCATAAATACCACCACAAAACTGAATAACTTTAATTCATAAGCTCATTCTGTGTTAGGTATAGTTTTTGAAAAACAAATTTTAATTTGAATAAATACCTATCAAATTTCGTGCAGATTGGAATAACGGTTCGATTTTGCCGGCATATACAAACAAACAACGCAAAATCGCCAAGTTGCCACTAATATCTTTGCTCGATTCTCTCGCTCGATCGCTCGAACTAATTTCTAACGATATATTTCCCTCTCACAGCTCATACAAATATGTGCATGCATATAAATAGGTACCCGAATTAATTCTGATGATCGAAATTCAAACTTTGGAATCGAAAGCTAGTGGTGCCAACACAGCACGAAAAACATTTAATTTTCTTTTTAACCAATCGGTGAGAAATAAGGCGCAGCGGAACGTGACCAAACAAGGTCTAAAACAAACTTATTAAACCCCAATAGTCCTGTATCTATTTTTGTTCGTCTCTGGGAAAACAGCGGAAGTGTATTTTGCAGAGACCAAGTCGGCAATATAGCTTTAATTAAAGCAGAAGTCAATATTTGTGCAGCACTTTGTAGCTTTCGGATCGATGCTGAGCTTATAAGCTTGTATTTATGAAATAGCGCAAAACTTACCAAATTCCTTCCCAAAAGTAATAGCACGCAAGACTTTGATCCGTTATACATTTTTTATTGAATATTTTTTGTTGTATGAGATTATTTATAGTCGTTTCACGACGATGATGGTGGTTCTATAATAACTAAATGAAAGTAAAAAAATTAATAGATAGATTTATCCAGAAGTTCTTTGTAGAAATCTAGCTATAGTCGTTATCAGCATCCTGAAAGTACTGAAGTAGAAGCTTGGTTTCTGTGAAGAGAATTTCTAACTCCTGAAGAATAATTCTGAACAATCTGACTGTCTGCAAACAAAATGCCCCAACTCAACTGCAATGAATATTCATCGGGAACCTGTCAAAAATCAGATCCAATTCGAATTTGTTTCACAAATCAATGGACGCGTCGTCATCGCGACCATCAGACTGAACCACGGGAGCTTGCAAATTGGAAAAGTAATTGAATTTAAAATGTGTGAGCACGGGCACACTCGGAAAACGACATTCCAGCAATTATTGCCCACTTGCACCTTTTCATTTTGAAATGCATTCCGAATTTCCGAATATTAAGTGGCTCGTTTCAGATATTGGTGGATCAATTGTCTCAAGCCTTTTTACTGTAAATGAAAAATAGAACTTGTAATGTAATTATTATACAACATCACAAAGCAAACTGGAGCAACAAATATCCATACAAACGCACTATAAAGGCTCACATAACAATAAATCTTAAACCTCGAGTAATAAAGTACTTATTAAAAAAAAATGTTACACAATAATGTAATTACTCAAATTAGAGCACCTTTCTGTTACGATCTACGCAAATATTTGAGAAAACACAAAGTATAATGCACGTCTCAGCACGTGCCGACATAACGAGGTGCTAAATAAATATTGTATCGAATGCGAATCAGAAAACAATCACAGATGCACGTGTATCTAACGAGAAACAGAAAGGTTACTGTTATGATACACAACATTTATTGCCGGGTTATGCTTGTTTGCTGTAATAAAACCTAATTTCCTCAAGGCTTTCGAATTTCGTAATAAGAAGCATAAAGGTGCTGCCAGACGGGAGCATACGCTTGTAATGTAGAACTTTAAATTTAATTTTGAGCATAACGTTACAATACCTTGACGACCTCTGTGGCGCAGTGGGCCAAGACCCGCCTGAGCCGCGAAAGTCGCGGGTTCTATCCCCGCTACGGGACAACAGATATTAGCAGATCGAACAAACTTTGGTCCCCGGCGGGCACCGAACCCGCAACCTCCAGCGTCTCAAGCAGGCTTTCGCACATTGTGACATGGACGTCGGTAGCACAAGTGTAAATTGATGATACAAGTTGTATCAAAATATTACATCGTAATATTTGGTTCTCTTACCATTAGAGGTACTGCACGAATCTTCAAAGGATCTAAAGAATTAAATAAAGATTGGAAAGAAATGTCTACTTCTCCCTGAGATACAGTCGTGTTCATATCTTATTTAATTGTGTGGAATGTCCAAGGATATTTATTTATTAATTTTTATTTTTTGCCCGAATCTGTAATAGTAACATTACAACCAAATGTTCCTAGTGAGGGAGTACCTATAAACGTGGGCAATGTAGATCGCTCGATTAGACCCGACTTCAATTCGAGATTTCTCATTATAAGCTCGCTTCAATTACCCTAGATGGCTTTTCTAATCTTACGTAATTTTATTCAAATTAAAACGTTTAATTTAACTGATCTGGAATAGTCGTGATATTCGTTGATCGTTTGCGATCGTTTTCAAATTGTTCTTGTGTCAACACAATTATACTTATAAATAGTAAAGTTAGTCCTTATACAAATTAAATAGCAAAGTGCTTTTTAGGTAAAAAAAGATGAAGGGTGGATTATTTTGTTTAAAAACATTGTTCCAAGTGATCTTTGCCAGGAGTTTCAATATTGGCGCATTTAGTAAAACCTATACGTACTCTTTTCACCCTCTAAAAAGATTACAAGCGCAAACCAGAGATAGCGCGGACTGGCACGAAACGACGATCAGCGTTCTAAATTCAAAACGCAGTCAGTGCGGCCGCGACCCGCGGTATCAAAACTAGTCAACTGTCAAATTAGTTCAAAATGTCGGGGAAAACCGCTGACAGATCGAAATGGAGGAGAAGAAAATGGTCAAAAACCGAGGATGACAGCGACAACGACTGCGCTAGCCTCGCATGGTTATTGAACTTTCGGTTGGATGAGTTTGTGAATCTCAAAGTGCCTGATGATGAACCTGAGAGGGCAGTCAAGGAGCCAAAGATGCAGTATCCTGACTCTCCGCCTGCGCTGAAGAAACCTCCCTACACGTACCCGGAGCTGATCGAGAGAGCTCTGAGGGAAAATGGTGAACTAACTGTGTCAGCGATTTATCAGTGGATTTCGTGAGTTATTTTGTTAAATATAAAGTATTTTAGTGTAGGTAAAGAAAGTTAATGAGATCGGTGTAAAGCCAACTGGATTTTTTTTAGGGTTTAATTAAAGCGATATAAATGACGCAACCATTGCAAGACTATTTAGATTGTTAAGGGATTGCTTTAAAAAAAAGTTAGGCCCAGACCACCAGGTTCTTGCCTGATTCTTTCCCTGGTGTAGGGAATTGTTTTGGAACAGGCAATAGAGTCAACTAGCTTTTAAGACTGTACGTTTTTGAGCGATCCTTGAGGTCCTACGAAATAAACATATTTTTCTTTCTTTCTTTCTTTCATTCCAACAGACATCAAAATAAACAGAATTAAGGAGATGTTCCAAAGTGGTATTTTATTCTGATGAAAAAAGAAGCAATACGAATTAAACATAATTGGAAACCTAATTTTTTATACTATCGGATGTGAACAAAATCATATTTTTTTAATCCCACGATTTTTCTACAAAAAATATTTAAAAAGTCGCAAATTCATCCACTACGGCCACACTGAACCACAATAAAAGGGCTAAGATGAATGTCACTGTCATATTGAGTGAGACGTTATGTCAGTATCAAATGGATTTTCCGATCATCATTCATTCTTTTCATTCAGTACTGTCAATTGTATTTGTATTGACGTTGACAGTGACGGAACTTTTAAAAATGTCATTATTAGAAACACAAAGTTGGAGTGAGACAAAAACTCATTTTCATAGAGATCGTATGGCACTATCTCTTTCTTGAGACGCGTTAGAGGGTTGCAAGCAAAACTTTTTTCAATGATTTTTTTTAGAAAAACGGGGGGCAGGAAAAATACTAAAAAATAATAAATAATCATGAAATAGTTATATGTTTAATTACGTATAGTTTTTATCTTGCTTCTTTTTCCAAAATATTTTAATACCAGCCCCCATACATTTTTGGAACATCTCCTTTACAAGAACAACAATCTATAGGTACTTAATTCATTTCCGCGTAACGAATTATTTATGAAATGAATTCACAAAGGCTCATTTAAGTTGAAAACGAAGTTATTACACAAAGGATTCGCGTCATTACTTTATTCTTCAAGGCACTGGCCCCTTTCTTTGTCATGTTACGAATGCCTTTCCTGCGTTGGGAGTGGGTTACCTTTCTGTAATGTTTTTTCAAAGGGATATCTACGCATTATAACTGGTAAAAAACAAATTCGCTGTGTTCTTAGATCAAGTACAAGTAGATGATGATAATAATGTTTAATGGTTTATCGGAGTGTTAAAAATATGTTGTGCCGACCCCACCTAGTGTGGGACAAGGGCAGGGGAATGATGATGATGGTTTATCGGAGTGTTTAGGCCGCTTAAAAGCCTGTAAGTACTTATCTATACAACAAACAAAAGGTGAAAGGTCTTCGAGTAGGGAATTAGGCAAAAATGAGTCTCGTCAAAGGGGAAGTTTAGAAAATCACAAGGAATTTCAATAACATTAGAGTTATATTTAGAGTAGTGGAAGTCTCTATCTAGAGTCGTATGGCAGTCTTCAATTTAGTGTATGATGTACGATGCAACTTTACTTTTATCACGTTTAGGTGAAACCAGGTGCTTTAGCTGGGACTCATAGCTTGAGCCTCAATGACACAGAGTTTGCTTCTTCTTCTTCTTCTAGTGCTTCTCCATTACTGAAGGTTAGCTGTCATCTTGCTAAATTTTTCTTTGTCTAGTGCTAGCCTAAACAGGTCTTCAACCTTCTTTACTCCTGTCCACTCTCTAATGTTTCGAAGCCATGATGTTCTGCGTCTTCCAACCCCTCTTTTGCTAGATATTTTGCCCATCATTATGAGCTGAAGCAGATTGTATCGCTCATGTCGTAAAATATGTCCCAGATAGGATACTTTTCTCTGTTTAATGGTCTGTAGAGTTTGCTTAGATTGCTTTTTTCATCCGAGTAGGTATGACTCCATTCTGTCCGAGCCAACACTCTTCGTGTCAACGTGGCTTTTGTACTTTTCTAAAGAAGCGCTCTATTGTTCCTTTCCATTTGGTGACAGCGCCGATCGCTTACATTCATCAACCTATTTAGAACTATCTAGACAAGACTTCTATCTATATTAACACGCACGGTACTATGAGTTCTTGTTTCCAGTAGTATGGCATCGTAAGGTCAAGGTTGAAATGTTCTGCCATCTTAGCAGTTGTTAAAGGGTCGGAATATAGTTTTAAGCATTTATTTACAAATAAATAGTTTACCTAAATTAAATTGATTTTTTATGGGTCGTTAGAAATTGACGCCATAAAACAACTTGCGAGCTACCACTGGTTTAGACTGCCGTAATTTTTTTTGTTTCGCACAAACTTACGGATATCTATGCCAAAAATCTATTGTGATCAAAACATAAAATATTCTATAGTGATCAAATATTTTTTTCTTCTTCTGATGCAATTATTAACATCTTCCGAACTTATTTTTCCTTTTTAGTAAGTCACAAAAAAAATATATATCGCAGATGTGATTCGGGGTAAGTACATTTAAACCTTTACCGCATTAATAAGGTGTAATGTGCCATTTGATACTACATACATACATATTATAATCACGCCTCTTCACGTGTTATTTCATTGTATTACAAACTTAATTTGACGTTCCCACCCGTGTTGCTCAAACAAAGCTCCCTTGCCACTGCAATGTCAACAGTGGGCGAGACCACAGATAGTATAATACTGTAGTATCGTACCGAGGACCGAGATAGTAATTTAATATTTCCACCGCTTTCACGCACCGATTGACGCCTAATCCAAACATTACAGCTGTCGACATGAAAGATAACAAGTGCTTGATTGTTACTGTTTGTAGATGGAAAGTATTGGATTACTGATTCTGATATAAAAATAAAAGAAGGTCCTACTTCCTACTAATATTATGAACGCGAAAGTTGGTAAGAATGGATGAATGTATGTTTGTTAGACATTCGCGCAATGTTTTATTTCATTATTTCATTTTCAAAATAGCTATAAAATAATTAGGAGTGTTTTGAAGTTGTTTTTGTTACCTACTAAATATTCATGTCTATCTAAGCAGCCAGCTCAGCCTACACCTACCAATATGACTGTACTTACATCAAGCAAGCCAGACTAAAAGGACGTTCTTCAACATTCAACGTTTTAGTTTTACTAAGTGGGTTTTTCGATAGGTAGTACCCTACTTGCAAAGGCATTAAGTATAATTTTTACTAAACAAAACGTTTCTAATCGTTGCACACCTGTGACAATAAGCTAAATCGATAATTGTGCAATCGAATCTATAAAAGCCAACCATGCACAAATCTCATGCCCATTTGTTTACGTGTGTGTTTACACGATGCCGCGGCCGCCGGGACCTCCCCGAGTGGCACCGCTGATCGATAGCTACCTTTATACGATACGATCAGTAAAATGGTAAAACGAGTCTCGTTACTATTATCGTATTGTATTTTGCGAGTCACGTTTTGTTGCTTATACCGATAAAATTCGGTATGAGCAACATTCGCTCGTGGCAAAGATTGCTAAAACGTTCTTGTAGTAGTAGTAGTTGTAGTCTCACAAAAACATAAGTTTTTGTGAGTGGATCATTGCTTCATGTTTTACAAATTTTTAACTAATTTACCTGAACGTTTCAACACGATCGACGAAGATTTAAAAAGTGGGCCCTCAATCCAGATGCACTCAAAAGATTGTTGTGCTTATTATGTTTCATGTTGAGGTTTTTATAAATATCGTGTCGTACCGTGTAATGAAGGACGATGGCCCAGGGGCCACAGAGTGTACCTAATGCGCCCGTTATTGATACATCCGGCCGAGGGGGCTCGACTCACCTGTTTGAGCTTTTGTCTTATAATTGCTTGATTGCCTGTTGTCATTTCTACAGGTTAATATTTTGAGGACACGTGTCAGAACTTTTTCTGTTTATTGACGAAATTATCAAAATCGGTTATTAGTTTACAAGATAGACATTTTTATAATGATTTACTCAATTTTATAAAGATGTTAAAATCCTACTAACTATCTAAAGCTTCAACTAAATATCAAATGTCAGGCTCTGTCTCGTTTGAAATACTAGAAAATTATTCGTTTATTTCTAGCCTAAGGCTTTGTCGTAACGCGATCACCTTTTATCATTTAATTTAACTTAATCCGTTTGTAAATGAATCCTCTATTATATCGTATCTTTACAATCACGAGCACTGATCGCGAACAAAGCGGAGTTATCGCTGTTGACATTAGATATAAAAACCTCTCCACACTCACCCGCGGACTGCGCGCGAAGCCGTATTTTTTCACGGCATCGCGAGCAAATCTGTTGTCTTTCCCCTTTTTTGTCAGTAGATATTTGTCATGCTACAAAAGAACGCGAACAATATTATCAGAATTTCTCTCATCATCATTCTCCTGCCATTGTCCCACGCTAGGTAGGGTCGGCCCATGTCTTTTTCTTCCATTCATCTCTATCCTTCGTCAACTCCGAATTCACTCCTCTCACATTCATATTATCCTCTTTTGCACAATCCATTCACTTCTTCCATGGCCTTCCTCTACTTGTATATCCATTATGCAGAATTTCTGCGAGTGTGAATTAGTGACAGCTTTGCGTTGTGATACGTGAATGGATCACTGCGTGAACTGTGAACGCGAGTGTGGAAGGGCTATAAGCTTTGCAGTATTATGTAGGGGTTTCACGGGAAACCCTTCTTACCGTAGATTAGTGATTGTTATTCATATTTTCAAGTACAAAAGCCCTTATTTTTCCGGGAATTATCAATCCACTTTTGTGTCTTTTTGCTACGTATTCTCTGGTCGCATCGTTGCTGGACATATTTTGGCAGTTGATATTCGGATTTAGACAGCATTTACTTGCACATTTTAGGTACTTTAGGGCCATCAATTCACCCTACTCAGACTTGGCAACTAGCTTATACGAAATAATATCACTTGATTTAAATTTTTCCACATCTATTTCTTTAGATTCAAGCTGCCTTTAACCCTCAGCCACGGAATCCCTTAAGCCAAAAGTGTTAAACTACTGCTTACCTTTACAGGGATCGCTTCCCATTCTACAAAGCCAACGACGAGCGCTGGAAGAACTCCATTCGGCATAACCTCTCCATCAACCCTCACTTCCGCAAGGGCGCCAGGGCTCCACAGGGAGCTGGTCACCTCTGGTCGTTGGACGCCAATGCTATCGACCTCCTGCCCTGCAATCCGGTGCCTGAGGAGAGGCCGAGAGTGCCCGTGGTTGGAACGGAGATGAGGGTTATGGGATTCCAGAAGGTGAGAATTAGTTAAAGAATCGTTTACTTAAAAGTATGTTGACCATTGACCATTGACGTCATTTGAATGGCACCATTGGGGAGCTCAACGGCCCAAGGAGCACCTCCCGCCTAATAGGTGAATGATATTGTAAAAACTGGATGCGACTCGCGGTGGTTTGTACAGAATAGAATCTATTGAGCGTTGGCCTAACAGTAAGTAGATGATGTCAAAAAAAGATGACATACTATCTATTTTCACTATAAAGTATCTTCAGCCCCCTCAGGAGCAAAAGCTCCTGTCTTGTGGTGTGGGTAGCCTCCGACTAGATCTTGATAGGATCTAAAATGTCTAAAAGATCCGAAATAATATGCCTGCTGCAAGTAGTGAGGACAATAATTTTTCCTCTGTGCAAACTATACCAACGCCTATTTCCTTACCTTTCCCGAATCCCTTCCAGAGAAAACATTCACGATATCGCATGCCCAGGACCAACTTCTTCGACCTGATCCCATATAGTCCAGCCTTAGAGAAGCAAAGACTTTCTATTCTAAGCGAAGCGGATATGAACAGTATAGGCTTCCCCAAGGTATACACTCCACTTTTTAACAATTACCAGTATATGATATTACCTTTTTTTCACCAATTCTATTTATTTATTGAATACCATAATTCTATTCCTTTTTAGAAGATGTAATTGAAATAAGAAGTTAGGTAGTTACTTTTGGATTAACTTAACTTAATTTATTTTATAGATTTTACCGATTTTCAGTTAAATTAATCCCTGGATTAATCCTTAAAATTAGGAATGTAATACCAATCAAAGCTTTTGATACAATTCCAGGTGATCGTGCTGGACGAAGCAGCGATAGCGGCTGCCAGCATTCTACCAGATCAAGACTTATACACCGGCGGCACAAGTAAGTAACCATTTCATTCGTATCTGCGAGTGTGTATTACGACGAGTCCGTCCTTCTATTATCGGATAATTTAAACTGTAGATGGTATAGTAATTGAATTTGCTTGTCAATGGCACTCGGCTATAAAGCGCGATGAAATCGCCTTGTGGAAACAAGCTCATAAAGAGTGTAGAAAAGCGTGGTACAACCATAACATCACCGCTAGTCTCAGTCTTGGAAACGGTCTCATAGTCTATCAGATAGAATAAGGAGATGCAATCGGTAATAGAAAAAAAAGTACTCTTGTCAATTTGTACCTACGTGTTTTTTTTCATAGAGTCATGTTTTAATGCGAAATGTTTTATTTGCAGTGTTCCTGAACCCAGTATCTACAGAGCAAGTGGTGAGAGAATGCGGTCTCATCACTGTCGACTAGAGCCGTGTTAACTTTGACCGCATCAAGACGTGAACTCGCACTATGGTGACACTTCATTCCAAGAAGTCTTTGAGGTGACTTATAGGCTTAACAAGTGCAACGTGTCGAACTGACAAATGAAATATCTCGATAATGCCAGACTGCTCTAATGTACTATGTTAGAACAGGAGGGAATATTTTGACTACCTACGACGAGATGAATTCTGATGTTGCACATTTTAGGTCTGCTGAGGAGAAAAACTATTATCATCCTACTTGTAAACACTTTAGAGCCTTGTTGTTTAAAGGTTTTTTTGGCTTTGGCTATATGATTATAAAATGAATCTTTTAGATATGTGAGACGTTTAAATTTTATTGTGATGATAGAAGCACTCACCAAAGTGTGACTTTACGCTGGCATGTGTAGCAATATAGTGTGTAAGGAGCTGGAACGACTTTGTTGATATTTGTCACTTGGCAGGCTCTTGTAAATTTTCGACTAAATGATGAGCCGGGGTTCAAAACATGTTCGAAACAAATATGCAAAACTTTTGCATTGTCTCATGGGATTGTTTAGATATTCATAATGCATTGTTGTATAGCGTTTGAAATTCATAATTATCCTTGTTATATAGAATTCAATTCAAGTCATTGACGGAATCGAAAACACGGTGGGTGGTCTCAAATGAATGGGAAGTGATTACTGTGTAATTAATGTTGATCCAGTGTTGATTCGCATCGCCTGCCGCTGATAATTAATTACTCTCATTAAAATATATTCCTTTTTACCGGACAACCATTCATGGTGATCTGCGAATGCGCGGTTTGTTTTATGAAAATATCCGATGCAAACGAATGAGTCCAAAATATTGTATTCGGAACTATTCGGTTATTTGCGCTATTCGTAAAACATTATATTGTAGAGTTGAATTACAATTTGTAATAAAGTTTACAAAAACACGTGCTGTATTCAAATAGTACCTACACGGGAAAAAGTTAAAATATTGCGTGTAATAAAGTACAATTAAAACTTTCGCAATCTTTAGACATATTTTATATGAAAAACGGGAATTTATCACGTATTTACCTATAAATATATAAATTTATTTCCCGACGTTTCGAGTGCGTTACAGCTCTCGTGGTCACGGGTAGAAAGGTAAATACGTGATAAAGTCCCGTAATTTTATATAAATTATTTATTAAAATAATTTAAAAAGTGTTTTGTTATTCGCTGATCATATACTTGGGAATCTACAGTGTTCGACGTTGATCGAAGTACAGGGTGATCGATGATTGATTATTTAACTCTGGTTGAAAATCACTAATTAATCTCAGAAAAATTTATGTTGATCTACATTTACAATACAAAAGGACTCTTGTTATATCATAAACGTGAGTTCTAACAATCACGCGGCCAAAAGTTGCAGCAAAGTCGTTTCAGAATATAAAAAAATGTAGGTTTATTAGGTGTATGGTATAAGCGTAGGATAGTTATGATATATTATAGTCAACTTTCTATGGTAAAGTATATAGTATTGTTTCCACTGAAGATGTGCGAGGAAATTTGACTATTTTTATTTATGTTAGCATTTATTCTTATTTAGCTGTTTTTCAATAAGTTTTGTTTTTTTCTCACACATCATTATAGAAACACAAATTTGAAATAAGAATGAAAATTTGTAAGTAAAAATATTACGAATTAAATACTTATAATTTTCTGAAATTTAAAATGTGTGCATAATTTAGCATGTTATTGTGCTTTGCAGATTAAAGTTATTTATTCCATTTATGTTCAATTATTATCTGTTTTCACATAAACTGTTACGTTTTCATATTAGCTTATTAATTTAGTTTTAAAAGAGTTTTCGCTGCAACTTCTTCATATATAGGGATAGAGGTTATAGAGCCCACACATGCTACGGTCTACTGGAGAGGTAACATCGGTCGACTTGCGCAAATACACCTGCACAGCCCCTCTACTCTAAAAACCGAAAACGTCGTGACAATAATCGCAGGACAGGCCAATGTTGGTTACTCTTCCAAATTCGGCTTCTACCAACATAAGGTGACCTGGGATTTTTGGCACGAGGCACCGTTTTCGGTTTGTAGAGTAGAGGGGCTGTGCAGGTGTATTTGCGCAAGTCAACGGCACGTCAGCAAGTTAAAAACTTGCACAAGTCTATTCCCATACGTTCCGTAATGTGTATGGTGTACGTACATCAGATAAAACAGTGGTCGTCACGGGTCACTCAGTAGATTTGAAGCATTGAAATAGATGACGCTAAAAGAAAACGACTTGCTGTTTACAAAATAAAATTAAATCTAGTCAAATTATTCTCGAAATTCCGTTCCAAAGCTCGTTATATTATGATGTAAGTACAGTAATGTTGTTATTATTTATAATGTGTGTTACATTATCCCAACTAATCATAAAAAACGAATGTATGCGATTTTTTGTTAGAATACCTATTAGAATTAGTCGCATGAACAACTTATAATGATTTGAGATCTCATAAACATAGTTTGTATCGATGTAGTGTTTATATTGTAGTGGTTATTTTAAATAAACTTAGAAAACATTAACTTTGGTTTTCATTGTTGTTGTAGTTACAAACTTACAAATACTTTTACACGCAACTTTAGGAAACTATTTTGAAAATAGAAATGCCTAATTTTATTGACCAATAGGTTAAACTAAAGTTTAATAAATAAGTATCTGCCTAGAAGTTTCTTCACATTGAATTTGGTTTGGGATTTAAAAAATATGCATGGTTTTTAGGGATTTATAGATTTATGAAAAAACAACGTATTTTATTTGAAAAAATAAGTAAATATTAAATATTTAAGTAAAAGTCACTCACAATTTTATATTTAACTGACCATAACAATTTACGTTACGAGATTGAAATTCAAAGTTAAAAATAAGGATTAACATCTACTAAAGCGTTGCTAGGCATTGAATAATTTAAATTCTCAACATACAGTATGGTCCTCTGACTACCCCTTTTTGAGTGCTATTTGTTTTGGATCAGCTATCGATGTGTGTTTCAGCTACTGTTATTTGAACTTGGATTACCTTGTTCCCTAACTAGGCGCACGTTGTTGCGTATAATGTTTTATAAATTTTAATACGATGATGTGCATTTCAGCAGTACAAGGGTAGAGTTGGCCACTTGCTCATACGAACGAACCATGAACGAATGAACGCATAATTAAAATAATGACAAATGAACGACCAGTAGATTATCATTATTTGAATGATGATCCAGATCGTGCATCAAGAAACATTTGAACGTGTCATGTTTCAGTGGACGGTGGCCTTTAGTTGTTTATTGTTTCTCAATCGTGAGTTAGGTCACGTTTTGTTGGATAAATTTATTTATTTTTTTAGGGCTAACGTCGGGTATAATTACTAGGTCGTTAGGAGATTTCGCTCCATGAGCTGAATTTAAAATGTTTTCTGAAGAAAAAGCTAATTTTGTATAGGAGCTTACATTATTAGGCAATTTGTAGGTGAATAAATTATGGCTCCTACACCTGTTTTTATTTGCGTAGCATTTATTTTTAGTAGAAGGTAACGCTGTATCGAATACTAACTTTATATTTTCTAAAGGATTTAGGCAAAAACTTTGGTTTACAAGTTTGAAAAATGTATAGGGTTTATTCATAAAAACTTGATTTTTAATAAGTTTTTTAATAGTTAGCATAATATTCTCTTGGAATTTTGATTCTTTTGGACTTTTTTCCTGCGAGTTTAATACCTGTTAAAAGTCCGATCTGTTTTTAGCAAGAACTTAGAAACATCACGCGTAAAACAACCTCAAACAAGACAAGGTATCTTAACAACAAAACACAACTCAATGCTTTGCAATAAACAATGATCGAACAATGCTGCAACACAGCCATCAATTTAAAATCAATGAGGGGACGTGCAGCGTACTACTGGCGGATTGGCCATCGCATCTGACCCGGAATCCGTAAAACTGGAAGCATAAAAGTGCATCCGAAAACAGCATCTGAAATCCGAACTACCATAAAAGTTTTAAATGCAATCTGCGAAAGGTTGATGTCCTGGACGTTTTTTCATTGGTAGTTTTTAATAACTACACATTTAGGCAACACTTTACTCGCGGCGCCTCACACGTATTGACTTTCCTGTGGATATGGCCGGCTAAGCTGAGAGGATGGTTTAGGTGCTGTGCAAGTCTATTGCATCAAAACAATGACACCAGGCACTACCGTCCTGTTATGTGTAGGCAAAGGGAGTATATTCAGAGTTTCTAACTATAACGTTTCTCGTAATCTTAACGGATTCGGATTGTACTCATTGCACAATCCCTCCAACTACCTGTTAAATAATCTGTGACTGCAGCAATTTACAACGAAACAATGGCGACACCGCTATTTTCAATAAGCTTCATACACGGAGATAATGAAAAAAGTTTTTATTACCGACAATGCTCTCCGGTTCAAAGGATAGCTTGAATGTGTTGGAACTTGTTAGTTCATACCGCGAATCTTGAACTGTTCATACCTTGTTTGAATCAAAAAAGTTGGAATTGTATTGGAAAACCGTATTGACGAAGTTCTTATTATGACTTGAAATTTCGTAGTAATATATTGTATGGATTCTTTCATTATTTGTGTGGAACGGAAATATCTTCGTAGATATAAGTTAGAGGTATTCGAATAAAAGTTTAAATCTGTGGTTTCTTTACCGCATTCTATTAGTATGAACCTTCTGCGATTAGTAAGCTCGACTTCATCTGAATTATCCTGAAAATCGTTGGTGAATCCATAGCTGGGAATAGACCTACCGTATGCCATTCGCCACGAGCCTTCGTAATTTTAATTAATCGATTGTTCTTTTCATTCGTGTTTCGTTGTTTCTCTATCTGGCCTTCAGTGCACTGTGTGGAAAATTAAGAAGAAGCAGCTAGTCGGACAACGATTCACCGCATGCAAATGTGTAATAGCACAGCTTAAAAGCGGTTTTGTTCCCCGATTGGTAAACGGTAACCAATCATGGTTTATTTGATGAGCAATCTCTGTAAGCGGCTGTAACCGAGTAATTATTGTAAATTGTAAATCAATCTGGGGCTATGGAACCGGATGCGCAACAAACCGCAGATTATGGATTATCCTGATTGGCTGGATGGGCTTGTTACTTATTAAAATTGTGGCTTTATGTGCAGGCCAGACAGAAGAGACGTAAGGTGAGGACGGGACGCGGCCATTTGTTTCTACCGCGTTCTTTCATACAAAATAAGAAATATATACTCGTAGAAGAGACTGGGCGCGGGCGCAACGCTTTACTTCCACGACGCTTCCTTGTTACATCTAATTTTGCATAGTAGTAGTTTATTCATTACAAATATACATACAAAAACAAGTGTTTTGTTTTAGATACACACACACACTCACACGACCAAACATGCAGAAGGAACAAAGGAAACATTAATGGAGTATAGCTTAATTTCAATGAACCATCGTAACAGATAAGCAAGTTACGACGATTATTGTACTCAATTGCTCATAGTTTCTGGTCCCCATAGCTTGTCCCATGCACTGGCAATGCGGCTTCCCCGCGGGCATCGCTAAATTATCTGATGTCTGACCCATGATAAATGGCGACCCTCCCCTTTCACATTAGCGGTAAAGAAGAGCTGTTGCAATGATAATGACTGTATTTACACGTAAGCGTTTATGCTACTTCGTAAAGATAAAGTCGTGAATAGAACCGTGGTTTATTAGTTAGTTCCATTCAGTTCTTTATAAAAACTTCTGTCACTCGATATTATTTAATTAGAAATTCACTTAACTTTGCGAATCCTTCACCTTCTAGAAAATATTCTGGTAGTAGCCCTATTAAACCAGTAAGTATTTTTAGACCAAAACCAATACATAATTAATTTTGTTCCTTTTTTCTAAAGGACTCATTGCCACTATCTATCAAAGCTACGAAAGTTCTACAACATAATTCATAAAAGATGGTTTATTAAGAATTATTTATTAGTCATTAATTTTGTTATTGATTTTAAATTTTTTATAAGGTAGAGTCTTGGTGTCTTCAAGAGAAGAGGGTAGTTCTATATTCTTTGTTTCTGGTAGAAAAAAGCACAGTGCACCTCCGATCAATGCTGCAACGCCAAATATGGAGCCTGATGCGTAATGAGGGAGTGTGTTTAAAAGTGGAGCGACAATTTGTCCCAAACGAGACATCACAGACAACTCACCAAACACAGAATTCCTCACTGAAGTTGGAAACAGCTCAACGCCATATAAAAATACAATTATAAATGACATAAAGAAGAAACAGTTACAAATACAAGCAAAAACTACTCGAACCCAATGTAGATGCGAAGGTATGCACACAACTACGATCACCAGTATTCCAGATGCAAAAGAAGTTCCTATCAAAAACGGTCTTCTGTTCAGGATTTTAAGTAAAAAAACAGCGGCAATGGTTCCTGGTAAAAGAAGTGCTCCGGATATGGCGACATTGATGTGGATGTTTCCATTCATTTTACCAATATACTGAGACATCCCGTAGTAGCCCATGCCGCAATCAAAAAACACAAAAGCCATGCAGACGAAGTTGATGGTGAGCTTTTTGTGTCTGAATATCTGCCAGAACTGGATCTTTCGCCGCGTGGTTGTGGCAAGTGTCGTCTGATATGCCTCCAATTCGTTTTTGATTGAACTATTTTCAACACCGTTACTGAAAAAAATGTCGTGATTGAATTTCGTGATAACATGGGGGCATTGTGTCAGACTAAACAGGTAATTCATACTGACCATTGCAAAACCTTGTCCATAACCATCGCCGCTTCCTCTACATTATCATTATCCATCAGCCATTTCGGAGACTCAAAGGTTATCCACTTCATAATCACGAAGAAGAACATAGGTATAGATATCGCTAGTTGTAAATCACGCCAATCCCTCAGGAGATAGGAGACTCCGGCGAGGGTCATATGGCCGATGTTTATTGGGATATGGTACAGAGCCGTGATGGTCTCTCGATGTCTTGTAGAACAGTATTCGACGAGGAGGACGAAGGAAGTGACGATGGCTCCGCCTGCACCGAAACCTTCGAAGAACCGCATGCAGATGAAGGTACCGACGTCTGGCATCACGCTGACTAGGCAGCCAAACACGGCAAGGGTTAGACAGCATAGGGTAAATATTTTGAGGCGACCGAATCTGCAATAAAACGTAGTGATTGGTTAACTAGTGATGACGTCAGATTGCGAAGTCGTTCAAAGGACAATTAATTGCCTTTTTCTCTGATTCCCGGGATACATGAGGCTAGTTTTTTAAGCTAGGATAGCAAGTTATGATAGTTTCAGTAAGCTACCGAGTTAGTACTTAAAGCAGAGTTCTCCTACTAAAATGAAGTTTGCTTGCTTACTAGTTTTTTAAGCCAAGATAGCAAACTACTGACACTAGTTTGCTATCTTGCCTTGGAAAACACGTATATCTCGGTATTAAATTTTATTAAGTTTTTCAAAGTTTAAACTTTCTACATACCTATCGGATAAAAATCCGAATATGATAGATCCAAAGAGAGCGCCAACGAAGACCATACTTTCCGAAAAACTTATCTTCCACGTCTCATCGCACAACAAGTTGTACTTCGTTTGAATAACTTCTGTGAACACGCTTCTGTCCCATACTGGGTCATCACAAGGACACAATCCAGAGGTATTCTGGGTGTTTTCTTTAGTTTTGGTCTCCCGATCTTTAGTTAGGCTGGTACTACAGTGAAACTCTATTGGTGGTGCAAGAAACAACAAGTTCAACACATGCCAGAACACAGGCACCTTACTTAAAAATAGAAGAAAGAAAAAGTAATACTGATAGCGACCAATCTTCTCGAAATATTATTCGATCGGATTTTTCACATTTATAATTTCAAATTTTCCCATTTTAGTGTGACTCTGTGAAATCATGACCAACTAATTTTACTACTAGTTATATTAGTTGGTCACGATTTAAAAAATCGTAAGGCGGTCAATTAAAACTATGTCAAAATTATTTCTTATACTATTTTTTCTAACAAAATTAGAGATTCTGTGGCCAAGTTGGTTATAGCACTTCGGCATAAGAAGCAATCGTGCATTGTTCGTTTATATCAATGCGGGTTTGAATCCAGTCGGTTTTATTTTGTTTTAAATTCCTAAATGCAATTAGTTTACAGCAAATAAGCGAGAAAATACAATAGAATCATAAAAAAAATTATATCCAACATCAACATGAACATTAGCCACACACCATTCATTTATACTATACGAAACTGAATGTAAAAATCCTAGAGTGAAATCCTTGAAAAACCTCATTCAAACCCCGGTTTGTATTTCTTTATCTCACAGTAAAGTTCTTATAAATCGTACTCTATTTTCTTTTCATCGGATTCCTATACAGAATCGTTTCTAAATCACTGTTCCTATCGGATGACCAGAAGTTCCTTTGAGGCAGGTATTCCGCCGTAATGCACCAAACGTTTCCAATCTTCATTTATTATGTGCAAAGGAATGGAATGCTTTGGCGTCTGTTGCTCCGCCGTCTTCAGCTGAATAGCGTAGCCTATATAGCCTGCGTACTGTAGGCAATGTGCTTCGTCTTGAATCTTGCCATCCACAACATTGTAGATTTAGTTTCACTGTGAGATTCAGAGCTACAGAATGTACTTATATTTTTATTTTGTTTTAGTTTGTGTGTTGTCAATAAATTTTTCTTTCTTTCTTTCTTTTACTTAGGTTTCAATTATTTGATTTTACAGTATTCCCGGGTAGAACATTAAGGATAACTCGTAGGGCTATTAAACCTATTTAACTGCTTTGAGTGAAATGATGGAATATTTCCGTATGATAAGGCTTTCATCGCCCAATAGTGAACTTAGGTCTTGAAATAAATACCTACGCAAAAATATAAGAATGGTAATACGCTCAATAAATATGAAAAATGGATAAAACAATTCCACAAAAGTACTTTCAGTGGAATGATGAAGAGTTTCCAGTTTACTGAAAGTTGTGCTACGCCGTTACGTGTATAATTGGCTTACGAAAGAAAAACCTACCATTTTATTGCAGCAATAAAAATTCGCGAAAGTTGTGTGAAAGCTTTGTAAATAAGCAAAGTTCGGAACGCGACAAAAACAACAATATTGTATCAAGTTGGTGTGAATCGGTATTCCGGTGGGCGCCTAAGGGTGCTTACGAGGTAGTACTTGGATCGCACTTTCGCTGAACACAGGAGTTACATCGATGATCGGATAATTATCAGCTATAACAGTTTATATGGGATTTCTTTGTTTCAAAACCGAATCGATCCGAATTTCGATCCCTTTCGAAGGAGATCTTCGCAAGGCATTTCTGGATTAAGCCTTTTCGTAGAATTGAATGTGTGTTGACAACGAGTTATACAACGGCATAATGGCTCTAGTTGATAAAACTTTTTAAACTATCATGGTTTTGATGATTATAAACATATGTATATTATAAGACGGAATATGTACCATGATTCTTAGAGTTACTACCTACATACTCGCAAGCACATAACTGTGCCGAAAAATCAGAAAACTCATAAATCTACGAATCATGGTAAATATCTCGTTTTAAGGCCATAGTTGAGTCAACTACTGACGAGAATTTTCAAATTATCGTTTATAACTGCTACGGGTATTATTATAAGTGATATACTAATGGATTAGTTAGAGGATAAACACCAAGTTTTTCGAATAATTGCGTGCTTAGAACGATGTATACTATGGTAGTTTGGATCTACAAGAAATGTTCGACTTAAATTAAAAGTCAACTCTTTTTATCGATGCTACCTCTACGTTGTGTTGTGATACAGTAGGTATAATCTGCTTTGAATATTTTACGAAAATATTAAATAGAACATTATCTAAATAGTTCAACTGTGTGCATAGTACCTTTGTAAACAGGTTTAGAGCTCTTTGTTGTTATTTGTGGCGTTTTGAATGTGTTTTGTACTGAATTATATCCACACTGTTGATTTAAGCGGAGTATTAGTCTAAATGAGTCATTTAAACCAAATTAAATGAATGAAAATTGTTTTCAATCAAACGAACGATGAATTATTAATGGTAGGAATGTGAAAATTTGAAATTAATGTATCAGATTTATGTTAGTTTTTGTTAGTATTTTACTGTGCCAAATCCAACGTGCACCAATAAACAAAGCAATTCAAGAGAAAAAATAAAAAAAATAGTATCCCAGGGTGATTTTAATTTAACTTTTAGATCCTTTGAAAAATCCTTGCCAAGGGGGTAACGGTAACGGGGGAAAAAACATTGCACGAGCGAAGTTAAAGCTATCTTAATTTTGATGACTGTACCACTTTAAGCGACATCTTGCACCTTTTAAATTTCATATTCGGCAAGTGTAGGCAAGCGATCAATCTTCGTTCGGCAGTCTGTGCCGTGTCCTTTGGGAAACGTTGCATTTATGTATGAGTTAAACGTGAATTCTCTGAGTGCTCCTATACGTGATTGATAGAAGATTCTTTGACATACAAGTTAAATCGAGCGGAAGTAGCTAAGTAAGCTGGTTGTTAGTTGTTACCCGCCCGAGGTATGTAAGAAAAATAGTTCCATATTTATAACTAGATGGCGTGACGATTTATACAATCCTTTGTCGTTCCAATTAAAACATCCAGAGAGCAATTAAAAGGTAAAAAAAATCTTTTCGAATTTTAAAAAACATCAAAATAATTATGCGTTTTTAGTTTAAAAACTGTATTTTTTGTACAATTTGCTGATTCAGTTTGAAATACAGAATAAATACATGCGTGATGCAATGCTCTATAATTTAATCACTAAATAGATACGCCATCGTTAAGCACACTTACCTCGACCACTATCTCATTAAGCGAGGTACACGTCCTAATGAGCCACCCACTATTTGATCAGAAAAATGTACAATTAGCATAATAGAGCCGCGACAGCTACACTACTTAGTGTAATTTTATACTTGGCTTAGTGGACTTATATACTAGGCCAACGTTTTAATATTAACACAGATTTATATTACCTTTCCTAAATATGCGTTTTCAGGAGTCTAACCGTTGAAGTTCAAATTAAAAAAAAAAAAACGCACGACCTGCTTAGACCTTTGCATCTATAACACAGCGTCAGCAGGCAATCTCTACACTTAACGGGATACTTTAGTGCCTGGGACATTGTTGAGATGGAATAGGCTTGCCCAGCACCTAAACAATCCTCGCAGCTTAGCCGGCCATATCCACAGGAAAGACAAATGGTCAATACGTGTGGGGCTGACTAGCCGCGGGTTATAAATTATGCTCTGTATTTGAAACCTGTTTTAATTTTTTCTACTTGGCTAACACAACTCATGTGTAAACCATCTAACGATACAAAAGACAAACAACAATAACCTTCAAATAAAAAGAACATAGTATTATCCACACCACTGATTTATGTTAGGTCATATAAGCTGATATTTGTCGCGTCGGTGGGCATATGCCGCTGTTTGCTGACCGAGGGTACCAGGGCAGCAGAATGGACGAGAGGGTGACGTTGTTGGTGATGTGCTTGATGCACGGTGTCTTGGCTGATGTAATGGTGATGAAGGACGTAACTCTGGGATTTGGGCAAGCGTTGGAGAAATGCCGTGAAGAAGTACGTATAATGTTTTTTTAACTGATTTCAAAAATGGAGAAGGTTCCATGTTTTGAATACATTTTTATATTTTTATGTACTTACCTAGGTATAATCGGTATTAGTCCGTCAATAGTGAAGCTAAATTTTTTTGGTTTTAAAGAGTAGTACATCTACTCCTGATGTGGTCTTGAAAAACATTTAGATCTGATGAAAGCCTTTGGAGCTATGAACAAAAATGCACTTTGAGTACAGGAAATCGCTTTTACAAAATTTAAATCGGTTTACTTCGTCGCTCAACTTTAATGTGTAAACACTCAAAGTTAATAAAATATTCTGACAGTTCAAATTTTCTATCAGAGCCAGCTGACTGAGGAGAAGATGGAAGAGTTCTTCCACTTCTGGAACGACGACTTCAAGTTCGAGCACCGCGAGCTCGGCTGCGCCATCCAGTGCATGAGCCACCACTTCAACTTGCTCACAGACTCCTCACGGATGCATCACGACAACACGCACAAATTCATCGAGTCTTTTCCTAATGGTAACAATTATTTCAATTATAAATCTTGAAAAGTTTGGGGCTTTGACGGGATTCGAACCCGCGAGATAAAAGCGATATCAAAATAGAAAAACATTATTTCATATGCCCATTGTTTATACAACAGGGTTCAGTACTATGTATCTACATAAAACGGAATTCTGCATTAGGTATGCTTCATAACAGTTTACATGATCTGGCGATCGATTCTCGACGACTTTCAAAATATGAACATTAAATATGAGCCGAGATTGCACGTTATCTAGCTTTTGTTTTCTGAAATCCATCGCATTATACAAAATTCAAAATTATTTTCTAGACGATTTGGCAAAGCGACTGTAGACAGGCATAGATTTTAGGCCTATTCCAGAAATGACCTGCGAAGATCTCCCTGGATGGGAATTTTTGGATTTTTTGTCCAGAAATGTCCGGCGGATTTTTGAAGTAAGCCAGATTTTGATTGTTTTAAAATGACATTGTTTAGACCGAATGTATGTTTTCAGGTGAGATCCTAGCGCGTCAGATGGTAGCTCTCATCCACGGCTGTGAGCAGAAGTACAACGATGAGCCAGACCACTGCTGGCGTATCCTCCGCGTCGCAGAGTGCTTCAAGGGCGCGTGTCAGGAGAAAGGCATAGCACCGTCCATGGAGATGATGATGACAGAGTTTATTATGGAGTCTGAGGTGTAGAGTTAGTGTGCGTTTGGTGATGATCGACTCGGTGAACAGAGTATGAAAAACAAATTAACAAATTAGGTTGCGATAATTACAAGTAAAGGCTGTAGTGGGGATAGTGAGGAATGAGTTTGACATATAACTATGTGAAATTCATTTCAGTATGTAATTTTTCTTTTGAACAACTTTTTGTTTTGAAACTATTAGGTATGTTGGATGTAAAAATAAAAACTTAAAATATATATAATTTAGAATTAGTTTACCTAAAAGTGGTCTAGAAAAGTTTCTAAACAAAACGAGAATTATATTTTTGTTAAAAAATGAATTAAATTTTTTTAGACATGTTTTTCGTAGACAGGTCTGGGATTATATTTCAATAAAGCCAACTTCTAAACGCCGTTGGTAGTCGGGAAATTATAGTAATACCTCAGGGTGGTACAAATTATTCAAGTTTGAGAAGTCAAAGGTCATTCTCGATTGGAAGTAAATTAGAGAACTGAAAATAGAATTATTTGAGCTAAGTGAGGTAGATCTATGAATAAAGTAGTTCTGATAATTTTGGTAAACAGAAGTACTTTATATTAAGTGGTCAAATGTGGGTGTGATAACATTAATTTACGACTCGGACTGTTCAATGGATTTGATATAATTTTAAGTGTAAGGTTCTAGAATAAAGCATTTCAGAAACGAAACGAAACGAACTATTGAGGTTGGTTCAGAAAGCATTTGTTTATTTACTTTACTTAGTATAATAAATTAGGAACAGATAATAGCGACAACAATTACATGAAAGTCGGTGATATACTCGTATATAAGAAGTTAAAAACTGGGCGCTAAAACTATTATAAAGTCGATTAAACTGCTCAAAATGAAAAAAATAATACAAATACACAGCATATGAAATACATTATAACAGTTTTATTACTTTTGTAGGATAAGTAGCTTAAAATGAGTTTGTGTATTCATGTAAAAAAAACCTAATTCTAATATTTCACATTTTTAAGGTAAAAATAAATGTTTGTAGTACTCGTAAGTACAATAATTGTACTTACTACAAACATTTATTTTTGAACAGTATTCACCAATAGATCCGTAAACGCAATTTCAAATAGGGCCCATTTGATAATCTCTGGAGTGTATTTCATAGCAAATTGTGCAGCGGTGCACCAAAATGGTGCACTCAAATAACAATAATATACCGGTTGATAACGAAGGGTCGGCGGGAGAGTAAATTATTTAGTTGGGTGCACACGCGCGAATCGCCATGACTCAGCGATAATATTATTTATGCGCCCCCAGCTTTATTTTCACTGCACTAATTGATACGGCTTAAAAGCCTGACGCTCTGACGCTCAGTAATTAAACTTTATTTTTGAAAATAATATCGATATGATTGAATTTTAGATGACGGCTGGTAGAGCATGATACCTACAAGAAAACTTTGTGTCAATCGATAAAATGAATGAGGATTATAATGATACCTAATACATTTTAAATGATTTAAAAATATCTCGGAAATTTTGTTAATCAAAAATTTTAAGATTTTATAAATTTTGTAGAAATTCAAATTTCAATTGATAAAGTTATGGCCATGTCACAGAAATAACCAAAATTTTAAGTAAGAGCTGGCATTGGTGGTAAAAGAAACCATTTCGTTATTATGGCCTGTTAAGATTGTCTGTTTGAAAACTAGATACCAATTAGACCTGGAGACTAAATAATTTTTTTTTAGTATGGTCACAGATAAAATAATACTATGTATATTTTATCTGTGGTATGGTAGACCAAAATTGCAAAAGCCGTATTTTGCATTCAAGATACAATTTTAAAATCACTTGTTGGTGGCATCGGTTTGGCGCCAACTGAATCAGATACCGTATCTCACACCTGGGTAAATTGTAGGCAAGTCCAGTCCATTCATGTGGCACAATGGCCAGAGATTACGTGAAGACAGTGCGGACAGCGTGGAGTTACTGATTTATACCTTGCACGTGATAAGCACTATATCCATGTTGTAGTCTGTGAGCCGTGTTGGTCTAACTGGATGTGCTTTCGACTTTCGATCGAAGGTTGAAGATTCAAATCCCGTGGAGCAATGCAATTTTCGTACTAGAGAATTGATTCGTAGATTGGCATGTTTATTTTAATCGTGAGGGAACCCTGCTCGGTAAGCTCTACATGATTTTTAATGACTCATTAGTTTCTGTGATAAGGTAAATTATTAGGCTGAGAAAATAGTTTGTCTAAACAATGCCAAATATCCTTAATTACATTTGAACAATAAACAATATAAGAATATTTTTGTTTATCATAACATCAGCAGTAAATAAAGATTTAGTAGTATTTCATAAGCGAAGGATAAGTCTTTACAAACAAGTTTCCTGTGGATATAGAAGCTGGTCTTTCGACACGTTCCTAATATTTTCTGCGACGGCGAAACATGCAGGAAATGAGAAAAAACACGCAACTGGCCGACCAGTAGGCAGTTGCAAACCGCTGTGCCACAGAGCATCTTTCAACACCTACACAATATCGATGAGGCCATTACATAAGCGAGGGAAAATACGAAATTAAGATTATACGGAAAAGTGTCGTGTAACTTACCAATAATAACATCGGGCGGGACACAAAGTCTAGTAATATGCTTAAACAATTTAAAATTGACAATTAATCAGAGTACATGTCTAGTCAATCTATATTCTATTCGTACTAGCATAAGGTTCCTTCACAGAAATCATAAGAAAACTTATCACAATTGATTTGTTGTAGTATATGTACAAGCCCTTGTTGAAAAAAAATAAAAAAACAAATAATCACGACTGTATTCAAGGGAACAGTCGACATTTCTTTCAGATCTTTATGTAGTTCTTTAGATCCTTTGAATATGTCTAATGGGCTAGTCAGAGGTATGTCCAAATAGAAAAATAGGTACATGCCCATTTTGCAGAAGTTACTTCAATAGTGAGTAAATATGTAGTAGTTTCATCATCATCATCATATTCAGCCTGTGTCAACCCACTGCTGGGTGTAGGTCTCCTTCAATTTCTGCCACTCCTTCCGGTGTATGTCGTAGTTTAGTTTCTGTAAATAGTGAGTCCTTGTTAAATAAATTTATAAGTGATGTCTTCTCTTATTCAGTAGCCCAACAAACTCACAGCGATTTTGTTGTTCCGAGGCCGCTTACACTCGCTGGCAGAACAAGTTACGACTGTTTCGCACTTTTTACTCTCGTACGATTTGTCGCCAATTCCGGCCGAAGTCGATATTGGCAAAGTTTCGCACCTTGTTGTTGAGTTGTTACAAAAATTGTTTGCTACCTGCCGTTAATTACGCAGTGGTTGAAGATTTTCGTTTCGGGAAAATGTTGGACCACGGAAAGTTGTTTTTGGCCTTTGTATGTGTGTGGTTTAGTTTGTGTTTGGTAAACTCAATGTTATTTTAATAGTTGAAAATAAAGATGTTGGGATGTAAGGTAGGTAATAATTAGGTAAGATAACAAATCTTCAATCAATTTAAAACAGGCTAAATATATTTTTAAATTTTACTTAAACTATAAATGGTTTAAAGTTTTGAGCAAGTAATACCAACATTGTTAACGAACCTGCTTTCCAGTTTAATTTACTTCATCTCTGACCGGTACAATCACATAATCCGATTTAGTTGAAGAGGTTTATACAAAACAGCCTGGCATTATTTATGCTATTCTTTGTAAATAAAAAGTGCAGCTCAAAGCAGGAAATGAAGCCGCGGGCACAGAGCGGATACAAAACAATTTCTTCATACAAATTGTATTCGTGTTTTATCGAAGGAAGTCCGCGTGCGAGCGGCGCGCATCCCGCGCTGGATGAGCGAGCTCACTTTTCTCTTTTTTGAAAGTCTAGGGATGGACTTACGGGGTATCGATAGATTTTATAAATAAATAAATATCCTAACATTCCACACAGCGTCATCTAGTCCCAAGCTAAGTAACTTAATGCTTGTGTTATGGTAACGAGATGACTGATAATACCTACTTATTATAGATACATTTATTTGTAAATACATACATATTATAGATAGAAAACACCCAGACATGGAACAAATATCTGCAGAACATACAAACATTTGTCCCGTAGTGGGGATCGAACCCGCGACCTCCGCGTCTCAGCCGGGCCTTCGCTCACTGCACCGCAGAGGTCGTCATAAGTAAATCTTATGAATTTTCATTCTTACATTTCATCGACACATGACATGCCTAGTCAAAGTCTCCGTAGAACATTTTGCTCGCGCTTGACTTCAATCTCAATCCCGCGATGAAAGGATGCGGTTCAGGCTCACATTTCCTTGTATTAAAACACGTGCCACCGACTCTTCTAACGTAGATCCAGCGAGGTAGTTTCTTTCATAACTCCACTTAGGTAAATTATATTTTTACGTGCCGAGGTTGCCTTGTTCAACGAGTCTAGACTTAGTTAAAATGCTAAGGTAGCTTTTGTGATGATATCTACGTTCAAGCAATTCATAAGCTGTCAACGCTAATGTAGGAATTATAACTCAACATAAAAAAACCAATTCAATGTCGTCGTCTGTGCGCGTATTTTATTTAAACTACACTCACACAACGGTTTTATTAAACGCACGTTATACTCGTAACACATTATTTTAAAAAGAGACCTAAAACTTGTTAATTCTGTATAGGTACTTCATCAACTAGATGAAGACGAGATTCAAACACATCGATTCGTCACAGTCGTACTCTCACAACGGTCATTTAGATATCTTATACCCGTGAGATCAAACCCAACTGTCGAGATTACCCATCTAATGAGAGATCTAATTACACTGGTAGCGTGAATGCATTAATCTCCGCTGCACTGTAATATCTGCATGAGGGGCTAGTGACAATAGACCCTCGATATCTGAGGATATTAGGTTTCCGCTGATGGCGGCGAATGTAATATGACTGGCAACTGCGCTAATCTGCTCTTTGTTACGGGTATTACAGTAAGCCAAGCTTTTCTAGAAATGACGTCATCATGAACGGAATTATCAACCGATAAGCCCGATTATTAATCCTCATTGCAGAGTATGCTGCTGTAGGCGGCTGAATGTGGCCAAATACTGGTATGTAGCAAAATTTCTTTAATACTAAAGTGTTATTTTCAGACATTTAATAACTCTCTATAATTTGATTAGTAACTTAATGTAGAACACACTTCAGAATTTACAAATCGCTTGTTGGACACGGCACAGTTTTATAAATATAAAATGAAAAACACATAATGTGCTGTTCAAATATTTCAGCCATTGTCCTCAGTATCCTAAAACAATGACAATATTTAGTTTATTTTGGATATTGAAATCCCTATTTGTTTTCTGTTGCAGCGGACAGTCTACTTGTGTAACGCACCCACCTTTGTTTGCTTGGGAAATAGCCGCAGGACGTGTTAGTCTATGCCTGTGCTTCAACATCAGTTTCAGAGGCTCGCCCAATGATCTGTGGAATATTGAATTACTAACACTAGTGTACTCGTATGTCTTGCGAATACAATGGAAACAATACAGAAGATATCTGTATCGAATGTTGTTCCTTAGCTTAGGTACTTATTCAGAACGAGCGTGTAAAACTTTCTAACTATCATGGTTTTGAACATTATAAACACTTAAATTGGGATATTTACCATGATTCGTAGATTTCATTTACTATAAATCTATGCAACTTTTTTATTAGATTTTATTAAAATTTAATATTGGTGCCGAAATATCAGGAAACTCATAAATCTATGAATCATGGTAAATATCCAGTTTTAAGTGTTTCTAAGTAAGGAGTTAAGGAGTCGTACAAGCAAGTAGACTCTCTGATGATAAATTATTAAGGCCAAACAAGGCTCTTTGTCATGGATGAATTTGAAAGTCGGATTTATTTAGTGAGTTTGAGTTTGTGAATTATTTAGTAATTTGAAATACTATTTAAACTATCGCGACTTGGAAACATATTTATAAATATTAACGGGACTTAATCGCGTATTAAAATCATATTATTTATTATTTACGTCGAGGTAAATAATATGATTTTAATACGCGATTAAGTCCCGTTAATATTTATAAATATATTTAGTAATTTGGTTTCGGACGCATATGTTTTTGAGATTAGAAATACAATGTATTATCTAAATACTTTAGTTTTAAAATGTATCAAAACACAGACAATACTTATTGAAATGTAGCTTTGTAGCACCAACCACAAATACTTAAAAAGTTTATACTAAGGAACTAAAATCAAACCTGCTCATTGAACGAGGTGCTGAAAACCGATAATTTGATCTTACTTAAAAGTTTTTTATTGTTTTCCATCATCGTTGAGAAGTCGACAATAATATAATACTTTACATTACCCGATACAAATTCACCATCTGTATTAGTTAAGGGAGATGAATGGAAGTTGCGTGGTAGTGCTTCGCGTTTGGAGATAGCCTTTATAGACGAATGGGGTATGTGGTCGGAATAAGTATTGTAGTAATAGTCGTTTCTAGAATAAGTTTCACATTTTGCGTCATCGTTTGCTGTGTGATTTGCATAATACTTATGTAGAAAGGTTTTTATTGTTAAAATAAAGACTTGAGATTTGAGATTTGATCTATACTTTAAATTATAAAGTAGTAATGTTGGTTTGTTTGTTTGTTTGTTTGTTTGATGGAGGTAATCTCCGAAACTACTCAGCCTATTTCAAAGATTTTTTCACCGATGTGTGTGACTGTCGGGATGGTTATAGGCTATATTTTATCCCGGTAGTTTCTAAGTAGGCTCGTGCAATGCCGACGTGCTGCTAGACTTAAAGAAAACGCCAGAACTATCGGCAGTGACTTTCAACAGAGAAAAATGAAAACATCATGAGAAAACCCGTGGCTAGAAAGTTCCACGCGTATTGATGATTGGCTTCCTGTGTATATGGCTATACTCATCAGTAATCATCAAACATCAAGATTATAATCGAGTAATAAAATTGACATAGGTACGTCCACTTCAATATTTTTAACGTACTGTTTTAGCTACCAATTAGCATTCACTCACTTACATTTTTCCAGTATTTCACCAGCCGTAATTTTCAATTCCCCCGTGATATTTTGCAATACTGTGAAATGGTAATGGCCGGTGACAAACGGCCGAGTGCGTGTGACCCCGAGTGCATCCAAATGGTCTGACTGCACTGCCCAGTGTCCACGGTTGAAGTGTCAGTAATATATGAAACTGACGTACTTGAGGAGTATGAGTGGATCTGTATTATGCAGTTTAGTTCATTATTTATTTATACCACACTGTAGGTGGATTGAGAAAAACCGCGGCTAGTCAGACAGTCTTTCCTATGGATATAGCCAGTTTAGCTGAGAGGATTTTTTAGGTGCTGGGCAAGCTTATTCTATCTCAACAATGTCCCAGGAAAGAAAGAAAGAAAGAAAGAAAAATATGTTTATTTCATAGGACCTCAAGGATCGCTCGAAAATGTACAGTCTTAAAAACTAGTTGACTCTATTGCCTGTTCCAAAACAATTCCCTACACCAGGGAAAGAATCAGGCAAGAACCTGGTGGTCTGGGCCTAGCTTTTTTTTGAAGCAATCCCTTAACAATCTAAATAGTCAAGCTTCAGTGAGAAGCCAGTCAAACAAACAATGTAAGGCATGTCAGAGCAATTAAAAGTAAATGTAAAATTATCAAGATATTAGCACCTTATCAAAACATGTTGTCCGGCGTCACACATTACACTTGGCTAACTTAAGTGGTACCTACTTATATCTAGATATAAATTATTATGTCAAAGCTTATGAAGGTAGTAAAGATATTGCAGATCGTCAACCGTCGAGAGGCAGAGCGACATCAGGCCACACAATTTTATCATTAATAAAAGCATCAATGGAATAATACGCTTTCTTTACAAGAATATTCTTTATGTACATTTTGAACCTTCTAGTCGGTAGGTTGGTTACGTCGAAAGGGAGTTTATTATAAAAGAGTACAGTATTTCCCATAAAAGAAGCATTTACTTTTCCTAGTCTAAATTTGGGCACACATAGTTTATTCTTATTTCTAGTGTTAATTTTATGTACTTCACTTTTTTTCTTAAAGTTGTTGATGTTTTTGTGCGTGTGCAATAAATTTACATAAATGTATTGCGAAAAAACAGTAAGAATATTTATTTCTTTAAAAAGTTCTCTTAAGGAGTCACGACGTTTTAATTTGTAGATAGCTCGGACAGCTCGCTTTTGTAAGACGAATATAGTTTGAATATCAGCTGCTTTTCCCCAAAGAAAAATACCGTAGGACATTACACTATGGAAGTAACTAAAGTAAACTAGCTTAGCTGTTCCTTCATCGGTCAGTTGCCTAATTGTACGGACTGCGTACGCAGCTGAGCTAAGCCTGCCCGCAAGTGTGTCAATATGTGGACCCCACTGAACTTTTGAATCAATTGTAAGACCTAAGAAAATAGTTGAATCTACAAGATTAAGTGCCTCTCCATTTAATTCAATTTTTGTAGGTTTCTGCACTACGTTAGGTAGAGTGAATTTAATACATTTAGTCTTTTTAGCATTAAGTAAGAGATTATTGGCCGTAAACCAGTTCAAAACTAAGGATAATGATGAATTAACATCATCAAAATTATCTTTACACCTATCAACTTTGAATAGCAAAGAGGTATCATCAGCAAAGAGAACAATGTCACACACGTCTTTTACGAATGATGGAAGGTCATTTATGTATACTAAAAACAAGAAAGGGCCTAGTATGGAGCCCTGTGGCACACCCATATCTATAATTGACCCGGAGGACCTTTCACTTCCTACTTCTACTTTAAGGACTCTGTTAGAAAGATATGATTCAATCAGATCAATAGCTCGGTTTACGACGCCGTAGTATTTTAACTTAGAAATCAGAGTAGCATGACATACGCAGTCGAATGCTTTCGACAGATCGCAGAAAACTCCGATTATGTCTTGTGAGTTCTCAAAGGCCTCAAAAATGTGCTTTAGAAGCAGTGTACCTGCATCGGTTGTTGAACGTCCTCTCGTAAATCCAAATTGATGTTCATGAAGAAGACCGTTAAGATTAAAGTAAGAGAGTAGTTGATTAAGAATTAGTTTCTCAAATATTTTACTTAACGCAGGTAGAATCGAGATTGGTCTATAATTAGCGGGGTCAGTTTCGCTACCAGACTTGAATAAAGGGATACCTTTAGTTAACTTCATAAGGTCAGGAAAAACTCCCTCATCAATACAATTGTTAAAAATGTAAGATAGGCATGGCGCAATATCACCTATAATAGTACTCAACAACTTAGTTGATATCCCCCATATATCCTCAGTATTTAAAGTTTTGACAATATCGTCTGTGTTAACATGACTAAACCTGAATTCAGTATTACCCTGAGCAACACTGGATTCCAAAAGGCTAAATGCTTTGATGGCGGATGAACCCAATGACTGCGTCACCACATGCGGTATATTCGAAAAATAATTCTCAAATGCGTGAGCGACCTCACTATTTTTAGTTAATAAATGATCATTGACTTTTACATTTATCTGTTTGTGACCAGGTTTTGATTTACCAGTTTCATTATTGATCAATTTCCAAGTGGCTTTAATTTTGTTAGGTGCTGTTTCTATTTTATTTTTTAAAAACATTGACTTAGCTACCTGACATACTTTTTTGAACATTTTTGAATAATTCTTAATGTAAATGTTGTGTGAAGGATCGTGGAACATATGTTCCCTAGTAGAATAGAGATCATAAAGTTTATTTCTACTTTTATAAATACCTGGTGTTGCCCAATCTGTAAAGCTTGCACAAGTTTTAGATGTGCAAGTCTTTAATTTAAATATGTTCATATGCTCCTCAGTAATTAAATTAGACAAACTGCTAAAGAGGTCATTTGGGTCTTTTAAACAAGGTAAAATTGACATTTTAAGTTCAATAACTTCCTGAAACCTTCTAATACGACTCTCTGTAATAGGTCGGTAAGTAAATTTATGTGGTTTATTCAATAGGTCATTAGGAAATTTGACACTTTGACCATAATGATCTGATCCAAATTCTTTAATTAAAGCTTTACTAAGTGGTTCACAACTACTAAAAATATTGTCTAGACATGTGGCTGTCGTTAATGTTACCCTAGTTGGCTCATTGAAGATATGTGTGAGATCAAAACATTTAAATAAATTAATGAACCTTTCAGACAATGAATCTAAAATAATATCTACATTAAAATCACCACATATAATTATCACTTTACTATTAGTGAAAATCTTGAGCAAAACCTCTTCCATAATGGACTCAAACAGTCCGTAATCTGCGTCAGGTGGACGGTAAACACCATAGAGGAAGCAGTAAGGGGAGGAGCCATCAGTTTTATTTTCTATGACGCTAAGAAGGTCATTTTCTGCGGGGGACGTGGAACTGTCTGTCAATAAGTAAATGTCAATTTTTGTGTAAAAATCATAGTGCTTGAAGCTATCGATAGTTTATTATCGATGAAAGAAAGAAAGAAAGAAAAGAAAGAAAGAAAAATATTTATTTTGTCAAAAACGCGTTACACATAAGACACATTAAAATAAGTAGGACATTGACAAAATTGGCAACTACTCAGCGTATTGCTGCAACAGAAACCAGAGAATCTGTCGCAGCGCTGGTCTTCCGTAGCGCCGTAGGTTTATGTGTGTGCTGCGGCCCCGCAAAAAACACACATTTTAAAGTAATTTAAGGTAGGTTGTAAAAATAGAAACAAGAGAAGAGAACGATGAGTGCGGCCAATACGGTAGGTATTGGTTGTATGACAAATTTTAATGTTATTGACAAATTAAATCACAAATTGATTTGATTTTAAGCTATTGCATAGCTTCTATGGCGGGCCTTAGCGGGGTGACCGAATCCAGAAATTCTGTAACGAAAAATTCAAAACTGGCTTTGAACCCTCTTTTTTCTGATTTTTTTTATACTTAAATCAATATTTAAGCCTTTTCTGTCATCACAGCGTCTTTTGGCGTGGTTTTACGTGGTAGCCAAAGGAAAAAATTATATCTTTGTTTCTTTAATTTTAGCTTAATTCGTAAATAATCGAAATACAGGCGAAATTATTTTTTATCTTGTTTTTTGAAGTTATTTATGTAAATGTTGATAATACGATGAAAATTGAGAGGTCCAAAGTTGTATAAAATCACAACAATTTTGGTTCTCATTCATTTTTGTAAAAATCTAATGTTCTAGTCGGATTGGTTGAGTTTTTCGATTAAGCTATAAACAACACCTATACAATCATTGGCGGAAAAAAAATCGTCCTTTAATCAATTTCAGGTTACCCCTCTACTGGTGAGCTAATCCGACTGGGCTGTAAGTCAATATCGATAAGTTATTTTGAACTGTCCCTTCACTAATTTCGCTGCAGTGACAAGCAGTGTGTCCAACTAAAAATACCTATTTCCGCGATATTGTGAGGATGGTAAATATTTTTTTAATAAAGTTTACCTATGATTTTAACAGAAGTTTAACAGCCAGAAGTTTAACTACCTACTTAACGTTCTAAAAGCTTACGTAGGTATATAATTAGTAAGTTGGAGGTATAGGGGTGGTATAGATACCTAATTTATTGTGCACCGATAATGATAAATCTAGATAAAAAGTAGTATTTTGTTATATGCACATTTTTCGATGCACGGGATGATTTGCAAATATTTTTTTTCAAGTGCATTGAAAAGTCTTTCTTCCGAGGTAAGCACTATCTACTAGTTTTGAAGTAAGTAGGTAGGTATGTGGGTGTTTTGTGTACCTACCTACCTACATTTGTTTGTTTTTTTACTCAATGCAGAAATATAATGCTTTTATCTATTATAACGAGTACGAGGAAATACAAAAAATTCTAGGAACTTTAATTCGTTTAATTAAACCGACTTGCAAATATTGACCAAGCAACAGAAGATAGAACAGCTACTTTTCAAATTAAAAAAAAGAATAAAATATAAATATAATATGCCACTAAGAGTATTATTTTTCATAATTCGGGATTCGTGCTAGATAACAAAATAAATAGGTAGCATGAATATGAGTGATGGAATAGTGCGGATTCAATCCTACGCCTTTCGGATCAAAGTCGAAGTAGCAATCCACTTGGCCAACTCGGCGGCATAGCAAAATACGCTAAAATGGAATCTGTTACGATTTGTTGGCAACATTATATAAATTTTAGTTTTATTCAAATTTAGTGCATAAATTGTTAATATTTAGAGGAATGAATACTTGCAGATGGAAAGTCACATCATCCTTTTGTAACCTGAAAGTTTCCAATATTTTAGGATATGCGAAAACTCTGCAATTTGGCATTTTATACTTATATCCTTCCGCGTGTACCGTGATTGACAAATGACGCGTAACCAGCGGCGCGCGGGGTTTTACATATGGAGAATGATTGTTGGTCCAAGGACCTTGGCTGCGGGGAAAGCATGTCAAAAATTGACAATGTCGTCTCCTTCTGAAGGAAGATAATTGCTCTGAGGTAAACACTCACGATGATGTGTCGCTCTAGCTCAACACATGACAGCTCAATGGTCCTCTCGATGGAGAGACCAACAACATCTTTACGTTCCTTGCATTTTAAATGATTTTTTACAATAATAAGAGAACCGCCTCTAGTGGCGTTCTTCCGTTTGTATGAACTTTTAACATTGTATTGTTCAAAGTAAGGGAGCAACTGATTATCTAAAATCCAGTGTTCAGTTACACACATAATATCTAAGTTACATTCTTTTAAAAATAACTCTAATTGTAATAATTTGCTGGGGAGGCTTTGCATGTTCTGATGTACAACATGCAAAGTGCCTAGCTTGCCCGTTGTCGAGGTGGTCAGTTTAAATGCTGACCAACAGTCTCTTGTACATAATTAACCCTATTAGTAATACTACTAAGTATGGGCACGTCGGTTAAGTATGTTATACTACTTAGAACACCATCAAAAATATTATATGCTAACAATTTAGCAATCCTCAATTTACTAGAGCTACTAAGGTACATTGTACCTCTACTTAAACTAAAATCACTAATAAAATTATTAGTGTCAACCAGGCCCTACAGTGCCCTGTTAAGTGTAGGCACAGATTGCCTCCTGACACTCTATAAATCATCTAGTAAAGATGCAAAGGCCTGAGTGCTACCAGAATTACAGGGTACGAGTACCTGGGTATCCTATAAATTAAAACATGCAACTTAAGTCTTAGGAATTGTTGTTTCAGGCCTACTTAAAGTTTTATGTAGTTATTTTTTGTACTGTTCTAGTAAAATGTTCAGTAATTTTTTACGGAAATCCAAATCTATAGACTATAGATTACCAAATCTGTTGGACATACTTCTGCCTACCTCTTAGATATTTATATATTGTGATCTAAAAAAACATGTCTACGGCACTTTAGAAAAACCGCCTAAAAGAACATGTTAGATTTTTTTTAAGAGTGATCACCCAACTTCTTGGGTGCTCACTCACTAATAATGAACTAGTAATACAAACACGAAAGCTATCTAGTCGTTTAAACAGAACAAAGTGAGGATTCGAAAGCGGATGCGAGAGTCTTCGGCAAAGCAAAGGAAATAGTATGTAAACGCTACGTGAGCTTTGCACCTTGCGATTGACTAGTTACTTGCCACTAAAGATTTCGTAGTACCATTTAAACAAATATTTATACAATTCTTAGGCCTGTACTAGATAATTTATACAGCGTCAGGAGTTAATATTTACCCACACGTAGTGCCTCGGACATTGTTGTGATTTAATAGGCTTGCCCAGCACCTAAACCACTCTCAGCCGGCCATATCCACAGGAAAGACAATGGTGAATACCTGTGGGGCTGACCGCGCTTTCCTCACGATGTTTTCCTTCATCGTTTAAAGCTCGTGTTATAGCATAGCGCATATAAACTTTTCTACACGAAAAGTCTATTGATGCACGGCCGGATTGTATAATAACACTGGTATTTATTTCACTCCAACTAATGTAAGTTGCACTAGCTAGAATATTGTTAACACAACAGAAAATACCTACTCACAAAAAAAAATCATCGATTACATCTTCATTTGGGTATTGAGTATGGTCACATTGGTCACTCTTCGCGTCTTAGGTTTGTTAATAAAATAAATATTTTTTATATTATTAGGTACTTTTAGATGTAAACACACAGAATGCTGAAAACATGAAGAGTTTTCTTACGCCCTAGAGAAGATAAAATAGTAACTACTACTAGAAAGTGCAAACGCAGCACCTAGACTCAAAAGTGTAGAAGTTATAACTACAAGTGCGCCGTTTTATTCGTCTGTGAGGGCGTGCCAAATGAGTTTTGTTGCCTGCAAGCGGAGCAGAATACTAAACTGCTGAATACTGCATGCACCTAGAAATAGTATGGATTGATGGAATCGTTCCTTCTCAATTCTAGGCTCATGATTTTTCTGTGACTGAGATTTTTTACAAAGTCACAAAATTCTCTACAAAAAGAGAGACAGAGGTTAACTAGCCTACTTACAACTGGTGAAAGTTTTATGTTTCACTGAATGATTTTTAACACAAAACGTAAAATGTATTGTTTAGGTCTGTATGTCATTTTATTAAACAAAATAATACAACACAGACCTAAATCACAATAAAAAGACCTAAATCTAAAACCAAGTGTATCAATACATCAACATACGAATAAATCAATAAATTATTTCAATCATTGTGGGTAGAAAATTATCATACCACATACAAGAATAATACAATTGTACACTGAAGCATACTATGAGCTCATGTTTCGTTTGACCTTCCGATGAATAAAACATCATACAGTACCATCCTACCCAAATATTGAAAGCGAAGCGTAATGCAGATGAAAAAAGAATGATTCGATTTCCGTCAATCTCGCCCACATGAATTATAGAAGACTAGCTGCGCCCTGCGGTGTTACTCGCGTAATAGTTCCCGTTTGTGTAATATCAGTATTAAAAGTATCATTATGAATCCAAGATACTATCCTGTATCAAATTTAATTCGAATTCGGTCAGACGTTTCAGAGTGAAAGAGTAACAAATATTCAAACTTACGAACACCATTAGTGTGATAATTATGTTTACAATCCATCTTTGGTTACATTTTTGATGTATTTATAATTTGAGATCAGTTTGTAAAATTCCTTTGGAGTAGCCCCCGACACAAACTAGCACAATTTTTTTTCACTTAAAATGACTGAACTTTTATATTATCTAATAGCTCGTAATCTAAATGACAACACGTTAAAACAACAGAAAATAAAAATAAAAAACCATAATCTTTTATAGATGTATTTTCTGTCAAACAACCTTTTAGGTAAGTATAGTAAGTTTAACAAAGAGAGTCGAAGGCATCCCCTCGTATTCAGAGCCAGTTACGACAGTCTTGTTTATGCTGTCTAATTGTTATCTAAATTACCATTAACAACCATACGCTGATTTTTTTTATTGTTTATACCTTTATTTGAATGAATGAATGAATGAATGAAAGAAAGTTTTATTTGCAAGTTTGTCAAAGAAAGTCGAAGGCATATCCCTCGTATACAGAACCAGTTACGACACCCTTTGTGTTTTACGGAGCCCTCTCTTGTTGTGATTGCTTTATTTTTTTACTGGGCCCACATGTGGTGCGTATAGGGTGTAACAAAATATCAACTGAACAAGAAAAAAATGCCTACACCCTGCAGTGGGTAACGTCGGTGGAATTATTATGGGTTGTGTTAACGAAGTAATTGTATACCTGAGCATTTTGACTGCAATGTGAGTTTTATTTTCTATTAATAATATTAAAAAAATCTAGGACGTACAATTTTACTAATATGTACTATGGTTAAAGTGATCTTTTTCGGGCAACATTCGGTTATGCAAATAACGTAGAACCTAAAGATAGTAACAGATAAATAAAATGATAAATAAATCATTGCTTATGCTTTCATGATAAAGAAACTCACTACATATTAGGTAAATCTGTTGTTTAAGATACTGCAATATTTATTTAAGAATAGATATACCCCACCCAGTACCTCTGTATCATCGAGAGTTCGCCACAGGACCAACAGATTGACCGAGCTGACCAAGCTTTTATTGTTTGCGGCTTTTTATTAACTTTCAAACAGTTTCTATATCGCTTGCTGTAGCGAAACCACGTATTGATAAACTTATATAGATACTTAGAACAATAAGTATATTTATTTGAGGACATCTGGACGCACAATCGCAATATCCAATTCAAATCTCAATCAGTAAAAACGTTCAGGCGCCTTATTCTCCAAATAACCATATCTTAACTATGGATATCAGAAAACAAAAGCTAGATAACGTGCAATCTCTTACCGCGTCATGTTTTAAATGTGTTCAAAAATCGATCTCCAGGCGCCTTATTCTCCAAATAACCATGTCTTAACGCGGCACGTCTCGGCGTTCTTATTTTGAAAAATTCTATGGATATCAGAAAACAAAAGCTAGATAACGTGCAATCTTTTACCGCGTCATGTTTTAAATGTGTTCAAAAATCGATCTCCTGGCTTGCTACGCAAATCCTTCAAACGTCATACCCAACGCAGAACGTGATTATAAAGTACTTAAATAACGTAATAGCTGCAAAAAAATGTTTGTTGTGTGGAAGGCTTCTTCAAATATGTCTAATATTCTGTTTTTAGCTGTTTGTTGTCATGACGGCATCGGCAGCAGAAATACATCTGCTCTGTGAAAACAACTGTCTACTTATCACGGTGCATAAGATTCAGCCTGACAGACAGACGCACAGACAGACAGACAGACGGACAGCAGAAATGCAGAATCATAACAATAGGGACAACTGTCTACCTATTACGGTGCATGAGATACAGCCTGACAGATAGACGGACGAACGGACAGCGGAGTTTTAGTAATAGGATCTCGTTGAGCTATACGATATCTTTAGCACTGGTTTTAGGGTTTCAATCAACACTTTAGAAACCCTAAAACTAGTGCTCAAGATCCTAGCACATTGATTCAACTGCAGCAATTATTGTAGTTTGCGAAAGTGCCGCCGATTTGCAGCGATCAAGTTTCAGAATGGATTGGAAAGTTTTGCGATAGAATTAGATGAGCTTCAATTTGTAACTGTCAATAAGTCGCTTAGGGTTTAGATTTGCTTAACTAGCTCGTGCTTCATAAAAAATATTTTTAAATAAGTGAAAAAAGGATCTCGACTGTATTCACATGATACCTATCAAGCAATAGACATTTTTTTCAGATATTTAGTCATTTTTAGATTTTTGAAGTAATTTCCCTTAGATGTCATCAAATGATCTAAAAATGTCTAAATAATAGTAGGCAAGGTAGTCGAGTGGGAGTAAAAATATGGCACATGCCCTTTTTTTGAAGAACGCTATTAAAAATCTAAAAGGTTTTCTTACCACTTTTTTATTTACCGATTAGTGCATATTCATGTTTTGAATCCAAATACTTAACCGATCTTTTCATATCCGTAATCCGTAATATTTCGTAATCTGTATCTTAATCCCTATATCCGTCAGTTTTTTAATAAAATTTGAAGAAACATATATATAATAGGCGTTGTATCAAACATCATGAATAGCAACTAGCAAGTAATTCAATGGAACAAGATCGTATCAGCCTCCAAGTACAACTACAACTGACCACTAAGCGGAACCGACCAACAAGTTTCCCATTTAATTTCCTCGGTCATATTCAGGTACGTTGGGCTGGCCGGCTAAGTTTACAGGTGAGGTGTCAGCTAGCTCACTCCTGCCTGTGGAACGAGACTAAGACAACTAGATTTTATAAAATTACCTGCAATATTAGTATACGGTCTCTGAACACTCTGAAAACTCAATGCAGTATTGAATCGCGTCGGAAGTCAAAGATTATCATTTTCTACTATTCACATAATAATTATATATTTTTAATCAAAAATCCATGAGTTTCACGGAGCTCTTGTAAGAAAAAGGCCACGTCCCGGCCAGAGGGTCTTCTCTGTACAGCGAAAAACGAAATTTAATTTCGGCATCAAATCGCAGGCCAGCTTAAGTTGGTGGAAACTGAATTCGAACGATTAACCAACATAAGCTGACCTGCGATGCTTGTCACGATGCATCGTTTTCGATATGCAGAGTAGAGGGGCTGTTCCTATTAAACTCGTCATGGGCACTGGAAGTGTTTTATCAAAGTACTGTAAAAAATATTTTTGAATTTGAAAATTCAGTGATCTATCTGTAACAACGGTAGCCCGCTTCTAAAGACGGGAGGAAGTGAGATGGAGCGGATGCTTAGGTAAACGCATTTAAGTTTGGTGTACACTGTTTATACAGTAGCTCGGCTCGTTGCAATACAGAGGAAGTAACAATTTGAGAAATGGTGCACTGTACACATTGAAGGATGATGTAGGTATTTGTTTGGTCTCTCTTATAGGTCTCTCTCTCTCTCTTAAAACAGAGGGACAAAGAGTTAAGATTAAGAGAGTCGTCTCTCTTCTTTAAAGTAATCGTTGTTAACAGCTAGGCCGATTGATTTTGGATTTAATATTTAAATGATTAATTGATTTAGGATTTAAATGATTTATAAAAGTCTAGGGAAGGTTTAAATGTAAAAATTTGGAAAAATTGCGCAGGATATTAGAATTTTGAAAAACATTTTTTTTCTGGTTTTACAGGTAGTCCAATAACAGGCCAGCGTCGAGTGATAATAAGTGTCAGTCTTTGGTTTCAGTTAAATTTTCTGTCTCTAAGATATTTATGAGATTTCTCGTTTCAATTTAACAAGTGGGATTGTATTTTAAAAAGATTATCTTCTTGTCACTTTCCATACCGTTAAGAGAGCTCGTACAGATTACAACCATCTATGTTAAAACTTCAGTTTTTGAAAAGAAAGTCTTTATAGCATGGCTTAAAAGCTATGTCGCGAAGGTTGTTTACAAATTCAACTAATACACGACGATTTACTTAAAAGAAGGCTTTCTTAAAAACCAACACCACAAAATGCCAGAGGTATAAAATAAACGTATTTCTTGACGACGTCAAAACTACTGCAAGAACTCAACCTCATTTGCAGAATTTAATGTACAAAACACAACTTTTCGTCTCAAGCCTTTATACAAAGTGAATACAAAATGGTTTCCCTATGCTCATTACTTGTACGAATTTAAATCGCTTTTTATAATTACTGTGCAAACCGCAATATAAGGTAAAAGACGGTAAAATGAACCGGCCATTAGAAGAATTAGAGAGGAGGGAGTCGACTGTTATTAAAGGGGTTCCGTCGTTGAACTTTGTGTGCTTCTTTTACGGCTGCATTTGTGTTTTTTATAAAAAAAGTGTAAACGAAGAAATCAACGATAAATAATAAAACAAATTTCTCGACAGTATACCTATATTTGATTAGATCGAAAGATCAAGGCGCTTCATCAAATAGCAAATAATTTCAAGAAAAACAATTCCCGGGTCAAAACAAGAAGAATGTGTAGGTATTCGTTTATTAAAAGTGGTCACACATTACTTGCGCATACAGAAGCGCTAACTACAGCGCGTGATGCTTATTTATAATTTATATGAAAATTACGGGACTTTATCACGTATTTACCTTATTATTTTATATTTCCCGACGTTTCGAGTGCGTTGCAGCGCTCGTGGTCACGGGCAGACTGATGTAACTGGAGCTACCGCCGCTAATTGAGAGTAGAATCCACGTCTACCCTCAATTCGCCTTCAGAGTCAGGAATGGACAGTCGGCGACACACAACACTGACAACATCTTCGTGCAGCGGAATTCCGGATCACAACGTTTCACACAACTGCTAAAAACGGGATTCCACGAGGCCGAGAGACGAAAACCAACCACGAGCGCTGCAACGCACTCGAAACGTCGGGAAATATAAAATAATGAGGTAAATACGTGATAAAGTCCCGTAATTTTCATATAAATTATGTCTAAAGATCGCGAAAGTTTAAATTGTACTATGCTTATTTATGTCATAATTTGTCATTTGTCCATAATACGGTCTTAAATATACAATTATCGTTTGAGTATTCGGGCATTAGTTTTATATATTGTTACTCCAATACGTTGCCTCTTTGGGGAGCCTTTTCACGGAAAGGCTAAGCACGTGCGTCAAGCTTCATTTTGCAAGAATATGTACGTGATTGTGTCCACTGCAACCCACGCACACGCTACGCATGTTACGATATCAAACATTATGAACCCACGAAACGAACAACTAAAACACGCTGCGTGGTTGTATACATCATGTGCCGCAGTGGGACCGCGCCTTTATGAATTGACAGCTTGTACTTCAGCTAAAACAGATAGACAATGTTTGTAAATAATGTCTACATTGAATTTGGCTGAAGTAAGATTTCGCATGGATTTTCATTTAATACGAGGAAATTGCGGAACCATAATATAAATGAAAGAACGTTTACACGTTAATGATTGCTGCGTTTAGTTGAATTCATGCAATATCACCTTTATTGTATGCGAATATAGCGTGTATTCCGACTTCATAAGGTTTAAAATCTTCAGAGTTACACAGGGGCTTTTAATGGAATCAAAAGCTTGTGTTAAGTTTAGAATTTGAGTTTATTTTTAAAAACGGGGTCCGATGAATAGTGGTTAACATTTCTCCTGTAATGTCACGTTAAAACGTTTTTTTTTTCACATAAGTTTTTTCATTTTACTTTCTTTGAATAACTTTCCTATTTCAAAAAGACTTTCGAGGTTCCACACTTTTTAGAGGAATTAACTAAGATTTTGCTAAATTTTGCTGTTGACATTTCAATGAAATGAAAATTAATAGAGGTAAATGAATGCCACATAACAAGTTCAGAAGACATTCATTTTAAAATGCTCAAGCGCTTCGTTCTTGGCGCTAATATGTCCAAACATTAAAACTATCAATGTCACTCGCATTAGTAATGGGTGACGTGCAAATACTTTGGAGCTAGGTGATATTTTCAAAATTAGCAAAAAGAGACTCAGGGCCATGTGGAAATGAGCTGAGATGCTGATGATTAGCTAATATAGGTTTACTGGTCCAATACGCAAGGGGGATAGTTTATAACCTCGAATAACACGATTTCCTTTTTTCCCGTGTTATTACCACGTGAGCGAAACTGGGGGATAAAACTAAGCAAAATAATGTCTCTTAAACTCCAAACTTTGACAAACACATAAATTGATTCTGAATAGGATCCACCTTACAAAACCCGGCTTTAAACTCTTAAGATTAAGGTTAATAATACATTGGAAATCAGAACTTCTGAAAGACATAAAATATTTCTTAGATAAAATCGCCTGCTTATGTCAAAGGGATAAGGTTAGTTTTTCATAGTTTTTGCTCGTCCACTAGTTAGATAGTCGAGTCGATGAGATAATTTAGTAAGGGTTGGTGAGATTTCTTTACACCCCTTGGGTGTTTCTTAGAGACTTTTGTTATTACCAAAACAAGTATTGGAAACAGTATTTCGATATAAAATAGTTTTTGGTTCTTGTTTACTTTTTTGACCCACTAGAAAAAGTGTTATAAATTTGTAGTGTGTTTCTTTGTATTTTTGTATCAGTATCCGTTGAGAGTGAGAGCTGTTGTAAAAAAATCGGCTTAGCCAGCCGAATAAATAGGTCTTGAAAATGTCTTAGTTTCCATTATTTTTCTTCTTTAATTATTATTTAAGATTTTAGTGGCAAAAACAAAATACTTAGAGCAACTTCCGACAGTCTGTCTCTTAGTTTAATTCAGTAGTAAGTCTAGACTTTTTATGAATAAGACCCTTAGGGTCTTATTAGTTTTGTTTTCTGAAATTTATCGCATTATTAAAAAAAAACCACGCCGTGTCGTGCCAAGCCAAGTCATGGTTATTTGGAGGGCGGCAGGATCATCAAAAGCGTTGCGTCACAGACATTCTGACCAAATGGACCACAAAAACTTTGCGTCTCATTGTGATAGTCGGAGCACGAACTTCGACTATTAAGCAAGAGGCTAAAGTTCAGTACTTGCCCTGGGAATGTCCATTTACAACTACATTAGGCTCAAAACCCCGGTAAGCCGGGGTTTTGGAAAAAACGGTGATATTATTGACGATCGTAATATACTGGCGGTATTTAAAGAGGTCACGTATTATTGGCCAAGGAACAGTACTTCGATTTTCGATCGTGTTATCTAAAATTGTTAAAAAATAAATAAAAACCATTGTAAAAAACTATCAACTTCATATGTTTGCAAAAAATCTTGCTAGCATTTGACTGTACCGGCGACGCTTCGTGTAGGTAAGTACTTACAGTACTACGGTACAGTTGCAGAAGGCAGCATCACTAGTAGTAAGTACTCCTGGTTGATGCTGCCTTCTGCAATGATTTGTATTGACAGAGACATACATACAGACATGACATACTATCGGTGAAAGTTTCAATAAAAATTATGAGTATGTGCAATATGTGCATGTATATTTTCACAGAAGTCAATTCTCGAAAACCCAAATTACCATTGCTTTTACGCGTTCTATATTGTTCTCAGACGAACAATTTTATTGGCAGATAGTATTCAATATTAGTGGTAAAGTTGCTAGTGCCAGTGATTTGTAGCAAGTGTAGCGGATATTACTTACTTGGCATAAAATGTCGCACACTACGCGCTGGCGATATTATGAATCGAATTTGAGTATCAAAGTCACTGGCAAGTTGTGATGGCTGGACTTTGGAAGGATGTAGATAACTAGTTTATATACACTAACAAAACTTTGGAATATATTGGATTTGAATTTGAATTTGAATGAAGAATGTTGTTATTAAAATAACACGGAAAAATAATGCTTTGAGAATAGGTTTTTTACGTATAAAAATGTAGTGGATTTTCATACGTAAAATTTTTAAAATCCAAATAGAAGTAAAGAGAAAAATTACAAGCTCTGTTTCTACTTTCTAGCATGACTCCAAATATGATTTTAATATTCATGCACATTCTATATTCACAGTTCTAAAACGACGTCACACTTCACTTTTCTAAATTCAAATGAGACAAGCGGCGAAAATAGCACTCGAAAATGCGAATTTTCCGCGTCCGCTAAAAAATAAGCCGCGATTTCACGCGATGCGAGAACTTTTTTCAGTTCATCAAAAATGCAAAACTTGATGGAAATGTATGCAGTTTTCGCGTTGCGTCGGAATCCGTCGCCTCAACAGGAAAAATTGCGCGGTTGTTTGTGATGCAGATGTACACATGCTTCCACCATCGAGCGTGGCTGTGCTATCGGTTTCTTTGTGTATCTACTGTAAATGTACGATTGTGCAGTTTTCAATAAACTTTTGAAATAAATCATTGTTGCTGGTTTTATATGAGGATTTATTTTGTGTTATGTTGCATGTCAAAAGAAATCAACTCTGTCGCTCCCAAATAGATGACATTTTTTTAAAGGTTGGGCAGAAATTTGCTAATTTTTTTATAACACATTTGTTATTTTATCATAAAAGTTAAGTCTTCTGATATGTATCTATTCGGTAAACAAATATAGTAATCCTCGCTACGTTCGAGTCAAATCGTGTTAGCGCGACTTCAACTATGACAAGATTGACTGCGCAATATTGAGTTTGGACCATTGCTAGCTATGTAGTCTGAACAAACTCATCAAAAAAATGTCGAATTAGCACAGAATGCCGAAAAGTTTGGAAAACGAATTCGCCGGCTCACTCGTTACAATTTATGTAATCAAAAATGCAAATCTTTTCAGTTAAAATTTACACTGAATTTTTTCGGACTTTCTCATGTCTCAAAAAACATTTTTTTCTCCTAATTTGCAGGCATTTAACTGTTTTTATAACTCGATGCTTTATTTAGTATTCATCAAGCTCGCTCACTCCGAAATATTCAAGCAAATATTTATGTATGAGAAATTTATTTGAGAAAATGTTGATAGTAGATCCACTTGTTGAAATGGAAAACATAAATCCATTCTGCTGAAAAATGTGAGAGTGAATAGTTGATTGTGTTGGTTGGTGCATAAATCACACTGGATAAATTTCGAGCAATTATTTATTGCATATATTGGATGAAACGATTCCATTGTATAGACAAAATGTTATGCAGATAACTGATCATTCTATGAAGCACACTTACCAAAATTTAGAGGCTAGGCCTCCCTCCTCATTGTGCATTGGGAAGAAAGTAGTAAAAGTTGTGAGAATCACATTTTATTTTTGTAAGTTCAGTATACCGGATAACGATGGCCTATAATGCGTACCAATTCAACAGGTAAGAAAGGTAATTTAACAACATGAAGATGAGCACTTAAATATTGTGAAAATATTACCTTCAACAGTGAAAAGTAATTTTCACGAAGTAACTAGCTTTATAATTTTGCCTCAAATATTTGTCTGTTATAAAATGAAATAGACTTCGTTGAAGTGTTTATATTAATAAACAGTGCAGCTCCAACGTCTCATCAGTTCTTGACAGGTTTTTCCTATTGCAAATAATTTATGAATATAACAGGACTCGGTTACACTCACGTGAATGTTATGGGCAAGTTAACATGTATCTTTAGGGAAACGCGGGAAAGTTAAATACCCGTGGTCAAAAGCATTTGAACCATACTCTGTTCACCGAGTCGATCGAATAGGGAGAAAAATAAACGCACGTGATTGGTCAAAACGGGCCTAGGGCGAGTTCACATTGCCTTATTTAATGTTTTGTACAATTGGTTCATTGTATATTATTTTGTACAATCAGTTGAACCAAGGTAGGTAAGTATCAAGTAAAAGTGAGTAGTCAGGTATGTCATAAACATTTCTACACGCCCACATTCTGAACATTTAACTACGTAAATCATGTTTCGTAAATCATTCAGTGTTACACATCGGTGTGACTGCGGCCAGCCGTCCGTGTTCGCAGCTCGACGGATAATTTGATTACGTATGCATTAAGTGCATTTCCATTTCCCCATGGACCTGGGATCTCTTTTAAACCCGACGATGTAACCTTTAATGATGCGACGCTGTCGCCGCTCGCTAGGAATTGTAATGGTCTGTTTATACACGTCTGTGTAAATGAGGCTGGGGCTTCTAATAGTTTCTGATCTGGTATTAGAATTGTCGAGAATTAAAACCGTTTTTCCTGTATTTTTTCGAAATGTGGATACCTAATAGAGTTGAACGTGAATATTTCGCTTGTCCAAATTTTCATTTTAGTGAGATTTGTTTATTTTTTCTTATTTTGAAAGTGTTAGATAGTACCTAGTTCGAATTTTAGGTGAAATATTAAAAGCTAACCAGTTCAATTTCGTCTACAAATTTTCCTATCTCTTGGAAAGTTTAAATAAGATTACATCATGTTCCTTCTGCTCCTTGTTAGTTGTAACAACAGTTTAACGTATGATCAGACAAGACTCAAATAAAACGGTTTAACGGTTGGGTTAGCCCTCGTTTAAGTAAATCGTACACGTCACGCTATCGCCAAAGGATAAACGTCGGAAATTAACGGTTGGGGGACTATTTTAAAAGATTGTTTTTTGGGAACTTTATTAAATACTGAGTTTTATTAAATGCATGATCTGAGGGCTGGCAATTGTTTGGTCCAAAGGATCAGTATTGCCAATCAGCGCGGCAATTCTGCCGTGGCTTGGATCAGTTGAGCTACCTATAGATCGTTTGTTACGGTGCTTAGGTGACTGGATCTTAATTGTATTTTGTAGGTTCATCTGTGTAAATATTTAGCAGTTTAGTCTGTATTGTCAATGCGGATACTTTTAGTTCTGTAGATTTAGTTTTCAACCGAATTAATATTATTCTTAAATAGGTTGCGGTTAAAATTAGAGTATTGTGTATTCATATCACATTTGTATAAGAGTATTTTATTTGTGAAATGTGTTTCTTTTTCACAAAACCTCCAGAATAACATTTTAATGATTGTCTAATTACTAGCACAAAATGTCTGATGACGTCACAGCAATTGCGCGGTACTCGACTACACGAGAACTGCCACGACATGCGAGAGTGCATGTCACGGGCTCGATACGCGTGCATTGACAAATACAACGTTTTGAATATCGAACTGTCATGCATATCGATGGTCAATTACGTATTCTTTTTTTAAATATTTGAATAGAGCATTCGAGATTTGAAAAATGACGTTTGACTATTTTTTCTTTTTACGAACTTCAATTAAGTAACTTAGTAAAATTAAATTAATATGGTAGTTTGTGCCAACTAAACTGATACATTTTAATCGTGGCTTGTAGTTAATCATCATCAATTATGATGATTAGGTTTAATACTACCTATTAAAAATACCTAGTTTTAAAAGTAATTTATTTAGTATATCTACTACCTAACACTTTGTATCCGTTTCATAAGTTGTTTCCTATCTGTGTAAAACTCATCTGGCCTTATTATTATGTATACTATTTTAAGCTCATTATTTACTGTAACGCTGTTGTTTTACCTCAATAAAAATAAAAATAAAAATTAATTTTGTAGATTTAGAAAATAAGGCATTTAAAAAAGTTGATTTATTCCCCTGGTTTTATGTTATAATATAAATTATACCTACACCCCTAATTTATTGCCCTTAAAGTTGTTATTCCTATTACCTACACCTTGATATCTAGTAGAGATAGTTAGATTAAAGGTATTGCTGCGCTAAGCACAAACAAACCTACCAAATTCAGTACAATCTCGAGCGCTTTGAGAATACCAGCCACATAACTAAAATGACATCGTTGCATGCCCGCTCGCAATAACCGAGGGGGCGCCACTGTCTTCGCAAGCCCGGATACGATTTATTATAATAATTTCCGTTTTAAATGCCCATTTGGAACTTCTGCGTGGAAAGAAACGATGTGACTAATCGTGAGAATTTCTGCCTACGACCCGATGGGTTAGGTTTTTTGTAACTGGGTCTTGGGACTTTGAAGCCAAAGTTTACAAACAGTTTTAACTGTTCGTTTAAAAAAAAAAAAAACAGTTTTAACTGTTCGTTTTTAAACTGTTGTATTAAGTTGAAAATTGTTTTGAATATTATGTTTTGATGTATTTTGCGGTATTCTTCAAACGGCACAAAAACGGCCATTTGAAAGGAATTAAAAAAAAACTATTATTTCGATTCCAAGTTACACGAGAGTAAGAAAGTAAAGACACGGCGTGGTTATTTTGAATAAAATGAAATGAAATACGATCACGACTATATAATATTCCCTGGAGTGGTAAACATTTTTTTTCAGAACTTTATGTAGGTAATTCTTTAGATTCTTTGAAAATGTCCATTTTTAATAATGCGATGTATTTCAGAAAACAAAAGCCAGATAGCCTGCAATATCTTACCGCGTCATGTTTTTAAAGTCGTCGAGAATCGGCAGCCTGGTGTCTAATTGTGCGGCGCATCGAGGCAAAGGGCAAAGGTCTCCCCCAAAGGTTATAAAGGTAGGCACATTAGGCATGTTTTTTTTTATTTATTTATTTACGAATTATAATATACATATACTTAATATTTTTTATTTACAAATCAGCATTGCTATTCAGCGTGGCAATGCGACCAGTGTCTTGGGCACGCTTCCGTCTGGCAGTGGTTTGTATCAGTTGAGCTACCTATAGACCGTTTACAACGGTCCTTAGATGGCTCAACTGGTTCTATTTGTATTTTGTACAGTTATGTGAATATGTATTGGTTTAGTTTCTGTAAATAAATGTATTTAATTCCATTTATTTATGTATTTTTAGTATCTGGTACTATTTGCATTTCCCTATCAAAATGAATACATTTCGTTCCATACATTCCGCAACGCAAGCTCGTCTTTAATTTCAAAGGTAAGCACAGTAATGTAATCAACTGAGATCTCCCGCTAGTCCGGGAGCCCGCTGGAGATATAACGAAACGTTTTGTGGTAAGAGAATAGTGCGAGCCACTGCGTCGAGTTACACATTATAGATACGGCATTCTTTTGTCAATGAGAACGTGTTCTTTTATAATAAGCAATAGAATACAGCTTACCTACACACTGAGTGCCCCGCTTTTATTTTACGAGAAACTTTAAAAATGTTTTTTTTTCTTTGGAGTCTAATAATTAGTACTTATCATCATTTTTTTAGGCAACGTCACTATTTAGCCTACTTCAATTTGCGTAGTCTTGTACTTATAATACGGGATGGAATTTATTGATGCCAACTGGAGGGACTTCCACACTAGGTGATTGTCTTTATCAATTAACCTAATAAAAGTTTAATGCCTGGTCTGCATTTCATATAATGCGTTACCTTGGCGAACAATGGATTAATGCCTTATCAGATAACACAGGGTGCCTTTAGTTTTACCGTATCCATTTTTTTGTAAAGTCACACTCTGCACTGAGAATGTTTGTTGGTAGCGTCTGCTTTGTATGTGCGATTCATGGAATTCATTGCGGTAATACTTTGTACTTTTATAACTTACTACAAATGACTATAAATGACTATAAATGACTTTTCTGAGATTGTAAAGTTTTACACGCGTTAAATAAAAATTTACAAATAAAGGTTTACTATTTTGTAGTTTATTTGACTAAGTTAATAATTTACAAGAGCGGTAGACATACGATTTTCAGATTTGTTTATATTTGTAGATTCGATAAAGATGTTCATAGTATTATTTTTCATAGATGAAAATCTATGAAAAAAAAATGTTTTTACTCACTTTTTTTTGTCTCATTTCATTTCGAATGTTTATATAAGTACGTTTTCTATACAATAAAACGTATACTTATTATAATATCTATGTTTATTGTGTCTGTATGTTTATGTGCTACGCGTGCTACGTCGCTACGGTGCTACGAAACTTTACAATTACCATAATTCAGGTTTTTCCAACATTAAGAATATTTGGATATCCTCAAGAAACTTACGAAAACAGGACAAAAAAAGAATTCCCTGACAGAATGTCAATACATTACATGCATTACATTATATAAAAATGTTTTTTAAAATTAGTATGATTCAATTACTTAAATTTTAAAACCTTTAAAACTATTTAAAAAAGGTTTTATAGTACTCATTGTTGAAATAAAACGCATTGTGTTTGCGTAAAGCGATTGCGAGCGTCCTTTGTGCTTCCATACCTTCGCTACTTACAAATAATATCACTCGAAGACGCCTCATAGTGGGAAATAAGCTTTATGCCTCTCAGATAAAATGCTTATTACAATGTGGAAGAACGCAGCTACTAGGTTTACCTTCTAAATGATTTGAAAGAAAAACATATTTTTTGGCAAAAAAGGCATTTTAAATGTTCATAATAGACTGCAAGTAATTCACTTGAGAAACATACTAAAGGTAATACAAAACGAATAACGAAAAGAAATCTCTCAATTTAGAAAATAAATAATTGACCAATTTAATACAATAATAGATTTTAAGCTATTTCACATTTGTATATCAAAAGCTAATTCGTGTTAGTAATAAATACAAAAATATAAAAATGTAAAACCACATCCAAAAACATTTTTCACTACTTGCTATTCACAGAGACGCTACTTTGTGTCTGTTTTTTTACAAAATGAGTACATCTAGTGATAAATCTCTATGGTGGAGTGATATAGCTCTGTGGCAGCTGCATCGTTTCCATTCCTCAAGGAATTAGTTTTGAAGCGTCGTACGTCGTCGAGAAATAACACCGGGAATATGTGCTTTATTTTGTTTTGCTTTTGTTGTGTTCTAATTAGTGAAGATTTTGTGTAGTTTGTTTATTGTCAATTTATTATATTCTTTTTATAAATAGAAAAATACTCAGCAGGCAGCATGGTTGTTCTTTCATTCCGTATATGGGTGTGGCTCTATCTGTATTTACCTGTATTTAAAAAATATGTAAAACTAGCAGCACGTCCCGGCTTCGCACGGGTGTACCGATGAAGCTACCGGGATAAAATATAGCCTATAACCACCCGCACAGTCTACACACCCGTGAAATAATTTTTGAAATCGGTTGAGTAGTTTCTAAGATTACCTCCGTCAAACAAACAAACAATCAAACACACAAATTTTATCTCTTTATAATATTAGTACTTTATAGTATAAGTAGTCAGTTTGGTTACAGGCATCGTTTCGCTTTGCTATCTTAAGTGCTGTCATAGGCTAGTTAGAGGCAATATTGCCATCATTTCGGAAAGTTAGAATTTATATGCGAGAGAATGCAATCTGCATAAACGAGAACAGAACTAAATACAAGTATGTGCCACGATTTACCTCTTAAATAGCGACAGAGTGGCGTCCGAGCAAGTTTAGATTGAGCGCATAGTTTCAAGCCGCATACCGAGTCACAGGATCTTAAGAGATTTTGTTCACTAGGTACGTTTTTGAACGTGTTCTATGTTCAGTATAACAAAAGGTCAAGACGACCTCTGTGGCGCAGTTGGGTGAACGCCCGGTTGAGATGCCGAGGTTGCGGGTTCGATCCCCGCTACGGGACAAATGTTTGTATGTTCTGCAGATATTTGTTCCGTGTCTGGGTGTTTTCTATCTATACTAAGTATGTATTTACAAAAAAAAAAATATCTATGTATTATATCAGTCATCTGGTTACCATAACACAAGCATTAAATTGCTTACCTTGGGACTAGATGACGCTGTGTGGAATGTCCAAGGATATTTATTTATTATTTATTATTTATTTATTTAAAGGTACATAAAAAAATAGGTTTTATAAACTGATATGTACTAATTGTAAGTAATTAAAGTCTGTTAAATAGAATGTTTAATTTTGCCATTTGTTAAACATCAACATGGTCAAAGCTACTATTAGCTTTAGTCAATAGTTCATCCATGCTAGATTTTACAGTCGCTTTCGAATAGAAAAAATGTATTCGAATTCAAATTCGATGACGGTGCTAAGGTTACAGTTTTTCGAGTCGATAGATTAATTAATCGATCAATTATCTTTATTATCTTAGTTTTATCAATAAGTTACCTATCATTTGTTTTTCATCTTGAGAATGACTCATGAATCTTGACCGAAAATTGTCTATGTCAGGTATAACCCGGGCGCAACAACTAGACACCTGGCTCGAAACTCGACTCCCCTCCCGCTACCCCGCGCGAGGCCCCGCTCTCGTCCTTCAGTAGCGTTAGCATCACTAGCACAAGTTATGGAAGAAATTTTATATAAAATTTGTAAATCTAAGAAACAAATAATAGCGTTAAATTTGTTAGAAAGTTACTCCTTAAATACTAGATTAACTAGTTTATTTAAATCATTTAATCTAGAACCTTCTTTTATGGAGCCAACACGGATTACAGCTACTTCTGCTACTTGTATTGACAATATTTATACAAATGTACATGTAAAATGTAAAAACATGATAAGTAATATCAAATCTGATCATCTCGGTCAGTTCATTAAAATTAGAACAGTGCCAAGACAAAATATTAGGAGAAAAATTACTTATGTACCAATGACCACTAATCGATTAGAAAAATTTAAAGAAAAAATTACATATTAATATGTTTATTATATTATTATATTATAGGGTAGGGTATTATAGACTAGAGGTAGTCGACAAGTATCTTTATCTTGGGCATATTCTATCTTTTGGGAGAGAGCATCAGAGTAAGGAGATCTCCAGAAGGATACAACTCGGTTGGGCTGCGTTTGGGAAACTGGAGGATGTGCTTCGGTCGGGGAAAGTTCCACAGTGCCTGAAAACCCGTCTCTTTAACCAATGTGTCCTCCCAACTTTGACTTACGGTGCCGAAACCTGGACGCTGACTAAGGAGACTGTGCACAGGGTTCAAGTAGCACAGAGAGCCATGGAGCGCGCCATGCTCGGCATCAAACTACAAGATCGAATTCGCAACACCGAGATCCGACGCCGGACTAAAGTCCAAGACGTCGGAGTTAGGGTTGCGAATCTAAAATGGAATTGGGCGGGACACTTGGCTAGACGAGGTGATGGCAGGTGGAGCAGGGCCTTGACCGAATGGTGGCCGAGGACCGGCTATAGGAATCGTGGTCGTCCGTTGGCGCGTTGGGTTGACGACTTGAGACAAGTTGCGGGCAATTCCTGGCTTGGCATGGCACGGGACCGAGTATTGTGGCGTTTGCGAAGGAAGGCCTATACCCAGCAGTGGGTGCCTATGGGCTGTGGATGATGATGATTATAGGGCGCTACATGTATGCATATGTTTACTTTTCTTTTTTGCACTCAGTACTTTATACAAACGTCATTTGAGTCAGGTGTCAAGTTATTGCGCCCGGGTTATACGGCCCCGTGGCCGTACCTGACATAGACAATTTTCGGTGTCAGCTAACGTTGATGGACTGAATTCGTAAAAGTTCATCATAATGGAACCCGTTGGACCTTATATTGAACATCTAAGATTACAAACCACTATGTCTATAAAGTTGCATTACACTGGCGCATAAGCGCTCATAACTAAGGTGTGTTCGTATTAGAAGTTTTCCTCCAGTGTCTTCCTTAGGGAAACCATTGTAGCTTTGAGAGAACAGTTAGGTCACTGTGACATAACACTATCTATAAATGGGAGCCCCCATTGCTATCTACATTGAATAACGCTAAGTACATTATAACGGTTTTTTCTATTCCTTGTCAAAACCATTTCTTAAATATATTTTGCAATCAATGGAGAAAGTATTTCAACCTTTTTAATTTTTAAAGCATCAGTACGGGTTCTTGGAATTTGTCATTTTCATTTTAAATCGTTTTAAGATCATTTTAGAAATATCTTAAATCAGTTTGAATCACAGGACGTAAATAAAAATTGTATTTTTTACTATTATAAGGTTGAAGTGGATTACGTAAGCTTTGAATAAGCTTTCTCAACCTGAGCTTTTAAACTAGCTGTAGTTAATTATTAATTTCCACAGCAAGCTCGAAACGATCCCCGGAGAGGATATCTATGTGCAATAATAAGTACTTACCTGAACCTATAAACATTCTCATATGCTTCATTTCCTAGGAAACGGTTATCGTCACATAACGTTCTTAATACTGCACTTTCGGAAACTTCGTGTAACCGGATATTGTAGATGTATCACGCGGGAATAAGTGACAATAATAGTTAACCATAATAACCATACATAACATCCAGCGTGAAAATTAAGCTGATTAACTACCTATTAAATTGCTGTTACTTAAGCACAAAGCGTTTCATTTGATTAAATAAATACTTATTAATTGAAAAAACAGTAGGTAGTTAGCATGAATTAGGTAGGTACTATTTTCCGTTATTCTCAAATTTTGTAGTAAGTATACTTGAATTTTCTTTAAATTGTTACGGTAGCCGCTTTTCAAAAAACCAGGGTTTGCTGCAAAACTCTGAATAAACGAGGTTACAACCAAGAAGATATCCCTAGAGAATAGATTGTCATTATGTTATGATTTTATTTTATGTGGATTCCGTTTGTAAACATTCTTGTTAACATACTGAATAATTAAGTACAATAACTTAACTATTATTAAAAATATTTTAACATTTACTCATAAGTGTCACAGACACGTCCAATTTAAGGGTTTCTACAAGTAAATAAATATCCGTGGATATTCGTCAGTCATCTAGTCTCAAGCTAGGCAATTTAATGCATTGTGTAATGGTAAACATCACAACAATAGCTCAGGTACTAGTTTCCCGTTAGGCGTAGGCAATGATTTCTCCTGACATGGTCAATAATGTCGCTTACTGTTACACTATTTGGGTGCGGTCTGAAAATCAGCGTTTTCGTCCACAGGAGTGGCATTTAGCTGAGATCGGACCCTTTTGGTACATTGTTTTTATTTTTCGTACCTACTTCGGTTTTACGATAACGGTGCAACAATAACATTGTTTCTTTTTATGGTGTGCAATAAAGTCATATTCTATTCATCATCATCATCAAACTCATTAATTATAATCGATTTTTACCGATCTAATTACTTCTGATTTTTCTTTCTATGATATATGTGTCATTTTCCAGTTCGCAAAGCAGGCATTGATCTAGAAAATGTAGACAAGGATCTATTATTGAGACTACAAAAAATATTCAAACGTTTATTTTCAGTACATTCAAAGCATTTCCTGTGCCTTTATCCTATTTATATTTACAAATTTTAATTAAATTAAATAGTTACATACAACTTAAGCTAATTTACTTAACTAAATTAACTTATCAACGGAAGTAAAAAATCAACTAGGCCCTGATATTTGATACGTCGAATAACGTTTTATCAAAAGCTTTTTATTAAATTGCTATTTTTACAGAAAATAATATCAAACCTCTGTAATAACTCATAAGTTGAAAGTTATTTGACTGTTGAAAAATCGGTCCCCATTTACAAGACAAACCGGTAGAATTTATGGTGTTTACTCCCACTAGTTTCCAGTTAAGTGTGAGAAAATAATAAATACTGTTATTTTTGACAGGTCCTCAAAATTTCAGTGCTACGATTATCACTTTCATGTGAGATACTTAATATTAATTTTAATGAATTTAAACGTTGATATACGTATACATAAGTTAAAAAAATATTTTTTTTACAAGTCAATTCAAGTGCATATAAATAAGCTAAGGCGCTGACTTAAAGTTAGAACAGCCGCTTTATTCGCCAAATAACCATGTCTTAACGCGGCACGTCACGGCGTGGTTATTTTGAAAAATTCTATAGATTTCAGAAAACAAAAGCTAGATAACGTGCAATCTCTTACCGCGTCATGTTTTGAATGTCGTCAAGAATCGAGCAGCAGTTAGAACCTAAACTGAATTGTTTAATACGTCATGGTAAGCCTCACGTTCAAAAAATAAAAACAATATTTAAAAGTAAATAATCATGTAACAGCACCTTAAAGATACCTGTTTAGTAAAACAAAAGACGCAAGGCATTTTGTCAAGTTATCTTGAAGCTCCAGGATCCTTTTATTGGTCATCAATTTGACTGACGTAATCCGATATAGCCGCCGATTATTAATGACGTAACTGATGCCTTCCAATTACTCAGTAAACTGACGCTGGGTTTAGATTTCGTGATGTGATTAATTTCTGCTGCACATCTTTCGTTATCTTCCTATCTTCATTGTCTTGAGAGATTACTTTAACCGCACAACTCAGCTCATTATCGGTGCATTAACCGATAAAAAGATTTTAATGATAGTTTCGACCCCGGTAGCACAAGACCCTGTGGCCGAGTGGTGAGGCATCCCGCGTTTAGGGAGCAGGTTCGAATCCTGTCGTTGTCATAACGTTTATTAAGAATTTTAAATTTTTCTGACAACTCAACTAATCGCGTTTGCGATGTCTGTCAGGTCTCTTTTCTCGTCTGGGAGTCTTCTACTTGATGAGTGAGACGACCATAATTTAAAAAAAATTGTAAATAAGGTAAATTAGTAAGGATTGCTTGTGTTTAAGGGTTGATCACTTAACAAACACGCAAACAATAAATACACTTTCCATTTAAAAAAAATCAAGATTGTTGATCTTAAAAAATAAAAACCCAGAATCTAAGCCCATTATGCTGGTTCTACAGATTTTGTTTTGTAAGTTAATGTATTTTTAAGTTATCAAACTAGCAAGTTTCAGTGAAACTGGAAACCATAAACTCTCCAAGTCGTATCCTAAAATTTAATTGAAAAAGTTAGTGCAAACTTCCAAAACGTGAAGTTACTGCGATTATGCTTAGTGTCAGCAATTTTGAAGTTTAGTTCTCTGGAGGAGAGATGTGCAGTTTATGACATTTGACTCAAATTAGACTCGACGCAATAAACTTAGCTTATGAGTTGCAAACGGTTTTCAAGATATTTTTGTTAGATTTACTTTACTGGTGAGAAATTTCTCTCTGGTGGTTTGAAAAGGATGGTCCAGTGAAATCTAAGGGAGTGTTGGAGACAAACCCGTTACATGAGCGGCGCGCTTGCATCGCGGCTGCACCGCTACACAAAGGCAGCCCACCACAGCCGACGAGCGCCACATCTCAAGCTACGAACACTAAACCAATATACCTCCGCACCTACTTTGTTCTTTAAATACAGCACTTGAGTTTACAGTCCACTTAATCTTTCCTTTAAAAAGAAACATCAACGAAACAAGAGAGTAGAACACCTAACGATTAGATCGAATCAAAATGATCCCAGTTGTCCATTTTGAAATGTATATTACTGTATTATTATTACAATTGAATATATTTGGTGATTGCGTTCCAGCTTCACTATTTTCAGTTTAATTAAATTTTGTCGTCGGGATTTTAAACGCAGAAATATTTCAATGAAGGAGATTGAAGCTAATTTGATTATGTTTTCGTAGTAAACAAGCCCAGCGCAGTTTTGTGATGAGGCTATTTTATTTAAGTAAAATAAATTAATGAGAATACTTAATTCATAATTTTAGTATTGGATTGTTTGTTTTGTGTAAAGGTAATAATCAGAAATAAACTCGTGAGAAATACTCGTAGTTTTGAAAGAGTAAATTCAATGTATCGTGTTTAAAATGAATAAAATACTGGAATTTCAAAATAAACTTATAAACTACAAAATTACCACAAATAATGTAACAAAACGAGACAACAATATGCTTTCAAAAATGCTTTTAGCATTCATATTAACGAAAACATTTATCTTACCTAACTTTTATCTTACAATATTGTCAGCATATCAAATCCTAACGTATAGTTTTACATAACCTTAAGTTAACAGCAGTAACATAATTTTACAAAAAGCAACTTTCATCAGTTTGTCCTAAATTCATGTGTGAAATGAGATTCACCAGTTACAGATTGCATGCCACAAACTTAGCCATCCATTAATGTTTTATTGAGAACATAATTTTGAAACACTTATAATACAAGAGTACAATATTTTAATGACTTATTGTTCTGTTTTCAATTATTTGAGGCAGCACTTTAAAACTGGAATTAAAGTAACGTTCTATCGATCAACAATTTGTGTTATCGTGTTATCGCGTACCCGATGAAAGAACGCAAAATTTAGTCGGGTTTTTCTCATAATTATCACCAAAACGATTCACTTTCTAATAAGGTACTTCAATAAACTAAGCCTAAACACAGTAACTCCAATTAAAATGTCTTCATAAGAATATGTTCCGCTAAAGGAATGTTCGGTATCACCTCGTCTTTTTGTTTCTTTCTCAATCTACATTCTTTTACTTTATGTCCCGTCTCAGATTTATTTTGTATAGTTTTAAGTTGGGACGATATAGAAACATCCCGTTTTTTGGTCCCGCATTTTTTGCAAACACACGCGTCTTTTGGGTTTTTATCACTTTTTGACACTATTTGTTCTTTTGGTTTTGTGTCTTCTGGTTTTGATTCGACTGTGAGTTGGGAGTGGTCGAAGCACTTTGTTGATTTCTGTAAGGAAAATTAATATCAGACTTGTGCATATTTTAAAAATTACGGGCTCCTTTAAAAATGAAAAATAATAGGTATAACAAATGTATTAATAATTGTGATGAAATAATACTTCTAGCTATCACTTTTTTATCAATACAATTAAAAGCAATCGTAAAAGTTACAAACAAAACGATCTAGCTGTATTTATAAACTAAATGGGTAAAATGAACCATCTCCAATTTTTTCAATCTTCTAAAACTGTCAAAGTTACCTTGGGATTAGAACAATTTTTAAACAATAGCAACGTAAAATGATTTCAATTCGCGATTAAGTCCCGATTTTTATAAAAAGTACCTTAGGATTGACAGCCTTGGAGTAGATCTGAGCCCGTCCCTCCAGCTCGAGCTTCAACCTCCAGTCTCGAAGGTACATGTGCGCGGCGGCAGCACTCGGCCATCCTCTACGCCAAGTATGCCACCTAAAGAAAACCATTCAACTTCGCTCGAATATTTGTAACAAAGGTATTATATTATATTCAACCGTCCGTGCCCCACTGCTGGGCAAAGGCCTCCCCCCATTGTTTCCAGACGTCGCGATCTTGCGCTAGGACCTCCCAGTCAGCTGTAAATTTGTCAAGTTAGAAATAGTTGTAACCAAGTTCTTAAGTAATTTGAAGTTACTGTTTTTTTCCTTAACCATGTTGATTTTGACAAAGTAATATCAATAGTGACTAATGAACTACATACTAGTACGGTACATGTTTTAATAAGTCTTTTATAATTTCAATTTATTATAGGATAAGTATCCCAAGATACCTACGTGTTAAAACTCGTAGGATGAACTAAAAATCATACAAAAATTTAAGAAACTTTTGATTGCGGACCATAATACTTGACAATAGTGTAATTTCACACATTAATTTCAATAAAACTCAAAACAGCACTCTCAAGTCACCAACAAAGCCTCAAGACACAGTAAATTGAGTTCCAAAAACTTTTTATTCAAAAAGTACCTACATTTTGTTAATCTTAGAGCCAACAAAAACACTTACTCCATCTAAAATTCATTAACAATCCGAATAGTTGTAAACTAATCAATCAAAGTTACCTCGTTAAAAGTTGTAGCGTCCTTGATTTTTGTCCCAACGCGCGGTACATAAGGGCTGTGTAGCGGAGAGATACGACGTCGCCTCTTAATGGTTTATCTAACAAACGATGCTTGAAGTTCAGTCTTGTTGCTTCTAAATACAATTTTGAGGCTGGCCCGGGGAACCCTGAAAAGTTTCCTATTTAAAACAATACTCATAACTACCGGCGAGAATGTATGAACAATAGATGGAGAGTGAATGAGGCGAAAGAGTTGTGTCAGGATCGTAGCAAGTAGAGATTCATGGTCTCTGCCTACCGCCATGGGAAAGAGGCGTTATGTTATGTACTAGCTGCGCCCTGCAGTTTCACCGTAAGTCCCGTTTCTGTGGGAATACCGGGATAAAAAGTACACTCCATCTCTTCAACTATCACCATTTAAAAAATCACGTCAATTCGTCGCTTCTTTTTTCCGAGAAAGACGGACAAACAGACAGATAGACAGACACACACTTGCCCATTTATAATATTATATTCATATTATATTATATTATATTCATATTCGTTTATTATTATTACTCATATTAGTATGGATGTAGGTATGTATTCCATTAAATAATCTCACCCCGTTCCCTCCACCAGTCTCCGTACATCACAAAGTGCTCCCAGTTCCCGGGCTCCAGCTCCACCAGTGTCCTGAGGGTCCTGTGCTGGAGCTCCCGCGGCCTGAGGGTCAGTAGTTCCAGGTGGGCTTGCACGAACCGTGGCTGGATCCATATGCACTTCTCAAGCATGGAGACGGCTTGGAGCGTACGACCTGTTTTTCTAGAAGGTAAATGAAAATGATGATTTTGTTATGATGCAATCATGAACGTATTTTTTCTTTTCGGAAGGACCAAATCAAATTATAAAATGTTAAACAAAGTTTGTATAGATTTAGACGGCGCGTTAGACTGTCGGATTTTTAGGCCCGTATTTAGAGACTATCATCGGTCGTACTCAAGCGTAAATAGTGTCTCAAGCGGTGATTTATAACTCAGTTTTCATAGCGAACTGTCAAAAATAGATGCTTAAACGTAGACTCAAGTATAAGTGAAGTCTCTGAATATGAGCCTTAATCAGGAAAAACCAGAGAACATGGAGCTACTATAAAACTCACATAACAATATCAATAGGTAGTTAAGGTGATTCAAACAATGTAATCATAAATAATGAGGTTACGTTGAAACTTTCGCATTTATAATTTAAATAGGTTTAAATGTTGGACTAAATAATACTTATTATGATATTTACAAAGTAAATTTTACACTAAATAATGCGGGCGCCCGTAGGCTTTGGGTTTTCTACGCGTCCGTTAGCAAACGGCCGTGAGCTGACACCTTCAAGAACGGTTCTCGATTTGATTGCTGTAACTGAAATTATTATATTGAATTCAACAGCTATTAAGTGCCGAATTTGGATGTTTTGTTTTATCTGTTTTGTCCTTGATACTAACTTTAACTAACCTATTGGAAAAGTAGCGCGATGATATAGTAGGTATAGTATCATAATCGTTAGTAGTTTAGCTTTTTTGCGTTGAGCGCTAGCAAACATTTAGTTACATAGTAACTCGTTTTAAGGCAATAATTAAAAAATATATATTAAATTATTCTTAAATGATGTCTGGATTATGTTATTGTTTAGATTTGACAAAATTGTTCAAGCTTCTTTAACAACAAATAACACAAACATTATATGACGGCCGTCACGCCATGACCTAACGGCCGTCTGTACAATAAAGTCCAACTAGTAAACCAAGGCATAACTCTTAACTATTAATTAATCCAACTTCGCAAAGCCGACCGCAGCGCGCTCACCTCTGTAAATACCTACTTTAAAACAAAAAGACTAGCTGAACCAACATTTTGTTGGTTTTAGTATTGCTTTGTTTTATTTGTGTAAATAAATTAGTGTAAACTCGTAACTACGTTTTTTATTGATGTTACTTTAGGAAAATAGTTTTGTTTATTGATACTTAACTGTTATGGAACCGTTATATAAAAGAAATAAAAAAAATATGGTGTTTAAGATTTAAAACTTGTATTACTTACGTTAAAACCATATTTTTTTGTTGTTTTTTACATTAAAATACGATTGTAAAATTGTTTGTGAATAAATGAAATTGGTCAAACTTGAATGAACTCCTTTCAGTTTTTGTTAGTCTGTGACCTGTGTACGTACATAGTATTATTTTATCTGTGGTCTGTGATTTCGGCATCAAATCCGAGGTCAGCTTATGTTGGTGAAAACTGAATTCGGAAGATTAACCAACTTAAGCTAACCTGCGATAAATTGTCACGATACATCGTTTTCGGTTTGTAGAGTAGAAGGGAGGTTTCCTTCCCAGCGTTCTTTTACACGTCCTATTACTAGCTATCTGCCAGTTCCAATAACCTTTCTATCTCTGCTTTAGCTTACTGCGGGTAGATATTTGACATTACTTCCATACAAAATGTGTCAAATAATTATCTTCCGACAGTAAGCAAATCGGAGATAGACACGTTATTGAGACTAGCAGTAAGTCTTACTTGTAAAGTTTCCCAAGATTATAATGTGCGTTGACGTGGTACTTGTTGAATTTGATCGCTTGTAGGAAATGTTGTTCTGCGCTCTCCAGTCTTGAGATCAGAGTGCCCATGTTGTTGTGGGCGCTTGCGTAGCTCGGCCATAATCTATGAGAAGCGATACTTCAGATAAACTTGTACCTTAAGATTTTTAAACGTGTGTCATTGACGTTTCAGTTAAGTATTTGATAATTTTTAATCACGTATCTTTGACAGTGTGGTCGTCCCAACTAATGAAGATAGAATCGAAACATTGTCTGTATATAAATGGAAAATGTTTTTATTTAATACGTATTTTTTTGTGATTACAATTTCAAGTTAAATTATTTTCTTGCAATTGTTGCAATTCGTTTTAATGAGCTCACTCTTGATGACGAATTAATCAAAAATGGGTCACATCCAGTAATTTAAAGCAATGTAAATTAGTATTCTCATAAAGGCAACCGCATTGTACCTCAAAGCTTCTTTGTAATGTTTGATTGCGCCGTCTTGCTGTTCAGTCTCTCTCAGGAAATTCGCAAAGTTGTAGTGCAGTTTAGCGTTCTGCGGGAGACTCACTAAATCCGCTCTGGAACAAAACACATTTACATGGAATTTATACGTATGTGGTGACAGTAATGTGACCGCATTGGGAATGCACTGCTTTTTGTTATGGAGTGTGGTTTGTTGATGGGAATTTATGTTATATTTAAGATTTGATGTCGTAAAGCTACTTTAAACAGCGTAAAATAGAAAAATTTAGTTGTAGACAAATAAAACAAATATTTTCTTAGGATCGGGTACAGACAGATTTAAAACTTATACGAGTACTAACAAATAGGTAGGTACTCAGAAACTGAAAAAAAACTAAACTAGGTACTACTTATTTGCATTACTGTATAAAGTACAATTAGAACCAGTTGGATTATTACAAACAATCTAAATAGGTACATCAACATCAATATAATTTATGCATTTTATACGCAAGAAATACTGTACAGACAGAAAAAAGGTAGCCACTCAGAATTTGCTTCAGCAATACATGCTGATTTTAAAGGATCTATTATCAGCTCAATCTCTAAAAGTTTCAACTGATCGAAGCTTCTACTAATTAAAACATACTTAAGTAAAGTGGCCCGGTCCCGCCAGTCTGCATTCCGTCTGTAAGTCTTCGCAACTCCACTCGCAGCGAGCACCGCCAATCCAAACACGAGATAAGTCTTGATGGCCGGCTTCGAATACCACATCAACTGCACTCCGTATGCTGTGATGATAACGCTGCCGACACTGCAATAGGAAACTTACTTAGGCACTGTCGTTCAGTATGTCGACGATTCCGACCTCCTATCATCGCTCTCAAAACTATCGTGAGTTGTACATTTTTTGAGTTGTGTGAGTAGACATTACATTAATAATCTATAATATAATATAATCTTTATAATATTAGTAGAGATAGTAGAGATATACATAATAGATCGAATGTCTCTGTATATAAAAGATCTTACCTAGGAATGTAGAGCACTCGTTCAGCGATGACGAAACCGACGGTGACGAGGAGGTTGCTGGCCGGCACGAAGGGCACCACCAGCAGCAGGGTTCCCACCACAGCGGGGGTATGACGTTGCACCTGTTGATAGGTTACTGTTGTTTACGCGAAACAAATACTTTTCTACTTATAGAATAGAATAGAATAGGTACTACTTTATTGTACACCATAAAAGAAACACAGAACAAAAAAACTTAGATTAACAAACAGAACAAGTGTAACAATGGGTGACCTTATCGCTGAGAACGATCTCTTCCAGGTATCCTTTGGATGGACAGGATAGAGTTAACTTGTGAAGACGGACTTTTGGTTCCTCCGGAGCCTTTCTAAAGTTTTGACAGTCAGAACCTAAACTGAATTGCTAAGACGTCATGGTACGGCTTCTGTACCACGTAACACTATTGTACCTCCAAGTCAGTCAAGCATCTGTAAGACATGGCCAGCAGCGCGAGTAGAGCGGCGCACGTGAGCAGGTTCCTCGGATCCCAGCCGCTGGTGACGAGCGGCACCGACCCCATCTGCCAGTCGTGGCTCAGCGTCCACGGACACAGCAGCAGCCACCAGTTGAACGCGGCCAGGTAGCAGAATGTCATTAGCCTGGTTATAGCATAAATATAATTATTCATTCATATTCATACTAGCTGTGAACCGCAGTTTCACCCGCGTAAGTCCCGTTCCATAACTTTTCACATAACGATTAGAAGCGTACCATGACGCCAGCGATTCAGTTTAGGTTCTGACTGTCAAAACTTTACGTTAGCGCCAAAGTTAACGTCAAAATTAATTCGTAGTAGGACCTAAACTGAATCGCTATAAACGGTCATGGTAAGCCGCCTGAACACGTTAGTTTAAAAAAGTCAATTAATAATACCTTGCAAAGAAACTAGGATGGAATGCCGCCGGGTTATCCTGGACGGAGAAGGTGGGCCAGGTGCCCTGCAGCAGCGCCAGCCGGAGACACACCAGCAGAGCTAGAGACACCAGCACCTTGAGACTCCTCAGAGACAGACCAGTGCATCTCTTGTCTATCTTCAGAGAACAGATTGACCTGAAACAAAGAGCAACATTTAATAGAAATATAAATATCCTTGGACATTCCTCACAGCGTTATCTAGTGGATAAGGAGTATACGAGATGACTGATAATACTCCTTAAATAAATTTATTTATTTTGTAAATGCATACTAATTTATATAGGGAACACCGAGATTGGAAACATAATAATTTTAGATCAAACATTTTATCTCGTCGCGGGGTTCGAACCCGCTCCAGTCACAGGCTTTCACCCGCGCCACAGCGTCGTCAATGTTCAGATTATGTCGGTTCAGATAAACTAGACTAAAAGGGAAAATGAGGAATAAATTCTTAAATTTCATTACGATAGCCTCTGGCTTCGAAATCTCAAATTGAATCACCGCCATCTAAAACCTATTCAGTAGAAGTAAAATAATTGTGCCGTAAACAAATTAGTACAATTTCTAAGGCTTTTGATTTTAGGGTACGAAAGCCTGTCTTAGAAATTGGGTTAAGTTATCTTTTTCAGACTCAATATGGCAAATAAATCAATAATAAAACATATAATATTTACGAGTATTAAGGTCAATCAGCTTAATTTCATTTTATCCCGACGACGTTTCAACTGATAAATACCCGTAAATGTATGTTTTAGCTTGTGTTCTGATCGCGAAACTTTAAAAAAGACAATAAATCAATACATTCTAAAACAGGTTACACTACAGCATAATATATTTTTATAGTGTTAAACCACGCTTTAGGCATTTCGTTTATAAATGAAAAATCTTACTAAAAGTTTTTGGGCTTCGACGGGATTCGAACCCGCGAGATACAAGCGATGGTCCTCAAGCCGGACTGCCTTACCACTCGGCCACCAAGCCAGGTTAGACTACATTATCTTCACATTTATACAATCAAAGCATTTCCCAGAATTAGAAAAATGTCATGTATTCTTGGCATTCAATGGGAAGTAGTCACGTGTCAAAAGATTAACAAAGATAGAAATAGATTTCACTCGAAGCAATTATAATATGTCTACCAGGCTTTGAACTTCTTTTAAGTTTTTGCAATCAGGTTACCTATTTATTATCTTTAAGGTAGTAAAAAATATTCAGTAAGTTTAAAAAAGATGAGAAAAGTCTAATTTACGAAAAATGCAGCGTCACCCAAAATAAAAAAGTTTAGTGCGAACTACTTCAGGTGTGCTTCAGGTACGAGGTTCAAATAAAAATAAGCTTTGCTGAAGCGTTTCATGCAGTGGCACTTGACCTAAAAATTTGAAGCTTTTTAGACGAATTATGCTTGTTTGGAAGTGGCTTTATTCCATAACCTGTAATTACGTAGTAATTGAAGTCTTATTGAATAAAAGCGTTAAGACTAGGTACTTAGTAGAAAATTGGAAAAAATATTTTACGATTTTGTAATTTTGTTTTTAAGTTGATATTGAAGTCATCGAAAAAAACCTTTTTTTAAAAGTAGGTAGTACCAAAACTCTTTGGTATTTTCGAAACTTATGTATTGATTCTCACTTCGATAAAATGAGCTCAAACCTTTTAACAAACGGCCAGCACCTGTAGAAGTCGAAGGCGAGGTTCAGAAGTAGCACCGTGACGCCAGTCTCTTTGGCCAGCATACTGAGCGCCCCCAGCACTACGCTCATCCATACACACTTCTTGTTGCCGGTGGGTCTATGAACAGTGGTTATTGTTAGAACTAGGAGAGATCACATTTATTCAATAACTAGATTTTAATGAAGCATTCTACAACTACAACTCTTCTACAATTATAAAGAGGTAATGTTGATTTATTTGTTTGACGGAGGTAATCTCCGAAACTACTCAGCCGATTTCAAAATTCTTTCGCCGATGTGTATAATGGACTGTCAGGGTGGTTAGTGGCTATATTTTATCCGGGTACTTTCACTAGTACACTCGTGCAAAACCTGGACGTGCTTCTAAGGTAAATGTGACATATTTGATTGGATAATATATTCGTCTTCTTTAATCTTGACTAACGATCTGAGTGAATATGTTCTTCACCACTTACCTATGGTACACCAAAAGAGAAGACAAGAAGAATATACATGCTAGAACATCTGCTCTACCGACCACTCCTGCCACCTGTTGAATAATAAAGAAAGTTTTGATGGACACCTTTATTATTATTTGAGTTAATTAACTTGTTATCACACTTTTTGTTTTAAGAAAATATCAATGAAAATAAAAAATAGAATCACTCTAATATTATAAAAAGTTTGTGTAAGTATGTAAGTGTGAATGTTTTTTACTCCTTCACGGGTTTGAATGAAGTTTGGTAGTAGGATAGGTTATATCTCAGATTAACATCCACTTTTGATTTCGATATTGGCACAGTAACCATTCGCCGGGGCACAGTTAGTCTTTACTTAAAGCCACTTTGCCGTTGCATGCATGCTTTATAATACTTCCAAGTAGGTACAGTATTAGATTTTACTTACCGCCTCTGTATGTACAGGATGCACCGCAAATAAAAGCGCTGCAAGCGCTGCAAAGGGTCGCTTGAGGCGCGCAACAGTGACGCACGCTCTTGCAACAAGCACGCAACAAGCTGCGTGTAATGCAACGTTGCACGCGTGCCACCACCACGGACGAAGACCTGACAGCATGTGGTTTAACCTGCGGCAATGTAATTTAATTGTGTAAGACTAGTTAGTCTCTCCAGGGGTGTCGGGATGTAAAAGTTCGAAACACGATTATATAAATGAAGTAAAAGTACAATAAAAACACACGGAATAGACAAAACAGACAAACATGTCAATCTTTAATTTATCGGAAATGCTTACAATTTTTAGGAGTGGAGCAATTATTATAAAACATGAAATACAGTAAATACGTACTTTTACAGTAAATACGTTCAAAATAAATTTCGAATCCAAATTGAGTTAGGTATTGGAAATGTTAACTTTTTACGAATAAACTTCTGATTCAATTCCAATTAAATCGGATTCTCAAAAACAGTCAAAAAACCAAAAACGTCAAGTAACGTTGATGATGGATGTTCAGAAACTTTTGCCAGTGTACTTCATAATTAAGTGCACAATGACCAGGGCTTAGTTACGTGATAAATGAACAGGGTTTTGTTTCAGCCGAACTCGCCGGAAAGTTTGGGACACTGTTTATTTTCTGATGGGAGTTCAAAATTTTGAAACAGTCAACGTGACTCTTTAAAAATTTTCCAGTTATAATTAGGGTATGGAAAATGCATTCTCGTTAATTGATTCATCAGATAATGTACTTGACACCACACGGGTGGTCTGTCTAATATTACTAAGACTTAGTTCAACACTTTCCTATACTTGTATAAATTCGAGTGGACAACACGTCTAGTGACAAAGTTTTTCGTCAATTTAAAATCCGAAACCGTAAATTTAATATGCCATTAAATAAACCCAGATGACTGATATAATACTGTTAGCCAAGTCCCTTGATGATGACTAATCGACAGACGGCGCCTACATAAAAGCGAGCGCACGGCTGCGCGCGCTCACTTTGCGGTTGGCTTTCGAACGAGACGGATGACTCGGCTTCCTAGGACTTTGTGTTTCGTTAGGTTGTTATGGTGTTTTCGTGGAGTTATGTAAACCTATGTAGCCTATGTCAGTGCTTATTTTGGTTCAATGGTGTAAATTGGTGTTTCCTTTGATAACCTCAAATTGTTTGCTTATAAAGATAATTTTGTTTTGATGAGTTGACTATTTGTGTTAATAAAGTTGTTCTTCTATTTTTTTAATGATTTTCACTTCTGGTTCCTAAAATCAGAAGCGGGATAGAATTACACTTCCCACTATCATCCTGATCGCTTTTATCCTGTTTTTCTTTGTTAAAGAATTTTTGAGGGTATTTGAAAAAAAATCGAAGTAAACACCAATTTTCTTTGTTCGAGTTATATTTTATTCGATGACCAACGTAGGTCTGTGCACAAGTCATGTCGATGCGAAGTAGGTCGTGAAACTTGACGCGATCTCGAAGTAGGTCAAATTCTTGTCGACACAGGTTTCGTCGTCGCGACAGGAGTGATGATTCGCGTAGTAACACTCGTTCTCGAAGCAGAATTCATTCTAGGGATAGATCTAGTTCGCAACGTAGGTCAAGGTCGAGTCGTAGCTCTCTCAAACGAGATGTGATCTCATGCAGCAGGCGTTAGATTCGATTCTATCTCGACTGAACACGGTTGAAGGTTGGTCTGGTACTCCCCTTGAGGTGTCGAGCGGCGAGTTGGTGCAGGGTCCTGGGCATCCTGGGTCTCATATCTCTCCGATGCCGCGCGGTCTAGCGTCACAAGTGTAACACATCTAATACTCCAGCATTGGAATCGACCGCGACGACAGGCGTTCTTCAATCATACCGTTACTGCGTCTGACGTACCCGTGAGTATTAGCACTTCCGAGTCCCATGGCGACCAAGGCGTCTTAGAGTCTGCGCGATTCTTAGCCGAGGTAATAAAGTCGGTAGGTAAAATTAAAGGTGCTAATTGTCATACGAGGTATTACCGACCCTTACGTCAGGGCGGGCGGCGGTAAATGCCAACTTATCGTGCAATGACCTAGTTTCGTTTTTGTCAATTTATGTAAAGCCTACCCGCACTAAACAAGATAGCCGAAATTTAACTTTCAAGCGGCTAGCTGTGAATCCTACGTGTAGTATGAGTTGTTTTAATGTAACTGTGGACAGTCGAGCCACAAGGCTCTTCACTGCCCGAAAAAGTCACGTGACAGTCTAATGATTTAATTGGTGAGTTTTGTAAGAAACCGGGACACAATGAAAACTTTTGCTTAAATGCTGTTAACAGTGATCTGAAAAGCGCAATTATACTAATAGGTATGTGTTTTATGAGCAGTCTAAACTTATCTACTTCATCTCACCAATTCATTGAACATTTTTTCATTATAACGAAAAATGAAACTTTTGTGTTTAAGTAGAAGGCGGCATATTGATACCACGATAGCTTGGTCCCTTGAAATCCTGTCTCCTAACGATGTCCAGCGGGATATTAAGTAAGCTAACATTCAATAAGCAAACAGTAAGTAAGCTCGTGTAAACTGAGACGACTTTCCGTGGTAACTGTTTCTTAATAAAAATAGGGGTGTGTCATAACTTTGATTGTTACAAGTACGTGTATCTGTCTATGGCCGATTTAGCTGTAGTTTGTTCAAAGCAGGTTTATAACGGTGGTTCTTATACACATTCTAAGCTGGCTGAGCCATTTAATGGAAGTGTAAGTATGGATGAGTAAACGAGTTTCCTATTATGTAAAAGTTTAAAGCTGATTTACAAGTAGGTACTTGTATAGTGTCGAAAGTTAATTACTTTTAATTCTACGAACTTGTAGTTTAACGTGTCGTTCTACAACTGTTGGTTTACCATTTAAAAAAGAGATCTACGAAAATTACAGCTTGACTTTAATTGTCGATATGTTTGTTTGGTGACGCAAAGTCGTGCAAAGTCGTAGTTGAGTGGTTGTGTCTCAGGGGTTGTGATTTGTGAGTTCTGTTCGTGGTACGAACATCAATGGGTACTTCCATAACATCTTTTTATTTGTTATTTTGTACATGTTTATTAACCAAGGTGCGATGGTGCACCGTTATCGTATGTTTCGCAGTTGTTTAAAGCGATGACGAGTCGAGCCGCTCTCGGTCACGTCACCGACAGCGCTCGTCCGGGTTGCGGAGTGATCGCTCGCGGGACAGGAGGTCCTGTAGCCGGCGGTCGCGCAGTCACACGCGAGATGGATCGCCGCACCGGCGCTCTTGCGATCGGAGGTCGCGCAGCATCGCGCATGAGGTTTGCGTGCAGTGGCAACAGTCACGCTGAGGTACCTAGCTGCCAGGTACGTGTGGCGCCGGTACCACCACGGAGTAACTGTGAGTTTTTTGATACCTACTAAAACGTTGTGTTGTTTGATCGAGGTATACGTCTTATGTGGTAAAGCGTGAAGCTTCTAAGTCTTCTGGCAGTGGGATCTGCCAGGAAAGGATGATTTCGATCAATAAAACTAGGGCTTGAAGCCTGGAGAGAATCCTTCAGATTTTGTTGTACTTTCTATATACGGAAGTTGAGTATCTGGACTGACTAATTGAACAAGGTCAGGTACGGCCGAGCTCAGGTATGATTAAAGCTCGCTCTGAATCACCAAAACTCAGTCAGATATTTCATACTAGACATCTCTAATACTGACAGACATTCAGGTCAAGGTCATTTCTCTACCAAGCTCTGATAACCTTGTTGGACCATTGATCTCGTGTGCGTTTTTTTTCTGTACAGGGCGCTTGCTCCTGTGCGACCGGTCCTGTGGACGCGCTCTGGACGCGCTCTGGACGAGCGGTCCTGTGGACGAGCGGTCCGGTGGACGAGCGGTCCGGTGGACGAGCGGTCCGGTGGACGAGCGGTCCTGTGGACAAGCGGTCCGGTGGACAAGCGGTCCTGTCAGCGTTCGATCCGTGCTTGTCTTGGTCTGACATTGCTTGCGTACCTGTCAATAGCCACCACTACGTTCTTATTCAACTCCTTTTCTTTCTTTCTCGTACAGAAATTCTCATGACACTTACACTTACATTTCACTCACAATTAGGTAGGTCTAGGTAGGTCACTTAGGCACTTAGGGAGTCTAGGTAGGGCTAGGCATAGGCTGGTTATGGTTATTGATGGTGACGTGTGTAATGGATGGATTGAGATGAGTAGGGACGGATCGGTGGACATGTCTTTCAATACTTGTCGGACGGCAAGACCCACGGTACCGCATCGCGGCCGGAACACTTGTGAGCAGTGCCTAGCACTCGACAAGGAAACTTTTAACTTGACTCTGAGACTCACGGTACCGCATCGCGGCCGGAACACTTGTGAGCAGTGCCCAGCACTCGACAAGGAAACTTTTAACTTGACTCTGAGACTCACGGTACCGCATCGCGGCCGGAACACTTGTGAGCAGTGCCTAGCACTCGACAAGGAAACTTTTAACTTGACTTTGAAACTTTCACGGTACCGCCTCGCGGCCGGAACACTTGTGAGCAGTGCCTAGCACTCGACAAGGAAACGATCTTATGGTCGGAAGGGACATGCATCGGTTGATCTCCGCGACGAGAGACGGAGCCGGGCGGTCGGAGCTGGGCCGCCATGCTGTGTGAAGATAGGAGCGTGTAACAGGGCCCTATTTTCATTATTTGAGACGTCTCTGAGATGAAGTATGTGAGAGCGTGCTTCGTTATGATTCATGGTGTGCGATGTATGAATTAATTGAAAGTGTTTTTTTGGAGCGAAAGGAGAACGTTAAACTATCCGATTTTAAACCTTTGATGTCCGTTCTCATACGTTGCTTTTCAACAGGTGATGAACCTGATGAGACTAATGCATGTCCATCAGCTTCCGCAGCACAGGGACCAGCGCAGCACGTCCAGCGCACCATGCCTGTGTTAGGCGCGATCCGGAGGCGAGTTCGCCGTCGGCAGCTGTCGCCGCTTCCAGTGGCACCACACCGCGTTCCCGGGTCGAGGACGACCCTCTGTCAGGAGAGGCCGTGTTAGCCAAGTCCCTTGATGATGACTAATCGACAGACGGCGCCTACATAAAAGCGAGCGCACGGCTGCGCGCGCTCACTTTGCGGTTGGCTTTCGAACGAGACGGATGTCTCGGCTTCCTAGGACTTTGTGTTTCGTTAGGTTGTTATGGTGTTTTCGTGGAGTTATGTAAACCTATGTAGCCTATGTCAGTGCTTATTTTGGTTCAATGGTGTAAATTGGTGTTTCCTTTGATAACCTCAAATTGTTTGCTTATAAAGATAATTTTGTTTTGATGAGTTGACTATTTGTGTTAATAAAGTTGTTCTTCTATTTTTTTAATGATTTTCACTTCTGGTTCCTAAAAATACATAGATACATTTTTTTTTGTAAATACATACATATTATAGATAGAAAACAGCCAGACACAGAACAAATATCTGCAGAACATACAAACATTTGTCCCGTAGCGGGGATCGAACCCGCGACCCCCGCGTCTCAGCCGGGCGTTAACCCAACTGCGCCACAGAGGTCGTCAAATTGCCATTGATGCCATGTACAGAAGCGATTGCAAAGATTCGATACAAAGAAAATTTTAGTTCATTCGGTATCAAAATTATTTGTATCTTTATGATAATTGCAAAGATACAATCAGCTTTTACAGCGCTGAAGCAATCTTCAACTGACCCCCAATAAAGCCTTTTGATTTTAGCTTGGCTCAAATGATTTCGCGTTTGGCTTCCTTTCTACTGTTTCTTCTATATAATCTTACTAGCTGCGCCCCGCGGTTTCACCCGCGTAAGTCCCGTTCCCGCGAGAATATCGGGATAAAAAGTACCCTATGTCACTCTCCATCCCTTCAACTAGCACCACACAAAAAACCACGTCAATCCGTCGCCCCGTTTTGCCGTGAAAGACGGACAAACAAGCAGACACACACACACACACACTTTCGCTTTTATTATATTAGTATGGATTTTTTCTGACGTTTTGTTGTTATCATCATTACACGTACAGCCAGTCTCAATAACCTATATCCTCAATATCCAACATTGTTTTTCTTAGTGCTGGTAGATATTTGACATTTCTTATTCCTTACAAAATACCGTAAGTAGACCGAGAGAAGTACCTACAGTTAGCAAAACCAGGTATAGATAGGTTATTAAGACTGATAGTTATTGATTTCACAGTAACGATCACAGAGTCAATTTTCTTGTTCTTTAATATACAGGATATCAAAAAGACTGTTGCAAAGTCTTCGGAGTTCAAAAATTTTTAATCACTTTTTTATTTTGAAGAAGATACCTTCTATTTGTATTTTTAGATTCTCCGCACTCTACATTCATACCGTACACTGCGTTAGCAAAGTTAATTGCCTTGCGTTGGCAAACCACTTCAAAAACAAGGAAAGGTTTACACATGGATTGATTCACTTTGCAGCGGACATGACTTCAATCATAAGGTAAAGTTGGTTTCTGTTTGTTTGTAGATAGTACTCGTTAGATCTGTGATTATAGTTCTTATATATACTGTACCATGGTCCTTATATTTTTAAAGTGATATTTTATGGAGATTGATTTGAATAGAGACTGAGGATCGGTAAGCGCAGCGTAGGACATCCAACAACATGATAGGCGAATGTTTGGTAAATAGTGTTACTGGCTAGGGGTCTTATGTATTTTATTACATCAGAAGCTTAACCCCGTCTCGGCCGTAACGAACCGGCTGAGAAGGCTCTGCTGCCCTTATCCCACGCTAGGTGGGGTTGGCCCAACTTGTTTTTATCTTCCATTCATATCTATCATTCGTCGACTCCGAAGTCATTCATAGCCTCATTCAAAACCTATTTCATGAACTGTATACTCAAACCCAATTCAGCTATTTGTTTATTTACTCGCAAGTCTGAAACATGAATCAAACTTGAGTTCCCAGCATACGGGCCTAAATGAAGCGGTTTTGATTGCCTCCATAGCACTTTATCCTTTCAATGTCCGCATCCAACGAAATTAGTTCTCCCCTCGCGCTCAGATCACGTATCGAAAAACGAACAAGAACTCTGATAGGACCTACAGCCGTTGATACCTCATCTATTAAAAAGCAATCTCGCGTTTCGTTACTGCCGGACTTGTGCGTTTTGTTCCAGTTATCTTGCACGTAGGCGTAAATAAACTGCATTTCGAACGAAATTAAACTGTAAACTGGAACGTTTGCAGATTGGAAGGCGATCAAGGTATTTTAAAAAATGAAATTCACATTTCACGTCGCAAAACTGTCGAAAATCCACACTCACAGAATTTTGACTTTATTGTGGGACTAAATACCGACATCAAACGGGTAGTTTATTTTATCTTTGGAAGTTACAGTATCTCTTTATGCATATTTATCCAGGTCCATGAGCGAAGCCGCGGGCATCAGCTAGTACTAAAATAATACTGGATGGTATTATACCTGAAATTATACCTATTTTAAGAACGGTAGTAAGTGTAATTGGAAAAGAAGATGGGCAATAGCAGACCCATTACGTCAAATGAATTGTATACACAATTTAGCACTTCTTCTATGTGTAAGTCAAGAGGCACTGTGATAATTATGTTTTCATACATTTATCCGTCAAATAACTACAATAATATTGGATGGACATGAAGTTTTCTTAGGACGTACACCTAACGGCTTGTACACTATAGGTTTTCACACTATAGGTATCTACACTTTTCAGTTCTGCACAGCACCGTCCAAAACTTACATGATCACGAAAATCAACTTTAAGTTCAAAATAAAAAACAATGGTATTTAAAATATTTTCTTAAATTAATATAAATTTCCAATTATTCATGTATTCCATTTTGCTCCTCTCTCCCCCAAGTACATAATGCTTAGTTCGTATCATAATTAACAGCTTGGAGTTTCGCAACACGATATTTGGAGCGCTTACAAGCCGCAGTTCTAGGCGATGTTATTTATTCTGTGCCAGAACCTAAATCAAAGATGCTACCTCCAGTACAAATGAACAGGTGAATTGCTTGCGCAGTGTTTGCTTACAGTCAACGAGGAAATTTCTACAAAATGAAATTTATATTTTTTTTCACTAGACTACCTACTATTTATTTTTATATAATGTCTCTTAAATAACATTTTTGTTAACTTACTTACAGTGGAAATCTAACAATAGCAACGTGCTATACGACTACTATTTAATACACGGCATCATTTCACGACCACTCACCGGATAGACAATTTTAGACAATTTTAGATGTTGGTCACCTGAATCAGGTATCTACTTATCAACTATTCGGGCGAGTTAAATCAAATCAAATAGTTTGTTATTGTCGTTATCTAGTGTAAAATTATATAACATAAGATTTATGTGATTGAGTGTACAACACCGCATTGGACACGGCGTGTCGGCAAGCGGGAAATATTAATATCTTGCTGCACGCGAATAAACTTTCGATTTATCATTCATTTGTTAAGACTTTAGGGATCCATGGTATTTTGAAAGAATTATTGATGTTTATAGTTGATATTGTTTACTGCTTAGTGCTTTTTATTTCAGAAATTAAATTGTAAACAATACTACAAATGTAGAAGTAAATCAAAAACTTTTACAGCTAATTCGGTAACAACGAATAGGAACAAAGAAAAACACCGAACAAGTCCCAAATGTTTCCGATTTTATATCCTTCGATATCCCGCGACCCGCCATTTTTTACAACTTGAGATATACAGACGTGACAGAGGCCATTGTTTATAGAGGTTATAACACCCCCTCGTTCTAAATAGCTACAAATAGTTGGGATAAAATGTCTTTGTCGTATTGAAAGAGTTTTTCTTTAAGAATTCGATTGAGATTTATTTTTGAAACGTGTAGCAATGTGGCTTTTTAGATTTGTATGACTGATGTTTGTATGACTTACTTTTTATAACCATTTATAAACAATGCAAGTACCAACAGAATTTAAAAGCAAATCAATGTTTGTGTTATGGTAACTAGATGACCGGTACATTATTTTCATTATTTTTTGTAATACTCATATAATTATTGATAGAAAGGTATACTAATAGCCTAGACCCGGAACAAAATAAGCCGGACAAACAATCTGTCCGGCAGCAGGGAACCCCTACAACCTGATGCATCTCAGGTGGGTTTGATTATGTAAGCCCACTGCACCATTAGAAGATTTTAGAAGACAAATTTGAGTACTATTTTGAATATCCTACTTTTTGTATATCAAACTTTAATCTATGCTTGCACTACGACTATTGAAAAACAGATTGAAATATTCCATTGCTGGATGTAAAAGTTCCAGAATCCGATATGAATTGCAAAACAGCTCGTTTATTATTGACGTCGAAGGCCCAGCGGCATTTATTTGAATAAATGATACTTGCTGCATTGTTTATGATTGTGGACACAGATTCCTGTATCGTAAATTAGCTTTATTGCTCGATGACATATGTAAACGACATATTTGATTTATATACCGGATGGAACTTGTATTATAACTAATTTTATGACTTGAGGTTTTACCATTAACATAAATCTTTACAGACACAAACCATAAATGTTTGTCAAATCGCAATAAAAAAAGTCTCATCCAGAATATTTTAAATTCGATTGGTTTTATCATTTACCGATTACCGCATTCAAAACAAATCAAAATCAAACTGCCGTTCATATTCATAAATTTCACTTTCGTAAATTAATTCAAACCTCAAAGAAAAATCCGACCAATTTCAGATTAAACAAATAAACATTGACAAATATAAATAAGCCGCGTTTCCACCTGAAAAAACGTTCGGCGGCAGCAAAGAGATTGGACATCAAAACAATAATTGAAATCATTGAGCTGGAAGCCGCGGGAATCTTACGTGGAAATACATGAAAGACCTACAAAAATAATATAAATACGTAAAATCAAACCAAATAATATCATGCCAATGATTGTATTCTGGAAGGTTTCAACATAAACGAATGTGGCTAATTCGTTCATGTAGAATCCTTCCAGCTCCAGGAATACAAAACTAACTGCAATCATCAAATTGGACATTTGCCACGTGATTTTAACATTGCTGTGTGAAAAGTCAAAGGATATTTATTCATTTATTTGTTTTGTGTGTTTGTTTGATGATCTGCGTATCTATATAAAACCAGCTGTAAGGAGAGTTTAGTTTTTTTTTTTTCTTAAGAGAGTTTAGTAGCAACAACTGCACCGTACCGCTAATTGTCAATACTACTTAACGTTCCAATTACGAGTAATTGTATATTGTTGAAATATCTTACAATCTCAGTTGCTAGGAATCCAAGAATTCTCATATTTCACTATTACAGCTGAGATATTAAAAAAACGTTGAAAAAGTAATGACTGTGCGTTTCCTTTGAGCCGGAGCTGTTGAAAGAGACAGAAGTTTGTGGGAACGAACAAAACGCCACAATCACGGAAAGGAGTGCGAGATTGCGGAAAAATTAGGGTTTTCACACCCACTAGCAAGCTTCGCTGTGTTTACCCACTTCTCGTAAAGGCGCCTTTACATTGTAGGCTGTGATATAACCACGATTGCTTAAAATGTAAACAATGTCTACGGTAACGGAAACTTGAGTAAGGACATAGTTGTTGACATGTTTGACAAAAGTATTCAAGAGTCTTAAAAACTCCGTCGCCTGAATTAGACGCAATATTAATTTACAAATTGTCCGGTAGAAGCAAACTACTTATTTGACTTTTGGCTTTGATGACATTAACAAACAGACAAAATTAAATATACTCCATTATGATAAATAATGCCAGAAATAAAAGAAGACGAAGACTCATAGACATTTACCCAAGATTTACCATTTTTTACCAGTAAATTATTTCCTCGTGCCTTCGCATAATCGAGTTGAAACTGGTCGCACTTTTTACAAAAGGAGAGGTTTAGCAAAATAAATACCTCAATTATTTACCTAACAATGAATAGCCGCCCAAGGAAGTATCCAAGCGGTAAATCGAGTCATCGATCGATCGATGACCTCTGTGGCGCGGTGAAAGCCTGCCTGAGACGCAGAGGCTACGGGTTCGATCTCCACACTGCGAGATAAATATTTGTATGACCTGTAAATATTAGTTTTGCGTTTGATGTTTTTCTATGTGTAGTATGGATGTTTTTATAAAAAAAATTGTATTTCAATATGTTTTACCGTTCTATCTACTAACAAGAGCGCACAAGATATGGGTCAATATAAAAGCTAGTACATAGTACTTGAATGCAAACTGCTGATCTAAGTTCTTACCACTTGACACAGCACAATGCTGTCGAAGCTCCAGACTCTTGTACGAATTGAAGTTCTATTATAGTTTTGCATACGAATATCTGAGCAAACTCTCACAACTTGTGCACTCACATCATATAGGAAACCTCCGGGATCATAATAAAGCTTCGTTTTATTTGTTTTCAGGAGCACAAACTTACTTATTTAAAAAAATACAGGCCCATTAAATGTGTGTGTAACTTTCGTTAATTTATCATTTTATAGGCAATTTTCTGTACCTATATAAGTTAGTTCGTACGAATTTCCAGAAGAAAATGGTAGGTACTCAGTGTTTATAAGAATACAATACAGAAAGGTAGGATAATGCAATGAAATATTTAAAGCCACTCGATGGCTCTGTAGAGCATTTGCATCGCAAAGAGACATCGCTAGCCAGCTTTTTAAAAATGCATTGTGATGGCGAATTTGCCTGTAGACTTTTGGATGGCTGTTTTTGTGACGAGAACAGAACGTTGAGGCATTTCATCTCTACTTATTTATACAAACCTTACTTAGTTTTCTTCTGTTTCCAAAGTTTCCGCCGTGTTAACATAGTGGTAAATTTGTTTTTTTTTATGGAAATGTTGTTGTAAATCTTAGAATAATATTACGTATCCACTATATTTATTCACATTATTCATTCTCATTACATTCTTTAATAAAACTCTCCAGCCTTCGCTACTTTTATCATACTCGTAAGTATCTACTTCTTTTGTTAGATTTAACGCGAACGGAGTACAACGATCTCATGCCAATGATAAAACGTTTTAAAACCAATTTCCATATCGCTATTTTAAAACTACACGCGCTGCAAATAAATTTCACTACGAAACGCCGAAAAATATTAAAATGTGCCATTAACGACAAATGTTGCCAACGTGTAACTCGGTGTAGCTCATGGAAGCTTGAACAAGCCCTGAGGCTACTACTATGTTACCTTCATTCTTCGTGTCGATTCAATTTATATTAAGCCACGTAATAGAAGGTTTCGCACGTCACGTTACTTCATGTTGTTTGTAAGAAAAAAAAATTACATGACTGACGACTGTGTCCAACCCACGCTTAGGCTACGCATACGCTACGCATGTTAGGATATATTTTCGAACAAATGAATCCGTGCAGCTACAATGCGCCGTGTAGTCGTGTACAGCATGCGCCGCAGTGGGACAGCGCCTTTATAATTTGACTTGTAGCACGTCCCGGCTTTGTACGGGTTGTTAGGTTTATAGGTAACTGAACTACCCCCTTTTGGGTTTACTAATGAAACTACCGGGATAAAATATATCTTATTACTATAACCACCCCGACAGTACATCCATTTTTTAAATAACAGATGTATCTTCAATAGGTTTAAGCGGAAAGAAAGAAAGAAAAATGTGTTTATAGGACCTTAAGGATCACATAAAAATGAACAGTCTTATAAGCTAGGTGACTCTATTGCCTGTTCCTGTAATGCAACTCTACGAATTGACGTTGACCAAGTGACTTACCAACATCCAATACATTTTCTTTGTTTCTAAAGCAAAAGCTATTGTAGAAAATTAATATGGCTTGGGTGGGTACAAATCTGACGCCACACTAATAGCTTAGGAGCCAGTCATCAATTTACTGTTATTTATTTTCCCGCGCTTTATTCATTGGCGCGAAAAAGATTTTATTCTTGACAGTCTGGGCAATGACTAGCGTTTTTTTAGAAACTGCTTAGCAACAGAATAGTAGTTTGGCATGTGTGTAAAGCTTACGTAAGCACAATGTAAAAGAAACAAACAACCAAGATACAGATGGTAACTATTTGTCTAATTTGGTATATGTGTGTGAGTTAGTGATGTGAAATGTTTGTCTTTTTCTTAACTTCTCTCTAAATATTATAATTATTATTTTATGAATACGTCATATCTAAAATAAGGAGTTTTGTAAAACCTACTGACAAAATGTTTTTTATACAACGACATTTTAATTGGCATAAGTTGATCGTGAATCTGACTTAGTCAACAAACAAATCACTAATTGATTAGAAATAAACGATGATATATATAAATAAAATCACTAACTCTTGCACTAACCCAATCCGTCTCGTCGCAAATAAAACAAGCCGTGTGATAAACTACAGTCATTTTCGTGTGTGAAGAGGTACATTCGTCATGAAGCGTTCGGTAACTTTTCATCCAGGACATTATAGTAGGTTCTTCGTCGCAGTATGACAATATACAGTAGTTTAGCTTCTTATAACCTAGAGCTAAAGTAGAAATGTAAGATGAAAATATAATATTATTTGAATATTTTAATATTGTCGTAGGAGAACAAAGTTTTTTCAAAACCTTTTCAAAAATTTCTAACATTCCTAGACTGTTTATCATTTTTATTTGCAGATAGTTTTAGGACGTCTGTATTCTTAACGACATAAAAGCCAAAATCAATACCTGCTTTCAGCACGTATAGTCGTCACAAAATAAGAAGTCAGATTTGACAGTTCATATGGACCATAGAACGTAACTTTGGAACGAAAGTGATAGAAATGACAAATCAAAAAATATCACTACGTGTGTTTCTAAAAATTGCATAATTTTTGTGGTGCGTTATTTAAAACATACTGTATTGTGTGTACACTGTGCCACAAGAGTGACTCACCTAATCCGGGATGAGATCCGGACGTGCGGGTAATTTTCCTCTCGGAGGCTTTTACAGGTGATGCAAGTTTTGTGTGTAACGAGATTTTATCACATTTAGGTATTGAACATTAGAGTTTACATTATATTATTTATGAATCATGTTTACTCAATTGGAAATGTTTTTAGAGTTACATGTCAATTGTAGTCTAGACATAATAACTTATAAACTTATTAAAGAGCGTACATACAGTGTTGAAGTCGACTCAAATACACAACTTATAAGTTAACTTAAGCCGTGTAGGTGATTATTCAAGCGTGCATGTGAAAAGGCACAATGTGAACGAGAAAATCTTATTACACTCTCATGACCATAAATGTTAACAATGTACAAACTACGTAATAAAGTTGAATAATCTCTAATGACGGCCGCTTCGTACATCGCACGGAAATGACTATTTACAGTCTCCCGGACTGTGATTTCATTAAAATCTTTATTACGAGTATACTTAAGAGTGCAAATTGTACAGGTTTTTACAACCGACATTTTTTAATAGCCTTGTTGGTCAAGTGGATTGGTAAGCTTATTCCATCCGTTTTTGATTTGTAGAGTAGAGGGGCTGACATTCGAACGGATTGTTTGTGATTGGAGACACAGAACATTGCTTTTGATGTGATTGGAGAGTTGGCCACTTGCTCTTATACAAACGAACGAACGAACGCACGAACGTGCTAGATTCCTGAGGGTCTACTGTGCACAACGAAAAAAGAAAAACAAAATGATTGTCACAAATGCATCGTTTTCGAGTTGTAGAGTAGAGGGGCTCCTCGTATTTGAATGGCTTCTTTCTATCCCTGAAACGTCCCTGATACTGTCCGGTATAAGCAGAGTTACAATCGTCGCCCCAAATAGACCGCGAGATTGTTGTAATGGTCCAACACCCCGAATTGTGCTTGAACAATGGACATTAAGTTCAGCTAACGACTGGATCTTCGAGATGCCAGATGCTGTATGGTAACCGGATTTATTGCATGTTCTTATGCCATTAAATTAAGTTGTGTTTAAGATACACTTGAATTGTTGTGAATATTTCACTTTCAAAACTATCGTGAGTTGAACTAGACATTATTATAATCATACGGGAAATTACTGACGTAAAAATTTTGACGATTTAAATACCGACAATGTTTCGATTCGATGAGAATCTTTACGGCTTGAGTACGGTCACTCCTCGCGGGCGTGTCTCTGTCGGTCACTGTCGGTAATCGAAACATTGTCGGTATCTAAATCGACAATATTTTTCGTGAGTACTTCTCATCATCAGAATTCGCGATTTACTCATACAAACGAACAAACGATCGTTATTCATCTTTCTAAGTAGGTACCCTCCACTTCACTTCTTTTGTATGGCTACTGTGACTTAGTAGGTAAAATAAAACAATAAATAAATATCCTTTGTCCCGTAGCGCGAATCGAACCCGCAACCTCCGCGTCTCAGCCGGGCTTTTGCCCACTGCGCCACAGAGGTCGTATAAAAAGTGTAATATAGTAGCACGTAATAGCGAGACCCAGCCAAAAACACGAGAAAACTCTAATTCACCGATAGCGAATATGAGAAACGATGGCAATAATACGTCCACTGTTGAACCACACAATGCTAGTAAATTCTGCTCGTGGCACAATCATCGACCAATAGGGATGCACTACATTCAAAATGGAAGTAAAACGCAAACAAAATATTTGTGTAATCTCTATTTCGATTCTGCTTGCCCGTTACTTTTGCTCATACTTTGAGTAGAAGGCCTAAACGCTTCGAGTAAAATAAGAAGTAGTTTTATGACGGAAAAAGATTTTCTAAGTAGAAAAATCATTGTCAAAAAAAATGGTCAAACATTTAAATTAAATTATAAATACTGTCATGACTTTTACCTGATTTTTACGCAATTAATAACCCGATAAAGAGTATGGCGACAAAACACTCCTTATCTTAGATTTCAATGTAACAATTATTTATTATTATTTCTAGCCCATATTGTCCCACTGCAGGGCAAAGGCCTCCCTCCTCTCTTTTCAGCTTTTTCTGTCCTTGGCCGCAGTGGGCCAATCTGGAAGGTGCACATCTAACTCGTCAATACAATTAATGTAACAATATTGAGTTATGTTCGTACAGTCATCAACAGTTTCCAAAACAAGGCACGTCTCTACTCAGCAAATAATAGGCGACCACGACGAATGTGTACCGATCGCAATAACTGTAAATCAGAAAGAGTTTCGACGTTTTCAGGCGTGTTTTGAACGCTATTACAGTTGAGTACAGCCGCCTTATTCTCTAAATAACCATGTCTTAACGCGGCACGTCTCGGCGTTCTTATTTTAAAAAATTCTATGGATTTCAGAAAACAAAAGCTAGATAACGTGCAATCTCTTACCGCGTCATGTTTTAAATGTGTTCAAGAATCGATCTCCAGTTCCGATATACAGCAGGTTCTATAAATATAATTTAGTACAGTCAACTTGAAAATGCAAATAAGTATAAATGACTATACTTCATTTATTGAAACGAGCTAATAGGAAGAAAAATAAACAAACGTGATTGGTCGTTGAAAATAATTTTCTTTCTCGTGATTGGCTAGATTGTCAAATCAATTGTCAATTGTCAAATCTAGTCAATCCGAGAATCGACAATTATTTTCGACGACCAATCACGTGCGTTTATTTTTCCTACTATTAGCATAAATAAAAAAACTTGACTGCCCTGAAAACCAGTTTTACCAATGATATGGCTTTTGAATATCAAGTACAAGCACAATCCCTATTTGAGATAATTTCTCTAACATTCTTAATTATGTTTAGATTGCTGTGAGAAATACTTAAGCCAAATACTCATTGTGTGCTAAGCTCGGATCTAAGTTTCACAAACTGGGAAAGCACTCGTTATTGAAAACGCAAATTAGATCCCAAACATTCGGGGCCCTTCGGATTGGGCAATGCAAGCGTTCGCGTTTGCATAAAAGCACATTAGTAGAATTACGTAAAACTACAGTTAGATAGGAAGCGGGTTACTCGCACTTGTTTTACTCTTTGGTAGCAGGTTCTGACACTTATAATTTACAAGCCAACCCGTCATTAAAACTCTGTTGACTGTTATAGCTCCAATCTTCGTTACCCTATGATTTGGCAGTTATACCAATTGATGTGAGATGTGTAGTTTTTGTAGATATGGAAAATTTAGTTTAATATTTTCTTCGATTTTCCAACCTTTTTATAGATATTTTGCCAAGACGGAAATTTTTTTAACAAATCAAAAATAATGGAAATCCGGTTTCGTGGTTTTTGATATGGTTTTTGTGGTTTTGGGTATTGATTTTAAAACAAGATTAGATAGTTCATATTCATGATTGTTTTAGTTTTTAGCATTTTATCAGCTCAAAGTGTTTAAAATACCGGTTTTCTTTATAAATGCAGTACAATGTTTGAACAAGCGTCAACTACTCGCAAGTCGGAGCACGTCCCTGCGAATAGTTTTGAGATATTTGCAGACAAACAGATACGTTGTTTACATAATTACGCAAAGCATACTATTATGTTGTGTAAACACGTGAAACATTAAGTTTTACAGTTGAATAGTAATTCCACGAATTGTGCTATGTTTACCTACTATTGTAAGAAAATTTTAAAACTTTGGGCAAAACATTTTATTCAAAATTTCCTTGCACAATGTACTTTTTACATCATACATTTTTTAACGATTTTTTGAACCTACGCATGATAATAATTATCGTATGTAAATGACAATTTATTAGCTACATACGATTTCTGAGGAAATGTAAACATTAAATCGAGCTTACTTTGTAAACGAATACAAATGACGCATTGTGTTTTGATTTCATTTTTTGATACGCGTTTGTTATATTGCTTCCAATTTAATTTTAAAAAAATATTTATTATGTCTCCGTGCTGTTTTTTTCCTTTTTAGTGTACTTTTTTTGGTTTTTAATAAACAATACATTAAAATGTTATTTTAACCTAATTTTATATGGTTGCTAATCAAAATAGCAATCAAAATTATATCAGAAAATAAAATACTTACATAAACTTTAACCCCATTATGCATATTCGACCTAGAACCTGTATTAAACCTGTATTAGCTAAAACGCATATTAAATCTGTTGCTATCTCTTTTCGTTGACATATGGGTGACAAGAAAAAAACGTTCTTAAAACCTGTATTAAATTGTCAAGTTTTTATGAATAAGACCCTACATTTATTTGCTCAAAAATTAGTAAAAGTAGTATTCCATAAATAGTATATAGTTCATATCGAGTTCCAACTTTGCTCATTAAAGAAAGCTGGATAAAACTTGTCTAAGATTCACTTTACAGAGCTTTGCTGCAAAATATAAACTGTGTTTCTGTTTAAGCGATTTTTTTTTATTTTTCTTTTGACAACTTTAATACCAGATCAAAAAAAAAAAAACTCAGGCCTTTACATCTTTACTAGATGATTACAGAGCGTCAGGAGGCAATCTTTTTACCAGATTAACTTTTTTTATATTTACAACGATTTTTACTTTTATTTGCTTACTAGCGGCTCGTCCCGGCTTTGCACGGGTGTACATTAGTACACCCGTGCAAAGCCGGAAGAAACTACCGGTATAATATTATAACCATCCCGACAATTCTTTCCACACATCGGTAAAATTATTTCCGAAATTGGCTGAGTAGTATCACAGAATACGTAGTATCGGAGATTACCTCCGTCAAAACAACAAACCAACTTATTAGTAAACCCGTGCAAAGCCGGGACGTGCTGATAGTTTTATATAATTTTGGAATCGTATCCATTTTTAAAATGATTTGAAAATCTTATCCCTTCGAGCTTCACATCGTACCACCTCGTACTACCGCCATTAATCCCAAACATTATAACTTGAATTCGTTACTTCCTTACTTTGTGGAATCACGCAATTCATAAGAACTCAGTATTTTTGATAACGAAACAGGTGTGCAATATCTTGAAGAATTATTGAAACTTATTATTTCACTGCAGCAAAATTTGGACATGTAATTTATAAAAAAAATCTTGGAAATACCACACGTTATGCTAATCAATTTAATGCTTGTGTTATGGTAACCAGATGACTGATATAAGACTTAGATACATTTTTTTAAATACATACATTATTATAGGTAGAAAACATCCAGACACGGAACAAATATCTGCAGAACATACAAACATTTTGTCCTGTAGCGGGGATCGAACCCGCAACCTCCGCATCTCAGGCGGGCCTGCCCACTGCGCCACAGAGGTCGTCAATTATGTATTATTTCAGGACAAAAACGATATGGAAGTTCAAACATTCGTTTCATATTATAAACGAGACAGCCAAGCAATATCGACGAATGGTCGTTAAATAATAATGGCATAATACGGCTGCTATTCTTTCCAGTAAGTGGAATCATTTTTTATTGAATGGATGATGGGGCGTATGTTTATTAATATTTCCTATACTTACGCTTTTGGATTGCGGAATAACATTTTGGCAATGGTTTGTCTAAACATGGTGAGTGTTTTAGTATTTTTTTGGATTGCTTACTTTTTTTACTGGTCGAATATGGGTATGTCTATTAGGGTAACTTATTTATTTATTATTAATAAAACCAACAGCTAAAGTAGACCGTAATAGATACAATAAATAGGTCTAGAAAACCAATTACAGGTTCTCACTGAAATAAATTAGTGAAGAGAAACAGAAAAAGAAAGAAACTGGTAATTGACAGTAATTAGATAATTAATGTAAAGATATTCACTTGTTGTTTACTGTTTACTGTATTATGTAACTAGCAGCACGTCCCGGCTTTGCACGGGTGTAGGAACTAATGAAACTACCGAAATAAAATATAGCCTATAATCCTCAAATCTTTAAAATAATCGTATTCGAATTGTCAAATAGGTATTAGTGTAAGGTTTGGATTTCTGTAATATAATTCCATAAAGTATAATATTGTATTTACCAAAATATTACTACCATTTTCAACAAAGTCCGCCCCACATTCTCTATCAAACGCCTGTAAATCCTAAAAGCGAATAAACGTCAAAATAAATTAAACTATCCGATAAACTCGAAGACGATAGAAAATCGTATTCCGTAAAGGTCTAAAATATTTACCATCCCGTGGTCGAGGTTACATAATAAATGGCATGAGTTGGTCGGTATCGCTCGACAATAGACGCTTTGTTCGGAAAACCATTTTAATAACGCTAGGAATTATTTAACAGACGTGACTTTGGGTATGCCACGTTTGTTTATCGCGCGTTTGTATAGATACAAACGAGATGCAAACAATCCAGTCGGCAAGTTGTTAGAGCCTATTTGTATCTCGGTTTTATTCTCACAAAAAAATGAATAAACGAATGATAGAGATGAATGAAGGGCAGGGGAATGATGATGTTTTATTGATACAAATACAAACGTTTTAAAAACGTATTGTGCATCTGCAGCTCTATGGCAAATATCTAAATAGGATTAGTATTGTCAATGAGTATTAATGTTTGTAATATGCCATCGTAATTAGTATTTTAAATATCTATGTTCGTAGCACTTGAGACGCAAGACGTGGGTTTGATATCCGACGAGGGACATGTCATGTTCTGCACTTAATTATAATATTGTTCTGGGTCTGTGCGTAATGAATAATGAATGCATTGGTTGGGTAATTTTTAGCATTCTCTTTTGCTTAGAACAATTAAAATCTGAATGTCCTTTGAAAGAAGTAATTTGATAAACTGCTATTATTTATAATCGAACTGGTCACATTTTCACCCAAATTAACAAAGTAAATTTATACGACCAATTAAAAATTAGAACCAAAAAAGTCGCACTAAAAAGTCGCGGCCGTCACTTGCGTGAGAACTGTTGTATGCCTTGGCCTTAACAGAATTAATTTAGGCTTATCAATAAAACCGTCGGTGGATAGTTATAGTATTAACGCCTAATACGAGACGATTCCTTTGTAATTATGAACTTCTATCCCGATATGTGACTTGGGATACAAAGGCTTTACAATAATGTATTTTATATAGATAGATAGATAATCCCTTTATTGACTTACACAGCACAGAGTAAAAAATAAATTTAAAAAATAAAAGAAAACAAGAAAAAGAAACAAACAAATGGGTAGTGACAAAATAAAAGAAAACATCATCTATTATCATGTAATTTATTTATTTTCTCTCTCAAAAAATCATTGAGTAAATATCCAGTACATTGTAGGTACTTGGTCAATACAGTTTTGAATTTAAAAACCATGGTTGCATTACTTATATTTTCTGAAAGTTTTGTTATTTGGATGCATGAGGTTGGTGTTAGATTCGTAGTAGTCTATCGTTCTCATTTTTCGACTTACGCTTAAATAAAATATTCTTAATATTATAGTTTTTCCTTAAATAAAATACTACAACATCGAAATTAAAATTCACATTTAAAAGTCCGTAGTCAAGTAAACGCGAAAAAAAAGTAACGCGAAAACGAAATCACCAAAAATATATGTTTAAACCATAATTCCTACTTTTGAAGTCCAAAGTAAAGTTAATCAAAAAGATGATTAATTCGCGAACTGGCAGCTGTATCGTGACCAACAAGCAACAATTAATGAAACATTAGCGTCCACGACATGATTGGGACCCATTAATTGTGTTTGCTTCGAGCAAATTAACAAGTCAACCTGTCAACTGAAATTATTGAAACGGTCTGTGACAGTCACGACACGGTACACGGGTACAGCGTAACAGCAAAGTCACAGCGATGAGTGTTTACCATCAACATCATCATCAGCAAATTATCAAGTCAACATAATCAGTTGATATTATAAAAAAGTCTGTAACAGTCACGACACAGCACAAGGGTACAGTGCGACGTAATAGTGTACCATCAACAATGGTATGTAAATACTTGATTTAGTGACAAGCGTTAGGTTTTTTCGTTACGAAATTTCTGGATTCGGTCTAGCTCAAGACCTGCAATAGAAGCTATGCAATAGCTTAAAAACCGAATTAATTTATTTTTGAACAACCCTTTTTTTATTATTAAAATTGATGTAGTTTATCTATTGAGTTAACCTGTACAGTTGTACAGCATGCTGCGGTACAATAGATGCAACTTAATGTTTTGCAGTTATAGCGAAGTATATTTGTGGTGTTATCATACGAGTATCGACATTATTTTATTTATTTAAACTAGTTACATAAGTGCTAAGAAAATCATAAGTGCTGTCTCATCTATCTATCTAACGGTATAGGGAAACATCGCGAGGAAACCAGTTAGATTTCTAGCAGCGTCGTGGGCTTGCAACCTATCACGTATGGAAAGTTGACTTCTGCAAAATGTGGGCATGTACTAAATGTATTTGGACATACCTCTGACTACCCCTCTGCTTACTTCCATACAAAAATTGCTAATATCTACCCAGAAAGTAAATACTATACTTTCAATGAGCTATCTATCTTTGGATGTTAGGTTCAAACTATACAGTTCTCGATATCTAAGTCCAATCACGTTTATGATCTTTATGAATGTTAATGCCTAAAACGTTTCAGCCATTCATAGAACCTTAAACTTTTATACATCATGTCTACGCCAATATTATGTAATGACAAAAATCGGTCGCGTGATCCCGACCATTAATTTAGTGCGTAAAAGAACCGAGACGCCGACGTGACTACTCCGCATTGAATGATAAATGGATATTTGGGTATTTGGATCCGAGCATGAAATCGCTAAAGGTCTACTGTGTTAGTGGTAAACTGTGACCGTAGAATGGCGGTATTATTTCATAGTCTTTATTGTCTCTGCAGGGCAAAGGTATCCGGCCTCTCTTTTTTTGTTTTATAAGTTGTGTATTTAGACCTGTAGGCCTAACATGTGCAACGTTTCGACACGACAAATGAAATATCTCGATCATGTCAGACTGCTCTAACGTACTATGTTAGAGCAGGAGAGAATGTTTTGTCGACGACGAGATGATTTCTCGTGTTGGGCCGACAGGTGAAAATAAACAGTGGTCATATACCCAACAGATAATTTCACTTGTTCTCTATGTTTATGAAACAAAATATTGTGTAGACTCTCAAAACACAAAATAGAATGTCACACATCAGAGTAGCGTTTTCAAATGTAGTATGGACGACTTATGACGGTCACAACTTCTCAAGTAACAAAAGTTTCGGTGTACTCAATAATTCATTATGTAAACGTTTCTACGCTTAAACCACAATTGCGTGTCAAAAATAAATAAATTCTGCAACATACATTTACAACCCAGAAAGAAAGTCAACGGTCCCTATGCCCAGCAGTCTTACTGCTGGTGCTGGCTGCTACTTTCTTTTTGACTTTCATGGCAGTTAGTTCTGCATTTAGTCGTGGGTTCTATTCTTGAATAGGAAAAACATTTTTGTGATGTATATTAGAGACGTTTGTTTTGTGCCTGAGTGTTATAATTACATCACAAGAATTTACTATTAACATATTTATTTTAAATTCGAAAAGTACATTTAATTAAAGTAAAACCTAAAGATGATTTACTTATTTTACAGTATTTAATAAAAGTTCGTCTTGCACGAGTCATCATCATCATTTTTCTGCCCTTATCCCACGCTAGGTGGGGTCGACCCAATATGTTTTTTTCTTGCATCTGTACTTATTATCATAAAAAAACACTAATGCCAAAACGACTTCATTGTATAGCTTTTTGCTATAAAACTTGTTTAGTTTTAATTATTGACAAAAGAAAGTTCTCAAAAAAAACAAAAAATAAAAGTATTTCTCAAAAAATACTGAATGCAATCAACCGTATTAAGCTTTTCACAGAAGAAATTACATTTTACTGCGACGTGCAACGGTTTAATTTATTTTAGAGAAACTTAATTTGGAAATACAAATTGGCATGTTGCCTGCAGCCTGTTTATCTGATGCGTAAGGCCTGAGATACACAAGGCTAGTATAATTTTTGTATTTGATTTTTGCGGCGCCCCGAGCTGTTTTAGTCTTGCCTGCAATCAAAAATAAGTAACTCTATCTAGTGCTAAGTAGCATGCAGTCGGATGCCTAAACGCCGCTAGGTGACGCCGCAAAAATCAAACACTAAAAAATAGCCCGAAAAAAAACGGAGAGAATTCGATGTTCGAGATGAGGTACCCGTGGTATAGCAAGCTAGTATCAGTCAGCAAGCAAGGCAGTGCTTCTCGCTTTTTGTATTCAAAACTAGCTTTATTTTTACTGAAAGAACTCTGCCAGACGTACTCGTTAGCTCAAACAAACACTCAAAAACTACGTACTCTAAACAAGCTATACTCGCTTTAAAAACTAGCCTCGTATATCCCGGGCATTATAGTAGCTGGAGTTAAAATAGCGACAAGCGAGGTCGAATGTCTCCTTTACTTTTATACAGATTTAATATTTTGTGAAGGAAAACACGTGGTGAAACCAGGTGGTGAAACCAGCTTACTATGGCCGTTTATAGCGATTCAGTTTAGGTCCTATAATGAACTGCTTTTGACTTAGGTAATGACGTAAAGTATTGACAGTCGGAACCTAAGTTGAATTGTTTAGTAACATGACATGGTAAGCCTGCAACCTATCACGTGTGGAAAGTTAATTTCTACAAAATGTATGGGCATGTACCAAAAATGTATTAGGACATACCTCTGACTGCCCCCTTTAAATTACTACAATTAATGTATTCTCAGTACTTAACACACAAAACAGTGAACATAAACTTTAAAGTACCGCAGAATTTTAAAAATATTATGAACATAAATGGTGTACTGTTCTTCCGGTGCCAAAAACTGGCAATCTCGTTAGATAAGTCAAGTGAGCTACCAAACATAAGTTGAAAGAAAACCCACCCATGTATTTTACGTTTTAATAAGTATTGAGACTTGATTTTATAAGAAGTTTTAGTCATTACCTACATTAAAAACTTTTTAATGTAGGTATATTTCTCCTGTTTGAGGGCAACATCCTAATTTGTGTTTTAAAAACTTATCGAAGTCAAATTAAAAAAAAAATGCTTATCGATTAGCGTGTACATTAAAATTATACTTAAAGTTAACTAGTACCCAAGTAGGTTGCAGTAAAGTACAAAATGTATTTTGTACTTTACTGCAACCTACCTTTTAATGTACACGCTTATCACACATCATCATCTCACATCATTCATCTTACTGTACACTGATTATTTTCATTATTTTTTTGGGTAAATAGTCGAAACTATTATAGTTTGTGCCAGTCATTCTTTTAAATCCCTATTTTGAGCTCACTTTTGTAAATGTGTCCATTACTACAGTTCTGTAATGACGTGCTTGACCGCGTTTTTCAACGTTAATGAGCAGAAAGCTCAAGTTTTTTGAAAAACAGAAGTTGTGAAGTAAGTTTCCGACTGACCGTTGTATACATTTTTGCGGGTTCAATCAAGGGATTAAACCCGCAAAAGGCTGAGGGACAAATGTTTGTATGTTCGAATGTTAATGTTCTTTAAAAAATATAATAAATTTTTTAGTGTACTATACAATCATTAAATTGCTTATATAGGTACTTACTTATTTTCTTCACTAGTGATTACTAAAGCCTGTTTAACAGACTTTGACAATATAATCAGGGCCAGCAAAAAATATCGTTTTATTTAAAAAAGTACGGTCACCGTCATTTTGAAAATACTTTGTTGAACCTGTCACATGTAACTCATTACTGTAATGACATTCTTGAGTCCAGTCAAAGGACTTATTTATAATTGAAATTTTAATTAAAAATGGTCGTTATTTATATTCTTTGTGACCTGTTTTATAGTATCTAGTTTTATGAGTACATTAGAATACGAGATAGTAGCAGATGATTTATACAGCGTCAGACAATCATTGCCTACACTTGACGGGACACTGTAGTGCCAGGGACATTGTTGAGGTGGAATAGGCTTGCCCAGCACCTAAACCTGGTCAATACGAGGGACTGACTTGCCTTCATAAAAATAGATTAAAATAAAAATTTATTATACACACATTCATCAAAGCCCGGTCATCCATGTGCTTTTATTTAAGAGCTATTTTGGCTAAACATCAACCTTTACAACCATACTTTGACTTTCGAAACTACATTAATTAATGTAAACTACGCCTTGCGGCATCGTGATCGTTTGTTTTTATCCTTCTTACCAAATTCATATCTAACGATACTTCATTAATTTATTATTTTTATTACAATTGGAATACCGTACCATGCTGTGCCAGAAAAGAAAATCTTATACGAAGAATAAAGAATTAAAGACACTGGAATTTACGATGAGCCTTTAGCCAAGTGAAAAACGCTTCGCATTTATTATTATTATACTCGTATTTATTTACATCATCGCTAATCTATTAATTTGTCATTTCTGATGACTCGAGTTTTCGACGTAAAATTTCAACTCCTACACATTTTAGTTCTACTCTGAAGGGATTATAATTGGCAAAGCCAGGTACACCCACTATCATATTAGTACACTAACGCCCGAATACTGGAACGCTTATTAAAGTAAGTGGTGCTTAACTATGTCATAATTTGACTACTATTTTCCAAGATGATGATTATGATTTTACATAATCTTTACGACGCCAATTAATTCTCTCAACACAACAGTTTCAGATTACCATATTCAAGTTAACAAGTATCCATGACTCAAGTTTCACTGAGTTAGTGTTCAAGTTTTACAGCTGATCTCGTTTCTAGTTTGACTTAAGTGTGCATTATGTATGCTTCAATATTGAAGTTATATTCAGAAAGATGTAGCTAAATGATGGTCTTTAAGTCGGAAAAAGCGTATATGTAGAGTTGAAAAGACATTCACTTTTACATAGGTTAAAATTATTTTAATAGTCTTCCTTCTACTTGCAGTATAACATAAGGGTTCACATTTTTTTTAATTTCATAGATTATTTAATTTTATAACTATGAAATGTAGGTAATAAAATGATTAGCTTTGGACAAAGTGACTATGTGTGGAATGTCGAATGAATCTTTTTTTTCAATAATTTCGGTGGCGATTTCCCATTACTCTTTTGCACTCTTAAAAAACGAAGGGAAGGAAAATCTCAATGATAAGAAAGATAACTATTCTGAATATCCATAAAAACTTTCCAAACAACGTAGATAATTATGATGAACTTGTAAACAACTACAAGTATCATTACTAATTCATACTTCGTAAAGCAAGCAAATAGCTAAACTTTTAAATGCAGGTTTTACTGGACACTCAAGTCAAGTGCTTAATTATTCATATTCTTAAAGACTAGCATAATCAAATAAAAATATGTAACTTACAAGAATCTGCTGGATTATTCCATGCTGTATTTTCTTAATATATAATATATTAAGAAAATACAGCATGATAATACTAATGCTATCGTATATTCTGAACATTAGTGTAAAGTAAAAGAAAAGAACCTACTTAGCTTGGCATTTTATTGTTAAAAGTTCTAGCAGTTCAGTTTACTGGCTCAGATTTCTAGGGTATTGATTTGGACTTTAGCAAAATTTTCATATTTTCTTTTTGGTATGTAAAACATGAACTCGCGCACCTTATTGGCGGCATGTACATATTTCTGCCGCCTTAAAATAACCATGTCTTAACGTGGCACGTCACGGCGTGGTTATTTTAAAAAATGCTATTGGATTTCAGAAAAAAAAACCAAATCAAACGTGCAATCTCCTACCGCGTCATGTTTTGAAAGTAGTCAAGAATCGATCAGCAGCTTATGTTGGTAGATAGGGCCGTGATGGCAGAGTGGGTTAGTGCCTCGACTTTCGATCTGAAGTACTTAGGTTCGAATCCGGCCATGCATCAATGATTTTTTCGTTGCGAAAAATTTATATGCGCTTTATTACGAGCTCTAAACGGTGAAGGAAAACATCGTGAAACCCGCGGTATATATTGAATTCGTATCAGTTACCAAAAATAAGCTGTACACGAAATTTTTACGAAACTAAGTATTCGTTGATACTCAGTACAGCCTCTAAGATCGGATCCTCTAATGCCTCTTATCTAAAAAGTTTATTTCAATGACGTAATAATCAACCTTACTTTCTCTAATAGCCAAATACTAATTTATTATACTAACACAATTAACCCAGGCCGTCAATTCCATCCGCAATGCACGTAGAGTTACTCTGAATCTCTAAGGACGCACTGGCTCCTATAAAAAATGCAATTTATTCCTTATTCCAGATTTCGCAGCACGTATAACTAAATTTTAAAACATCTGTGACTTTCTTTTAGCCCCCGTCCGGGCACTTTTATGTATAATATTTTTATTGCTGTCCTGACCCCGCTTAGGAAGTAGGGACCCACTAAATAAAATATCTCCGTAGAAGAATGTTTCTGTTATTATACTAGCCCCACATTGTGGATGCTTGCGGATTTTGCGAAGGCATCTCGGTTAGCATATCTTTATTTTTACGACGGAATTTTTTGATGAAAACGTCTGCTTCCACTGCGTGCGCTATGCCGGGGCAAATTGTTGAGCAACTTTATTTATTCATTTGGATCGTTATGCATGAGTGAACATGTCTTTTTTGTCTCTTGAAGCTTGAAATTTCTTGATGAAAAGTATCATAAATAAGTAAGTGTTATAAAGTGAAGGGAGGATTGACTCACTTTTTGCATGTTGAAGGTACTACGTTACTATATTTCATTCTTTTCATTTTTTCTTTATCTAAAGTTGGTCTAGAAGACATTCTGGCTATAAGGCGATTGCAAAATTACCTCTTCATTTCATTATTCTGTATAGTATTTACTCGGTGTGCAAAGTTTTAATTCATCATTCACTGAAAAACTAGAGTAAAAACCGCATACTTTTTTCAATGACAAAAAAGAATCTTAAATCCAAACTAATACGAGTACAATTCGACAAGCAGTGTTAAAACATTTGGTTTAGTTTCGAAATGGCCGCCGATCTGGAACGGAGAGTTCCCGCTCAAGTGCGAGCTAAAGTTACAACATGCGGTAACCGTAAAATAAATGCAGGTTAACCAAGTTTTATACTCCGTCTCGCCCCCGCAATATAGGATTACCAAGATCCAGATATAAAGGCTTTATAAGTTACTCTAGGCTGGAAGGCGGATGATTTACGGAGGTTACTTAATTGTACCTAGAGATACAGTATGCCTTAGTATATAAATTTTACGTTAGGGATAGCTTTTGCCGTGCTGGTGCCGTGACCAGATCAATCACGGAAGTAATGATTACCAGTGTTGTTTTAGATTAATAGACAAATGTGTTTTTTTTTTCATTTTGTTGTTTAGATATTATGGCATGATATCGTAGGTTAGATGTGGCATTAAAAGGACCACTCTTAGCTTTTGACGAAGATTCACATTGTGTCTTTCTCTCTAGAAAAAAGAGAAGAAGATATTGTACAATAGTTCGATCGACATTTTTGTAGAATTTAAAAGGTCTGTCATCCCAGAATGATTCAGTAGCGAGATGACTACTAACAAGCCAAGTCGATTTTTACTTTTCATAGAATATGTAACGTTATAAAAAAGATTATTATGGTTTTTTATTAAATATCTAGTAGAGATTACAATTCCCGCGTAGCCTACGCTGTGTGGTATATTATGATATTCGTGTGTACTATTTTCTTTTATAAAAGTCTTACCGCAATATATTAATAAAATCTTACACAAAAATATTGAATACGACGAATTTCTGTCAAAGATGATGTAATAAAGTGAGAAATGAAGAAAGATGTGACATCAGCGTAATATTAATAACACGTTATTCACAAGCAAATTCAATTTTCCTATTTCACAATTTTGGCGCCAAAAATTTTCCGTGTGAAAAGGATTAATTATCAGCATTTTGCATCAGATCCAGTAAACAAATTTCTAACGCTTCGTATATTCTATTCTTTCTATCATCGCTATTCCTTTAATTTGTTATTTTGGATTCCCAACGAAACCGATCATGTGTTTTTTGGTTTCGCTTACGTTGGTAAACTTTTACTAATTCAGTATCAACCAACATAAGTTGACCCCATTGTCAAAAAAATTCGTTTTCTTTGATCCTATTTAAGGTCTTTGATTTTCGACATCAAATATTAATACCTACCTACAAGTGTTCTTATCCGAAATAGAGTTTTCATTAATTTTTACACTATTTTTTATTCTAAAGCGATTGTAGATGTAGATTATGAATGCAACTTGACTAGGGCACCGGTCTATCAACGCTAACCAACCCAATTAAAGAGCTTCCTTCCTAGTCGCCTCTGTATAAATTACAGATATTAATCTATGTCGTTTATTACGCCATAAAGTCCGAGTGATGAATTAGTACAGTGAAGTGTGAACGGGGGGATTTATGGCGCGAACCTTACTATGAGCTGACTTTGGATTAACATTTTCATAGACAATTTATTTTATATACAAGCAAGCTGCGCCCTACAGAATAACGGTGTTAAAAGTAAAGTAAAGTTAAAAAGTAGCCTATATTCTAATCCAGGATAATGATATAAACCAGGTATATTTCAAGTTTCATATCTATCTAGGAGTTTTTGCGAGAATTAACAACAAACATACATCGTGCCTGGAAATATCAATTAACGTAAGGGACATTTGGTCGAAAATGAGATAAATATGCAGTTCGGCTTAAAATTTTGCGCTCTATCGAATGGCATACTCAGAATTTTGATATCTTCAAAAAAATGTCCCTTACAGTACACATTTTTAACAATTTTTTTGCGTAGACTTCTTAAAACATTAACGTAAAGGACTTTTCATCAAAGTTCTTTGCATTTATATAAAGTAAGCAACATTAAACGTATAAAGTAAGAAATTGGTTGTCCCTTACACTAAAGCCACTTGAGGAATTGAATACAAAACTCTACTTACGCTATTTATCGTGTTTGAGTTATTTCAAATTGGTCCCTTACGTTTAAATGTTACGAAATTATTCGTCAGTTACATGAAATGAAAATGAACTTTATTTCCTAGGTGAAATAAAGTGCATTTTTGTATGTCATTTATATATCATTTCAAACAATATCAATAGATGTTTTTCGCAAGATAATTATAATAAAACCTATGTAAAACCATTGCTAGAGTACGGATTTTAGACGCCTTCGAGGAGATCTCATTGAAACATTTAAGATTGTGACTTACCAGTATAATTTGCCAAATATTTATAACATGTTGAGAAAAAAAGACAACCAAAGACTTAAGTGGTCACCAACTTAAGCTGATCTGTGACCCCACCCACTAACTTGCTGCATATCACTTTTTCAGCAACAAGGTGGTCCACAATTGGAATGCACTACCAGACGACGTTGTGACAGAGCTCTTTCTACCAATGCGTTTAAAAACAGGCTTGACTACTGACTACGATATAACAAATCAGTGCTCAAAAAGATTAACAATACAGAAACTATAAAGACTATTCAAAGACTGTATGATAATTATCTATAGACATACCAGTAGTAGCTGCTCGTCTATCATCGTTAAATAATAACATTATGTATATTTTTTGCAATCAAATGCCAAATGTCCGATGATTTTAATTAGGTAACCACTAAAAACGTTGACTTAATAATGATAGGCTCGTATTTTGCACAAAATAATGATAATTTTAAATAACCTACCATTATGTTTCTATTTGTTTTAATAAATACCTTTTAATTATAGTAAATTAGTGTGATATCTAATTAAAAACGAGCTGATTTATATATTACTTACTATGGTTTTATTTCATAAAAATCTTATGCCACTCATAGGCAAGAAAATGATCTTAATTACTATAACTATAAGGTTGATTTTATAGATTGCAGTATATTTACAACAAATTGAAAACTAGGTAGAGACCCTTACGTTAAAATAACTCATTGCATTATGTTTTGACTTGTGACTTACATCATCGTAGTCTGTTTTCGGTTCTATTTTAAATAACGTAAGGTACAGCTTTACTTAAAATTTTGCTGTAAGGGACAGGCTATCTCCAAAACCATAAGTTTTTTCGTATTTTTGAAAACATAGTAAGAAAGCCGCCAAAAATCTAAGATACTTTTCTTTTGGAAGCATCTCAATAGGACGTCAGACAAAAAAGATACAGATCAATTTCCAAAAAAAAAATCTTATTTTGGCTCTACTGAACATCAGGGGTTTGTCCCTTACGTTAATTGATATTTCCAGGCTCGACATCCTCACAAACTTTCGCGTTTATAATATTAGTATGATAGGATAGGATAGTAGGAAGTTCGTTAACTATCTACGCGATGTAGGAAAACATCGAGAAAAAACCAGTTCAGTTTCTAATAGCGTCAATAGGTTGCAACCTATTATTTATAATGTTATTTTCTGTGGGCATGTACGATATATGAACGTGGATATGCCATTGACTACCCCTTAGACATCTTAAAATGATCTAAAGATTCCTAAAGAACTGAGACCGTACTAGGGATCCATGAAAAGGAAATTTCAACAAATCAAAAAGCCAACTAGCTTTCTCCAAACAAATGGTACGGCTGATTTTATAAAGTTAGATTCGCAGTAGAGGCATTTACACTCGTCCCCGTAACGACCGGGGAAGGGGTGAGTCAATGAAAAGTGTTTTATCTTTACGCCTTTGTTCGGAGTGAATTAGTGAAGATGAGAGATACAGTTTAAACTCATTATTTTATGTGCTTTTACATTTGAGTTAATCGTTTATAATGAGAAAGTGTAGAAGAGTCTGCGCAACGAAACAAGCACGATAGACGCGGCGCTATAATCGCAAATAAATAAAATTTAAATACTTAAATATAACTTCGATTAAGATCTACCAATTTTTAATGAAAGCTTGAACAATAATACTTACTAATAATATGCATAATACAAGCATTTAATAGCTTAGTTTGAGACTAGATGACGCTGTGTGGAATGTCCAAGAATATTTATTACTAGATACACGATTTACGCTTACGTCTCTGAATACGAACCTTTAGAAATATCTTGAATATCGTTCAGTTCATCGTTATTTCTAATAGAAAATCCTCAAACATATTGACTTTTTGCGAATGACACTTCATCGAAACCGCGAGCATAAAAAGCTCCACAAGTACATCAGTACTTATCAATGTCGATAAAGCTATAAAATGTGTTGCCTCGTCTCTCCCTACTATCACACGCAAAGAAATGTTCGTGTTTATGTGAAAATAAGATTACCATGGCCTTTTCAGCGTTAGCGGTCTCCGGAGGAAAACGTATGGTACAGTTGCCGACAGTTAATATATTTTTCAGATATCAGTTTTTAAGGCGTTTTGTATAGACGGAGACCAGGTAGGCTAGAAACTTCAGAGCTCACAACGAACATACCTTTAGAAAAAAAACATTTTATACGTGACAGGCTGCTGGAATCTCCCTTTGTTAAGATTTAAAATTTTCTGAAAATCTTCTGGTTTTTAGTTTTTGTTTGGAGAATCGTAATCTTATCTTTTTTGATTTTGATGATTGCGTTAGTGTGAAGAAAACAAGAGAAAAACATAAAAAGAAATAGAAAAAGAGACTGCAAAAATACACTAAATACATCAGTAAAAGTGGAGCGCATTAAAACGCGAAAGATTGAAAATAAATAACTTTTTTACAACACTTTTGTTAACAACTGTACAACTATTGGTTTTCGCAGAAACCACCCTCTTGTAATCCAATTTCAATAGCTCTCTTGTTTGTTTTGCAGTAAACTTAATTTCAGGGTCTCGTATCCCAAAAAACGAAACCCTGACAAAATTACTTAAACTAACTTCTCTCTTTATCCATCAGACAGTGATTTTGATTTATATTTATCAATTTTGTATATGTATAAAGTTTACAGTTTTTTATCTCTGAAAGAAAAGAGGGTGTTAATGTCTTCCTCACCAGAGCGGATAAATCGATTTTGATGCGACTTATTTGTTTGACAGTGATTGAATCTAGTGATTAGTTATATTACATTTTTGTTAAGAAATATTTAAATATCAAACTGTGAGGTACAAATATCTGTCCACGGCTTTCCTCTGGTGATACCCTACCCGATCTGCCTCTTTATTCTCCAATAAATGTCCTCCAATATCGTCGAGAATCTGTTCAGTTCAACACGACGACTTTCGACGACTTTTGAGTTTTGAGTTTGTGAGTAAAAGAGTAATAAATATTAATTCTATACCGCCTCCGCCACCTTTGCAAGTCATAGAAGAAGATTGTATAGGAAGACTCAAGTGTCACAGCAAAAATAAACGACTATCCAAATTCACTATCTACCCCAACCGTATCATTCCTACCCCTATCTACCCTTTGTCATTTCGTACAAGCGAAAAATGGTCATAAATACACATTTTGTTAAAGTGCGAACTCGCGGGAGATAACCGGCGTTCAGCCGTCACGTTATCGCGTAATTTATTAGTGCGGTGTTGTGCAGGTATGCCCGATTATGTGAGCAGGCAGAATTGAACTGAGGACACTATCCTATTCTATCCTCCTACTTCCTCCTACTTATCCCATCCCATATCCCATAATATTCCATCCCATATCCCATAATCCCATAATACCATCCCATATCCTCCCATAATAATATTATAAATGTGAAAGTTTGTGAGAATGTATGTATGTTTGTTATTCTTTCACGCAAAAACGGCTGGACGGATTTGGTTGAAATTTGGTATGTAGATAGGTGATACCCTGGATTAACACATAGGCTACTCTTTATCCCGATATCCCGGAAACGGGACTTGCGCGGGTGAAACCGCGGGGCGCAGCTAGTTTGAACTAAAAATACATTCATTTTATTACGAAAGCTGTATTGGGCCAAGTGTATTAGTACCTTGACTTTTGAAGGTCCGATGCGAAGGTTGTGAGATCGAATCTGGCCGTGCATCAATTCACTTTTTGTGTCTAAAATTGTATCTACGCTTTAACACGAGCTTTGAACGGTGACGGAAAACATCGTGAGGAAACCAGTTAGTGTGCGGGAAGTGGCGGGGGATGGTTGCGCATGAGTACACTCGCTCATGAACCAATCGATCTATAATTCAGTTCTAATCGCAGGCTGTACTTAGTACCAGTACTGTAGTGGCGCCAACACTAGCTAAATTATCGCTTATCCGAAAGTCTAAATCTTTTTATACGTACTACTTTTTCAAAATAAATGTTTATAACTCAAAGTAATCGCGAATTGTATTTTGCGTTACACTATGATAACAGAAATTAGTGAAGCTAAAACATCATTCTTGGTAGTAATTATACACTGACATTCTCTTTATCCGCATAAGGAAACATTGTCGGTATCTAATTACCGATTTTTTTGTGTGAGTAATACTAAATGTTACCGAAACAATTGTTTATCCCATTATCTGATAATTATCACAGTATTTTTTTATAGTCTTTATTGATCTGAAATTATATGAATCGTAAAATATCATTAGATATATATATCGTATATAAGTTTTACGATTAAACCTTGTTTCTGGATGACATCACATTTGATGACATCACAATATGACGACCTCTGTGGCGCAGTTGGGCGAACGCCCGGCTGAGATGCCGAGGTTGCGGGTTCGATCCCCGCTACGGGACAAATGTTTGTATGTTCTGCAGATATTTGTTCCGTGTCTGGGTGTTTTCTATCTATAATGTGTATGTATTTACAAAAAAAAAATATATCTATGTATTATATCAGTCATCTGGTTACCATAACACAAGCATTAAATTGCTTACCTTGGGACTAGATGACACTGTGTGGAATGTCCAAGGATATTTATTTATTTAATTATTTACATTTACAAAACTGTTAGTTAAAAAAACTTCTCAAGTGTAATATTGAGATCATTAAACTTGCGACCCACATTACGAGACAAGGTGCCTTTAAAATTCTTAGCAGATTGATGAGGGTAAGGAAGAATCTGAGCGGTCACAATTTGATTGGTGGCTTCTATATGCAAGTTAAGTTATCGGTCCGAGTTGGCCACTTGCTTATACTAACCTACTTTACCTCTACAAAAAAAAGTTAGTATTAGCTTCTATTCTGTGGTATTAGGTACTCAGATCAAATAATAAAAACGTTATATTTATTCAATAAAAAAGCTGGAAAGAGGGGAGGGAGGCCTTTGCCCTGCAGTGGGACAATATGGGCTACAAATAAATAAATAAATAAATGAATAAATAAATTGTATTTATTGAATATATTAGTTTTTAATTAAAACTGCGTCACACTATCAGCAATATGCATAATACAGGTATCGCAAAGTATATTTTTATTATTTTCAGTACGGGGTTAATCTTGTTAGTAAAATTGAGCTGACAAGGCTTTATCCCTGAAAGGTTTTCCAGATTTAGCATTCAAAAATTTCAGTATTCAGTAACAGGAAAAATTAGCTCACTTCTGGCAAAAGATCGAATTGGCAACGCGTCAGGTTCCGTGTGTTGTTGGGAAGCGTTCAAATGAAGCAATGAATTTTGTTCTTAGCTTTTAGTCAAATGGAAAAAACGGCGCGACAAAATTCACCTACATTTTTCATTACCATCAAACGTAAGTGTAGGCGTTTATCCGACTTGTATAAAGTGATGCGATTTAGCTTGACAAATGGTTATGAAGTTTGTAAAGGTGTGGTAAACTATACTTCATTTCTTGAAGCGAGCTAATAGGAATACAAATAAACACACGTGATTGATCGTCGAAAATAATTGTCTTTCTCGTAATTGGCTAGATTGTCAAATCAATTTTCAATTGTCAAATCTAGCCAATCCAATGAATTTCGACGACCAATCACGTGAGATTATTTTTCTTCCTATTAGTTTGCTTCAAGAAATGAAGTACCTATAGACATTTTATGACAGTTAACATGTTGATGATCTGCCCGCGGTCATACGTATTACATTCTACAATTAGATAAGGTACAGAAAAAAAATGTTTAGAAAAATACCTAATAATAAAATAACTCACCTAAATGAAAGCGTAGTCAACGGTCGATACGACTTATGACTATTCGCATCCACCATCGGCGTTCCCCAAAAGTCGTTCAAGAAGAGTTCCTTCAGCGCATTGCTCCCGATGACGTCACCGTTCGTCACTATCGCAGGTATGTCATCATGGACAAAGTCCCCGCTCAAACTGTTCATGTAACTGAACACAGCGGTAGCCGTGACTAGAATGTAGATCATAAAATCACTGGTACTTTTCGGTTCCTCCCGAACCGTCGGGAGGCGTCGTTTGGTTTTCGGACTCATTCTTACTTTTAAAGTCACATTTCTACATTTGCACATTGATGCACTGCCTGGAACAAAGAAAGTTTTCTGGATTAGCTTCCTAGTTATACATTTAGGTGAGATCAGAGGAAAATCTTCTACAAAAGGAAATGTATTCTTTGGAACAACTGTTACAAAGCTAAAAACCAAATGAAGCCTAAAATAACATTACCAACCATCCCTTTTTGTATCCACTCCATTTTATGAAAAAGGCCTAAGATAATTCATGAGTGCGAAAAACTGCTGGCCATTTTATTCTATTCATTTATTACAGAATCTCATCATGACTCTCCAAAAGCAAAATGATCTTCTGAATGAGCAAAAAATTCCGAAATTTCTCGGTCTGTTTCGCTGCTAATCTAAATAACTATTTTTCAATATAGCACATTGCTGCGTTATGAATTTCGCCTGGCCTACTCAGAATCGGTACGTGCCCGAAATATAATATCAAAATTCTGCGGGTATCTAGGTACCTTCTTCGTAAGCAATACGTGGTTTCCTCTATGCGGGTTTTTACACAGTATTTCGGTTTACTCTAAAAATGTTTGCTTGGGACTTTTCAATTTCGCGGTGGAAATTCTGACTGATAAAGATCTGCAGAACTGCAGGGGTTTTGAAGTCTCAGTTCTGACGTGGAATGAGCCAAGATCTGATTTGAAAAAGCTCAAAGGAATATTTTTAGTTCATAGAAAATCCGCGAGAATAATTTTTAATGAAAGAAAAAGCTAAATGGAATAAAGAATCCCTACAGACTGAAATCTACTCACATCTTATTGAAAGCAATAAGAAATTATGGTATATTAAATATTAATATTTCTCTATGAGTTCCCTCCCACTTATATTTTTATATCAGAAAAATATTTCCAAGTTCATAACCGAAAATTATTACTCCCGAAATATTCTGTAATCTCATTTCCTAACTGTGGAACCCTAAACCGGGATTGGTAACAGAAGCCACAGTAAATAAAAATAAATATTTGGAATTTGCGGCGCGAACGAACGTGGCCCCACTTCTTATTATCGGTTTAGGATAAATCCGCGGGCTCAGGTATGTCGCTCTCATAATAAATATTTCAATTTTTGGAATTAAAATGGAGACTAATGCAAATATTTTAAGTAATGTTTGTTATAAATAATGTATACAATGAGAATTTTCTCATGAATCATTTATATTTCTCAATAATAAAGTATGAAAATTACCCTATTTTGTTACTTTATGATATTATCACTTCAATTAAGCTCAAGCTTCTTCAGAAAAAATGTTTTCTTCATTATCTTCAAGAAGCTTCCGAGATTTGAACTCACTCATGCACAAAGGTGCAAAATAGTATCCAATTTTTATAACCGAACTCATTTCTGTCTTTATAAAACCGAATCATTTCTCCAATATTCAAGTTTTATTATTCCTCGAACACAACTTTTATTATACCTGTTAGTAGGTATACCTCACCTCGCGTTAAAGCAAAAATCGATAACATATCGTTCAAACATCGATATTTGCGCCATAACGAGACGCAAATAAGGGCATAATGGCGTTGACATGTACTGGAATCTACGTTTTTATCGCACCTAGGATCGACTTCAATAATGGCCTATAAGCTCTGCAGTTCGTAGCCTTATCTCGTGGGGTTAGAGTTGATTTTGTTAAAAAGAGGCTATTGTCGCATCGTCACAGGTTTCTAGTTCACGTCTATTAACCTGGATAGAGTATTGGGTTTCAATTGATCGGCACTTTAGGGTAAGCTGAAAATATACAATGGCCTGGTCGTATTAATTATTAGGCTCAAAGAGTTGAATCAGGAATAATTTATTTAATAAGTACTTGCTTCAGGTAACAACGCATATATAAAATTGTATCTACAACATGTACGTATCAAAAATAAATTATAACATAATAATATGTACGGGTATATCTATTTTTAAATTTTATAACTACTTTTTTCGACCAGTATGCACCAGCCGTGGTCGCGGGTAGACTGTACGTTTACACAGCGTTTATACAGCGTACGTTTAACTACCCTTACTTAAATGTCAGAATTACCTGTTCACACAATTTGATCTAAACACAGAAGCTTAAAAAAAGCAGTTTTCTACTACTTTCAATATTGTGTCTGCCTTAATTATGCTACCCAGTTTCCACATCAATAAATAAAATAAATTAAAAAATAAATTCGAACAAAAATTATACTGGAAGTTGCCTTTTTAACACCACACAGGCGCGCGCGCTTGTGTCGAGTCACAGTGCCGTTCGTGTTTTTAAATATTTTAAGACCTGTGATTATTTTATCTTTAAAAACACGGTCTTTAAATCAAGTGCCAAGAGCTTATTATGATGTGTGAAGTGAAGTTATTTCTAAGTGCATGTGCTGCTGGATGTGAGTACTAGGTAAGTTATTTACAAAATTTCCTTACATAATATTATTTCTAACTATCTCTCTAGGTAAACCAGTGTTAGTGGAACACCAAGACCCAGATATATATGACTTATCTACTTAAAATACCTACTGAATAATTTCACTCAAACCGTTATACACTGATCTGTGCCTTTGAAGAAATAAGAATCAGTTACCCAGTATTTTCCTTCTGTATTTACATAAAAACGTCTTCATTGAAAGGGATGCGTCTGACGTGTCTATAGAAGTAATCCGCGTCAGAACAAGCTCTTTCTACATTTCTGCTTCTATAAGAGCTTTAGATGAATGGAGAGTAGAACGCTGCATGAGCATGATAAATGCATTGTTACTTCGGTGAACTCATTGTTAAGCACATGCGCAGTTTCTTACAATAAAAACCATTTCATTTGAAGACCATTCTAAAGGTTATCTGGTTTTTTCTCAAAAAGTCGAATTAATAACCTATTTATTGCTTATAGCTAGACATTTCGTTAAACCATGACAGAGGTCTTTAGGCGGCCTAAAAACTCCGTCATCAGAGTTGGCCACTTGCTCATACTAACGAACGAACGACTAGACATTAAAAATAATAGTAATATGCATTCTGAATAAAGAATAAAATAACTAATAATTATTTTAAATCAAAACTCATATTACTCATTTAGATAAACACAGTTCCCACGATAAAACAGCTGTAAATACCTAATTTACAAACCAGAATTACCCACAAAAAGGTTAGCAATTCAAATAAAACTCTCTCGTAAACTACGGACGCAAATAAAGGGTGGTCTTATCGCTAAATACATTCATTTAATCACATTAACCCTCCACAAGTGTCGTAAAACCATGGGCCGGTCACTATCACCACGGAATATGTTGTACAGATGTCGACACAAGTGTTTGAATAATTTAAAATGCGAAGTGTGTTGAGTTGAAACTTCTGATAGTTTAGTTTTGTTATTATGTGTTACAATAAATTTCAACACCGACAGTTGATTGAGTTGAAGATACCGACAATATTGTTTCTTCTCGCGGGTGCGTCTTACACTGTCTGTGTGTGTACCCGCGAGGAGTTATGCTCATACCCAATTAAGATTCTCCGGAAGAATCGAAACACAAATCATCAGTATTTTACCGTGAGTCTAGTACAACTCACGATAGTTTTTAAAGTGAAATATCACTTCTGTACTCGACAGTACTCATCTAACCCTCTAGCGTCGATACGGGCGCTTGGGACGTTTAATGCTTGGTTCGGTTAGTAATGACGTCGTTGTGACGTACAAATGACATGTCGGATTTGCAGATGCATACGATGGGTTAACTGATAGTGTGGAAAGTGTTGTCCCAATTAAGTATACTCTATTCACCGAGTCGATCGAAAAATAAACCAACTTAATGTGTTGTCCATAAATTTTGGTACATAGGTAGGTATTTTGCTAACGTATATTTTTTATTAAAAGTTGGCTTTATCAGGCTGTGGATCTTATTTTAAATCATTGAGTACTTATTTTCGGGTTGATATAGAGATAGATCGCGAATTTTCCATCATATTATTTTATGCTTTATTTAATTCGGACAGTTATAAAAAAGGAGGTTTATATCAAGTGGCAGACTTGGTGACGGAATTTTAAGGCCGCTTTTTTTACAGTTGTTTAAATGTAAATCAATGTTCTTTAATTATCTTCTTAATTGAAATTAATAACGGGTCCATTACATGGAAATTCACGGGCAAATACACACTTTATAATTGGTAGGTTACATAGCAAACAGCGTTGAACTTGCATTAGACAATTAGGGCAACTAAACACAAATACAATAATTGATGTGTCGAAACATAAATTAGATGGTATAGTCTAATTAGTGGTTTGCGGTCTATGCAGTGGGATATTATGTTACATTCTAAAATCTGCTCTGACTTGCATAATTAGGTCTGGAACAATAGAAATAACATCATCCATCGCAGTATGAACATTCTAGCTGAGGCCATATCACCAGAGGCCCTACCACCAATTTACTGTAGTACTGGTACTATCCTCGATACCTAGTCAAGTATCACAATGGACTTTTCGAGACGAAAAAGTTTATACGCGCTTTAACACGAGCTTTAATCGGTGAAGGAAAACATCGTGAGGCCCCACACGTATTGACCATTGTCTTTCTTGTGGATGGCCGGCTATGCTGAGAGGATGGTTTAGGTGCTGGGCAAGCCTATTCAATCTCAACAATGTCCCAGGCACTACAGTGTCCCGGTAAGTGTAGGCAAATATTGCCTCCTGACGCTGTATAAATCATCTAGTAAAGATGTAAGGGCCTGAGTTTTTTTTTTACAAACAGTGCTATGATCAATTTACTAATTGGAAACTGATATGCATCCATTATAGGAGGTTTCAGCTGTCAGTTTGGTTGCAAGCGCTGCATTGACTGATATCTATTGTGTAATTTAATAAAATGTTTCCGTGAAATTGACTGGCCTTTTGTCGAGTTATGATATTTAACAAAAAAAAACGATTATATTTTTGCTAAAATTCATCTGATTTGTCATTTTAACATAATTTTGATTTGCTTGTAGTTATAATAAGTATAATATTTACATGGCCTAACTACAAATCTCGGTGTACAGAGGTTTGACAACATTGTCTTTGAACTTTTAAATCATAAAGTAGGTACATGCCTTTACAAAAAAATACGAAATAAGTCTCTACTTAGATCGTTTACTGCCGCCTTATTCTCCAAATAACCATGTCTTAACGCGGCACGTCACGGCGTGGTTTTTGGATAGTTCATTGTATTGCGCGTGATCCACAGGCAAATAGGGAGAGGCTTTAGAAGTTTAGAGCATGATTCACACTACACCATGCCGTAGGCCGTGTCCACGGTCAAACGCCATGTCGCCATGTTCTAATTTCCTTTCCTTTGTTTGTGAATGGAATAACATTGTTAAACAAACAAGTTTTTGCAATGTAATTCCTAGTGATCTGTTTTCTGTGTAAATGCGTCCAAAAATCGGAAACATTTTTAGAATGCCAGCGACATTTGCTTTCGAGTCATAGGAAGCTCGTTAGCTAGATTCGGAATTAATGCGCGTTGTTCGAATGTTTTCGGATGATTTAAAATGCTTCGAATTTTTTATGTTTATTGCTTCGAGTTTCTTATGAAAAATTATTTGATTTGTAAAGTTACTCGAGAAAAAGTACACCAAAATTGTATAAGAAATACAATTTTGGTACACTTTTTGTTCTATTATGAACTTTATACTTTGCATGGTTATTAGACAAGCGGCCAGAAAATCCGATGCCAGATAGAGAGACATACATACATACGAGTACATACAAACACTAATTACGCCAACAACAAATGTTATATTATGATGTAATATGTGATACACAGATGATAACATGTCATCATGTGCGTAGTTCATTAATTTTATGGGCCTAATAAACATTCTAAATTACAGAGCGGCCTATAAATTATCCGTACGTTTAGTTATTATAGTACCTTTGTAATTTGTATAACTTGTTTATTATCTTGTATCTAGTTTATCATTAGTATTTTTAATTAGATATCAGTGTTGATGAAGGGTTATGATTATGACATTATATCTACATGTTTACCAATAGAGATTTGTTACAGAAAATACCTGAAATATATTTTGCAGAAGTTAACATTCCATACGTGACAAGTTGCAAGCCCATCGTTGCTAGAAAGCAGGTTGATAAGTGCAGGGGGGTTAAAATGGCCGTTTGAGCATTTCTGCTAGCAATTCATAAAGTCCATTAATTTCATGAATTGTTTAGCATTTTCACCAAAATTTTGTATAACTGATCAATTTGAGCCATTCTACCAAATTTTGTTGCTCAAAGCGGCCATTTTAACCCCCTTGAGCTTTATCAATAACTTTTAGAATGTGATTTACAAACTTTCCTTTACAACCCATTCGCATACATAAGTAATTAATTCAAACACTATAAGCCGGCTAACCTCGACACAATTGTTTTCGTTTTATGGCTGGGTGTCCCTGACTAAGGGACTTGCTAAGACCGACCCATTAATTATGTTTAGCCGCAACTTTACCCCTACTTAAGTGCCTTACTCTTGATTCCTTTGAATACACACGGTTTCAAATTGATTCGGCTTTATGAAAGTCTATACAAACCGCTCGTAGCTTGACATAACGTTATTGATTGAATGTTGAAGTTAACGTTCTGCCGCCTTATTCTCCAAATAACCATGTTTAAACGCGGCACGTCTCGGCGTTCTTATTTTAAAAAAAATTATGGATTTCAGAAAACAAAAGCTAGATAACGTGCAATCTCTTACCGCGTCATGTTTTAAATGTGTTCAAGAATCGATCTCCTGTTAAATGTCATAAATTTTCTTAGGACTTGACTAAGTATAATGTTTACCATTCATGAGCATTTTACGATTTTGGTCTTATGAATTTTTTGCTGTTGTACAGTTCATTTAAAATGCACACTATTAATTACAGTGTAAGGTTGTAGTCGCAATGCAGTTATCGTGAGTTGTCGGCACTGTCATGTTTATAAAATGCAACTCATAATTATTTACATTAGGTGGTTGCAGCACGAGCTTCGATGCAGAGGACACGTAAAATACATCCTTCCTACTTTCTACTATTCTATCCTACTATCCTAAAAACGGCTGGACCGGCTTGGTTGAAATTTGGTTTACTTTTTATCCCGATATTCCCGCGGGAACGGGACTAACGCCGGTGAAACCGCGGGGCGCAGCTAGTATTTTATAAATATTTGTATTTTTTATGAGCACCGCCTTTTTGTCTTTTTGTAAATCCTGTTCATCCTAAGGTTGTCTGGAATAAATCGCTCATAACGATAAGACCGTCGATTGTACTTCACTTGAAATGTTCTGTGTGTCTGTAATTTGTTTTAATGTAAATAGGTACCTATTCAAGCTACAAAAACAAATATATTTTAAAAGTTTTTTTGATAAGCACCTTGCTTAAAAAATGTCTAATAGCTTCTTTCCTGTACGTTCTAGGATTAAATTTACACTGGAAATGTACTAGTATTTAAGTTTATGAAATAAAGAACTTTTGAAATTGAAAAAATTGAATGTAAATGTGTTGTGCAGTAGTGGGCTTTTGTTTTTCTACCAAAGTTCATTGAATTTAACAAAAATCGAACAAATGCTCACAGACATTTAGCCAATTTAGTATCATTATAAAGTGATTCAGGATAGCATGTCGGGCTTCGAATCGTTATGAATTATGTAACGCAACTTTCCTTTAGGCGAGAGACACACGAGGAGTTCTTTGTTTGATTAAAATACGATGGTTACCAATGGTACTACTTTATTGTAATTATTAGAAATTATTTTTTTAACTTTAAAAAGAATAATTATAGAGTTGTAGTTTAAAAATAATATAGAGTTGCACTGTTATAGTGTACTTTTCCTGGCATAAATATTAATAAATAAACAAAATAAACAAATATCCTTGGACATTTCACATAGCGTCATCTAGTCCCAAGGTAAGCAACTTAAATGCTTGTGTTATGGTAACCAGATGACTGATATGATATGTAGGTACTAACATACATTTTAATTACTAAATATATTCTATTTTCATTATTTTGTTTAAGAAATTTGACAGTTTTTAAAAATTTATTGATAGAAGGATGGATATCTAAAAAACTATAATATATTGTGTACGAAGCATTTAAGTCAGTCAACTTCTACTACTCATTATTAATCGATCAGTCGAGTTGATGCTTATGTTCTATTAAAGTTTTATAACAAAAACAATCAATATCAGTGAGGGTTATTAAAAATAAATGGTATAACATTTTTAATATCAGTTTCCTATAAACATTTTTATAACGCAATCACATTTTAGGCTTTTAACTGATTGGTTTGAACTGGTTCACTTGTTTACCTCGTTTAAAAAATAAACGCTTGAGGTTTGCTAGTTTCTTAATAAATTGATGAATTTAATCGATGGTCTGAGTGGTAATAGATGGGTGACTGAGGCATTTATGCCGATTTGTTCACTATCGCTACAATAAGTCATCATTTTTAACTTTGTTGTAATTATTTTTATTGTTATTTTTAATTTAGGGAGTGCAATAAAAAAAAATTCATTCATTCATTTATTCATTCAATAAGTCTCGTTCTACTGCCAATGCCAAAAACGAAAGCGACCGCGAGCGACCGTAAGTGGCGAGAGCATTTTTCAACGTGCTTGAATACTATACATTATAGTAATATTCAGAAAGTTCAAAATCATTCTTCCATCTCGGTGTGAATTGACGATAACTCATTTGCCTTATTCATACCAACAAAGTTGTTGTCAATAAACGCATTAGATGTGATTAAGGTAGACATAACCTGTCTATTTTCCCGCACAAATATTGAAGGTAACATTATACCTTCAACATCATGATCGTGTGTTGTAAGCCTAAGCACGTGCATGGTATTGCAATGCGAACGTGTGCTGTAATCGGCTCAAATGGTCGCGTGTGTGCGGGCTTTATACCAAATGCGGGAAATAATAACTTGCTTACATGTTAAGAGACAGTAAAATCGATCATCGGTCATTTCCGTCAAAATTCTGAAACACTTCATCATTACTGTAAAAAAACCCTTAAAGTAATGTCTCACTAGTGAGACGGACTTCAACCATCACTCTTTGCCGGCGTATCTTACATACTTATACCCTAATAAAGATTCTCCGGAATAATCGAAACATTGTCGTTATCCAAATCGACAATATTTTTACGTGAGTAATTTCCCGTTGTATTAATATAATGTCTGGCAGTTTTAGTTTTACATCAATAACCAAAATAACTAAATCAAACATGAAACTTAAGGTCAGTCAACCGTTTACTGTGGCGTGCTTTTATAACATTTTGGAGGTAAGGGGCATTCCAACCGTTTGGGCCAATAACTCAATTAACGTAACCAAACTACTGTTTTGTGACAAAACAATGGGTACTTATAGTTATAAATAAGCGTTAGGTCAAGGACGAGTGTGGGTATCTTAAATGTCAAAATTGACAGTTGGGTTGAATTTTTTTTTTTCGTGCAATTTTTTAAGTAAATTTTATAGAACAGCGGTTGAGTAGGTTAGTATGAGATTCCTGAATTCGCGGTTCGAAATAAATAACAGATAGCTGTTATTGAGATTACAAGTTCTGAACTTTAAGCACCTTTAGTAAGTTCGTTAACCCTAGAGTAGTCGCGCCTTCTCGTGAAACGCGAGTAATCGCGTAGGGAGCATTTTGCCGCCGCAATTTTTTTTGTTAATACGGAGTCATATGCATTTGTTGTTATGTTTTAATAATAAAATAGACCATTAACTATAAAAATAGAAAACTTTTTTCAAAAACTTATAATAAGAAATTAGAAAAAAATGCTTTGGGAAATCTTAGGTAATAATTTTTGGTGTTTTAGAACTTCTTCATAATTATTACTGTAAAAATTATCAAACCAACAACATTATTCGTTTTCGTCATTTACGGCATGTATTTCACCAAATAAATCTTGGCACATGTACATGCGATGTTCGTTGCACAGTAACATTGCACATCAAATGCACCCTTTTTTGTCCTTCTATTTTTCTTTGATGACGCATATACCTTCTCGAACTGAGGGTATATTTTGATGTTTCGGTGGCACAAATCGAGAGATTTGGTATCTCAGATATTTCTGTAAGATGTTCACGCCAAATTTCCTAACAATATGTGGTCTATTCTTAGCCAGGGCAATTTCTTTCAGAAATATTGGACGTATCGATATGAAATGAACTAAACAAAATAAAACATAAACACAAGGGCCAATAATTAATTAAAACAAATAAAAACTAATATCATACCATATTTACATTGAAATAATACTATACGCAATGAAAATGAATAATATTTCAACAAAAATAAAAACTAAGACCCATAAATTTTACTAACGTGAGTAGTCGCGCGGTGAGCATTTTGCCGCGAAACGCGACACACCTCCAATAACCTTTGTCTCCTGCAGTAATTCGCGCACTGATTTAATTTTTATTTCTAACACAAGAAGTTGAAAGACAGGGGGGCAGCTACATGGACGCTTGAACATGACAAATGCATAGTACACAAAATATAACGAAAATTGTGCCGCGGGCGGCAAAATGCTCATAGCGCGAGCACTCTAGGGTTAATGAATGTTTTAGGTCAAAACTCAAAATTTATTTATTCAATAAAGTCATATTAAAGACCACTTTGACACGTCACGTTCTTAAAACCAGGGGATTCTATTGCCTAGGGTTTGGTTAATTAGATTAAAATAATGAATTTTATTCATTTCATGACAATTTTATGATTACTTAAATTGTTAACTTTTGAGCTAATTATTATTTAAATTTTTGCCAATAACAAGTAATTAATACCTGTACCTAACCCCCTAAAAATTAAACAAGTAGGTACTATAAACCTAGGCTAGTTATTTCAAAAGTATTAGATTACCTAACTATGCCTATAAATAATAATTAGGAAAAAAAAAACATAACGAGCATAAAATATTGTTGACGCAGTCTTTTGTTTTTCGGAATTTCAAGAATATTTTACGTGTTTAAGTCTCAAATGTCTATTTATAGCCGGTTTCTCAAACCCACATTTTACATTAATAAATATTTCAAAATAACTAAGAAATAACCAATCTTGACAAGTAACGAACTTTTATGATGTAAAATCCTACTAAAAGTTTAAGGCTCATCCTCAAACCGGACTGCCTAACCACTTGGCCTCGAAGCCCTAGGTATTCTTGTGTCCCAAAATAAAGTAGGATTTTTCATTTATAAATAAAATACCTAAGTGTAGATTAACTCTGTAAAAACATAAAAAGGATCGAACTTGTTTCTTTCCAATATTCCCGCAGCAACGGGACTTACGCGGTTGAAACCGCGGGCGTAGTCATAAAAATATAACAGATCGTCAAGATTCCTCAAAGCAACAATCCATTAGGTAAATGGATTGTGTTGGCATCCAATAACGTAATATGAAGTGTATTGTTGACGCGGGGAGGTGCGAACCGATAATCGATGGCAAACACGTGGAATCTAACCCCGTTATTTGTCCACACTTATGTTTTTATTGACAAAGGTTTCTGTTTGATGAAAAGCTTTTCAATCAGCAAATTCAACAGAACACAATTTGTACTTGTAGTTTTATGGAAAATCGTAAATGAAGTTGTACCAATTAGTAGGTTAGAACTCACGATAGTTTTGAAAGAGAAACAATTAGGAGGTGATGTTTCGTGAAATTTAATTTCCGGGAAGATCGACGAGTGCAGGTTGGTTTTTGTTTTTATTTGTATTTATTATCAAACAAAGAACCCCAAACAGCATTACATTTTTTTTTCTTGTTGCATATTTTTGGTAAAATCGCACTACTATGTTACAGTATAATAATGTTGCATACAATTAAATTGACTGTCAATCCACGTATTCATTAGTAAACATTTGTTAATAAGCACTGTATAAAAACTGTTCCTAAACAATGTTTCATAATGTTTCATCATCTTTGTAAACAGTTTATAAACAGTTCATAAACATAGGTGGTAACGGGACTTTTGATAATACCTATTTGTATATTTTTTGTATGCAGTGTCTTATAAACAATCATCATAAAGAACACTTCTAAAGAGCAACATGTAATGTTAGACCAAGATGTCCAAAAAGACGAAGCTTTGGCACGACGCCCAGCGGGTGTTTAGTACTGAGCCCAGTTTATGACGTCATCAACCCATATCTGAGCATGGACCGAACTAATTAATTAACCGATTATAGAAAGACGCATTTTCACATGTTGATTGTCACGTTTAGATTGCGTGTGTCTAGACACAAATAAATAATATGCACAACTACTAAAAACAGAAATAAATATTTTTAAGGGTGCAAGGTACAACAAGGTACCTAGGAAAACAAGTGTCTTTCAAACCATCAAACAACATCGAAGAAATTGATAGAAGAATAACAAAAACATGGAGAAAATTCTGGAGCATGAAAGACATCCTAAAGGGTACAATGCCCATAAAACTGAAGAAAAAAGTAGTTGACTCTTGCCTTCTACCAACGCTTACTTATGGCTGCCAGACTTGGACTTACACAAGAGAAGCAAAAAATAAAATCGCTAAATGTCAACGAGCAATAGAACGTAACATAATGGCAATAAAATTGGTCGATAAAATACGCCATAAAGAAATTCGCTCAAAGACCAAATTTATTGATGCACTAGAGTACGCGCTAAAGATGAAATGGCAATGGGCTGGACATATAGCTAGAATGCCAAACGACCGCTGGGCTACTGCAGCCACATCATGGACAGGTCCAAAAGGGAAACGAAGAACCGGCAGGCCACTAGCTAGATGGATTGACGAAGTACAGAAAACCCTCAAAACCCAAGACTGGGCAATAGAGGCACAAGACCGCAACCGCTGGAAGGAACTGGAGGAGGCCTATACCCGAGAGGGGTCCTAACTTTTAAATGAATTTCTATATTTATGCATTACCTATTTATTTATTTACTCACGAATAAGATAATTTTAATTGATTTAATTGAGTAATTTTAAGTGATTATGAATTTACGAAATTTTAATATTAATTAATGCATGAATTCTTTGTTTTTAAATATTTAAGTTATATGTAATTAAGTTATGGAATAATAAAGGCTTTTTTATTTTTATTTTTATTTTTATTTTTATTTTATTTTAAGGTACAACAAATGTGATTTTTTCGCAATCTTTTGCTTGTTATAGATGTGTGTCTGATGTCGTATGAATAATGATGCGGAACCCTTGTGCGAATCCGACTCACACTTAACTGATATGACTTGACTGATGCGCAATAAAAATGGTAAAATGTGTATACATCTTATCGTAGACTGTAGGTACGGCAGCACTAACCGAAAAAAATAGACATTTTTTCCAATTTGAGAATTAAACATTTCTTATTCTTGGAAAAATTAAGCCCCCACCTCAGATGTTATAAATAGCATAAGCTAAATAGACACAGAATAATCAAGATAATCTAGTCAAAGATTAAACTGAAAGTGGAGCTCAAACGAAAAGCTAAGCCAAATTGTTTTTACTATTTTTAGCGGCGTGGATATTTTTCCATTAATTAAACTTTGAAGGCAGCAATAAGCCATCGATACGACAAACAACCTTTGAATATAATAGACGCTTAAGAGCCGTTTCACGGGCTCTGTTTATAAGGGTGGTCCGCGCTTCATCACCATTGATCAATATTGCCTTTTAAAGTGCTCGCAGTAATAATGCTTGTGATGTAGCATTTCGATTCGATGTTTAACATTACATTAAAGTTTCACTTTCAAAACTCTCTTGGGCTGTAGACATTATATTAATCACACATTATTGTCGGTATATAATTCGACGATATTTTTACGATAATTTCCCGTGTGATTCTAATAATTATCTACTTTACAGCACTGCCTCCTTGTCCTTTTTTGAGCACTTGCCTGTTTTAATAACTAAATGTTATCAAAATTCATATTCTAGAGTTAAGTATTTTGTATGCTAAAATATATACTGAATAATAATCTCACTTTAAAATTACCTATTAAAAACATATCTTCAAAATGAATTATTTATAATAGAAAAAAACGTTATGTTATCATTTTATGATATTATAAAAATCATAATATCTTTATCAACAACAAAAATGTTCAATACTCAATTTACAGAATCAGTACTAATTTATTTTTCAACCCGAAAACTTTGTTATGATCAAAAATTCCAACACCGATATGAAACTAACTTTGTATGAAATTTGTTCAAGGAAATGCAACCCTAATCCTCGGAGCGAAGTAAGTAATTTAAAGAAAAATAACATTAGCAATTCAGATTACGGCTCTATCGGGCCTTTATTAACTGTCAAACTGGGAAAAGTGAGGCCTTCAACAAATTGACTTTCCAGAGGTCTTCACGGAACTCCATTTATACATACCCTTAGCACCGGTTGGAGCTGTGTTTGAGTGGAATAGCCACTTGTTAAAGCAAGGTACTCAACTACAATTTTTAACTCAATGAAGCTTGACCATTTAGATTGTTAAGGGATCGCAAAAACTTGGCCCAGACCACCAGGCTCTTGCCTGATTCTTTCCCTGGTGTAGGGAGTTGTGTTGGAACACGCAATAGAGTCACCAGCTTACAAGACTGTACATTTTTAAGTGGTCCTTGAGGTCCTTCAGAAAGTAACACAATTTGCTTTCATTCTTTTTTTCATCTTTAATAAGTGTCGGTCAGGAATTAATTGTTTCTGTCTTAAAAAAACATTTCTGAACACACTAAACAAAGTGATAATATAATATTCACGGGTATTTAAGGAAAAAAAAAACATGAGGAAGTACCTAATATTTATTACTCATGAATACACTGTGGACGTACGTCATATCTCATAGTTCTTTTCTACTTATTTTGCAACTAAACATGTCAACCTGAAAACTCACACAAACACAAACTTTCAAAATAAAATGAGTAGGGCAGTAGGTTAAGAAGGTTCTTACACACGACGTACTTTGACGCGTGAAGATGTTAATAAAGCAGTGTCCCGGCTAATTGAGCCGCACGGAATGGTGTGTCGGGGGAGATTGCGGACGTTATGAGCTCGTAAATCAGGAGCTGTGCTCACATTCTTGAGAACTTACCACCGTCATATTACGTTTTATACTTTAAGTACATAGCCAAGTTTTCTTAGACTTGTATTCAGAGTCAGCAATCAGGCATGAGTCTTCGCTAAAGTATCAAATAATGTCTTTATAAACACTTAAAACCGGATATTTACTATGATGCGTTGTTTTTTGTTAATAATAATTTAATAATGTTCAAACCATAATGGTTTAAAAAAATATGTCTTTATGTACAGCCGCGGAATGAAAAGGTTGACTACCCTAAGATCTGTTATTTCTTGCTAGGTTTGATAACTATTTGACACAACACTCTTGTCTTGTAAGTACGCAGTATAAGAAGATAACATGTGCATGCGACGCGTCAAACGAATCGAATTGGAAACTGGTCATCCTTTTCGTTCGTCTTGACTATCTTTAAGTCATCAAGAAAGTTGTAAAAGATTTTTTTTTATTAAAACAAATAAATCTAGTCAGTTTCCTGCAGCCAATAATTGGCTCTGATGTTATACTCAGTAAAGTGGAACGGTGGGCGAACTCCGAATTTATTCGACCGCCATAAAAATAATGGAGCTCGGAGTAAACATCCAATAGAATTACAATGGGCGGTATTTATCATAACTCTACTTCGGTAAATGATAAGGAAGCGAAAGTGAAATATATAGGCCAAGTGTCTCGCCGCAGTCGCTAACAAAACATAGGCCTTTACCCCGTGTGATTTATATGATGATTTATGCAGTCAAGAGACAACCAATGTTCGAAATAATGTTTGAACGTACTTTTTCAATTGAATTGGTGAAGATGAAAGAAGTTTTTAAGCTCTTAGTGTGATCAAATTTCATTTATTAAGTAATTGGTATTTTGGTTAGAAAAGTGAAAGATTTTACAGATGTTAAATTTTAATCAACTGTGGGCATTTCATTTCATTTTAATTCATTGAATAAATCTTGTAAATAATTAATTTAATAAATACAATCTCATCTTTTAACAAGTTAACCTTTAAGATTGTGTGGAAGTTCCTAAGATATTTATTAATTTATTTTGAATAAGCAAAGGAGTAATTTTTAAGTTTTACGTAACTTCGTATGGGTAGGTTATTAAGTACTCGACCAAAAGTAGTGCTAGCTGCATTTTTATGATTACTGAAGTTATTTATTTAAGTAATATTACAAGCATTAAGTTGCTTAGCTTGGGACTAGATGACGCTGTGTGGAATGTCCAAGGATCTTTTTATTTATTTATTTGTGAATATACTTGTTTAACAGCTTGCCTGATTTACCTAACGTCAGGAGGCTTACCATGATGTATCATTAAATAATTTAGTTTAGGTTCTCACTGTCATTACTTAACATCAGCGCCTTAGCTTACGTCAAAAGCAGTTCACTATACGACCTAAACTGAATCGCTTTAACGGTCATAGTAAGCCGACTGTTCTATCAAAAATTCAATATTGGAATTTCTTAATAAAACGGTAACACCAAAGAGCAGTAAAACCGCTTGAAATATTAGTCTAGACTAGACATTTTATGTCTGCTTTATGTGGAAAAATAATAGTTTAAAGTTAGGCAGTAGAATGGAAGGAGACATAAATTACGTGAAGAGCTAAAATAAAATAAAAGGTAAAATAACATTTATCTCAAATTCTAAACACCCGCATCGAGTATCAGAAGTAAGCACCTTGGACATTTAACGTGCCAGTTGCCTCTATGAAACCGAAGCTAAAACCCAGGAAACCATTTACGTCCCGGGGAAGGTAAACGACAGCCATTTATCCAGATAATATGAATATACCATAAACCACGTGGCATTGTACACATTAGCTAGGGACCGTTACCAACGTTCGTATAACTTGAATACTGACAGATGTTTTTGATCCAGTTTGATGGCACATTGGTAGGTAAGTATTCAAATGTCACCAAAACGTTAACTAAACTAATTTGACAATACTAAAAATCTTGCACAATTAATATAAATTGTGGCATCAATTTTAGTGCTGTCAGATTAGTTTAGTTTATGTTTTGGGGACATATGAATAGCCGCTAACTGATGACCGGTAAACCTTTTAATAATTAAAATTAAATAAAATAGTCAAAATACAGTTTTTCAAGTCCAAGGTGCGGTTGTTAATTTGCAATGAAACATTTTTAGTTAAAAAGACTTTCCTCAGATTTCAAAGAACCGTCAGCAAAAACACCCTAACAGCTAATTGTAAAGCTAAATCCACAACGTTCACTTGTTTGCACTCCAGGGTTGTCAAAGCTTTACATTTACAAGCATACATCGGGTCTTTATCTTGTTGACTCAGACGGCGGCAACCCTCAACATATTTGATTACAATTGAAATTCGTGAGGTCGTTGCGATACAGTTGCTAACAAAGGTGGATAAGGTAGCTTACGGTGTTAATGGGAAATGGGGATGGCGTCAACCTGTTTAATTTTAGCTTTGTATAATTATATATTTCTATGTTGTTTTTAAATTTGAAATGAAATAAAAATAAAAGCTGTGATCACGACTGTATCCCACAGAGTAAAATACATTCCATATTTTGTATTTTTTTAAATCACTACCTACTCCCACAGATAAAATAATACTAAGTATGTACAGATGGTCCATCTAGAACATTAATTTCACTCCTGTTTTTCTTCGGGCTATTTTTTTGTGTTTGATTTTGTGGCGCCCCTAGCAGAGTTTAGGTCTTGCCTGCAATCAAAAATAAGTAACTCCATCTAGTCCTCAGTAGCATGCAGTTGGATGCCTTAACGCCGCTAGGTGACGCCGTAAAAATCAAACACAAAAAATTTACCAAAGAAAAACAGGAGGCAAATTAATGTTCTAGATGGACCATCTGTACTATTATTTTATCTTTGCTGCTATGAGTACTATAACTACACTAATTCATTTGATGCCGTTCTTTTTATTTCGATCGTTATGAAAGGGACGGCAACATCTTTAGCTAGTTCAGTTTCAGTTATGGTGACGTCTGAATAGTGTCAACATAAAAAAAGTGTCTGACTCAAATGAGAGCTGATCCGACACAATGTTAAGGTAAATCGTTTTCCGCCATTTTTCCTCTTTCAACTTTCTCAAGAACCCATCAACGATGACGACTAAAATTAGAGACTAACAAAAATAAATTTAGTAGTCGTAGAATCACTTTATTTACAAGTTTTTAAAATGTTTTGTTTGGTTAGTACAACACGGTCGTGGGTTCAAATCTCGCTTCATCACAAGATTTGTGATAACGTGTAGGTACTTAAAATGTGGACCTGGACATATCTCTAACTACTCCCTTAGATTTCTTCAAACAACATTATCTAAAAAATTACGTATGGTTTTAAAAGAAATGTCTACCGTCAAATGTATACAGTCGTGGCCGTGATCGTATTTTGTTTTTCTCGTACAAACTAATCCCTCAAAAGCCGAAAGCCGAATTGGCTTTCGATTTTAGGTTAAAAACAATAGATAAGCATTACTTCGCACTACCCTCACTACCTTCGCAAACAGGATTTATAAAAAGTAAAATCTGTTCTTCACAAAGAATATTAGGAACCTTCAATTTTCGCCTCAAAACGGGCGCTCAAAGTGTTTACCCAGATACGCTATTATGAAAAGGTCGTCCATTGTTAGGCTAATGTAAGTTATTGTTATGATATAATAATCTACGAGCCAGCTTGGCCAGAGCTTATTATTGGTGTATTGTCCGCGACAAATGCGATCAACCTACCTATATAAAAAGAAGAATGACTGGTAAACAATACAACGACGGCAATATTGACCGGGACATTAACAACAGGATGAATGCGGGATGGATGAAATGGCGGCAGGTCTCATTGACGGTATGCGACCCCCGAATGCCCCTTAAACTTAAGGGGAAAATTTATAAGACGCGTCGCGTTGTATGGATCGGAGTGTTGGGCAATGAAGAAGACTGATGAAAGGAGAGTGCATGCTACTGAGATGCGTATGTTAAGATGGATGTGTGGAGTGACGCGAATGGATAAAATAAGGAATGAGTATGTAAGGGGAAGTTTGAAAGTGGCACCTGTGACTGAAAAGGTGAGGAGTGCCAGATTAGCATGGTATGGTCATGTAATGAGGAGGGATGAAAGTCATATAACTAAAAAAGTTATGAGCATGAGTGTGGATGGATATACAAGTAGAGGAAGGCCGAGGAAGAAGTGGATGGATTGTGTGAAAGAGGATATGAATGTGAGAGGAGTGAATACGGAATTGACGAATGATAGAGATGAATGGAAGAAGAAAATATGTTGTGCCGACCCCACCTAGTGTGGGACAAGGGCAGGGGAATGATGATGACTGGTAAACAATATAGCACTTTAGGCCTCGAATACATTAGGGATATTTTCCCGCAACATGAAGCGCAACACAATCTACGCTCTTTCGTTGGTTCAAATTGACCAAATCTGGTGACGGAGTTTTTGAAAGAAAGAAAAAAATATGTTTATATTATGGTAAAGACTATATCCCAATAAAGTTTTTTCATATTTCTTTTCTTTTTTTATTATATAACTGCTGGGTTTAGGTCTCCCTTCGTACACTCTACTCGGTCCTATGCTATGCCGAGCCAGCGATTGCCCGCAACTTGTCTCGAGTCGTCAACCCATCGCGCCAACGGATGACCACGATTCCTTAGCCGGTCCTCGGTTAAAAATATAGATTATACGTTTTATAATTTTGGATCGGGATTTAAAAATCTCCGTTCTTTGAATAAAAGTCAGCACTACACCACACAGCTAGCACAACAAAAACAGAACATAAATATACTGGGACCTGCATTGTTTAATATGTGTGACCAAGTTACAATTTAAAGCTTGAATGGTTGAAAATTCTTAAAATGCTTCAGATTCGTGAATAAATTCAATGAATTCTATCGGATAATCCAAATAGCATTCGACGTGGTATGCGCGTGCGTAGGCTTCATGCAATATATCATTCCCTGAATTACTTTTACGGTATACACATACAAAATTCCTGTACAGTATTGAAATAGTATACTTCTATTGGTACAATAGTATAGCTTCAATACTGTTCAGCTATTTCTTTTCAACTCCTTTTAGTGTTTTGCTATTTATTATTAGAACAATAAAAATAAATAAAACAAATACACAATAAATTTAAAAGAAGGAAGATGATTACAAAGTACATAACAAAATGTAACTTATATTCACAAAACAAATCAAAAACTCTCGAACATAACTATAATTAAAGTGACTTTTATGTTTTCATTTCAGTAAGTTAGTAAATATTCTACATATTTCATTTATTCAAAACTTGTTAAATAAATAAAGTTGGCATAACATTTTCAGTCTGAAGCATAACTCAAAAGACTAAAAAGTATTTTACAGCTCACTGTTTCATGGACGTTTGCAAAATTGCTGAACTTTACAACAATGTCTGAAAACTTACTGAAAGGTGGCTAAATAATGTAGGACTTTGCATGAAAATCTGGAAATTTACGCCATATATTTACGCCATGTCTACATCAATTTTGTAGAATATATTTTTGATAACATCCGATCTTTGAAAGTTTCTCTTTTTTCCTTTTTTAATTCCCAAATTTGTGGATCATCTGTATGCACATCCAACTCGTAACTCCATCATAGTGTCGTACATATTATTATTGTGCCACATTATTGGTATACCATAATAGGTACTTGTAGGTAATGATACAAAGCATTTTCTTAACCTATCAGATATTTTTCGTGTAATTCTAATAATGTCTAAAAACTCACAATAGTTTTGAATGTGTCTTTGTTTATCGATCGAGTGAGCGAAGCGAACGAAGATCTTAGTGGCAAGTGGGGTAATTTTGCTTTGTATGTTGTGTTCATTTGTTTGTTTGTATGTTCCGGCATAACTGTCGAATCGTTAATCCAATCTTCATGAAACTTGGTAGGTACATAGGTAGTGGTAAGCCGGTAAGCCAGTAACCTAATGAGCTGAATCGGTCAAGGGGTTGTAAAGATATTTGGTTCCGAAGGGGATGAAAAAAAATAAAAGTTGTTCAAATACATTGAGTGGGGTGTCATATGAAAGGGCTTTGTTTATACATTCCAAAATGGTTTTACTTTTTATTCTAAGATGTAAAGTTTTTGAATAACTTCGATAAATGTAAAAAAAACATGACTGCTATATCCTGAGCTCCCATTTCTATAAGTTTTGGTGAAATCGCAGCTCAGAAAATCGTTCTTCTTCTTCTTTATTATTTTGGTTAGTGTTTCTAACTCCTAACTCTTTTTGACGAACCTAACGACTTTTTAATGAAAAAAGGATTCAACTTACTAAATAGTTTCCTTGAACCAATGTTACTGCCACTTCACAACGAACGAATGTTTTAAGTCGAAACACCCTCGTAAAAACTTATGCTCTTACATATACCATCAAGTATTTTTTATAGAAATATAAGTAAATTAATGCAAAATGATTTTTGACAAAATGTTTGAAATAACCGCGGGCAAGTTGCCCGCGGTTGCCCGGGGCAACACATTTGTCATCGAAAGTCAAAGACCTTATACTAAATACTAGACTGTGCAGTATGGCGCAAAAACCGGTCCGCGTGAGAGGGCTTCCGTTGGTAGTGTGTCCCGTTCTAATGAGGTAACCATGACCAAACAAAATATGGGACAAATTGCTTATAAAAATTATTGTACAAGCATCTTGATATAATTGTGTTACCTACTTATCTACGCTACCTACGCCTAATTCGTCGTAAGAAAAAAAACTTAAACATAGTGTAGGTACCTACCAAATAACCTAACCAAACAAACCATTTTATAAATGGGTGGGGTGGAGTAGAAAAAAAAAACTTATATTTGAATACAATTTTATTGAGATGATTTTACCTATACATTACTGAACAACACAGTTTTATGCAATTTTTGACGTAATGTAGCCTTATCTCCTGCGTGCTTGAGGGTTAAAGTCTTCCCGTAGCTTCTTAGCCTTAAATTTAAATATTTTTGACCAAGACATTTAATCAATTCCAATTCATGAGATTCTTCCTTATATAACCAGGAATAAAGTCATCACTTTTAAAATGCGCGCTGCATACAACAGACGACTTTGATATATTTCCAGGCACTGCATTTTTCCACTTTAATTTCTGGTTTTCATTATTCGGCAATCTACAACATAGGAATTATAATTAACTAGTGGCCGGTCCCAGCTTCGTACGGGTGGACATTTTTTTATTTTTATTAAATAGCCTATATTAATCAGTGATAATGTAGCACTCAATTGATAAAATAATTATTAAAATCGGTCCTATACTTTTTGAGCCAATTCGTTACAAACATACTTACTACTACTACATACAAATATTTTCTCTTTATAATATTAGTATAGAGTATAGATAACAACATACGTTATCGGTGCAAAGTTAAGGACACGACAACAATAAAAAATAACGGAAATTCTACCTACCCACTACTACGAGCTTGTTAAAATTCCTGCATCAACAAAATTCATGGTTACACTAAGGAATATGATTGTTGTTTTTACTTACCTGTGGAAAGAAAAAGGGCTACCGGGATAGGATTCATTTTTGCACCCTGTCACACAACAAGAATTTACCATTATTCATAAAAAAATTAACACAATCACAAAGAGAAGCGCTAGAATAAACCAAATAACAATTCGGCAAACCCGTTTCATTCAAGTGAGCAAATCGCCATCTTAGATTTAGTATTACCAGGTCCTAACTCTTACTTCTTACCATACTTACGTGTTACTCATCACTAATGACTTATCTTTAAAATATAACGAATTGATTAAATAGTGTATAAATATGTTAATACTTTTCAATATTTATAAATCATTTGTTTGGTAAATCAATGAAAAGAAAAATATTTATTTTTTCTACCATTACGAACACACTCAAAGATTAGTTGAGCTGGCAACATGTCAGACAAGGACACACTACCACCGGGAGTCCTCTCATCAGGACCGTTTTTGGTTAGCTACAGCTTGCAAGGAAAAAGCTACTCTAGTGCATCAAGAATAAATCTCATTTTGGCTAAACAAAAATTTCCCGTGCACAGTCTAGTTTATAGTATAAGGTCTTTGTCGAAAGTAGTGCCATGACAGGATCAAACCAACATGACATACTGAATATAAAATAGGTTTAGAGCCTAAGGTTTGACTCTAAATTCAAAGAGTTTTTAATCAAAACCTGTATTGTAAATAATTCACACTCAAAATCGCTTTACTAGGTATCTAGTAACTAAAGGAATAATAATCGGCTTTAGGTACTTAGTTCTCATTAGATCCTCAATATTTTTTAGTAGACCTCTAAAGTAAATTCTTTCAAACACAGATAAAAACGAATATACACAACCACCGGCGAGCGAGATCTCGTTCGAGGCGAACTACTAGTTAATGTGAATCTAATATTCACGAACTTCACAACGTAAAGTGCAAAGTTATAGTCTGGCTTTAAGCAGTTGCGAGTCCTCTCAACTTTTTCAGTGGGAAAGGCAAGAACAAAATCAACAAGTCTAATTTGCTTAATTAGAAAACTTTGAAGTCTCTCGAAACTTGCGCTCATTGACAAAGAAGCGATTCAATGAATTTTAAAGTGGGTATTAAACATTATTTGGATAAGTATTTTGCTATTTAAAAACTACTCTAACGATGAAGATTGGACACTCATTATTTTGGTTTGAAAATAAAATAAGATAATTATTCATTTTTGTGGTTCAGTAAAACCTATTTTGAACTATTAAATGATTTGAAGCGGGACTTTATCGCGTAATTACCTTATTTTATTTATTTCCTGACGAATCGAAAGCGTTACCTACAGCTTTTTTAAAATGTACTATTTTACTTGCCTTTTATTATCCTTATCCTTAACGCATTATAAGAATATTTTCATTACGTTAAGATCCGAAAGCAATTTACTGTTGTGAGTACTAAGTATATAGTTGCGAGTCTGTTTACGTTTTTACGTTTTAATAGAAGTTAAGAATATACCTAAACCTGTACTCAGATATATATGATAATGCATTAGTAGTATGATACTGCATTTGTAGTATGACATTTTAATTATTTGGATAACAAAAAACTCCATACAAATGTTGTTAGTTACAAACGAGTAATTTCTAGTCCGGCCTAGTTCATGGAAACAATTTTAATACCGTAAGTACTGACTTTCCATAAAAATACTATAAACGGACTATAAAGATAATTTTTAGGACTCACATGCTAAAATTAAATGCAAATGCAATTCTGTGTATAAAATTAACTAAATCGACCGTATTCTGAAGTATTATAGACATGCATATTATGTCCAATGCAACTTGCACTATAAAATAATGTTAGGTATGTCATAAAAAAAATTGCTCTGACTTTTTTCATAATTTGATAGTATATAATGTTGATTAGGCTCTACGAAATAATAATATAGAATATTTGATTCGTCTATTAGTCGATATACATAATAGTAATACTATTACGTATGATAATAATATACAAAACCGTAAATAATTTAGACATAGCCTCCGATTTGACCCTGGTTCGCATAAATAAACTTAACAGCTGACTCAAACTCCAGATAAAAACAAAATATCCTCCTCCATTAGACAAACAAAAAGGGCACGACGCCAAAATAAAATTATCCAGTTCAATCCCAACACTTCAAAGGCTCAAAAAATTTACAAAATCCTTCTAATTTTCCCTGACAAGAGGTCGGACTTACCTACAAAATCCTCTAATCAGGTAGCACAGCACGTCTTTAACAGCTAAAAATACACAGTCATTTTTCTTTAAAAATACACTCGTGTTGTATTTACGCGATCTTGTAGTCAGAAGGAGCGGAGGGCGACAGGTCCTCCCCGCTCGGTGGTCGGTTATCGACTGTCAATGACACGCTGCCAACAGTTGCCGGCAACGGTGCCAGACCTCCGAGCACCCAAAGCTGCAATGACCAGCGCGCATGCGTCGTGCAACGTCTGAAGACCCCACAACAACAACTTTACAAGGAATCATTTTGGACTTTCGTACTTTGAAATAAGGATTGTGGTTTACTTTTGTTGGTAAAGTTGTCGGGACCTTTTAAAGAAAGTTCAGGCCACATGTCGGCTCAAACGAACTCACTTTGACTCGGTTTAATGAATGGAAAGTGTGAAGTGAGTGATGTTGCTTCACTTTCGCGCGTTAATGTGACTCCCTGATGTTTCCTTATAACTTGTTCCGCGTTTGTAAATATGTAGCGATGAGGCTTTATGCTTATATAAACATAACTTCGTTGCTTTGACAAACACTCACCGTAGTAAAAAGATATTTCTTTTTAGTGATTTACTAACAACACAATATTTGAATTATACACATGATATATTTATAAGCTGGTTTCTATCACGAATAGCACATGACTTTATACTATATTTTTATTGAAATCTGATTTAATTAAGCTAAGCTAACATTTAATTTAAGCTGTGATGAGAGTGAAGAAAGAATAAGATGTTTGTAGAATAGACTTGAATAGGTCCATATTGAACGTGACGATCCATCCTGTGATGACGAGGGTCTGCTGAGCTCTTGCAATCATGAACACCAGCATTTTGGTCACTTCAGTATTCTTGCTTTTTTCCCATGGGACAGAGTAGATTTCTGTTCCAATTCCATCGCCGACCTGAATAAATAAATAAAGTAGAGTTTTATTAAGAAGAGATAATATTTATGATGAGTTGTTAGGCATTCGGGACATTTTGGGGTCATTAGGGGACGTAGAAAATGCCACAAAAAATATTTCTAGAGATAACATACATATAAAAAAATATATAACTGTAGTGTTTCGTTAACGTACAAAATCGGACTTGTTAGAAGTTCTTAATTGTGTACAAAATTATGGAACAGAAATAATAAAATAGGGCTTACCTCAGCTAAAATACTAGCGTAATTACAAGGCCAGTAAATATGAAGCACGCCAAAGATTCCAAACAGCGTGAACTTTGGTTCCAGCTGCTGTAGAAGATAAATAGAATAAAGATTGAAGGAAATCATGAAAGACGTCAGTAAGAACACGGCGAACAGCCACGGTCCGTACATCTGCTGCAGGAGATCATAAAACTCTAACGCGTCTTGATGATCCTTTACCGCTTCTGTTACCAACATCTTCAGCTCCCGATCATTTCTAGCATCCTTATAAGCCCTATGAAGCTTATGCGTCATCAACTTCAACTTCATCCGTAGATGCGTCGTCGCTATACAAAACGATCCATCAAGCCCACAGTAATTCGGCACTAGAACAACACACTGGATGCAATTGTACGCGAAGTAGAGATGGAAAAACGGCCAGTCATCTTGCACATCTTCAAAGAATATCATTTCCATATCGTGCACCATGCGGCGTTGGAAGTCATCTGTCTGCAGGCTGTCGATTGTCATGCGGATTCCGGCGTAAACTGGAAATACAGCTCCCAAGCCTACAGGGATCCACAACCACGAGTTCTCAGCAACCTTACACTGTTTTATATGTTCATCGTAAATTTCTTGGTAGTCTTCAGACACGTAATTGCCATTCAACAGATCATTCGACATCCAGTGCAGCAAAGCAGCGAGCTTCGGTGTAGCATAAATCGTGTAGTACGTTTTAAAGAAGAAGAGTACTAACACAACGCCCAATGTCATGTTTCTTGAGAAATTATAGATGTCCAACCGAAAGAGGCAATTGAAAGTGTAAGTGAAGAAAAAGAAGAGTTGGCCGCCATTAAAACTGATAATTAAGGTGATCCATATAAATCTTCGTAGTATGTTGGTTCTGTTTGGGTAGATGAAAGCGAAAACAAAGGAAATAGCACAGAGTGGGTATGTGTCGTTAAAACTCTTGTATTTTCTATTCTGTTTCTCTATTTTATCAGGATCTGTTTCGAGCTCCATGTTGTATCCTGTACTGTTCTACAAAAACTGTACAATATTTTATTTTATAAGGTGATTAGGTGACAAATTGCTCAGTAATAGTGTGAAATCACTACTTACAGTAACTTCAGGAACAACAATTTTCTACTGAACAGTTTTATATTTCCCGTAAAAGGTAATTTTACAATTATCTCATTATAACAGTTAATTTAGAAAAAGTGGTATTTTATGGATATTGCATATTTCGAGTCACACGTCTAAGGTGTTGATAAAAATGATTTTCAATTAGCTTTTCTTTTAGTACACAAGTATGTGTGTGTAGAGCAAAGTTTAAGAATACAAATCTCATTTTATGACTTTTTATCAACCAGAAATACTTGAAAAACAATTATATTCTTTCACAACCTTGTATTAAAGTCATTTTTTCAGTCTTAGGAGGTGCTAGATAGAAATTTGACCAAACACTAGTAGGTAGTAGGTGGCTTTGATCTTGGTAAGTGAAGCAAAGTTCTAAAAACAATTTTTTGTAAAGTTGATAGTCAATTTTCATCCCCAAAACGACCTCACAAAGTCTTCCCCAGGTGCGCTGTTAGGCTCAATACAAACCAAGATATAACCATTTTATTGTCATATCATTTTAAACTGTTAACACGTTTATTTCAACTCTTTCTGACTCATAATCAATTCACACTATCCATCTCTTTCTTGGTATACCTCTAACCATGCAAATCTAGCACTGTTCTAGTCCAATTTGTCTAAACAAGTCCAATATATCCATACAAGGTGTGTGTTCAGAGTATACACCCCGGATTGCTTCTATAAGATTAGATAGATTTCATTGTTTTTTAAGAAAAAAAGAATAATGTATTCATTTCTGTAGGACCTCAAGGATCACTTAAAAAGGTACAGTCTTATAAGCTAGGTGACTCTATTGCTTGTTTTTATTTACATGCATTATTTTACTGAAGTTTTAAATACCTAGAACAAAAATAACTCCACAGTTATGTCAAAAAACTCAAAAAAAAATGCAAAAATAATATATAATATATGTACCTCGCCTTAAAAGCCTTCACAGAAAATATGGGAGATGCAATACCATATACGCAATACGTCATTGCATTTAATAAATCATGAAAATCGTCCGTCGGTTTGTCATCGGCGATGACAAATCGCAGGCAGCGCCGCGACGACGCCGCCGATAGTAGGTATTCAAGTACAATAAAGTGCTTACTATTTTTACGGCTAGATTTTAGAAATAGATTAACAATTTTGTCGGCTTAAACGAACTCACTTTGACTCGGTTTAATGAATGGAAAGTGTGAAGTGAGTGATGTTGCTTCACTTTCGCGCGTTAATGTGACTCCCTGATGTTTCCTTATAACTTGTTCCGCGTTTGTAAATACGAGTGATGAGGCTTTATACTATACAAACATTACTTTGTTGCTTTGACGAACACTCACCGAAGTAAAAAGATATTTCAGTTTTGTGATTTATTTACAACATAATATTAAATAAATAATAATAATCAATAATTATCCTTGGACATTCCACACAGCGTCATCTAGTCCCAAGCTAAGCAACCTTATGCTTGTGTTATGGTAACCAGATGACTGATATAATACTTAGATACATTTTTTTTTTGTAAATACATACGAGTACATTATAGATAGAAAACACCCAGACACGAAACAAATATCTGCAGAACATGCAAACATTTGTCCCGTAGCGGGGATCGAACCCGCGACCTCCGCATCTCAGCCGGGCGTTAACACAACTGCGCCACAGAGGTCATAATATTTGAACTATACAGATGACATATTATTAATGCTGGTTTCCATCACGAATAGCATATTACTTAATACTATAGGTATTTTTATTGAAATCTGATCGAATTAAGCTAAGCTTAAATTTAATTTAAGCTGTGATGAGAGTGAAACAAGAATAAGATGTTTGTAGAATAGACTTGAATAGGTCCATATTGAACGTCACGATCCATCCTGTGATGATAAGGGGCTGCTGAGCTCTTGCAATCATGAACACCAGCATTTTGGTCACTTCGGTATTCTTGTTTTTTTCCCATGGGACGGAGTAGATTTCTGTTCCGATTCCATTGCCGACCTGAATAAATAAATGAAGTAGAGTTTTATTACGAAGAGATAATATTTATCTAATGAGTTGTCAGGCATTCGGGACAATTTGGGGTAATTTTTTTTAGACGGACGTAGAAAATGTAACAAAAAATATTTCTAGAGAAAACATACATTTAAAAAAATATATAACTGTAGTGTTTCGTTAACGTACAAAATTGGACTTGTTAGAAGTTCTTAATTGTGTACAAAATTATGGAACAGAAATAATAAAATAGGTCTTACCTCAGCTAAAATACTAGCGTAATTACAAGGCCAGTAAATATGAAGCACGCCAACGATACCAAACAGCGTGAACTTTGGTTCCAACTGCTGTAGACGATAAATAGAATATAGATTAAATGATATCATGAAAGACGTCAGTAAGAACACGGCGAACAGCCACGGTCCGTACATCTGCTGCAGGAGATCATAAAACTCTAACGCGTCTTGATGATCCTTCACCGCTTCTGTTACCAACATCTTCAGCTCCCGATCATTTCTAGCATCCTTATAAGCCCTATGTAGTTTATGCGTCATCAACTTCAACTTCATCCGTAGATGCGTCGTCGCGATACAAAACGATCCGTCAAGCGCACAGTAATTCGGCACTAGAACAACACACTGGATGCAATTGTACGCGAAGTAGAGGTGGAAAAACGGCCAGTCATCTTGCACATCTTCAAAGAATATCATTTCCATATCGTGCACCATGCGGCGTTGGAAGTCATCTGTCTGCAGGCTATCGATTGTCATGCGGATTCCGGCGTAAATTGGAAATGCAGCTGATAAGCCTACAGGGAGCCACAACCACGAGTTCTCAGCAACCTTACACTGCTTTATATGCTCATCATAAATTTCCTGGTAGTCTTCAGACACGTAATTGCCATTCAACAGATCATTCGACATCCAGTGCAGCAAAGGAGCGAGCTTCGGTGTTGCATAAATCGTGTAGTACGTTTTAAAGAAGAAGAGTACTAACACAACGCCCAATGTCATGTTTCTTGAGAAATTATAGATGTCCAACCGGAAGAGGCAATTGAAAGTGTAAGTGAAGAAAAAGAAGAGTTGGCCGCCATTAAAACTGATAATTAAGGTGATCCATATAAATCTTCGTAGTATGTTGGTTCTATTTGGGTAGATGAAAGCGAAAACAAAGGAAATAGCACAGAATGGGTATGTGTCGTTAAAACTCTTGTACTTTCTATTCTGTTTCTCTATTTTATCAGGATCTGTTTCGAGCTCCATGTTGTCTCGTGAACTGTTCTACGAAATTATTTCATAAAGTGATTAGGTGACAAATTGCTCAGTAATAGTGTGAAATCACTACTTACAGTAACTTCAGGAGCAACAATTTTCTACTTAACAGTTTTATATTTCCCGTAAAGGGTAATTTTACAATTATCTCATTACAATACTATTACAGTTAATTTAGAAAAAGTGGTATTTTATGGAAATTGCATATTTCGATTCACACGTTTAAGGTGTTAATAAAAATTACTTTCAATGAGCTTTTCTTTTAGTACACAAGTATGTGTGTGTAGTGCAAAGTTTAACAATACAACTCTCATTTTGTGACTTTTTCTCAACCAGAAATACTTGAAAAACAACTATATTCTTTCACAACCTTGTATTTAAGCTATAGTTTCGAGTATTTGTGGTGGACAAACCTAGTGTGGGACAAGGGCAGGGGAATGATGATTGTCATATCATTTTAAACTGTTAAAACGTTTATTTCAACTCTTTCTGACTCATAATCAATTCACACTATCCATCTCTTGCTTGGTATACCTCTAACCATGCAAATCTAGCACTGTTCTAGTCCAATTTGTCTAAACAAGTCCAATATGTCCATACAAGGTGTGTGTTCAGAGTATAAACCCTGGATTGCTTCTATAAGATTAGATAGATTTCATTGTTTTTTTTTAAGAAAGAAAGATAAATGTGTTCATTTCTATAGTACCTCAAGGATCACTTAAAAATGTACAGTCTTATAAGCTAGGTGACTCTATTTACATGCATTATTTTACTGAAGTTTTAAATACCTAGAACAAAAATAACTCCACAGTTATGTCAAAAAACCCAAAAACAAATGCAAAAATAATTTACCATTTCACTAACAAAAATCGCTGAATAAAATAAACGTAAACCAAATAAAAATACAAGAAAACGCTATCAAAAACCATTCACTCTCGCGAGAATAAACTTGTGAATAAAATATGAGGAGTCTGGGGACCAAAAATGTCTTAGATACTCTCATTGTTCTGTAAAAGCCTCTTCAGAGACTGTTAGTAAAGTATTGCAGTAGGAAAATGCATAAGTGATAGTTTTGACTTTTCAAATGCTTTGACAGCTACGACCAACAAAGTAAGGAACTTTGTTTACCCATGTGGCTTGATAGACTTCGTGCTTTGAGTAAATGCATTGTTAATGTTTGTTCGTTCGTTTGTATGAGCAAGTTACCAAAAGATGATGTATTTACTTATTATTGCCTGATGCAGTACTTCCAAATAGATCCTTGCCTTAAAAGCCTTCACAGAAAATATGGGAGATGCAATACCATATACGCAATACGTCATTGCATTTAATAAATCATGAAAATCGTCCGTCGGTCTGTCATCCATCGGCGATGACAAATTGCAGGCAGCGCCGCGACGCCGCCGATTGATGACGCGAGGCCGCAGTTTCGCTCATTGCATTGTTTACGGAATATTACTGAGCATGAGACGAACTATTAGCAGGTAGCATTTGTTTATGTATTTGTCCTTATTTGGTAGTAGTGGTTCGAATTTGCCGTTAGCAAGCAAATAAAAAAAGAAAAACCTTGTGTACCAAAAACTTTTCTTGTAAAGAAATTGGTTTAAAATATTACAAAATATTTGCTTTCAAGATTTAGTTTGAGAAGATATCTACATCTACGTCTACACTAATATTATAAAGAGGTAAAATTTGTTTGTTTGTTTGACGAAGGTAATCTCCGAAACTACTAAACCAATTTCAAAATTTCTTTCACTGATGTGTAGAATGGACTGTCCGGGAGGTTATAGGCTACGTTTTATCCCGGTAGGTTCATTAGTACACCCGTGCGAAGCCGGGACGTGCTACTAGTACCTAATAAAATTCTTACTATTGCGGCTACTCTTCTAAAATAGATTTACAATTTCTATTTTTAATATTTCTATCTTAAAAAAAAAATTATTTAAATATTATTAAATTATTTAAATATTTCTATCAAGCGTCAACCAATGAGTCTACTAACGGAACTTAATATTTCGCTTTCTAAAGTTTAATCAAAGCCATCCCTTTTAAATATTTCTATCAAGCGTCAACCAATGAGTCTACTAACGGAACTTAATATTTCGCTTTCTAAAGTTTAATCAAAGCCATCCCTTGTCGAGGCGATGCATCGGCAGATCGGCGCAGGAAGTTTCGTAAATGCTCCGAATGCGTAGGGCTGTCACGTTTAAACTTCTTCATTAATATTGTTTTAAAATACTTTTAAACTATCGCGACTTGAAAACATTGACCACAGGGACTGTCATCGAAACGTCGAGGTAAATAAAATGATTTCAATACGCGATTAATCGCGAAAATCATATTATCAATTAATGAAAATGAGCTCTATTCTATTCAAAATATTAACTTAGGATAGAATGCACAGTTCATTTCACCATACGCAGGTAGGGTGCCCAAAAGACTGGCAGCATTACCTCGTTGGATTATCCTCTCTATAATACTTATCCACTGTCCGAGGTAAACACCAGACCTTTGGTTGCATGTATACCTAACCCTCTTCAAAATTAATAGTACAGAGCATTAGTTATTTCTCTGAAGAAAGAGACAACCTTACCGCGCGCATATGGCCAACAATAATCCACCTCTGGTGTTTTGTTCGATGAATAACGGTGTTGGTTTTCATAGCCTGCGCGCCTTGCTGCGATACGTGAGCAATTGCGGGTGAATTGCTATGGGAATATCTCAATAACTCATCTTGTGACTCTGTCGTTGGTTTGTGATGAGACATCTAGGAATGATTTGAATCCAATGCCAACTCATAGATGAGACAAAAAACAGATTTTTTGAGCTGTGCAAGTAATATTACAAGCGACGCTACATTTTGTTGACAGAAACGCAAAATAGAACATTTTATTTGTTATTACGCTTATCATATCATCACGCACTTCCCATGCTTCTGTTTACCATTGACGCATACCCAATCTTCATTTGAGTAAACCATCACCTTAATCAAGAGATATATTACGATTTGCTTTAAGGCTACTAAATATGGATATAATTTCACCGGAAATCTATTTCACGTACTCTAAAAGCACTTTATGTTAGCATTTAGCGTTATTTAGGCAATCCTGCTGCCTCCACTCTCTATTGTTATGTAACAAGCCGTTTTAGCGATATGGAAATAAAACACTTGGTCGCGATGGACGACCGTTGTTCGATACAGCGGTCATCAATCAATCAAAACGTATATTGCTAGTGGGAATTTGTCCGGTAGTGGCGATAAGACCAGTGGAATATTGTATGATGGAAATATAAAATTAGATTTTTTAGAAAGGATTAGCCACGTTTTAAGTCCTGTTTTCTTTTCAACTTCCAAGACGAGGGAGTAAGGACTCTCTCTCGAGATTTTGATACGTAAAGATGTACCAAAACCTCGAAATGTTTTACCCTAACACTCGAAACTCATGTAAAATTTGGACATTATGTCAATCTATGTAGTTACGTTCAGGAGATCGATTCTTGAACACATTTAAAACATGACGCGGTAAGAGATTGCACGTTATCTAGCTTTTGTTTTCTGAAATCCATAGAATTTTTCAAAATAAGAACGCCGATACGTGCCGCGTTAAGACATAGTTATTTGGAGAATAAGGGGGCAGAATGAAATGTCATGTGTAAAATGTAGAATAACGAAACGGAAACCATCACGTTCCTTTATGTTTTGTGACATTTAAATCTTGACATTCTCTACGCTCGACAATAAAAACATAATATGACAGTGGTCTAGCAATATAGATCAGTTTGATTCCCGCCCATCGGAAGCTTAGCCCAATCCTCTATTTTATTTTAGAGACTTGTTTCACCGACTGTACATCCGCTGTGATCCAATATTGAAAAGCAATAACCCATAGCCACCCCGTACGTATGAATTATCACTCAAACCTCGACTAAACGAAACCTTAATGTACAATTGACTTTCTACTATTAGAATATTTTTTAGGTATTTGAGAGAACTAGATAGACTTGTTAGTCAAAGTTGCAAGTATTATTCTTTTTTTATTAACCATTTTTCTTGTAATTTTCGTCATTGATATTATTTCTGTAACATTTTCGTCTGTTTGTATTCTAAAACTATTGTGAAAACGAAATTTGGAGGCAGGTTTAGTATATTTTTTTTAATAGTTAGCCTTTAAAACCATGTATTATCCCTATTCTTCAAAATCTGTCTCAAAACTCTTAGTAATCGTTTTAGTTGCTTGTTATTGTGTAAAAATAACTATTAAGTTACTATTTTTTAATCTCATAAAATACTTAAATTTCAACAGATTTTCTAAGAAACGACTTCCCTCTTAAATATTTACCTATCACTTTTGCAGCGACAGTTTCACTTAGTTATGGGCGCTCGCGTCGTAAAACCACGTAACTGATCTGAATAAAACACAGCCTCACAATTGAGCGTGAATAATGTACTCGGCGCTCGGCAATGGACAATAGACCCTTTAATCGAATGTCAACAAGCCATGTATGTACCACGAATACAGTGTTTGTGATCTCATAAATATTGAAGTGCTTGAGTTTTATGTTTGTGTCTTTTGTAACTTAGAATAAAAACATGGACACAAATGGTCATTTCAAAAACACTAATTTCCAAATTGGACATAGATCAGCCCCCCGATCGTCTAACATGTATCAAATTGTTGCAAGTCAAAAATAATAGTAATCCGCAAAACAACTGTGAAATATGATGGTATGTAAGTTACTTAGGTAATCTTGGTAAACTTACATATTAAGCGTAAAACCTGACTTGTTTTTGGGAATTACCGTTATTTTTATTCAATGGTCTTAGCTGGGTGCTACGCACGTTGCTACGCCAGCTGCTACGCCAGCTGCTACGGTGCTACGCAAATACTTTTGTAGCCAATTCACTTCTGACTATGATCGGACTGTGGTTCTGGCGGTGGTTTAAATTTAAGCCATTATAATTACGAGAATTGTGTTTTAGTATATTGTTAGTTCACTAAACATGAATAAATACCAAAATTGTTGGTATTGATTTTTGTATTTTTTTGTAGATCATCATTATCATTAGTTAAGGCTGAATATCCAATAAACTTTACTTACTATGAGCAACGCAGTTTCTTAGCAGTGGTATTCTAGAGTGCCAGGTGAGGCGTCTGGTTGCCTTATTCCGTTTCATCATGAGCAAGTGTTCCCGCAAGGAGTCATCCATCGCAGTTGCGTTGAAAACCTGAGCGCAGTACTCACTACACTAGAGTTTATAAAACTTTTTAAACTATTTTAGTTTTGAACATTATAAACACTTTAAACGGGATATTTACCATGATTTGTAGATTTATGAGTTTCCCGATATTTTAGTTTAACCGTGATCATGGCGCATGCAAGTGTGTCGAAATTTCGGGAAACTCATAAATCTACAAATCATGGTTAAGGACATCGCACACAGCAGCTATAATATGAAGATATATCTTATAGCACGATATATCTCATTACATCTTTCTATAGAAATTGTTAATATCTCGTTTAAAGTGTTTATAGAGTTTATGAAATTGAAATCTACTTCAGAAACACACGCATAGTGATACTTCTACAAACACTTTCACGACCAAGTTTACATTACAACATGTATCCTTCTACGATCGATTTGGAGTAGTTTATATTAAGTTTATATTAAGAGTATTGACGACCTCTGTGGCGCAGTTGGGCGAACGCCCGGCTAAGACGCAAGAGGTTGCGGGTTCGATCTCCGCTACGGGAAAAATGTTTGTATGTTCTGCAGATATTTGTTCAGTGTTTGGGTGTTTCTATCTATAATATGTATGTATTTACAAAAAAAAATGTATCTAAGTATTATATCAGTCATCTGGTTACCATAACACAAGCATTAAGTTGCTTAACTTGGGGCTAGATGACGCTGTGTGAAATGTCCCAGGATATTTATTAATTTATTTATTTATTTATATGTTTTTTGTATGTATGTTCACCGATTATTCCGATATTAGTAAACTGATTTAGTTCTCTGCTTTTATTTGAAACAATGTCCCAGGCCTATAGTGTATAGCATTTTTAAACGCCGAATACACTAGCTCTTTTGTTCCAACAGGACCTTTCTGTACTGTGATAGCTCTGTGGTTGTCTCACGTTTAAGTAGCTGTTACCTGGTTGTTGTTTAAGTTTCTGAAGCATTGGATCACACAAGGACAAAGGTCTAGTGTTACCTTTCTTTGAACTGTTTACTAAGAATTTAGGTACTGATAAATTCCAACGTTACGATGTGTTTTGGGTGTGCTCTAAGTCATTGAGACTTGAGTATCTATGAGAATTTTTGGTTGGAATAAATGTGTAGAAGAATTAAACAAAATCCTGTCTTAAAAAATTAAATACCAACACAACTGTCTGTAATTCTTTCGGATCTTATTAGTCATTTTAGATTCCTTAAATATGTTCAAAGGGTAGTAAGAGATGTCCAAATATGATGTATTTGGACATATCTCTAACTAACCTTTGAATTTAATGTGTGGTCAACTGATAATAATTGTAGTATATGTACAGTTCAATATCTTAACAATAATTTTTTTTTTTTTTTTTTTTTTTTTTTTTATTTATTTTATTTCATTTTACAATGTCATGACAGTCAGGACCAAATCGACACTGGAAAGCAACTAAAACACAAAAATTAAAGATCCAATTACCTAATTAACCTATCTAACATTGTTCTGATAAATACTTAAAAGCTATTTCTGTAAATTTCGTCAAAGAAATCAAGAAAATATCGCAATCGTAATTACTATTGTATATGAGATGAAACGCATTTGTCCAGATTAATAGAACAAAATCTAAAAATAAGTGGACGACTAATAAATAAATTATTGATAGATAGATAGATAAACATTTATTTATCTATTTCTGAAGTCTATACCCACCAGTAAACAAAATCAAGCTACAAATGACAAGCATTTAAAATTATCCATCATGTTTACGGATGTTTAGCTATAAAAACATCTAAATCAAACCAACTCGGCGTGTAAGCCAAAACAAACGATAGCCGGAGGCGAAACTTAAGACGAATAACTTTTGCACCCTCTTGTTAACAAAGTTGGTACAGTCAGCGACGTAAATCGATTAGCAAACTGAGCTTTTGAAACTCAAATAAACTTGCACCTCGCAGATTATAAGCGCGCCTTGAAAACAATGAGTTGGAATTAGTCTTATTTATATGCCGCTCTTTATTATCGGTGCGCATAGCGCTAAGTAAATCATACAATGTTTTTTCTTAAACTTTCGCTATCACAATTCATATTACCTTATTTATATCCCGACGTTTCGACCCTGCCCGCGACCACGACTATTGTAACATAGTCGAAACGTCGGGATATAAATAAGGTAATCAACGCGATAAAAACCTGTGTATAAATACATAGTTCTAAAATATAAATCATACAAAGCAAACTAAAATCCGTTGCATGCCGTTTAGGTTCAAATCAGATCAAAGCAATTTATTGCAAAATATGTGTTGATAACAGTTAAATTGTAACAAAGATATTAGAGCATGCATTTTCAGCGTAATCCACTTACAATAGTGAATGCATTTGATTAAAATTATTGAAATACGAGCAGGTACATAAATACCGCATTTAATGTCATCTACAATTAACCATTAAGTATTAATGGTTAATTGTAGATCAAATTAAATTATTGATAAAAGCTTAAATCATTCACGGCCTGTTATTGAAACGCTACTTAAGTATTTAGGAGCGTACTAACCATTAGACGAATTTAATTAGTCAGCTTTGTATATAGAAATAACACCATAGATAAGTACAACTTAGGTACATGAAGAAGCGTTTCGACAACCATCATTATCTTACAACTAATTTAAATAATCTTTGCTTTTACTAATAGCTGGTAAGCATTTTACATAACTTCCATATACAGATATGTCTAATAACTACCCACAATAAAAATACGAAGTTAGGTTATTGCGACTGTCCCTTAAAGAAATAACAAAATAAATTAATCATTTATTTGCACTATAAAGGAGGATTAACTAGGTACAGTATTTGAAGTACAAGCTTATATAATAAGTACTTATAAAACAAACGAAAACCGAAAGACCACGATCGTGCATCAATTTACAAAGGAATTCTCCCAGCTGATTGTCCGTTTGGGACACTAGTCCACCTACAGAATCTCCGCTTTACGTTGCTTAAAACAATTTCCGGCTATCAAAGTTCAAAGAGTAGTTTTTATTTGTTCGTGTCACGTAGGTCCCAAGAGTTGTTTGCTGTTAGTAGCGCTATAAGCGAATTTACTGGAGTTTTTCTTAAGATAAAATGGCGCACAAGTGACCGGTCGATGGCCTTGTTCAAATTAGCTGTAAAGATTTTGGTAATGGTGGTTCAATTTAATCCGATACTACCATAAAACTCTCCCTAGATTTGCAATATCTATGAACCACAACTAGTCGTAAATTAAATGAGCGTTTTTAATCCATTAATAAGATTATGTTTTAACTTTTATAGTGTCTTCTGAGTCAGAACGACTTTGAATGTTTTAGGCCCAAAATATTTTTAAAAATTAAGCGGTCCAGTCGCCTAGTAAAAACAAATATGTAACTTACTAAATACAAGATTTTTTATAATTATATAATACTTGTTATTTCTTATATCCTGTGCAGCATTTTACCCGCGTGTGTAAGACGTGACGATCCCCTAGGACCCGTCTGAGGGACAAGACGTGTTCCTGATTATTGTTCCCTATACATAACTGGTGGATAATTGCTACTGGCAACATTATTATGATTTTACAAGATATTGATACAAAAATCTCAGTTTATGAGCCACTGTTTTACTTATTTCTGAGTATGTTGTACTCGTTTATCGAATGAATTATATCGTTGAGAGGTCTAAATAAATATGAAGATATGGTTTAACTTAGTAAAGCTACATTTTTTTAATGTTATTTTACCAATGAATAAGATTCCACCCGAACCCACATACTACATTGAAGGTTAAACAAAATCTTATAAATAATGTTCTTGGAAGATACTTTTCTGTAATGTATAAGGTTTATTTTGTAAATAAATAAATAAATAAATAAATTACTCACGTTACCGTTCGGTCTAGGATGACAGCTTATACTCTTACAAATATTTTTAGTAATATAACTTGTTATACGTTCCAGGATAACCAGGGAGCACGTCACATTCCAAAATCCAATTTCCTAGAAGTACGTGAGAATTTTCCGATAGATTCTAGTATCAATATTAGTTATATGTTGACGCGGTATGTTAACACACTCGGCAAGAGATAAATGAAATAGTATTTGCAGCTCTATTTTTGCTATATTTTTTAGTATCTGATATCTTCAAGGGAAATGGAAGATTGGAGAATACGTCTACGAGTGCATTGTGTGGGATTGAAGGATTATACTTAGTAGGTCACGTTTTCGTTTAAATCTTATTATGAAATACTTTTTTGAAAATACAAAATAGAGGCCTGTTCAAACCTGGTAAGTCAGATATTGCTTTAATTTCAAGTTCCGTGTCTGGGTGTATTCTATCTATAATATGTATGCCACAAAACAAATATCTGCCGAACATACAAACATTTATCCTGTAGCGGGATCGAACCCGCAACCTCCGCGTCATAGCCGGGCCTTCGCCCACTGCGCCACAGATGTCGTCAAAAATTGTTTTCCTAGTGCTTGTATGTTACAGGCAGTTTATTTAGAAAACAAAATCTGCATTGCAACTTTTATCGCTATGTGTCTATTTTGTCGATATAAACGACTTTTTTTCATGGATAGTGCTTCGCTTTGACAGGCAATGTTTTTGATCGCAATGCGATTCTTTTATTTGTATAGTTTTAGTGTTTTAGAGATGCATGCATAGAATAGGTTAGTGGGAGCTTTTGTTTCACTGAAACAGACTTTTAACATTTTAAATCACAAAATAGTCTAGAAAAGTGGCGTTTCGACCAAAAATGTTTAGACCGATTCGGCCGACATGACAATATCAATTTTAGTTTATTTATTTATTGTTGACCTCGGTAGTAATATGATGTACTTACAAGATTTCAGCTAATCGATTCTCAAGTTTAAATTCCGTAGTAAAAACGTCTGTATTCTGTGGTAAAAATAAACTCTGTATACAGAACCCTGTAACAGTCGAACAGTCACCCGCTTCGCCGCGAGATAACAGCGAACTGACCGCTGAAATACTCGTACATCGAAACAAACTTCCCGTAGACAATACAACTTGTTTAAAAGGTTTCTACTCAAACAATCGCTTTGTTTTGTTCTTTTAAATTGCACAATCTAACCAACAACTTCTAATTTTTGAACACATGATACGCCCGGTTTCTATAACTAACTTACGGATGGCCGTAAGACTTTCGACATAGCAACGTTTTTTGTCAAAAAGTTTCATACATTTTATGTTGTCCTTATGTCCTTATGTATATCAAAAACATAAGGACAAAAAAAATCCTTATGTATCTCAGAATCTCAAACAAAACTAAACTCTCAAGCATCCTTTCCAAATACAAATCTAGCACATAGTTCCATCCACTCATCACTTGCAGTAAGGACCTACTTCTGTTCTAAACCCGATGCGTTCAAGCACTCTCGTCTTCGCAACACGTATTCACTCTCAGGGTCGTAGATTGCACTGATTTGGAAAATCGGTGATGTTTCCTTTTGCTAAAAGGCTTCTTAAAAGAGTATTTTTGCTTTACACGCGATTACAAACGTAAATAGGCTATGGATATTTAATGTAGAATAAGTTTAAGTTTAGAAACTCATATTAAACTATTATTTTATTTTATTTTTTATATTTGTTAGATAAAAAATAATAGGTGAACTTAGAGTTTTAATATAATTTCAAAAATAGTTGATTGAAATTCTGTATTAATCTTTAATAATCCCATTAAGTCTGTGTAAAGGTTTTACTTTTTAAAACAACTACTAAATATTACAGTACAATTAAGTGATGAAGAAAATGATCGTGAAGAAACCCACGGTCTAGTCAGCACCACATATTGATCATTGTCTACATTCTACACATTAGTGAAAGAATTTTTTAAATCAGCTAAGCAGTTTCGGAGATGACCTCCGTAAAACAAACAAACAAACGTTACCTCTTTATAATATTAGTATAAATAATTTACATATTTGTAGATAAGTTTGTTTTACATTTTTAAACACTAGCTTGTCTGAAACATGGAACAGATCCTTTTCCCATTCCACGCCAAAAATAGACTAGTTGGAACTATATTCCTAGATGTGAAACGGGAGGCGCCGCGCCGTCGGCAACGCGGATAAGTTAAATTGAAAAAGCGATTATCACTCCTCTTTGAAACTACTTCAAAATTATAAATCTAGGAAAAATATTATTTCCTTTCGCTATAAGAGGGATTACTTGGGTTCCGTCATCCGGAAGATTGTTGCCCATAGCATAGATGCATCTAAGTTGATTGGTCATTACTGGTTGTGTTTTGCATAACAAGTTTCTAAGTGAAATTCTTCTTTTATAATTGACAATTAAAGTATGAAAGTGTTTATCTTTACGGAAAAAAGGATTACAAGCTCCTTTTTGAGGATGTATAAAAGGGTAGTTTAGGCTTTAAGGCTTTTTAGGCACATGCCCATATTTTTCGGGTCATGACTTTGATGATGATTATTGTATGCCTCGACTTTCGTTCAGAAGGTCGTGTATTTGTATACATTTTCAACTTTCATTGTTATTTTTGGAATTGTTACCGTCATAGTTTTAAGTAATCAATAAAGAGTTATCTATCTATCTATCTATCTTTATCGTAAATATAAAGAAATATAAAGTTTTAAGTAATCAATAAAGAGTTCTATCTATCTATCTATCTATCTTTATCGTAAAGATAAAGAAATATAAAGTAAAGGCCGAAGCATTACTTGTATTACCTTATTTTTACCTTCACTAAAAATACATTTCATAATCAGTTATCGATTCTTCATTACCAAGAAGAGAGTGATCAATCATTAACACAATCCAATTAAAACGTTTAGCAATTACTTGAAGTACACTTAGCTGTAATTGAGGTTTGTAAGAGACTGGTTTGGGCAGACGAGGTTTTATTTCGATGGAATAGAAACTATAATTGTATATCATTTTAGGCCTTTACATCTTTATGTTCTATAGTGTTAGAAGGCAACATACTCCTACACTGTAGGCTCTATAGATATAAAGGGAAGGCATAAAGTGGTTTTTAACCTTCTTTTTAGTATACACATTTAAGAAAAAAGAAAGAAACAAAAAATATTTATTTTTGTAGGACCTCAAGGATCACTTAAAAATGTACAGTCTTATAAGCTAGGTGACTCTATTGCATGTACCAGTGAAAGTATCCAGGCCTGGCGTTTGTCTCCGAAGGAGACGGCCGTAGCCACTCATCAGGGACCAGGCGAGAGCGTCGGGCACCCAACGCGTTAATTATCCTCTTAATTTGTCTGGAGTGAATGAATTTGTTTGTTTACTCGATACTCTTTCCTACTGTTTAGGACGGTAAGGTTATTATGTTTTTCGCTATAGTAAAGTACATGCTAAGTGACAGCTTGAATTCTGTAATTTTTGATACTAAATCGCTAATTTGTTTTGCTAAGAGTGATAGCAAAGAGACTGCGTTCGAGTTTCGTTCAAAATAAGTAGAAGTTTCGCTGCCAGTCATTGCATACAAAATATCCAAGCGAAGTATCCTCTCGGTATCACTGCTCACAGCGAATACCGTTCAAGTCTGAATAGGCCTTTACAACAAAATTTGATTTACTAATAGAGTAAGTAAATTCTTCAGTCTGAAAAAAAAACTTATTTAATTTTACATTAGTTGAAAAGCAGAAATAAAAGACCTTTCACTAATAGATCCGAGCTGAAAACCCTCTCACCCTCATAAAAATAATTTGTTTAAATTTTTCAAAGTTTCCGGCATTTCTTTTTTGTAATTCTTTCTTACAATGAGAGGGTGAATGAACTTGAAGGTAAAAAAATAAGATTTACTAAGGAGTTGTCTTATTAAATCCTTTTTCAAGGCTTCTTACCTCTTTAATGTAAGTAACCACTCGGTCACCAAGCTGTACCTCATCCATTTTACTGTATACTTAGTGTCCTTGTACCTTTTATATCTAGCTATCTGGCTTTTCACTGCTGTTTTCTTTATACATACATACATACGTGCATTTATTACATATATTTTTATAGCATGCCAATTGTATTTTAAATAAGATGCGTAGCTTAAAAATCTAAGCTAAAAAACTTAATTTAAATAATTGAGTATCAAAACAGTATCGCAAATGAACATTGCAACTGTAACAGAAAGACGCGATGATAACAATGTCTCGGTCTTACAACAATACATTGTTGAATTTCTTTCTCCAAAATACGTTGCCATCATTTATCTCTTCCTTTAAACGTCTGACAGATGAATTCCGCATTCCAGAAACATCTTTTGGCTTGAACGTTTGTAAACGTATATTTTACCCTGCTCATTATTTACATCAAGATAGGCATATAAACAACAAATGCCAAAGCCGTGTAACCAACGCAATAAGAATTATGTAGAACGGAAACCGTGGGCACACATCCAAATTCCCAAATTTACTGCCTTAAGAATGTATTTATGTTGTTCGATACGATGATTTTACATGAATCATTATAAACAAATGCTTTACACTCCGAAAGATAATCTAGGCAATTATTATTATATTTTCTTGACTTGTTATCTCCGATAATTTGAAAAAATGTAAAATATTATGTAACAGTTTTAGATCATGAAGATTATAAAAATATCTACGGTTTTTACGAAAGGTAAATTTAGTACGGAAAAGCAGAAAAAGAGGTTACAATACAAACCTACAGTCAGTTATTAAAATACACGTTTACTTCGATTTGACTTGAGAACAAAAGGCCTATTAGAAAAACGTCTACTAGGTACATTAACATCAAAATATTGGTTGATTTCATGAAAATATCGTATCGGTTACTAAAAAGTCAATCTAAGGGGACCTACCGTAAAACTGCAAATGTACACTAAACCTTTTTATACGCTCGTCGACTTAACTTTTTGCGGCAGTTTGAAACCTTTATTTGTTTGGTTTACGTGCACTAAGTGGGCCTTTATAGCTATCGGTTTAACTACAATGGTCCTATAAAGTGGAGGTCAAACAGGTATAATGAGGGGCGATCAAAAAACAAAACGGTCAATAATCCTACTGCGAAATGGCAGGTTTTACTATGTGATTAATTTTGAGAAGATCGTATTTTTTATTTTTTATTTATGTATGTTTTTTGCGTAATTAGACTAGAATTTTACGAGTTTATTAACGTCTATTTGAATAAGTAAATAAATACTTCGACATTATTTACTAGAACTTACGACAAATGTAATCCCAGTAATCTCTCATATCTAAGTTCCGACATGGTTTCGCGGAGAAGTACAACACAGTGTGTCCAAATTTTTAATTATATTGAGTAGCTTCTAATGCATCGCATTTTTGTTTTTAATAAGTTACCGATTCATGTTTTTAGTTCCCATAACATAAGCTGTGCTATACGAATGTCCCACATTAGGTACTTAGAATTTTTTTATTTTGATACGAAAAAGCTCTTGAAAATTACAACATACCAGTACCAGTCCATTAGTAAAACGACATAAACAGAACACACGAAGCGAAACAAAATTCTGAGTACAAAACGAGAACGCTTGAAAATGTTTCAAGAAAGTAAATTAATCAAAGCAGAGATTTAATTACGGGAAGATATCCGTAGAATCGTATCTCGGACATTAAAAATCCATTTGTAATAAGAAAGGAACAATTCGTCTTATCTTAATGTAACTTCAGGTTGTTAGTGTAGGTGAAAGAGAATGTGCGCATTGCAAGCGGAAACATAATTTATATTACGAGTACATCTGCAATATTTTCTTTTTGGCGTAAATAATACCGCAACAGGGGACGTCCACCGGCACGATGGGTAGATGACATCCGTAAGACAGCAGGTTGCACGTGGCTAAGGCTGGCGCAGGATCGAGGCGAATGGCAGTCGCGAAGGGAGGCCTATGCCCAGCAGTGGGCTGATAAAAAGGGCTGATGATGATGATGATGACGTAAATAATAAAATCGTAATATGTTTTTTTACCCATCATCAGTCTGGTACAGCTAGTCTTACCATGAGGCCAAAATTCTAAAATAATTAATAACTCGACTAAACACAGATTTGTTTTCAAATCAACATTCAGCTGACTGTATGGTAATTTCACATTATTTTAATACCCCGCGGCTAAAGTCCAGCTGTGATTATGTTGATGATGAAATACCAAAACTTAAGTACTGATACCAGAATCACCAATGACCAATAGACAATGAACAAACCAACATTACAAACGTTTCAAAGCGCTCCGCAGGCAACAAATCGAAAACCAAACTTGCCACTCCATTTCCCTCAGAAATTCCTAAAACAATACACAGACAACACAAAAGTTACTTGGTTCGCTATACCAATGCAAATAAACGACAACTTATCTTCGTGTACCTTCATTAATAGATCAGCTTACAATCTAAAACCATGTGTCGTATTGACAATAACAATCGAATATTATAAAAGAATAATTATGTATTCATATTTATTTAATGTATAGGTAAACTAACATTTTAATAGGTACATTGTTAATTTTAAAGTAACCAAGATTATCAAATTTAAAGAATAATTATGTATTCATTCATATTTATTTAATGTATAGGTAAACTAACATTTTAATAGGTACATTGTTAATTTTAAAGTAACCAAGATTATCAAATTTTATAATTTTTAGAGGTCTTGACCTCTGAAAAGACATCTATGAAAACTGCATTCAATTTCATTTAGAAATTGTTGTGCTTAGACACGAGATTAAAGACAATAAGTTAAAGATATCAATTTTAAATTTATAGTTTTTCATTAAAATCTTCCTTCGACGTATTAAACTTGTTATTATTAGGTGAAGATTCAAATGCTAGTTTAACATCGCAGTGAGAGTTCAACTACAAACTATTATTGGTTCCGCGGCCTCGGCTCGTCGCCTGCAAATCCGATGTCAATATCTCAACTTACACGAATAGGATACGATTCCTTTTGAACGGGATATTCCCATAGCACAGTACACAATATACGTAAATCCTTTTTTGCCTCAGCTTTACGGTTTTAGAAATGAGAATAGGAACTGACAAATACGTGCTGGAACGTGTTGGTTTGTTGGAGAGAAAAAAAGAAAAAATGTGTTTATTTCTGTAAGAGCTCAAGGATCTCTAATAAATGTACAGTCTTTTAAGCTAGGTGACTCTATTACCTGTTCTAACGCCTGATTCTGGATCGAATCTAATAAAATGCTGATGTGCATGTTTAAATAAAATATCGGTGGGTTAAGAGTATTTAGTGCTTCTGATCTCCCTAACCACCGTAAATAATTATGAATATACGTATTTTGTAAACCTGTTATTTTTTCCATAGTTATTAAATTTAAAACAACTGTATACAAAATAGAGTTCGTTTCAGGTGTCCGAAAAATTGGTATGCCTTTTGTAGTTTCTGTCGAAAAATCGGAACGATATTCATTGTGCGGATACTGTACAGCACTCATATTGAGAGCGTGTTTCTGTCAAACAACTGTCATGTTCCAAAAATCTATGCGGGCAAAGGCAGAAGGCAAAGAGCCCCACTTTGAGGAGAAGACTGATTGGAACATGATATGTTGCGGCATGACGACAGTGCAACAGTGGAACAGTACTCCCACGCACCATATTTTTAGTTGAAATATCGCACTATGTACTGATCTAAACTTGAACTTTACTATAGTTTAAGTCATAAGATTTAAAAAAGTAAGAAGATTATAATATTTAAAGCAATTTACTGAAATACTGATAGTCGAGTAATTTAAGTAAAGTGACATGCATTCAGAATGCTCATCATTCTAGTAGTCATGAAAAATGTTGCCCTTATAAAATATTTGACATTTTGCGAATTGAAAAGTGCAAGTGGCAAAAACTGTGTAGAGTGCACACAGCAGTGGAGCACAGACCTCAGACAATTCCATAATGCATAACGATGTTGTTTTTCTGCCGCCGGCCCCGGGACTAATTTACATTCCACTAGGAGAGCACTTTGGAAACTTTACAAATTATTCTTTTTAACTCAAACCTATCCCGCGGTAAGGTTTTAATCATTTCATTTGGAGAGATGGATAAGTTACTGAGTATTTAAATACTGTATATATTTCAAGTTTAAGTAGAAAAAAGACGCCTGAAATATTCACAGAACGGTACTGAACCTGCGAGTCTGACTCATACTTAGCTAATTTTTTTATATAATGAAGTTTTAGTACAACTGCAAATATCTTCATTAATCACAACTTCACAGTTGTGACACACAACCTGAAACCTAAAACAGTAACAGAAATCAGTATCAGAAAGTGGCCTGTTCTAATAAAACCTGTTTAGTATTCTCTTGTGTAGGACATCGTAAACAGAGGATTGCAATCACGACTTCCGCCAATCAACAGGGATTGTTGGGCGTCAACAAATCCCAAAGGACAGCGGTCCTCAACGTCAACAAAGATGAGATCGAAGGATAGTAATGAGGGAAACGATCCTAGTAGTTAATTTTCTTAGACACACTTCGGATGATTCATGTTAGAATATTGTGGGCTCAATAAAAAATAGGTGTTGTACTTTTTTTTTTTACTTTTTTTCAGCGAAACCACCTCGGAACCTAGGTATGAGAGTATACAGGAAAAATTGTATATAAATTGTACTTAATTGTAGTGCAATTAAAAAAATTGTACATGCTATAGTTTCTGAGTTATCAACACACGATTTGGTTCTGCCAGAACAAACTTCCTCTGGCAAGTGCTAAATAAATACAAATGTTCCACTTGGCATTCGAGTAAATTTTACTCAAACTTTTGAGTTCTGTTAAGTTGATAACTCTTACATAAATACAATTATGTCAGTAAATAACTAATTATTTAACTTTTAAATAAATTCTTAAATGAAAATCGAAAAATAATAAAAGTCCAGTAATCCATGTCTGCAGTCAGACTTGAGTATTCGCTGAGATATAGATTTTTGACAGTTCTCGATGGAAACTGAAGAATGCGTGAATCGTAGCGATGATTACCGCTTAAGTACCTACTTTGAATACCAGCTAGTGCTTCAATATTTCCAATATACTAATACCATCGATACCAATAAACTAAGCCCTAGTCTACATCGAGCGAAATCATTAGCAGATCGAGCCGCAGTCCTGTCACGCGCCTAATCAAGCAACTTTCGCAAACTTAGATGAAGTTACCATGCGAGCGGTGTAAATTACTTTGATAAGGTGACGTGACCCGACTATGTGAACTTGGCCTTAGGAAGTTGTGACGTCACGGGATGCTCATCAAATCCTGATCGGATGGAGTTGCCTGAAGAGTTATTTGATTAGCTTCGATACTGAGATGATTGCTTATTACCGAAATGTATCTAATAAGAGTTTCGTGGAATAGATGAGACATTCGAGTAGTTTAGGCTGTTTGTATTATGTTTGATTGTTATTATAACATAAATTGTAACAATACAATCTAAAACCCATTAAAAGTTGGTTTACCATAATTTTACTTCCTACGTAGGTATGCATGGATGATAGTTTTTATTGGAAATTTCTAGAACGCTATTCTGATTTATAAAATACATATTCACAACGAATATTTCTGGCTCACAGTTCAATTTTGTCAAATAGCAGAATTAATTTACAAACAAAAACGGTGATGGGTTTGCAGTGCTAATTTCTGCAAAACCTACCTAAATTCATTGAATTAATACAACGGGAAATTACTCCAGTAAAAATATTATCGATTTAGATACCGACAAATGTTTCGATTCTTCCGGAGAATCTTCATTTGGGTATGAGTATGGTCATTCCTTGTACCTACATCCAATTTAAATTTTAACATACTTCTGATTTTTTTTAAATGTTTCGTTTCGTTTAAAAAAGTGCTAAATATGTTATATCCAAGTAACAAAACACAAGTCTAATTGCTAACACAATTTCAAGTTGTCGGTAGAATTTATGCAAAAATCTTGTGCTCACTTCTTTAGCCCGAGACGGTGAACTTGTCGGCTGTTATTTGATTACCTATTACACAACTTTCTTGCATAAGCGGGGTTCACATTGAGCAAAGTTTCCATAGACGAAAAGCATATTTTTTGTTAATACAAGCTTTCCCGGAAAACTTTGTTATGACATGGTTACGCTCATTGATATTATCGTCAAATAAATAAATACAAAATTTATGCATTAATGTAACCATGCTTATCTTTCAAATAAAGGGCGTAATATATATAATATACATATGACGTCCAGCCGTTAAAGCGTAAAAGAGCAACAAACACTGACACCGACACACCAACACTTTAATTTTTGTGTAAAACAGTATTAAAAACGAATTTTACTTGAAAAATGCCAAGGTAAATACGTCTTTAGGTAACTCGAAAGGCTATATAGGTTATCCGGAACTTAAGTTTCGTTCGAGAACCTAGAGACTTGACACCGAGTGTTGTGTTTACTTGAGGCACGCTTTGTCTACGAAGTTTCAAGTTGTTTCAACTTGTTCTAGTAACTGTGTCTTTGCTTGTACATTACAAAAAAATTCAATAAATCTCAGGCCTTTACATCTATACTAGATGATTTACACAGCGTCAGGAGGCAATCTTTGCCTACACTTAACGAGGCACTATAGTGCCTGGGACATTGTTGGGATGGAATAGGCTTGCCCAGCTAAACCGTCCTCTCAGCTTAGCCGACAATATCCACAAGAAAGACAATGGCCAATACGTGTGGGGCTGACTAGTAGCGGGTTCTTTTAAGCTATAAAACTAGTTGTTTATGTTCACTTAGAGTCATCTGTTATTGTCGCTCAGAACGTTGCGTTACTACGATTCTTTAAGTTCTCATAGACTTTATTAGACATTATTGTTTTGCGTACTGATACAGAATAAATAACAGTTAGAAAGTCCAAGCATCGTTATGCCATAAGCTTCTAAATAATTATAAATAAATAATTCACTTAAAACATGGCTCAGTTTACTGAACAAACAACTAATAAATTCAAGATACTCCAATTGATTACAAAGTTCAATGAATCAAAACATTTCCGTGAACAAATTAAAAACTCATAGTACGTTAACTAGATTGCAGATACCGCAGTCATCACGGATGTTTAAATATTTCAGTCCAGTCGCTTAATAGCCTAGACTAATAAAAGCCTTTCTATGTAATGATTTTTTAAATTTTTCATGAGTAGCCTTGGACTGTTTACTATAGGACGATAAAATTACTTATGGAAAAAAATAATATGTTTTAAATTTATTTTTTAAAACACGAAAAGACTCTGTATCCGAACCTAAAACAATGCTGTGCACCGTCGCCGATACAGTGAAAACCGGCACTTACGGACAATCGAAAAAGTCGACTAGCGTCTCTTGACAGTTGCATTCACAAATTTAAACATTATTTGACTTCCATGGCTTAAACAATTACTTAAGGATATTTATTTATTTAATTTAAAGCAATAGGCAAGAAAAGGACATCATATAAATCACTTAATGTTTTTCACCCTTACACAAGAAGACGGTCTGTTTATAAAAAGCTTTAGGCTGGGTGTTGTTATGTTTATCATCATCAAACAATCAATAAAATTAAATCCAGGACTTCTATTTATCAATTTGTGCTTACTGGTATGTCCACACATTACAGATATTGAATTCTATTATTTACATTTTCATATAATATACCGGGTGAATAACCAGCTGTCAAAGTCATTATAACCGAGTACTTTGTTCCACTTTCATAGATATTATCGCTGACAGATAGTATAATTAAGGATATTGTAATTAAAATTATGAGCCTTTATTAATTTTAGAAAACCAATATGCATAATATTAATAAATAAATAAATAAATAGGTAAATATCCTCGGACATTCCACACAGCGTCATCTAGTCCCAAGCTAAGCAACTTAATGCTTGTGTTATGGTAACCAGATGACTGATATAATACATAGATAGATAATTTGTTTTTTGTAAATACATACATATTAGATAGAAAACATAATCATACCTTATTTATAAAATCTTAACAATTTGATATAGGTTTAAAGATGAGTACGTAGAGTATGATACGTACCCGTTAGTGAAATTGAACCAGAGACTCCTAACATGACATTATGTTAGAGTTACCAAAACTCATTCTGATTAATGCCAAACACAGAAAATAATGCTGGGAAACATTACTTTGCATTGTCATAATTTTAGAGATGAGCTGGTATTTACTGTCGCTATTTTTTTATATTATCTTATGGAAACAATCCAGTTGCACGTTACTACTATTGTCACGTAATGACAATTCTTATAGAGATTTCTGACTACATTGAGACAATAAACCGAAGATTTATAAACCTTAATTTATTTACAAAGAGTCGTATTAATATAATATAATACATACATACATACATACAAACATAAAATCACGGCTCTTTCCCATGGGGGTAGGCAGAGACCACGGATCTCCATTTGCTACGATCCTGACATACCTCTTTCGCCTCACTCACTCTCATTACATTCTTCATACATGCTCGCCGGTTTAGGGTACTTCTGACCTGGCCTTTCTGCAAAATGTCACCAATTTGGTCCACATTATGTTCGCCTAGGTCTTCCCCTTCCAGCTAAATAATAACTACTAATATAATAACTACGAGTAGAGGCATTTTATAATTTTATTCACAAATGTGTAGAATAGAATGGACTGTCGGGATGGTTATACTATATTTTATACTGATAGTTTCATTATTACACCCGTGCAAAAAAAAAGCCGGGAAATAAAAATCGAAACGAACTTTTGTGCGACATGTGTATAATAACCGCCAAGCTAACGAGGCTTTCCCACACTATTAAATCTATGAATATAGTAAGTAGCTAATTTACAACGTTTGCGCTTGTACACCACCCTATCACGATCGAGTTACCACGGAACTAAGCCGTTATGGGATCAGCTTAAACAAGTTTAAATTATAAAGTTTTCATAAACACATTGTCATTTATTAACACAACGGGAAATTAATCACGTAAAAGTTTGTCAATTTCGATATCGACGAGACTTTTCTTGGCTAAATAATCTGATCAGGATCGCTAGGTTATGAACATAAAATGTACGTTGAGAGTGCTGTTATCTAACTAAATTGAACGGTTTGATACTGTTTATTTCAAAAAATGTTTTTTTTTCATTTGTTAAAAAAAATATGTATTACCTGAGTTTTTGTTTTTTTACTAACCTATCATGTCCCACTGCTGGGCAAAGGTCTCCCCCTTCAGCTTCCACTCCTTGCGATCAAATGCTATGGTCTACCAGTTTGATTCAAATGCATCAGATCATTGTTTTTTATTAAGTAAGTAAAATTATGATCAAATAGAAAATATATATTTTTTAAATCTATTTTTTTTGTGATTCGAATTCGATACGAGTTGGCTTAGTAGTTATGATGACTCGTCGCTTCAGCGGCAAATATTAGCGATACCTGACCAGTGGCTGCTCACCAAATTAGCTGTGTGAATAACCCATTATAGCCATTCAGCACACTATACGTTGTTTGTTCTGCGTGATTGAAGCTTATTGAGAAGTGTGGCCACTTTACATATTTTCTACGTATTTTTGAAATAGCGTTTACTTTAATTAGGTTAGTACTGTAAGTTAAGGGATTGAATTCTAACTGTATTGTAATACCTATGTCGCAGAACGACATGGGTATTATTTATACGAAAGCATGCCCGAGGTATTGCCAGCATTAGAATAGAATAGAATAGAATTGCTTTATCACACGTGTATTTTTTATCATTGCAGATTCGTTGAGCCAAATATGTGCCAGATCTTGTATACACATAGTTTTTTATGTTTAATATATTTTCGTTTGAACCCTAAACGATACAAGGCATAACGTGGTCCACACACAACTATTTTTTTACATCACAACTATCTATAAGATGGCGAAAGGCTAGCAATTTTTACGTAGGTAATGCTAAAAATAACCATAAAAGCGTGTACTTATTGTAATTCAGAACGCCCACAAATCTCGAAATAACTTTTTTTGCAATCTTGAGACGAAAACTGAATAACAACGCCTCGACGATTTTTAGACCTTGTGTACTCTCTTACGTCTATTTTGATACCTACATTAACTTATTTTGAAACAGTAGTGTCTCGAAAATTTTATAACTTAACATTTTCGTCATAAATTACATTCTGTAACTGTAAAAAACTTAACTTACATATTTATTTTGTAGCGTATTTTCTATTAAGATTTTGAAATGGTTTTAGCCCAATTTATGGCAAATTTTAAAATTTATCGGCCTAAATAATGACAGTAATAGATATTTTAGGACCTAAAAACAAAAACGTAATCTGAACAGCCTTTGAATCCAGGAGATCGATTCTTGAACACATTTAAAACATGATGCGGTAAGAGATTGCACGTTATCTAGCTTTTGTTTTCTGAAATCCATAGAATTTTGCAAAATAAGAACGCCGAGACGTGCCGCGTTAAGACATGGTTATTTGGAGAATAAGGCGGCTGCTTAGCCTACTGTATGATTAAGGCTGTAACGCTGTAATATGATGTAAGGTTTCCATCCAATATGTCAGGCAAATCTTAAATTACAAGGCAATGTGGATATTGATCACATCTCGTTTGCGAAATTAATGAAATCCGCGCCTCTTGAGCTTAATGATCCACGGAGCTCGGAAACATGGATTTAGTTTCATATAAATATATATACAGGGAGTTCGAATAAATCCTTAATGAGTTTTATTTTTAATAGGCGATAAATGCATAGTGATCTTTTAAAATAACGATAAATCCATGTAAATCCGTAAGTAGTCTAAGAAAAAATCGATATAGGATCAATTTTTATATTTTTTCAACTTCAACCTACAACAACTTTTGGTACTTACAACCTTCTTTGTTAGAAAACGGTTTATTGATGGCAACTTGTATATGAAATGTCAAAAAATATTAATTTACTTATCTATTATTTATTTATTTATAGTATCACTAGAGAGTTGACTTGCTCTTACTTTATTCATTCAAAGGAAACCCTGTGAATTTATGATTCACATTAGCACAGTTGCAATTTAACATTGTAGGTTGTCAGTTTGTCTGTAATCATGGCGCATGCCCCTGTGCCGAAATATCGAGAAACTCATAAATCTATAAACCATGGTATATATCCCGTTTAAACTGTTTATAATGTTCATGACCATGATATTAAAAAGTTTTATTGTGAATCATAGTTGCCACATTTAACAAGATTTCATAGCTCCTCGTCACTGAGCGAGCATTGATATGATTTTATTAAAGCGACATCTGGTGGGATTCCGTGAATTTTGCCAAATTATTCAATTCTAGATTTGTTACGATGAGGATTACAAAATTAGTTTTGTTACATACGGCACTGATTCATTTTAAATTGCAATTTTCAAAGCTGCTTTATTATTTACGCCGCGGGACAAATTATCGTATTATTCTGATCTTTACAAAAAATATATCAGCTTGTTGTTCTGCTACTTTTGTACATTTTTTTGTAAACATACATGATTACTTAGAGGTAAAAAGACACCCAGACCCGCAGATAAATATCTGCAGAATAAAAGATACAACAAACATTTTGTCTCCACCTCTTCCTTGCGACATAATTAGGTCCACATATTTTTCATAACATACTTTAATTAATGTAAGAGTTCCATACAACTGCATTATTGTACATATTTTTTAAATCAACTCAAGTAAGTGATAAATATTGAAACTCTTTTAAGGTACACTTACTAATTTCTGTTTTACCAAAAGAGCCTAAGTAACAAATTTAAAGTTTTCTAGCAGTAGCTAATAAGTCAGAAACTTAAAGATCATTACATTTTTCATCAACAACATCAACTGTTTATTAAACTATGGCTAAATACCCAATTTATAATCACAAGCTTGTCAGAATACTAAAAAGACGCTACAGTAGACATTAATTCATAATAACTGGAGCTATTCAAGCGTTGATAACTTAACTTATTAGTTTTGGTAGTACACAACACATTTTCTCGTCTTTGTTAATTCTTTTGACAGTTTGAAGGCATTTCGCCGGCAGCATAACAGAGGATATCTCTGAAGATATGACCGTCACATAACATCTGTTCCTGCCGCCTTATTCTCCTAATAACCATGGCTTGACTTGGCACAACACGGCGTGTTTTTTTTTCAATAGTGCGATGGATTTCAGAAAACAAAAGCTTGATTACGTGCAATATCTTACCGCGTCATGTTTTGAAAGTCGTTGAGAATCGCCATCCTGTACAGAGCATGTAGAGCAGAGATAATTTTATGTTATAGTCATTTAACGGACACGAATTTTCAAACATCGAACCCCGAGTTTCCACTTCATAAACGTTTTGATCGTCGATCGTGGGCGATGAATTTGCATTTTATAATTAAAGAATCAGATTCAACCTATAAGGAAAGCCAGACAATTATACAGAGGAACGAAAGCAGAACAACAAGATATATTTGTAACAATGGTCTAGGTGCAACACGTGTTGGTAATTTCGACTACGATTATCGTGTACATGCTTCCGACTTGGATGCGCAAACTGTTTGAGCTTTGCATTCTGCAAACTGTACTGACGCTATATGATAGAGCAGAAAAGCAGGATATAAGGTTTACGAAAGGGTTTGTTGAGCCCGCTGAAGATACAATTATTTTTTTATCTGTTATTTCAACATCACCTTCTGTATCAAAATACTGTGTCACGGGACGACACTTTATTTACATTGCCGCGCCAACTTTTACATTTTAATGACGCTCTCAGGGTTATTCTTAACTTAGTGTTCAGGTTTACTGACAGATTTATGTCGCCCAAAGCTGTTCAATCACTGTTTTATACCTCGACGTGTTTAGGCTTCGAAATAAACAAGTTTTCCGCGAAAAACAGTTGGTTTTTTTCTTAGTTGAACTGCGCTGTTAATAAATGAAAATCTTACCAAAACTTTTGATTCCGGCGAAATTTGAATATCGAAAGTGATTGTCGTTAGGAGCGGAATTAAATTATTGGTAATTGATTACGGTTAAGCACCGACTAGGACAAGGGTCTCTGTGATAAGTGTGAAAGGATTCTTCTATTGCGATTATGCGTCAAGAGTAGCAGGGTAGTAGTATAAAAAGCTATCGAACCACTACATTTCTGTGTGGTTACCACACAGAAATGTATGGTACTAGTATAATAATAAGAAATATATGGTATGATAATAATTAACCTTCTCATTATACAAATAACTTGAAAATACATAGGAGCTCATTCACAAGGGTCTTAAGTAAAATCTGTAGTTGACTAATTGGCTTTGCATTACGAGTATAAGTTCAGAGACACATAATATAAATAGTACTTTTGGCTTCATTCCACATTCGCTTCGGGAATGCCGGCCAATTAGGGAATTCCATGTGCACTGATTACATAATCATATAGCTGGGGAAGTCCTATTATTTGTAAACAGAATAAAATGCTGGACGTCAATATTTTACTCCGAATAGGGGTACGTTTTATAAAACTCAGGCCTTTACATCTATAATAAAATTTATACAGCGCCAAGAAGCAATCTTTGCCTTCACTCAACAGGACATGGGCCTGGGACATTTTTGAGATGGAATAGGCTTGCCCAGCATCGAAACCACTCTCTCCTCTTAGCCAGCTACATCCACAAGAAAGACGCCAATACGAGTGGGGCTGACTAGCCGCGGGTTTCCGCACGATGTTTTCCTTCACCGTTTAAAGCTCGTATTAAAGCATTTGTATAACCATTTATACCACTTGTATAACACAATTGTTAAAGTGCATATCAGTAGATGTTGTTCGAGCAAGCAAAGAAAGCCATATATTTATAAAATTTTCACCGTAAAAGGTTGTGTTTGTTTGTATATTTGCCCGAGTAACCAAAATCAGAACCAGAATAATGTATTGCTTAGCTGAAGTACACAGTTAGGTTCATGTTTACATAAATTATAACTTTGGGATTGTTGACGTCTGTAAAATTAGTGTTTTCGCTCTAAGTGACTTAAACTAAATGTTCAACTCTCATTTGCTATTTTAGTATCATCATTCACGTCATTTAGGTATTGTTGGGCCTAGTTTTAAAAAACATTGTTATAACATTATTAAAATACTAGCTGCGCCCCGCGGTTTCACCCGCGTAAGTCCCGTTCCTGCGAGAATATCGGGATAAAAAGTAGCCTATGTCACTCTCCATCCCTTCAACTATCACCACACAAAAAATCACATCAATCCGTCGCCCCGTTTTGCCGTGGAAGACGGACAAACAAACATATGGATTCTAATTCATCGTGTAAAACTGGGCACTTAATTTAAACTTACCAAAAATGGTCACCATATTCATAATCGTTATTCATAAAGATTTGTCAATTTAGAAAGGCTTTAAAAATGTTTTTTTTTTTCATAAGCACGCAAGAGTATCAGAACTTAAATTTAAATATATTTTGTGGCTTTACGTGGCTTTACTGACCATCTGTACTCAATTACGCCCTGCAGCTATATAAATTCATAAATGTTTTGCCGCAGCTAAATAGAGAACATAAACTGAGTTCAAGTACCACAGGGAACACTCTCTATATTCTCACAGATATGTTACGAGTACTTACCAAATGTTGATCAACAGAACTGAAATTCATAATTAAAGAAAATACTTTTAACTGAATACCGTCCTGTGATTATTTGCCAATCAATTACTCAATATCCTTTCTAAACTATCATGGTTTTGTTTTATTTATTTTATTTTATGCTTTATTTATTTAAAACGGAATATTAAGCGGAATTTAATTTTTCTATCGACAATATTTAAGGTACTTCACCTCCATGTGGCATGGCCCTAGGACGCCCTGTATAGTATCTGGTTTTAGTAATTACCATTTTACCACCATCATCATATGAGCTTCCTTTCTCACTGTTAATGTGTTTTATGTATTATTTTTCAGAAAAATATGTCTTCACGAGTGTCATATCCATGTCTGAATACTACTCTCCGGCTACGGTTAGCTTTGAGGGCCAAGACGCAATTAAAAGTTACTCCGACGCGTTACAACTTTATATGACATGTTTGGGAATTATTTTGTTGCTTTCGGAACTTTATCGGTGTATCGCGGTTAGAAAATAACCAGACATTTTTACTTTGTAGAAGCATTACTACATCTATATGGCAATGACCTTTTTATTGCTATAATATTCAGCGACACTTACGACCCTAAGGCTCGTTTTCAAAGACTAACTTAAACATCGATTCACGTTTGAGTTTGTCTTCGAAAACAAGCCTAAGCTTCAAGCGGTGATTCATCACTCAGTTGGTATTTAAACATTCAAAAATCGATGCCTGATCATAAACTAGAGTTTGAGAGAAGACTTTGAATACGAGCCTAAGACGTTTTTGACAGAGTGACGTTAGGAGCAGTCACAGTTTTGATGGGTGACCGAAAGTGACATTGACGGCAGAAAGTTTCGAATTTGTCTACCGCACCTTGGGAATACACTCGTGATCATATTCAATTATTTTTTGACATTTCAGTTCACTTGCCTAATTGATGTAACTAATAAAAGTTTTATTTATTTAATTGTCTCCTCGGTACATTAGCTTGATGATGTGGCCCAAACGAACCCACGTACTTAGCTCTCTGATTAAAAACAATGGGTAATTTCGGATAGTTTAATTGTTAAAAGCTTTTAGTTGGAACAAAACGAGTTGAACGTGGAATATACGATGGACTAATGAATACAGAACACTTATTTGACACAAATGAATACAATCCTACTAATAATATACATACATTCTCACTATGTTTGTTATTCTTTCACGCAAAAACAGCTGGACCGGATTTGGTTGAAATTGTGTATGTAGATAGATGATACCCTGGATTAACACATAGGCTATTTTATCCCGATATTCCCGCGGGAACAGGACTTACGCGGGTGAAACCGCGGGGCGCAGCTAGTTAAATATAATGCTTAGATCGAGTAGAGAGCCAAGAGTAATCCTGGTTCTAGTTTCCATCGCGGCTAATTGGCACGCAGTGATATGCAAGTCCTTTGTATTGCATTCAATAAGCTTAGTTCAAACCATCTATACTTCATTTCTTGAATCGAGCTAATAGGAAGAAAAATAATCGCACGTGATTGGTCGTCGAAATTCATTGGGTTGGCTAGATTTGACAATTGACAATTGATTTGACAATCTAGCCAATTACGAGAAATACAATTATTTTCGACGACCAATCACGTGCGTTTATTTTTGTTCCTATTAGCTCGATTCAAGAAATGAAGTATAGGTGCTTTGTTTATCATTAACTAGCTTCTGTCTACACTTTCTCTTATGTTTATAATTATTTTTCTTGCTCTCAAATGTATTTAAGTAGTATATTCGTCATCGTCACCATAACATAAGCCTTCAATTAGTTAGCTTGGGACTATGTGACACTGTGTGGAATTTCCAATGGTATTTATATATTATTATTTATTTTCTGGTGAAACGTAGTGTTTCTACAATCACTTAAGTATGAAAAACTGGCTCATGCGAGCTAAACCAACTGAGTTCAGATTACAGAGGACCATCGGCTTAACCATTGTTGATAAGACATACAAAGTACCAAAATGACATTCAGTAATACCGTCTCAGTCCCTAGACAGCATGAGCCGATAACTGCAAATAGGTATGTGCATTAGCCGATTAGTTCGATAGAAATAGACGACACACCAAAGCTACTAAACTTGAGCACTTACATTAAAATACTGGAAGAGACAAATATAGAAATTAAATAAATATTATGGACATTATTTTAAACAGCGTCATTATGATAACCGGATGATTGATTGCAAAAATTAAAAATAATAATATTGCGATTTTTTTAAAAAACCATAAAAATAAAAAAATAAAAGAAATATTTACAGAATACAATTATCCCTCGGCAGGGGATCGAACCAGCAACTTTTATAAAAATATAAAAAGGTTTATGTTAATGTAACTGCTTGATGTAAGGATATTGGTTTGATTTCAAATTTGCAAAAGTCCCTTGCAAAAGCACAGCAAAAGTCAAGTTTCGTTTTTCCGTTTACACTTATTGTTTGTTTTAAAAAGATACAAGATATTTTGATACGAAGGCTTATCTAGAGACTCAAGATTTAGGATCACTTTCTTGAGGGATGGTAAGCGCAGTATCCAACTTGTATTGCATTAGCATTCTAGAATTATTCCATTTGAATACGATAAAATCGAAGTCTTACTTAGTTTAACGAGTCTCGGGAGATTTACAAGTGTTTTACTTAATTTCGTTTTGAGTTTGGATAAAGCTTATTTTTGCTTATAAAATTTGATTTTGTGACTTAGATCGAAAAGCAGCATAAAGGTCTCAGCACACTAATGGGAACGGAAAGGGATCGTAACCGTATCGCCTCGAGTCGTTCAGAATGGTTTGTATTAAACTCCCTACTGCAACGCACACTAATCGGAATCGTAACGTGATCGCCTCCCCTCAGAACAGTCTCCGAACTTGCAATTCCCGCTCTTACGGCTCATCGTCTCCGCGCCTACGGCTCATCGTCCCCGCGCTTACGTCTCTCCGTCCCGTCCCCTCCCGCGACTTGCGTGCCAAAGAGAAAGACGCCGCCATCTTGCGTAAGCGCGGTGTCGCCTAGCCGTAGCCGCGTTGACGTACAGGCGCTGCTGATACGCTTTCATTACGTGCATACGGTAGGTTGACGCCTGGTTGACAGCAAGGTGAAAGGCGTTACGGTTACGATCCCTTTCCGATCCCATATGTGTGCTGAGACCTTAAGGCCTAAAGGAACAAAAGTAGGCTATGTGTTATTCTAGGTCATGTGTACAATTCAACTACGGACATTCATGTTTTAGCCAAATCCATTTTCTAGTGTTGCGTGAAAGTAACAATCATACATATATTCATACAAAAAATCGCGTTTTTATACTAGTGTCATTAGCAAAACCAGTCAGCAATTCTACGAAGCTCTACGGCGTAGCACTCGTAGCACTCGTAGCGATCGCGTAGCACATGCCATAATTCGGTGCTCTTTGATTTCCACTATCTGCCTGAGCGGCGTCTTGCACACAGATCAAAGACTTGCGCCGCGTGCCAAGTGTAAGTCTGATTTAGCAAGGCTTTTCATATTATTAGAATGTATTTGAACATTCGACCGCAGATTTAGTACATAAGTGGCTAAGATTAATCTAGAACCAAAATATTAAGTTACCCTAATAATCTACACTAATATTATAAAGAGGAAAACTTTGTTTGTTTGTTTGTTTGTTTGTTTGGTTGTAATGAATAGGCTCAAAAACTACTGGACCGATTTTAAAAATTCTTTCACCATTCGAAAGCTACATTATCCACGAGTGACATAGGCTACTTTTTATCCCGATATTCCCGCGGGAACGGGACTTACGTGGGTGAAACCGCGTGGCGCAGCTAGTATTATTATATAAAAAAATCAGGATATCATCGTCATCTCATTGACATGATTGATATTTGAAGATGTATTGAGATGACACTTCACAATTAATTACATGTTTATTATATCAATTTACAAATATTTTATGGACATTACAAAGTTAGCCCGGTAGGTGGATGATACAGAAACCATAGAGGGAAAGATTTATGGATCATAGTCAAAAATAAAATTAACTTAATAAACTTTTTGTATTTATTCTTTTCTCTTCAAAATATTCTCTTTTTATTATATTCTATTCAAAATATCTTTCGTATCCAAACATACAAAAAAACAACAGGTCCTCATATTTGATGCAACTTTAAAAGTTATTCAGAATCTACAGGTTTCTATTAAAAGACGTTTCTGCCTTCAACGGCTTTAATCTACACCCCGTGTTTAATGTTGCCATAAAAAGCGTGCCGTTATCGCAAACAGTTAAAATTGAAACCACCCGATAAACGCACTAACTGCGATGGTATTGACTTATTGGTTTTTTTATGGCAATGTGCGGAAAACAAGATAACAGTATACCGATATATATACCTCATTTCTAACAAATTCTATTTGATATTGTCATTACTGACCGTACTTATAAAAGTACAGTTAAAATTGAAACCACCCGATAAACGCACTAACTGCGATGGTATTGACTTATTGGTTTTTTTATGGCAATGTGCGGAAAACAAGATAACAGTATACCGATATATATACCTCATTTCTAACAAATTCTATTTGATATTGTCATTACTGACCGTACTTATAAAAGTACGGTCAAGGTACGTAGGTACGTAAAAAGTACTTATAAAAGTTTATATGCGCTTTACCACGAGCTATTGTCATCGTTGACCGTACTTATAATAATACGGTCAAGGTCGGTCCGTACGTAAAAAGTTCTTATAAAAGTTTATATGCGCTTTACCACGAGATTTAAACGGTGAAGAAAAACATCGTTAGGAAACTCGCGGCTAGTCAGCCCCACACGTATTAACCATTGCCTTTCCTGTGGATATAACTGGCTATTCTAAGAGGATGGTTTAGGTGCTGGGCAAGCCTATCCCATACAATGTCCCGTTAAATGTAGGCATTGCCTCCTGACGCTGTATAAATCATCTAAATAAACATGTAAAAGCCTATTCTATCCTATAAATATAAGTGTTTGCTCCTATGCTATGCAAAATAAAAGTATCTTTAAAATATATTCGACTTTTAACCATGACGACCAATCTGGACGCGTCAAGTTTTGTTTCAAACCTCTGGCGTACGTTTTGCTGTAATTTATGTGCGAGAAGTCGGCGTCACGTTGCTTGTTAGCTGCAAGGACTCTCATAGAAAAATAGCAACAACTAAAGACTAAGGCGAGAATTATTTTACGCGATGCTTTTCTGAAAATAAGCAATGCTTATTTAAGAAAAACAGAGTAAAAGGATTATGAGTGTACATAACAATTTTACAATAAAGAATGGTGGGACTCAGGATTGGGATGGTTGGAAGAGTTTGGCGGAGACCTTTGCCCAGCAGTGGGCCCAAATAGGTTTAAAAAAACACAATTTTCAGCTGGCTAGAAAGAAAAGAAAGACTGAAAAATATGTTAATTTCTGTAGGACCTAAAGGATCACTTAAAAATGTACATGTAAGCTAGGTGACTCTATTGCTTGTTCCAACGCAACTCCCTACACCAGGGTAGAATCAGGCAAGAGCTGGTGTCGTGGGCAATTTTTTAAAGCTATATTTTCAATAATTTAATAAACATTTAACCATTTCTTTAAGTAATAAAATGGACAGAGTTCGGCAGCCTTATCAATTATAACCAAATGAACATTTATACAATTTTGAAGAAATAGTAAAGAAAATATTTTATTGAATACCTTTTACAGATTTTAATTTACCTAATAAGATTTTTTGATGCCTTTGAAAGCTTCAAAGGCATCACAGCCAATTATATAGATATGGACAGAAGCTTATACTCAATAGAATGAAACCATAGAACCTGCGGCTTAGTGATTCCACACAAATAAAACAGATCTGCGAATTCAAAATTATACATATTTTCGCATTTAGACCTTTGAACGTCGTTGAAATGTATACTTACCTTATATTTAAGACAATGTTTAATGAGTGAAGTAAATAAATATTTTTCTTCTTCTTTTTTCTTTGCCCAGCAGTGGAACGAAATAGGTTAAAGAAAAAAAACTCGTTTCTGTGCATTAAGCGTTTGCCAATGTTCTGTAGATAGGAATAGATCATTGCAATCGCCTCCAAACTTACATGTTTGCGTAACTAAGTGTACCGAAACGTTCCAATCAAACCCTGATAGCACTGGGAAATGCAAGTAGGATACAAAACTGTTGGTTTGATAAATAGTAACGATTTTAACTTCGCCAAAACTTAAACTAAACTAACTAAAAGGTCAGATTGGCTTTTTTAAACTTAAAGAAAGAAAGAAAGCAAAATATTTATTTACTACACTCATTAAACATACATTGACTTAAATATAAGGTAGGTAATTTTACTTACGTGATCAGAACACATTTTATAAATTATATGAACGGGTATTTATCACGTTACCTTTTTTATTATTTTGGTGCAATCCGTCACGAAACGTCGGGATAAATATTCAAAAAGGTAACGTGATAAATACCCGTTCATATAATTTATAAAACGGTCAGATTTTACGCTTATGTAAGTTAGTACCTAAGTAACTTACAAAATTTATATTTCACAGTTGTCTTCGCGGATTACTGTTATTTTTTATTTGCAACAATTTGATACAAGTTAGACGATCCCCGTACTGCTGCTCGATTCTCGACGACATATAAAACATGACGCGGTAAGAGATTGCACGTTATCTAGCTTTTGTTTTCTAATATCCATAGAATTTTTCAAAATAACCACGCCGTGACGTGCCGCGTTAAGACATGGTTATTTGGAGAATAAGGCGACTGATCTTAGCTCTAAAGTCTTATCCATTAACAACGGATCCCTAAAATCGGAACTTGGCTAAACTTTTTGCTTGCAACAACGGACCGGAAGGTTGGAGAACAGAAAAGATGCATTAAAATTCACTTTAGAGTTTGCTAATGAAACGTTGCTGGGGATTAACGGAAACAACGAGATTAGCACTAGATAATGGTGAGCAAACGCAGCACACACATAAACCTACGGCGCTACGGAAGACCAGCGCTGCTACAGATTCTCTGGTTTCTGTCGCAGCAATACGCTGAGTAGTTGCCAATTTTGTCAATGTCCAACTTATTATAATGTGTCTTTATGTGTAACGTGTTTTTGACAAAATAAATATTTTTCTTTCTTTCTTTCAAACTAACTGAAACTTCAATAAAAACGTATTTATTAAGGGTCTTTTTCATAAATATTTGAGAATTTAATATAGGTTTAAAAAATGGTTTTGTTTCTCACTCCTATGGCAACGAAAAGAGATGAGAAAGACAGAAGTTCATGAAAACATGTTTTTTTTATCTATAAAGTGATGGTTTAACGATTTTAAAACAGAGACTTAAAGCATTAAGCCAACTAAGATCTAACTACGGCAGAGAATGACAATTAAATGTGCACTCTGAAACACGAAGGCGCTAAGTTTTTAATGTTTTTTTCTAAATTACTGAACAAAAAATACTTTTATTTTCCGATATCACACACACGATCTCACAGTTAAGAACAGTGCTAGGGGTTCAGTTTTTATACCACGTAACACTTGGCGTCACGCCTAGACGAGCCAAAAGATCGAATTAGTTCAATTCTAGGTTGTTTTTGAAACTTCGTGTTGCGTGGAAGTGGATTTGTTCTAGTCTGTATCTCTGCCAGGAAAAGTAATATATTAATGAATAGACAATTATTTATGGATCTTAACATTACGTTTCACATTTTAATTTTCACAATATAATAAAATTGCCACATGATTATTGTAAACAATAGGTAAAGAATATGGAAATGATTGAAAATGATGATAATGAACAAAATCTAATTTCAAAAGAATGTAAATAAAACCTGTTTATTTCTTTTTTCTCTCTTACTGATAAAGTTGAATTTGGGATTAAAATCCAAACTTGTATACGATCTTCTTCAGAACTCTCCTAGTACTAAAATTTACACATAGACACGTTTAAGACGGCCATTTGTTAAATAAATAGTGAGCGTTGCATAGTGGGAGCACAGCGCAGTGAAAGAAGAACAACTTTATATTTTCTAGAGTTGTTGTACAGTTACCACTTTTATGATGAGACAAAATTCTATTATCTCATCAGTTTCCATCCTAAGCTTGTCTGGAAGAGATCGCTTCTTAGCGATAAGACCGCCCATTGTTCAATTATTACTAAGGATTTGATCATGACCGGGGTGAAGTCAGGCCCTTCGGGCGGTTATGAACTATCATTACGAAAGAGACAAACAGACGTATCAACAGCACGTGAAACAGAGATAGTTATATTTCCGACGACTGCGCTAATCGCAATAACTGTGTTCACTCCGGTCAACATAAACTACAAACACAAGCATGCAAGAGCAGGACAGCAAACTTAATGAGCGGATGAACGAGAAAGTCGAAGTTCCCTTTTCCGGAGCCACGAACTTTAAACTTGATAACACACGTTAGGACTGCAATCATGCAATCATGCAATCATGTTTGTTATCTACTCATACCCAACTTCGGTCACATGTTTAGGCAATTGTCCCACCGTCGGCGATGCAACTATTGGCTTTTTCCTTTAAAAAGCGCACAGTAGATGCAACTGACCTATAGGGTGATTAATGCCCGAATACTTAAGCGCTAGTTAAATATTTAACGCCGTATTAACCATTAAGCACGTTCTTTTTTGACAGATTTGTATAGGCAAGTCACATAATGTCATAGATAATTAGGTACCTACCACTTCCGTTCAATCATAAATATTACGACTATTGAAACAAGACATAGTGTTTGACTTATATTTAAAATAAATCGTTTTTTTTTTTGCTATAACAAAAAAACCATTATACCAATTCAATTATTTCAATATTTTTTTTCAAAAAGGAAAACAGTAAAAAATCTAAAATACATACAACAAAATAAAATAATAAGAGATCAATGACAGTCCATTCACAAATTTTCACAAAAATCTAAACACGCTCTAGAAAGAAAGAAGAAAAGAAAGACTTGTCTTTCCATCTATCCGTTTTACCTGTTAAGTACCTGTTTTTCTGTTGTCTTTCTGTAACCACTGTGTCTCAGAATCCCCTAGTGTCGTAAATATAACATTCTGTACGTATAGAGGTGAGAAAGAAAAATAGGTATCCACGGGACCCTCACGAGTGCCATTAATGAATTGGGATGGCTAATAAATATTGTACGCAAAAACATCGTTAGCAGGAATTGAATGGAATAGTTATCTTGTTAGTTTGTTGACTTTGTACGTTTATACTCTGTGGTGTTTTCTGTTGGTGTAAAAGCTTTTAGGTGCTTATTGTTTTTAGCTTAGTGAATCTTTTGGAATTAGATAGATAGATATATTTGTACGGTACCTTTTATTCAAAACATGACTGACAAGTCACCATACCATCGTCAAAAGTATCACAAAAACAATAGTCGTTATAGACAATGATAATATTATAGCTTGTGAGGGACAGCCAAAAAAACTCATACGCTCCCTTATCGTCCGTTGTTTTTCCATATTTGCCGAGTCCCCGAAGTTTTACCCTGATTCGATTATACCAAAGATACTCAATATTGTCCTTCCGGTATTTGTTTTTTGTCTGCAATATTTTATTTTATTTATACCGTATTCTATTTCAGCTGAGGGTTCGGACCCGATGCCCTCGTGTTGTGTGGACAGCTGATGTGTATACTTACTTTTTGGTAAGTCTTGTATTATTTCAAAAAGGGTAAAACATTTGTTAAAGTAATGAAACTATTGTTTCTGTACCTACTATTTGATCTTTTATTAAAATGGGAAACAAATCCAAATGACTTAGTAAAATAGAATAGAATAGAAATTTAATTATTCAATTTTGCCATCGCTTTTAGTTATGCTACTAAAAAGGTAACTGGATTTTTAATGATGATTACAATTCGTGATAAATGCACAAATATACTTTTCGAGACAAAACATAAATCGGTGCACATAATTTTAACCCACAACCTTCGGATTTAAAATTGAAAATTGATTTATAAATAAATAAAATAAATATCCTTGGACATTCCACACAGCGTCATCTAGTCCCAAGGTAAGCAATTTAATGCTTGTGTTATGGTAACCAGATAACTGATATAATACATAGATACAATTTTTTTTGTAAATACATACATATTATAGATAGAAAACACCCAGACACGGAACAAATATCTGCAGAACATACAAACATTTGTCCCGTAGCGGGGATCGAACCCGCAACCTCGGCATCTCAGCCGGGCGTTCGCCCAACTGCGCCACAGAGGTCGTCAAATTATATATTAGCTATATTTAGAACACAGGTATATGATAAGGTATCAAACAGGATATCTAAGATACCTTTGAAGTCATCAGCTCTTTGTAATCTCGATTCGCTCAAACGTTTGATCGCACATTTGGCTCACGCTCCGTGGTTCGATCGCTGCATCGAGAGTCGAGCTCGCTTTAAATCACACGGAAGCCGTTTGAGACGCTGCCAATGCTAAACTAAATCGGATTAAAGCTTTGGACTAACGAATTTTAAATATGGGCAGATAGTTCCGGATTGGGATATGCAATTGCATTTTATAAATGAGCGTTTGAGTTATCCTGCTTGGGGCTTGTCTAGTTTAGGTAGTTGTAGGCTCTTATAAGCAAAAACTACTAAAAATATTAGGCTCAAACATGTAGTCATATAGTAGAATACTTATATTTTATAAATAAAATAAATAAATAACAAATGAGATCATGCAAAAATTTGTTCCACAGCGGGAATCGAACCCGTAACCTCTGCGTCTTAAGCGTAATTATTTACAAAATATAATATGTAAAAAAATACTAAATGATGTAATACACAGCCCACGAATTGAATTTTGTTAATACGTTGAGGTAAAGTAAGTAAGTATTAATATTCAGTGTTCGTTCAGCCCGCTAAGCCGATTAATCTTTACTGCGTATTGATAGCCGGTTGCCTGGTTAGTTACCAACCTACGGACATAAGGTACTTCTGCTTGGTTATAGATAATACTGTAAAAATAATAAATTACCAGCTTTACATACAATTTTCGGACAAAATTGTCCATAAGAAAACTTAGTGAAATAATCCCGATTAATTTTAGTAATTTTTGCTACAACATTTTAATAAGGCGCGCCGCTAATTTATTTTTGTTATAATTCCTTGGTTAAAAAAAAATGTTTTCTTAACATACTATTTACATATTTACATTTTTTTAGTGCAAAATTTTCCATGAGAAAACATCGTGAAACATGAGTAAATGTTTTATCTAGATAGATAAAACATTTACTCATGTTTCACGATGTTTAGATAGATATCTAAACATCGCTGATTTCAACCGAGCATGCTCTACAGCAGAACCAAAACATAATCTTGTTTACTCAGAAACTATAACATGTCAAATTTTTTTAAATGCAATTTAATTTAGTACAATTTGTATACAATTTTTCCTATAGTACAATTTAAACTTTCGCGATCATTAGACATAATTTATATGATTATTACGGGACTTTATCACGTATTTACCTTATTATTTTATATTTCCCGACGTTTCGAGTACGTTGCAGCGCTCGTGGTCACGGGCAGACTCCCCGTCTCCCCGTCCCCGCCCCCGTCGGGGAGTCTGCCCGTGACCACGAGCGCTGCAACGCACTCGAAACGTCGGGAAATATAAAATAATAAGGTAAATACGTGATAAAGTCCCGTAATAATCATATAAATTTTTCCTATATACTCTTATATATTCCATGATGGTTTTGCCAAAGAGCATCTCATTTTTTAGAACAATAGTGACTCCAATTAATGGTGTTAATTTTAGAGTAAAAACTACGACCTTCTGATGGTAAGGTCACTCAGCCATCACGGGTTATACTTTGCTTGTTGGCAATTTTATATATAATGATTGTTTTTTTTTAATTTATGTTTATATAATGAACATAATGAATGATGAAATGGCGTCCATCAATTCCATCAATTATTCACACGAACACAACCGAAAGTTTCGATGCAAATTTGTGAATTGAATTTTTGGCTGAAATCCGTGATTTTACAGTAAGTGCACCTTCCCTATCATTGAAGAGAATTAGCATAAATAATTTTAGGGCGCGCACTCGCAGTGGAGAACTGTAATTTACTTTCGTTTAACTGATTGGGTAAGAGGGTAAGTTTGTAATGTTTATGTTCTTGTGTATTTGTTAGTCAAGGAACTCCTGACGCCGTTATCAAATCAAATAAAAAATATATATATCCTTGGACGCCTTGGACATTCCACAAAACTCCATCTAGTCCCAAGCTAAGCAATTTAATGCTTGTGTTATGGTAATCAGATGACTTATATCATAGATATATTTTTTTGTAAATACATACGTATTAAATTCGTACATAGAAACACCCAGACTCAAGCCAAAACTTGCAGATCATGCAAAAATTTGTCCCGCTGTGGGAATCGAGCCCGCAACCTCTGTGTCTCAGGCGGGTTTTCCCACTGCTGGGTAAAGAAAGACCTCTCTTTGATCTTTTCAACAATCAAGTGTGTTAGGCTACTTGGCCTAAAAAAATATATATAAAAGGGAAAACATTAATCACAATTTAGATTTATTTGGACCTAAATGGTCTTTTGGTGGTTTACAATAATTAATTGATATTCAATCAATTAATTTTACAATTGAATACCATTGTCGGTTTTGCACTTCTGTCATTGTTCTATGGCTGAATCCATTTTATCTGGCAATTTCCATAAATTGTCTCTCAAAGAGAGGGGGGGTGGGAGTGTGGGAGGTTTTTTCGGACTCACATTAGGGCTTTTAGCAATTTAGCTAATTGCAGTTCATTTTCACTTCACTTTGTTGGAGTAGGTTTATGCGGGATCACAGGCTAAGGTCTTGACTTTATTTAATGGTATCTGTTTTTAATGGATTGCAGATTTTTATTCGGTCGAATAATGGACTCGATTTGAAAGGTTTAATGAATATTATTTTTCACGACTGTAACTTAACGAGGTCTAATGGATTTGTGAATGAACGTTTAAAAATGGTTCCAGGTTTTGAGTTTTACAGACATGTCCATAACATCCCTGTGCTGTGTAACTGTTCAGTGATCAACTATTACTATAATTATGCGTCTTTTGTTTATAAGACATACACTCTATTGTACGTTTTTTAAACAAAAAAAATAACAATTAGTTAGTGGATTTATAGCCGGTAGTAGTAGCCTGAGGTAAGACAAAAGCAGACGCGAAATAAAAAAATACTTTACCAAATATACGTTTGTAATTTGTACTAAAGAAAACGAGTCATAAAAAACAAAGGTACGCTAACTTCGCATTGTTTCCTACCTATTATAATACTCGTGCACAAAAGTGATATGAAAAAATATGCAATATGCGTAAAAATGCATTGTTTTGTTCCATATTGTTTAGCCGCAGGAACGCATGGCAGAGCTTCAATGGCACCGAGTGAACGTGCGGGATGGGTCGACATGGCTCGTTTTTAGGGTTCCCTAAATGATGTTTAACTGGCTTGCCACTGAAGCTTGACTATTTCGATTGTTAAGGGATCGCTTTAAAAAAAGCTAGGCCCACACCACATTTAAGAAAAGTAAACATTATAAGAAGTAGGTAATCTTATACCCCATTATGCATATTCGACCTAAAACCTGTATTAAGCTAAAACGCATATTAAATCTGTTGCTATCTCTTTTCGTTGACATAATGGGTGACAAGAAAAAAACGTTCTTAAAACCTGTATTAAATTGTCAAGTTTTTATGAATAAGACCCATAATGTTTACTTTTCTTAACTGTGGCAATACATTTCAGCACTGTTCCAGGCGTCCCGTTGTGAGTAGGCATTGAATTTCTCCTGACACTATTATCATTTATTAAAGTTAAAAACAAAAATGGCTGTAACTTATAGTTACCAACTAACTTCCACCGAACACTTTGCAAATTACTTCAGAGGACATCCATTTTGAAATGGGGCCGATTCTGACAACTTTTTAAAATTAAAATTCAAAAAACAGGATGGTTTTAATTAAAATGTTAGCCTTACATCCTCCACCTGTGTCCCAGCACTGAAATAAATAAACATGTGCATAGATGTGAAACTCATGCTAATTTTGGATCAATTTCATTATTATATTGCTGATATTATTTTTATTTATTTAAGCAAGCATATACCTAGTTACAATACAACTATTAGGTACTTACATTATAAATTTTAAACATAAAAAAAATAATTGATAACACGAGAGGCGAGTTTAACATTATGACATGTGAGAACCGTAATATTTTTTTTACTATCACTTGATTAAAATTATCTTTATGATGGCTGTATGCGTAAAACTAGCGCCGCCACCTATTTTATTTAATACATTTAATATTTAATCTACTGTAATTTGTATAGTTTAGGAATTGTAGGGATATTGAACTTGATAGCCAACTATTTCTATTTTCGTTAGCTATAAACTGAAAAAATCCATCGGAGTTTTAGTTCTAACCATCATTCCCATTCCCCCGGGAAAACGAACAAGACGGGGTAAATTAAAACGGCTTGTAATTCCCCAACAACCCAACGAATTAACTTTACATGTTTGCGTCCGTGTTAATAATTGTACCCGTTTCAGAGTATCAACACATTTACCAATTATGATTAGAATTCGCTTCGGTTTTGTAAAAAAGTCACGCGCTAACAGATTATTATTATTATTTTAAGCCTGTATCACCTCAACGTAGAGTTACGGCCTCCACTTAAATCGACAAATCTTAATGCATGACATACCTGAGTAGTTTGATTTTACGAATGGTATATGAATCCGCTACAATGTGGGTACCTACTTAAAACTTTTATCTTACCAACTGAGTAACTAATAATTTAAAAATAAAATTGGCTGTGATGGCATTTTTTCAATAAATAAATACCTTCCGTACTTTACTTGAAATTGCTCATTTATCTACAATGTACTGACCTTTGATTTGTGCTCAACGTGTAATTTAAGATTTGCTGACCTATTTGTTTCAATTGAAGTGGGATTTCATTTAAAAGTCCCTGCATCCATCGCGACTCATGTAACGTGAGGCGAATGCACCCGATTAGGGCGTGGTCAGAGTTACCGAGGAAACACCATGGAGGCTTATTTGTTGTATAAATGGTGAGTGAGGCTAATATTTAGGTTGTTTTTTTTATGTATAGTGTTGAATTATTCTAGATCTTAAGAGCTTAATCTGTACCAAAAAAAAAAGATCTTAAGAGCTTATCTCTAGTCGGTGTTATGAAACAACTTACTCCATATAATTATTTCTAATGCAATCTCTTTAACTTCTTGTTACGACATGACAGCGACTTTGTCTTTGATCTGACTCATGTTATTAATTCTCGGTCTTTCCCTTCCTTATTTTCATAATATGATGTTCCAAAGCTGTCATGACGTATAAGATGTCCTCTCATTTTTCCTCTTCTGTTTTCATTGATATTTATTAAAAAAAATCTTTAACCTGGTTCAGCACTTTCTTTTTGGTCCCTTTCTTTCTTTGCAATACCCTTTTAGCGTGTCATCTCTATTGTCTTGTATAACTATCAGCGGACGAAATCATGAGGACCTGCCTCATTTAGAAGCCCCTGCATCCATCGCGACATGTAACGTGAGGCGAATGCACCCGATTAGGGCGTGGTCAGTGTTACTAAGGAAACACCATGAATGCTTATTATGTTGTATAACTTCGTCTTCGTCGTAGCATGTTATCTCTATTGTCTTGTCTAACTATCAGCGGACTGAGGCCTCATGATTTCGTCCGCTGATAGTAAGACAGGCTCTCCCTCATCCAGGCTTACAAACCGTATCGGCACGTATCGGCACGCTCGTCTTTTTGCAGGATCGCATGCGAGAGATGAATTATTGAAGGAGTTACAAGCACTGCAAGCCAACAGTCACTGTCTTTGCCGTATATTTCGAAGTTGGAACATATCAAGATGGTTTTGTCTCCTTACCTATTTTTTGTTTTATAGCTCTTTTTTCCAAAATAATTCTAAAGCAAACTTAAGTAAAGAGAGTTACACAATCCAACTTTTTACTAGAACGTGTAGGTATTATGTATTTGCAAAAAAAAGCTTTTCATTTCATTTTTTTTACATAATATAATATACCTAATAAGTAAAAAATATATATTATGATGATCACGACTACATAATATATTCTAGGGAACGGTAGACATTTCTTTCAGATCTTTATGTAATTCTTTAGATCCTTTGAAGATATCTAATAGGTTGTTATGGTAGTTTATTTATTTATTTATTATTCAATCGATCGTATTTTTAAAAATAATTTTCATACATGATGCATATTATAAGGAATTTTGTAAACTAAATTGATCTTCAAAAAAATGGTGGCATTGATTTGAATCAGAATGTACGTTTATTTATATTCATATTCATATTCTTTATTCATTTAATTTACTGTACACAAATACGAAAAATAAATGATTCACAATTGATTAAAGTGGTGATAATTTGTACCAAAGTGAACAACAACATAATGGGTAACTCTTGCATTGTTAAGTGGGCGGATTGATTTCTAGTGACCGAAATGGGACAGAGCCGAAAGCGTCCCTATTGTTTATTGAAGCACAAACAAAGTGCAATAAGCGTCGTAGTCACCGCCCGGCGTGTTGGTCGACGTCCGCCATTTTTATACTTACCGACACGATGGACAGAAATATATTAAACCTTAATGACCATCCATAATCATCATAATCATCCACAGCCCATAGGTACCAACTGCTGGGTATAGGCCTCCCTTCGTAAACGTCACAATACCCAGTCCTGTGCTATGCCAAGAGTCTTGGCCCAAGACCATCCACAAGGTGCGAAATAGGACGTGCGTCATGTATACATACCGACACGATGGATAGAAATAAGTTCAACCCCAATGACTATCCCCAAGGTGAGAAATATTCCCACTGCTTTCATTGGCTTTTGAGTATTCGGGCCTTTAAAATGTATGATTTTTTTTGACAAATAATAAAATTACTATGGCGAAAGTCTTACGGCCATTCGTAAGTTTGTTATAGAAACCGGGCGTTACACGCTTTACATATATTTATATGGTATGTAAAGTTAATTCTATCGTAGATCATAAAGACGCATGTGCAGACTCGATTCAATATAGCCCGTCCTCGTTCTATCGAATCAAACGTGCTGGGAATGCGTGCGATATCATAGTTTATTCTACGATATTCCTTACCGAAGCTTTGTGATGCGCAAATAATATACGAATATCGAATGATTTACAATAGGACTGATATACTGGGGTTAGTAGGCGATATTGAATCGTTAGTAAAATGAACGTGGACGTTGAACAAGCAATCAACACTCAGAAGACTCGTAGTCAGAGTTGTTTAAGTTTTTAATTTAAGAATGTGAGGTTTTGATTTTTCGTGACTTTTATGTCTATGAAAAAAAGCAGCAGATGTTATGGCCGTTTTAGTTAAAGCAAGTTTACGAGACCAATATAAATAAGAGCGTTAATCTTTTTGGCAGAAATTCAGATCACATTAGAGTCGAGTTAGTCATAATTTTGTTTGATTTATATCATAAGTGTCATTTTGGGGACAAATAAACGGATTTCCTCTTTCATTCTTTCCATGTGGCTAACTTTTGGCACAATCTCATATTTTTATTTTCTCATCCGAGAATTTTATTATCAGTTATAACTCATTAAAAGTAAGTTCGTACGAGCTAGTGTCCAATTCCTTTAGATGGAGTTTATAGGGCAACTTTATAGCCGAGACCGACAAGTTGACGCGTCCTCTGAAGAATGAATGCACTTAGTGTTTATATAGCGCTTACTTATTTTTTATAGACAAGCCTACACAGGTGGAATTATTACGTTATTATACCTACACTAAAATGCCCGTATACTCAAACAATAGGACTTATTAACCGCTGGATTCTACTTTTCGACAGATTTGTATACGAGTATTATACAAATGTGAAATTATGACATAGATAAGATAAGCACTACTTAATTTAAGTAGCGTTCGGGCGTAAGTGGGGTAGATTGATTGAACTTATTAGTTTCATTACATTTTTTATTTATTCCAATTTATTAATTTTGTTTTGACAGTTATCCTAAATTAATTGATGACGGCTTGAGATACTATTCACGCTTAAGTGTGTACTCTAAATAATGAGCCTAACACCGAATACTGGACCGCTACTTAATGTAAGTGTTGATTATCTTTGACATAATGACATTTTTTTAAAACTTCCACAAACAAATCTGATAAGAACGTCCTAAAATTAAGTAGCAATTCAGTATTTGACGGTTAATCAGCATTAGCCACTTACTTTTAACTTTCTTTCACTTACTTCCACAATTTAAATCCAAAACGCACACTTTGAACATATTTCTGACACACTTTAAAAACCGTTTATAGTTTTTATGACACACTTTAAAATCGTTCATAGTTTGTGTTTTCTTCCTACTTTCTACCTCATTAAAGTTCATAATTATGGTATCGTCTGTATTTATAGCAACTGTACTGTCTGTATGTAAATTTTAAAGCATCGAGTAGTGCAACCACTCTTTCACCCTCACTCATTGAAATATTCCTCTTCAACTATCGAGGCTGTTCAATCGCTATCGAAACTCAACTATCCAAATCTGAACATATAAAATAATTGCAGTTTGTCTGACTCGCATCATAATTCAAAATCTTTTAATCAATTTTGAGTTGACATTTTAACCCCAGTATACACACTATGTTTACTCTTACTTTTAAATAAAGGAAAATAAACAATTAGGAAATTAGTGTAATATTTTTATATACTTATCTTAAAATTATATAGTTTAGTACAACAATTTGTAAAATCGAATCTATTATTACTAGTAACTAAATAAGCCTCTTCCACAGTCATCACCTTCATGATGTAATTTGTCAAACGTAAATCAACCTACCTTAGGGAATTGTTTTGGAACAGGCAATAGAGTCAACTAGTTTTTAAGACTGTAAGTTTTTGAGCGATCCTTGAGGTCCTACGAAATAAACATATTTTTCTTTCTTTCTTTCTTTCTTTCTTCCTTTGCTAAGAAATATAATGATGTCCCTTGAGCTTTTCATGGGTTTTTAAATTTCAGAAGTTGTTTACATGTGATTTTTATGAATATAACTTTAATGCATAGTATTCAAGCGCTTTGAAAAGTGCTCTTGGCGCCGCTTACAGACGCCGCCAGTTGTCGCCTGCGTAAATAAGTTTTTACGCGTCCTTTTAATATAAACAACTAGTAGCCCGTCCCGGCTTCGCACGGGTGTACTAATGGAGCTACCGGGATATAATATAGCCTATAACCTCCCGGACAGTCCATTCTACCCACCCGTGAAAGAATTTTTGAAATCGGTCCAGTAGTTTCGGAGATTACCTCCGTCAAACAAACAAACAAACAATATAAGTATATAGTATAAGTATAGATAATAATAAGTGTAGATAACATCGATTTGACTCTGTCCTTACAGTCATTATGACCCACTTTTATAGCTATTATTTTGTTATTCGTTATGACCAGAGTCGCGTGGTTTTCACTAGTCTATGTTATTATGGATTTCATCCACTCAAACTAGCCCTAGGTTTATTAAAACGCATAGAGTGGGACTCTCGTTTGCACCGTGTATTTCAGTCTTAAAGCTTAATGGTCATTTAAAATGTAAATATTTTTATACATAAATTAATTTGTGAACAATTTAAACTACATACTTAATTTTTGGGCTGATTTTTCAATCGTTTGCTTACTTTTACCTACATATTTGCTGTTGGACAGAAAATATGTCACAAAATATTTTGTATTGTTTAACGGTTGAAAAATCTACGACTAAGAAGGTGATCCATTGGCGAGCAGGAAACCAAATCATGGATGAAACATTTTTTCATTTACCAGCGTTTTTTCACTTCCGCAAACCAAACTGCTGTACTTAAAACTTTGTCTTAGTATTTATTACTTTAGTTATCTACCTTCTTGTCGCTATCTAGCTTAACAGCGTCTTATCTCGCTAATGGATCACTCTATTAATTAACTAGATTGTCAACTGTTTTTAATCCTTCCTTCCATTTCTTGAGCAATTGCAAGATTGTCTATTCCTAGCTTAGGATTTTTTGGGCCTCCATTTTGTTTCTCTATGTTTTGGATGTCGTTAGTCATAGCAATGTTATCGATGCCTTTTTTAGTTCCTAGGGCTTCTGCTTGACGAACTGTGTCTGGTAAAGAACTGTCTGCAGAGTCTGGAGCTAGAAAGGTGACTGCTCCAGCTAAGAAGGACATACTGCCAAATACTATAGAGGGCAGTCCAGACCAGTAGACCATCTGAAAATAAAGATATATTTTAGTAAGAGACTATTTATAAACTACTAGCTGCGCCCCGCGGTTTCACCCGCGTAAGTCCCGTTCCCGCGGGAATATCTGGATAAAAAGTGGCCTATGTCACTCTCAACTCTGTAACTCCATCCCTTTAACTATCACCACACAAAAATCACGTCAATCCGTCGCCCCGTTTTGCCGTGAAAGACGGACAAACAAAACAAACAGACAGACACACACTTTCCCTTTTATTATATTAGTATGGATTACATTTTATTACATTGCATCCTATAAAAAGTAAATATGGATTTAAAATATAAACACGCACCTAAACCTTCAAATGCAAACACCATTAGAAGGTCAATTGTTGTTTATTTATAAAATACTCTAATTCCCATGTCTTTTTAAGATATGGTTTTCCTTCTTCGTATCATTGTTATGCTCTGAACGAACCCACGTCATGATTATTCTATTCAGCCTAATTTCCATGGTTAAATACACATGTACATGGTTGTCATGATTCTTACTTCCTAGTGAACTTCAATGCCATCACAGGGAAGCTGTGGATTCGTACAACACTACAGGTTTTGATACAAATATTAGCCTTGTTTAAAGAAGAAAAAAAAAATTAGACATTCTACATAGCATTATCTTATACATACATATTGTTAATATTATCTATACTAATTAATAATATAATAGTTAATATTATCTATACTAATTAATCTATATTAATATTAAAAAGATAATGATGTAATGTTGGTTTATTTGTTTGTTTGTTTGACGGAGGTAATCTCCGAAACTACTCAGACTATTTCAAAAATTCTTTCACAAATGTGTAGAATGAACTTTTAGGATGGTTATGGACTATTTTTTATTCCGGTAGTTTCATTTGTTGACCCGTGTTTAGCCAGGACATACTGCTAGTATGTATTCAAAATAATCACCCCTCTACGGGACAAAATACCGGGAGATCGAATTAAAAAAATGATGCCTTACTACATAGTATTATTTTATCTGTGGCCTTACCAACAACGGAGTCTGAGGAGCGACAATAGACCCGATCCGACCCAATGATGAGCACAGAGCGTGCATGGAGTTTCTTGTGTATGTAGGGAACAGCTCCGATGTATACATGTATGTAATGCCGAAGTAGAAGGAACACATCAGCTTGCTGATCATATAAACCATCACGGAGAGCCATGGAAGATCTGAAATAATGCAACTGTTTGAACTGGCTCTTGTTGACAAAATAAAGGCCTAATAATTTCACCTCTAAAGAGAAGTACAAATTGTTTTTGGACTTATAATTTTTATGAACATTACTTTTTTCATTCACTGTCATCAATCGTTTAAGTAAACTATGGGTAAAATTAATATATAAATATTATTTGGTCGTGAAAGGAAAAAAATCAACATACGATGCTATGATCAATAATAAAATTAACTCTGAAATATCCTATTCATTGCTGGATATACTTAATATAAAAAAAACGTCGTGATAACTTATTAAAAAGGTAACGTGATAAAATACCGTAACAATTTTCTAAAAACATACGTTATGAATAATTAAATTTATTTTCAGGATAAAAATCAATAATAGGTACTTACGAGTTGGCAAAAATGGCTGTACAAAGCAAAGAATAGCTCCGCAGAAGAATGAAACAATCAGTGGATTCCTTCGTTTGTAGTTCGTCAGAATGTACATTAAAATGAAGTTTCCTGGCAGATCTATTATGGACACTAACGCATAGTTCACATATTTGTTTCCCTGAAGCGAAACAGCGTTTATCATCAACCCGTAACCTACAAAGGTTGATGTCGTCCACCAAACAATACAAATAAGGAACCGCTTCAGCAATGCTTTTGATCCAAACGTCATTTTAAGCAAACTGACAAGATCCACTCCCTTTTCTTCCCTTTCCACTGTCAGCAACTTATCCAACGCTCCTGGGTCTAACTTCACTTTGTTTTGGTCTGCTATTTTCTGGACTATAGTAACTGCTTCGTCCTTCTGTCCTCTTGTGAGGAGCCATCGGGGACTTTCGTCTATGAGATATGTGTAGAAGAAGAAGAGTAGTGCTGGGGCGTAAATGACTCTAAGGAAATTTCTCCAGTAGGGGACTGACCAGGCTGCGAGGGGTAGTAGTGCTGAGCCGAGGACGTAGCCGATAGCGCAGAGGTTGTAGTAGATGACTCTCTTCTTTGTAGCTACTATTTCTATGTCTGTAAAAATATAACTACATAGTATATTGCTTGCATGTTGTACTGTTGTCTTGTTGGCTTAAAGCTCTAAGATTGTCTTATGCTATCACGTTATCACTATAAAAACACACGAAATCAGTATAAAATTTGACTATTATTAAAAGTTATTAAGTAACTTTGTGTTAAATGACCACTTATATTTAATTGCAATAATATTAATCCAAATCATTATCACCGCCATTGTCAGCCCTTTGCATCCCACTACTGGGCATAGGTCACTATTCGTTTCTGCCATTTGCCCGACTCGCGCGTGACTTCAAAAGCCAAAAAAATTAAAAATTCGCGAAACCCGCGCAACTTTGCTTAACTATGACGGACTAGAACGTAGCAAGCTATGACACGAGATCTTCCCAATACTCACTAAGAATATAGACAGGTGAGCAGCTGTCTCCAATAGCGGACTCCAAGAACTCCAGAGCAATGTAGAACCAGTACCACGTGGTGAAGCTACGAGCCAGGCCAATGACCCCGCCAGCCAAGCCCGTTAGAACTAGTGCATTCTTCCGACCTATCCTGGAACAGCATCATGAAATTGATGACTGGGACAAGTAATTGGACGACTGTGTTAAGGATTTGGTAGAGGGTTTCAAGTGGCACATTATTTATTTTTGGGTCAATTTGTATTTTTACATTTTAACCTAGGCTCGCACTAATTGCGGCGACCAGTCGCCCAGCTTGCGATGGCTCTGATATAAATTATGTAATAGTCTAGTTTCTTTAAATAAATGTATTCAATTTATCGTATTTTAATTTTCGTACTTTTTTTAACATGCATCTGATAAATGATAAATACCTTGTCATGAGCGTATAACTACTTTAATGTTTAAAAATATGACCAAAACAATAATATATTTATGAGGCACGTGTCGGTAGTTACAACGAACAAAACGTGCAGATAACAGAAACAGATGCTTAAAGTGTCATACAATATATATTTAAGGTTTTGTGATAAAATGTAAGTATTTATTTTTAGATTTTCTGCAGTCATTATTTGGCATGGTTTTCGGTAATTACCACGTGAAAGTACTTGTAGTTAAGTAAATACCTACAAGTTCTGATAAATGATAATTTAATTGCACTGTTATAAAGACGTAAGTACTAGATTTTTAGTGGATGTATGTATGTGTAGGTCATTATAGGGCATATACAAACTGGTTTGCTAGTGGAAACAAATCTTACTATAACTACTTTGCTATAACTCAAATGTCTGTCAAATTATAAGTTGAAATATGTTTTCAACTGTTGTTTTATAAATCGATAATCTTACTTGTCAGATAAAGGCCCCACGAAGAGTAGTCCTATCATGTACCCCATGCTGTGCATTGTGCCCACTAGCGTCCTCTTCCACTCCTCGCAGCCGATCTGAAACTGGAAATACCAGAAAGTTAGTAATCCTCAAGAGTAAAATGATTTAGTACTGAAATTAGCAAACAATTGACGGAGTAGTAGGTGAATGAACATAATACAGTGGAACATACAAACTTCTTATAATTTGAAGGCGACAAAAACAAGCTAAAAATGCCATCGCACTTTGCTTATTTTATTCTGTTTTTAGTATTTTTTGTTATAGCGACATCAAAAATACCAACATCTGTGGAAACTGAAACTGCTATCTATCATGGTTCATGAGATATAGCCTGATGACAGACAGACGGACAGCGGAGTTTAAGTAATAGCATAGACAAAAGATAGAAATTTCGTCTATGGTAATAGGGTCCCGTATTTACCCTTAGGATCTCTAAAAAGAGAACAACATGACAGTAGCAGATACCTACTTACTTCTGCGACAAAGCTGCGTGGATCGTCATAGACCCACTCTGTGCACGCGGTGGAGTTTTCCCCATTGCAGGTACTGTTGTCCATACCCTCATCTTTGCACCTGGGGACAAATAACATACTCTAACAATATTTTGTTGCTCTTTAAAACCGACTGTGAACAAATTAAAAAACTTGTTTGATTTTACATTGCGTGTTTTGTGAATTTTGAGATAGTGATTGGTATTAAAGAATTTGTTCTGTTAAAAAAACAACGTTGAATAATGGTAAAAAGTATACCTAAACATAGAAACGTACTGAAACGCTAATTTTTTGGGAGGTGGTTAACTGTTTAAGACGCTCTTACTTGCCAGATTTGTACAGACAAACGTCAATTAATAATGTCGTAAATAAGCGCATTATTAGCGTTCAGTATTCACTCGATAGTTATGTTGAACGTTACTAGAAAATTTAACTAAAGATTGAACTAGAAAATGAATTTATCTAGTTGTTGAATAACACAAAGCTTATCTGGGCCGTGGAAAAACGTATGAATTTAGAGAAAGAACTAGAAATGTACAACAATCTTGTGCGTGGGAAACAGATGAGCTGCTTTCTTCCGTGGGTATTGTAAGCTAAATTAATTGTGTAGGTGCATACTTGAAGATCTGGTGGCTGACTCGTAAGATCGTTCAACAAAGTTATTGGCATGAGTGTGGGCCTAACCTTTTTTTTAAAGCGATCCCTTAACAATCTTAATAGTCAAGCTTTAGTGAGAAGCCAGTCAAATAAAGTAAGGCGTGTCGTGTGGGCAAGTGATCCCGGTATTCCAAAGGAAACGGGAACTATTCACCGTGGAAAATACCGGGGTGCAGCTAGACAGCTATAAAAATATGATTCTGCAGTGAAACAAAAATACAACCAACACTGACCTATGTTATTGACTCTACTACTATTTACATTTAACATTTTACAAAGTGAGTTTAAATGTATGGTATCTTATCATTTTTATCTGTCGGTGATCGTCCCGTCTTTTTTTCCTTGTAGATTCATCATGTACAAGCTTCCGGTCACGGCTTCGCTCGCGTGTTACTAACTCGTACATAAGAGTCTCGTACTAAGTAGATAAATAGGTTTAGTTAGTTTTTACGTGATAGTATAACAATTCATTTTTACATCCATACAAACTTTCGCGTTTATTAAAGAAGGATGTGTTTTATTCTTAGGAGTGCATTGTTCTAAGAGATTACTATTGTAAATAGATTAGATAAATAAAATATGTCTTACGACGAAATGCAAGTATCTGAGCGTGACTTGCAAAAAATAAAATTTTATTTATTTTGCTCTTTTTAAACAAATTGTGGTAAACTAAACATACACATTCAAGATACAAAGTTAGTGACCGGTTTTTATGTCTTATGTATGATAATTATTATTTTATATCTAAAAGGTTCATCATCCTCCTACCCTTATCCCACTATGTGGGGTCGGCACAACATGTATTCCTCTTCCACTTCCCTCTATCAGACGTCATCTCAGCACTCACACCTTTCTTACTCATGTCATCCTTCACACAATCCATCCATCTTTTCTTGGGTCTACCTCTAGACCTATATCCATCCACATTCATATCAAGTACTCTTCTAGTAACATGACATTCTTATATCTAAAAGGTTAATTTTATTTATTACCAAATTCCATTTAAATGTTACATGTTTTCCAAAAAATAAGATAATATTTTTGTTTCTATGTTTTGAATACCATCACTCCATCACTCGTCTGTTACGGTTGATTTAATTTATAACTGTGTTAAATAACTGTGAAATTAGAAGTATATTATAAACCATTGTTGAATTTGACCGTACTAAGAAATTTGTTTTAAAAAAATATTATTGTTCTATGTTTTTCATCTTTCATTAAATCTTATTCAGCACCAACCAATCCTCACAATATAATTTGCGTTTTGTGCCTTATTTTGAACGAGTATACTCCCGAAATGTTACTATAAAAAAACTAAGGAACTATCTTCGGAGTTATGAACAGAACAGTACCTCGAGGGTGCAAAAAATTGCTCTCTCTTTTACCTTAGCGTCAATTCACACAGAGATGGAAGCGAAGCGAATCGAAGTTTCAATGTCATGTGATTTTGAACTTTATGGAAATAACTACAATGCATAGTGCTCTTGGCGCCGCTTACGGTCGCTCGTGGTCGCCTGCGTTTGAAGTTTCTCAAGCGCCTCTATGTATTAAGGTGATAAAAATAAAGTTCAAATGATATGACAATAAATTCTCGCTTCCCTTCCATCTTGATGTGAGTTCAGTCTACGGTTTAATACAATTTTAAATTTTACTACTTGTATTTATTATGTCATGAATTCGGTAAACGATAGCGCGTGCCATCTGTAGTGTAGGTAATTGTAACATTGTATCAGCAGCTTTTTATCCGGGTTCAGGCGTGAGGAACTCACCAGATAACCTTTGTAATCTTGATGACTATAGGAAATGATTTCACGGTCACTGTCTGGCTGACCAACTTGTGGTGAGAGTTAAATCATAAAGAAAATATAAAGTTTGTTTGCTGGGCTATTTGAAATTTGCTTTTTCATTATAAACAAATGACGATGAGTGAAATTTCCAAGGATACTTATTTATTTTTATTTAATTCTTCCTCTGGTGAAGGTCGTTATTAGTCATTAAAAGCCGACTGTTAATACCATACACACTTGCGGTCACCCATTTCAATTGTGACTTGTTTTTTCTTGTTACTCCTATAATGGCTATGAAAAGAGATTATCGGTTTCAACTCGTTCGTTCGTTCGTATGAGCAAGTGGCTAACTATGATGATAGAAACGCCTCCGCCACGGCTAAATGATTAATAACTAACGATTTTAGCTAATATAGATTTACTGGCTCAATGTGCTTAAAGATGTTAATATATACCAAGTATTAGTGAAATACACACCTATATTTTGTATATTTCTAATCTTAACTATTATAACATTAAAATGATGAATATGAATTAGGTATATGTTCCGATAACCTTAGGCTTTTCAAATAAACTTGGTATAGATATAGATCGTGACCTAAATTTGTGTATAGGCTATTTAAAATTAATTCCACGTGAGCTAGACTCAATAACCTATCTATTCCTGGTTTTTCTTACTTCTCATTTTTAGTTTATTAGTTACTAGAAGCACGTCCCGGCCTTGCACGGGTGTACTAATGAAACTACCGGGATAAAATATAGCTTATGTTACTGGTGGATTATGTAACTTTCGAATGGTGAAAGAATTTTTAAAATCGGTCCAGTAGTTTTTGAACCTATTTATTACAACCATACAAACAAAGTTTTCCTCTTTATAATATTAGTATAGATGTCAAATATCTACAGATCGTAAACAAAACCAAAGATAGATAGGTTACTGAGACTGGCTGTATGTGGGCTTGTTTCGTAGGTTGCCTTTCAAATGGAACCTTGACTTTATCTTTGCAATGTTTATTATTTTATTTGATGCCCATCAATAGCCATCAAATAAAATAATTAACATTTCATCTGTAATAACAATGCGTGTTGTGGGAGCTACGCCTTCTCATTATTGCAGTAACATAACATGACTCATACAAAAAGAGAGGTGTAATTTATTATCTACCATACATTACGATTCGTCTTTGACTGTGAGTTCCTAAGACTGAACTCACACCGAGATGGAAGGGAAGCGGCGCGCAGTTTTATTGCCATACCATTTTATCTTTATCTTCATCACCATTATACATGGTATCGCTTGAAAACCTTCAAACGTAGGCGACCACGAGCGAACGTAAGCGGCGCTTGAATACTATGCATTATAGTAATTTCCAAGAAGTTTAAAATGTAAAATAAAATGTCTAATATGACAGTAGCACTGTCAGATTTGACAATTTGACATGATTTTACTGTTAAATCCTCTGACCAATTTTTCTGAGGTTAAATCTGATAGTTTTTTTCACGATTGTCTGTCATATTTAACAGTTTGTATGTGATGGCGAATTTTGCTTCGCGACAATCTTCTGACCTTAGCCATGTCGTCGACCCATGTCGATTCTAAGCGGCCTCGATTAGTTTTACTCAATTTTGCATTGGTCAAGGTTTTACGATGATTATAATTATAAAGCATAATGGGCTTGCGAGTTGTTGAGCTAAATGTAAACTAATCTAAAAAGATACAATGGTGCTCTAGCCGTAGGTATACTCAATTATTTTGGCTATCTAAAAATTGCCAAGAGATCCAAAAATAAATGAATTCGCTTCCTGGGACGTGACACTATAGATTATACATAAAATCTAGTATAACAAGTAAATTATTTTGAATGTTTAAAGATCTTTAAAGAGAAATAGCAGCATATCCTGGATTTGCGCGAGTGTACTAATACTTTTTTTTTCAGCCTACTGGATCCCACTGATGTGCAAAGGCCTCCCTTCCCTTTTTCCGTTCGCCGGGGTGTAGTACTATCGGTATAAAATAGCTTAGAATCATCCCGACAGTCTATTCTACACATCAGATTTTTTTTTAAATCGGCTGTTCGGAGATTACCTCCGTCAAATAAAACAACAATATTATATTACAATATTAGTATAAATGTGCTTACTGAAAGCACTCGTAGGTTCATGACAATAAATATTTTTTAGGTACATGCACATCAAAACAATTGCCTTACCTATATCCACTTTCCTCAGCAGCAAATATATAGTTCGCTGTATAAAGTACATTGGAGGCATAAGCGAGAAGCAATAGCACCATTACTTTAATATGGTACCTCCCAAATATACTGAACTTCGACAATACATCGTCCAAGCCATTCTGCTGCTCCATTGTTCTAAAGATTTCTAAACTTGATCTCCTTGACTTGTGTATCTCAACTTTTGTTAATAAACAACACGTGCTAGATGGTTTCTGAAGCGTAACTCTCAATTTTAATTAATTTAACTCATTAAGATTAAAAGCACTTTTAATTGATACAGAACCAAAATAAACTAGATTAGCCATAGCATTGTAAAGTTACTTTATTGGTGACAATTATTTTCTTTAATACATTACTTTTTTCAGAAAATGTGGGGTTAAAATTTACTCTGTCTAATATCTCTTATTATAATAAGTGCAAAATATTTATTTTAAATCGAACTTAGTCAAGAATCGAACACATTAACTTAATTCACTTTTGATCACATTCAATTATCCATCAATAACCGGTACGGTTAATGTCTTCGAGACACACTTACTTAATGATTGGTCGCAAACAGAATACACAAAAGTTATCATTAATTATGATATCATTTACTACTATACCTACCCCAATAAGTTATCTGCGTGTAATTAAAACAATTATTTAGGTTCAAAGTTAAATTCAAAAAATATTATATGAGATTATACGATACATGTTTTTGAGAGGAAATAAATAATAATGATAAATATCCTTTGACTTTCCAGACAGCGTCATCTAGTCCCAAGCTAAGCAACTAAATATTTATTTTATTTAATAAAACTTATTTACAACTCACCTGTAAGCTGTACTTTCAGCTGCGAAAATATAGTTCGAGGAGTAGAAAGAGTTCGACGCATACGCAAGCCCAAGCAGCACCATCAACTGAACATGGTATCTCCCGAAAATACTGAATTTCGCAAACACATCGTCCAAACTCAGCTTTTCCATGTTTATTATTATTTTTCAGGTTTTTCCATCAACAAAGTGTTATTTAATTCAAAAGGCCTACCCACATCCGTTGCCGCGAACATTCAGAATTATTGCAACGTCGCAAGTGTTAAAACAGGCAGTTCTTCACATTAAATTCACAGTTTTCACAACATTCTAAATTTAAATATTTTTTATTTTTTATTTTTCTTGGAACATTATTCCACTCGAAATTGCGCGCGCAGCCTTTTTTCTAAGCCGTTACAGTTTATCACTATATTAACCTGTGTAGTATCACCAAGACACGTTTGCAGAATGGTCTTGAGGTACGGTTGTCGGATGCGATTGCTGCCGGTGCCACAGTAGCGGTAGTAGTTACTACGTTCATTGTAATTGCGATTAATGGTCATTCATGCAACGGAACAATACTAAAATGCTCCGTTATATTAGTATGACGCCCACAACGTCATTCATGGTCATATCCTGTTGCTCTTTTTATTCTAGAGGTCAATGCGAATATAAAAAAAGCATTTTTTTTAAATGAAATTTGTTTGTCTGAAGTTTGCTTTAGAAATTTTCATTCTGTCATACCAAACTCCTTTATTATTAAACTCCTACAGGGTGATATAAGACTTCATCTGGATTTTCATTTTTGTCTTTGGTTTCAGTCACGTCATGTTTGAATTATTTTTAACAAAATAAGTCTCAGTACTCTCATTAGGTATTTGTTTATCCATAATTATTGAACTGTTGTTTTTATTGAAGGAAGGAAATGGAATAATAATACAAGTATGTCACAGTTACATAATGTTAAATGATTTGTAGCGGCGCCAAATTAGAAAGTAGTATGACGATGTTATAAAGTTTGTGTAAATACAAATCCATATGCTGTTATATTCGCTGATAATTTCTTAATGTCACTATTTTTATGAAATTAAAATGGTCTTGCTGAAAATATACTCAAGTTGTGCTAAGAATGGCTCATATAAAATAACCAACATGGTAATTTTTTCCACGGTTGAAAGTGCAATGCTATCTATAGGTACATAGCTGAATTATTGATTCTAATTTGACTAGTGCTAGTCAGAACGACACTGGCTGCATTTCTAGAAACAGCAATCATGTTGTTTAACAAAACATAGGCCTTACTGCCTATTATCCCCTTATCAGTATATTATAATAAAATAATAATAATAATAATATATAATTAACTATGCTGATAAAGAGTACAGATCCCCGGCAAGTATTTTTTTAGAAAAAATTTCAAAGTACTAAGCAAATTGTGCCCTCTTTCAGGTCAAATCATCTAAAAAGGAAGCGTTATACACATTTGAACCAAAGAGGCCGAAAGGGCAGATCTTTTTTAGAACCTGTCGACCTAAAATGAATAAACATAGATATCCCATTTTAGAATTAGAGGGTCATAACGACATTCAAAGTGACCGACTTTACGCCAGCGGATATTGACAATCACGCAGCTGAAGATTCACCAACAAATTTTTGCTTCTATTACATTACAAACACGTGTAAATGTACTGTTTTGGTACCTGTTTGTATATATTTTAAATGTAACCTCATATACTCTGTTATTGACATTTTAATTGTAACCTGTTTGTACTTATATGCCTGTTATTGAGTCATTTTGTTATTGGCTTTCCACTCTTTAAACTCAGTAGAATTTCGTGCCCACTTTCCATGGTCAAGCCCCGGTCACTATAATTTACGAGTGAGTAGATCTATTTATTGATTTATTAAAAAACCCACAACTTCATTACAGATAACAATCAGAATTTCACCATAGCAACTTTTTTAATGTTATCTATAAAAAAGCATCGCACGTTTGATAATAGTTCTAGTGGAGTTAGGTGCTAAGATAATTTGTATGTTGCAAAGAAGAATGTCTAAAACGTTTCCCAATTCCTAAATTCAAACCACGAAGCCACTGGCTAAGTACAAAATAAACTTGTTAAAAAATATTTAACCAGATGATTTTAAAAGTAATCTTTCTCGTTCTTGGACTGCAACATGGCGCACCTATTAAGTAGTTGCATTCATGACGCGAGTTTTTGTCGTATCTATTTAACTGCGTCTGTGTAACGGTCATGATCAACAATTCACGACTCAATTATCTTACTCTTGTAATTAATTTTAATCTGAATTAAAGATGCTAGCTTTTATTCCTCAACGTATCCCTGAATGTCATATAAAATTTTGTTATACTTTGATTATGACTTAGTTGTTTTTTTTAGAGAGCAGAATAGAACGAATAGAAATGGGAAGAGTAGGAATTGACATTCCATGACCCAATTTCAGCGATCATAATGAAAAGCGATAAAATCAATACAAAGAATACCCGCTAAGGTAGGACTAATTGCTTACACATTACAAAGAAACATGATACTTATAATTATTTACTTGTTGAACTTCTGCAAAAAGTGGGCATGTACCGAATATAATATTTGGACATACCTCTGACTACCCCATTAGACATCTTCAAAGGATCTAAAGAATTACATAAAAGTCTCTAAGAAATGTCTACCGCTCCCTGGGATACAGTCGTGATCATATATTTTTTATATATATTTTTTTTTTGAACCAAATGAGGTGCCCGTGCAAAAACAATAAGTTGAAACAGTCGTAAAACGGAAAAGGAATAAAGTAGGCCATATGCATGTATCTAACAGTCCATGACGGCTTTCCTCGGCACAATAGAAGGTCACTGTCGAATAGATCAATGACCTTGATGCTGTTTATCTCTATACCTTGGTAGGCTTATAAAAATGCAAATGCCATAAAAAATGCAGACGTCTGATAATAAAAATATCTAAGGCCTCTTCTAAACTGGAGTCATTCGCCTGTAATGCAATATAACAATGTTCCAGTTTAAACATAACTTTAGAATTCTGCCTTCCTGAAGCAAATATGAAAAATGTAGTGAGTGTGAATGTTTCAAAATCATTCAATACTTGTATTCATAGCCAGAAGTGGCCATTTGCTCATACTAACTTACGACTTCTATATTGCTACAAGTCGGTATCACAATAATAATGGTCGAATCTTAACTGGACTATTATTGGACATTAAACTATTTAGATTCAAGCGCATGATCAAAAAAAACTACAAAAATCCACACCAAATGCTCTTTAGCGAAGTTCCAGTACCTTCAGGAAGATTTTGACACATCGGATCAGCCTCAAAGGTAATACGATCGACACGTGCCTGGGGAGTACCTGGAACTACTCAAACAGAGTTACAGAGTTACGCTAGTTACGAGGCGACTACCGTGGGTACTCAATTAACAGACGTTGAGTTTGCAACAAAGTTCTGTATGTTAAAAGGATAATATGAATAATTTTGTGTCCTTGTGGTATCTGAATTAATCTAGTACTGCAAACATTTTGAACTTAAATCATACAGTCATATGTTAGAGGTGTAATTTGTGTGCAAATTTGTATTTCTGTCATGCTCAAACAGCGCATGAAATTGTGTATCAGCGTATATCCTGTTTTTTTTTTCAGAGAACAGAGAAAAAGAGTTACTTACATATTAAATTTTCCATGCAACCGTAAAATTTACGGAATCTTTTTTGGTAATGGGACCATTCAAAAGACTATTGGGTGACTATGATCTCGGGCTTAGAGGGTGTCACCAAACCAATCGATATCGGAGAACCCGATAATCCATCGATATCGATGTTGATCTACTAACCTTACGCGATGGTTTTTTGAAGGTAGGTAGCTCGATTAGTTAATCAACGTATTGTGGAACGTCAACGACTAAAAGCTACCATACTAATTGATCAACTTCGATCAACGTTAATCGATGGTATAGATCGGCAATCGATCGATATTTTGTGCATACACTCTAGAGTCTCCTGAACCCATTGTTCTTTTAAGAATTCCGCTATAACCGTACAATATAAAAAAAATGGATGTCTCTACCATCCCTTCTAGATAAATCTAAAGTTCAAATTCAGTTCTAATTAGGTAAGTTCGAGTATGACAACTAGAAGCAGACGTCTTCATTATTCTCGAACGTTCCACACGAGGGCGAAGTTTGTCGATTGTCATACGGAGCTGACTCCCACTTGACCGAGGAATTCCTATAGTTGTCTTGTCTTGTTTTGCATAACTTTACGACTTGTGACGGTTATTGAAACATTTACTGTTGAAATAACTACTTGATATACTTAACTTCAACAATGTTATACTGAGACTGTTCAACAAGTAAGGTTCAATTTTATTCCGTGGGGTTCTAAGAATTGGTTTTATTAGCACAAAGTATCCGATTAGCCCTTTAAATATACAGTAGATTTTACACATCGAATTCCATTCTAACAGAAATTTTTGAAATCTGATGAGTACTTTCGGAAAATACCTCCGTCAAACAAACGAACAATCAAAATAACCAACAAAGTGGCAGTAAACTAGCCATTAAGTTGAAAAATATTGTGCCAGGTTTAGGACAGAGAACAAAATAGTGGCATTTTGCGGCGACAATATTATTCTCATGTCGTACATAAACAACCATTATGGCAAAAAATATACGAACAAAATGTGAAATTGCAGTTGAAACATTACACCCGAACGGGTAATGCGTTTTACTTAGCACTGGAACGTAGGAAGCTAGTGCACGCACGCGACTTTGTTTAAATTCTGTGTAGGTGAACACTTCTTGCATGTATGTATGAATTTAATAAATTTTCCGATAGGTTGTTTAGAAAGGAGAAAATATTAGAATTGGACTGCTCTATATTTTTTATTCAGAGCTCACGCCGGGACAGACTAGACCAGAAAAACCGGTGATAGAACAGAGTGGAGAAAGATTGGAGAGGCATACGCCCTGCAGTGGGCAAATATATGCTGAAGAAGAAGAAGAAGAAGAGATATTTTTTATTATCATGAAGATCAGAATATATTTAGAACATAACGCGATAAGTAGACATACAGATAAATAGATTGTTAAACACAAATCTACACAGGCTTAAATTGTCAATACAAAACATATCATAAGTACCTGTATCATCTTTAAACACCCAAAAGTTTGAGTCCCAAATATTTAATATTTTCGGTTCGGAATTATTTCAATAAGTTCAGTAAAAAGGCAATATGTTTAGGTAGAAAACAGTCACCAACCGACTAGTAATTTATAAATATATGGAAGAAATAGTAATTTCTGTATCACATTTTGCATGACTAAAATTACCTACTTAAAAAATGATCAAATTTTTTTTATAACAACTGAAAATGAATGTAAAATGATTCCTATTGTTAAACTCAAGGGTATTACGAGTAAACAACACCAAAACAACACTATTGAGCTCACCATCATAACTGAGACTGAGCCGAATTAGCGGGGTCAGCTTATGTTGGTAAACTATTATGAATTCAGGTGTATCCGACATCAGCTAACCCCGAAAATTGACACAAAACTTTGTTTTCATTAGGTTTAGACCACAAAGAAGAGACGTAAGACGAGGACGGGGCGCGGACATTTGTCTCTACCGCGTCCTTTCATACAAAATGTATAGAAATGTCGCAACGCAAAATATGCAGAAGATACTGGGCGCGGGTGCATCGCTTTTCTTCCGTGACGCGTCCTTGTCTTGCGTCTCTTCTGTATGTCCAGCGCTTTACATTAACGTACAACCTTTTTAAATTTTGGAACTAGATGACGCTGTGTGGAATGTCCAAGGATATTTATTAATTTATTAATTTATTTCTGTTTGGATTTTAAGAGAGAGAGTAGGCCCCATAACTGTTTAATTCGCACTTGCAGTATAATAATAACGGCGCTGATAACCTGATTTCTGTACAAACTGCTCAAATGCCAAAATATGCGGAACCCGCTCGAATCGGAGTTTTACAACTTCCGTTCCCCGCATACTTTATCAAAATACCAAGAGCCCGTTTAATTGAAATATTTGGATCAGCATCTAATATGATTTTAATTTGACGATCCCTGACAAGACTGCACAACCAGTTCTAACTGGATATTTGTGAGCGAGATAAGGGTAAAGCCATCCCTTCAGTTTAAACGCATCGACATCGATACAACTCACAAATCAGATAATGTCGTGTACTAAATATTCCCCGATAATTTGCGATTTGAAACTTGGTTTTATTGCCATATCATTTTAAACTTTATCTTCATCACCATAATAGTATCGCTTGAGAAACTTCAAACGCAGGCGACCATGAGCGACCGTAAGCGGCGCCAAGAGCACTTTTCAAAGCGCTTGAATATGCATTACAGTCAGTTTAATGTTTCAAGTCACATGACATTGAAACTTCGCTTCGCTTCGCTTCCATCTCGGTGTGAATGGACGCTAATGTAGAGGGCCCATGAGGTGCAACTGAGCTGGACAAAGTCATTGCAAAGTCGTTGCATGGCTGAGAGAAATTATTTTCCCTTATAGCACACATAAAATAATACTACGAGTAGTACTTATAGTAAGTGTAGTACAAATAAATAACCCTCAAGAGTATTGATATATATAACAAACAATGTACTTGAAAATGATCGGTTCATAATTTGTGTACGTAATAAATTGGAAGATTCCACCATAACAATATTTTATAACTAATTGTTTAGTTACACATTTTGTGTTGTCTTTTGACGTAAATTGTTTCGCACGCCAATTATTTTGGAATATTGATAAGAATAACAACTTAATTTAAATATAGATAGAACCTCAATTTAACCGTTAACTAATCTATAATCTTGAAACGCCTCAGAGCTCTAAATACTTACACGAGTAAAGCCACAGGCGGACGAGTAAATAAGAAACATGTTAAATTTCTACCGTTGCCTGAGTTAATACTTTTGTATTATGTTGGAGTTAATAAGAAAGACGTGTGGCACTCGGGGACTGCCGCGCTAAAGCTATTGCATGCCACCTAGAGGCGAGTTGCTGAACTAAAGTGACAAGCGTTAGGTTTTTCGTTACGGAATTTCTGGATTCGGTTTCCACGCTCAAGGCCCGTGAAAAAAGCTATGCAACAGCTTAAAAATCTTCGACTTTCCCAACATTCAGTACCAATTGTATTAATAAAGCAAACATAATTCCAAGTGAGCACGTCACGGTGTCAGAGTGATAGTTTTCGAACTCGCATGCACAACATTCTAACTGAGATGTCTACAGGGTGGACCAAAGTTACAAAAATCATATAAAAAGTACAATATGTGTCCTTATTCAGGTCTATTTTATATTTTACTTTAGAAATAACTTAGAACATATAATAAAAAGAGGTAATGTTGATTTGTTTGTTTGTTGGACGGTAATTCTGTTAATTCCCGTGCAAAGCCGGGGCGGGTCACTAGTTATCAATAAACCAATGTCTCCAGCAGCACCCAGTACAATCATCTCAGTTATTCCCTCGCAAACACAGATAGTCTTGTAGATTGCGCCAAGATTGTCGGTTTCCCGCGTTTGTTGAACTTGCCTACATGCAGGAAGTTCACATTATTGTTTACAAACATAATTACTTGGATTGAAGTTTGGTTAATCTATCTAATTCGAATTAAGTGTGTAAGTTTTATTGCTAAAGTCTATTTTGACAGTATTGAAATTTGAAAACAGCCGCACCAATAATTTACTTATCATATAAATTAAAAAGATCACTCCAAACAGAATAATTCAGTAAAATAAACCAAACAGAATCGTATTAATCGAGTATGGAATCTCGATGGAAGGCGAGGGATGAAAGCAAATATTAATTTAATTTGAACGCTATGGCTACTAGCTAGTGGCCACTCCACGCGTTACAAAACTTGTAAAAATGTGGAGAAGAAAAGTGAGGAATCTCTTTCATGATTTTTTAGTTTTATAGGTTTATCGGGTTTTAATTTAAATGGATGGAATTTTTATAGACCTGCTTTTTTAAATTGCTTAGCTTGGGACTAGATGACGCTGTGTGAAATGTCCAAGGATTTATTTATTTTTCAGTTATGTATGAAAACCTTTCACAAGCCGATAGCAAGGTATCGGATTAGATGAAATCCCCTTCATAGACGCCAGAAATCAAAGAAAAAGAAGAAGATTGTAGACTCAGCAATCCAACTACACGACCGCGCGAGTAATTTTTTCAAGTCATATTACATAGTAGCTTTTAGAAGACCAATTCCACCTATGCCCTCATAACCTAATAAAGTTAAATATGAAGCTATGATCCAATAAAACCCTATATACTTACCTCTGTTTTATTCGCACGTGACCCTAAACGTCGCTTGTACCTGCTGCTATAACAATTTTATGAGAAAGCCGTAAAATGAGACCTCGAATAGAGCACCTTTATCACTTTATATCGTTTCTTTTGTATATTTAACGCCTCTATTTCAAGTATGGGGTATATAACATTTTTATTGACAGGCCAGCGGTAGTGAAGCTATATTTTTTCGTTTTATTTGCGACAGTGCAGTACTGCTTGAGAAATTGGTAGGGTCCATGAATAGCTCATAAATCTTGATAAAAAGTAGGTAATGGTTAATACTCGTAAGTAAGTTGTGAATAAATCTGATATATTAAGGTCGATTAAAATCATGTAAGTAGCCAACTTTTCATAATAAAATGTAAATTAATAATACCTAAGTACATTTATTTCTGGCAATTAGTACTGCCTATTGTTTCCTATTATTTTTAATGCTAATTATTATATTCTGTTACGCTAGTATGTCCAAGTACGGCAGCCCTAAAGGGGAAGAATCCATTTAAAAAGAAACCATCGGTGCACGGCCGGATTCAAACCTAAGGCCTTTAGATGGAAAATTAAGTTTTTTTCGATTTCAATTGCCCTACTGATATGAGTTTGTCTTATTATATTATTATTTATTATTAACTTGCAAAATACTTTGTCGAGAACAAGTCCTTATCGGTCCCAAATGTTGAAAAATAAAACTGAATATGCTAACAAACGTACTCTCCAATACAAGGCAATTTAAAATGCTCACTGCTATTCGCGCAGTCGAAAACCCTATTGCCCGAAGCAGTTCCACGCTACTTTGGATCCTTAACTATAAAATTTCATGGGAGTGGAAAAAGAGCAATTCAATTCCCGATACAAAACGTTTTATTCGAAGGGCGAGATGAGGGCACAATATGAGCCGCCGTACAATATCAAAGATGACGCGGGTTACAGAAACGAAGACGTTGCGGTAAGTAGGCCCTACTATGGACTTGGCAATGAAGACAAGACAGATCGAACTGAAGTCACTACATTGATAGACTGCCGCGCGGTACCGTAACAAACTTGTTATTTGACCTTGCTCAAATCGTTTTTGTTACCAAAAAATATCAGTTTACAATTTTTTGTTACAATTTTTTGTGTCTATGCTTTTAACAGTATTCTATTTTTTTTTACGTTAGAGTACGAAGTAAGGTCGTGACTCTCAATGCGACTTTACTAATTAACCTTGGTAATTGTGACGCGATAACAATAATAAAAGAGCAACAAACGGTGGCTGCATTGGTCTTTATATCGGTAAACAATTATTTATGGTTAAACTAAACATGAAATAAATGGATAAAACTTAGCTCTGAACATTTCAACACTTAACTTATTCTGAATTAACGATTACGTTAGATTGTTATTGTCTTTAAAAAATGAAATAGAAAACACCCAGACACGGAACAAATAGCTGCAGAACATACCAAACATTTGTCCAGTAGCGGGGATCGAACCCGAAAACTCCGCGTCTCAGCCGAGCGTTCGCCTACTGCGCCACAGAGGTCGTCAAACATTAAGGTATTGTTTATAAAAGCTCGAAACAGAAGTTACATGAAAAAATATAGCTAGAAAACGTCTGAATGATCCGTAGTAGGGGCCGCGGTAACTGTACAGGAAATAAGGGCCCGCCCGGGTCCCGATACGGCCGCAGAAAACATTTGGCCTGATTGGCTCCAGTACCGACGATATGGGAATACCCATTCGGCTATAGACACAGACTATCACAAAGCGGCTACCAAATATTTGCTCGGGAAATTTTATCAGGCGTAGTAGCTGACGCGCAAGATATTGGAAAGTAAATGTTGAATGAACATTTTTAATAAACTGTTCATTACCATTACCATTACCATTAGCCTATCTTGTCCCACTGTTGGGCAAAGGCCTCCCCCCGCTTTCGCCAGTTTCAGAAACTGTTCATAAATTATAAAAAAACACTATTGGATTAAAACGTCTATTATAAAGGTAAAAGTTTGTGAATGTGGGTATTCACACCCACACACACTGTTTGCTACTCCTTCACACTCAAACGGATGGAGGGATTTGAAAGACATTAATTGTTATCAGGATAGCTTATATTCTTGTCTAAGACAGGATACTTTAGGTGCTAGTATTCCTGCGGCAATTTTTCAACGCGAGTAAGACCGCGGTGCGCAGCTTGTCTCTACTAATATTACAAAGAGGTAATGTTGGATTGATTGCATGCCGCGCGTTTTCGTCAGCGCGATCTAGAATCGAGTCATTTTTACTAGCGCCATCTAGTACTGTAGGCTATATTTTGTCTCGGTAGCATTATTAGTACACCCGTGCAAAGCCGGGACGTGCTGCTAGTCGCTAATAAGATGAACCGGCGCGCCTGACTAGCGCCGTACCGCAAATGAGCTAAGGCCTAATTGCTAGCCGATCTGAATCAGTATCAATTCTCTTTGGGAACACCAATTGGCAATTCCGTTTGCCTTTTATAAGAGTTGTAGGAGCGAACTCGCCATGCTTGTATGTTTAGTTATGTAGTTATTTATTAGTTTTGTTTTTATTGGGTTCGAATATCAAGACGGTAGAATAATTATAAGGAACCTGCCGGCTTAATACAAAAAAAAATTCGATAACCATCACAAAACTAACAAACAAACTGCTAAGAAACTCATTTTCTCGCGCCTTTTTAAAAACATTGTAAAGTCGTGAAACATTCTCATTCTCACAGTTGAAACTCAGTCATAAAACACTTAGCACTCCACGTTACAATTAAAGCAGTAATAGTTCAAGTAAGCCAAGTTTATTATGAGAAAAGTTCCGAAGCAAGTGGCACTTGCTTCGGCATCCTTAAGCCTTGGCGTTATCTAGTACATGCAAAGGCACTATATTAATAGAACATAAAGGATTCAAAAACAATTTGTAAACTCGTGCTAAAAGCATAGGGGTGTCATCACGACGTTTTACAGCTCACAATAAAATTAGTCTGCTCAACATGAAAAACGTAATCAGGACGAATTTTAGATGGCAAAATTAAATTAATTTAAACATTTTGCGTACCTAGCTTATTTAACACGCGGGTTGTCTGTATACGTGTAGTCACACTCTGATTAGAGGTGTTTATATTATATACTGACAAAACTATTTAATTCTTTACACAGGGACCGCGCACCGTCGCGAAAGCCATAGATTTCGTAGCGGTGCCCCGCGTGATAAGGCAGTTTAGGTTTATTCATTAAGGTATCTCATTATAAACTCACTTTAACAAGTCACGTTCTTAAAACTAAACGACTCTATTGCCCGTTACAACGCGACTCCATTCACCATAGAAAGAAGCAGAAGAACCTGGTGGTCCTAGCTTTTTTCAGTGGTCCTACCTTAATGTATAAATTTAGTTGGAGCAGTCCTTACTCCAGCCCTGTGCCAGCAGTCGCAAGCGGCACCGTGCATTTGAAATGAAGTGCGCTTAATCGCCGCGGCAATTAGGAGCAGCTATGAGCCGCCCTCATTAGTCACAGATTCGCAGAGCCTTTTATGACAGGGCTATAAAAACCCTATAGGACCCGCTCAATATCGATACTGTTTTGTTAGCGGATTCATTAGTAAGCCGTTAAAAAGTATGAATAGTGAATTAGTTTTGGCTTTAACAATTAGTTAGTTTGTTACAGCTTTTTGTAATTTAACACATAAAAGAGAGATAATTCTCCATGCGAAGTAGTTAAATAAATCATGCGAAAAATGAAACGAAATTAAGCTTGTAAATTCCAATTAATAATAAATACTATAACAGTTTTTGGGATGCCGCTGACGCACGCTTACGATGTAGAGGCGGTACGAGTAGGTGAAGTAGATAGTAGCAAAAAAAATTATAAACAAAGTACTTATTGGTGGTTATTGGTACCTATTGGTTTAATACATAAGAACAAAATAGTACAAACGATGAACAACTTGATAAGAGCAAATAAAACTAATTCTGACGATTCAATGCGATTATAGGCGGCTGAAAACTACGGGTTAAATTTTTTATAAAAACTTGGCAAATAAAGTATTTAAAAATGTTTTTTTCTTGTTACTCTTAAGGCAATGAAAAGAGATAGCAACAGATTTTATATGCGTCTTGCCAATATTGGTTTACTGGTCGACTATGCATGAGGAGGTCAGCCACCAAAATTGACCACTTGCTCTACATAACTTCGTATTCTTGACATACCCAGTGAGATTTTACTGGTGATGGTCAGTTTAGATTTCTACGAAACTATACTTCATTTCTTGAAGCGAGCTAATAAGAACAAAAATAAACGCACGTGATTGGCCGTCGAAAATAATTGTAGATCTCGTGATTGGCTAGATTGTCAAATCAATTGTCAATTGTCAAATCTAGCCATTACGAGAATAGAAAATTATATTTGACGACCAATCACGTGCGTTTATTTCTCTTCCTATTAGCTCGTTTCAAGAAATGAAGTACTTATAGAGCCAAGTTGTTCGATGTTTGATACACTGTTTTCATGTTTTCAATGCCCTATGCAACAGCTAATGCGCAGATTTAAAATAAATCAATACACTACCCACGTTCGTAATCAGCAGCTTCAATTTGTGTACAAACGTGTAGTTGAAGCAATTTTCAATTTGGCGGCGCCACCTGCCGGCTGCGCTGAAAATGCAGCAATATTAATCCTCAGAGACGCATACGATCCTAGCGTAGGAGATAACAAGAGTAAGATTAAAAGTTATTTAAAGGAGTCTTTAAGATGTTAGAAATCAGTTTAGATTGTAAAAATGAAGGTCATGTATAAACGAAGAAAGCGATGTTTTCAGTCGACTGTAAATCTGGGCAAATCAACGTCGGAAGATTGATAAGATAAATTACCTACAATCTACATGTTGCCGGTATAGTCTGTTTTATCCGTCACTTTCTGCTCTCACTATAAAATAGTACTTAGAGAACATTGGCCTTTAATTTTATTTTCTTATTTGTCTAGCAGTGGTACGAATTTTAATATAAAATTTTTACTACACAGGCTCTCAATATAACTTGTAAGTTCATAATATAAAATTGTGTGGTACCAACTCGAATAAAGTTATTCCAGGTCCTGCTATAACTAAATTGGTTTCGTTCATTTTCGCGTCAAACAGCAACAAAAATTCTCATATTCATACGAACTTTCGAATTTATACAGTAGAAAAGAAAAAAATAAAGAAAGAAAAATATTTATAGAAGGTAAATAAGAAGTAGGATTGTCTCCTAAACTACATCACGCGTGAATAGAATCCTAGGTCGGGAATTGGCATCGCGGCTTGGTGCGGTATTCTCTCACATTGCATCTGTACATACATACATAATATGTATACAGGTATGTCAATACGATCTTGTCTGGGAATAATGCATGAAATTTGTTATGCATTGATAGCTATGGCAGATGACATTGTGCTGCAAATTTCGCTTGGAAAAAGTACTCTTTTGTGCACTAAATATAGGATACTTTTACTCTTGCTTTTGTCTTTTAAAAACTTTATTGCATGCGACAGGTTGCAATGCCATTTTTAGCTATCATTTTGCCATCCAGTAGGCTTACTATAACCATTAAAAGCGATTCAGTTTAGATCCTATAATGAACTGCTTTTGTCGTAAGCTAAGGCGCTGACGTAATGTTAGAACGTGGCTAATAATACGAGTACGTGTATTATACGTACCAAGGTAAGCCTCTTGATCATAGCATTAATGAAAAGCACATAAAATACTTAAATTAATATATTTGGCATTCAGAACTGATAATTTTACTAAATAAACAACTGTTTCAGTATCAACTACATTGGCAACATCAAATATTTATGTGTTAAGCATAAATTACAGAATAATTACAAATACTGCTAAAAGCACCAAACATTACACTTTTATGAACAAACAAGAATAATATCGTAATAATATTAATGGCACTATAAAATATTTTATTATCAGGCTCGTGTCCAAATAATTTTCGACTTGTAAATGCCACCATTATGCTGATTAAAGTCGTTATGATACTTCGAGTCAACTGCTTTATGGTAATTTGTAAATCTAAAAATATTACAAGCGATTTGCCACATTGTCGTGTTTACAGAGTAGCCGCACAGTTTAAACAACTGCAGTAGTTTAAATAAATTATATCAAGATAGTGTGTTTCCTTACCAAGGCTTGCTAATCTATAGGACCACACGTTAGCTCAGAATAAAAATAATAATAGTTTAGTCCTACTGCATCTATCTGCTAGAAACAGTGTTTGGAGTTTCCTTACAATAACATGTTAAATAATACCACGTCAACGCGTGTGAATAGCAAAAGTGTACACATATTACTTATTTTTTTTGACCTTTTAAGGGACTATTTGTTCCAAGCAGAATCACTTTCTAACAAGACTTTTACCTTATCCTACTGCTTTTCTCCATCTGTGTTCTAAGTGAGTTCACCTTTTTGGGATTCCGCCATTGATCCCGGATAAGATAGGGATCGGGTAATAAATGGGGGGAAAGCGATAATCTGCAGATTTAAATAATCCCCACGATCAACCGGAACTTGGACCGGCGGGGATTTTTATCAATACTTGTTGAGAATTCTTATTAGGATGGTATCAATATTTTAGTGGTGTGTTTATGACGTCACGGCTATGGAGGTGGAGTTAAGAGGATGAGGGGTTGTGCTGAGTTTCATTGAAAAATGTGGAGACTTTATTTGGGGATTGTTCGAGCTATAGTATGAAACTCGTAAGCGTTGCTTTTTAGAATGACTTTGGATGATACATAATTTGTGAGATGACCTATGTCCTGCAGTCAAATGACATGATATGATCTATGATGATGAACAAGCCCATAGACCAAGTCGTTTTTGTTCAAACTCCTAAGGCTTAGTTAGGTTTTGTATACTTAATAAATTTTATGAAAGAGGATAATTTTCAGATCTAAACAACCAAGTTTCAAAATCCAAACAAATAAAAATTAGAACATTTTGTATTGTATCCCAAAACAAAACGTCGAGTTAAAATTTCACCAACGGAAACGAAATCTGCGTGCGGCGGCCAGTCTACAAGTTGGCCGACGCGCCGGAACTCGACGCCACATCTGCTCTCGGAAGTACCCGCACTCGCAGCTTTTCAACTGCCGGACACCCCTACTACCGGTTGTAGGGCTGACACTTTTATAAAACATACTTTAACTCTGAGGCGCAATGGGCGAAGGCCGTCTGAGACTCGGGGTCGCTGGATCAAGCCCCGCTACGGGACAAATTTTTGTATGTTCTGCAGGTATTTATTTCGTATCTGGGTGTTTTCTATTTATTATATGCTGTTGTGTTTGTATTACAAAACAATGTAGGTATCTAAGTATTTATCAGTCAGTACCTATAGCACAAGCATCAAGTTATTAATACTTACCATATGTGCTCATTGCTTTTAAGAAATAGACCATTTTCTGTTTCCCCAAACATCTGTCAAAAAATACTTACCTTATAGCTCAACTAAAGACGGAGTAAACAGTACAAATTAAATCTTCAAATCATACATTTTCTACACTCCAAAACACAATTATAATATTCTGGCAAACGTAAATAAAAAAATAATGATACTGTCAGTAATCAACGCAAACGAAATTGTATACATTTAGCCAGATCAGAAATTTTAATTGACAGAGCGATATTTCAAGTTAATTACAGCCCTAATGACCAATATCATGCCGGCAAAGGCTATATCTGGCTATACGAGTATACCAGATAAGCACTCGACTTTCGGACAACCCTAAGTACTTAAGGGTAATCGGGTGATGGGGTCACACATTCGGAAAAATAAACTGACACAGCCGGCCGATTATCGGTCTGATCTGACGAGATGGGCTGAAGCTGGAACGAACCGTGCCGGTTAATGTACTTTGCCTTAACAATGGCTGAAATGTTATATATTTTACAATAATTAACCATCGCAACGTTTTGATTTCTAATTAAATTTTACTATGTTATTTTTAATGTTTTGGGAAATACCCAAATTCGTTATGTACTTTTTTTTTAAATCTGGGATTTTATTTTTGAAATAATTTTCTTATTTGAACTTAAAAATTAAACATTATTGAACAGCTGTGATTTAAGTCGAAATTCCAACTACAATGAAAACACATAGAAAGCTAGATAAAAGAGTAAGTACTTAAAAATATTGAAGTTGCTCTGTTTGTTTCTATCAGTTACACTTTTCTCGTTCCAAATTTGCATCGAATATTCAAGTTTTCTTTGTATGTATAAAGTCTTTCTATTGTAAATAACGGTTCATTCCGAGGGAGGGCGCGAGTCCATTATCGAGCATCAATATAAAGTCCATTTACAGCCAGTGTTGACGAAATTAGTTTATCTATCGATAGCTATCGATAGTATCCAGACTATCGATACCATAAAATGTGATAAATGCTATAAGACTAGCAATATTATCGATAGAATCGAACCTTGATAAACGCCTGGTAGTATCGATATTATTTTAATTTCGGATAAGATTTCTACAGATTCTATCGGTAGTATATATGTAATGGCAATGTGTAAGCATTCCTATTACTTACAAAAAAATAAATATCCTTAGACATTTCACACAGGCGTCATCTAGTCCCAAGCTAAGCAAAAAAGTGACTTTAAATACGTCACTACTAACTAGGTAACTAGGTAATTTTGATAGTTAACTCATCTAGAAGACAATTAAAAACTGTAGAACTATCGACACCTGACTTGATACACGGGACTGATAAAACTTCATAAACAAAAAGCTTTATCATCAGCAATTGGGGATAGCTGTAAAATATGACAATGGGTTAATCGATACCTACCATCGATATTTATATCGATATTTTCAGATTATCGATAGCAGCCTATCGAACGACAACACTAACAACAACCCGCCAAAAGGCATTCTAGGCACGTCCAAGCTGATCAGACGCCGTGATTCCGGATGGACCGCTCCCCACCCTGATACAATCTACTAATATTATAGGATGTTTGATCGTTTCATTCAATTAAGTTCTGAAATATAACAATTTGTATGAATATTGTATGTAGTACTCAATCTTAAAACAAAAGAAGACAAAATCTTACCCCCTAATGCTTTGCAATTCTGGATGCATAGTGGCTTTGTTATTTCAGATATTACCTAACCTATGTGTCTTAGAAGAGAGACATCTCAAGTTTTAGGCAAATCCATTCAGTATAAAAAACTACCCTCAAAACTATGTTTTTTCGTGTGCATCAGTTGTAAGTAGAGTAAATTTCAATCTAGAAAACTTGAAAAAATTTTTGTGCCGATGTTTGATAGTACATATCAAACATCTTATAAATTGACTCAAACTTTTATGTTTATATAGGACCAAATACTTAGGACTAATATATACATTAGACGCTATTATTATTAGTTAACCGTTGCTTATTGATCTTAGCTAACAAGTCTAAATTAGACTCGATAGGTAAATAATGGTCATGCTGAGACAAATTAGCAAATTACTGATAGCTTGGCAGCCTGCGGTCGGGTAAGCATGGCATTTGTACTGGACGCTCTATCGAGCCCTGACGAGATGGACTCCAGATTAATTAGCGATTAATTAAGTAGTCAAGCTATAATTGTCCCAGTAATAATAGAACGTATGTGAACTCTGGTGGTTTCATGTTCTGAGCCTGCGTCTCAAACCGAAAAGATAAATAGTGGCAATAATCGCAGCTCATTTTATGCTGGTTAATCTTCTGGATTCAGTATCCACCAAGCGATCACAATTCATAAATAGATTATTAAATAGACGCAGCGTGCTAAAAGTTTAGGGCAAATTCAATAGTTATTCAGCCTTATGTATAATGCTCATTTAAGATGTTATAGCATCGAATATACATTTCTATATCCTACTTCCTACTATCCTACTAATCCTACTATCCTACTATAATATTATAAATGTGAAAGTTTGTGAGAATGTTTGTTATTCTTTCACGTTAAAACGGCTGAACCGATTTGGTTAAAATTTGTTATGTAGATAGGTCATACCCTGGATTAACACATAGGCTACGTTTTATTCCGATATTCCCGCGGGAACGGGTTTACGCGGGTGAAACCGCGGGGCGCAGCTAGTATATAATATATCCTTTGAAGTTGATTATTGATTTCATTAAGCACTCCTATTGCGTAATATTTGAGTGCTCCGCGAATATTTGGGACGAGAGGAGAGGTAATTAAATTAAACTCCTTCGTAGCAACGGTAATTTACCGTTAATATGCATCACAACGAATCATTACCGTATCTTCATTAAAAAAGACTTGTGGCACTCGGGGAGTGCCGCGGTAAAGCTACTGCATGCCACCTAGAGGCGAGTTGCTGAACTAAAGTGACAAGCGTTAGATTTTTTCGTTACGGAATTTCCGGATTCGGTCTCCACGCTCAAGGCCCGCGATAGAAGCTATCCAATAGCTTAAAAATAAAACTTACATACAGCTACCTATATATTTTAAATTAAACGAAAGAGAGAAGGTACTAGTCAACATATTCAACTTAGTTAAAATTCACATAAAATGTGTTAAAAACTTTTACTACTACTCGTATAATATTCCTTTTCAATACCTACTGTAAAATCAGTTTAGAAATTCTACACAAATTATTATTGGGATGTCAAATACACTGCCGTGTGATGGTATGTGGTGTGCCTACGGATCAATCACCAGTTAACTGAATATAAGAATATTATATAAAATATTAATATAAAGTAAAACATAATATAGAAGTATTGATTAAATACTATCATTGATACAGAGTCAAGTATTACAATATATTAAAATCTAGTGCAGCGCTGCTTCCAGTAACTAGCACGAAGTAATAATTTCATAATATACCTATTCATAAACTCGTAGGCTCTGCTACGAAACGCACATTCTACGAAATACACATTGCTACGAATGTCTACGGTACGTAGCAGGATGACGGTCATTTTAATTGTTAGTTGATGCACTTTTTGTTATCGCCCTGAATAAATAGTATAAGTATATAGTTCAGACCGCAATAGATTTAGCTTTTTCATTTATTTTAACGTAGACCGCTTATCAAATATTAACTCATTGCTCAACGAATAGTTACCTAAACTTTAATAACCTACATCACTCATTCAACTGTAAATCATTGTCTCCTATAAAAAGGAAAGTTAAACCACATCCTTATTTAAGCCCAGTAGCAAAAGCTAAGAGCCTTAAAACTTGTAAACGACAGATTGTACTAATAAATCACATTAGATACGCATGCGTCAATCACGAAGTTATAATGCAACTCGGACGGGACTTGTATTTCGTAACGCCAAAGATTATTCAATGTCGCTGGTAGATGAGGCGGTTCAAAATGATTGGAAGACTTCGATCTTATTCATTTATTTACAGAAACTTTACTAATAGATATTTAGTTTTTCTTAAACTTGTATATCTATATATCACAATTCATACGAAAGCGTGCCCAAAACACCGACCGCCATAATATTTTCTGTCACCGTATTTCAGGGTTGAATTTAAAAAATCAATTTTAGCAATATAGGTACAATTTACAGTATTTTTACATACAGCCAATGACGAATAGTACATGTTTTGAGTTACATTTCTATTTTGACTGTCATTAAGTACAGAAGATTTTTTTTAACAGGAATTGTACCTACATGTATGTTTCCAACTCCAAGCCATTGCAAGGACTTTTTGAGGCATAATTAAATGTGCACAGAACGATATACCCCTCTACAAAACTGATCTATGCGTCGTCACGTGCCATATTGGCCGAATGGGCGGCACGTCTGATGTCGCCCGCCAAGTTTCTTGATTATCAACACGTGGTGGGAATGTAGACAAACTTGCGCTAATCACGGCCTGCTTCCACGAGAAGCATCTGTCTTATTATTCTTTGACCTTGATGAGAAGGATACATAGTTTTGGTTAGGGAAATTGTATTAGTTTCTTTTCTTTAGATGACAAATATTCTGAAAAAATATTATTGTATGGTATCAGGTTCAACTGAACCTAGCTAAATAGATCTTTTAAGAACGTAGAAAATTGTCTATTTTATTCGTGACCTAAGCATCCCATAAAAATCAAAAGCATGGCAAGAATTCAACGAATTATGGAAACGTTCTTCCCGAAACAAAACAAATTAGAACTTCACAGAGCATCTAGGTACAGACCCCGGACAAATGACATACAAAGCTCGCCCCGGGACATCCGTAAATCAAAAGTATTCGCGTCGGATTTGAATTACTAATTTGTGTTAATAGCACGTTCAAAACACGGAGCTGCCGGAGCCACTTAATTACGACAAGAAATCTCCTGCTACTGTCATTGAATGCAGATTCGCTGAGCTTGGTGCACAAGGGAGGAATTTTAACATACCTACGTAAGTTCGTAAGACCTAATGCTCGTGGAATTTGTAGTACTTGAAAACCTCCAAAAGGGTAAAATAACTTTATAGCCGGGATTGATTTAACTAAATCAGTTCAAGCATTGACAATGTCTAAAGCAGTCACTCATACAATGAGACTTCGCAATTATTAATTAGGTACTATTGGTTTTGCATTTATCTATAAAATAATAAAAAATCTATACCTCGAACTTTTCACTGATAAAAGCACAATTTTCTACTCACGCTGTGTGCTAAACTTTACAGGACCCTCGCTGAGCAAATCTGAACATTTAAATCGGTTACACCCTTTTTGAGTCCAAACGGAACATACAAAGGTTGTTTTTCCTAAGTAAGTACGTACGAAAACTTTGTATAGGTTGTATAGGTTAGGCTTATAAAATTGCCCTCAGTAGGTTCATAAATGCGGCACAAACAGCATAAATTTCATTGAGTAAATTTCATACCTAAAATAAAGCCATTAATTACAGATCTATGCTAACTTAGAGAATTAGGAGTGTCTAAAGATTTCATGTTACAAGAACTTCTTAACAAAATTCCTAGTCTAAGTTGAATCTGATAAATAATTCTCAGTTGTAGACGCTGCCGAGCGCGAAGTTGTGAAAAACATCTTGGCCGGAGGTTCATCAGCGATGCAAATTGCCACCGCTTGATACAATTATTAACCAGCCGTAATATGCTAACTACCCCCGGCTCGTTATTACTTCAACATTTGAGAATTTCTCATTTATTTTTTGTAAGATTTCTTGTTTAAAAGTTACATAAAATTGTTATAAAGAAAAGAAATGTTTAGTTATTTTTGATACAAAAATAAATTATTTATAAATGCATAGGTACATACAAACACATTAATTTGTTTTTTGTTGGTTAGGTATATTATGTGGTGATCCGTGGTATCTGTCTAATGTATGTGGAGCATAAAGAATGACCATGTCTAATTGCTACTTCCTCTCACACATTCTTCATTCGCAATCAACGGAATTTTAAAACTTCATTGGGAGCACAAATATTTTTTTCCATACCTAAGTAATATTTCGAATAGATAACATGTCTCTGTGTAGGGGTGTTAAATCTAGTCTAATACAAATCCAAAACACAACTTCCATTCAAAACATAATCCGGTTTCGAAACGTAAATTCAAAACATAAATTATTTAACTTATTCGTTGACATTGTTTACTCGTTTTTAATCAGTTTTACTTATCTAAAAGTCATTAGCGAGCTTTTGAATTAGATTAAGAACAAGCAACAATCAAAGTAATTAGAGCAACGACTTTTATTGAAATTCTTTGCGATAACTTCGACAACTTTCAGGAATAACATGAATAAAATTTGCAATCAAGCGATTTATCGTTTCAAGGATAAAGTCACATTTATACAATACAAGATTCTTGCCTGTTGCATACAATTCAGTTTACTATCATCATGACTTGCATGGTTCGGTTCGTTCGTATGAGCAAGTGGCCAACTCTGATGACGGAGTTTTAGGCCGCCTAAAGGCCTCCGTCATATCTTGACGACTTTAAAAGCCGGGACCGACAATTTGACTCAGAACGTTGCCTAACTTTGACGATCAAGAACGTCTTAGCAAGCTTCGCCACGAGTGCTTCTTGCATGGTATACTATAAACCATGTAATCTAATTTTGATTCAATTGAATTGTATTCAACGGACAATAATGCATCGTGTAAATGTAAGATCATGCAAGTCATCACGACAGTCAATTTAAGTACGCAACAGATAAGATAGTTGCATAGTGTAAATAGGACTTAAAGCTTTTTCTACCGGCCAACACCTCTCTAGGAAATATCGCATCAGAGAGATAAGTGAAGAGATTTGTGAACGCATTTCTCTTTTCTTATCGTGAATGGGTTACGGTGGACCACTTGTATGAAAGAAAAATGTAGGTGTTGTGAAGATTTATTTTAAATTTTTCAACAAATAACAATGTAAGCAATGAACAGTCTTGAATGCTTACATAGCTATTACAAAACCACACTATAATCAAGTACCTACCTACCGTGCATTTATAAAATAGTTAATATTCTTGGACATTTCACACAGAATCTTTTAGCCCCGAGATACGCAACTTGTGCTTGTAATATGGTAACCACATGTCATTTTTTTTAAACATGCATTATTATTAGAAACCCGGAATAAAGTTCTGCAGAACATAGGTAATTTGTCCCGTAGCAGGAATCAAACCTGCAACCTTCGCGTCTCAGTGCCTCCACCCACTGCACTACAGAGGTTGTCAAGAATGGTCGCATCGGTTTTATAAATCAGCGTTGGTGATATCTGGTTTTAATCAGGCTGTGTAAACGGAACGGCGCCCTGGGGAGGCGATACCACCCGAACTTGTTATTTACAGGCTCAATTTGAATAGACACTGCGTCATTCTCATCTATTTAAAATTTTAATAGCTTCGCCGTGATTATACTGGCCTTTACGATGCCCCAGGCGCTTTAGATGCAAGAATCGATGAATAATCTGACACCAAAAGCTTAATAAAGTGTTGTAATACTTTTGCAAAGTTGCTGCAACAAAGCGTTGCATTGCTTTTTGCAACTGTGTGAATAGAATACTAATAAGATCGTTTGTGCTTTAGCCTAGCTGCTTTTGAAACCTCTAGCTAATCTATGCTTTTTTAGACGAATTGAAACTAACCCCTGTATTTCGGTGGCTTTATTAATTTGCACGACACACGACACAAATAATGTTTTACACATTAGGAAGATACTAGAAGTGTTTGTAATCATCGATTCTGGTTTAGATCCATTGTTCTGCAAAATATTCTTCTTATTTAGAAAAAGGAATGTCTATTTTTTTGTCTTGCTAAAGCTCAAGTCTAGCTCGGGCTATGTTGATCTTGAAAATATGGAAGTCCAGGAAAAGTTTAAATTTTAAGAAAAAGTGGAAAAACTTGCAAAAATCACAAAAAACTAAGCAAGCAAAGCTTTGTTGCAAAATGTAACAAATGCAATGGTACGAAGTTTGGTCAGCTTCTGTTTGAATTAATTTCACAGGCACTACGGTGTACGATTATGTGTAAGCATTGGTTGCTGTCGCTGTATAAATCAACTATAAAGATATGGCCCATATTATCAGAGACCATTAACACGTGTTCAGAAACTCTCAATTGAGCACGATCTTAACATAACCACGTGCCAACTCAAAATAGCCAACTGACATTTTACTGACCTTTTTATGACGACCCTCGTCATGGCAGGTCATGCTGAAATTGTATTATTTTTACCTGAAGCTTGTCTTGAAGTCAGGAACACTGGGATCAAATTAGATTGGGATCGGAACCTGCTTGTATATCTGGGTAGTAACAGGCATGAGAGAGTTTAAAAAAGTTTCATTTTTGCATGGTTTTTTTTATTTTTATTTGAATGTGCCCTCCGAAGCACGAAAGCTTTCAGACTCAATTGTCGCTTTACTTTAACAGACTGTCAGTAATGTAATGGATTCTAATGTGGGATAGGACTACGCATGCATGTGATTATTGTATGTTTTTCACGCGGTAAGATAGAGCCTCTATTCTCACCCTATCACCCGCTCCAAGAGGCCCATTTAAAGATTTACAGAAGGTTTTTAACGTGAACTCGGATGGAAAATTACCTGTCGTTGGTATCGCTACGTCATGCTCCAAAAGCGGTGGATAGAATAGTTTAGGGGATTGGATGTTTTTACAAATAACCCTATTATTTATATGCCTGCCAATTGAGCAGGGATTTAGAGAATATTGTCTCTTAAATCTTGTGCCGATGAACGGGATGCCATAGTTTTAAACTAACTTACTAAATCACTACAACTTTTGTTTAGTTGAATTGGTTCCAAAATATGTGCTTAAACGCCTCCTTTCGGGGAGATTGGTGCCATACAACGCGGCAATACTGCCAGTGTTTTGGACACACTTCCGTATGGTGGTGGCTTGGATCATTTGTGCTACCCATAGATAGTTTGTAACGATCCTTAGGTGGCTCAACTGATAGATAGATAGATAGATAAAGGTCTTTATTGACACACACACACACACACACATTACAAACAGGTTCAAAGAAGAAAAAAAAAAATATAACAAGTTCATAACTAAACCTACACATGGGCAACATACAAAAGAACGATAAAAGAAACTTTACTAGGAAGTGTAGGTACCTCCGAGTAAAAAGGAACTGAGTGCCAATAGGTCTGTGCTGTGGTGGGTGAGTCAGAAGGGACAGTCTCAGCTTTTTGTTGCTTTGCGCCTTCGTCAGTCGCAAAGCAACACTGATTTTCAGACTGTGCCTGGGGGGGGGTTTGTGACTTCACGAACCGAGAGAAACACAACGAAAAAATACTGCAACAATAGAATATAACAACAGAAATAGAATTAGAGTCATGATTAAGTAGGTACATGTAATTAAATTTTAATACTAAGAGTAATTATATTTTAGAATAAACTTTACACAGGTTTTTATCGCGTTAATTACCTTATTTATATCCCGACGTTTCGACTATGTTACAATAGTCGTGGTCGCGGGCAGACTGGAGTATGTATCTGAGTTTCGTTGTGAAGCGGCGGATAGTTATGCAGAACTACCCTCGCTATCTTCAGAAAATGAATCGGCTGCATTTACACCACAACACACGACACTAACAGTATCTTTACACCGAAAGTTTATATTACGACGTGCACTGCATCTACTTATGACCGGATTCCATGATAACGGGAGCCTAAATCCATCCTCACGATTGAAATTCGTGGGGGGTTGGTTGCACTTACGAGCACTTTTGCTTACAAATTAAATGTTTTTTTAAGTTATTCCTAAACGAGGAGACTGTTTTTAGGTCATACATGGGAGGGGGAATATCATTCCAGCACCGAGTGGCTGCGAAACGAAATGAACCACGGAAGGCCACGGATTTGTGCCTCGGCGCTAGGAAAATGACGTGAGAACATGCTCGTTTAGGGTAACGTGAGTTTGGTTTTAACTATACCTTGTACAGTAGATATCTGTAGAGTTGGATTGAGTCATTTTAAGATTTCTTTTTAGTAACATGTTCATTCAATAACGTACTAGGACCATCGTGACTGTATTGAGAAAGTAACACAATAAATACATTTTATGTAAAATTAAACTCTTATATTTCAATAATCATATTTTCTCGTGTCTTCTTCTCATGCACAAAATCCGATCCGCGAATAAAACGAAACCATGAATCAGTTTCTTTCAATTTCAGTCAGCATTCCTTTCGGAAGCACATGATTAGGTACGTCTTTTGATCTCAGTAGAAAAATCGAGAAGCTTAGGAATTTTACTGAACAATTTGTTTATCAAAGACGTTTATAGTCTATTAAATCTCAGTTGCCTTTAAGCTGGTGATGTGGAATTCTATCAAAAGAACCGCGCGGAAATTATATTATCTGTTAGCATACTTGGTCTTTATGAATTTATCTTGTTACATTGAAATAACTAAGAACTTATCTATCTTTGACCTCAATTTGTCTGTTGGCTAACCGTTTATTTTACCTTACGATATTTTCATTTATGAGAAATAATCACTAAAAGGAAAGCTAGCTTTCCTTCGCTTTTTTCACACCTGATAGTAGAGAAAAAAACATCTAGCTATCAACAGTTCAATGTAATCCCAGAAGTTTTCACTGAATAAATGATTTTAAAGTTTGAATCTGGTTAGACTCACTTAAAACACAACAATTGAAAACCACTTGCATCTTTAAACGACTAGTTAAAAGAACATTTTGAACCGTTTGTTAAGCTATTGGTAAACATTCGCCGTAACCAGTGACGTGGAATAGAGTTTTAATAACAAACGAAGTGTCTGGCGCCGCGTGTGGGGGCTGTCGGATCAGATGTTTCGGTCGGGTTCATCCTGTTTGACGGCTTAAGTGCGACCCAGATTGCTTTCGCGCCAACATGGCCGATGAAAAAAAACAGGGTTTATTGGGATTGTTGATGTAGGGCATGTATGTACCTTTGCTATAACACAGACTAAGACAGCTAGATCTAACATCTAGATATATTGCGCCGTATTGACCTACACTAAAAGTCGAAATGTCATTGAAGTGGTAATGTTGAAACATACCCTAGGCCATGCAGTGCAAACGAACTGGAGCATTGGAGTGAGAGTTAAATTAGTTCATAGAGACCAAAGACGCACACCAACCGCTAGTTCTTTTAAGCTTTGGATTAGCAAGCTTTTTACACATTTTCATCATTAACAGCTCAATTTCATACTGTTTTGGTATTAATTATCTCCTTTTTACTAAATTCATCATCATCATTCGAAAATTGAAAAAAAATATTTTGTCTTTACGTAAGTAGCTAAGTAGGTATAATTATCATTCTTGTAACCCAAAATAAGCTCTTTCTTTTTCTTGTTTTTTTTTGTCCTCTTGGACTTTGAACAACGCCAGTTGACCAGTTAAAAGGATCTTGTGACCATTAAAATAGAGGAATTTTAAAATTCATATTTTGGTGCTCATTACAATTTTTTTATTAAAATAAGACTATTTCTAAAATGTCCTACATTTTGTAGACAGTGTGACCTATATTGTGGAGGCGTTCACGTGCTTTCAAAGATGCTTCAAGTTACATTAAGGTAACGAATTGACATGTTACTGAATATTCATCAGTTTGAAGGTATAAAACGGGAGTGCTCCTCAATTTTCATCACTTGTTCTGAACGTGAAGACTAAGGTAAGCTTGTACCTCGTAGATATTTTGTGAAGAAACTGAAATATTGAATACTGGAGATGGAAACAGTCCTAATTTGTTTCCATGGTCGCATCTTGTTGATGTAAAAATGAATTTCTAATATTTTTTTATAAGAACATAGTTATCGAAATTCTTCTATAGATTTATTGCTGTTACTTTTATCTTGAGGAAAATAAAAAGCAAAACTGCTAAATTGATATCCAAACACACTTCAATTCAAATAAACCTCTGCTTCTTCTATTCTATTTACGTATACTCTTTTGTATCATGCGATAGTTTTTAAGTCGTATCAGACTCCTGAACTGGAGTTGAAGGTCACTTATACAAAAGTACACCTGTAAATTCTTTCAGATGAACTCTTATCAAGTTTCCTTCCTCGTCATCCTCGCAGTAGCTCTGTGCTCTGCCCACATCAGCGGACACTCTGCGAACCAGGACACGCAGGTTTACTGTGGACGGAACTTGGCCAGAGCACTGGCACTTCTGTGCTATGATGGTCTACCGTCAACCAACAAGCGGGCTGAAGTTGGGATGTACAGTAAGTTGTAATTGTAGAGAATGTGTATCACAAGACTACGATGAGATATTCTTCACTATTCAATGATAATGAGCGAGGTTTTTTGGCCCGAGTTCAGCTTATCTTGTCATCACATCCTAGGTCATTAAAGTCAAAGTTTCGTGTCTTATGAAAAGTTTGGAGTAGAGTCTTAAATTTGTGGGGCTGTATCGATTATTTAAAAAAAATCTGCGGACCGGGTTGATTTTTGTAGCATAGTAGGTAATGGCAGTATTTACGCAATATTTTTTAAGGGATTTAAAAACTTGAAGCAAAAATATCTCATCTTAACGTGGTATTAGGGTCAGTGAAAAATTTTGGGGGAGACCTTTGCCCAGCAGTGACATCAGGACATGACAGGTTCATAAAAAAACGTGGTATTACAGATGGAATATTGGCACCGTACTACAAAGAACAAGACATGCACATGGACTGGCCCTGGGTGACCCCATACAAAGCTCGAGGCATGAGCGGACAAAGGGGCAAGAGGCAGCTCATCGTCAGCGAATGCTGCGACAAGCCATGCAGCATCAACGAACTCCTCACCTACTGTTAACCAATCAACGAAAATCAGTCTATATTATGAACAACCAGCGCCTACTTAGCGCTATCTGATGGTCATGTACATCATTACGTTTAGTGTAGATTTGAATATGTGGCATGAAATGCTATTTTTTAATGTACCACGTATCTAATTTTAAAATTTTAATAAAATTTCGCTTAATTTCAAATCATTACGTGATCATATTCGTATGTTACACACTCGGTTATGACGCATTTTGAATTATGAATTTGAATTGTTGCGTGTTTTTGTAAGTGTTGTTTAATAAAATGTAGTGTCTTTTCTTTGAAAATGTATTTTTTGGAAATTAATTTAGCTTATTATTTATTATCAATCTCTCCTAAAATCCTAATAAGTTTTACATACCACTCAAGTAAAATTGATAAAAAAAAAAGTTACATTTTGACCTTGATTTACCTAGCTGCCATGGACAGATATTTTAAAAGTTTAGAATCTTTATTAAAAAAAGTTATTATGTTCATGCCCGTGCTTACAGTTCATACCAGAGGGGGTTAACTGCAATACAGTATGCATGTCGGACAGGAATCAGTATTCAAGGCACGGGGCACTCTAGGCGTTTGGCGACGCGACGCCGAGTGCATTCGTTTTAGCATAAAGTTCCTTTACTTTGCTGTGGCTTGCAAACTTACGTTTTTATTTCTTCAAAAAAAAATTTTAATATAAAAAAAGTTACGACATGGGCAGAACTCGAACCTGCGATCTTCTTAAACGCGGGTAGCCTCACCACTTGGCCAGTGTTTACGTTTTTTGTTTTTTACACCATCATAATGTATATCTATTTGATCCCACTGCCGTTTGTGCTATTTATTTTATTTTTTGCAGAAGAGATTTTCCACTTAGCCATTATATTTGAATACAGACTCAAAGGACACTTGAAGCCCATATGAGAACGGTTGATAATCGTATGAAACAGTTGTTATAGGACTAGAAATCTTGCCCATAACACTATTTCGATTCCTCATAAAAATGTTAAACATTTATGCTTCCTATCTGGCAATGAAATGCTATAAACGAACAAAAGCAACCATCGAAATTGAACTACCGAAATAAAGTTGGAACAAAGTTAACACGAAACATATACAAACCATCACGCGCAATTCGTTCGATAAACGCGAAGTCTCACTACAACAGTATTTCTAGCTCGTTTTATTTGCAAAAACGCTCGTTTGCGAAGCCCATAACAATAACAAGACAGGGCAAGTTTTCTTTTTCAAAGAATACTCTTCAATGTCTCCTTCTAAGTAGTAAGATGTTGCCGCCGACATACAAATTAGTTTTTACAGCGCTTCGTACCGCTTTAGTGGACTGTTTTAAGCGCTATGAAAGCAGATATTTGCAGTTACTTATTTATACTCGTATAACCTTCTTGTGAATATTGTATGCGAATGCGAGAATACATATTTATTCCCGTATATACCTATTATATCTTTTGCACTTCTAAATCAGTAAATCATTTTGATCAGCAACGTTTACGTTGGCGGACATTGACCTTTCCGAGAGAAGGTAAAAATAGCTTTTATAACCAGTGATTGGTTGGTTGTTCAAATAATGTGTGCTCAGCTATTTTGGCAGCCTGTTTACAGTGTTCAGCAACTTACTAACTATTAAGTGCTTTCGGTCTGGATCTATTTTTATGTGCTTAGCCTTTGATTTGTTAGAAGTGGAGAGTATTAAAACAATCTTATAGATTCCAGACGATTTATAATACCTACCTATGACACTTAATCCGTTGTCATATATTTGGCTCAAAGAATCAGTAGCCCTACCATCAGTTTTCGAATTGTATAGTTAACTATCCTCGCTTATATAAATAAATTCCTTCCCTGGTACGCTGTAGTGTACCTCTTAGCTTAGGGCGAAGACTATAGATTTCACGTATGCAATTAAAATCTGGTGTGTCAGCATCAGCGACGGTCGAAGGGCGGATTACGTAAGTGGCTCGCCGGCATCGAGCACCGGACGCCAAGGTGAGGTACTAACGAACGGACGCGTGTATATTTACAAAAAATGTGTGTATTCAAACTAGGTTTAATTTTATAAGGAAAGAGCAGTTTTCAGCGTTTCGGCTGTATAAGGCCACAAATTAAAATGACCACTTATGATTATGTCCTACTACATACAATGTCCCGTTCTAAACATAACCATTTTTACAGTTAATTATTTAAAAAAAAGATAGGTATAGTAGTAGATAGAGCCTTTAATTAAACTTATTTACACATATTTAAGTATTTATTTTTTTAAAGACTAAATTGGCGTCCCTTTGCCAAAACTCCAAGGCCGGTTGTTATAATCTATTGCACAGAGATTCCACAACAGCCGATAGCTTACTCTTTGGATGTGGTACTTTATAGCCGGCGCTTAAGCCCGGCTTTACTATGAAATAATACCTTAAGTACGTAAACGTACGAGTATAATACAAAGATATGCAGTTGTTAGATTTGGTTCATATTTTGGTTTCTAAAATGTTCTTTGAAGAATAGGAGGCTTACCATGACGTATTATTAAACAATTCAGTTTAGGTTCTAACTGTCTTAATTTAACGTCAGCGCCTTAGCTTACGTCAAAAGCGATTGAGTTTAGTTCCTATAATTAACTCATTATAGGACCTAAACTGAATCGCTTTTAACGGTCATAGAGCCTACTTTTCTCAGAGGTCCAAACTAACTAATAGGCATTATAAATGAGAGATTTTGAGTGCTCACATTAAAACCATGTGTAGGATTTGAAATCTCTAAATAAAACCAACCTTGCATTACATATACCGTAATAAATGTCACACATGAACAAGGGTGTTAAGGACCAAATAATATCTCTCGCAGCTAACCGTGGCTTAGTCATAAAATGACGCCTTATCTTTCCTGTGGATAAGACCAATTAAACTGAGAAATTAATTTAAGTGTCACATGGCTACTCCATCTTAACAATGTTCAAGACCGTGTAGCATACCGTTTGTTGTAGACACGCTGTATCTGTATAAACCATTTTCGTCTTGAGAACTAAAGGTAGCGGTCGCGACGAAGAAGCCAAGATGGGAACCGCGACAGTTATTCGACTTCAGGCGATGTATAAACATCAGTTTGCGAGCGAAAAAGAGGCAGCAAATACCGTTATTTCTTTAAGAAAGAAAGAAAGAAAAATGTGTTTATTTCTGTAGGACCTCAAGGATCACTTAAAAATGTACAGTCTTTTAAGCTAGGTAAAAAAGCCGTGTTGGCTAAGTGGATTGGTACTTCGACTTTCGTTCCGGAGGTCGTGGGATCGAATCCAGCCGTGCATCAATGGACTTTTCGTGTCGAAAAGTTTATATGCGCTTTAACACGAGCTTTAAACGGTGAAGGAAAACATCGTGAGGAAACCCGCGGCTAGTCAGCCCCACACGTATTGACCATTGTCTTTCCTGTGGATATGGCCGGCTAAGCTGAGAGGGTGGTTTAGGTGCTGGGCAAGCCTCTTCCATCTCAACAATGTCCCAGGCACTACAGTGTCCCGTTAAGTGTAGGCAAAGATTGCCTCCTGACGCTGTATAAATCATCTACTATAGATGCAAAGGCCTGAGTTTAAGCTAGGTCAAGTAACAGCTGTCTCGGGCTCCGGTCACGGCACGGCTGATGTTAAATTCCATTTCTCAAAATTTTGAGTAGAGTGTGAGATACCTGCCACATCCACGGTTACCGCATCAGCTAGGTAATCCTGTAGTGAAGTGTTGTCCCGTTCCTTGCACTCAGGCCGTGCGCTATCTGTACACCTTACCCACTTAACCACGAGATCTTGATAAGCGCTAGCTATTTACACTACTGTTTTATTTTTAAGTGGTTTAGCTCATGTGTAGTTTGAAAATTGCAAGACTTTTTGTTCAGAAAGATTTCTTAATCTTATTAAAACAATTTAATAATAACGCATCTATTGATATATCGATCCATATATGGCGAATATATTCGCCGTTTGGAGCTTGTGTTCATGCGCATATAATTTTTACGAAACGATTAGATAATCCATTTTATTGATGCTCGACCGGATTTTATCCCACGATCATAGAAAGTACGAAGACTATCGAAGGTAAGGAACGAAAGCACGGTTTCAGTTTGAGGCTTTCATTTTACAGACAAATAAAATTAAGTTTATAAGTCTGTAAAATGAAAGCCTACATTTACAAAACACCAATGACAGTTTAAAATGAGGACCTACATAAAACTATTTCATCTATCCAAATAACGAAAGCAACTCCAGCAAATATAAGTTGTAAACCCTCAGCTGGGTGGTGTTACTTCCCAGTCCAATAGATATCGGTATAATCGGCTCCAAATCTAATCTGAAGCAGCTATAACACGGGTCCTCAAAATCCTTCAAACACAAGTTGAACGTAAAATCCTTTTTAGGGGACGAATTTTATTAGTTTTCGATAGACATGGAGCCTTTTACACGAAAATAAAACGAAGATATAGTTTTTAGAGTAAAGTCAAGAAAATATTCTTGGATTATTTTTAATTGAATTGAATAAGCGATTTAGTTTATACAATGTAGAGATTTATGATGCTGAAAAATTTGGTTTAACGTAAAAATAATTCATAATATTCTGCTATCTTATTATTTTAATAATAAATTTTTTGATCATAATTATATGATATTTTTCATGGTAATTCTGATTTCTGAGTCTGATTTGCTATCAAAATTGAATTCCAGGCTGACATTATAATATCTATCAGATATACGAGTACCTATTAAAATATTTTTTTATGTGTCTATTACCTATCCGTCAACCTATGATTATAACCAATTTAATTTTGCTGTTTACTTACAATTATTTAATTGGTACTTTATATGAATCAAACTTACATTAAATACCGGTGTTAGTTAAATGTATATTCTCCAGAAAAACAAATACATAAGCTCTCCAGACAGACATTTTTAAATGAAAGAAAAAATACGCGAAGTTTCACTTTGAATACAAACGAGCAAGATTGATTGTCCGAGTCAGACGAATCAGAAGGGGCATTTGTCATAACATCTTTATAATAACAGTCCCATAAGTAGTCACGTGACATTTTGCCTGAAACAGTTACAACAGAATGTTTTGTTTTGAATATCTGCACATAAGAATGAATGTAAGAGGTTTTTGCAAACTCTTTTGGCGAAGTTTTTAGGCCGCCTAACGCTACACGACGGGCTCACATACCATATAGGTATGGAATGCTAAACTAATTTTTCTTTCTTACGTGCCTGATTGCGTCTTCATCTAGAACCGCTATGTAAAACTGATAGGTCAAGTATTGTCTCAAAGATTTGGTTACTCAGATTCATTCAAAACAGTTTAAAATAAGTCATACAAGTTTCGTTCAATCCTAAGTTCCGAAACGGTACATACAAAAACCACATCACATGTATCACACAGCACATCAAGAAGTTCAAAAAGATTCGTTTACTTTACAAAACAACGCTACTCAGTGCTAAGACTATATGTATTTCAAGTAAAGTACTTTGAAGACAACTCTGTCTGAAAGTTTCAAGATTTTCATGAAAATACTGTTAGAATCCAGCAAACGTGGAGTATAAGAGCATTTTTCTATGTAACCGCAACACGTAATAAATCATTGTCAGCCGGGGCTCAGTTGCAACGGTACTGTCCGTCTTCTTAATGCCAACCCCTTTTTTGCCGCACTTAACGACAGAATACAATTAATTAGCCTGAAACCACCTGCTTTAAGAGGAAAAAGTTGAAAGTTTTTCTCGTCATTCAAGTGGCGTTTTTGGTGTAACCGTGACAGCAATTTTTTTTTACGCTTTGTTTGTGCTCAACAAACAGAGAAATACATAACTCATTTTAACTTTTAATTACGTGAAAGTAAATCTTTAATTAATTTTTTTTAACATAACTTACGTAAAGTCTCGTAAATTTTGTTAAAACTATGTCGTAAAGACCGCAAAATTTTAAATTTTAATAAAAATATCTTTGAGAATATGACTATAAAATTTAAGGGGTATTGTCCTTGGAAGGCACGGTTCGTTTACCCAGAAGGTTCTTATAGTTCCTGAACACTGAAACCTTTTTGTACGTCGCCGCAGCACATTATTCAAATGCGCAGGCCGCGGCGTCGAACCATTCTAATTCGAGATGTAAAATAAGTGTGGCAAAATTCAATATTCTCGAAACAATATAGCAACACCTGCGCGGCCGATTTCCATCTACCCTCACCACAGGTTAAGTACCAGTTGCTATGTCACAGTATATTTAGGTAGTAAAAGCACTTGCCTAAGCTATATAAATCATTACTTTTTAAAAATAGTCTTTGTCTAAAAACGGAAAAAAATTATAAGAATTCGATGACGAGAGAGGTCAGGTTGTCAGTAGTCTTATCAAAGGATTAAGAATTTTTCGTTGGAATACCTTTAATTTCTGTTCAAATTTTAACATCTATTTTGTATCATAAATCTGTTAGTGATACGTTTCGAGCATTCTGAATTTGATAATTTTTCTCTCTACTCCTATCTTTCCTGCAAAATGTGTTTACACTGTAAGTCGTTTGTACTGTGCCGGTACCCTCGCCCGCGGCAGTGGTTCAAGTATAAATATTCAATTTGGGAACCATACTTGTTCGACATACTCGACGGGATTCGGTTCTGTTTTATCGGCTAATTTAAATAATCTTTTTTAAATGGGCCGTTGCCCAGATTGTACCGCATGTACTGACGGATACTTTTACTGCAGTTTTATTGCTGTGTTCTTAAAGTTTGTTCGTAAGTATATTGCAACTTCTGTTTATTTTACCTTGATTCATCAAGGTAAAATAAACAGAAGTTGCAATATATTTGCGTACTTAAGCTCTCTTTTACGTGGTTAGGTATTTTACCCCGCCTAAAAAGAGTTAATTTGCTTTCTAGGTATTTATGTATCTGTCTGACAACGTAGATAGCTTCTGAACGGGAAGCTTTATTTTTATGAGTGTTATATTTTAAGTAAGTAAGTATTATTATTTATTTTACCTTGAAAACTTAACACCGGCAAAATGTAGGCATGTTCAAATACGTATTTGAAAATAGGTACCTACGACTACCCTCTTGGGCATTTTTAGAAAATCTAAAATTGATTAAAACGTCTACATTGTATACAGTTATTTAATTGAATGCAGTTATTTAATTTATATTTCCACAAATTTTTTTTTTTAATTAAATTGTTGTACCTATTTATTTAGGTTTAGTTCAGCTCTACCATTCAGCAAGCATTACTGAATACAGTCTCTCTATTAAATACAATTTCCTGCACTCCAGAGTCCAAAGCCAGACACCAAACTTCACAGAAACTTTTTAAACTGGTTACTGACAACCCTATTCTAAATGTAGAGAAAAACTTGGCGGGTAGTTCGTGAACTGTAGAAAAGTCATAGAATGAGCAACATATAGAATGCTGGACATGTTACCTTCTTTTCAGTCAGATGAAACAAAAAACATACTTATTGCTTATGAATAACGTAAATGTCTAAAATATCGCATTAAAAAGAGACAAAGCCTATTACTATCTGACTCTTGCGCGTGCCTTCGTTTTCTTTGGTTTAAACATAATTATGTTCTTACGTCCAAAACACCATATTTAACATTCTATAGTTATTATAATGAGTATAACGAGAATTACTCACGTTAAAATGTTGATGATGTGTTTGCAATCATAAAGGAGGAACATATAGACCTTTTTCTGACTCACTTGAACTCTAGACACCCTAAGATTGCATTCACAGTTGAACGAGAACTCAATGGAGAGCTACCTTTTCTGGACGTGTTGGTGAAACGAGATCATATAGGTCACTTGTCACACGCTGTATACCGTAAACCAACACACACAGAGAGGTATTTACGAGCCGACTCTCATCACCATCCTGCCCATCTCGCTTCTGTACCCAGAACTCTCATCAACAGAGCATTGAGACTATGCGATCCACAACATATAGATGCAGAGTTAGCGCATGTGAAAAGGGTATTAGAGGTAAATGGGTATCAGTGGAAACAAAGTTATCGTATAGCCAGTCAAACCTCAAGTAAACGTACCTACTCGGCGGAGAGAGCTGCTGCGTATCTACCGTTTGTGAGAGGGGTAACGGATAAAATTGGACACTTTTTACGTAGAAAATACAGTATCAAGACGATATTTCGGCCCCTCGCTCAACTAAGGAATTTTGTACGCTCTCCGAAAGATAGAGACCGCCTAAGTGTACCAGGCGTTTATAAAATTCCGTGTGACTGTGGTAGTTCGTACGTAGGTGAAACAAAGAGAAATATCTCTACCAGGCTGACCGAACACATCCGTGCTATGAAGAATGCTGACACGGAGAAGTCGGCTATTGCGGAGCACGTTTTAACTACGGGATCTACACACTATATTTGATTTGATAAGGCTCAAGTTCTATCACAAGAGAAGTTTTTCGTTCCTCGCAAGATTCGTGAAGCTATTGAAATTAGCAGAGTTCCGAATTTCAACAGAGATAAGGGCTGGGCTTTAGCTCCAGCCTGGAAACCTTGTTTGCGGGGTACAAATAGTTATAGTGGTGTAGTGGAGCCTCTAAGAGACACCATCAGTGCTGCGTGTCTGAATATCCAAGACACTGAAGACAGTACGAGTGAGGATGAAGACCCAGCACAGACTCTCCTGACACCGGCGTCTACTACAGCGCCGCCCTCCCCGCTACCTCCTCCGCGACCTGCGTCCCGTGCCGAGCGATACCTAGCCCGCAGTGTGAAACGCGCCCGCGAGGAGTGAGCACACTCATACCCAGATGAAGATTCTCCGGAAGAATCGAAACATTGTCGGTATCTAAATCGACAATATTTTAACGTGAGTAATTCCCGTTATACTCATTATAATGTCTAGTACAACTCACGATAATTCTATAGTTATCCTAAGTCTATGGGAATAGTTGTCCGATGTTCAGTACAACTTCGCACTCCGTCGCGGTCGGCGCAGGTGAAACTTTAATGTAATTCACAATGTCTACGGCGAATTTGCGTACAGTTGGCGACGGAAACGTATTTAATACTTGATTATGTAATAGCAGTACAATAACTTTCAAATTACAAGTATTTTCATATATTTAATCGTACAAGTCACTTATCTACAGAAAACTTTGATAATACTTTTCAACGGCAGAGAAACACGATTACAAAGAGGTCTTAATGTTGGTTTGTTTGTTTGTTTGACGGAGGTGATCTAAAAACTACTCAGCCGATTTAAAAAAATCTTTCACCAGTAGAATGGACTGTCGAGATGGATAGAGGCTATATTTTATCCCGGTAGTTTCATTAGTAGGTACACCCGTGCAAAACCCCGGCTTTGCACGGGTGTACTGCACGTCCAAACGTGTACTCGTAGCTAGTATTCACTCAAAGTTACGTGTAAACCACAAACTCCACTTACCGGTGTAGTGTGAGCCCAACAAGCTTATCATTTTTATGTGCGATTGTTCTCAAAGCAGTGGTTTGTTAATCAAACGCGGTCTGTTATTATTTACTTTCACCGCGGAATTGAGAGAAGGGGCGCTTTGTGGAATGTAGCGTTAAACTGTTTAGTTTGGCTTTATGCTCGTTGATCATTTTGCGTTCAACGTGGTTGGAATACAAGAAATTGTTTATTGAGAGATTATTTTGAAACGACATTATTTATGCATACACACGTGGTAAATTGTCCTTAAAGAACTATCTATTTTAAAATTTGCTTACTGTTAGTATATATATTTTGACATTATAAGATGATAAGGTATTTCGCTTGCGTTTTTTGTATGCAGAAATGACTGATTATTAACGCGTTGTTTCTACCCGGATAGCGAAATCCGCTCTGGTGTGAACAATAAAATTACCGCATACCCGCTCGGCTTTCCCTTCCAACAGCTGTATGTGTGTTCTGTGACGCAGTGGATGAAATAGGACTCAGTAAGTTGCGGGCTCAATCCTCGGACATGTTTGTATGATCAACCTCTGTAGAAAAAAACCAAACCCGAAATAAATAAATATTGTTTAGTACTTATAATTATTTATTTATCTGAATACAAGTTTCTTTGGCATCAATTTGTGGACGATCAGATGTCCAGCGCGTCTTGTTGACGACTGGAATGATAAATCAGCTTGTGAAAACAATAAGTCCCCTTAGTTTGCTGCTTTGGTAAGGATTGTTATCTACTGCCTGCGATGAGAAAAGTCAAAGTCAAAGTCAAAGTATAATTTATTGCAACGAATACATGTAGGTACAAAATATGTTATGTTAATAATATAGTATCAATGTATTCTACCTAGTTTTGGGCATGCAATATTTATTTTAACAAATTTATTTATTCATAATTATAAAGAAAATGTCAAATCTAGAGAATAGACATTAAAAATTTAGAAAACATGTCAAAATAAAATGTACAATACTTATAATAAAAGTCAAAATTAAATTAGCAATAGTAATTTTAGTCATGTCACAGGATTAATTTAATTTAACAGACATAGTAATAATAATGATAAATAAGATGGTTCTAAGCAATGACAGTGACGTTTTTGTCATCTAAAAACTCTTCGACTGTGTAATAGGTTTTGTCTAACAGCAGTAATTTGAGCCTTCTCTGAAACATCGAACAGGGCATTTCTCTTACGGATTTTGGGATTTTATTATAGAGAATCGGTGCCATACCGAAGATACTTTTGCGCATAAAAGTGGTCTTTGCACTCTGAACACACACTCTACTTCTGTCTCGTCTGCTGCGTTCGACGACATCTGACAGTCGACAAAATAGATGTGGATTGCTTCTAACGAACATAGCCGTCTCCAAAATATACAACGAGGGAATTGTCAAAATGTTATATTTCTTAAAGAAGGGTTTACATGTATCTGTAACCCTTAAGTGAAACATTGTACGAATACAACGTTTCTGACATTTAAATACCTTTTCGGCATTTGTGGAGAGAGGGAAACCTATCCTGAGTTTTATTGAAATCTATGAAAAAATCGTGTTTTTTCGTTAAGTGTACTAACTAAAACAACTATGTCAAGGAGTTTTTAACTAATATAAAAAAAGAAAAACATTTATTTGAGCCACTCAAGGATAACATAAAATCAAAATCAAAATCATTTAAAATAACGGTAAGTTTACCAACGCTAGGTTTATTTTTCATATTGCCTGTTTTAACAACGACTAAGAAAAAGAATCAGTCAAGAACACACAATTATATCAAGGCTATTCGGTGATCCCTTAAAAATGTAAATGGCAACCTTTGCTTTATTTAATGCTCTAGCTGCTAGACGTACCTACAAAAAATGACAATGTTTTGGCCCGTCTATTGATTGTCTGAAAATTTCGGTAGATTTTACTAAGATTTTAAAATTTTTCAGATTAAATCGGACATTTTTGATAAACTTTTAACAGAACTATTATTTACAGTTACTAAGTATTAGGAAGTCAGTTTTTTATAGTATATCTGATGATGGAAGCCAAACCCGCTAGTTTGTCGAGGTCTCCAAATTAATCAAATAGTCCAGAGTTATGACAGGTCGGACAGTCCGCGGAGATTGATGGACCCCAGGGGCTGGCTTTGTTGCTGGACCGGACTAAATAGGATGATAAGTGATTTAGTAATTGTTGTTATTGGGTTGAGGTTTGCTCTTGCTCGCTATGATATTGTCTTATCATTATATAAATTACTAACAACTAGCATGTCCCGGCTTTGTACGGGTAATTGGACTGAGTAGTTTTGGAGATTACCACCGCCAAACAAACAAACCAACATTAGCTCTTTATAATATTGTTATAGATAAAGAAGTATGTTTAGATTGCTATTATAATGAATATTTGTAACAATGAAAAAACAGTTATTTTGATTACATATTTTTTATATTATCTTAAATGGGCAAAAATAAATAACAAACTGCTATAACAAACATTAGAAATAGACCACTTCACAAACGATAATAACTTATAATAACCAATAAAACTTTTTGGTAGAGGCTAGCTCTACCAATACTTATCGTATTATTGGAATGGAAGAAATTAATTACTTAATCAACCCAATAACAACATTTTGAGGGTGGTTTTGGTTGTTAATGTAATAATATGCTACTGTTAACAGTATACCAATCGCACCAATTAAGACATTTTTAGTTAAACATGCCGTATTATTTATTATAAATAATAAATAAATAGCAATTTTAAAGAATCAAAAGTGGCGATTCTGACGCCGCCAAAACTTAAACTAAACTAACTAAAGACGATGTCATCCTTTTTATTTTGATCATTATGAAAGGGACAGCAACATTTTAGTTAATTTAGTTTAAGTTTTGGCGAGTCAGAATCGCCACTAAAGTCTATAAAGAACCAGTAGTGAACTAACTTTGTAAAACCACTAAGCGCTTAATTGATATGGCACTTCTGCAAATTTTGGACAGATGAAATACAAATTGAATTTCCGTAGTCTATTTGAACCCAAGGTTCGCCGAGGAACATCGAAACCGCAGATGATGTTCCGAAATATCTCTGGATCCAAAACTACAAGTTGGCGATAGAAAATTGTGGTAATTTCTCACTAATAAATTATTAATTTACTATCGCAGTTATATTTTCTTTTTTTTTCTTTTTTTATACAAAAACTTAAAATAATAATAATTTGCTTTTATTAAAAGAAAAACTATTGCTTAAATACTACTTTGTTTAATTTAATTAGAACTCAATGGATTTTTGAATGGTGGTGCAATTAGAAATAAAGTCAAGTAAAATCGGTTTTATATGAAAAAACATCCTGTTTATAAACTGAACGCGAAGGGTTATCAACACAGATCCAATGCAATTGTTTAAAGTGACCTATACACAATCACCACTTTTTATTTTACCTATTTCGTTCCACGTCTTTACTCATCCCTACGTTAGAAAATGTAATAAATTTCTTATTGTACACACAATATCCTAAACGCGAGCGCGGAGTTTACTAACGTGGTAATGAAACAGAAAAAATAACAGCACCAAGTCAGCAGTAAACCCCGAAACATTCTATCCACATCGTATTCTCTCCCGCAGCTGATGGATTGCGGTGCCGGAGTGTGATCGAGAGTTGGCATATTAATGTTGATCTCAGCGAAAATATGCGACCAAGGGGGTAACTGTGGTATTGGACGGGTTCCGGATATCTGTTGCTGATTCAGGAATAAGTGTTCATTCGAAATATATTGCGCGAGGGAAGTTAGTGAAATGAACGGATTGAACGCATGGAATAAAAAGAATGAATTGGAATGAACGTGAAGAACGAAAATTGAGCTCATCTTAAATCAATTCATAAAGTGCTACGCCGTAGCATACTCGTAGCACCAGCAGGGTGAAGTCATCAAATATTGCTTGTCGCGCGGAATATGTCATTTATAATTATTATGGCTCATTGCATTTCAATTTTCTATCTATTGAAGTAAGTAGTAAATAACGTGATAAGAACTTGTGGTTATAAAAGAGTTTAGAGCTGAATAGTTTTTGTAGAAGACTATGCAGTAAATAGCTGGGTAATTTATATGAAATTACGGGACTTTATCACGTATTTACCTTATTATTTTATTTCCCGACGTTTCAAAATAATAAGGTAAATACGTGAAAGTCCCGTAATTCCATATAATTATGTCTATAGATCGCAATAGTTTAAATTGTAGTAATAATTGGCTAGTTGCATTACGAACTTGCTTGAAAGTGTTTTCAGTTTGAGCTCAGCATCTCCTGTGCGTGACAAACCGTCGCTCTCACGATGTCTCCGTACGTACTCAATAACTCGGCGTTTGATATAGGGCACTATTTCGTTATTCGATCGAGCCATCGCTCAGGCACGGCACATTGCACCGCCGCAGATTACCAGTAGTTACTACCGGCACTAGTTGTGGTAGCCGCGGGTTTGACTGTGAGATAATCATTAATAGAATTTCAATCTCAAAAATACAAGAATAAAACCTGTATGTAATGTTTTTAATTTTGGTGATTAAAAATTCTTTAACGTTACTTTGTCTGTTTGCTGATGCGGATGGTATGTTGGAGAAGGACTTTATTCGGATTCTTTTTCGGATTCTAAATCATATTTAAAAAAAAATCGTATATGATGAAGGTTGCTGTGGAACTTAGTTGTGCAACAAGCTCAAACTTTTAAAATTAAAAATGGAGTAGCTTTTAAGACATTTTTTTTTAATTTTCTAGTCTTGGATAAAACGGTAATTAAATCAAAAAAATGGTTACAGCAGAAATAAATCCGCTTCCCTATGTGTAACATACAGACAGTTGCTTCCTCAAACTGGTTGTATATACGAATGCCTCGTGATAGATAGCCGGCTCCGCTGAGCGTACTTATCGATGTGACGTGCGCCTACAGATACGGCTCAAATGGGAATAAAATAAATTGTACATGTAAAATACATCGGGGCTATGCATTTTTAAAATTAGTAATGGCTATAAATTCGAGCTTTGAACGAAATTTAACTTTGTTTTTAAATTTTCAATAGAACCATCGTAACCTAGCTGTTTGTGGGATTATTGAAATCCGTATTTGTATTTTTTAGCGTAGGTGTATTTTTTGTAAACATTAATTTGTTTATAATTGTAAACATTAATTTTTTTATAAATTATGTACCTACATCACTAAACTGTTTCTTATCTGGCATAGTTTAATATCGTTCCGTCATATTCAGATGTAGAATTCTAAATAATAACTCGTAAATGTAGAATTCTCGAAGCAAACAAAGTCTTTTCCACAGAAATATAAAACTTTTTACTTTCTCATACATTGTGTGAAATTTAGCGCGCAAGTGACCGCAAGTGGCATCCGTGTCTAGCTTTTACGATTTATACATTATCTCTACATACTTCAAGGGCTAAAAACCACGTCACCTGAACTATCTACAAAGTTTTATGAAAATTAATTTGGAAGAAAAGAAAAAAAAATGTGTTTATTTCTGTAGGAACTCAAGGATCACTTAAAAAGTACAATTTGAATTGACTCAATTTTATGTGAAGGTAGACGGCACAGCACGGGCTAGTCCACAAATGTGCAGGTACAAGGTTTCAGTTCCTGCGCCCCGCCCCTTCCGTGTTCCTCAACAATGATGTACTCTCTGCCATTCCTAATGTCCAAAACGAAAACCTTGTACCGGAAGATTAATGTATTTTGATAGATTGTGTTGGTTTTAAATGTAAAAATTGTGTTATTGTTTTTCATTAGAATGACTTGGTTTTATTTTATTATGCAATCCACAATTGTACTTATTTGACTGTTTTTGACAAACTAATCTCCACAAATGCACCAGTTTATGTAGTTACTGCATTGGTAAATTATCGCAACAGATAGCCGTCTTCGAACCCACACCTCAGGGGGTGTTCGTATCCAGTCAATCAGCGGCGCTGCACCGATAGCTCCCCGCGGACCCACCACGACAGGGGCACAAATTTGTACTCCAGCCTCTTGAGAAATTACATGCTGACAGCTCTATGTGTTTGAATTCAGAATTGATGTGTTACTATTACGGTTCTATTTATTTCAGTTTGTGAACTTCTTAGCTGTAATTAGAAAGTATTGTTAAAAGACATTAAACTTAATTGAGCATAGGTATTTGTTCTGATTTAACTCTTTTAACTAAATTTTATTATATTAAGTATATTTATTGAGATAAGGAACAAATTTACAAAACAGACAGAAACAAAAAATACCTACACTAAATTAAAAAAAAAGACAGAAGAAAGAAAAATGTGTTTATTTCTATAGGACCTCTAGAATCACTTAAAAATGTAGTCTTATGTTAGGTGAGTCTATTGCTTGTTCCGGCCAAAATAAAAGTTTATGCTCAGCAGTTCAATAAACGTTTTTAGAAACAAGTTTTGTGAAATGTAAGACGTTTGGTTGAGATAGGCAATAAAATGCTAATATTTTTGTGTCTCGTAGACACCGTGGCTTTGTTGTAGCGCGCGTAGCAGTCTCGTAGAACTCGTGGCAAAGAGTGGCATACAAACGAAATAAATAAATGCATGCAATATTATGAAATAAGTACGTTTTGATGATGTTAGATCAGTAGACACCTTGTTTGAAAAGAAAAATCATTTTATAAACAGTGAAAATCATTCAAAATCTCACAAGAATCAAATTATACAGAAAGTTGTTTCAGATAGTAGAAGGGGTGGAGAGTGACATAGGCTATGTTTTATCCCAATATTCCCGCGGGAATGGGACTTACAAGGGTGAAACCGCGGGGCGCTGCTAGTGCTAATATAATATGAGCTTTTTTAAAGCCTACAGCTAATAAACCTTGTATCCAAGTTTGGCTAAAGAAATAATGGGGTGAATATTATAAAATAAACCACAATGTCTTGGTAACTCAATTATTTAAAGCGAGGTAACAGTTAAACCAAGGTTGCGGGTTCAAAAGTTTTCGAGATGTTACGGAAGATCTTTAAAATTTTACCTGTAGGTAGATATTATCTATCCTGCGAATAAGCGCGAAAGTTTGTACCTATGGATTGTTATTCTTTCACAGTTTTACAACCCTGAGATTAGTACATAAAATGATGACGATGACAAAACCCTGGGGGAGTTTGGTTTAAAAGTGTCACAATAGTAACCCTGGAACATTCTCTAACAGCCGTCTCCCGGGGCGATACAACTTGTACGAGCAATAAAAGCATCGGCCTGTCTGTATATCATTGGAATAAAGGTGGAATAGAATCCACTTACTAGTTTATAAAAGGGTTTATGCTCTTTTGAATTCGTTTTGGAATCTTCCTTTTAAATGTTGAGGTAATGAATAAAATGTGACTTGCAGTATGCACCCTCTTGTCATTTTAAAACCCTTAATAAATGGTTGCTAAGTTTCTAGGTGAGGAGAAATTTTGTTTGCTTTATTTTTCCTTAAAACTTTTTGATCACGAAAGAACATGAAAATCACAAATTCTATGTAACGAGTCGATTCTATTTTTGCACTACGAGTAGTCACTAAAAAGCTTTGACTAGGTAAATTAGGTGAATATATTAAATGTTTTGACTAGGTAAATTAGGTGAATATGATAAAGTCTAGGATTTCTTTAATGATCCTTATCTTAACTATAAAATACGTTCCAAATTGAAGCACAAGTTTTATTTCAGTAAAAAGTAGGTCACAATTTAGCCACCTTGCCAAATATAAAAGGAACACGCCCATTGTTCTATCTTTTTGCTAACTGGTCCTCATGTCACTTTAACATTAGCCCGGGGCGGACGTGCGGGGCGTTGATCGATGGCTTTCCAGTTACACTGAAAACATTGAAAGGATTTAGTAAGAACTACCTAGCTACATTATCAGCACCTTTGAAATGTTCAACTTACAAACTTCAGTTGAATTCAATTCTTTATCTTCATTGAACTCTGTTTCAAGAAACGCAAAAAAAATGTTGTCTGGCACTATTACTCAACTTAAAGAAATCTTGTGACAGGTATACTAGTTGATTATGAAGTTTCGAGTCTGTATTTTTATATCATTGTATGAATATAACTTTTTTAGGCAAAATGTAGGTTGAAGAAATTTGCTATACGAGTATAATGTCCGGTGTCGTTATACCGCAGTTTCAAAAATAAACCATTAAGGTATCGAGTTAAAAATTTAAAAAGCCTTTTTTTGCTTTCCGCAAAGAGTTTAAAGTTTGCCGCGACTCAACTAGTGACTAAGCTCACTTAATAACTTGCATAACTCAGCGTAAAGTTTTTCTATAAAACTTTGATGAGTATTAAAGAGAAATGTTGTAAAGTATACTTACAAGCTTACAAAACTTAAGATTGTTATAACATTTTGACCTGTAAAATGCACAGACTAAAATATTTCATTTTCATTTCATGTAAAATTTATAAGTTCTAGGCTAGCCTGCCTGCTTCTAAAACACCATTGCCAGGTAGCATCGTCTTTTAAAGAAAATGCTTAGCTTGCCTCTTGACTCTACATAAATCATTTAAATAGATGTAGAGAGGTCTAATCATTTATGGTCCGAGAATATCTAACAGTGGAGTACATTAGCTAGATCAGAAGAGTAAGTATAGAGAAGGACAAAGGGGTATCAGGTAAAGTTAGGTATTTGCGTTGCAGTGTGTGCCACTGCAACGGGATTGATACGGGATTGAAACAAAAAAAGTAAGTGATCGATGAAACTTAACGCAAAACCTTTTTATGGAATAATGTAGGTAGTTCACAAAGATGCCTAAGAATTCCAACTGGCTCTGCATAAATAAAAGCTCAATTCAATTCAATTTATTTATACAATACACATATGGCGCTTTGCCCTATGAGTCAGCAGAACGTGGCATCCCCACGTGCCTCGATTTGCATATCCACGGTACAATTCAGACGTCGAAAGTTGCCAATTGACGCGGGAACGTGAAAAAGAAAGGCGTTCTAAGAGCGAGGCCCCATTAGTGCGTTGCGCTGCGTTGCGTCGTAAAAAATATATGGAAACCGTCGCAGCGTCCGTCGTCGCTGCGACGGTTTCCATATATTTTTTACGACGCAACGCAGCGCAACGCACTAATGGGGCCTCGCTCTTACGCAGCGTCCGTCCGTCCGAACGACGGACGTTTCGACAGATCCCTGATTGGGTTGCCTCAGTTGCCTGTGCGGCTGCTTGCACTGTGAAAGCAGGTTCAACAACAGGATCAAGCTACTAGAACCTTGGTTCCTAAGTTTAAAAATGCCTATGGACGAGGCTCCGCTAAAAATGTGTTTTGTACATAATGTTGTCAGGCTTTTATATGAGATCGTTGGTAAAAAATAATGTAAATACTAAAGGAACGTAAACGTTTTCCAGCTAATTTTGTATTCTAATCTTACTTTTTTCAAGTCTTTTACAATCGTCTGGTTGTACTTAAACCAACACGTTTTGGTAGCTGTACCTATATGTCTCAAGTTAGTAGGTATACCTACCCATTCTTGAAATCTTTGTTGTTTTTTCCCAGTGTCCGGTATCAGTAATTCTGTGTGAATGCTGCCTATTTTCTGCTTTGTACGGACAGACAAAAGGTAAAGAAAACTAGAACTGGGTCTGGCGTGAATAGTTCCATTGGAAATTGTGTTTCTGTTCTGCGACTCGTACTAATTTCTGTGGGCGGTTATTTCATGTTCACTCGAAAGTCAGAATTTGGTTAGTAGCTCGGTGCTCCCTCTGTTCTGCCGTGTAGTTCTTAACTAACTTTCCAACTCTAGCTACTGTTATGCTTCGTACCCAGGTAGGTTAGGTACTATCTGGCAGAGTACTATTACTAGTTTCTATAATTCATTATGATTTAAATTTTTGAAACTTTGCCTTTTTTTGCAAAAATAATTGAGGTTTTGGATCTCTTTTGAAATATTCAAAATCACTGACTCACGTTACCCCTCATCATGATACAGGTATCCACACAATCGGGTAATTAAATTAAAACCCCGTTCTCCAGTAAAACCATGGACAAATTCACCCCACTCAGAACAAAACATTCAAGAAATGAGTTCGGATGAGAATAATTCGTCCTAATTGGTAATTAATTATGTGAACACGCTCAGACCAGACTTTGTGTTGCTTTCAGGGTTGAATGACCACTTCACAAAAACCCTCTAAACTTCCGCCATGTCATAGAATAACAATAGTAGGTACCTACCTATATCTACCCCTGTAGGTACAGTTACATGTTTTGTGTGATATACAGGGTGTCCCACAATTTGACGATAAACTGACACTAGGCGAAAGGCCTTCTCAGTGAGTCTCACTCACTTTGTAACGATCATCTACCTACAGGTAGGTATCATAATACAATTACGTCTTAGTTACCTAGTTACCTGCTTCCCAACCTATCTTACCTAACCTAGATATTACCGTGAAACGTTCTAAGACAAATAAAACTGGTGAGAGAGGTGGGTTCCTAGTAAATCTGACTGAAGCTATAAAGTTAAATAAGTTTTACGATCTCGTATTGTGGGATTCAGTATAAAAGATTCAGTTCACAATCGTAAAAGACATCTTGATTAATGTTCTCGATAATTGATTTAGTTTTGGAGACAAAGAAGAACCAAGTAGGAGAATCGAATGGAAGCATTGTTGGAATTCTTATGTAGGTATCACAATAGGTAGGTGTCCAAATGTAGATACTGGTATTCTACTAGGTAGGAACTTAGTAGGTACCTACTTAGGTAGATATCACCCTAAAATAGAGAATCGGACAGTGCCGGCGATAACTGTAACTAAATCCGAAAGATTTTCGGCCACTGTCCTACCTAAATTTTTTAATGTGTATCTAACCAAATACTAAAAAATCCGCCTCCTACCCAAAACACCAGCCTCCGTGTCTTTCGGTCCATAAATAAATTAGATTGATATGATAGACGTGAATAGGTACCTACCTATCTCATAAGCCATAGGTATACATTATTTCAAAGCCCCCTGTCATCCGGCGAAGGGCAAAGATTATGTAGGTCCTATCTACCCGTTCAAATCAGACTCACCTGTCGTGTGGTGTGTCCCGCATTCCACCGTATTTTGGGTTTGACAGCTTTTTATTGGATCCCTGATTTCCTATTCAATAAGTTTCGGGTTTTGCATTACGCAGCTAACTGGCCCGTGAAATGTGTTCGCTGTATAATAATGGGCTTCGTGATCATGTGACCGGTTCCATTACAATCATCTGTGTTCATAAACTCTTATATTGCAAACATTATTGTACCTACCTACCTTGTTTCTACTAAGTAGGTAGGTACTTAGGTACTTACTATGAAAGTTACCTACACCTACTTGGTTACCTAGACACTTTGTCATCATGATTGATGGTGTTCGCAATGTTTGCCATATACCTAAATTACTATATACAATTACAGTTATGTATTAGGTAGGTACATTAAGTAATCTACCTACCTATGTTAAGTTATAGTTTTCTGTAGGTCTGAAAGAAAGAAAAATATCTTTATTTCGGTGGACCTCAAGAATCACTCAAATACGTAGTCTTAGAAGCTAGGTGACTCTATTGCCTGTCTACATATTGAACCCCACCCATTTCCTTGTGTATAGGTAGGTACATTAGGTACTTACCTCCCTATTTATTTCTGTGCCTAGGTATAAATCAGACGGACTTTTATGCAGAACTTGAAATGCAATGTTTTGTTTCATTTTCCCACATTATACCTATTTAATCACATTCACGAACACTAACAATAATCGCTACACAAATAATACACTACTACACCACAAAAAATAAAATAAAATGAAAACAACTTTTTAAATTCCCGCCAAAATATTAATCAATTTCATTGATTTTGCTTGCTGACACTGACTGTCACTGAGATTGACAATGACATTTAATTTGACTCTACTACTACTAACCGAAATAGTGCTGCACTCATAGATAATCTATGGCTGCACTGCACCCGAATTCACTTCCATCGATTTGCTATTTTATTTTGCCAGAGGGAAACTTAGTTAAAATAATACTAGGAAATTAGCAACTGGTTCTATTTGTATTTTGTACAGTTATGTAAATATGTATTGGAATCTTAAAAATATGGTACTGTTAGACTAGAAAATCGATGGTGTTGCTTGTGAATAAGTAACTGGGCGGATTTCTCAATCGTTGTTTGCAGGAAAATTGCATGTCCTTTTTTTCTAACCGGTTTATCAGTGACAAATACCTACAAAATACGTGGTTTCAATTAATAAATTGAATTGTTATATAATCAATTAATACAAAATACATTTGTAATAACTCTAAAGCATAATCTAGTTATAAAATTATTGAAATAAAGAAAAAAAACATGCTCATTTTCGCATGTCCTCACCTCATTTTGGAATTTCAAATTGAAATTTTGCAATGTTTTTCCTCTATGTGATATTGATTCGATTGTTATTTCAAATCATTGCGTGTCAAAGATATTAGATTTAAATGAATATAATGGTGCGTAGTGTTAAAAAATACAATTAAACACAAAATTAATTTGTCTCTAAAATCGGGACGCGCGGAAACTCCACTATACGTCACGACGCGTTTTATCAAGTTTGAATGAAAAAACTACTAAAGTTGGAACTTTTTCCATTAGATGACAACATTCTAAGCCGAATGACAGCCGCTATGTTTTATTTTTGTATTCAGTCTAGTCAGAAAGCTGAACGAAAGAGTTGCTCCGTCACGGTGCACAAATTGTGATTCAAGTACGAACGGCTGTTTTTTAAGGTGTGCACCCTGTTTTATGTTGATTTTTGCGTGTCAAAAGCTAGACTTATTATCTAGTAATGATATTAAGTGAAAAGAATATTCATATCTTTAGTAAATCAGGAGTAATCTTTGATTGATTCCCGACCGGTAGAAATACGACACATCAATTACAACACGTATTGTATAAGGGAATCCAAAACGTGATGAATTGAACTCAAAGGCAAGACGTACATGAATTTTTCTCATTTTTCAACTTGATACAGTTTTCAACTGTTTTTATCAAAATTGATCATGTTTTTTAATTAAATATTCATATAAATGTTTTTAGAAAGTAATATTAATGACTGGACCTATCTTTCATTATTGTTGAAACAACTTTAACACAATTATGTTTCAGAGGTTTTGGAAGTGTTCAATTTCAATGTTGTTGTAGACTAAGCTTAAGTTTTCCTTTACGTGACATTTTATTCCTTATACGTGACGTGTCCAACTTCGGCTGTGCTATTAAAACTGTTTAATTCCTTAAGTTTACGTAAATATGTGGACCCAATGTTACTAGGGAATGCTTAAATAAATATTTGTTTATTATTTCAAATCAAAATACTATTATCGGGCCTATGAACGACATAAAAGACTTTGATGTAAGGGCTATGAGCAAAAACCGTGACGTAATTTTGCTTAGTACTCAAAATTACATTGAATCTACATAATTAGGATGTTGAGATGCCTCTATTATAAGACTGATCATAATTACAATTTAAATAATAAATGCAGGTATTAATAATACACACTAGTTTTTCTTTAAAGTTAAGTTTATTTAGTGATGTAATGGAAGTCCTTATGGACTGAGCTCACATTGAACTGCAAATTACTTGAAAACTAATGAATATTTTAAGTTAAAAGTTGCATTTTCCTATGGACATATTATTATTATATCAAATAAAACACACATTTACATAAAATAAACACTTTTAAAATTGCGGAATTCCATTACACTACGAACAACGATTGAGAAATCCGCCCAACTAACTTTAACGTCGTCCATCACTATCTCAAAATGATTGATTGATTTACAAAACATGTTGTTTTTTTGATTGCTGCCGGGCCGGGCTATCTAGATTATAAATAAAACATTATCTTGGTTTAGTTGGTTTGATATTTTATTTCCAGCCACAAAAATAGTACGAAAAAAAGATAACATTTAAATAGTGGTGTGTAAAGTTCAGTTTTTGTTATAGTGAAGAAATCCCAAGAGGGTTAGTGCCAAATATATGCGTGCATTCTCTGACAAACACAAAACAACCCCAAAATAATCTTGCAATTGTTAAATCTCTAGCTATAGAATGAACTTCGATTGGACAAAACCTGTAGTAATCGATTGGTAAGTGGGTTTATTATTGTTTACCTACTTTTTCAACCTATCTCAAAATCAGTCTTTCAGGAACTGGAGTGGTAAGAGTAACTTCATAGCTTGGTACATGACTGTAGTTGTTCAATCTCTTGCTCTCTTCTCATTGAGAGTTACAAGAAACTGTGGGATTGAGTGACAAGTTATACGAACTGTGGGCTGCAGAGAATATGTTACTATCCTATTTATTGCCAAGTATCACATTGCACACTCAAATGTTCTGCAATTGTTGTCTTGTTGTACTCCTCAAGGAGGGCTAGTGTAGGAAATGTGATGTCTCGCATGAAGTTATGATGACTATAGGCCTTAGTAAAAGTAGCATATACAGATAATAACCTATGTACATTCGAAGTTTTAGCCAAAGCTGTACAGAAGTTTTCCCCTGATAGAAACACACCCTTTTACATTCTTATTATATAGGATTGAATGCTGATTCATACTTTATTGAACATTACAGGAGTGGCAGAAGAGGTCCTCTTATTTCAGAAGATGATATAAAGAATTCAGTAATAAAGCGCATCCTTCACAACCAGTTTTACCCACCGTTCTGCGAGAGGGATTATGTTCCAATTAAACCGTGGTGGAATCCACAAGATCCATTTGGATCTAACTTTCAAAATGTAAGTCTTTAATATTGTAGTAATGTATGAAGTTGCTGATGTAATGGCAAAAACAATGTCTTTTTATACTTTCAAAGCTTAGAAACATATTTATAAGTATTATCGGGAATTAGTATGTCACGAGTAAATTTACTTGTGACCACAGTGACTGTTACATCATCCAACCGTCAAAGTAAATGAAATTATTTATAAACAAAGTAAATAAAATTATTTATAAATAAATAACTATATCATTTTTAAATTTGGAAGAATTATGAACTGAAGTCTAGCCATTCAAGATTTAAGTTGGCTGTTCCATGTTTGTTCTGAACCAAGTTGTTCTTGATAGACCATTGGCAGCCTATTTAAAGCAAAAATACATGATCACCAGAAACAAGCATACAAACTGTAAAAATATAATCATAACTGTATTTCCATATATTCTTTCAGATCTACAATCTTTGTGTATTTTCAGAGTAATAACAAATATGTCCTGTTCATACCTGGTCTGAGGCCTCTGCCTGCCTACCCTCAGCTGTCTACCCTGACCAAACAACAGCATCTTCAGGGCTTGAAGGTCATGAGCACTAGATTTGAGTTTGTGCAACCGAGAAATTACCCAAAGCCAACCCAAAAAGATATTACCACCTTTGAGGTTAGTTATTTAACTATATTCATGACTAGTAGCACGTCCCGGCTTTGCACGCAAATACATTTGTTATGGATACCAAAATTTTGCAGAAATTAACTGTCCATACTTGACAGGTTGCAAGCCCATTGACGCTGCTAGAAAGCAAACTGGTTTCCTCTTGATGATTTCCTTCACCGTTTATAGCTTGTGATTGTGAACATATTGTCTTGAAAAAATAGATGACCTCTGCATATATGTTTTTCAACACAAAATGTATATTGACACTGCCAGATTCGATTCCACGACCTTCGAATCGAAATTCGAAGACTACAAACTTGCCTTTTAAAAAGCCAAAGCCTCTAGGTAATTCCTCTAGGTTACCTGTAGATGGCGCTAGTCGGTGCTTTAACCGAAAAATATGATCTTACTGATTTCGAGCTACGACATTAGGGCTTCGTGGCCGAATGGTAATGGCAGTCCGGCTTGAGGACGATCGCTTGTATCTCGCGGGTTCGAATCCCGTCGAAGCCCCAAACTTTTAGTAAGATTTTTCATTTATAAATTGATGGCGGAGTGAATCCACCTATAAAACTCCCTAATGATAAGTGGGCTAGATCAAACAAAGAAAGAGCTGAAGCATTCGCAGATCACCTAAAGAAAGTCTTTATGCCAAATGAATCTGATCCCAATATTCCACCGGTAGACATAAAGGGTGTATTAAACCAAGATTTACAACTAGATTTGCCAATCAAACCAGTTACACCAAAGGAAATTATTTGCGAGATAAAGAACCTGAAAAACAAAAAGGCCCCAGGTTTCGACCTGATCACAAAAGAAGTTCTTCTGCAACTTCCACAGAAAGCCATTGTATACCTGACTACACTCTTCAATGGAATACTCCGCGTGCAACACTTTCCATCTCTGTGGAAAGTTTCTCAAATAGTCATGGTCTACAAGGAAGGTAAACCAGCAAATGAAGCAAGCTCATACCGACCAATAAGTCTACTCCCAATCCTATCCAAACTATTTGAAAGAATTCTATTAAAAAGATTGTCTCCAGCCCTGATAGACGGAAAAATCGTCCCAGAACACCAATTCGGATTCCGCCAGAGACATGGAACAACAGAACAAGTCCACAGAGTATATGACACTATTCGAAGTGCTCTGGAGAACAAGGAATACTGCTCCTCGGCCTTCCTTGATATCCAGCAAGCATTTGACAAGGTCTGGCTTGACGGCCTTCTATTCAAAATAAAATCATTTCTGCCGCATACTTTCTACACACTCATGAACTCCTACCTTCGAGAACGCATATTCCAAGTCAAAGATAACGAGGAAACATCTAACTTCTACCACATAACTGCAGGCGTCCCACAAGGCTCAGTCCTGGGACCTGTACTCTACACTATTTTCACAGCCGATCTCCCTAAAACACAGAATGTTACAATAGCAACTTATGCAGATGACACAGCGCTTCTCGCAAACAGCCATAGTGCAACTGAAGCATCCTATCTACTACAGAAGAGCCTTGACAAGGTGGATCTCTGGTTGAAAACATGGAGAATTAAAGCGAGTGCTACAAAGTCAGTTCAAGTCACCTTCACGCTAAGAAAAGGCGACTGCCCACCTGTTACTCTTGGAAACAACCCCCTACCACACAATGATTCTGTCAAGTACCTGGGCATGCATCTGGACCGCCGCCTAACGTGGAAAAAACACCTTCAAACCAAAAGGGATCAGCTCAGCCTTAAATACAGAGGACTCTACTGGCTACTTGGGAGGAACTCAAAACTGTCAGTAGACAATAAGCTTCTCATCTACAAAACTGTACTGAAACCAATATGGACTTATGGCATCCAACTATGGGGATCAACTTGCGCCTCTAATATAAACATCATACAGCGTTTTCAAAATGGTCTACTAAAAAACATCTCCAGTGCACCGTGGTTCATAAGAATCACAGAACTGCATGACATCCTGAGAATAAACACAATAGCTGAAGAAATCAAAAGCTCTGCTCTAACATACCAGGAAAAACTGAAATCCCACCCTAATCAACTTGCGAGACAACTCACAAAGCCCTCCTACAAAAGAAGACTAAAAAGGAAAGATGTCCACACTCTAAATGAGTGTGACTAAATAATGAAGAGTGACTTCTGGAGAGAAAAACCTCAGTGAACTCTACCCGACACAACACCTACAAACAATTTGCTCATAGTTGAGAAACTGATCGCAGATACTACTCGGAAAAAAAAAAAAAAAAAAAAAAAAAAATAAATTGATGGCTGGCAAATAAATGTATGTTATATATGTATGTTATTTCCAGGAGTTCCAAGCGCTATACGAAGCTGAACAAAAAGAGTACTTAAAATGGGCAAAGATCCTATGGCTGAACGGCGACTGTCTGCGTGTGCTGCGTCCCAAGCCGACCATAGAGCGGGTGTACGACGCCGAGTTTAGGATGCGCTCTCACGAGATGGCGTCCATGCCGCAGAGTTACTGGCTCGCGGCGCAGATACCGCTGCGGACGGAGGGAGATTGCGAGATGGAGGTGAAAGGAGATCTGGTTAATGTAAGTTTAAGTATGACCAGTGATCGGAATTTTGAGAGATAAAATACCTTTTTTTTAACCTATTGTGTCCCACTGCTGGGCAAAGGTCTATACAAGAAAGAAAGTATAGTACAAGAAAAAATAAAATACCTGTAGTTCAAGAAAAGCTAAAATACCAACAGTACCATCTTGCTAGGGATGCGCAGAATGTGTCACTGAATTGAAAAGATATAAATATATCTTTTGATCATAGAGAACTATATCACTCTTTTAGTTCAGTAGTTCAATTAGTTCAATGGATAAGAAGTCGTCAATAACTCAGCTAGTCGGGTGTCGTTCGGAAATGAATTATTCAATTGGCGTACTCTTAGTTCAAATGATCATTTTTGTTAGTTGGATTATCGATCAACGCGGTATTTTTGAATGCTGTGAACTGCGAACAATAATTTTGTCTAGGGTTATACCTTAGTAGGTAAGTATTTCTTTATGTTACTGTGATTAACAGATTTCCCTTCATACTTTTATTCAGGCTTAGGACTGACAATCCAGATTATTTTTATATTGTCTAAATATTTAATTTAATTTAATTAGGTATGCTTACTTACCTATTTATGTATTTCGTTTTAAATGTCATGAACGGAAATTAAACAATAATCGAGTAGTAAACGGAAATTAACACAGTCAAGTCACACAGCTTTGTTTCGAAATATTATTATTTTGGCGCCAACCAATTGTGTATCAAAATGGCATTAATGAATATACCTACCAAAATGTATTTTATTCCCTTGTCATAAAGCTCAATCAAGTTCTGAAATGCTTCTTAGTACCTACGAAAGTGCGAGCGAAATAGATATAAACCTCTCTATCGCTCGTTTCGTTCGGCCGGCCGGCAGAGGCAGACATTACGTCTCGGTCGGCAACGTTCGATTTAGTTCGTTTGTATTCGTAACACAGAATTGTGCGTACTTCGTTTCGTTCGCGCTTCTCGGTGAAGCGAATGGACTACTGAAGTGTTTGTATTGGAAGTGAACTAGTGAAGGAAGAACTAGACGCAACTGAAGTAGTCCAATTGAAGGATTCATTCGCGAACTACACACGACTACATCTTGCTATGCTCATAAAATTAATTTATGTATGCATGCAAATTATTTTTATTTTTTTGCGTTTAAAAGCTGTGTTTTCTCAACAGGTGAATGTACAAGACCTACCTATGGTGGACTATCCAGAAGAGATGGAGAGTGAGTTCAGCGTGCTGATGAAGTCCTGTCCTGTACCAGAGCCCTGTAAGGAGCACCCTTGCAAGTTTGTGCTGCCACGTAAGTTCTAACTAAGGTCTTTACTGACTTCCATATTTTATGGTAAATTCTATTTCTCGAAAGGCGACTACAAGCAAAGCATAGGCTCCGTTGTCTTTTTCCATTCCTCTGTCGGCAACAAGCTATTTAAAAAAAAGATTTATTTAGATTTATTTATTTTAGACATTTTCAAATAAAATAGTTTTACAGATTTAATATCTGTAAAACTATTTTATTTGAAACACTATTATTTGACTGGCTTCTCGCTGAAGCTTGACTATTTAGATTGTTAAAGGATCGCTTTAAAAAAAAGCTAGGCCCACACCACCAGATTCTTGCCTGGTTCGTTCTTCTGGTGTAGGGAGTTGCGTTGGAACAGGAAATAGAGTCACCCAGCTTATAACACTGTACATTTTTTGTGATCTTTGAGGTCCTACAAAAATAAACATATTTTTCTTTGTTTCATTGAACTATGTATAAATATTGTTTCAGATGAAGAAACAGTATCAGTGCTACCACTGGCGGAGATTCACCGCGAGCTAGCTCAGTACGCGGCGAGCAATGGCTCTACATTTGTTGCGAGCGAGAACGCACTGCGCTGTCTGCTTGATACAGATCGTAGCTGGAAGATACCTGTCTCTGTTGTCGAGGTTATATGCCCAGGTTGGTTCTCTATTACATATCAGTATACGCGTCATGTAAAAATAACGATGATTGGAAGTGGTGGGTATATTTGCGCTTGAAAACAAACTAGTTTCAGGCGCTACATCAATGGTATGAAGTGCGCCGCGTTACTCCACCAATCGGATTCCTTAAAATCGACAACTGCGAAGCTTTTCCTCTCGACGTTCTTCTTACGTGATGTGGACCTATAGTTCTTTAGTTATTTTGGCAGTAAGATCTCACTTAGCCAGTCTGTTTAAAACAGTGTATTTTAACTAAGTTTTAATAACCTTCCATTTCCAACAGAGTATGGCGATTTGAAGACAATCGTAGTTCTGGGCAGTGAGTTCGACGCACAGAAGGAATGTTCCAGACAACGGACTTACAAAGCTTACAAGCATTTACTGAGACACACTTTTGCACCGTAAGTTTATGTCACAGATATATTGAATGGTGCAAAACTGAACTTAACAAATTAACTAAAAATGTATATTGTACATAAATCATATTTATTTATTCATAATTTTATTATACCATTGTTTTATTTATGTTTTATATCATGTTTCTGAATTGAATGAAATGAATTTAATTTTAATTGCAATCACCTATTCTTTTTTGTATTATTTTAGTAAACTGTTAAAAATAAGTCATTAGTTCTCGCTCATTCTTGTACATTAAATAGCTTGCTGTCTGCCGCCTGTAATTATAATAACATTTATATTGCTTTTTTTTTAGCATGTTCAACTTTTTGTATGATTCGATGTATATTGTGTTGGTGGTTCAAATAAATAAATAAATAAATATTACTCCATTCAAGACATGGAAAGGGAATTTTAGCGCGTTAAATAATGCATGCGCACATTATGAATTCTTTACTTACTAGGAACATTCTTTGCAGATCCATTGGCCAATACAAGTCGAAATCTCCAACTAAACAAAGTACATCACCACAGAAACCCACTTCAAGTCCACCAGCCAACAAAGAACCTATAGTTCCACGCAACAATCACTTTGTACCTCTACATAATGACTTAGAAGTCAGTAGTGATAAAGATGTTACTGAAAAACTACTTATAACTGATGGTGAAAGAAAAAATGAACCAAAAAAGTTATTAGAACTCTGTGAACCTACTAAAGAACCAGACAGGATCGATAAAAGTATTGAAAAACTTATCGATCAATGTATCGAGTCTGATAATCTACATGAATTGATTGACGAACCTAGCAGCGAGCAAGATCAGTTAATGATTGATAATTTCAGTGAAAGTAATACTATTTCTAATAATGATTTAGAATCCTTTGAAGCCATTGAGCAATGCAATAAACCTGACGAGTCACAAAAGCATATAGACGTAACCAGAAACCAACACACACAGTTAACAGTTGATAGTACTAGTGCTTACTCAGTACCTAGTTACGGTCTAGACTTCTACGAACCTGATTTTAACAAAGATAATACAATAAGCTACAGTCATAATGAACCCTTTCGGCTTATGGATAATAGCAAACCAGAATCCAGCTGTGGTCTAGATTTCTACCAACCTGATTATAGCACTAACACTAGACCTAATTACAGTCGTGATAATGACGAACCTAGCAGTGAACCTGATAGGCTAATGATTGACAATCCTAATATAATGAACGCAGATTATGCTAAATCTATTCAAAACTTTGAAGCTAATCAAAATTCAAATGTATCAGACTATGATAGACCAAATTATAGTTATAATGATGCCAGCGAATCTGATAGAAATGATAGTCTCAGTGAGCATAATCCAGAAACAAATAGTGTTCTAGATTTATTTAAAGATAACTGTGACACTAGAATTAATGACGAGTCTGGTGAGCCAGATGAAACTATAATCAATGAAAGAAACTCAAAAAATGAGGAAGACTCTCCTGCGATTGAAACAAATGACGATGCAGATTCGATTTTCAAAATTAGCGACGTTTTGTCTGAAGTACCTGAAGAAACATTTCAGATGCTACAAGCAAGTGACATCTTAGGTACGAGTACCACTGTATTAGAGACAAATGAAAAACTCCCTCCGAGCTTAAATTTTGAAACAAATACGGAACTTAATGTTAATTCTGATAACGTTGCAACTAATCATAGATCTCTAGTAGATGAACACAATAAATCCAATGAGTCTATAAAATGCAAAGACTATGAATCTACACTCGGTTCCAAACAAAGTAAAAAACAAAATGCTGAAGCTCCAAAGACACCTAGTCCTGTTAAACCATGCAGAATATCTGTTAGAAATCTAAGCATTTCTGAACTAAGCAATATTTCTGCACTTTTTAATAGCCCAAATACTGAAGTGCCGGAGACACAGATTAATGATGATATTTCGATGTTTACTGAACCCGAGAAATGCATTGAAAGTCCAGCAAGGCTTGGTATATCAGGGATTATCTCAAGAAACCGAACCTCCAACATAACGAATAAAAACACTGAAATACAAAATAATCCTGAAGTTGAGAAAAATGACGATCGACTTGAAGTATTGGAAGACATTAAAAATAAGAGCTCTTTGAAAAAATCCAATAGTAAAAGTATAGAAGTGAGTAACGCAGACAATAAAAAATATGTTTATACGAACATTGAAACTGGAGTAACTACTAGAAAGCGCAGTATCCGTAGAACAGACAATACTAAAGTTATAACTGATATGGACAAAGATTTACCAAAAAATTCTGAAATTACAAAGATAATGACACGAAATCGTAGTCGTAGTGGAACTGATAATGAAGACGTTATTGAAAAGTCTAAAGAACTTACTCCAAACCTTGAAAAATCTACATTGTTCAACATAAACCAAAATGCCCAGGTAGGTCCAGGTCCAGCGATTGAAAAAGTCAAAGAAGCTTCAAGTCTTGAACAAACAGGAATGATCACAAGAAATCGTTGTCTCAGTGGAACTGAAGATATTGAGAAAAGTAAAGAAGTTTCACCAAAACTTCAAATATCAGAGAAAAATAAAAAACAAAAATCCCGTATCGGTAAAAGTAAAAATACCAATGAGACTATTATCGAGCAATCCAATGATGGTTCAAGACTTGGAATATCAGGAATGATCACAAGAAATCGTAGTGTCACTGGAGCTGTAGAAGTTCTTGAAAAATCTAAAGAAGTTACTCCAAAACGTGAAATATTAAAGAAGAATAGAAATCAAAATGCCAAGGCCAAAGACCACACAATCGAAAAGGTCAAAGAAGTTTCAAGTCTTGCAATATCAGGAATGATCACAAGAAATCGTAGTCTCAGTGGAAGTGAAAATTTGGAGAAATCTAAAGAATTTACTCCAAATCTTGAAACGTCGAAGAAAAAGAATTCTAGGGGAACCCGCAAAAGTAAAAATATCGATGATACTATTATAGAGAAAGCCAATGAAGTTTCAAGACTTGGAGTATCAGGAATGATCACAAGAAATCGTAGTCTGAGTGGAACAGAAGATGTGGTTGAGAAATCTAAAGAAGTTTCACCAAGAAAAATATCAAAAATTAAGACTAGAAATCAAAAGTCTATTATTGAGCAGTCCAATGAAGGTTCAAGCCTTGAAATATCTGGAATGATCACAAGAAACCGTCGTCTCAGTGGAACTGACAATAGTATAGAAAACATTGAACATACAGAAAAATCTAAAGATATATCTCCAAAGAAAACATCAGGAGATATCAATAAAAATATCACATCACCCGAAAACCTGTCCAAGGAGTCTGTTTCTATTGAACCTGTAGGAAATGTTTACAACAAAATTAGTCACAATTTAGATGTTGAAATCAAAGATTCTTCTGAAAACCTCAAATTGTATGGATGGAACAAAGACGACGTTAATAAATATACTTTAAGGAAAAGTATTGAACTCAGTCCTGTAAAGCCATGTTTAGTCTCTGTGGAACAAGTAGACGTCGAGCCGTATGAAAGGAAAAAAAACAGTGAAACAAATATTTCTGGGATTGAACCTCTTAATGTAAAAATTGACAAAACTGCTCCGAAAACACTCACAGATAGTTTTAAAACTAACGCCGTTGATGTAAGCGATGAACAAACAAAAGCTCTACAGAGCGCTGACATAACAAGGAAACGAAGCATCATTGAAAGTTATACAGACATTCCTAATGTCATTGAACCACATAATAAGTATGCGAATTTAAAAACTTATTTACGAAAAACTAATACAAAACATGCAGCTTTAAAGAAAAAAAGCCTTTCATGTATCAAAAAGAGCACACGTTCTTTCATAAATAGTTTCATTGAAACTGAACCTAATTACGATAATGATTCAAACCAGCCAAGTACCAAACGAGTCAGAAAACTCAGTGAAAAGGTTCTAGAACACGATAATAGTGCAACTGCTAACACAAAAGAGCCACGAAAACAAAGCATTAGTGAGATAGAGCATGATTACTGTGGATCCGATCCAAGTTGTGATGAAGAATCGGATACAGACATGTTGTTTGTTGACTCTGTACCAGCAGTCGATAAATATACCAAACTTTTTGATAAATTTGAAGGAACTTTCGATTCTTCTATTTTTAATAAGAAGATCTTAAGTAATGTGGTTGAAAATATCACATCAAGCAAACCTAATACTAAAACTAGGTCAAGAAAAATCAGTCTTGGTGAACTATTTGGCGATGATTCTGATAGTGATGAACCGATGGTTTTACAAAACAATATGAGGGAAGGAGGTAGCCAAAAATATGATACAAGAAAACTTAGCTTTACTGATCCCATTGACAACTACAGCACCGAAAAAAGTCCTCTAAAACCTTGCCTCAGAAAAAGCATTAGTTACTCTCCAAGAAACAGCAAGAGGAAACTAAGTTTCAGTGATCCTCTGTCTAGTGATCCTGAATTCAATACTTGTGTTAGTGAACCGAACAGTGAAGATGCTATTGCTGGCTTTCTCAATGACGTCGCGGTTCCTTGCAAAACTTTAACTAAAAATATAAAGAAAAAACAAACAACCGTTAACCGCTCCTACGGTCTACGTTCCAGAAAGAATACAAATACTAAAACTGCTAAGAAATCTAAAATTATTGAACAAAATAAAGAGAGTCGCTTCACTAAAATCATTCCAGACAAACAAACCAATACAAGAAACAGAAGTATAAGTTCCGCCTCAAATTCTGAGAGTGATGGTTCTGTTTCAGGATCTCGACATAACTCAATTACTTCCAAACGAAAAATTAATAAAAATAAACAAAAGATACAAATCACTAGCCTCAGAAGAAGTAGGCGGTTATCTACACGCACGAACGCAGATAATAGTGAAGTAAAACCAACTAACACGAATGCCAAAGAAAGTTCAGAAATCACCAAACGACGTATCTCTGATCGTTCATGCACAAAAGAAAATGTACAACCAAAAACTAAAGATACTAAAAATGACATCTCAAAGTCTTTACTCAAAAACGCTTCGAAAATTATGAAAGGAGACAAGAATAGAAGGAAATCATTGCCATCGAATATCTTTTCGGAAAGAACCAAAAAGGATCTGATTCTACGTTCAAAATCGTTAACAAATCTAAACGAAAATACGGACAGGAGAACAAGACATTTGTCTGAATCGAATTTATATAACACGCGTTATAAAGCTCCGAAAAAATATAGGAGTGATTCCTTACAGTTATCACAAAGAACTAAACGCTATTTACGCAGAGTATTTAATTTTGACGGCTCAGAAAGCGACCAATCAGGTGATGAGATATCCCAACGCACAGAAAGGCACATTCACCGTTCCATACCAATATCTTCAGGTACGGAACTATCAGACGCTGAAAACAAAAAGTCTCAAAGACATACGCGTTCAAGTATGACTTTAAATAGCAAAGAAACCAAGACAAGATCAAGAAACAAAACAGATTATATAGAAAAAACTAAAAGATACACTCGCCGTTCTGCCGCAGCGTATTCGAACTGTGATGAAAAACTATCGGCTCCAGTCAGAAGACTTAAAACAAAAAGACCTGGAATAGTCAATACAAATTGTTCTAACAAAACAGTAAATACATCAGCAGAATCAAATGCAGAACATTTAGAAACAGATGAGATAAAAACAGAAATTGAAATAGATACTACAGAAGTTGAAACATTTAAAATAGGAATAAATGTTACTGAAGAAACAGAACGTGTCGATAGTGAAACGTTGCCTGTTTTACATTTCATTGAACTGCCAATAAATTCATGCGAAGAAAACGCATCGCAAGCAAATGAAATAAACGATGATAATTTAAATGTGCCTAATAATGTGGAGAATAATGTAACAGATTTAGAATTTGATGGTAGGCACAGTTCTACAGATGCAAAAACAGTCACTCATAAATCTATAGAAGTAAATCATAGAGAACCTAATGAAAACTCTATAGAAATACAGCAGATACAAAACATTAATACGAAATGTATTTACTCGGTAGATGATTCTGACAGCTCAGATTTCTTGAACATGTGTGTAAATGATGAGTTTAATGTCCTCCATTTTACTGCGACCAATGATTCTGATTCTGAAGAAGAGGGTCTAACCATAGACGATCCACAATCAAACTCAAATGAAACTGTAAAACAGGCAAAGAAGGAACCGCATATACCTAAGACACCACAAAGTGTTAAAACCCTATTTGGTGAATCAAGCAAGGAACAAATAACTCCAAACAAGAAAGCTATACAACCTAAAACACCAGAAACAGTAAAGTGTAACCTATTTGGTGAATCACCAACAGAAGCAAAAAAAGTTGAAAACATCGAAACACAATCACCATCTGTGACGCCGAAGAATAACCTAAGAGATGAATCTAGCTCTACTTGCACTGGCTCTAAGGATTTGAGTCACCAAAATAAAGCGTTGGAAAATAAATCTTTGCCAAAAGATGTCGTAAATGATGTTATTGGAGTCTTCAATTGCACTTGCAAAGGTGAGACTGTTTTTGATTCTAAAGTTCGATTAATTTTTCGATGTTTGAAATGATTTAATTTTATCTTCAACAAAATGCATTGGCAATATTTACTCTTAAAAAAGAAATCTATGCTAATAATAGTAGTTCAGCCTAAGCTGGTAAATCTTCTGAATTCAGTTTCCACCAACATAAGCTGAACTGCGATGATTGGCTTGATGTATCCCTATAAATGTTCAATGGGTGTGCTGTGCACTATTTTATATCAATTTGTGGCCTTAGTTAACAATGGATCAGGAGAAAATTAATAAATTGAAAACAATAATTTAAATGTAATTTATTTTAGACACACCATTCGAAGTGCCTCCTCCGAGATCGTTCAAGAAGTGGACAGTGAGGAATAAAAACTCACAAATCGACTTCAACGTGATTATCCACTCGTCTCACAGAGTTAGGGTAAGAATTCGACTATTAATGTATGGCATTCGTTGCTTAATTAAAAATTACAGCAATATTATTCAGAAAACTAATTTCAAATGTTGGAAAGCTGTATCTGAGAGTCGCGCGCTCGTACACTATTCTCTGTTCACCGAGTCAATCGAATAGTTAGAAAAATAAATGCACGTGATAGGCGTCTAAAACGGGCCTAGGGCGAGTTCACACTGCCTTATGTAATGTATTCTATAACTGTTTCTTTATGCGTTAGCAAAGTACCTATGTATGTACCAAAATTTATGGCCAACACATTTATACTTCATTTCTTGAAACGAGCTAATATGTTTGATTGCAGAAGGGCTTGTGCGAAGTCCTATTGGAGCCGATAGTGGAGTACCAGCCCGAGTTGGGTGGCAGCCGGCAGCCGCGCGGGAGGCTCGCGGCCACCGCGCTCGCGTTCATGCTGAGGCAGAATGCAACGCTTATTAACGGTATAACTGTTGTAGACATACTTAGATAGAAGAGTACTAAAACAAATAAATATCCTTGGACATTCCACACAGCGTCATCTAGTCCCAAGCTAAGCAACTTAATGCTTGCCTTATGGTAAGGGTACCTCATCTCGAACATTGAAATGACTCCTTTTTTCTTAGGGCTATTTTTGGTGTTTGATTTTTGCGGCGTCACGTAGCGGCGTTTAGGCATCCGACTGCATGCTACTTAGCACTAGATGGAGTTACTTATTTTTGATTGCAGGCAAGAGCTTTCCTTTCCAACGTAACATTATCACTGAGTAACAAGGGCTAATTGATATACCCGTACGAAGTCGGAACAGGCAGCTGGTTTAGAATAATCTGAAAATGTATAATATCAAATCTTATCCATGTATTTATTTTCCAGTTCGCATCGACCACGACAACGGTAATGTGATTGTAATAGATCAAGTAAGCAAGGAAGAGTTCACTCGTCGTCACGGAGACAAGCGAAGTGATGTAGCCGATACATTGCACACTGCGCTCGATCAACTACGTTACCTGATGCCGGGGCAGTATGTGTTAGCACACGATGTGAGTATTAATAGTGATTGTAATAGATCAAGTAAGCAAGGAAGAGTTCACTCGTCGTCACGGAGACAAGCGCGGTGATGTAGCCGATACATTGCACACTGCGCTCGATCAACTACGTTACCTGATGCCGGGGCAGTATGTGTTAGCACACGATGTGAGTATTAATAGTGATTGTAATAGATCAAGTAAGCAAGGAAGAGTTCACTCGTCGTCACGGAGACAAGCGAAGTGATGTAGCCGATACATTGCACACTGCGCTCGATCAACTACGTTACCTGATGCCGGGGCAGTATGTGTTAGCACACGATGTGAGTATTAATAGTGATTGTAATAGATCAAGTAAGCAAGGAAGAGTTCACTCGTCGTCACGGAGACAAGCGAAGTGATGTAGCCGATACATTGCACACTGCGCTCGATCAACTACGTTACCTGATGCCGGGGCAGTATGTGTTAGCACACGATGTGAGTATTAATAGTGATTGTAATAGATCAAGTAAGCAAGGAAGAGTTCACTCGTCGTCACGGAGACAAGCGCGGTGATGTAGCCGATACATTGCACACTGCGCCCGATCAACTACGTTACCTGATGCCGGGGCAGTATGTGTTAGCACACGATGTGAGTATTAATAGTGATTGTAATAGATCAAGTAAGCAAGGAAGAGTTCACTCGCCGTCACGGAGACAAGCGAAGTGATGTAGCCGATACATTGCACACTGCGCTCGATCAACTGCGTTACCTGATGCCGGGGCAGTATGTGTTAGCACACGATGTAAGTATTAATAGTGATTGTAATAGATCAAGTAAGCAAGGAAGAGTTCACTCGTCGTCACGGAGACAAGCGAAGTGATGTAGCCGATACATTGCACACTGCGCTCGATCAACTACGTTACCTGATGCCGGGGCAGTATGTGTTAGCACACGATGTGAGTATTAATAGTGATTGTAATAGATCAAGTAAGCAAGGAAGAGTTCACTCGTCGTCACGGAGACAAGCGAAGTGATGTAGCCGATACATTGCACACTGCGCTCGATCAACTGCGTTACCTGATGCCGGGGCAGTATGTGTTAGCACACGATGTGAGTATTAATCACAGATTATCTATGTAGATACGTCATCTCGAACATTTTTAGTTTTTATTTGGGCTATTTTTATGTTTGATTTTTGCGGCGACCCGAGCGGCGTTTAGGTCTTGCCTGCAATCAAAAATAAGTAACTCCATCTAGTGCTAAGTAGCATGCAGTCGGATGCCTAAACGGAGTGAAATCAATGTTCAAGATGAGGTACCAGTGGTAGTACCCAAAGTAAAAAGTACTACATAAAATACGATGTCTGAAATGAATTCTTCTAACTAATCCCTTTTTCTCCTCCAGCCGAGCCACGGTACCAACGCGATGCTGTACTCGACAAAGGGGGCGCACGCCCGCGCCCCCACCGCCCCCAGTGCCCCCACCGCCCCCAGTGACCCCAGTGCCCCCACGCTGCGCCTCCAACTGCCCAACACGAACATACCGGACGCCGAGGACGCGCTCTACGCGAAGATACCGCCTGAACTTGACCTTGTTATGATGCCGTATCACAAGTGAGAACTCTGCTTACTCCTTACCCGTATTCAGAGACTATACTCAGGCGTTAATCGTGTCTCAAGCGGTTATCGCTTTTTATAAATATTATCGGGACTCAATCGCGTATAGAATCGCGTAGAGTCTACTAGTGACCAAGGTAACGTCATCGAAACGTCGAGGTAAACAAGATTATTTCAATACGCGATCAAGTCCCGATAATATTTATAAATACGTTTCCAAGTCGCGATAGTTTAAAAGTGTAATCATCATCATCATCATCATCTCCCTGCCCTTATCCCACTACGTGGGGTCGGCACAACACGTTTCTTTCTTCCATTTCCCTCTATCGCTCGTCATCTCAGTACTCACTCCTTTCACTCACATATCTGCACACACACAGTCCATCCATCTTTTCTTAGGCCTACCTCTTCCAGTGTATCCATCCACATTCATATTCATCGCTCGCCGATAAATCGCTTTTGTTATAAACTCCAGACACCGTTCAATCCTGCCGCTCGCGTTCACTCCGCACCGCCTGGGCATTCGCGAGGAACAGAAGATAGCCGCCGCGCTAGCTCGCGCGCGCCCGCCGCCCAGCGCTCTACAGGTAATACTAACAACATATATTACACTAGTAGCACGTCCCGGCTTCGCACGGGTCTACTAATGGAGCTACCGGTATGAAATAGCCCATAACCTCCCGGACAGTCCATTCTACCCACCCGTGAAAGAGTTTTTGAAATCGGTCCAGTAGTTTCGGAGATTACCTCCGTCAAACAAACAAATTTTACCTCTTTATAATATTAGCATAAGTACTGATACCTCATCTCGAATATTGAAATCACTCCTTTTCTTCGTGCTATTTTTTGGTGTTTGATTTTTGCGGCGAACACCAAAAAATAGCTCGAAGAAAAATAGAAGTGATTTCAATGTTCGAGATGAGGTATCTGTACTTATGTAATCTGTGGTGTGGATAGTCTATTATGCGATTATTACAGCTATATACATCATGGCGAAATAAATCCTTTATTGCATCATTATCTTGGCGGAAAAATGTACCTAGCACAGTTACCAAAGATTTTTTATAGTGTTAAATCACACCAAAAGTTTTATTTAATTTTTTTATACCGACGGGATTCGAACCCGCATTGATACCAAGCGATCTTCAAGTCGAAGTGCCTTTAACCAATTCGGCCACGGAGTTCTTATTTCCTTATCTATGTTTTCTACTTATAATTAGCATGTGATTTGCTAGTTTTGTCAAAGTCGCAGACTCCTAATCGGACTCAAACATGAATACATACAATTAAGTACATGTTATATTATATTTCAATGATATCTCAGCTTAACCCTCTGAGCAACATTCGTTTATATATTTATTTACACATATTTTTCCGCCAAGATAAAAAAAAATACATAAAAATTTTCAGTGATTTCACAAATTTCTTTCAACTTAATATCCCCACATTCAAGATTATTAAATTAAATAACATATCCCAATCAAATCCGGCTGTTCTACTGAAAAACAAAGTAAGTAACCAGATGAAAATCAAAAAAGGTGAACAATTCAAGTTTTCAGTGTCAAGTATTGGTAAAGATTTCAAAGTTTCAATAAAAGTATTGGTAAAGCTTTCAAAGTTTGAATAAAAGTATTGGTAAAGTTTTCACAAGACTGAGTTAGACACGCAAAGTTCATGTTCACTGTTGAAAGGAAACCAAAGTAGGTGGCAGTGAGCGGTGTAAGGTAAAGTTGTGGGACGAAATGTAGCTTATTTAGTCTTTCATTAGGGCAGCCAGTGGAAGATAACTGTTGTTGTTTGTCTGTTACATACCTTAGTTCCAAAACGATGTCTAATTTAGACCCGGCATAATAGTGTTGTATCTTGTCATGTTATGTTTTTGGTTAAATCCGTTGATTAAACTTAAATTTCAAACGCCTGAATACTGAAATGCTAACTAAAGAGTGGTGCTTGTCTATGACATAATTTGACTTTTGTACATACAAATCTGTCAAATATTATATAATATATATTTATTAATATGGCTTTAAATATTTAATTAGCGTTTGAGTATTCGGGCGAAAGAAAAAATTTAAAAAAATAATATTGGAAGTTTTAAAATATAATAGGTGTCTGTATAAATCTTGGTCAATTTTGTTGCCATGTTTAGATATAGATATCGTTTTGTAAACTGACCACACACCAAGCTTTTGTGTCAGGTTAGAAGAGTGTCTTTTTGAGAATAATTTCTATAACCACATATTTTAAATGACAGATTTGTCTTGCCTAGTGAAATGATATGATCAATAAGCAACCACTCAAAAGTAGATATACAGTACAGTAAGCGCAATATAAAATGACCAGTAGGCCTAACATGTGCAACGTTTCAACACGACCAATGAAATATCTCGATCGTGTCAGACTGTTCTAGCGTACTGTATTAGAGTAGGAGAGAATGTTTTGTCGACGACGAGATGATTTCTCGCGCTGCACATGTTAGGCCGACTGACTTAGGCCGCGCATATTGTACAGTCGTTACGAAAGAGCTAAATAGACGTATTTATAGCACGTGAAAAAGAGACGGTTATATTTCCGACCGCTCTGCGACGACGTTACGACTCGCAATAAATATATCCTTATGTTTTGCGATCGACGCACAGTAAGTTTTCCTTCTAACCTGATGCAAAAACCTAGCGTGGTCGTCTTAAGGTTATATCAGAACAACATCGGAGCCATCAAGTTCTTGAAAATGAGGTAATATTGTCTATGTCCAGTTTGATCGACTGATTTTATTTTTGTGTAAATTTTGTTCTTTTAATAGTCCGGGGGAGCTGAAGGTGTGAAATCCAAGGTACCTACGGAATCCGTCAAATATACGTCGCAGCTATCGTCAATTATAGGCCGATGCGGTGACGTAGTCTTGTCAGCGAGAAATGCAAGGATTTACTTCCTTCTCTATGGCAAGGATGGATCATGATGTTGCTTAATAAAATCGCCAAAAGTATAAGAAACGCTCCAATCTACGGAAATTGGATGATTCTATCGATGACGATTTCTGCGAGATTGTTTTGCGATCGGTAATCGATTTTTTCTTACAGTTTTGGCGCTAAAAAATAGGGACAGAAAAACTAGACCTTTTGAATTCAGGGTCATTTTTTATATTCATAATTATTAATTGAAGGTGTTCACTATGCTATTGCAGTGCCCTCTGAAAGAGGTATGCAATTTGAACATTAGAAGCACTGAGTAAAAAAATAAACAAATAAAAAATCTAATGCTGTCAGAGAAAGAAATCACAGAAAATAAATTTATCATGAAGCCGCCCTGATCCGTTCTTGCTTAACGATGGTATTTTAAATACTGGGAACATTGTTGATGTTTATATAGCGGGTTCGACTCCCGCATTAAAGACTATTTGTCTGATCTGCACTATGTTCCTATTTCTATTATTTTTAAAGATTCTGTAGTTAGGTCAATGTGTAGAAGAATAGAAGTGACGCCAGCATGCAATCGACAAGTTATTTTATTAAGAACTAGTAGCACGTCCCGGTTTCGCACGGGTGTACTAATGGAGCTACCGGAATAAAATATACGTCCCGGACAGTCCATTCTACCCACCCGTGAAAGAATTTTTAAAATCGGTCCAGTAATTTCGGAGATTACCTCCGTCAAACAAACGGAGATTACTTTCGTCAAACAAACAAACAAACAAATTTTACCTCTTCATAATATTAATGTACGAACGCAAAACTCACAATATTAAGACTGGCAGATTTAGGGTGGTTCTACAATACCACCTGGGTGGAAAGTACTGTTATAAATTGATATTTTTAAGGTATTTGCTATCTCCACATTTAAGAGTACTTTTCCTCTAAGTGTGATTGAAATTCCACGCAGACACTTTCGACGTAGAACATTTGTTTTAACTTGATAAAGTCAAATTAAAACAATATATACGAGTCGGCTTTGTATATTTCTTGTAGATTGCATTCTGATTTTAAGTTTGCATGTTTGTCTGTTAATTTTATTAATTTATGAAAATAAGCTTCTACTTTGGTACTGGAAGGGGTCGTGGGTTCGATACCCACATCGACATTTCCTAATTAATCTTGAAAATTTTATATAAATACTTATACATTGTAAATTATGTTATTTGTAACGACTGCTAAACAGTTGAAAATGTACCTTATTTCCTGGAAGTTAAAGTTCCTTCGCGTCTCAGTTGAACAGTCCTGCCTACTGCGGCTCAATCCCTTTATAATATTATTTTGTAGGGTAAAATGCCGTCATGTTTTTTTAACTTAATTTTATCGTTATAACTAGTAGTTAATGCCATGTTATGTGAGATTCAAAAAGATTTCTGTTGGTCAAAATTGTAATCGAATGATTAAGAAGTTCAGCAAATGAAGTTGAGTGTTCCCAAATCGACCCTCACTGACTTCACCACAACCATAATATCCTAAAATTAGTTGACCCCAATAATTGGTGTCTAAACAGTTTCAACAAGTATAAATAAAAGAAGTATTTATTTATTCAAAAAAAAATTGAAACTGATTTGTCTATCACACTCATTTTGAGAAGTGTCCAACGAAGTAAATTATTGAAAAAGTAAATAGACAAGTTTTATGATATTTTCAATATAATGAAAGTAGTGCATGGTCTGTGATATAAAGGGCTGATTGTGTATATCAACCAACGTCGCTTTTATGATATTGATACATATCACAATGTATTCTTAATGTTAAATCGTTGGCACTTTAGCTTATTACCAGACTCTTATGATTACGGTAGTTTGATATTTTATTATAAGAATTCGATTCATCGACGTGTTTGTTTCAGTGGCCGAAGAAAAAGAAGAAATCTAAGAAAAGATCAACTCGTCAGAATAATCGGCAACAACAATAAGGCTCGTATTCAAAGTCTGCACTCAGATCTGGGGGCTGATTGTGAACCGTTTTTTTGACAATGCCTGCTTTCAGTTTCCGTCAAATTTGACAGATTTACTATAGAAAATCTGTCAAATTTGACTGAAACTGCTTTCAGTTTCCGTCAAAAAAACGGTTCACAATCATAGGGCTGAGTCTTCGCTCAACTGTCTATGTTTTGACAGTTATCTATGAAAACTAAGTGATGACACCGCTTGAGACACGATTTATGTTTGACATGAGACTATGAATACGAGCCTAAGGCTCATTACGTGCTTAACTGTAAATGATGTCTTGACATGACAATAGTTTTTTATAACCATTACTATTTATATTTATTATATTTCATTAAATATTTACTGCGTAGGTTTTATATATTTGTAAAATGTAAAAAAATCCATAAATCTATAAATCTAAGTGTGACCATTTATGGTAGTTTTAAACGGTTAACAAAATGGCGATTACAATTTTCTGGCAGAATTATAAGCTGATGATTGTAAGTAAAAGAAAGTTTGTATGAGTAAAAATTTCTGGTTCTGTTTATGCTGGACCAAAATGAGCTGAACTCAAAAATTGACACGAAACTTCATTTTAGTTTATTCGGAGGGGCTTCTGGTGACGGATTATTTAGACCGCCTAAAGGCCTCCGTCATGGCTTAACGACTTAAAACGCTAGGACCGGCAAATCAATGTGTCCTATGAAGCACGGAAGCGTTTATCAGTTAATGACATTGCACAGCTTTTTTTTAAGTTAATATAAAGAACCTTGTGATTGCTAAAAAAACGTAAAGATAAAATTAATTTGATTAATATTATTTTTATTAATTAATAAGATAAAATTGATTTGTCTACACTAATCTACACTAATATTATAAAGAGGAAAACTTTGTTTGTTTGTTTGTTTGGTTGTAATGAATAGGCTCAAAAACTACTGAACCGATTTTAAAAATTCTTTCACCATTCGAAAGCTACATTATCCACGAGTGACATAGGCTACTTTTTATCCCAATATTCCCGCGGGAACGGGACTTACGCGGGTGAAACCGCGGGGAGCAGCTAGTAATTGATAAATTTAGCTGTAAGCTATTTGTAAATACTTTATAATCTTAATAATAAAATAAAATCTGATCTCTATACTCTTTTATTAAAATAAGGGAATAACATCTACGGGAATGCTATAAAAATATTTATAAATAATATGTGCTATGATACGTTATACTTTTATACATTGTGTAATGTTTTATAAATTATGCAGCCTCGTCGAAATACCCGTCCAGTTGTGTAGCGATCTGGAAAGTTAGGAAAACAGTAATAAAATATCTTGATTTTTGTGGAACAATGGGTACATTATTTAACGTGGCACTACTTGTGGAAATAATGAGCAGTCAAAATATCCATATTAAATCATTTTGAAAAAACTGGGTCCCCAAAATCCGTAAGAAGAAAGTAAACACCTGTTTATAAAATTGATCATTTAATTAAGTGATAGGAATTACCTAGGTAACCCTATAGGTACTATAACTTTCACATACTTCGTAATTTAGACCCGAAGTGGTCAGTCAACATGTAAAAACGGTCAAGGATATATTACCTGCACGGGTGTGTACTTGATGTACTTGTCCATATTCTTGGAGAAGGGTAGATGTGCGGCGGCGGAGTGGAGCGCGGTGTAGGGCGGCAGCAGCGCCTGCTTGTATTGTATGTATATTACAGTGTCTCTAGCCTACAACGGTCAAGTATATATTACCTGCACGGGTGTGTACTTGATGTACTTGTCCATATTCTTGGAGAACGGTAGATGTGCGGCGGCGGAGTGGAGCGCGGTGTAGGGCGGCAGCAGCGCCTGCTTGTTGTCTCGCTTGAGAGCCTCGCGTAGCTCCGCGTCGGGCACGCTGTAGGCTCGCTGGCCGCGGCACGCCTCCTCCCAATCGCGGTTGAACGACTGAACACATGGACAAGTGATCAGAGCCATTTAGTCTTCAAATTAGAAAGGTACCGTCCGCGTAGTAATACAAGGACAAGTGATCAGAGCCATCTATACTTCTTTTTTTTATTTCTTTACTTTATCACGTGTGTTTATTTTTATTCCTATTAGCTTTAGCTCGCTTCAAGAAATGAAGTATAGTGTTAATTAGACATGAACAGTTAGTGATGACGTTAAAGAACCGGCACGCTGTACGCGCGTTGATTTGGGCACGCTTCCTCCCAATCGCGGTTGAACGACTGAACACGCTCAGCGCTATCTAGTGCTCATATTAGGAAAAGACCGTTCGGCCTGTGAGCGCAAATAACACAAGGACAAGTGATCAGAGCCAAAATTCGGAGAACAAAATATACAACGCTCTGTTTTACTTCCTCTAAGATTATAATTGATCATGACTCATTATTATATGTATTCCACAATGCTGTACTAAATCAAACTGTGGCCGTAGTGATAAAATAAACTAAAGATACTCACCGCGAACTTATCTTTCAGCATTTGCCTATCCTTGTCTCGGAGCTTGGCTGGGAGCGGCTCATCCAGTACAAGATACGATAATATCTTGTTCCAACTGAAAAACATAATATTTTCATGAAAATCAGAAACATTAAGATAATTATAAACTACCACTACCAGTCGATAAAATTATTTTTGTAATATACTTACAACACTTACAGGTTATTTTCAGGGCGAAAGTTTATATGCGATTACAGTAATAAAAAAGCTTTGAGTAAGAAAGTTATGAAATCACGAGACCGATTAAAAAAAAACTCGCCTGTAAAAACAATATCACAGTAAAGTAACGTCGAAATAGGTAAAGTTAAAGTGAAGAGATTACCTCTGCAAATAAGCGTTTTTATGCTCCTGTATCATGTCTCGGTAATTTTTCTCGCATTCCGGTTCCGCCAGCGTCAGTACATCTAATAAGCCGCTGCGCTGAAGACCCTGACAACAAAACATAGAATAGTTTTAGTTCGTTCGTTCGAGCCAGTGGCCAACTCTGGTGACGGAGTTTTTAGGCCGCCTAAAGGCCTCCGTCATGGCTTAACGACATTAAAAGCAGGGACCGACAATTTAACGTGCCCCCCGAAGCACGGAAGCGCTCAGTTGATAGTGCCACTTGTGGTCACCCATCCAAGTAGTGACCGCTCAGAACGTTGTATAAGTTTTAGTTTAATCGCAAAATATAAATGAAAACTCCACTTTTCGAATATTACTGCGTATCAGCTCTTCGACATTTGAAATGAGTTTACAGAATATTCAAATTATTAATTATTACAATTAACTACAACTTTACAGATCTAAAGCGCGTCTTTGTAAATATACCTACTCAAGTTAGTAGTTAAGTAAGTGTTTTTATAATTTATATGAAAATTACGGGACTTTATCACGTATTTGCAGCACGGCAGACGACGGGAGTCTGCCCGTGATCACGAGCGCTGCAACGCACTCGAAACGTCGGGAAATATAAAATAATAAGGTAAATACGTGATAAAGTCCCGTAATTTTCATATAAATTATGTCTAAAGATCGCGAAAGTTTAAATTGTACTGTTTTTATAATATTTCTAAACGTGTGATTTGAAATAGGCTAACTTACCTGCAGTAAGTAGAGCGTGTTATTGAGAAGGAATATCGCCTTCAACGCGTCTGGATACTGCTCGCTCTTGTTGCGAAGAGCGAAGTTCAATTGCGCCAGCACTTTACCTGGAACAATTTTGTTTTATTGCTATATAGCTATCTAAAGCGAGACTAGACTTAAAGATAGTACTTTATTTCTAGACACCTTTTTATCAATATCAAGAGATAGCAACAGATTTGGCAGTTAAATAAATGTATTTTCTTTCTTTCTTTCAGTTAGCCATGAATTACGCGAGTACATTTTATTGTTACACAACATTCTGATCGACATTTCAATTTTACAATTGGAAATATCTGTTTATCAAGTGTCCTTTGACCTTTACCTTTGTGTCTTTTAGGAAATAAAAATTCTTTAACACGTTGGGTGCCCCGGACGCACTGGCTCGAATTCCAGCAGGCCGCGGCTGGAAGTCGGCCGCTGGACTTGGGCCTTGAGTGTGTTAATACCTATAATATATTGACCAATCTTTATCAAGTGTATGAAGAGATACTCACGCATATATACAGCCAGCATGACTGCGTCCCTGTCGTGCGTGCCTGATAGTTGGCTCACAGCGCGCGCGTACGACGGCTCGGTGGCTAACGCCGGTCCTGGGGACGAGATAATAAAGTTTTTATTAAGCTATTGCATAGCTTCTATCGCGGGCCTTGAGCGTGGAGACCGAATACAGAAATTCCGTAACGAAAAAACTTAACCCTTGTCTCTTTAGTTCAGCAACTCGCCTCTAGGTGGCATGCGATAGCTTTACCGCGGCAGTCCCCGAGTGCCACGCGTCTATTTTAAGTTAGAAGGGACGATGTCTCGACGACTTTCAAAACATGACGCGGTAAGAGATTGCAGTTACGTTATGTAGCTTTTGTTTTCAAATCCATCGCATCTAGATGATTCATACAACGTCATGAAGGTCTGAGTGTATACCTATGGTGTGCATATGCGCCGCCAGTGCGTGGCAGTGTGCCAGGGCGGCGGCCGCCAGCTGGTGCACGGTGCCGTCCACCGCGCCCGCCGCGCCGTCACTTCGTATGCCGTCCACCCACTCCTCTAGTGCTCGGACACACTGGAACATAATACAATCATCATACTCATTGTTTCAAGTTGGTACATTAGGTTTTATTTATAGGTTTGGAAGCAGCAGGCTCGCCCGCAGCGCTCAGCAAACCGCCGCACAAGTATCCTATTCATCCTACTTCCTTCCTATCCTATCCTTCCTACTATCCTATCCTACTAATATTATAAATGTGAAAGTTTGTGAGAATGTATGTATGTTTGTTATAATTTCACGCAAAAACGGCTAGACCGATTTGGTTGAAATTTGGTGTGTAGATAGGTGATACCCTGGATTAACACATGGGCATAGTATACTATATAGTATAGTATATAGTATAGTGCGTACCTCCCTCTGGCAGGCGTGCAGTATGTCTGCATAGGGGCGGGTGGAGGCGGGCGCGAGCGCGCGCTCCAGCTCGGGCTGCAGCCGCAGCAGGCGCGCCCGCAGCGCCCAGCAGCCCGCCGCGCCGCCGCACCGCGCCGCCGCGCGACGGGACGCCGCGCACGCACGCTGTAACACAACATTCAACAACATAAGTAATAGCTACATGTAATATATACCGACTACAGTAAAGCGTTTGACAGAATTGATCATAGACTGCTGTTGTCCAAGCTAAATAATATCCGTATAAGAGGTAATCTACAAAGCTGGTTTTCTTCTCACATAAGATACCGATCACAGGCTGTTGTTATTAACAGTTTTAATACTAGCAGGGTACCCGTCCTTAGTGGTGTCCCCCAAGGATCTCTACTTGGTCCCCTTCTCTTCCTTATATTCGTTAATGATATTTCCCAATGTTTCCCAATAGTCACTGTGTATTTTGCAGATGACATGAAAATTCAAAATTCAAAATTCAAAATATTTTATTCAATAAGATCATAAGACCACTTTGACATGTCACGTTCTTAAAACTAGGGGATTCTATTGCCTGTTCCAACGCGATTCCCTACACCTAGAAGATCTTTGAAATTATTAAACCATTAAATGATGTGGCTAAACTTCAGGCTGATCTTACTAGACTTGTTAATTATTGTGATGTTAATAAACTTGACTTAAACCAGGGTTGGTTTAAGTCAAGTTTATTAACCTTGACTTAAAGATTAGAAATAACTTAAACCTAATCTCTGTTCACCTTTAAAATCATATTTGTTGTTTTTTCTATACGTGAAAACCTTTAATTGGCTTTCTGTTTTTTATTATGTATGTTTAATTGTAATATCAGCTGTTGGTTTTTCAATAATCTAAATCAAATTTATGTTTCTAACATACAATTGCAATAAAATCACTTACCTCAACATCAGCAGCCAGTAAAGCGAAGCAGTCTTTCATGACCGCGGACAGTAGCGCAGGCAGCCGCTGCAGCGGCACTAGTCCCAGTAGCTGTCTTTGCTCGTGTCGCGCGATGCGGCACAGCGCATGCGCCAGTGTACCGGCCACTTCGCACTCCCATTCGTCCATCGCTTCTGTCGCATCTTCAGAATCTATGATACGAAATATACATACAAAGATGGTTTGCGAGATGTCGCAACACTTTTGCAACAATTTTTAGAAACTACGCTGTGATTACTTTCTTAAGACTGTAATATTAGGTTAAGTTTAGAGTAATTTTAAATTTGTAAACCTTTCAATAAAAAAAAACAGTTGGTTTCTTATCGGTTAAAAACTTACACGACTCGACAACGGATCTTCGCGGTCCAATAGCGAGACCAGTGGATTGTTCCAACGTCTGAGACGCTTTTAGCATTATCTTATTCGCGCGTTTCTCGATACTGAAACAAATTATCATCGTAAATTAAAAACAAAACGAAACTAAACAAAACGAAATTGTCTGTTGATTGTTCAATATGCTGAGTTTATACTATTGGACCACTAAAAAAATGCTAGCCCGCACCACCAGGTTCTTGCCTGCTTCTTTCCCTGGTGTAGGGAGTCGCGTTGGAACAGGCAATAGAATCCCCTAGTTTAAAGAAGTGGTCTGTAATAAGATCTTATTGAATAAATAATAATACTTTGACTTTGACTTTCTGATTTTGATTAATTTCTGACATTTATGTATAGACATTTTAGAAATTTTAAGCAATATGGAATAGAGTATACTGGTATATATAATATCTTACACTTTCTGCAGTTTGCTGGTTCTTCTGTTAGTGCTATCGGAGCGGTTCAGTATGTGCTTTGCTTTCTGAAATAATAACATAATATAAGTTACTAGCAGCACGTCCCGGCTTCGCACGGGTGTACTAATGAAGCTACCGGAATAAATAGCTTATAACCTCCCGGACAGTCCATTCTACACACCCGTGAATGAATTTTTGAAATCGGTCCAGTAGTTTCGGAGATTACCTCCGTCAAACAAACAAACAAACAAATTTTACCTCTTTATAATATTAGTATAGATATAGATAGTATAGATATGATGCAGAATCTAAATAAACAAATAATTTAAGTTACATACCATAAGAGGCGAGGCTTGCATAGACCGCGAGCGAAGGTAATCCTTGAAGGATTGGAGCGATTGCTTAGCTGACGGCGCCCTGAACAAAACATAATCGATTCGTTCTTGCATGAACTAACTTACTGTATGAAATACACATTTGAAATACTTGACTCGTGTGCGAGGATAGATTACTATGTTAAAGAAAGAAAAATTATGTTTATTTCGTAGGACCTCAAGGATCACTCAAAATCGTACAGTCTTAAAAGCTAGGTGACTCTATTGCCTACATAGGTACTATGCTATACAAAAGATAGATTACTATGTTATATTTGATACTAGCCCTACAGTAATGTTAGTACTAAGTACCACAGATAAAATAATACTATGTACAGATGGTCCATCTAGAACATTAATTTCACTCCTGTTTTTCTTCGGGCTATTTTTTTGTGTTTGATTTTGCGGCGCCCCTAGCAGTGTTTAGGTCTCGCCTGCAATCAAAAATATTTGCACTAGATGGAGTTACTTATTATTTTATCTGTGTAAGTACTAACCTGGCGGTCAGTAAGGCCTGCGCGGGCGGGCGGCCGGCCGCACTCAGCCAGCCCGCGGCTACCCGCATGCACTCGAGTGCGGTGGACGACACGCAGCTACCACTCACACTCACACTCTCCACGCTAGAGTCTGGAATAAAACATGCATGTCTATTAAGAAGTAAGAGTGGACGTGAAAACCTGTTATGATTTAAATATTTCACTTTCAAAACGAATGGTGAGTTGTACTAGACATTATGTTTATACAACAGGAAATTACTCATATAATATATTAAAAATAATAATTTACCATCTTCCAAAGCAATCATGTCCATAAGAGTGGTCGGCGTCAAGGGTCTCGTGTTACGATTGAGGAGCTCTTCAAATGCACTCTCTAAATTAGTCACTCCTTTGTTGTAGAGTTGATTCTGAAATATAAATTTTGATTTTGTTGAATCAATTCTTGTACTATTCTTTATTGTACACAATAAAATAATACAATAAACATACTTATTTAAGGCATGTACAAAGGGAAGCTTTTCTTCCAGGCTAAAAAAGTTTTTCTTCTAGCAAACCTAAGTGGACTGATTGTTTATTAGTTTAGTACTTACAATGTTCTCTAATTCAACACTTTGTGGATTGTTTTTGTTGAAATAACTTTGTGCTTCAGCTAACTTGTCCATTGCCTGAAACAAATACATATCTGAATTAATTTAGGCCCTTACGTTTAGTGGTTGAAGGGAGCAAAGACATTTATTTGACTGTGTCTGAGCAAGAAAAAATAAATAAAAATCTTTTATTTCAGTATTACCTCAAGGACAACTTCAAATCATCTTACATGCTAGGTCTATTTCTATAGAAATTCTATTGCCTGTTCCAGTGTAGGAATAGAGTAGGCTTGAACAATACTTAGATATATTTTCTATAGAAATTACTAACACAGACCCCAAATTAATAAGAACTATAAAATTATTAAGCTCCTCTTTGCTTTAAAAAAGACTTACTTCAAGATAGACATTCAATGAATCCGTGGATGATGTGTGGGGTCCTGTTTGGATGAGATCAGCCAACTCTCTGGTCACCATGTAGTAGTTTATAACATGGTCCAAAGCTGTCACTGTGCGCTCCATATCTGGACAATAAACTTATATAAATAAAGCCGGGCAATAGGTTTAATGAAATTGAATTAGTTTATTTCAAAGGTGTAGTCAGTATGTTATATCTATTGGAACTTTGGGCCGTAGATCCTGTGAAAGTTGTGGGGTATTACATTACTACAAAGGTAGTAATGTTAGTTCTTTTTTTTATGTTCACAATTAATTCATGTAAGTACTGTCTGTTTTCCACCATGGCAGTTGCAACGAAGCTAAAATTTCATACATGCTCTCAATAGAAAACCGCAAAGCAGCAATTCTACTTTACTCAAAGAGGTAGGTACAAACTTTGATGAATATGTTGAAGCCGAGCAGTATCTCCATAGAGAGGTAACACAGCTGTCTCCAGCTGCTGCAAGCGCTGTTCACACGCGCCCAGCACGTTGCACACGTCGCCAGCAAGCGCTGAGCTGCGGTTCGCGGCTGCTTTCAGCTCTTGTATGTTTGCCATCTCCTGCAAATAGATTTTCATAACTGTGACGTATCAGAGAAAAATTAGGGGCGTTTTGCATAGGTTTTCACTTTAGAAGGTCTTTAAGTAAATAGAACAGTGATAGGTGATAAGTATTATATAGTTCATAGTATTTTTATTCCAACACTAAACAAATAACCAGATCAAATTCTAAATTTTAGTAGAGGAACGTATGATGACGAAAACAAACCTTCCGCAGCTTCATTTCTATCTCAAATTTCTTCTCCATTGCGTACATCTTGGATAAAACCGATTGCTCTTACGCACAATACACTTTAGTTACTTCGAAAACCATTTAAACATCCAAATTCTTTGGTTGGATTAAGCAAGCTTTTAAAATTTTCAAATCGGAAAAATAATATTTTCTAGCAAAAACAAAAACAACAGTAACTTTGACGTATGAGGGAGGACTGACATGACATTTGTCAAACACACAAAAAAAATTTACATTGACAGTTTGAAAAAGATTGACCATTTGACACTTTCCATGTTTTCTAAAATTGTCCACCCACCTTGTTTTAATTTTTTTTGTAGCTGGAAGCCCTAAATCTATGTATCCGAACGTCACACGGTGACGTGCCATGATTTTCGAGACGTGGCCTGACGTTTCTTCAAGTTTTCTGTCAGTTTTTGATTGAACTCCGTATTTTCTGCGTTTGCTGATTGCGTTCTAGCAAAATCGTAATTTGTGAGTTAATTTCGCTCTATTTTCTACTAAATACCTGCCTAATTTATTTATTCGTGTTCTAGTTAGTAGTGGTGTCCTTAGAAATTTAGTCCATAAAACGAAATCGCAAAGAGCGGAAGAAATAACTGTACCTTGTCCTATTTCCAGAGAAAATGGATCAAATCGCTAAATTCGTCGAACCCGGCAAGCAGTTCGCCAAGGACTCCATCAGATTAGTGAGAAGATGCACGAAACCTGACAGAAAAGGTAATATTCTTTGTTAAGTATCTCTTTTGCCAAATTATTTGCAGTGTTGGCAAAGCAACAACCTATAATCTTATACCAACACTCTAGTTCGAGAACTCTGAAACAATGCTAATGCTTTTACTAGCCTTATAACTTTATTTTAACTTTACTTACCACTGAACTGTGCTTCAGGATTCTTTTATGTTTGATGAAGTACCCACACATACTAGTTTGTCAAGAACTGATTCATGTTTTAAATTGTTTTTAGAATGTCTAGTGAGTGGATTGATTTGGCATTGTATGCAAGCTATGCATGAAATATATTGCTGAGAATAACTTTCACCACATAGGTACTTACCTACACATCAAAACAAGACAACAATAAGATTGTCAACTTTCCATCTTAGTGGTGTATGAATAAGTATTTAAGTGTAAAACTGTAACTAGACTCTCACTTGGAGAATCGGCTGACAGTGGCTCAAGATCGAACTGAGTGGAAGAAGAGAAGAGAGGCCTTTGGGACAGTACAGGCACTAGCCTGTACTGTCCCAAAGGCCTCTCTTCTCTTCTCTTCATCATCATTATTATTACTAAATAATAATGATGATGTGAAACTGATAGAGCTGCAAATATTTTTCAAATCAAAAAATATGTATCAGCACATGACATGAGCCAAGTTTAGGAAGATAGGCACACAATATTGAGAACGTTGCAGGCAAACTAGTTTATAAATTATTTATTCTTGTTTCAGAATTCCAAAAGATCGCTATCGCGACCGCCATCGGTTTCTGCATCATGGGCTTTATTGGATTCTTCGTCAAGTTGATACACATTCCCATCAACAACATCATTGTGGGCTCATAGACCACTTAGTGATTAGTTTTAGATGTAATTACTTGTAAGGCCCCGTTTCTAAGTTACTCACAGTTACAATAATTTCTTTAAAAATAAATTATTCTTTCCATCAATTTTAACTTATTTTAATTTTCATTTAACTTTCACCCATCTTTGGCAGATATGATGGCTTATGGTGGTATCTAATCTATAGTAATGTGTTGTGCTCAAAACTGACCTACACCTAAATCTTAAACTTATCTGGTAGATCCAAGAAATCTAAACTTTCAAAATACAAAAGAATATACAGGCAACTATGACCATGTTGATGTGATGTGACAACAATAAAATTTTAGAAATATTTTTGTTTACTATCAATAGACTTTAAGACTTTATTTACAGAAACAAAAAAAATTATTTACATTATTGTACATAATACAAATAGAACCAGTTGAGCCACCTAAGGACCGTTGCAAACGGTCTATAGGTAGCTCAACTGATCCAAACCACTGTCAGTCGGAAGCGTGCCCAAGACACTGGCCGCATTACCACGTTGAATGGCAATGCTTATTCGTTGTGCCAAATAAGAGCCAGCCCTCGGATCACGCGTTGCTTCGACCAGCCGCCCTGAAAGCATTTTAAAAACGCGATGGGCCCCGGTACCCCATGGACCCAGAGTCTCCACCCCAAATGGCTCAAATATGTAAACCCTATCCAGATTTACATATTTGCGCCGTTTGAGATCTTCAGCCGAATCTGCCGCCGCGCCAGGCCCAACTGATGTCCCCGGGAGATGTGAATGCGCAAGGGTATCGACGCAAGTTGCGTCCCACACCAATGGCCTTCCCCTCTCCCAAGGTACAAGAGTCATACCGTCGGGGCGCTTGCCGTCATCACGCATCAGACCGCTCGGTTCCAGAACGGCTGGTACGTTGGCGGCGACAAGAGCTCGACGGATGATGTCGTTAAGACTGGCGTGACGACAGATCCGACCGGCGGACCTGGTGCACGACAATCCATGGTGACCAAGCTGATCGACTGCCGTACCGCACTGACAAAGGCAACTTAAGAAGCAGCTTTGTTACTTAAAAATTAGAATTTTTATTTTAATTCGAAATAAAAAAATCTGTTTAAATTTTCTTTTAGTTTATTCAACAAAAAATATAGTTATTTCTATCAGGAGAAATAAAGTATAAAAAAGTTGATATCACAGCAGGAGATTTCATACAATTTGAAATTGTTTATTTGAACATGATTTTGTCTGATGAAATAATTTGTGCATATTATTAAATACCTATTAAAAAACACTTAAAAATAAAACAGTAAAGATTTAATTAGTATTAAATTATATTAATTTACAATTCACAAACTTATTGAACCCAAATCAGAAATCCACATAGAGTAGGTTCGTCCGTAGCAAATGACCAACTGTGGTGACAGCCTTTCGTTTGTCACACTACTTTCTTATGTTAACACCTATAAACTTCTTTATGCAATTTCGAGTCAATTACGCGCCAATGCTTTTTGACACTTAGGTATTTATTTATAAATATTAACGGGACTTAATCGCGTATTAAAATCATAATTATTTATCTCGACGTTGATGTCTACTCGTGACCACGGTGACTGTAACGCCACCGAAACGTCGTGGTAAATAATTATGATTATAAAATACGCGATTAAGTCCCGTTAATATTTATAAATATGTTTCCAAGTCGCGATAGTTTAAATAGTACCTACTTAGGTATTTGCTTTACAAAATGTATTGCTAATATTATAAATGCTTTAATAACTTTACTTCGCCTTCTGCATGACATGTATATAGAACCCTGCCACGGGCACTTGGTCTAGCGGCTGGAAGTCTGCGTAGATGCTGTGTGTGGCGCGGTTGTCGAACGCTTCGTCCAACATCTTTGTGAACTTATCGAGCTTGTGAGGGTAGTAGCACAGACGGAACTCGCTGAAATAATAAAATTGTAGGTTTATTATTTTGTTTGCACTGAAACATATATAGCTTGACTAGCTGCGCCCCGCGGTTTCACCCGCGTAAGTTAAGGGATTATCGGGATAAAAAGTAGCCTATGTGTTAATCCAGGGTATCACCTATCTACATACCAAATCGGTCCAGCCGTTTTTGCGTGAAAGAATAACAAACATACATACATTCTCACAAACTTTCACATTAATAATATTAGTAGGAGTAGGATAGTCTTTCAGGCTTTTGGATACATCGCTTAGAATAGATAAATAGTTGTAGAGGTATATAGCCTAGCCTTGGTACAAGTCTAGCACTCTATATTAGTGGGCTCACACAAGTTTTTAATAAGTTTTGTACTCTAATCAATAGCTCTGGCGCTGCTCTTTTTCGATACAAAAAAGCAAATGCCCACTCAATTTTGGTAGGCGTTGATCTGAATGTTGTACTGGTGGGTTTAATTTATAATTATCCAGGAACTTTAAAATTAAAATTATATACCTGAACTTATGCCTTTAATGCTTAATAATATAAGAACATGTTTTGTTCTGTAAGTGACTGTTACCTGAGGGTATTTTCACCTACATAAGTAATGTAGGTACGATAGGTACCTAGTGGTACCTACTTCTTATATTTTATGTTTCATACCTTGTCTCTTTGATCTCTCCGTCTCCTGTGGTGTCAATAAGATAGTCTAATGCGATCAGTTCTGGCCTCCCTCGCACCACCAGCACTGAAGTCTTGATGTCTACTGGGTATTTGCACTGAAATTATTTTTTTTTTCTAAATTAGGTAAAGACTTATTTAAATTAGATATAATTGAATAGAATATTTGCTTTTTGCTACACTCTTGAGGGACTTATTTACTTGGTAGGTCATTCAAAAAAAAAATATTTTTTTAAATTGGGCTAATAGGTAGTTAACAAAATAACTAATCGATGAAATAATAACAGTGAAACATCTCCTCATTCTTTTTTGAAGTCGGATAAAAAGTGAATTATCGAATGTGATAATGTTTCATTATAAAATTGTTTACCTACGTCGCACGTCGCAATCATCGAAACTGTGTGTTTATTAATCATATCAGTAATTAAGTAACTATTTGACCCTAAGAGATGACTTCATACACGCCTGATCAACAGACAAATAGATTATTACAGCAAACAGATTTATCATTTTTCAATGAATTTTAAACTGTTGTTATAGGTTGCATTATTATCTGTGCCTAGAGATAGTTTATGAAAAGAACAAATTGCTTATTTAAAGGACAAATTTGGATCTTTCAAAATGTAGGGATGATTGTGTATTTGGTAACCTACCTAATATGTATTTGGTTGGACATGCCTCTGGCTACCTACCACAAAAGACATACCTATTCAAAAGATCTACAAAGATCTGAATGAGTGTGACTAACCGCCTCTGGAATACAGTCGCGATCGTATTATAGAACTACATATTTGGAATACCCAAGTAACTATTCTGGTCCCTATTGATATTAGTTTAGTATGCGACCACTGAGTTAGGACATAAAAAAGAAAAGTCCACTCACGTTATAGTAAATAGAATGTCCAGGAGTGGCGCCGCTATCGATCATCGCATCATAGTTCCTATGATCAATGAACAGAAGGCCACCAGGTTTCAAGCACTTTGCGAAGTTCTCTAAGCACATTTTCTGTACTCTCTGGTCGCCGTATTCGTCTAATAAATGGGCGAATGAGTTTCCTAGGCAGATGACGGCGTCGAACTTAGCCCCGGGTAAGAAGGAGTCGATGTCACGAGGTAATGTCTCCCAGTTTGATTCTTCGATCACTGAAATGTAGAGATACGATATTAGGGAGATTCGGGTTAGTAAGACCCGAAACCGTGCTTTACTATTTATTCAAATGTATTATTGCCTCCTGCCTGACGCTTCGGTTTGGTTCGTTCGTATGAGCAAGTGGCCAGCTCTAGTGATGGAGTTTTTAGACCGCCTAAATGCCTCCATCATGGCTTAACGACTTTCAAAGCCGGGACCGACAATTTAACGTGTTTTCCGAAGCATAGAAACGCTCAGTTGGTAATGCCACTAGCGGTCACCCATCAAGTAGTGACCGCTCAGAACGTTGCTTAACTTCGACGATCTATCAAGAACGTCTTAGCAAGCTTCGACACGAGCGCTTCCTTAATCATTTGGTAAAGAAAAAGTAGGTACTTAAATGCTTGAGTAGTGTCAAGAACCCCTTTCGTCATATTAGGGGACGCTTACCCCATTCGTCATATTTAGGGTTTTTCCTCTTCTCCCACCTGGCTTTGAGCGCGTGCTTCAACATCTTGTCTGACGCGTCCACGGACACCAGCTCGAAACCCTCGTCTACCAACATCATGGAGTCAATCCTGGAAAGATACCAGATATTGTTAGTTTATTAAATAGGTTGTAATTTTTAATTGTTGATGTTTTTAATCAATACTGATCTACCAATTCATCATCATTACATCGAAAGGTAAACAATTAATTAGTCAGCTTACGTCCACAACTGGACAAAATCCTTTAAGTAGGTATAAATAAACGGTCGTAATATGAGAAAAAGATAGAAAAAATCTTTTATTTCGGTAGGACCTCAAGGATCGCAGCGACCGACTTTTATAGTCTAGGTAGGGTATTCTATTGCCTGTTCCAATTCAAACGCTCTCTATTATAACTCGCTCACTCACTTTAGCAAGAGGTTTTTATGTATTTCTCTATGAAAAAGCATTTCCTAGGTACCTACTTAAATGTTATCTCCCGAATCTGATAGAATCACCCACGCCTACGTGAGGTCAAAGCATTTTATCTTCAGTATTCTATAATGAAAGATAAGGGCAGTAATATTACACAACTTTAGGCAAGTTTATGAGATGATAAAGTTTATCAATCCAAGAGCGCTCTAATAGCTATGAAAGTACCTACTGTCTATATTTCCTTGGCTTTTAAGAAAATAATTTTTGAATACCTATCATTGTTATGTGTTAGATATGTTTATGTGCTAACATAAATATGATGCAATACGGATACAAAAATAATGACTTGCTAGTTTTCTGTTGATTACAACACACATTTAGGATAAGAGATGAAATAGGAAGATGATCTTATCAGAGTTTCCATAAACAGGGTGTCCTAAAGTTATGCTAAATGTTACTTGTTGTTGTATCTTGCAACATTAATCTAAATAAAAGCTTTCATTCAACATGCAAGGCGAAACTGCAACACTGATGCCCGAATACTCAAACGATAATTAAATATTTAAAGCCGTATTAACCGGGAAGTTATTTTTTGACAGATTTGTAGGTATGGAAAAATGTCAAACTAAGACATAGATAAGCACCACTATATAACTATTAATAGACATGACACTAACTTAAAATTCTTACCCAGTACCGCAAGCCGTATCCAGTATCTTCTTGCAGCCATGTTTCTTCAGCAGGCCGATAAGAAAGTCCTTGTAGTTCTGTGTCCTTTGATTGCTGTCTCCGATGAACTTGTTCCAGGCACGAGCTGCCTTGCCATCCGCGTACTGATCCTTCACACCCTCGGAGGGGATTCCCTCGGAACGAGAGTGGAAGACTTTGTCGGCTGACATACTTGCTCCTGTTGGGTCAATTAATTTGAATTCTTGGAATGTTTAAAAAGACTTGTTGTAAATTGACATGAGTAGGTGATAACCAACTCTAATTTAAAGAAGATCCAGATTATTTCCATGTAGGTAGTTATTCTTAAAACTTGAAATGCGTAGGTACCTACCTACTCTACTAATTTTCCTTCCTCTTAAATTAACGCATACCTACTTAAGAAATCCTAAATGTTACCTATACCCGTGTGGGGATATAAGTAAAATATTTACTTACAGGTTTATCTCTTAAGGTTGGCTTAGCGTTAACTAAATATGTATTCAAAAATGTAGAGTGATTTTCTCCCATCTACACTGTCATTTATTCAATAGGTGCATTAATTGCCAACTCAAAATTGAGTTAAAAAGATTAAAATCAAGGTAAAATTCAAGTTCTTGGATCACTCGCATATTTTTATAATCAATCACTTTTAAAAACTCAATAGACCGTGACTTACCGTGTTAGAACGTATGACGCAACTCTGTTCTCCGTTGATACAAGACTCTGACTGAGCGGTGCTAACACAACTGGCGATTTTAACCGCGTTTAAACAACAACAAGTCTTGCCTACTAACTACACAGTCTTCTGTGACATATCAGAGAAACAAGATATAAGAGGCCTTATTATGCAAACTGATATTAATGATTTACATTATTGGTGACACCACAAATGACACGAACTTTAAAGACATTTTAATAATACCCACCGTACTTACCGCTAGCGCTAGTATGGGATAAGGGCAGGGGAATGATGACCGCTGGGGGCCGACTTCAGAAAGGAGTGTTTGAAAAGACCAATGTGGTCCAACTTTAGAGATTTGAAGAGTATTTAACGTGGATATTCGAAGTAAAGATAAAATAGATTAATTTTTTTTAATCTATTTTATCTTATATTTTGCATGTCAAATAAAACTTAATTTACTTAAGAGAGAAAGTGTAGTTAAGGTATTTTTAAAAAATGAAATTATTGTTATATTTTAGTTATGGGAAATAAAATGGCTTTATTATTATTATTATTATTCGAAGTAAAAATCCACACTTTTGATAAACACTACTAGTTTTTACCATCTACACACAAATCACACATTTTTTTTCCAAATTGTTACTGTAGTGTAGGTACCTATAGCTACTGTTCCTAGCAGGCCGTCTGGAAGAAATCGCATAGTCGATAAGACGGCCTTTTGCAACAACTCTTGTACACTAACATAGTTTTAAGTTACTCTGTGTACCTACTTATAAGTGTTGCAATAAATTTCTTATTATTATTATTATTATGTAATTTACTTACCTTGCAAAATTGCACCGTCTTTTTTTCCCCATAGAAAAATATTTAAAATTCACAATGACGATCAATTTTGCAAAACGCCCAAACGATGTGTGCCATGTAGAGTAAAATTTCTGTAGGAAGGTGTCCGTTTAGTAAGCAAACCTATTTTTATACCTTAATTTTCCAAGTCTATTCGGGAAATTACCTTTTTGTTTCATTCATTAGAGGCGAATATCTAATTATGATGGCGGTTTACCTATATGAATTTAAAAACATAGATTCTAGATTTGGTGCTCTATGTTAGGGTAACTCTACTGTTATCAACAACATAATATCGAAGAATGTACGGTTACTGCCGTTACTCACCTACCTAAACCGTATCTAAATCGGTACCTAAATATACCTATTAATGTAGTAAACTGCTTGTAACTTATACCTATCTAAACTAGCAGCACGTCCCGGCTTCGCACAGGTGTAGGTACTAATGAAATTACCGGGATAAAATATATATAGCTAATAACCTTCCCAACAGTCCGTTCTACACATCATCGGTGAAAGAATTTTTGAAATCGGCTAAGTAGATGCGCAGATTACCTCCGTAGCTCATGCCATACCACTTTAATTCATCTTAAATACTCATTTTTATTTTATAGGTACCTAGGTATATGAATCATTTTTCAATCTGAGAAACGTAAAAGTATTGGCCTATAAGACCCTTAATAAAATGCCACGCCCTTAATTAACCCATAGCATCACGGTTTACATTTTGCCAAAAAGTTGTTTCCATCGAACAACGGGTCGTTCAACACCCAGGCTACCAGGCGCACATAAACATGAGGTGGACAGTGGACTCTACAAGTGGCTGAGCGCAGACAATAAAAGAAGCTTCCAACAAGTTGCAGGAATCATCATCATCAATGCATGACGTAGAGAGCGCAAACTACTATAGAAATACTCCACACTGTTCTAAATACCTAGGTACTTGGCTACTACTACTATACTACTAGCACAGAACATATTTACTCACTACTAGGTACTTACTACTACTACTACTGCTACTAATACACACAACTAGGTAGATACGTACCTCCTACTTCGAGCTGTATTCGTAGGAGTTCGGATTCGGATAGTGCGAAACCGCTAATTTACTTGTTGAATTTTCACCATCTAGAATAGTTAGTGAGATCATAAGATTGAAAATGCGACAGGTTATTCGTTGCCCGACGTACTAGGAACTCATAGCAGCAGAGGAGGTGAGCGGCATTATAGCAAGCTAACAAGTGGCCCTTGTTGTTACCTCAGCCAATCGTTGAACAGGCGCAAGCATTTCATCAGAGATAAGACAAGCCACAAGATAGATGGTAGGTCAAAATAAATAATCTAAAAGACTAGGCGCACATGAAGGAGATATAGAATGTACGATTGTACGTACTACCAGTAGCTTTTACCCGTTAACGAACACAGGTTGTTGACGCCCAAAATACCAGGCGCTCATATCTGAAAGAAGGTGGATTTTAACGCCCCTAAAGGTCCCAACCAGTGTCTCAGGCTGAACACGAAGGACAACAAGTTGCAGAAAGCAAATTAGGGATGGGACACTGCAATTTATAAAACCGTATACGGAATCCCATGTTGTGGCAAACAACAACTCCAATAATCTCATCTTTAATTGACGCATAATTTGATTATTGGTTTAAGTTCTCTTTGCTTCTGAATCATAGGTTTGGGAGTTATTATTCAACTATAGTTATATTTCTTAACTTTTAATAACTTTTTATGTAGGTATGTATTTGTTCCGTACCTGTCTTGTGTTCCGTATTGTGTGTAGTCATCGTCACATCTCTAGAAGCATCAACAACCCATCAACAAGTTGAATTTCATGAGTTCGTAAATTATGGTAATGTCCGCCCACAGGGGCGTTCCAAAGGATACAAACAGGCTGACTACTTGAATCTGACAGGTAGGAGTGGTCTTTGTATCGGGAATCGTCCTTCGCTTAGTATTACTTCTCACTCACAGATTTCTATTTTGCTGGAAACACTAGATAGTCGCCAAACGAGAAGTTGGTAAAATTAGAAAACATTGAAAAACTGAATTTTTAATTCAGAAGTTAACCATGATGTAATCGAGGCTTGTCGAAACGTGATAATGATATCGGCGCGAGATGATATCGGTTATCACAGAACTTCGGGTCACGTTCCTTCACTCCATACTAAGTTACGTACTAAATTCATCAATACATTTAGTTTTATTTTGTAGGATCCGTAAATCATAATTTAACGGATCCTACAAAATGAAATATAATGAATAACCTTAGGTAGGTATGTTTGTAATATTAATACCATTTTATTTGAAAGCTACACAAGCTATTGTAAAAGCTTATGTTCAAAATGTACAAAGTCGGTTAAAAATCTATACTTACCTACCTACTGTATATTATCTAGGGCTATTCCCTAGATAAATAGGTAGTGTATTCCTAAAATAAAACAAATATTGAAGTCCACAATGTTTATTATAAAGATAGGTGATATCAAACATGATAACATTACGAAGTTTACGACATAGTCTTAATAATAAAATATAGATTTTTAAACTTTCATTTAAATTATACACAAAATCGAAAAACGAGAGTCAATATTATTCTTTGAGCTTCAAAGCTACCTGAATACAGTTAACACAGACACGACACAGGCTAGAACAGAAGGTAAACTATAATTAAACACATTTTTCTACCACTTGATAAGTAATTGATGAAGTATTTTATTAGAAAATCATAATTTTTCAATTTTGAGTTAGAATAATACACAACAAATGCATTTATATTAATTTTTTATGGGTTTTCAGTTAGATACTGATGGCTAGTTTTCCTCCCACTATTCGGGTATAAAAGGCGGTTATAACTATAAGTAATCACTATAAACATACTACATTACCGTCGAATAAAACATCAAATTAGACGGATTGCGAGCTCAAAATTTTAAATTGCCATTGCTTATTTTTCTATCATTAAAAATGTACAAAACAAACTCAAAATTTTAAACATTGCTATTATCATCACCAGCTTTAGCTAATCACAAAACCGTCCATTCAATTCACGGTATAGACCTCAAAACTTGATTATTATAAGAAAATCACCAGTAGCCTTATTCATCTACATCAGATGATTTAAGCAGCGTCCGCTTTTTAAATCCGGCACTTACCACCAGTCTTGATAACCTATCTTTGGTGTGCTTACTGCTAGTAGATATTTGACGTTGCTTCCAGACAAAAAATGACAAATATCTACTAGCAAAACTAAAGATAGATTACTGAGACTGGTGTAAAATAAACACAGTATATCACCAAGTTTACACATCACATTCTCGATTACACATCACATCCCCGATCCGACATCGGAGGCGTCTATCCCGAGCATCGCCAGATCGTCCATCTCCTCCTGTTTCTTAGCGTCCGCGTTACCGTTCGACTTCGGAGCAGCTTTGTTATTCCGGTTATTGCCCCGATTACCATTCTTCGACTGAGGGCGGGAGTTCTTCTTGTAGGTGACCTGCTTGGGTATGCTGAGGGGCACGTGTTGGTCGTATAACTGCGGTTGTGGGAAGAGATCGAAGCCGAGCATGCCTGGTTGCATGAGGCCGAGCGGGCCGAGATGCGCCGGGTTGAAGGGCGGCATGAATGGCGCGCAGCCGAGGATGCCGGGCTGCATGGCGGTCATGAGATCCTGGTGCAGTTTCTCGGCGGCCGCCGCGTCCGGGAATATTATATCCAGGGCTTCCTGGAAGTCTTTGGGCAGCGCGGGCGTGCCCGGCGGCGGGAGCGGAGTCATCACCCTGCGAATGGAGCTTTATTTAACTTTATCCGGTTATAACATGGTGAGGAAACACGCGGCTAGTCAGCGCCACACGTATTTACTCTCGTGGTTAAGGCCTAATAATTATTATTACCGTGCGAAGCCAGGGCGGGTCGCTATTTTAAGTTTATACTACAAAAAAGATAAGTATTATATCATTCATCAGGAGCCGGACCATGACGTCGAAGCGATTCAGCTTAGGTTCTGCCTGACTGTCAAAACTTCGTCAGCGCCTTAGTTTACGTCAAAACTGGTTCGTAGTAGGACCTAAACTGAATCGCTATAAACGGTTATGACAAACCCGCTGGTTACCATAACACAAGCATTAAGTTGCTTAGCTTGGGACTAGATGACGCTGTGTGGAATGTCCAAAGATATTTATTTATTCATATAATACTAACGGCGGCGGCACGGTCTGTAACAGCTGCGGCGGCGGCAACCCCTGCAGCGCACTCAGCTGCTGCTCGCGCTCCGCTTGTGCTTTCGCTATCTTCTCTTTAAACTCGGCCACCTGCATTCACAAAGAACATTAGAAATTGATCATCATCATCATCATCATAAGCCATTTTTAACCCACTGCTGGGCATAGGCTCCCTTCGTGATTGCCATTCGATCCTGCGCTAGTCTTAGCCACGTGCAACCTGCTGCCTTGCGGATGTCGTCTACCCATCGAGCCGGTGGACGTCCCCTATTGCGGTGTCCTTGTCTAGGCCACCACTCGGTCGACGTCTTGGTCCAAAAAAAAATGATAAACTGTACAAACTTATTCAAAGCAAGACCTACCCTTGTAAAGATGACAAACATTACTATAAGTTTTGGGCTTAGACGGGATTCGATCCCGCGAGATACAAGCGATCGTCCTCAAGCCGGACTGCCTTACCACTCGGCCACGAAGCCCTAGTGTCTTAGCTCGAAACTATGATCATCATCTCCCTGCCCTTATCCCACTAAGTGGGGACGGCACAACACTTTCTTTCTTCCATTTTCCTCTATCGCTCGTCTACTATCAGTAAGATGATATTTTCGGTTAAAACTTTTTTCTTTTTCTTTGTTAAAATTTTCGGTTGTACTGAATGCAATTTCAGTTAAGCCCGCCGCACACCAGGCATACATTTGTGACTCGATAATTGTAGCGCCACATTTGAAACGAGACACATTTAACGCCCCCATACATTTGTACGTGAGCACGCACACCGAGGAAACATTTGTGGCGGGTGCATTTTGTGGCGAGACGTTGTCCGCGCTACACGAATTCAAGATCGAACACGTTCGTTTTTTGTTTTTTGTTTGTTTTTTGTGGCGCTACAATTATCGAGTCACAAAATGTATGCCTGGTGTGCGGCGGGCTTTAATGAGCAGGTGTTTCTAATTCCTCTAGATTGCCTGTAGATGGCGCTAATCGGTGCATTAAGCGAAAATATGAAAAATGCAAACATATTGTTCACCTTTCTCTGTATTTCAGCGTCCATTTCCGCCTTCTTATTCTCAGGCCCGCCCTCCTCTTCCTTCTTTTCCTCCTGTTTCTTCACCTCCTCCGTCTTGATGGTCTTGGCTAGCTGTTTGTATACTGGCATCTTTCCTATAAGGTGAGGCATTGTTAAATCACTGTTCGGTAATGATTATAGATCAAACATGTTTGCAAATCTACAGATTGTCGCACGACAAATCTGTTCGCTTCTATTTTAAATCGAGTCGAAGTCTATTTTAAATCAATTTTTTTAAATGAAACGTCATTTTCAAGCAAACAGTCGCACGCCTATTTTTATGATGATGCTATTTGCATCCTTAAATCAAAACATAGAATAGACTTACTGTAGATTTGCATTGCAAGAGACACTACGAGGTAATGTTCTAACCTTAGTAATCACAGCCTCCGGGGAATACGTCGTACGGTATCCCAGTAGCTGCGTCGGGTAAATGGATCCGATTATTGGTATTGCCAGCGCGCGCCAAACTTTATGACCGGTCTGAACATTCTTTACCAATAATCTTTACGTATTCAAGTAATTAACTTAATGTTTTCAGATCAGTCATAAGATTTAACGCGACCAAATGAATAAAATTAAGCTTCATAGGATCATAGGAGCGGATTAGGGTGCTATATTCCTGTTAAGTAGACGAATCTTATAAGTTGATGAAGCTAGAAAGGGGGAAAGCGCAAATTTTACCCCAAAAATGGGGTAATCTACTGAAGCTATAGCTGTATAGCTAACTTATTAATTAGCTGGTTTAGCTAGAAGACTATAAGATATTATATTGTCTTCTACGATTACATTCTAGATAGACACACAGCTTTTTAGCAATAAATGATTATTAATATAGTTACACGCATAACCACACTAAGGTACAATGTGCTAATTTATTATCTGAGGAATACAATACTGGCTTAGCTATAAACCATTTGCATCAAGCTTAGTCATTGTTAAAAATGTATTTGCTATTATTTTTCGTGATAACAGAGCAAACTAAAATTTAAGAGTAAAAAGAGAAGTGTAAGTAAACGAAAGTAGAAATACAAAGCTTTAACTTCATAATGTCATACGAGCATTTGTTCTCTCATGCTGGTATTATTGTAAACTGTTGCTGTACTAAGCTATTGTTAAAACTTAAAAGCGTATATTTTTTCATAAGCTGAGACATACCCCCGTTATTCATAAATTCATAATGGACTTGTAAACTTCAGAGGGCAGGACCACCACTGTATTTACTATAGTAGAGACGTAAAGACTTACCCCCTTATGCATAATCGACCAGTAAACCTGTATTAGCTAAAACAGATATTAAATCTGTTGCTGTCTCTTTTCGTTGACATATGAGTGACAAGAAAAAAACGTTCTTAAAACCTGTATTAAATTGTCAAGTTTTTATGCATAAGGGGGTTAAGTTTTTGTCATCTCTTTTTATTGATAGATGAAAAAGTAATTTACTCAAAATTTACTTATGAAAACTTATTTTCTTTCTCATTTTATACTTGTTTGTTATCTGTAATGAAGCTGGTTGTTTTCCAATAAATAAGTACATACTTAAAATTTTTTTTTCAGCAATAAAGTACTTAAAAAAATTGCCAATTCTTTATAAATAACGGGGGTTAGAATATTTTCCCTAAAAGCGTATAATCTCACCGATGAATGGCATCTTCTTGATCTCCGGTTTCTTAACTTCCTTCTCCGGCGTCTTGGCGCGGACGGTGCGTCTCTCGCTGCGTCTCTCTTCTCTGTACGAATCACCGCGTTTCAAACCGCGAGCCTCGCTCTCTCTGTGTGTAATGTGTTATTGTATGCTCTGATATTGTAAGTTTAAGCTTTTTAAGCTGAATTATGGCAATGATAAACAAATATTTAAATATGGAGCTAGGTTTATGATGTTATGATAAGGATGCAAATGCTATTTTCTACCGAAATATACAAAAATAATTACAAAATGATATGAACTCTTAGGCTAAGTTCAGAACCGCTCGGTGACACCCTATGTACACAATAACATTGATTTGTTACAATATTAAACCGCCGTGCAAATCACACCAAACCGCGCGTACATCTGAACTTAGCCTTAATGCAAATTGCAAGATGTACAAATGAGGGTTGCGAAGCTTAAAATAAAAGTAGAAAAGGAAACTTACCTGATTTTCCTTTGCATTTCAGCGACCCGCTGTGTGTCGCGCGACACTGACCTTCTTTTTTCATCTCTCTCTTTTCTGATCCTACAAAAATAAACATGTTCAATGAGACCAGCGGGTTTCATGGCCAACATACTGCCAATATTTTACAGGATAAATTTTATACGGGTAAGTACGCCGCGAGTGAAGCCGCGGCCAGATAACAACAGTTTGAAGAACACTATGATTTTGTTCTGTACTGTAGTATGTACTATCACATATCCATAAACATTTTTGTAGGAATTTATTATGTAAAATACAAACCTTTGCTTTTATAATGTTAATAGGATCAGGCAGAAATATACAGAATTTGGTTAGTCTCTTAAGATGGTATAAATAGCCTGAAGCTTACATCGCGAAGAGTGGAGATATGAAAGGACCTTTGCCCAATAGTGGGAAAGTGATAACTGAAAAATGAAAATGCCATATACCTGCTTTTAAGGTTATCAAGTAGTTTCCTGTCGCTCTCAGCGAGTTTCTCAGTTTTGATGGTCGACATCCATTCCTCAAGAGCTTTGTCGTCCTTTATATCAATATTCTTCAGCTTCTTGCCTGAGAACAAAAAACTAAATTAACGCTCTGCCTACCCCTACAACTTGACATATCCACAGGAAAGGTATGATTAATACGAGTGGCTGAATTAGCCGCGGGTTTAATCAAGATGTATTAAATCACCGCTGGCAGCTTGTACGTACTTTCTTTTAAATTATCGAACCCAAGGATCATAACTCCGAGGTATATCGCATTCGGCCAAGAGGGCTAACCTAACATACCCCTACAAACTAAGATAAAAGATAGATGAGAAGACGTGATAATGATAGTTTAAATACAATACAACTGAATACTAACAGACAATGTACAGTCACGGAATAAAAACGTCGACCACTCCAAGGTCTGTTATTGGCTTGCTTGCTAGATTTGACAACCACTTGACACAACGCTCTTGTCTTGTAGGTACGCAGTTTTAAAAGGTAACATGTGCATGCAACGAATTGATTTAGAAACTAGTCAACCTTAAGAATATTCGACATGTTTTCGAGTCTCAAAAGCTACAAATGTATTAGAATATCATGAATTAATTTCACCAGAGTCCAGTCTTCAATAGTCTTGATTGCACTTACGTAATCCTGTAGCAATACAAAGTTACGTTTAAAATAATATTTCTACAAATACATATCAGTCATCTGGCTACCAACACAAGTAAAAATTGCTTTAAAAAAGCTAGGCCCACACCAGGTTCAAGCCTGATTCCTTCCCTGGTGTAGGGAGTTGCGTTGGAAGTGGAACAGGCAATAGAGTCACCTAGCTTATAAGACAATTTTTAAGTGATCCTTGAGGTCCTACAAAAATGAACATATTTTTCTTTCAGTTGTTTAGCTCGGTACTAGATGGCGCTGTGAGAAATTTCCAAGCGTTATAGGATATTAACTAACTTCTCTTCAATTTCTTCTTGTTGGAGTCACTATCGGAACTGCTGGATTCACTGGAGGAGCTGGTGCTGCTGTCTCGCTTCTTCTTCTTATTCTTCTTTTTGTCCTTCTTCTTTTTCTTGTCTTCCGTCGCTGAAGAGGGACTTGATTTCCGCTTTGTGTGGAAACCGTCCTGTGAAAGATAAATAATTATATAAAGATTTATTCATGTAAAAAATCGGACATACATATTATCATCATCATCATGTGCAGCCCGTCTCATCCCACTGCTGGGCATAGGCCTCTCTTCGCTTGTGCCAACCCTCCCTATCCTGCGCCAGTCTGACCCATGTACGACCTGCTGTTTTGACAATGTCGTCGACATACATATATAGTAACCCCATTATGCGTATTCGACCTAAAACCTGTATTAGCTAAAACGCATATTAAATCTGTTGCTATCTCTTTTCGTTGACATATGGGTGACAAGAAAAAAAAACGTTCTTAAAACCTGTATTAAATTGTCAAGTTTTTATGAATAAGACCCTAAGCATATTAAGTATTACATATACATATTATAGTAAGCAATAAGTTAAGGTTGTCAACCTCTTCATTGTGCGGCGTGTACCTTGCTGAAGGTGATAGTCTGCGGCGTGTACTGCGGCTTCTCCTCCGGTGGCTTGTTCTTGAGTGAAGCGCGCGCCTTCTCGAACGCCTTCTGACGGTCAGACATCCAGTCTGTCTCCCAGTGAGGATTCTGCTCTACGAAGTTCTGCAAGTTACAATAATATATGCTTTAAATTACCCTTAAGGCAGAGGGTAAGTTGTCACAATATGCTTTATAGTGTAAACATAGGGCGCAATTTCGTGGCGTAACGAAGACACCGGTAAAACATGAAATTGTAAGGCAGTTTTTTAGTTTTTGAGTTATTGTAAAGATAAATAAGTAGTTCATATACTGAATATAAGGGAATTGTATTACCTAATGTTTAATATTATGGATACTCACGATGTAGTTTTTGGAATGTGTGATAGATTTCAAGTGAGCCGACGCACAGTGCAGGTCTCCTATAAACTGATCGCACAATTTGCAGTACCAGGCGGTTGACGGCACGAAGAATTGTAGACCTAAAATTACAAGAAAAATATTAAAGTTTTCGATTTTAACCCATTCCCGACCCAGGTGTGGTTGAACTCTTGCTACTAAACAACGCGTAATGATTGTTTGATAGGATAATGTATTTTTTACCTCTGATAGGAGTGCGCTTAGTCGGCGCCGACGCAAAACTGGGATAGCCCTCGTTCACCCCGGTCACTGTGTGCCATGGGGCTTCCATGTGGGCTGCGGCCATTCTATAGACATCGTTATAAACTTTAGTACAAGAAAATAACACCAATTTACACGTCGCTCCACGTGAAATGAACAATGAGGGGAACGGGAGGGGCTATGTTTGCGCATGGGTAACTCGCTCACGAAACAATAGCACGCGCTAAATAGTAGTAGCGAGACCTATAACCATGTTTTGTCTTTGATAGTATAAAATATGGGGATATGATACGACTGGCGCAGCCGGTGGGATAAAAGATAAAGTGAAATAACAGAAAAATTTTCTTTTTAGCAATTAAATTATTACAAGGAATTACTTTAATGGAAATGACACCAGAATCGATGAACGGTGGGATAAAAAATAAAGTGAAATAACAGAAAAATTATCTTTTTAGCAATTAAATTATTACAAGGAATTACTTTAATGGAAATGACACCAGAATCGATGAACGGTGGGATAAAAAATAAAGTGAAATAACAGAAAAATTATCTTTTTAGCAATTAAATTATTACAAGGAATTACTTTAATGGAAATGACACCAGAATCGATGAACGGTGGGATAAAAAATAAAGTGAAATAACAGAAAAATTATCTTTTTAGCAATTAAATTATTACAAGGAATTACTTTAATGGAAATGACACCAGAATCGATGAACGGTGGGATAAAAAATAAAGTGAAATAACAGAAAAATTATCTTTTTAGCAATTAAATTATTACATGGAATTACTTTAATGGAAATGACACCAGAATCGATGAACGGTGGGATAAAAAATAAAGTGAAATAACAGAAAAATTATCTTTTTAGCAATTAAATTATTACAAGGAATTACTTTAATGGAAAAGACACCTGAATCGATAAAGTATCAAGTCATGTGAATACTAACTTATGATGGGCAGCTGAATGAAGATGGTTCAAGTAATCCTTAGCCGTGGGCGGGAACTCGTTGCAAACTCGACACCAATGCATCTCCGGGTCGTAATACACATAGTTGAACTTTTTGTTTGAAGGCGACCTGTTGAACAACATTTAATTACAAATTGAAGTAAAAATACGGCATATTTTTGAACTAATTCGTTGTTGCAAATTATTATATTTTTTCTGTAATGTAAACAAGAAAATTTATAGAAAATTATATCATCAGTACATACTGACAGCGTATTAGCATTTTCATGCTGGTTAAAATATGTATTTTAAGTAAACCCTGGATTCTGAGAGTCAGTGTTTTATTCAATGGTATTAATTTATAAAGTAATGTCATTACAGTACCGTAGGTTCTGGGCTTAATAGGTTAATTAGAAAAATAACGATTTAAATTACTTGTTGAGAAATGTTGATAATTCCAATTAGTGTCGCGTAAATTTTGCTGAAATTATAAGGCGTTCACGTCGGTTTTAAAACTTATTAAAGCAATATTTTTAAAGCAGGTATAATAAAACTTCAATTTTAGACATTAATAATTTATTTATTTATTTTCTTTAATTCACAGCTGCAAAACCAGTCAGCAAATCACTGAAATTTTTACAATTAAAGACATAAAGCTATTATGTATATTGAAAGGTACCTTCTTAACATAAATTAAAAAATAAACAAAAACAATTTTTCATAAGAGCAATTCAAGAAAAAAGCATACAAAGTATCGTCCATTTACAATATAAGGGTAAAAAGTGTATAAAATAAGATACAAAAAGTTTTTTTTATTATCATCATTCATTCACACACAAAAAGTGCATAATGAAGCTTACAAACGATTCTCCATCGTCGGGCGTCCATTGTCGAAGCACTTTTAGGAATGCTGGAAAAGCAAACAGCTTTTTGCGAAACGTTGGAATAACTAAGCGTTGCAGTCCTGTGGTTTGGGGGGTAAAAGTCAAACTAAACATAACAATGCTACATCACAATTGAATATAATCAGCGAAACATAAAGTTCATAGCATAGCATACACCATCTAATAGATTAGAAGTCATTGAACTTTATGCTTCAAGTTTTAGGAGTCAATTTATATATATATATATTTTTTTAATAAATGTATGTTCCTGACCTGGATTTCCGCTTGCGATCCGGTGACTCGTCGGATTCGTGTATTTCCGTCGCCTCCTCGCCGATGATGCCGTTCAACATGTCCACCACATTCGTTATCGTCTTCAGCTTATTCTGGATCTCCAACTAGGAAGAATAGATACACTAACAATTACACACATCAAAGAAAAAATAGATTAAATTCCATTCAATTATCAAGCGCAGTGTTCAAAGCCAACTACAACCGCTAAAGTATTCATATATTAACAAGTTTTTGTGCATCGCCTTCAAACCTGTAGCTTGGTGTTTTCTTTCAAGAACCTCTTAGTGTCAGGGCTGGGGGATCGCTTGGGGTCGCCTCGGAGCTCGTTGCGTTGATCCTTCAATGTCTCCATCTCCTTTTTGAGGATACTAGCCTTCTTTATGTAGTCTTCTCTTTGTTTAGAGAGTGCCGACTTCTGTAGATGCCTTTCGGTCTCAAGGCTTGCTGCAAATTCATTGATGGATATTTAAATAATGACTACATTTGAGATAGGATATTGAGAGCAGTGGTAAGAAAATAGGACATAGCTTAGCTGTTACTTTGTATATTTCTGCTATTCATGACGACAGCCACATGCAATGCAAGTCAAACCATAAGAAAGATTAAGATCTAAAAATTTTATTGTTTGATTTGTATACCAAGGTAGAACTTTTGCTGGAAGAAGTAATGTGATCAAAATCACTGGATTTTATTTTCTAAAATATGTAAATTTTTATTTAAACTAACACTGAATTTAAGGCATTTAAAAAGGTGAGCATTTCTCCACATTCAGGCACATACAATTTGAGAAATCTGGGTTTCTATGTATGATATGTTTGTGTTTAGTGTACAAAATGTATTGAAGTAGAATATCTTTCATCTGGTTACCATAACACAAGCATTTAGTAGCTTAGCTAGGGGCTAGATGACGCTATGTGGAATGTTCAAGAATATTATTAGACCACCTGCCAGATGGGTGGACGACATTGTCAAGGTCGCCAACCAAACCTGGATGCGATCAGCCCAACACCGGAAGGAGTGGCAGAAATTAAAGGAGGCCTACACCCAGCAGTGGGTTGACACAGGCTGAATATGATGATGATATTGTTAGTGTTGACAATACCCGTCTTTTTACTGTTTTATCAACTTACACATTATGTACATTAGAACCCAGTGGACTTTACACTTAGTTTTACCACTATAAAATGATATATAATCACAACTGTACAGATCTTATAGTTGAAGGTTAAACTTTTGTGTAAAAATTTTGTAAAATTAAAATAACACATAAATCCAAACTTAGGCACGGTAATAATTGTTTGAAATCATCCCATCTCAGGAGATTTTTCACTGTAACATCCCGTTCCAACACCATTTTGATAGATATAACAAAGTGATTTAATTTCAAAAGTACTTAATGCAAATTAGTCATGCATACATCCTCAGCAACTTTTAAAAGTAAACTTTCGTTTCAGCTAGCTACGAGCCTCTGAAATATTGATTTTTTTATATTTTCTTTTTCATGTATAAAATACCTACACTTTGTAAACTATACTTCATTTCTTGAAGCAAACTAATAGGAAGAAAAATAATCTCACGTGATTGGTCGTCGAAATTCATTGGATTGGCTAGATTTGACAATTGACAATTGATTTGACAATCTAGCCAATTAGGAGAAATACAATTATTTCAGATGACCAATCACGTGCGTTTATTTTTGTTCCTATTAGCTCGATTCAAGAAATGAAGTATAGAATGATTACCTGTAAAATTTTAAGTTTTAGAAAAAAGGATTTATTACATTTTCATCCTTATTGATCCACCAAAGGACCAGGGATACAAAATAATTTTAGTTTCCTACCTATTACTGGTCAAAATTAATAGACACTTTCAATTAAGCTAGAAGTTATTGCAAGTTAGCGTACAACAAGGATGAATGGTAAACACTGATCGAGAAAAATAACAAAAGTGATTATGCACAAGACATTATTATAATCATATGGGAAATTTCTCACATAAAAATATTGTTTACATGACTACTTTCCTGTGAGATTAGGTATAATAATGTCTAGTACAAATCACGATAGTTTTGAAAGTGAAATGATGTACTATTAAAATAGAACATACCCTCCTTCTTCATCTGGTCTTCAGCATTCTGGTAGGTAGTATGGGGTCCTGGGGGCGGCGGTAGAGACATCTGGTTCCAGGAGGCAATGTCGGGCGCGAGGGACGGGGGGCCCGAGGCAGTAGGCGGGAAGTCATCATAGATTCCAGAGTATGAGGGCTGGTAGTTAGCCGCGTAGCTTGAGTTTGGCTTTGTAAAGGAAGAATGTAACTAATTTATTGCCTTTGTCAAAATAGTACAAAACCAACTTCGTCTCCAGTCCTAACTATCTGCTGCAGTCAAATAAGTGGTAAAATTTTAATATTTTCGAATAGGTTTGAAGATACGCTTGCAAAAGTAACACGTAATAACCTAGAAAATTTGTAAGTAAGTAATAAAATGTGATTGTAAATTTTCTTTTACATACCTCAGAACTTTGAAACGCCGGCGGAGGGGGCGGCTGCGGCTGACCCGAGAATCCGCCATCTTGGAACTGGGTGCCGGGAGCCTCCCATAGCTCGCTCGGCTCAGGAAGTTTAGATATTTCACTCAGAATGTTATCGTCGATCATATCTTTGTCATTTTTCCTCGGCGATTGGCGACGTTTCTCGATGTCGCTGCGACTGATGCTTCTGCTTCGCTTTCGGGACCGGTCTCCTCTATCCCGAGGATCAAGTCGAGGGTCCCTGAAGCTCTCAGGGCGAGTCCAAGCCGCTCGACGCTCATTTCCATGACGATCGCGTGCTCGGTCATAGAAACTTTTTCTGGGATCGTGAGACATTTTTAGAATAAAACTCCAGTTTTTTTACAGAAACAATGCAACGAGATTATTTTGTAAAAAGCAAACCAAACAACGCTGAACTGAATGAATGAATGACAGACAGCCTTCTTATTTTTTTTTACAAGCGATGCACCACAGAATATAATGTATTATTCTAAAGAGCGAGAAGAGAAGCAAGTGAAGTTTTTTTTGACATTGACAATTTAGTTGTGTCAAACTAACATTGTCATTTCATAGAAAAGCTCAATTTTCGGTCTGTCAAAGTCAAATGTGTTGTCAAATTCAAAATTAAAAAAAATGTGTGGCACTCGCTCGGGAACTGCCGCCGCGGGTAAAGCTATTGCATTGCATGCCACCTAGAGGCGAGTTGCTGAACTAAAGTGACAGCGGTCAGGTGATTTCGTTAAGGGCCCTGTAAACGATCAAATTTGTTTGACAAATTTGTTTGTCAAACTTCACGTTTTTATCAAACAATAGCTTAAACGATCAAACCAAATATCAAACAAATTTGTTAACTTTCTAGTAGATTAGTATTTAGTATTATTATTAGATTAGTCCTCCATGATGTCAATACAACGAGTGAGATATTGTTTGACAAACACCGCCGTTGACGTTCAAACCTGTTTGTCAAACTAGACATCAATCCAGATTTTCATCAAACACGACAAACACGTAGATTGTTTGACAAACGCCTCAAACACAGCAGTACCTACACTATCAAATAATTTGACAAACACGTAAAATTTGACAAACAATTTGATCGTTTACAGGGCACTTTACGGAATTTCTGGAATTCTGGATTCGGTCTCCACGCCAAGGCCCGCGATAGAAGCTATGCAATAGCTTAAAAAGAAGAAGAAGAAAAGCATAGTCGGATAAGATAAGTCTACACTCCTGTCCGAGGTACCTACTACTATGGGAGTAGAGTAGGTAGGTACCATAAAATTTTGAGGATCTGGATGATCTTCGGAGTGATGAACAGAAAATCTACCTATGTAGGTATCACAAGGAGTACAGGCAATTTTGATGCAAACATTTTTGAGAATTCGTTGATTAGTTCAACCACGTTCAACTAGTTTTTACCTTTCGATCCTCAGACCAAATAAAAAATATTTCGATCCGAAAGTCGTGGGATCGAATCCGGCCGTGCATCAATAGAAGGAAAACGTCGTGAGGAAACCAGTGAGTAGGTAATCTGTATGTTTCAGCAGATTAGGGTAGGTAGGTAAGGTAGGTCTAGTCAGTTTCATTTCACAAACGAACTATCATAACTTACTAAGTACTTACCTATTGTTAGGTACCAACCTACCTACCCACTGCAATGCAACCAAAGTGTCGCGCCTCACCTTTTACCTTCACCTTCATTTTTTATCCGCAACAACAAACAGCCGCTGGCCGTTTCAGGGGAAGTTGTAGCTAGTGGTTGTCTTGCGAGTTTGTGTGACTGATTGTTGGGTCGTTGCACCACGATGGCGGGGAAGCAAAACCGGCGCGCCGGCTGAAGCGCGCCATTGTCGCACGGCCGCACCACGCATGCGCGGACTCGCGAAACCGCGCGAAAACTTTCCTCGTGATTTAATATTTTTATTAATATTTTTTGCTGTTTTTGTGCTGTGATATATTATAAGGTAATCAGAGGCAATCTGAAGAAAAATGAAGTACAAGGTATGTTTTCATTTAAATTAGTTTTTAAGTTTAAATAATTTAAGTTTGCAAAGCGCATGATTCTACCCTCTATAAGAAATCGAGTAGGTTTACGAGGGAGGTAAATGCGTGCGTAGGTAAAGGTATAGATCTTAGCTATATAAACATACATTTGCTAGACTGATTACCTGGATTTCTGGACGGCAGGAAGGCATAAATATCATAAAGGAAAATACAGAGCTTTTTCCAAGTTCCAAAAGCTGGAAGAAATAATTTATTTATTTTTTCCGGCATTTCGAACTTGGAAAAAGCTCTGTATTTTCCTTATGATATTATCTATGCCTTTGTGAATATTGTGTTAAGTACAATTTAACTACAAACTGTTCCAAATATTTTTCAGCCTAAACTTACATAAACTTTTCAAATAGGTAAGGAACAAATAAAAAACAGACAGAAACAAAAAATACCTATAATATTTAAAACCAACTAAAATTTAATAAAAATGAACTCTGTAGGTATAGAAAACAATTAGTAAGTACCTATTAACTCCTCCTTTCAAGGGCACGACCTTCAGAATTGAAGTAAACGAACGAGAAGGATTAACTCCTCAAATAAATAAATATCTTTGAACACTCACGCACCGCGAATTTAAGACTAAACTAATAACTTATCAACTTAGGCGACCTACCACACAAGAACTAAGTGTAGGTATACCAACACCCAATGCTTGTATGGTAATCAGATGACTGTAAAAAATGAAAACTTACCTAAAATACTCGCAGATTCGGAACAAATATCTGCAGCTCAATAATAATTTGTCCCGTGGCAAAGATCGAACCCGCAACCTCCAAAAACATAATTTTTTTTTGTAAATTAGCCCCTTGGGATACCATTTCTGCAAAAAATCGCTCTCAGCGATAAGGTCGCCCATTGTGACACTGATTTTGTTTTTGTTTCACTGTATTCTATTTGTATTTTATTTTTGGTGTGCAATAAAGATATCTTCTATTCTATTCTATTCTGCAAAATGTTAAAAACCCAAAAATGACAATTGCTGGGGCAGACAGATAATTGTTGATGATACTGGGGCCCATAACCTAAAACTCATAACCCTTTAAATACTTTACCGGGTAGATATCGTATGATGATGATAGTTCAATATTAAGTACCTTTAAACGACTTGAAAACTGATATTAGGGGCCCACTTTGTTTAACCTACTTTGCTAACACAGTGGATGCTGTGGATGACAAACGTCGATTTACTTTTCTTGATATTGTTTAGATAAATAAACCGCGTTACGAATAACATTGATTTAACAATGGTGCGCCCATCGGTTTAAAACAATGACATATAAAAACATTGATATTGTTTCAGTAACATGAGACTTTTACTTTGATCGGTATCACACACTATAATTCATACCTAGGTACTTTAAAACATACATACTTCCATAGCATTATAATATAATAGTCCACCGTACTTAGGTGTAAAGTTTGAATTCCATGTCACCCGAGTTTCGGCGGGATTGTTTACAAAATTGGCACACAGCACATAAAATACCTAATCAGATATTATGTCAGAATAACAAGAAGTCTTGATTCATTCAATGTTCAATTCAAACTCTAACAAGCAAGATCATCATAAATTAAATACTACGATGGCTATAATTGAGGCTATAATCATTCAAAGTGTGAAACAAGTCGCAAAATTAAATAGGTGAATTTTTGTAAATTAAAAACGTGGGTGCATTTTTGTTCATAAGTCAGAGAATCATTATCAAATCCTTAATTTTCATCAGCCCACATGGGATACACTAGCTTTCTAAACCTTCTTAAAAATATCGCACACCTTAAATATAATTTTTACTCTTGAATTAAATTCTTTATCTGAGTCGCACACAGCCCTCATTTCAAGGTCCGTTATGAGTCCCAACATTACAGGACAATATTTGAGCCCAATTTGATAACCGTTACTTGATCTCCATACAATGTCATTGTTCCTTCCGAATGATCACCGAATCCGATCATCGACCTCACGTGACAATAAAAAGAACCAGTTATAATAACCGTGTGATGGCAATCTTACCCGATGACCGAATAAATTATACTAACCTATTGTTATTTAGAAGGACCATTGTTGTCGGAGGACCAAACAGTGTTACAGTTTTTCTTGGGTTTAATTTCACTGTTGCAAAACTATAGGTAGGTACGTATAATCTAGATTTTGTAATCATATTTCTGTAACGTAACGATTATCTTTGAACTAGTCAATTTAAGTCTGAAAAGTATTTACTCACCTTATTTTAGTTAAAAGTTTAGCTCTTAAGTTTAGAGTCTAAACAACTTTATTATTAAGTTATGGCTTAAGTATATTAAAATAACTTAGGTGTTAACTGTTAGGTTACGACTCCTCGTGTCGTCAAAATGTAATATTAAGTTTATTTCGTCAGCTTTTAAGGTGGGTAGAACTACTAAGCTCTGATTGGGTAAGTATGTAGTACCTACCTACAATGCCTAGGTACCTAACCTACTTAGCTATCAGATCGGTTTAAAAGCTCGTCCTTGCATAACAACCGCGCTTGCGCATCTTTACCTATGCATGCCTTGGATGGATACAATTAATATTATCTAAAATACATTTCTGTAAGTCTGACTGAATTGTAAATCGCAAAACTAGTTAAGTCTTGTACCTAATCTAATAGTCTAACACCTAGGTACCTGCTCAATCGAATTGAACCATAATAGAGGCATTTTTTTATGAATTTTCAGTTTTTTATAAGTAGTTCAAATCGTGATAACAATGACATTAGTTAGAAAGAAAGATTAAACTAGCTAGGTAAGTACAACAGTTTACAAATTTGAAATCCCTTCTTACTTATTTAAAAAAAACGGTTTATTATTGGGTAGGTACGTGTTTTAATCACACTGTTTTGCATTCCATTGTTCAAAAGCTCCATCTCATCACGATCAAGAAGGATAAGCATTAATTATTATTTGCATTGGAAAAAGCCACCAGTGTTTGTTTTTATTTACCTACAAAGAACAGGCATTACCATAATGTGTCATCGTGATGACTCTCCGTCGCTCTTCCTACATCTTTTCGATTCCTGTCTGCCGATCCATAAATCTTCATAAATATGTAAAGCGCCTCGCAATAATCACGCTACGGTTATCTCACATTGTGTGTTCGTTTCCCACACACTGTTAATGAGCATTGAGCCCAATGTCCGCTAAAGTAGGGTTGTACTTGTACTTATTAAGGCGAGGATACCCTGGCGCTGTAGGTATTTCGGCCGCCTCGCCCTCCCCTCGCGTCTCTGCTTCAACACGCGCTCTCGGCCACAGTGTAAACACAACCACAGTGCAATCTACTAATCGCGGTAGGTAATGTAATGATACTAGGTACATTACAAAAATAAAATGTAGGTGCCTGACTCAATTATTTAGCTTATAGCATAGTAGATATCATACCTAGTGTAGAAGGTACCTATCTATCTTCCTAAACCGTGAAGGAGGACCAGAATAAATATTATTTATTTTATAAGTAAGTACCTACCTACCTATAATAAAATAAATCCTACTTCCTTCCTACTAATATTATAAATGTGAAAGTTTGTGAGAATGTGAGTAGGTATGTTTGTTATTCTATCACGCAAAAACGGCTGGACCGATTTACACATAGGCTACTTTTTATCCCGATATTTCCGCCGGAATGGGACTTACGCGGGTGAAACCGCAAGCCGCAGCTACAAATATATATAGGTAAGTAGGGAAGTACCTATGTCATACGTAGAAAGCAGAAAGGTAGGTAGCGTAAAAGTGTACCTAACAAAGAGTACCTAAGTAATAATACCTATTTTTTCTTGTCCTTTACCAGAACTTACTTAGTTACACTTTTTCGCTACCGACCTATCGCTATCTTAGTACCTATGACTGGTATGACATAGGTAGGTACTTTATACATTACCTATGTAAGTACCTAATACTAATAGGTACTCACTGAAATGATAAAAATTATATAAAGCTAGATTACCACTGACTGACTGACTGCCTGACTGATTGACATAATTGTTCTCCATGATGTTGAATGGGAAGGTAGGTATGTTATTTTTTGCAGATTCGTAAACAAGTAACTCTAATGAGTCTGGAAAAAAACTGACATTGACCATTTTTTGCCGCCATCTTGCCGACCACTGTCGTATCTCGGAAACTAGAACACCCGTAATTTTTGTGGACTCGTATAGAGGAAGTCCTGGGAAGTAAAAAACACTATATTTTTTTGCCGCCCATTTGCCTCCCATTCGCCCAATTAGCAGATCTCGGAAACTATGAGGCTCGGAACGTTTATTTCTTCGAGTTCGTATAGAGGAGGCTTTGGGAAGGAAAAATAAGTTTTCAGATTTGCCCCCATTTGCCTCCTTCATTTTGCCGCCACGCGTATCTCGAAAACTAGAAGACTTGGAGAAATTTGGTTTTCAGATTCCTGTAGGGCATCACAAAGTTGATAAATTGTGATAATAGTTGAAGAGATGGAGAGTGACATAGGGTACAATACATAGTACAAATAATTTTAAATATTTATTAAATTACTAAAACTCATTAAAGTTTAGACGTCTAGGTTGGCACACAATTTGCTTTTCAACCGTTTTTCTCCCACTAATTTAAAATATGCAGCTTTACAATCAAATAGATTGCTATGGCACGCCTTTTCTTGAATTTGAGACATTAGATAGTTTATATCAATTATTTTGCGTCCAGTTATTGGTTGATAGTCGCTTTCTTGTTCATTTTCAATGACCAGAGCAATGTTCTCAACATACTCGTCGTTTCTGAAATTAATAAACCAATGAAAATTATTGTTGAAGATGGTATTTGTACCTACTTTAATTTCCATACAGTCTTAATAAAATAGATCAACTCCATAAATACTATTTCAGTAACTTACTCCTGTCTGGTAGTTTCAATATCTTCTGGCTCCAATGTTTCATAAGTTTTAGCTTGATCTGCGAACCTAGAACATAAGATATTTATCATTATACATTTTTGATTTTTTTATTTATACAATAGTAAGTGAGTAACTCATAAAATAATAGCTATTATAATAAGTACAGTAACTTACATGTTCTCACTCTTGGTGTCACTTGTAACTACCGGTTCCATTGTCAGCAAATGTGGTTCATCTTGTTCCGTTGAACTAAAACAGTAAATGATAAAAAAACAATATTAGAATACTGTTCCCTTTCTCTACCGTGCATCTAAGAGTCTGTGTCATTTGTCAAATTCTCCCTTACTGTCCCATTTCTCCCATACAAAGTTTCAATCGATTAATAACCTATTATTCCCATGTGTTCTATCCTCCCTTTATGTAACTACAAATGTCTAAATTGATCTCGTAGGTGTGTAATAATATGTAAATAATATGTGTGTAATAATATGTAATTATGATATCCTACTATCCTATTCTACTAATATTATAAATATGAAAGTTTGTAAGAATGTATGTTTGTTATTTTTTCACGCAAAAATGGCTGGACCGATTTGGTTGAAATTTGGTATGTAGATTGGTGATACCCTGGATTAACACATAGGCTACTTTTATCCCGATATTCCCGCGGGAACGGGATTTATGCGAGTTAAGCGGGTGAAACCGCGGGGCGCAGCTAGTGTGTAATAATGTAGTAGGTAAGTACCTACTAAATTATTTATATTTTACATTACACACATACTAAGTACTTACCTACTACTACCTACTACTTTTCCCCTAAAAAGTTCCGAAATTTCATACAATATGTATGAAACAAAAAAAATGTCAAAATTAAGAAAAAAAAGTACCGCGTTTTATCAACTTTGTAATGCCCTACCTGAATCTGAAAACTAAAATTTTCCAAGTCTCCTAGTTTCCGAGATACGTGGAGGGGGCAAAATGAGGGGGGCAACTGGGGGCAAAACTGAATACTTTTTTTTACTTCTCTAACTCTCTTCTATACAAATCCGTTATTAGCAATCAAAAATGTTACGTCGTTTCCGAGATCCCATCAATGGGGCAAAAAAGGGTCAAAACTGGGGCAAAACAAAAAAACGATTTTTACTTCCCAGGACCTCCTCTATACGAATCTGTAAAAAAAAATGTTCAACGGCCCTTACTTTCCGAGATAGACCAAGGGTGGGCAAAATGGCGGCAAAAAATGGGCAAAGTCGGATTTTTCCCAAACTCAATACGATTCTATAAAAAAAATATACCATTCCATCCCAGTATAAAGGGACTAGTAGCACGTCTCAGCATCGCACGGGGCACTAATGGAGCTACCGGCATAAAATATAGCCGCACCCGTGAAAGAATTTTTGAAATCGGTCCAGCTGCACGGGTGCACCTACAAATTTCAACCAAATCGTTTCAGCCGTTTTTGGAAAGAATAACAAACATAGGTAGGTACCTACATACATTCTCACAAACTTTCACATTTATAATATTAGTAGGAAGTAGGATAGGATATAGGTATAGAGTACCTAAGTACCTACCTATAAAAACTTACGTTTTCTGTGTACTACGGACGTGAGAACCATCAGTGTTCTGATTTATGGCTGCAGCTATTTTTTTTTTCTTACGGCGCATAGCAATACTGGAAAGATAGGCACACCTAATTATGCAAGATTGATGTTGGGACACATTTCATTCTGCTTTCCTACATAAACGTAATTGTGCCTAATTTTGGAGGTGGGTACCTTACTTACACTACCTACCCACCTACTTCTAGCTACAATGTGACATGAAATGAAAATAAACATGCCAACCTAGGTACCTACTACCTAAGTCGGAATGTCAACAGGTCACAAGTAGGTAGGTAGGTAGGTATCTAAACAAAAATGATCATGATTTTTACTACTTTATTTTTTTATTGACAGTTGACAGAAAATAAATTAAAATATTGATTGATTGAGGAGAACCTAGGTGTATAAGTAGGTACTTACCTAAATACTAATAAACTAGGTAGTAATGTTTTGGTTCCTATTAGTAGGTAGGCAAGTGGGAAGGTAGGTAGGTACTTACCACTTTTCTCGTTGCTGTTGTATTTTACACTTCTGCTTCATTTTTGGGTGGGATCTTTTGTTCACTATACGTCCCATTATTATTATTTACACTACCTACTTATAATTTACACTAAAACCTATTTTTAAAAAACGTCAATACACACACAACAAAATTCACAATGTAATAAGTAATAATGTTCTCCAAAAACAAAAATATTGGTCACCGCAACCGCAAGCGAATAAAACTCACTACCTAAACAGCGCAGCGGAGCGCTCGCGACACAAAGCGACGTGACCGCTCTCTGTGACGCCTCGGCGGGGAGTGAGCGGCAAGAGTTCAGACGCAGGGCCGTGAGTTTGTAGGTATTTTGGTAATGTGAAAAATATTTGTATGAAACAAAAAAAAAATATCTCACGTAATTCTTCTTTATAATGTGTAAAACATTTTAGTGTGTAATTTTTGTCTGTACATCGATTATTTTCTTGAATATGACTGTTTAAAGTTTTATTTAGAGGTAACTTTGGCATTTTTTTCTATCGAGTGAAAATATGCTAATCGTGTTTTTGCTCTCAGGCAATTCAAGATAATATCCTCAACTTTAATATGTATAAATTTCAGAATCGTAAGTTGTGTATTTATGGAGATACCGATGTCTGAACATAATGAAATCCAGTATACCCTCGCCTTAAATGTGGCAATTTACGTGATTGTCACTTCTATCGAACAGCCCATTTCTGGAGTCTATGAAAATTAAATATAGTGATGGTTGCGATAGTTTCTGCAGTAACTTTGAGAACGAGATCATTATCTATGCTATTTCTTAAATTGTTATTATGAGATCCAAAACAAATCTTAGGTTTCCTGAAGCGAACGAAGTATTAATAGATACTTTATGTAGGTATGTAAACAAATTGTAGTCTAAATGCCCTCACAACAGCGTCAACAGCAACATTCTACTTAGTTATTATAAATGTTGATTCAGCAACAACATAGATGGTGTAGGCACTTTACTTATTCAAACAAGTTTATGCGGCGATGCTTCTAATGGGTCTAATTCTAAGGCCTACTTGAAGATGCTACGTTGAATAAAACATGCGCCCGCGCCGGCAACTGCGAAGCAAAGTCGTGCTGTCATGATGCATTCATTGTTGGTCATTTAATTGCACCCATTACACGGAAAGGCGAATAATCTTTGCACGTTGCCTTGTTTATCGTGTGAGGAAAATGATTAAAGTCGATGTGAATTAAGTAAATAGCGATGAAGAATACCTATGATCCTGGCTGTTAGGATGCTAACTATAGATAGTTTACAATGACTTACGGATCTGAAAGGTGGTGTTTCACTATAGTCCTTATGAAGAGGCCCAAAGCCGTGCATTGAGCTATAGAGGAGGCTATGCTCGGGGTTTCTCTACGGGACTCATCGACGTAATACCACGGGATCGAATTACAAATGAGGAAATAGGTAGGTAGGTGTCTTCGTATAAAAACGAGGATCATCACGACATAGACGAGCGGTTAGCTCCTTGAAATGGCAATAGGCAGGCCATTTATCACGCAGAACAGACCAGACGGCCGTAGGGGCCGAAAAGACCGCGAAGATAGACGGATGATGTAGCCGCAGGTGGAGGCCGTGAGCTTTCAACCGAAACAACTGAAAATCTATAAGAGAAGAGAGGCTTAGTTCAACTGTGGATGTCATGGCATACCTAATGATGATAGTTAGTAAATCTCAAGTCTATTAGAATTTATCTTAAGAAACTTTTTTAAAAAATGGTCTACGCTTTACTAGAAATTATGTTCCAAGATCTAGTTTGCTTAGCAAAACATTTATATATGTACACAGATATCCAAACAGTTACATCGAAGCCTTTAGCCTCTCAACAATAGCACGTGTGCACGTCTGCGCTTTCCCTCCAAAGATAACGTCTGTGGTACTTAAGTATAGTGCCTACCTATGCACGTCTATGTTACGTCTGGCACTCCACTCTATAAGGTCCCTGTTGCACAACTTTTCCGACGCGGTTGATTAATGTCTTCGATTTCGCCGGATCATCTATCGAAATTAGGGTTTGTAGAACCGGTGCTTTTTCAAAGAACCGGGATTTTCGGTACTTTCTGGCTAAAGAACCGGGATTCCCGGTACTTTCGGTACTTTCGGTACTTTAGTTAAGTCTACATGAAATGGCAGAGTTAAAAGTGTTTAATGAAAGCATAAAGTAAGACAGGGTTGAAATGACAGAGCATATATAAAAACATTTCAATAAAATCAATAAAATGTTTTATTTCTTATTTTATGGACACTAAATCGGTCTGATTTGGTACCTAAGTAACTAATCAGTCTTAGTTTAGCTTTCTATCATATAATTTAAATTAGAAAACAGGGTTTTATCGCGTTAAATACCTTTTTTATATTATTTCCCGACGTTTCGATTGTGTTACAACAACCGTGGTCTCGGGCGAACTGAATGTAGGTAGGCTCCGACGAGAAGCGGCAGTTAGCTTCACTACCCTCACTCAATCTTCGTTCATTGGCAAGAATCTTCGGATCTTGAAGCTTAATCCAGTGGTTAGGTCGAGGTGAGGGTAGTTGGTTAGGTCGAGGTGAGGGTACTTATGCTAACTGCTGCTTCTCGTCGGAGCCTACCTTTATACTCCAGTTCACTCAAGACCACGGTCGTTGTAACATATAATCAAAACGTCGGGAAATAATATAAAAAAGGTGTTTAACGCGATGAAATCCTGTTTTCTAGTTTAAATTATGTATTGTGATCGCGAGAGTTTTAAAAAGATTACCTATCATTATATCAACAAAACTCTTATTGCAATTATGCATTAAACAAATTTTAATATTCAACTTCCCAACGTTTTTATTGATAATTTAAATAAGAAAGAGAACAGTGTAGTTTTAGCATAGCATTATTCAGTCTCAATAGGCGTACCTATCTACCTTACCTATTCAAGAGTACGCCTAGGAACGTCACAATGCAAGAGAATTAGCGTCACAATTTTTCTACACATTTCACAAATCTTTTTATGCATTAGAGAAGTACAATTTATTCAGGGTTTTGCAAATATCCTAATATTGTAGTTTCCGACAGTCTACGTTCTCTATAGAAACCGTGTTGGCTAAGTGGATTGGTACTTCGACTTTCGTTCCGGAGGTCGTGGGATCGAATTCAGCCGTGCATCAATGGACTTTTCGTATTGAAATGCGCTTTAACACGAGCTTTAAACGGTGAAGGAAAACATCGTGAGGAAACCCGCGGCTAGTCAGCCCCACACGTATTGACATTGTCTTTCCTGTGGATATGGCCGCCTAAGCTGAGAGGGTGGTTTAGGTGCTGGGCAAGCCTATTCCATTAAGTGTAGGCAAAGATTGCCTCCTGGCGCTGTATAAATAATCTATTATAGATGCAAAGGACTGAGTTTTTTTTATGCACGTTAGAAGTTTTAGAAACCACTCCAGAGCATTTGCTAGACTGCCCCATCGTGTTTTTGAGTCTCTTGTCAGTGGTAATGCTTTTTATTTAAGCAGTTGGGCTTTAGGCAATAACAATACAATACAATTAGAAATATTTTGAACGTAAATAATTTTTCCCGAAAGTACCGAAAGAACCGGGATTTGATTTTCAAAATCCCGGTTCTTACAACCACGAAAAGAACCGGGATTTCCCGGTACTTTCGGTACCGGTATTTCCCGGGACCAAACCCTAATCGAAATCAGCCTTTGTTTAAACAGTTCAAATTGGTGTTATGAATGACCCTTAAAAAGATTTGAACGCGCGCTTAGACTACGTAAAATGGAAGCCCTAGATAAGTGAAGACAGATGAGCTGTTATTTTGGTCCTTAGATTATCAAATACAATAACTAAAAAAATGTATATATCCTTGGACATTCCACACAGCATAGAATAGAATAGAAGTTTAACTCCTGCACTTGTTTCAATTTAGCTCTGTGCAACTCTTATTCATATATTTTTCATATTCATATTCATATTCTTTATTCATTGTCTCAAGTTGGTACATTAGGTCTTAAGCTAGGTTTGGCTGCAACAAGAGCCCCGTTGGGACACCGCAATGTTAACATTAAAATATATCTACTTTTAGCATTATCTTAAAGCTAAATATGTTTAATTAAATTATTTAATATCACAACATGCTTATTCTATATATATTATTTATTATCTATATATTATATATATATATATTATATCTTATTCTATATCTCTTATACATACTCATACTCATATCAACTTCCTTGACAGAAACGTTAACTTACTTGTTGGTTTTTTGTCATTTTGGTTTGCAGCAATCGTGAACAGAGAATTCATCAAATAGTTGGTACAAATTGTTCTAGTTCTGTTTATCTTGAACAAGGTTCGGATTTCTTTTGGAAATCATGTTTCGTTGTCGACGATGTTGTTGCGGTTTTCACCTCAAACAATTGGCCATAATTTGGAGATATTGAAAGACTAGCGAAAATGAACGAAATTATGGCGGTTTCGTAACCATGATGGCAAAATATATGGCGTAAGTTTGGAGGTCATTATTTGTAGTGATTACTGCACTGAGTGCTAAGTAAATCATTCTAAAAGGGTTTTTAGTTAGTCTGAAGCATTTTTGTCTTACCTAATGTTTTACTTTAATGTCAGGCTTATTGATTTTTATGTTCTTAAGGCTACATTGCTATTGCCACTAAATAGAAAGTTATTATATTTTATGAAATACAGGCAAAAGGTATTTTCTCACGAATCGAGTGAAATCTAATTTTGAGTGCAAATTGTATGTCCCACGATGTGTGGTAATAGGTACCTACTTCTAGTAAGTACCTTTTTATGTGACAGCAACTTGGACGAATAAACGACAGTCAACAACACTAAAATGCCGACTCGGTATTATTTCCTTGTTTTGGAAAAGTCGTTCAAGCCGCCTGCTAATAAGCTAAGCCGAACTGGGAAAAAGTAAGCTTAGCTGGCGGTTTGCGAAGAACTTAATTACATCTATGAATAAGCGATCTAAGCTAAACCACAGATCTGTGGCTAAACTAACTTAGTTAATGCGTAATCAAATTTAAGTTTGCAGTTTTTTATTTACAACATTATGTAGATAGGTCTTTGTTCGGTCGGACAAGGTCAGTAAGCTTACCTGCACATGCATGACTACATCTGACTTTAGCTAGTTTTCATCAGACAATTGTCTAGTCTAAGATCGTAGTCATCGTCATTTTAATTGACGACCACTCTGGCGCAGTTGGGTGAACGCCGTGAAAGCTGCGGAGGTCGCGGGTCCGATCCCCGCTACGGGACAAATGTTTGTATGTTCTGCAGATATTTGTTTCGTGTCTGGGTGTTTTCTATCTATAATATGTATGTATTTACAAAAAAAATGTATCTAAGTATTATCAGTCATCTGGTTACCATAACACAAGCATTAAGCTGCTTAGTTTGGGACTAGATGACGCTGTGTGGAATGTCCAAAGATATTTATTTATTTAAATCGATTACAAAAAGTCAATAGGAAAACAATAATTACAGTATCGAAATACAAAGTATTTGGGATGCTTCAATGCACATGGTGTTGTTTGCAAATTTGACGGCCTTGTTCTGAAATGTTAGACAGGGAGCACTTGTTTCAGAGCAATCAAGACTATTTAGAAATAAACGAAGGAAAACGTGACTAAAAGTGCGATGTTCTATTGCATCGTGATTATCCGTAAGGTTGTGAGGTTTTGTTCTGTAAAATACGTTTTATAAATCTTTAAATGACTCTTGCATCTGTCATCTGCTTGAAGTTAAATTAACAATTATGTATAAGCCTTTCTTATTTGAATAGAATAGTTATACCTACCTATCTACATAGAAGGAAATCACACCACAACATCACACTTTAGTAGACTTTTTAACGCTTCTCTAAGTACTTAATTTATAATCGGAGCTACTGTTTGGTAGGTGCTTAGTCCATGCCCTGTTTTTATAACAATTAATGTTTAATAGTTTCCACCTTCGGCTTTGACTCAGGATTCGACGTCATGTCCTTGTGGGATTTTGATGGGTTTTACCCATCATTCAAGTGATTATTTCAGCGCATTAAATAAAATTGAATTTATGACTTAATACGTGCAGTTGCATGGTTAGAGCAATTTATCACATGCATTTGCCGGTCCAAATCGCATTCGTTATGTCACAATATGACACACATTGTGTACATCACGTACCTCTAACTGACATAGTCCTAACAGCCATAGCTAGTTATGCTAAGTATTTTTGCCATTTTATTATTCTAGGAATTTCTTGCTTTGTTTCCTTCTGTTTGATTTTCATCATATTTTCATGATATCTACTTACCCCTTAGTTATTATTCCTTCCTGAGCAAAAAGAATCACAAAGTATTTTTATGAACTCAGTCCGTAACAAGCTGGATGATATAATTCAATTCCTATAGAATTAGTAATAGTATTGAGTCCAGCGGCCTTCGTTTGCAGTAGATTTGTCAACTTTCCTACTGTTTATGTTCTAGCAATTGTAAATTGATCATTTTCGCAACATGAGTTTCATGGCTTTTATAGGAAAGCTTTCCATTTTAAGTGCGTATTGCAAGAAATAATTGTAAACATTTATTGTTCTGTCATTTTCTTTAAAGTAGCTTAGTTATTACAATGGGCGCCTCCATCGGAATACAAGTAGATGTTGCTCTTAGAGAGGTTTGCTTGATAAATCTTGACAATTCATGAAATGATTTCTAAAAATTAGCAGTTTCTTACTTGCACCGTGACAGGAAATTGCTCTCTTCTCATGAAATTAAAGTTTAACAAAACTTAACATTTTATCACTTGTAGATACAAATACTTAGTAACTTTGTAAATATCTACGTCCCACTTCGTACTTGTTACTTGGCACGAGGACTTCATTTGAATAACTATCTTATCCTCAGCGTGAACTGACATACTTATCATTCATCATCTTTCAACACACATGTTTTACTGTTATTTGCCTCACATACATTTCCTTTTAAATTGAGTAGGAACTTTACTATTCTTTGGATTATGTTTATTTTGCAAAGTGGACCAAAACTATAAATCTCAAAACAAAAGCCGGCAGACGTCGACTCGCACTCAACGAGTATGACACATGTAGGTACGAGTATTACGTGATTTATCTTACGATTGATGTTTATTGTTTCGGCACAACAAAGCCGATTGTATGATTGTTACTATTAAATATCGTAAACTCTTCAATCTTATCATCACCGTAGTACCTATGTAATGATGACCATAAAATATACTATTGTTAACGTAGGTTTTCTTAAAACGTTTAGTGAAAGTTAAACTATGATGTTGCATAGTCATCAAGACTTTGTAAGTATCTACTTGAGTTTTATATGCATTCTGGCGTCTCCTCTGCTGAATCGCATAATTTTCAGCGCGAAGGACCAAAACAATTGTTGCTGACTGTAAAAACAGGACCTATGAAATTATCGTTTTGTTCAAACGGCATAAAAAATAGCAATCCCATGGGTCATAGGAACCGTTTGTTTTGCTTATCACATAAATATGATGTGCCATGGGCGCCATGGCATGTCTTAATTCCATTGCTGATTGTCTTAAACAAACCTGACATTCAAGCCCATAGACAGATGATTGCAAAGTGCAGTGAAACGGTAGCATGACGAATCTGTTTGTCCCCAGGTCAAGGACGCTGACGCGGAAAGCCATCGCGGCAAGTCGCTGGACGCAGCCAGCTTGGAGGAGAAACTGTGAGTATGAAACTTAAGTTTAGATTTTTCCACTGGCTTTATACAGGGTGAGGCAAAACTTTGGGTCCTTGAACTTTGTCCTTGGCGTTTCCTTCTGAAGTTAGAATGTTATGAAGTCAGACCATCATTGTTTAATTTCGAAGAAAATAATTTTAGCATTTTGTGATTTTTGGAAAAGGTTAGCGTATAACTAAAAGGTGTTCATTTAACACGAACATTTTTCCGTTAACTTACTTACATTTTGTTTTAAACTAGTCAGACCATTTCTATAAAAAAACAAAAGAATGTTAAAAATACGGTGTCTATGAGCGATTCCATATATAAATGCAAGCAGTACTGTAAGTTAGTACTGTGAATGTTGCGTTCAAAGTTTATTCATATTAGAAAATCGTAGAGCGCGGTTCCCATGATTCAGCTGCGATTTGATCGTTATATCAAGGTACCTGTCACTGCATTCGTGGTACAAAATGCACTACATTATTAGAACGCTACGTTAGCTTGTATTGATTCAGAAGAGAAGGTGAAACGTCACCTGCTCTGCATTACAACACCTCTTGCGATAATTGGGTTAGTGTAATGTCTTACATAATGCGATGTGTTGAACCCAGAGGAACGAAAATAAAATAAAAATTTCATGTTTCATAATCATTAACTATAATCATCAATAGATACTGATGATGAGTTTAACATTACGAGAAATATTATTTATTTCTGTAAGACTTAGGGAAAGAATCGCTTCAAATTCGTCTTACATGATAGAATAACGAAAACTCCTGTCGTTGATGATCTTAGTTGATGATTGATGACGTAGAATACCTGTGGCCATTTTCCCATTCTAGCATTCGTACCGCATTCACTATTATAGAATCAATACGTTGAGACATTCCAATGTAAGTACCTACTTGCTACAGACAATCCTAAATACTCAATCAAGTCATGGGAGAAATAATCAGTCATTACACAAACAATGGAATGAAAAAAACTTGTTCTTGTATGTAAGTGTGACAGTCGCGGTCGATTGAAAGTAAACAGTGGTTTTGCAAAATCAGATAGAATCAAAACTAGGGCAACATACCTACTTCAATCAAAAGTCAAAAAATTCAGTCCTTTCTCCAATTATTTCAACAAAAACAGTTTGTAAACTAGTAAGTTTTTAGAAGCTTTAAAAGTTGCAACTGTCATGTATGTTAAATATGTTTACTTCTGAAAAATGTGGGCATGTACCAAATTCAGCTCGCAAAGCGCTTCGTACCAATCGTTATAAGTGCCTAAACATGCCATTCATGCTTATCCATTCTAACTGGCACTGTCACGCGCGTGGCAACACGCAATCAATTAAAGGGCTAGAATTTTTGTTACCACAAATTGGAGTGGACTAGGCCTGCTAACACCTTGTTATTCTACTGATATTAAAAATGCCTAAGTTTGTAACTATGAATGGATGGATGGATGTGTATTTGTAACTCTTTCACGCTCAAACTGCAGGACGGATTTTAATGAAATTCAGTAGCTATAAGTACTGAATTTACACAAAGACTACTTTTGATCCCGGGAAAGGGAACTGAACACTCCCGCAGTGCACAGCTAGTAAAACTTATATAAAACATTCTTAATTGTGATTTGATCTTTCACTGAGGTCGTTGGAAGATAGTTATTTAACTGATATACTTAGATAAACACAGGCCAGTTATATCATGTTACGAGATTGTGCAGTTTCGGCGCAGACGCACGCGATGCTGGTTTTGACAAACATTCGTGCAAGCATGCATGTCTGATAACAGCCTTCCGTGTGGTCGAGAATCGTAATCAACTAGAATTTATGTTCCAAGTATAAGTCGCGCCACGTAAAAAGAACGCTGAGCGGAAAAGCTGCGCAGTAGGCGATTTTAAGTAATCTTAGGTGGGATTGGGGAGACGGTGCACTTCACACCATTGATTCAGCGCGTGCTAGCTATAGGTTTGTGAGCGAGTGACCCGTGAGCAAAGAAACCCCTTCCCGTTCCTCTCATCGCTCTTGTTACGTGGCGCGACTAACGTACTTGATGTTTGGTGCGGTATATGGTAGAAAGTATTTTGGATAGATAAAATGTAACCAGCCGGTACTGGTAATGCCTTTTAATAACTGAAATAGACAATGAGTATTTAAGAGGTATCGAAAAAATAAGAGACGTACCTACCTACCTAGGGCTTTTTTTGAGCACGTCCAATGTACCTGTAAAATAGGTAAATAACCCTGCATAAATTGGTACAAACAATGACAATCATTATTACCTGCACAAATTGAACAATCAATGAAAATCATAATTATTTACCTGCATAAATTGGTACAATCAATGCCAGTCATAATTACAGATCAAAATTGTTTATCCCATAGCAGTATTATCTAGGCGAAATATCAGAACCTTGCACATCATAGATTCATAGACATCTTATAATACCCGCCAAAGTAATGTGTACGTGCGTAGGTACTATTTATTATAATATCCTAACCTCACCTAATATTGAGGCCCGTGCACATCACATAAGCAATCGTTTCGAAGCTTGCTAACAGCCAGTCACAACAACCTACCTTTGGTTTTGCTTACAACAGTAGCTTTTTGTCATTTTTTGTAACTTCTCCCATGAGAAGTTACAAATATTGACCCACAGTAAGCAAAACCATAGATTACGGTTTATATACGTTTATGGTAGAGCAACGTTCTGAGCGGTCACAACTTGGATGGGTGAATGATGGGGCAAGTGGCAATAACATCTGGGCGCTACCGTGCTTCAGCGGGCACCTTAAATTTGTATGTAGCGACAATAAACTCCTTTGGTTTCTAAATATGGTCTATTGTGCAAGGATCATTGGGTAGGTGTTATTATAATATGTAAATGCAATTTGAATATGAAACGAGTAGGTAGGTATTATTCAAAACACGTATTGTATTATAGCTACTTATCAATAAGCTTATCTAAATTATAAATCAACGAAAAATCGTAAGGAGCTTACTTAGAAAAAAATGATATCAATCAATGACTTAATTTTGTAAATCGTATTTACATACAAGTTTAAGCGAACAATCCCTAACAACCTAATAAATAAATAAATAAATATTTTTGGACATTCCACACAGCGTCATTTAGTCCCAAGCTAAGCAACTTAATGCTTGTGTTATGGTAACCAGATGACTGATATAATACTTAGATACATTTTTTTTTTTGTAAATACATACATATTATAGATAGAAAACACCCAGACACGGAACAAATATCTGCAGAACATACAAACATTTGTCCCGTAGCGGGGATCGAACCCGCGACCTCCGCATCTCAGCCGGGCGTTCACCCAACTGCGCCACAGTGGTCGTCAAATAAATAAATAGCTTAGTGATATACGAGTATACCTAAGTATGAATAATACGAACTGAACCAATTTTTAATGGTATGAAAAAACGATTCCGAATTATGGAAGCAGTATTTTTGCATTTGGTAATGTGTTTTGGCACACATACGAGTAAAAAGGTTTTGTGAATAAAAGGGTTGTTGAACCCGCTGCTTGGTCCATGAATATTAAAAAGTGGACCTAATGTATTCCAGTTACCAGTAGGTATTTATTTCACGCGGCACTCAATAACTTGACTTTAAAAATGACAGTCAATTCAAATTAAAAAAATCTTGTAATACGGGGTTCGATCCTGCATCGATCCAAACAATGCTCCTCAAATCAAAATTACTAATAGTTTCGTCTTCGGCGTCATAGACTTCGTGACCGAGTGGTAAGGTGGTCAGGTCCGGCTTATAGACAATCGCTTGTTGTCAAATCCCGCCGAAATCGTAAATCATTTTTTCATTTATAATCCTCAAAGTCAGAGCAATATACACCTTATTAAAATCAAGTAGTAAGACGTCGTCAAAATAAAAAAATAATAGTAGAAGTAATTAAATGGTTGTCATAGAGAAGCACTAATATGACCTATCATGAACATGCACAATTATTTTATTCCTATCCGGGTTTTACATAACAGATGTACGATTTGCAGTAAGTACTCAATGACTTTTAAAACTGTAAATGGTTTATGACTTAGGTAAATTTTACATACACAGAAACTTCAAAATTATTTTTAATTTTAAACTTTGAAATAAGAAATTTAAATTATTGTACCTAATGCTCAAAGACAAAAGTGGTAACAGACGAATAGACTAAATTGTGAAGTGGTCTTAACATATTTGTAATAGGGTAATAGTTTCACTGAAAACTGACACTGAGCTAAACGCCGAGTTGTGCTATAAAATCGGTAAACATTTCCCAAGATATAAATAAAACAACAAGTAATGAAATACTAGAAACAAAATTAAAAATAGTAAGAACTATTTATTACTAAAACGGTATAACCATCTAATGAACGCACAAATAAATGTACTTGTGTATTCATTTAATTTTACAGAGTGAACTATTGCCTAGCAACATTGTTGCAGAAGGTACCTCAGTACTAAGTCTACAAGTCTTGTACTACAATGCACTATCAAAAGACTTCAACGCGCTCGCGGCCCTACGCGATTTCGTATTCTTCTCGTTTGTATAAATGTAAAAACTTGTAAGAATTAGAGATACTAAAATATGTTTGGTACTACATAATTCTATGGTGTTTGTCATAGATTATCTGCCAGATATAAAAATGCTCTTACTGACATAGGCGACGCCAAAGATACCATCATTGTCGACGCCTAATCCCGTAGAACTTTTGTGGATATTTAGCTTGACGAGTAGTACGGACGGAGTCGATAAATTGACAACATTCATAAAAATTTTGCTTGTATCGATGTAGCAGTAAAGTTCTACCAATTTTAATGACAGCACTGTTTTGTTATACTTTTAAATTGCATAATGCTTTACTCGTTTTGCGTTGTATTTTATTTGTAACTGTATTTATTTACATGGTCAAAAAAGTCCGTTGACCCGTACATTTACTAAGTACTTGCGCAAAATAACGGCAACCGATATAAGATTCGATAACGAACTGCATTTTGGAAACTGCATCCCAGCGGGTAGCCCGGTTATAAGTTCAAAATTGATAAGTGTTTTTAACATTAACAGTTGCAATCCAATGAAATTCGCATTTCGGATTATTAGCAAATGCCGTTAATGCAGTGTATATATTTCTTCACTGATAAATAAGATAAGTTTATTAATACCGACCGTTAGTCCTGCAAAATAAAATATTTTATAAATGAAAAATCTTACTAAAAGTTTGGGACTTAGACAAGATTCGAACCGGATTTCAGGAATGATTCTTCATTTATAAATGAAATGCCTAAGTGTGGTTAACACTATAAAATATGCTTATAAAATATTTTATGCTATAATGATTTACTTCGCTTTGTCTTTGAGGTCACACCACAGGTTCACCGAAATAATGCGGCAAGTCACGCTACACTAGATAGTTTGTGGCGAAGGCTCATCGGTAAAAAGCCTTCAACCTTGCTTGGAAGGTTGGAAAATCTTTGTTGTCTAAATTTACAGGCTTATAAATTTATGATAACCATACCATCGAAACGAACGTTCTGAAATATTTCTTTCAAAAATAGGCATTTACAAAAGTGTAAAATACATGTAGGTACATCCTCCTTTTTTCAAGTCCTCTAAGAATTTGATTCTTGTAATGGAAAAGACAATAACATGATTGTTAGCGCTACCAAAACAGGTAGTGTGACTTACCTACACCTCACTAATTATAGTCAGTAGTTATATTTCGTAGAATAAATTGGCTAAAAACCTGTAATTTCTTATTCTTTTTAATTATGTGCATCAAAATTCTGAAATGATAATTGACAATTTCTGCAGGAAGTGAATACCTCACAAAGAGCCTTAAATTTAAATATGCGATGCCTGTCATCGATTATTTCTCATGATTAATTTTCCCGACGACCGATACAATGCTGGCAAAGCCTGCACGTGACACATCCTTTTTAATTTCCTCATTATGATAATTTAAATGCGGTGTATAACAAGTTAATAGCTAAACTAATGATTGTTATTAGTAAGTACGTCTATTATCGTGTCAAACAGTATTGTTTTATAGCATTTTTTATCATTCATTATGCATATTAAACTGAAACATGCATGCATTAAAGGCAAAGAAGACAGCTGTTTTAGACTATCCTTTAAGAATAAGTAGAAACGTTTGGCGATTTAAATACAAGAGCTTTTTTGGATAGGTACTTACAAAAGTCAAAAGTCAAAATATTTTATTCAATAGAATCTTATAGAAGACCACTTTGACATGTCAGGTTCTTAAAACTAGGAGATTCTATTGCCACAGTACAGTTTTTTCACACTGTCAATAAGTTTAGGTACCACACATTGTTTTATTTAAATAGAGGTTGATAAATCTTGAGTTTTTGTGCCTATTGACCTAAGGGCAATCAGGAAGGAACCAGTGACACGAAAAATTCATAAATAAAATTATGACCAGACACGGTCTTCCCAAGAAATGCAATAATTCATGCGTGTAATATTTCAACACACCACAAAGAAGCCGCGGGGCGCACACAATACAACGTTTAATCCATCATAAATATTAATCATATTGTTCTTTGTATTCTTAAACATAAAGTAAGTATTTCTTTGTCAGTTAAACTTCCGTGAATGGGATGAGATTGTTCAAGGTCAGAGGTCACAGGATGCGTTCAGTATTGTCTTCAAATTAGGCAAATGCAATCTTGTGTCATTACTGCTCATTAACTTCAAGTGACATATTAATCATCGTAGGGGAAGTAAATACTTTGTACCGGAAAGCAGTTCTTTTTTTGAACCAATTCCAACTTTAGTCCTTGAACGATAACTCTTAATCTAACCTACCACGGAATCGAATCTAGCCTCCAAAGCGATGAGTCAGATTTCGGCTACAAAAGCCACTATCACTGCATCTAGTCACAGGAAACGCTAGATCTGATAACCAGTTCATAGCGACTATCCTATGACATTACATTCTGTTGTGTGACTGCTGCAGTAAACGTGCTCATCTGTGTAGCCTCCTTGACATTATGTACACGCTCTGTATAACAACAATAGACAATGTTCAATAATAGGGATTCAGTCATAGGACATTAGTGTGGACAACTCAGTTTTAAAGCAAATTGAAGGTTTTTATAGCTTAGGATATGAGTCAAAAAGTCTAGGCAAATGATAATTATAAATAAATAAATATCCTTGGACATTCCACACAGCGTCATCTAGTCCCAAGCTAAGCAACTTAATGCTTGTGTTATGGTAACCAGATGACTGATATAATACACAGATACATTTTTTTTTGTAAATACATACATATTATAGATAGAAAACACCCAGACACGGAACAAATATCTGTAGAACATACAAATATTTGTCCCGTAGCGGGGATCGAACCCGCAACCCTCGCGTCTCAGCCGGGCGTTCGCCCAACTGCGCCAGAGAGGTCGTCGTATAGTAGAAATGTTGCCTGATAAGACCAGAAATACGCTTATCAGAGTATTTCTGTCTGGTGTAAATGGTCTATAAACAGCGAAAGTGATTCTTATACTTGTGATCTAATGCGTGGCCGTGGAGGGTGGTGCAAGTAACAAGGTGATAAATTAACATACAATAAAATTATTTTTAAATAAGAAAAGCAAAGCTTAAATATTCTGCAAAATACAAGAAACGCCTACATAATCATCCAAATGTCTTAGCCGCACAATTGACTACCATTAACTATTAAAGGCTAAAAAGACAACACATCATAGAACTAGATACAATATGATATTAGTTAAAGCGGGAAATGATCGATGGAACACTTTCCTGTAAAAGCTCGACGCACTCCACAAACTTGCTTATAGTCAGAAGAATGATTGCAGATGAAATTAGAACAAAAAAAATAAGAAAAGGTTTTACAAAAGCACTCAGAGACATTATGTTTATTAAACTTTTCCTATACGAGTTTATTTTTCCATACAAAATCTTTACTGAGTAACGATTATAAACATCGGAGTACGGCTTAATTCGAAATATACGATTGAATCCAGTTCAGAACAGAAGTCTTTATTTCATCAACCTAAAGTAATTTTGTTGGAGGTCTAAAATGAGGGTAAATTTATGTACTTGACCACTCGGTGGCGAACCCATTTTCGTAGATCTATCTGAAAGTTCAAAACTTAATCAACCTACTATTATTAATACTAACTGACCACTGACCAGTCCATGCTTTTATTGTTTTACACACATAGACACGCAACTTCCTACATCTTGAGGTGTTGGAAAGCTATGGAGTAGGTACGGACGTGCGTCGCGTTAACATTCGCGTTCAGCCGTTCTGTGGCAATGAACCTGAATACCAACACCTGAGCCGATCCATGGATCCACTCACAGTTACTATTGATCTGCCTCACACGATTGTCAAAACTCCAGTCAATCGTTTCATCGAATGATGCGATAAAAGATGACTATAGAGACTAGAGTACCAAATTACCAATTTTCAGGAATTCGAAGCCGATGAATTTTAGATTTCAAGATTATCTTCCGAGTTCCTAGAAAATTAAGAACTACCTAAGTATAAAAAGGTTTTTCACAAAGTTAGACAGATTGTAAAGTTTAGATCTTCTTCAAAAAATCTATAAATATGTATTAGATATGCATGCCTAACTTCTATAGGAATATAAATCCAGTTTTCATACCATCGCTCGTACATAACATCAAGAAAAGTAGGGGTAGCTGTAGCTAAACTTTAGCCAAATTCGATATGCCATGTTTTCGTAGTAATCCATAACGCCTTACGTAGGAAGTGATTAGTCACAATTGCGTTTGTTTATAGCTATTACCTACTAGATATAACTATAACACGTAACAAATTACGTGGAACCACGAGCATGTTTATAGTTTTTGTATTCATTTTTACGACCAAACGGACTTAAATTTGACAATTCCTTATTTTGATTGGCGCTACCTTAATTTGTTAGAAGTAGTACCTACATATTAGAGTAGGTAAGCAATAATTAAGAGTGTTATTTAGATTTAATTTGTAAAAAATCTTCTTTAGCAGCTAGGTAATCAAACATGTTGATTGTTGGGGCGCATAACTTTATTATGTAGCGTTTACGAAGGAAGAAAGGCCTACTAAAACGAATTGTTCGTTATATCGTTTGTCAAATGGTAGAAATGTTAATGTACCTATATTTCCTACACATCAACAACAAAGCTGAAGCAAGCTGAATAATATGTGAAACCTAGATTCCAACACAGCCTGACCGATAAACGATGTTTGCTCTCATTTGCATAACTGTGTCGAGCAACACAACACGAATAATGGTGTCCATACAACACACGAGACAAATCGCTTTTGTCCGTGCCGATACACTTTCTACTGAATCACTAACTTACAAAAGCCTGGTTGTTGTGACTACAAGATACTCTATGACGTGTTGGCGACTTAAAATAATGATTAAGATTCTTTTTTATTTTTGTGAGAAATTTGACGGTAGTCGACCGCCGGCCATTCCGATTTCGAGCTGTCAAGTCGTAGGACGTATAGAAAAGAATAATTGTTGAAATTTATAAGTTCTGGATATTAAACAAGTAAACATCTACTCGGGTTTTATATAATTATTGAGTACATCCAAGCCCCGCTTAAAAGGAATCGATAATATCCGAAGTGGTAAGAACGTTGAGAACGCCCATTGGTATGTACAATCCATTTATTAATTTTACGATGAAAAATTTGGCATATTACCTTTTTACCCAAATTAACTAAGTACCTACTTAGTTGTGTTATGTAAGTAATAAACTTACTACCTAAAACATGCATAATTGATACTAAATTACTGTTAACATCTATTTGACCTTCATTGTGTTCGAGCAAATAAACTTTACCTTACTTACCTACTAATTGTAGGTATTCCATTTCACTGAATACTTTGCCTGCCTAGGTACTTTAATTATACTAAATGGTGAACACAACTTTTATTTAAGTAAATGCTTAGCTAACTAGTCTAGTTCTTTACTCAGGTAAGTATTTGAGTATAGGTACGCTGATCAGTGTGTGTGTTCTTGTTCAGTTCGTGAGTGCTGTTGTTCGTAAGTAATTCTTATAAACATGAGCGAATATAGACCTATGTACATCCTAACTAAGCAGGTATCTAATCATATATCCGAAACAGGATTGTGTAATCGGGTCATTGTTATTGATAAGTAAACGCAGTGATATTTATTAGACCTTTTAGTCGTCACCCTAATAAACAATCATCTTGGCTATTCATGTTGATAAGTCCATACCTACCTAGTAGATATGATTTGGCATATTGGTATCTACGATGGTGGGTGCCTACATGGGTAGGTACATTGTAGGTGAGCAAGTGAACACCATTTAGGTGGGTACCTAACCTTTCTACTTGCCTAGGTACCTAGGTAAGTGCTTAACTTCCCTTCCGACGTAATATTATCAAGTAGGTACCCACTTGCACATATCTACCTGTTGTAGGTACTGGAAGGTAGTTAAAAGTGGATGAAAGTGTTTGTAGGTAACTTATTAGAATACGTACCTATTTATCTGCGCGATGATAAAACCTACATTAGGAGGTGACACACAACCAAGAGGAGACAGTATTGTTCTACGGAGATGGTAACATCCAAAGTACCTACCTCGCTACCTACTAAGCAATCTCAATTAGTTATTAGTTTGCTAGATTAAGAAGGTAGGTACCTACTTGTCCACCTTCCTAACATTTTATGATTTAGGCAATGTCACACGACATACATTAGGTACCTACACTGTGGACAGAAACAGACAGGACAACACCTACATAGATAGGGTGATCGTGATTGTCTATCTACCTATTTATTTAACTGAAAAGTGATTTATATAATAAACTTAACTTGAACTTTATATTAGGTTAGGTACTTACCTAACCTACTTTAACCTACTTACCTATAAATAATTATCACCAAGTGATTTATTTCTATATTACACATAGCAAGTAAAGATATTCATATAAGAACAGGAGTATAATTCGAGTCACGAACAAGTCCAAGTTAATAATAAGTTATAACAATCACGATAGAACGAACCATAAAATATAAGTAATTGAAATAATAATATTCTAAATGCGTTTGTGAAAAGAAATAATAAAATTGATAATGACATGTTCCCTTTACATCCATAATGTAATTTTAATGAAGTTGAATTTAAAATGGTTATCTATTAGGTATTTTATTTGATATACAATGATGACGATGCTTTAGATGATGAATTTTATTTAATGTAAGTAGTTTTACTAATTGCCAATTGGTGCTGTGTTTTGCTTTTGTAAACATGACAGGAAACTAGGTGTCCTACATTACTATGTATCTACCTATTATCTATAGGTGTTATTAGATAACAAAACTGCATGACCTATCTAGGCTCATTGTGGAGTCTATGGATGAGTGAATGAATTGAATTGAATTGAATATAAATCCAAAATGAGCAAAAGAAAAAAAAAAGTACTTACTTTATATAAGTAAATCTAAAAATGCCAAACCATAAATTAGAGATGTCGAATAAACATTAAAATTGTAATTTAAAAATTCAAATACTCTTTTCCTCCAATAACTTATTCTGTTTATTCTTAAATGCATTCAAATTACTTTCGGAGCGTATTGACTTTGGAATTTTGTTGTATAATATACAAGGCGCCGCCGCCACTCCAAACACACTCTTTCTATTTAAGGCGGTTTTGCATTTCTTATGACGTAGGTTTCCCTCACGCCGAGAACCAATTCCAAACATGTTAAACCGATAGAGGTTCGTTCGGACAAAGTATGCAACCTCAGATATATTATATAGGGAAGCAAGAGTTAATATTTTCCACTATTTGAAAATACCTTCGCATGTGTCGATTCTTCTTAGGCCGAACATTGCTCTTATGCATCTCTTCTGAACTTAAAATACTTTAGCTTTGTTTGTTGAGTTTCCCAAAAACATAATGTCATATCTCAAAAGCGACGCAGTTTCACCATAATATGCTGCAAGTGAGGCTTTGGTGTTTACTATTTCACTTAGTTTAAAAGGAACATAATAATTATGAGTGGTACAGCCTATTGCAAAGCGTGTCCGTATGTGACTGCCAATCTAACCTACTATCTATCTGTAAGTCCAAAAATGTTGTGCGTCTTATAGACTGTAATTGTTGATTAGTATAATTAATGCCCAATGATGTTGGGGAATTTATTATTTGGTTAAAGTTCATTAGGTATGTCTTAGAAAGGTTAATATTCAAATTATTATGCTTCAGCCAATTAATTGTAGATGTCAAGGAATTATTTGTGGCAGATTGTAAATTATTATGTATGTCATTAGTAGATAGTATTATGCTATCATCAGCGAATAAAATCATATTATAGTGATTAATCATTAGTAAGTCATTGATATATATAATAAATAATAATGGCCATAACACACTTCCCTGAGGTACACCATATTATCTTACTGTCCTCAACAGAGAAGTACCTATGTGATCTCGGTTAGTGTAGATGCACATAGTCTGCTTATTTGAGTAACTTGTTGTCTGTTGGTTAGGCACGATTTGATGAGGTCTTTGACATTTCCTCTTACTTCATATTTATCAAGTTGTTAATAGGAATAGGTATATAAATAGGGTAGAAATACGGGCACAGACAATTTCATTCATAATTATAAGGAGGTGTGGTAGGATAAGTATCCAATTTTGCTTGGAGATCCTGCAAACTAAAACATTGGTTTGTTGAAATCAGAGATTTTAGTAAGTATTGACAACGTACGGAAATACAAAGAATCATTTTGTAGCTCCATCTTTTCAATCTTCATTTGAATGTAGTGATTCAAATCATGCTTTTAACCCTCTGCAACTGAGGTGACTTTTTTGTAAACATTCGACTGACGTGGTGTCTGTCAGACGTCGACTATACTTGCCTTAATTGCCTATATTTTACGATGTATTATACATTTGCATATTTTATAAGTTTTATTGGTTCATTAACTTACAAAATAAATAAATATAAATATTGATGAAACAACACAGTAACCTAGATTAATCACTTTAGTTGAGTTCAATATTTTACACGTTTCGTGACCTGATGGTGCAAAATATTATATAAAAAAAAATGTAATGATTATTATATGTTTAAGCAACCATAATTTGTTTAAACATTAAATGTGAAAGCTACTTAAAAGAAATCAGCAAAATCCTATGATAGGTTTAGCCACAAATTAGTCTCAAAGTCAACCCTAATTTTAGTATCTAAAACATGCAGTTTTCACGTATTTGAGCAGAGCATTGCAAGCAAATAGCATTTTTGGAAGAACAGCAGCTGAATCTTGTTAGCATTTTCAATCTGCTACATAGTCTTCTTGCTGATGGTTTAGGTTGAGGAGGAGGAGGCAATCCTTAGGTACCTAAACCCCTTCTGATTGTCAGTTGAAGGTATCTCGGCAGTCTGTCAATAAAGATGCGCTCTTTCACGCAGGAAAGTACTACCCAACTCTCTTGCTAATGATAGAAAGGAGTATCTTCTTTGCAATTAGGTACGGACAACCTTCGTTCAAGGCATTCACACCAACAAGATCTAAAAACCTGTAAAATACTGTCATTGGCCAACGACGTGTCCTTCGAGTGTTTGATTAGATCGATAACTTTTTGTCGATTTCATACACTCCGGCTTTGGTATTTTCATACCTACCTAGTTAACACTCATAATCGGTTTATTGTTCGTTTTATCAGTGCTTGGTGCGTGGTATGAAGTATCCAAAATCATAGCTTTATTTTATCTTCAGAACATAGAATACGATTATGCAGTCCTTGGTTAACCCATAAAAAGCGCTTACCAGGTCTCTTGGACAAAAAGGAAGTAAAAGACATAATTTGAGAAGAAATATAACAACAGGTAAATTATAAACTGAGGTAACGAATGCTAGACACTATGGAACTACAGTCGATATTTATGAGGTGACGAATCCTAGACACTATGGAACTACAGTCGATCTTTATGAGGTGACGTCTACCAGAATCAGATCTTATTGCTGTACTTACGTCTGAGGGACACCAAACGCTCGTAGCGCCAAACATGTAGCTTTTTTGACCGCTAAAATCTCACTGTCCTATGCCTTGAACCAATATAGGAAGGTACTGAGCGAGATAGGGCTACATCACGCGGTATTGCAAAATGGCAACGAATTTATGATTCACGGTGTCTGACAGACTACCACCTCAGTCGCAGAGGGTTAATTTTATTTCATGATAGTTTTTCACTATTTTATAATTGGTGTTTTCTGACTATGAGAGTTAAAGTAAACGCCTACAAGAAGAAAACCAAAGTGATATCTAAAGGTATCAAAAAAAAAATGAAGTAAGATAAAAAGACAGTTATTATGGCAATACAGACACAAAATAAAAATGAAGAATGTAGGTAAGGCGAAATTTAAAACATACCTACTCTGAGAGATGAGGCTTACTCAAAAAGCTCAAAATGACTATTTAATAAATCATTCTAATAATAAAACTTAAACTACATGGAACATTATTAATAAAATTATAGTGAACCCAAAGAGGAAATCACAAAGCTAATAATCGAAACTGATATAATCTCTGACCCACATAAACTGGTAAATGTCTTTAGTGAACATTTTATCAATATAGCGGAAAAGGATATCAAAGCTTACATGGTACTTATACTTATTGATCAATTAAATAATACTAATGACAGAAAATTTACAGAAAATTTTAGAAGCATTGACATTCTTATTCCTAATCATTAATTTTTGACAATAATTCGATACTCTCAAAACCATAACTTCTCTAAAGAAGACAAACAGTTTATGATACGATGGAATTTGCACTAAAATATTAGAGGAGGTCGCTGTCATTAAGGCCCCTGTTCTATCTCACATAATTAATAGTAGCATGGAAAATGGTATATTTCCGAAAAATTAAAGTTATCTATATTTAAGCCTCTATTTAAAAAAAGGGGAAATTAATAGGTATTAGGTACCTAATTATCGACCTGTAGTATAAATCCAGTTCTTTCCAAAGTATTTGAAAGATCATTTACAAAAAATAAATAGTTTCTACTGAAACAAATAAATGGTTCATGGAACATCAATATGGTTTCAGGAAAATAAAACCATAAATATGGCAATCTTTGATGACTTGCACAGAGTAGTAGAAGCGGTTGACAATAGACAACCGACCGTTGGCTTGTACATAGAAATGTCAGAAGCATTCGATCATGTCAACCACAATTTACCCATTCTAGTAGGCTGGTTAAATTGGAATTACATACACACATAATAATACATACCTAAATGGAAAGTATATAAATTATAACTTATTACAAGGCGCTTAAAGAAAGTAAAGTGTAATTATAATAGTAATACTTAATCATCCGTGCCGGTTTCGGCTACGGTGACTTAGTTTCTGCTATGTTTTATGAACTCTAAGATGACCAATATAGCCAATTTTTGCTTTAAATATGCGCGCGCAAATAGCACAAGTTAGAGTTCCGTTTTCAAAATTGTAACGAATGTTTACAGTGTATTGTGCACTTAAGATCTATGTCGAAATCACCGCAAATTACAGCTTTGTAGTCGTACTGCAAATGTTTACTAAATTTGAATCTAGCTGGTCAAAATAAAAATAAAAACATTTTTAACATTTGTGCTTTGGCTCGTGAGGGGGATATAGATGCATAATAATTATGTAAACTTTTGCCTTACTAATTTGATCGCTAAACACTCATACATGAGTACATGAATATACCAGAAATAGACAGATCTACAATCGCTGGTGTACATTCACACCTGATCTGCCCCTACTAGAATACAATGTGCCCCCATGCCGTGAATCTCTGCAAAAATATTTGACATTAATAATTATTGTACACCAACCTAAGTTGATAACATAGAGATCTCTAATTTATTATGACCAAGAACTGTAATTAACCTTATGTTAAACAATAAATGAATTATGAATTATGAATAAAATGCAGACACCGTTTTAAATTGCGTACATTGACGCATGTCACATCATTCTTTAACATGTTAATGTTCTATAAGCATAGTATAGCAATATGTTTGCCTTCTTTTTTCATACTATCGAAGGCTGATAACTGATCCAATTTGCCAATAAGCCAGTCAATATTTTGATGCATTACAAATAAATAGTTAAACACGAGAAAGATTATTGTCATTGTTCTGATAACTGACGGTTTTAGTTTGTGAGTGATCGGCCTGAAGGGCTAGAATAATATAGATGAGTCTAAGAAAAATTTGAGTTGAATTTGGTCATGATACCAAATAATAATCCTGAGAAGGGGAAAAGTAAGAAATTAGCACCCAAGTTTCGTGAACCTTTCAGAATTACTTCTATTTTAAATAAAGATAGATACCTATTATAAAAATGTCAATATTGAAGGACACTCCACAAAAAGGTATAAGAACATTTACCCGGCAGATCAGCTAAAATCTTGATTACTTGTCATGGTTCACCTCAAGCAAGTGAAAACAGTATTAATAGCAGTAGTGATGAGACTAATGCGATTGACTAAATGTTAATGTACACAGATTTGAAAATCATAAAAGATAACAATAATATGTGATAAATAATGATAATAATAATAATAATATTTTTTATTTCTCAAAAAAAGTACAGTTGCAAATTACAGTGTTTGTTGCACCTTGGATACTGATCGATATACATAAGCATAAGCAGACAATATAAATGAGTAGTACGCACATGATGTTAATGAAAAATATCACAAGGTGTTTGGCTTTAAATGTCATACAGAGATAGGTGAGATGCAGAAGACCTGCACTAAGATTATAATATAATCTTGTATTGCAGATACTGCGTTATTATGTAGATTCAGTACCTACGGCTAACTCCTCTGCCGAACATTCTAACCCTTACCTCTACAGTTTAGATAATGATAAATGCAATACTAATGAGCATAAAAAGAAATGAATGATGATAATTATGTGGTGATCAATGGATAGAAGACAGACCATGTCCCGATGGTGGCAAATGGTTACAAAGTGCTATTACCATGAAATGAAAATGAAAATGAAATGAAATGTGTTAAGGCTAGTTACCCTAACTAAGTTTAGTGAAGTAAGTAAAAGGGTGGAGAAATAACCAAACCCAATGAGTGCTAGTTTGCAACTATAGATTATAATAAAGTAATTAAAATTAAATGATAAGGTTATAAGAGTAGGTTATAATGTTGAACATTTGACCAAAGACATACTGCTAACGCATAGCCTACAGGTTTTGTAGGTCACAATATTTTGTATGATGCTGATAGCTCGTACAAAATGTATTTATTAAACTTGAAGAACACATACATTATTAACATTACATTATTTAGAGAAATCATCTGGTTAAATGGAACATCAGCTTTTCGTCAGTTTGATTTTAAAAACAAAATGATGTATGATGATGTATGACACAAATAAATTTAAAAATCAAATTAAACAAAATATAAAATTTGAAATGAAATAACAGGCCGTGTCCCGATGGTGGCAAACGGTAGTTTACAATTCTAGTTATGCTAAATACAGGTCCACCCCGATGTGGGTATGCACCAAAATCCTTTATTATTTTGTATTATCTGACATGTAAAGGCGCTTACCAATAAATTACTATTATTGACTGTTATTACTATTATTGACTATTATTGTCTTTATGCTTTATCAGATAAACAGGCCGTGTCCCGAGGGTGGCAAACGGCAATTCTCAACATCTCCAGCAGACCGTGTCCCGAGGGTGGCAAACGGTAGCTAAAAATACCAGCCAACCAGAAGACCGTGTCCCGAGGGTGGCAAACGGCAGCTAAAAATACCAGTCAACCAGCAGACCGTGTCCCGAGGGTGGCAAACGGCAGTTAAAAATACTAGTCAACCAGCAGACCGTGTCCCGAGGGTGGCAAACGGTAGCATGTAAACTCAAGTCTTAAAAACATTCAAGCTGTTGTCGCACTCGTTTCCGGTGCAACATTCCGACACTGACAGGTTATGTCGCACTCGTTTCCGGCGCTGCATTCTGACACTGACAGGAGTCCGTGTTGCTCATCGTCGCATCGGGTAGCCAACGCTCGCCCAGCGAGACCGATAAGCAACGGAGCGGAGCTCACCCTTTTTTTGGCAGTCGTCGAGTAAAGAGGTCCTCAGTCTTCACCGTCGCTCTTATACATTCATACCTACCTAAGTTGAATAACTTGGGCAGATTAAGTATACTTACTTTGTATGGTTGATTATAAAATTATGTACTACCTACCTAGTTTTCAGATTGTAAGTAAGAAAGTGTTGAATATCTAACTCACCCTTGTATTCTTTTAAAAAAAAAAATATTTATATTTTCTAATCTAATTACAAGATACATTATTTTTTTTTGTTATGAAAATTATGTTTAAGTTAGTTTTGTTGATTTAATTTTACGTTTCATCCTTTTGTTGTATAATGATTGGCTATGGGGACATATGCCTAGTAGGAAGGCCGAGCGTCCAGGAATAGGGACATTCCTGTAACAGGATGGCCGACTGTTGGCGACTTAAAATACCGTAAAAGCACCTAACTATGATCCAAAATGACGTATTATTTACGTTAGGGCTAATATTTTTTTAGGTAAGAGTCCTGAAAAAAGTGTTTTGTACTTTTTGTTTATATGTTAAACTGTAGTTTAAAATTATGTGAAAAGTCTATTTCTATCTCACTCAGAAATACTTTTTTTTTTAACTCAAAGTTGGACTATAGTTGTTGTGAGGAGGCCCCAACTATGGTCCAGCAACAAAATGACATGTTTATTGGTCGATTACTCGGAAATGGCTTATAGTTACCTGCCTAGTATGGACTAAAATCGTTCCTTATTTTATAATTCAATTAAAATTGGAAAAAAAAGTACAAAATACCTTAAATTTTTTTATTTTGACATAATAATCAACAAAAACAAAAAAAAATCTTCTCAAAATTTACAAAAATTACGAAACAGTCTCACTTATAGCACGGTAATTAGTATTATGAGATCAAAAATCAGCTTATAACTAGTAGGAACAATAAATACTTATATTATTTCTTTGGGATTCCCCATTCACTCTCCAATTCTGGAACATTGTACAGTTCGCGTTTTGTACTAATTCTCTTTGGGATTTTAATAGAAAATAGAACATTTCTCCATGAGTAAAATATGCAGTCTTCCTTTTCAGGCCATTTCCAGGCCATTCCACACCTGGACATGCACTTAATGTAGGCTCCTTCTCCATCAGTTTTTTGTATTTGGCCTGGCCAGCGAGCACCTTCGTAGTTGACAACAACATAATCATTTTCGACTGGGCGTTTATTTTTTTGTTTGTTTCTGCCACTATATCTTTGCTGGACTGTGTAGCATCATCCAAACTCATTTCATCGGCATCTGACTCCGACGCCAAGGAATATTGATCTTCATCGGATTCATCGGATGAGCTAACAACACGCTTCTTTGCCTTTCTTCCCTTGTTAGATTTTCCTGTTGAAGTTGATGGCTGATTAACTTCATCTTCATGACTTGTAACAACTTTAAGATTTGTCCTGTTCTTATTTTTTGTGTTACCCAGCTTTAAACTTCTTCGCAGCTTCTCTTTGGGTGAGGACCTTATCATCAATGGCTCGGAGGCAGCTCTTCATTTTATCTTCAGAGTACCATTTGTAGGGTCGCCCCCCTACCTTTTTTCGCGGTTGACTCATTATTTATCGATCTGGAAGAAAAAAACACATCATTAAACTTCATGTAAATTATGAACCTAACTATGGTCCAAAAAAACCGTTGGACTATAGTTAGGCACGAAGTATCATTTTGTAATATTTTTCACTTCATAAATAAAACAATTGAAAAGTTTGATTGATTCTGAATTATTTTATTAGAGAGATAACTTACCTTCAAAACTAAATCACTTGACAGTACATAACTAAATTGCAATGTGAGGGTAAGTACGAAAGTTTGCAGCTCTTCTGCGTGTGTCAAAACTTTGACGCAACTCCTAGTAACCTGTTTCGTCAAATGGTGACGCCACAATAGCGGCTGTCATACGTAGATGGCGAATGTATTTCTGCTAGCAACGCGGTTACGCGATTTGCCGCTAGATGTCACCGTTTAGCCGATAATATTGATTTAGTCATGCAATGTCGTTGGACCATAGTTGCCCCTTTGGATTATAGTTGGGTGCTTTTACGGTAATGATTAAGATTCTTTTTTATTTTTGTGAGAAATTTGACGGTAGTCGACCGCCGGCCATTCCGATTTCGAGCTGTCAAGTCGTAGGACGTATAGAAAAGAATAATTGTTGAAATTTATAAGTTCTGGATATTAAACAAGTAAACATCTACTCGGGTTTTATATAATTATTGAGTACATCCAAGCCCCGCTTAAAAGGAATCGATAATAGACGGAAAGCAGAGGAAATGTGGAATGTGAAAACGAAAGTCAAGATTCAAAAGCAAAAGATATAATGTCAAGAATACAAAGTTTGTATTGTGTTAATTGTGTTTATATTTCGAATTGTTACCTACTGTACATACACACCTACTCCTAGTTCCATAAAAATTAACGTAAACCTACACTAGAACCCATCGAGATAAAACGTCAATGATTAGAACCACTAGAACTTTGAACCTCAAATGCTAGCATGGTATGCAGATCGATTCACTTTGTTTTTTGTCCTGAAGGAGCACCTACCCAACAATTTATTTGTCTGACATACTACACTATAGATACACTACGAATTTTTGTTCTTTCAATTTTGCGCCCTGCTGCATTGGTATTCTTCCGATGGTGGTAATTAAGTTTTATTCTTCTAGATTCTAAACTATGTAAGTACTAATGTGAAAACTTCATTCATAAACTACCAAACCCTCCAATCACACAATCAATTAAACACTTGTGTTCCGACACGCACCCTCTCATTACCAGTGATTGGCTGGTAAACTGTCCCTAGGTGATAATCAATTCACGGTTGCGTTCATAGGCCGTAGCTTCCTATCATTAGCTAAAGCTATCGTATTATTGGACACGAAGTAACTAAATTACTGAAAGGTAAGTACTCGATTTGATTTGACTTGTCCTATTATTATTTTGTGGTTAAACCAACTAGATGTACTACCTACCTATGAACCTAATGTAGTTCTTTACCTTCCTATGTAACTTCCCAAGTATAACAATAATTTCTTCCTATACACTGACAAGCACTTTGTGTAACAATGAGCTCGCGGCTACGTACAAATCATAAATATCATCTCCCATAGCTATTATTCAATCGGAAAGTGAAACTGTTCCGGCGATATTGTCGTTGTGCAGGAAGTGCAGAATCTGCATTCAATTATACGCTTACTTTGTATTACGTAGCAAGTGGAGTTACTTTTGCTTTGTATAGAGCTTAAGGCAACTAATTAAGTTTTATAGGTGGTTTATTGCACATCGAACATAAAACAGAGATGGGATTCTTAGTACCGATAATCGGCGAACAGTAATTTCAATTTACCTACAATTATATTGTTAAAGGGTAATTCCGTAAACTGATAATAACTTACTCTACTATGAACATTTGTTGTTTTTTAGAGTGCACCTTACCAATATAATTAGATTATGTTTTTAGGGTTTGATTATAATGATAAGAATGACACGAATTTAGATCATTTGGGCTAGGTAACTAATTTCCTAGGCCATAGAGCCCATGTGCGTCATGGGCACTGAAAGTGTTAATAAGTAGGTAAAATCAGAGATCTCTTAATTCCTACAAAATGAAAAAAAAAACTAAAAAAAATCCTGCGTTTTATGAGCCCATCAAACTACAATCCACGGAATTCAAGTAGGTAATCCAACCATTCAGTCAAACAGTCACTCGTTTCGCCTAACGGTGCTGATGATACACCTTCCGAAGGCATTGTCCATTCTGCGCACGTGCCGTCAACATAGGTACTATCAAGTTGTAACCACAGGTGAACAGTCGGCGAATATGAAGCCACTGACTCTTGGCTAAGATTGATGGCCTGATGATAAAGGCGATTGACGGCACGTGGCGTGCCAAAATAGGCGGAAACTTTGCGGTTATTTTGCATAGCATTGCAGATTTGAAGGAAGAGTAATGGGGTATTCCGTATAACTTGTGGGACAGACAGTCATTGTTTATAGTAAGTTTTAGAGGATAAAATTGTTGGCAATAATCTGGAAAAGCCCAAGCAACGAACGTGTTGGAACTTGGAACTTAATGCACAGTTTGGTAGTTTTATATTGAAAATCTTTAATTTTGATTTCACTAACGGACACTAACTGCGGTAGGCCGTTTATAAAGCAAGATTTTATATTTATAATGATATCCTCTCAGACATGTTTATTTAATAATTTACATAGATACATGAACAACATTTCTGTAGGTAACTATATTGAAAAGTTGCTTTTAAATAACTCATATAAAAAGAAACGAAAGTAGAAATAGTTTTGATAAGGATCACCACAATCCGACGACACAAAGCTATGCGACTGACTAGCAATGTTCCACTCAGTTTGCGCCAAATTGCACTCCATAACGGTACGTCGTTTCGTAACCGTTCACATCACTGCCATCATTTCGAATAACAATAAAAGTAATGTAGAAATTGATAAATGGGCTTTCCATAGAAGAACGCATAAGAGTTCAGTTCATCGCATATTTACTTGAAAATTTTTTCCTCTTTGGGCAGTTTCTGTTTGGTATAATTTGTGTTCAGCAAAGTTTGAGGAAAATATCAATGTTGAAAAAATAACAAATTCGTTTCTCTGAATAAACGAGATAGAGATCTTTAAACCACGACCTACATTAGGCCATTCTTGAAAAGGAGAAACATAAACCGTATGAAATAACGACTTCGCAAGAAAACTATCTATATACTAATATTATAAAGAGGTTAAGTTTGTTTGTTTGTTTGACGGAGGTAATCTCCGAAACAACTCAGCTGATTTTAAAAATTCTTTCACCGATGTGTAGAATGGACTGTTGGAAAGGTAGGCTATATTTTATCCCCGTAGTTTCATTAGTAGATACACCCGTGCGAAGCCGGGACGTGCTGCTAGTTTTATATATTTAGGTATCTATCAGTGTTTCAATCTTTAGGCTAGCAAACTGTCTTAGCACATATCTTTCTTTGTTTCAGAGAACGCACAGTCCGCTGTTCATCAGTGCTGATCGGCGCATTGGGGCTATCGCTGGTATCATTAGCAGTCTACACAGCTGTACTTGTGCTGACTGAGTACCGAGCCCCTCGACCCTGCGTCAGCGAAGATTGTGTGGCCACAGGTTAGTCCGCAAAGTGAACTGCTAACTGCTAATCAGCGCATTGGGGCTATCGCTGGTAACATTACGTGCCGATCTTTTTAGCCGTGCTTGTGCTGAGTAGGTAGTTAAGTACCCTCAAGTAGGTATGTACCGAGTATGTAATTGAAGTTAGTTAATTTGATGATGAAAATCGCGAAAGGAACTGACAATCACTAACCAAATGGAAGATTATCACTTGCAAACCAAAGTCACGACACAAATTGTCTTGTACAGACACTACCGCATCTCGGGGTTCCTGGTATTTTTCTTAAATACAATAAAATCTTAGTAGGTACCTCTATATAATCTAATCGTTATTAGATACTTATGGATTACGTAATAAGCACGTGTTATTGACAGACGCAGTTCAATAATTGTATCGAATACTTCAACGCATGCAAATGGGCTAATGAATGCAAAACAAATGCATAGCAACCTAATTATTGCAAAACTATAATTGCCATTACCTATGACATCTTCACATGTTTTAGATTCTATAGCAATTATGTAAATTGCAATAGGTAACCTACCAAGGACGATATAGTCATCCTTGCCTAGTACAATTTTAATCTAGATCTTAGTTATCAGGCCATTAGCCACTAAAAAGTAAAGGACGATTCTATGAAGTAGGATTGTTGGGGACTTAAAAATTTACGCAATTTAATCGGAACCGTAAACTTATAGTATAGGTACCTATTCTTCTCCATTTCACTCTATCAGACGTCATCTCAGCACTCACATCTTTCTTACTCATGTCATCTCTCACAATATCCATGCATTCTTTCTGGGTCTACCTCTAGACCTATATCCATCCACATTCACATCTTATACTCTTCTAGTAACATGACATTCTTCCCTCATAACATACCTAATCTAGTACCCATTGCTCTAAATCACTTTAAGACCATCTAGAATACAAGTGGATAGTACACCTAGCTATGCAAATAACGTTAATCATCCGGAGCTTCATCTATCCATTACAATAATCGTATGCAAATCTCAACTACCTACGCAATAGCGCGTAAATCGTTGTGATTATCATGAAATGTGCTCTCATTAGCAAGGAATGACGAATGAAAACAATTTTCCCTGAGATGGTATAACATTGAAATGCAATAAATTACGAGATTTATAATAAATAGGTATGATCTATCTGTAATTGATGCTTTGGAACTCTGTTTGTACGAAGATTAAAAAAAGCTTAGAGGTCGATCGCTCATTGATAGCTTTTCAATAGTTCGTATAGATAGTGGATTTTTGGCAGTAAATTGTTAAAAGTTGGTCTAATTATTATAAAAAATTGAGACTAGCAAGAATGGTTATCTCTATCGTCCTCAATACTAAAAATCATGATCAATTACTAAACACTCTATAGCAGGCACCTACTCACACTTGACTGTTTGTAATATTGAAGCACATTGCATCATTTTCTCTTTAATGCATTATCCCTATGATCTACTTCGCGTTATTTTGTGCCCTAGTGCGCATTTCGTTTAATTACTAGACCTCGTGGTATATCAATAGAAAAATAACAAACAACTAAAGATATGACACGCAATTGCATCCATGTACTTATTCAGGAGACAATAAAGTTTGATTGTTATATCAACACCTTCTTAGTACCTACAACACGTACTTAGATTAATTGTTTTAAGAGAAAATGTTTTCTTTGTTGGTTCTGCTTGGCTTCGTGATTTCTTCTGAAGCTGGTACTAAGACTTCTGAGTATACAATTTATAAAACAGGTTGGATAGTTTTTAATTATTTTTTATTTAATTTTAATATTGATTTGATTCTTTATAAAAATATTATTGATTCAGATCCTATAAGATATAATAGATCAAGTCATAAAGCTTTGAGCATTGTTTTGTAATACACACACTCTTGAACTTCGTTTTGATTTAAGTAAGTTAATAAAATATTTAAACATCGGTCTGCTTTAAAAAAAACTAAATAAATATCCTAAACTAAATAATAACTAAAAAACTAAATAATAATCCTTGGATATTCCACACAGCGTCATCTAGTCCCAAGCTCTAAACATCTTGATTCAGAATTTATTTGAGAAAGCATTTAAAAATAATACCTACTATAAGTAAATACAACAGAATTGAACAATGGCCACAATTCCTAGTCTTCCTTTTATTTAAAATCTACTGTAGTATTATCTTCCAGTTTAAAACTCTAGCTTCTGTTTCCCCAGCATCAAGAGTAATCTCAGCATTGAACAAAGAAGTAGAGCCATGCACGGACTTCTACGAGTTTGCTTGCGGAGGCTGGATCAAGAAGAACCCGGTGCCAGAGTGGGCGACCTCGTGGGACCAGCTCGCCAAGCTGAGGGAACAGCTCGTGTCGGATCTCAGGGAGTTGCTTGAAGCTGACGACTCGGATGATCTGCCCGCTAGTGTGAGGAAAGCTAAGGCGCTGTACAGGACTTGTGTTGATACTGGTGAGTGTTAGAACTTAGACTCAAACTGTCATATTATTTTGTTATTCGGCGACTGGTGAGTGTTAGAACTTAGACAGTTATTCAGGGGGCTTCAGGAGAATTATGTTTATTAAGTAGACCGTATAAGAACTCAACGGGATACAAGGTATTTTCGAGTTTCAGGGAAAATCTTGTGAAATGTTTTTAGTTATCTTGGATGAGTGAATATTTCTAAATAGTACCTACCCATAGCACAAACATGCTGACGGATTTATCCTCGGGGTTAGTAGGTCCACATTCGCATATTTTTTTCATCGGTCCAGTAGTTTCGGAGCCTATTCGTTACAAACAAACAAATCTTACCTCTTTATAATATTAGTGTGGATAGAGCCTATTTCCAGACGTCCACTTTGACTTTTTATACACTTCTTTCCAGATAAACTGGAAGAAGGAGGCATCAAGCCCATCCAGAAGACCCTGGAACTGCTGAACCTCCCCCCCCGGCCTCCCACAGAAGTTAGCGGTAACTTCTCATGGGAGGTGACGGCGGGCCGCGCGCGGCGACGACTGGGACTGAATGTGCTGCTGAGTGTGCAAGTTACTGAAGATGTTAGGAACACTAGCAGAAACAGAGTCGTGGTAAGGATAATACCTACTAAAGAAACTAGGTTTGGGAATAGAAATGCCAAAATAGGTACACTAAGGTACACCTATCTTCTCCAGGAAGGGCTAGGTTAGTGGGTACATTTCTACCTGTGTTTCTGTTTCTGTCCTTGTGTTTCTGATTATTTCTTTTTTGTACTTAACCACTTACTTGCTCTGTCCGTCTAGTCCTTTTTATGTATTTCTTCCTAATTGTGTGTGTCTAAATAAATTATTTTCTTTCTTTCTTTCTTTCTTTCTTTTCCTATTTAAATATGGTCTAATTTAGGAGAATGAGAAGATTTTACTATTTTTGGTATTTTCATTTTCATTTCATTTCATTTTGGAGTAAGTGAAACACTCGTTCGAGCAGGGGTAAAAAACCTATTTAAATATTACAACAACAAACAACAGATAGAAAAAAAAACTAAACCTAATTTAAGGTTAGCGTATGAAAAACCCTCGGAACGAAAGTCGAGAATTTATCCTTATAGGCAAAGACAAATATACTTCTAATCTAAAAGAAATGCATGTTATACATTTTGAATAACTTCCAGATCGAGCAAGTATCCCCCGGGTTCAGCGAGCGCTACTTGCTCCTTCCCGAACAGTTTGCGCACGAGTTGGCCGAGTACCGCAAGTACATCCGCGCAATGATCGCCATCGCCGACCCGGAGACCGACGCTGATAGGTTTGCTGACGATATCGTCGACTTCAGCAAGGCTTTGGCTAAGGTATGAATGAGGAACAGAGCGGGACCTAAGGTTGAGCCCTGATGCACACCTTGTTTATTTACCTCCTGACAATAAATACATTTAAAACATTAGTCTTTTATAAATACTCATAGGTTGATGAGACCGTGTTTTATCCATGTCTCTTACCTACACCTGTTAAATACTTCAAAAGATCCTGATTGCCTTCGAAGGATTAGAAAATATCTATCGTACAAGTATTAAGATAGACATCGCCGTGAATATTTTTATAATAATATGAGTATGACATGTTGTCTGTCGGCATTTTTAATGTTCTCTTATTGTATATTTTAGTAAAACTCATCTCAACCTATCCAATTTATTTAGATAATGACCCCAGTGGAAGTGAGGCGCAGTGGCACGCATCTGTTCCACGAAGTGAGCCTGCACCAACTGATATCCGGCACGGGCGGTGGACCCGCGCAGTGGAATGATGTAAGTTACGACTACCCTCATTATTAACAGACTTATTTTGAAAAGATTATTTTATTATAAACACTACAAACGAGATATTTACCATGACATTCTTTTTTAAAATTTCAGAGAATAAATAAAAATGTAAAACACAGGGGTCAGTGGAAGATTTTTGGGGAGATCTTTGCCCAGCAGTGGGACATACCTACATGATGACAGGTTCATAAAAAAATAAGTAAAATATAATGACATGTTTCAGCATGACTGGGATGGTTACATGAAGCTCGTATTCGCGAACACGAGCGTGGTGCTACATCCGCTCCAAGACCGCGTTATCGTGATGGACCTGCCTTATCTGCAGAAACTGGCAGTATTGCTCAACGACACCAAGCCCGTTATTATTGGTAAGAATCCTGAGAACATTGTCTCTTTGCTGCGATAGAAGTTTAAGGCCAAAATTAAGATTGGAAGCGGAATCAGACAGATTTATTATATATTAAAAATTTAATATTTTTAGTCTTAAAATACTTTCAGACTCTCATTTCTTTGCCAAATTAGGCACCTAGCTAAATGCTCTTAAATTTTTGACCTAACCTAAAGTTTGATAGGCATTTTGGCCTAAAATTTCAGTTAAAAAAATATCAAAACAAAACCAGAACAACTACCACTCTTTGATTAATCTCTAATCCATAAGATCACAATCAAATCATGGCCCCATTTTCTAACATCCGTGGAGCGTATTCTCGACCGTATGACGCTCAGTTCATTCCGTTCTTTCGGCTTCGAGTTCACTCGCGCTTTAGTTTCTGTAAATAAATGTGTACGCACTTTAAGAGCACAATCACGACCCTATTTTCTAACATCCGACTATCTGTATGTTCCAGAACGTTTCCTCTGGTGGAGCGTATTCTCGACCGTAGCCCCGATGACGCTCAGTTCGTTCCGTTCTCTCGGCTTCGAGTTCTCTCGCGCCGTGTTCGGTCTCCAGCAGCGCACGCCGCGATGGAAGTCATGTACGGCCAACGTCAACGCCAACTTTGGCGTCGCCTTGAGCTATCTCTATGTGAAGAGACATTTTGATCACACGTCCAGGCAAAAGGTGAGTGTTTCATTGTTTTGTTTGGTCTCCAACAATGCACGCCGCGATGGAAGTCATGTACCTACGGCCAACGTCAACGCTAACTTTGGCGTCGCCTTGAGCTATCTCTATGTTAAGAGACATTTTGATCACACGTCCAGGCAGAAGGTAAGTAATTTGATTTTCTAGGTTTAAATTGTACTATTTCTAGGTTTGGTCTGGGCTATCTTTATGTTAAGAGACATTTTGATCACACGTCCAGGCAGAAGGTGAGTGTTTCATTGATTTAATAAGTTTCTGGTGTTTGCCGCTTCTTTATCTGAAGGAGTATTATGAAGTCAAAGCAGATGGTAAGAAATATATTAACGCCAGGGTTTCGTCCGTACCTCATGGCTTCGAACTGTAGAGCGTTGTGTTTGTCGCTTTAATTAAACTTTCTCTTTGTAAAGAGCCATTTTGTTTAAAAGGTAAGGAACAAATATAATTTCCCCACGTTTTCTCTGGTTAAGCTGTCATTAATTTTGCCAAAAACGTAAATTAAAACTCAATTTTGCAATCGATGGTAATAAAAACGTGTGAGTTAAATCAACTTAGCCAGGACTGTAAACATATCCATTCCTATTATCCCATCGACTTCTTTCCATCCTAAGGTTCTCTGGAAGAAATCGCTTCTAAGCGATAAGACCGCCCATTGTACAATTATTTTAAGGATTTTAGTTCTTATGTTTATTTCTGTGTGCAATAAAGTATTTTCATTCATTCATTCATTCATAACGATATCAACAGGCCATAGAGATGATAGAAGACGTCCGCGCCGCCTTCGCCGCGGCCGTTGAAGAGTTAGAGTGGATGGACTCGAGCACTCGACTCAAGACTCTCAGCAAGCTGCAAGCTATTCGCAACTTCGTCGGCTTCCCGGCGTGGCTGCTTGAAGGGGACAAGCTGGATAAACATTATAAACACGTGAGTGGACTAATAATAATATAATAATAATAATAATACGTAAGCGGGACAGGGGCGAGTGGCGGAAACGAAGAGAGGCCTATACCCAGCAGTGGGATGAGAAAGGCTGATGATGATGATGATGATGATGAGTGGACTAATAGCCTTATTCATAGAAACTTAACTATATAATACAGATTTTAAGGGTACTTGTTCTTGTGACTCATATTGCAATAAAAAAGGATAGCAACTGATTTGATATGCGTTTTAGCTAATGTAGATTTATTGGTCGAATGCATAAGGGGGTTATTCTATACCTTCATTTCATTAATCATTAATATTCAGTAAAATCGGTGTAGGACAAAAGGATTAGTGCTTCGACTTTCGATCCGAAAAAATGTGTGTATTTCTATAGGATCTGAAGGATCACTTAAAAATGTACTGTCTTATACCTAAGCTAGGTGACTCTATTGCAAGCATTACCTAAATTGCTTAGCTTCGGACTAAATGACGTTGTGTGAAATGTCCAAGGATATTTTTTAATGTGTTGTGTTTGTTTGTAATGTTTGTTTGTATTGCAGGCGGAAGTGGTGGAAGGTAGCCTGTTCGACTCATACTTAAAGCTGACGTGGGCGGCCGTCAAAAAAACACTGGAGACGCTGAGAGAGAAGCCAGATAGGAATAGGTAAGACAATTCCTTGCAAATTTACAGTTTTATACATCTACTAGCAGCACGTCCCGGCTTCGCACGGGTCCAATAATTATACATATAAACCTACCTCTTGAATCACTATCTATTAAAAAAATCGCATCAAAATCCGTTGCGTAGTTTTAAAGATGTAAGCATACATAGGTATATAGGGACAGAGAAAGTGACTTTGTTTTCATACTATGTAGTGATACTAATTGTATAGAGGGGAGATAATCATAAAGAGGTAATGTTGGTCAAAACCGGGACGTGCTGCTAGTTACAGTATAAAATACTAAAACGTTTGTGTGATGGGAGAATTTCTACGTTAATTTGGTTTTTGTTGGTTCTGCACAATAGCAGGCTGACTGAGGTTTCTTTGAATAGCTTTGAAATTCGCTATATTTTCATTTTACAGATGGGTAGCAACTGCAACTACGGTCAATGCTTTCTACTCAGCTACCCTCAATTCAGTCAGTAAGTAGCTAAGTACCTATTCTCTAATTACCAAAAGAAAAATTACCTGGAAATAGATATCATAAATTTAACGTTCTTAGAATCTGTTTGGCTTAATCTGAGACAAGGAACAACATGCATCAGATTATGATGCAAATCATCATCATTGCCCTGCCCTTATCCCACACTAAGGTCGGCCCAACATGTTTTCTTGTTCCATTCAAATAACATTTAAATTTTTTTTTCCTTTACAGCGTTCCCAGCTGGAATTCTCCAGCCACCATTCTACGGCAATGGCATTGAGTAAGGAATCTATCCTGTTTTGTAAATTTTGTAATGTATTTTGTCTTAATAGAAGTCTAATGACATGTTTTGTTCCAGAGCGATAAACTACGGATCAATCGGCGCTATAATGGGACATGAAGTCACTCACGGATTTGATGATCAAGGTACCGCTCTTTCCAATCCAATTCCAATCTCAATTGAATTTTTGATTTGGCACTCCACTTAAAAACGACAGTAGCGCCACAATGGCGTTGAATACGCGGATATTGGGTGAACTAATTGATAATGCGACGATTTTCGCCAAAACTGATATTCAAATTATCGTAGGATCGGGATCGTCAAGAGTGGATACCCTGTCGGCTTATTCTCCAAATAGCCATGTCTTATGGTGCTCCCACACTGCTGTTACAAAATGTTTATAAACATTTTTGAACACTAAAACATTTACTAACAAATGTTGTCAATTGTTACATTTTGTTAGGAACTGTTATATGTTATAAGTGCTCCTACACTGATGGAAAGTGTTTACTACTGTTTACTACCCCGCCGTCACCTGTATAAAATGTTTACAAACAAAATTTTGTTCAAAAATGTTAATTAACATTTACTAACATGAAAACATTTTTTAACTTTTGTGATTAAATGTTAGCTAACAAATGTTTACTAACGTAATGGTGCTCCCACACTGCTGTTATATAATGTTAAGTAACGTTAGTAAACATTTGTTAGCTAACATTTAATCACAAAAGTTAAAAAATGTTTTCATGTTAGTAAATGTTAATTAACATTTTTGAACAAAATTTTGTTTGTAAACATTTTATACAGGTGACGGCGGGGTATGCGGTGAGTCGTAACACTTTCCATCAGTGTAGGAGCACTTATAACATATAACAGTTCCTAACAAAATGTAACAATTGACAACATTTGTTAGTAAATGTTTTAGTGTTCAAAAATGTTTACAAACATTTTGTAACAGCAGTGTGGGAGCACCATCACTTAACATTATATAACAGCAGTGTGGGAGCACCATTAACGTGGCACGACACGGCGTGGTTATTTTGAATAATACAATGGATTTATGAAAACCAACGCTAGATAACGTGCAATCTCTTACCGCGTCATGTTTTAAAAGTCGTCGAGAATCGACCTGCTGGTCTCCCGCGATACAGGCTAGCCTGTGCTTGGACGATCTATTTGTAATTAAACTGAAATGAAAAATGTTTGTGTAAATGTCGTCACTACTATCAGAAAAATTGAAAAGTTATGACACCGGCAGGATGCAAACCTGCGCCGATACAAGCGATCTCCCTAAACGCGGGGTGCCTCACCACTCGGCCACGGGGTCTTGTCCTACCGGGGTCGAAACTACAACCAAGTCTTTTATAACTCAGTTAATATGTAACTGTTAAAGGTCGTCGCTACGACTCGTCCGGCAACCTCAAGCAGTGGTGGTCGGCGGCCACACTGGAGCACTACCACGGCAAGGTGCAGTGCATCATCGACCAGTACACCAAGTACCACATGCCGCAACTACCTGACTACACGGTAAGGACGGGCCTTTACTACGACGACCTCTGTGGCGCAGTGGGAGACGCGGAGGTCGCGGGTTCGATACCCGATACGGGACAAATAATAATAAATATCCTTGGACGGACATTCTACACAGCGTCATCTAGTCCCAAACTAAGCAACTTAATGCTTGTGTTATGGTAACCAGATGACTGATATAATACATAGATACATTTTTTTTTCTAAAAACATACATATTATAGATAGAAAACACCCAGACACGGAACAAATATCTGCAGAACATACAAACATTTGTCTCGTAGCGGGGATCGAACCCGCAACCTCAGTGTCTCAGCCGGGCGTTCGCCCAACTGCGCCACAGAGGTCGTCAAATGTTTATGTTCTGCAGATATTTGTTTGATGCACGACCGGATTCGATCCTGCAACCTTCGGATTGAAAGTCAACACGGCTTTTTGAACTAAATTATTAGGTTTGAATAGTAATTTATATAAACGAGTATATAGATCTGAAAGTAATGTCTACCGCTTCCTAGGATACAGTCGTGATATATTTGTCTTAGGTGCACGGTTTCAACACGCAAGGTGAGAACATAGCCGACAACGGGGGGCTCCGAGCGGCTCTGAAGGCCTACAGTCTACTGGCGCGACGACACCCCGCCACCAGGCGCGCCACGCTGCCCGGCCTGCCTCACTATACACCTGATCAACTCTTCTTCCTCGGATTTGCACAGGTAGTTATATAATTGGTATATATATTTTTCCTAATAATGGTAATATCAGTTTATGTACCTACTATAAAATATTGCATGCGGACTACGCTGAATATGGCTCTAGATTGTATCATACATACCTAATACTACAAAATACTTTGATTGATTGATTGAAAGATGAAGAACAGGTAAAGACGTAATTTTATAGACAGGCAGACTTCTTGATTAATTTCGAGTCGACGAATATAGGCAACTGTGCATATTGTAGATTGTGAAAAGGTTTTTATTTATTATCTGTCAGTAATAAATTTTTAGTAATACCGTTGTTGTGTAAATACTTGTGGGACCGACATGGCCGACGAGGTCATAAATTAAAATAGATTGAAAATAGTTAAACTTTTTAGTACTTTTTTTATAATTAACGGTTTTGAAAGTTGTATTCACTTGTTATCATTAAGAAAATCTAATTATTTATAGGCACTTACTTTAACAACTATCATAGATTGATGATCATTCTTTGAAACAAGCAATAATTTATTTCCCACAGATATGGTGCGGAAACTCAACAGTGGGTGCGTTAAAATCCAAAATGGTGGAAGGTGTGCACAGTCCCAACAAAATCCGTGTCATCGGAACACTCAGCAATTCTAAAGAATTCGCCGACGCCTGGCAATGCCCCCTGGGCTCACCAATGAACCCCAAACATAAGTGTGTGCTGTGGTGATACCGACTGAGTATTGTGATCTAATCTTAAGATAACCAAAGACAATAGGGTTACCACAAAGTTACCGCCTCAGTTTAATCTTAATGTACAAGGAACTGCGTAGTGTTTGTACTTAATTGGGTAAAATAATTTGTAATAAGAGACTGCATTTGAATCGACTCAATAGACAAATATTTATAAGAACAAATTAACCTAGTGAAATTATTTTTAAGGAAGACATGACATTTTATTTAACTAGTTAAGTCTCAAGGTGTAAATTAATGGAATAACCACACAAATAAAACATCATAAAACGTTAAACTATCATGGTTTTGAACATTATAAACACTTGAAACGAGATATTTACCATGATTTGTGATTTTCCCGATATTTCGGCACAGTTGCATCGGGAAACTCAGAAAACCACAAATCATGGTAAATACGAGTATCTCGTTTCAAGTGTTTATAATCATAAAACGTGATCTGAATTTGTGCCACAAAAGTTTGGTAAATACTAAAATAAGTTTGGTTAGTCATAAGATTCTCAAAAAGTTTTATACCTACTAATGGAAATAAAGAAAGATAAAATATTTAAATTACCATCTGTTTTATTTCTTCCTGCTGTACTGAAACTCATAGATAGGTGCGGAGACTGCCGTTCCCGGCTTCACTCTCTTTGGTCGGAGGACCTTAAGCGAGGGATCTTGGAGATGTCTCTTCAATTCCATCTTTTGCTGAATAAGTGTCAGCTCTTTCTCTCTGTCTATCCTTTTTGCTATCTCCTTGTAAACCTTCTCCTTTTTCTTCTTGTGCGATTCAAGAGTCTGCAAAGTTATTGTTTTGTTACTTACATAGAACAATGGAATTTGGAAGGCAAAGATAACTGGAATTTAATCTTAGGGACTTTTTCCTCTGGCAAGAATATAGACTCTGCCTACCTATCATATGGTCTACATGGAAAGTAAGTAGGCAGCAATTATTATAAGAATTAAAATTGATTAGCAATGTTACTTCTAGTAACGTCACATTAACACTGCTTGGAAATACGTTATGCTGCAATTATCTCACTTCGTAAAGATGTAAAAATAAAAAATTATTAAAATTGTGTAATGCAATTAAATTAAAAAATAATTAAAATGTCTAGCACTAAAGTGACCTACCTCAGGGCTGATATCAGGCAACTCCATCTTGGCCAAATCAGCAATCCGTGGCCGGTTCGACTTTCGGTTTATAAGTTTAGGATGAGTGTCAAGTCTTTTGGCTAAATTAAAGGTTTTAGCTTCATCTTCATCAACGAAAAATGTGTGAGTGTTGGGAGTTGCATCAGCTACATCTGTCATGTGAAGTTGAGCCTGTAATTACAAAAACAAAGTATATTAATCATTAAAGCTCAATGTCAAAAGTACAATTATCATGTTCACATGGGTTTAAAAAATGTGTGCTATGCTGTATTTGCCACTAGCTGATCTTACAGTAACTTATAATAACAGATAGTTTAAGTGCCATTATCCAAGTTGTGTTAAAAATTAATCAGTACAGTACAATCTATTGTTATCATATTTTCTTCTTCCCCACTTAAATAAATATATTAGCAGCATCTTGAAGATAATGTAGGCAATAACAAGATGGAGATAGTAGCAGAAAATCCTAAAGATTTGAAAAAGGTGTGACATAAAAAAACATAAATACCTGTAGTTTATCTATCCGTCTGTTCTCCATAACTCGCTTCATGTTGATGTACTTCACATCCTGAGTTTGCATCAACTTTATTTGTTCCGATGTATGAACATCTTCTTTTTCTAATTCATGGTGCTCCTAGAAGTAATAAGGCATAGATTGCTCAAGGTTCGACTCCAAAGATACTCAAAAAATAAAGAAGTGAATGCTTTGCATAAGCTTAGGTACTTACCCCATTTTGAACTTTAGAATTTATCATATGAAAGTAAAATTCATCAGGATTTTTGTCAAGCGCGCGTTTACGCAAAACTTTCAACGTTTCCCCCTTCTCGTGGTAGTCATCAGCGCGTTTCCTGTAGTCTTTCTTTTTCTCAAGAAGACCTAAATGTTTCCGAGACTCAGGTTGGTGTCTTTCTCTGTGAGTTTTTTGGTTAGCCTTAGCGGCTTTTTTCCAAGAAGACATCTTTGCTCTTTAGGTGTCCTCTAATTATGAGGAGTTTTATTTCAATTAATTCAGCATTTGCAAGTAAAGAGCAAAAAATTAGATTTTGCAATGCAACGCAAAGTACGCAAGCAAACAGCAAAACAAATACAGACTAGTGTACGTTAAACATCGATAGACTATCGATAGTATCGATAGTAAATGGCTATCGATACTATCGATAGTTTTTAAAACAATCGATTGATTGTTTACTCAAGTATTACTTATACATCCCTAGAGTCTAGGTATGCGTGTATGTAGGTTATTCCCCGGCCATAGTGACAAAGGCGTAGACATTGAGATTGTTTTCTCGTTGTTGTTGTTGATTACCGTGCGTATTTCATTCATTCAAAGGTGTAGACATTGAGATTATTCTCTATGGTAGGAGAATTACCGTGTGTATATCATTCATTTACCTACAAGACAAAAGACAGTCAGTTTTTTTATTGTGGATGTTTGAAGTGGAGTAACAATAAAGAATGAGTAGCAAGTCACGTGCGTGGGATTACTTCAAAAAGACTATCTGTGTATTCCAGCATCTTCTGTGCAATTGTTTCAAGCAATGTTCAAGCATTTGTTTCTTTAATAATGATGAATGCTTATTTTTTATTGTTATTTCAAATTTAATTGAAAATAAAACTCTTCGTTTCGTATAAAATTTATTATTTTATTGATGTCCTACAATCTTTTAAACTATCGATAGACTATCGATACTATCGATAGCTTTTAGTAAAACTATCGATACTATCGGATTACCAAACTATCGATGTTTAACGTACACTAATACAGACAGACAGACAGCGACAGAGTGAGTGACAGCGCGACGCACGTGTGTAGTTAACGTCAATGTCAGTCATGTCAATAAAATTGATGAATGTCAGTGTCATCTCAAGCATTCAACTTTTTCATTTTAGTGATGTACCTACCAAGTTTTTTTAACGTAGAAATGAAATACAAAAATCGGTAAGTAAGTACACTCATTTAATGAATACAAGAACTACAATTGTCAATACTAGTGTGTAGTAATTAACATTTTTCGGGAAATTATGCTTTGTATTATAACGTAGTGATTATATTCTCATTGCTTTGTATTATTTAATATCTTGAAGGAAGTGCATGTGGTATTTGTGTCGAATTTTTAAAAGCTATAGGTAGCTTGACAAACATCAGAAATAGTATTTCAAGTGCACTGAATAATCCAACCCCAAGAAACATGTTGAATACTCCACCTAGTGAAGCTGTAATATAAAAAAAATCATGGTAAATAGCAGGAAGGTATTGTAGAATATGTACAATGACATTTTTGAAGAGATATTTTGTAGGTAGGTACTTCAAAAACTAAATTTAGAGAAGTAGGTACCGACCTACTTACATAGTAAAGTAAACCAAGTTTCAGTCGGGTTCATTGTAAATATTCTTGAGAGGCTGAAGTAAACCTTCACGTGAAGCACTGTCGATGTAGTATTCAAACCGTAGCTGAAAATGTAACAAGATTGTAAGTGGGTACCTAGGTATGATTACCTAAGGGTAATCATAATCTACATAAAGCATCTGTACTTATCACTTATTGAATCAAGGAAACCCCTACTATATTGGATCCAGAGCAGACTTTAGAACTTCCATTTGTCCCGACTCCAGAGTTGCAACAGTAGTTATTTTAATGCAGTAAGGCAAACAATTACATCCCGTGTCTGTAACAAAATATCAAATTAGAGATAGGTACCTACTTAGCTACTTACGCTATGTCATTGAACAATTTCACACCATTTAACAATAGCTATTCCTTGATAATGTAGGTACCTACCTAGACCTACCTACCGACTCTTCGATAAAATAGGTACAATTCTTATTTACTTATGAAAAAAATTGATTCCATGTCATGTCACCTACTTTTATTAAATGAAAGGCATTCCATTTGAGTCAAGTTGCACGGAGGTAATTCTTTGTTCATATTTTTTCTATGGAACAAAGGATTCGTGCAGCCACAAGCTCTTTCTGCACATTTGACCTAAAATAGAAAATATTTAGTAACAATTTGAAATACCTAGGGTATGAGATTAGGTACCTAACTATGTAAGGAGGATCCTTTTATAAATTCATACATAGTTTATATATTTTTATTATTGTGTTAGCTACCACACAAATTGGTGCTGATTTGATCTTAATGATAGTTTCGACCCTTGTAATTAGGGCTTCGTAGCTGAGTGGTCTATCTATAGCAATCCGCGTTAAAGACCGCCTTTATCATCGTAACTTTTATTAAAATTTTGAATTTTTCAAATTCGTAGGTACTTACAAGACACTTTGCTTTGTTGTAGTTTTTGTTTGGGTTGCAAGCTATCCCAACGAGCTCCCCTGCCGAGCTCTGGAGAACTGAAGTGAAACGAAGCTGGGCAAAGTAATTATATCCCGGAACAACTATCATGGGATCCACAGCATCATCGACTTCATAGGTTGAGAAAAACTGTAAAAAGAATAACCGAACCGTAATATGAATGTCTTCCTGGGATAGGTACGTGATCATAAGTAGGTAAGTAGGTACCTACCTAAGTAGTTATAGGTATTATATATAAATAATTTTAAAAGTAGATAGATATACATAAATAATACTAAATAAGTATAAACAATAAGCGAACGACAAGGTACGTACCCCGCAGCCTTGAGTAGGTTCGTTTGAACATTGCAAGGCCAAATCTAATCCTTTGGTAGATATATAACGAGAAACTCTAGGCTGTATCATAGAATTGGAAATCCTGTAAACAAATAAAGTTCAGATATAAAATATTTTAAACTTGGGCATTTCAAATAAGTCAGTGTTTTTGAAAATAGGTACTAAACTTGTAATTAGCTCTTAGCAATTTTGACATTAAGTAATTTTACATATTGGTACTGAGGTAGAGCATGTCCATAGGTACCTAAAATATTTTACTCACAGGACAGGACGCATCACACAACAAATCCCCCAAGGTGTCGGTTCCTTCACGAATAAAGTTGCGCAGGGTACCACTACATCCATCCACCGGCATTTCAACATGAAATGTTCACACGAGGGCATGTGATTCGACACCAAATCACTCAGCGAAGTATTTTTGGATGTAAAAAGCTGAAACGGTAAGTATAAAGAATCAAGTGGCCGACTTTGGTGACAGAATTTTAAGGCCACCACCGCCGCCTTAAAGCCTCCACCATGGCTTAACAACAAAAGCCGGGATAAATATTAAGCGTTTGGGAAATAAGCAATAGGAAAGAGGCGTGATTGCCCCACTTTACCCTATACTATACGAGTTTAGGTAGGTAAATAGAAAACAATTTGATAATTTACTTTGGTGACCTATCAATTTTATGCCAAAAAAATATTTTTCTCTAAACAAACTCACTAACCCTCCACGCCTTTAACCCGATTTCTTTTAGGTACTCTTACTTACACAAGAATTAGTTAAATTCAATTTAAGTATTATAATTATCTATCAGGCCTCGAAGACGCTGGCGTGATGATCTAGATGCATTTAGGGCAGACTGGTGGGATGAAGCTGGCGATCGCAATGCTTGGAAACTAATGGGGGAGACCTTTGCTCAGCAGTGGGACAGTATAGGTTAAGAAAAAAAAAAAAAAAATTATCTACCGATTCAAGAAGCTGAAGTCGAGAAACAGATGTTATATCCCCAGACAGAATTTGGGCAAGTGATTTTCTTGCTTGAACAGCTAAAGTAGCATCAGTAGTCCTGAAACAAAAATAAATTGATATGAATTATTTTGTCAAGGGATTTTTGTTCAAAGGTGCTGGTTCGAATCACAACTATGCTTCAATGTCTAATGTTTAAACATTTTGAGATCCAGTCACGTCTGGATCCAAAATATTAGTTTCTTAAAAAAACACCCGTGGTTCACTTTTACCACAGATTACATAGGTAGGTACCTACAACTTAAGTTGTTTTATCACTCACAGTATATCAACAAGCATTGCGGCGCTGGCGTCAACTGGCGGGCACACGGCTATAAGAGGCATGTGCTGGTATGCTGTCTCCTCAGACTGTAAGTCCCTGAGCTCCAACACAGCTGGCACCTCGAGGAAACGTTCCCACAGCACCGTGCAAAGCAATGCCGCGCAACATGTTCCAGTGCAGCAGCAAATCAGCCAACCGATACTGAAAAACCGGACAAGATCCGAAAAAATGTTTCAATCTCTTAGCTACTTCCAGTTTGTTTTGGCGGCAAAATTAAAATAAAATCCAAAACAAAACTTGATGTTAAATACCTACTTACTTTACCTACAGTAATTTAATTAATAATGCTTAGAATTGAACTTACCCGTCCTTATAATATTCAGAAAATAAATATTTAAATCCATGTAAAGTTGTAGTTCTGAAGAAGTGACGAATTGCATTGGTCCAATTGTTATCATTTTTGCCCATTATTTTTATATTTATTCCGATCTTAAAAAATATTTAAATGTGTAGATAGATATAGACATTAGGACCATATGCTTGGTTGGAACGATTGTAACAGACTAGCATTTGTGCTAGATAAACATTTGACGAAGTTATTCCTTCGTTTACGATACAATTAAACAACGCCCATATTTAAACCATTTGTGGGGTTGTTTTAATTGTCCAATAGTCAACACCACTGATCGATGCTTACTTATCACAAGCTCAGGGTTAATTGCTAGTAGAGAACCTACCAATAACAAGGTTAAACAGTTCATGGTGTAGGTCCGTAGATTCCAATAGGTAGGTATTGATTGATAGGTGTCGGATAATCGACAGGCAACCTACTACATCTAATGGTAGGTAGGTACTTAATTAAGTTGGAAAGCGGCGATGGTTATCGTATAATAACATGCAATTTAGAATCCATCAGCGGTCAGTTAAAACCTTGGCCTTTCTGACAGTTTAAAGTAGGTAGGTACCTTTCGAAGTAGGTTTTAAGAATATAAAATAAATTACTTATAAATAATAGTATGTGATTGTTTCTATACATTTTATTAGTTGCTTTTATGGTATAAAAATTAACAACTCTGATTACAATACTAAAAATTAGTGAAACAGTATTTCATTCAAATAATATAATAAAAAAACATTGTCAAGGAATACATTTTCAGATTAATTTAATTGATTTTTACTTCTAAAATAATTGCTAGTATTTTGACTGATATTAAAACAGCTAGATGATTAAAATAAGTAACAATTGATAATAAGGGTCATGAACAAATGAGATTACATTTTATTTACCAACTAGTTAATATAATGATGACAAGAATGCTGATTTGGCATCCCAAAAGAAATGTCCATGTCAATTTTAGGTACCTAGGTTAGGTACTTAAACCTTTTGAAAGCTTATCAGAGTTGCCAGCTTATCAGTTTGACTCCAGTTGAAGTAGTGACTAGAAAACTAAGCAGGCCTATGCCACTGTCTTAAAAACTTAGGTTAGGTACTCTAATCCAGTTAAAATTAATCATTCAATGCACATAAATATTTTTATAACCGTCATAGGCTTGAAAGCTTCCAGCTCTTGTGTGTATGTACCTACAGAGCAATTGTTCACAATAAAACGCCTAATATGCAACATTCATACCAGATACCATCGTTTGAAAATGACCAGGATTGCATCAAAGGGCAGGATGTCGGCAGTTAGGGTCACTACATTGAAGGGATAGTCGGGATGGAGTAAGAACGAAAGTAACCTTCATACACGATAGATATATAAGTACTAGATGAAAGCTTGTCTACAGTCTACACTGGGCTCGAAAACACTAACGTGTTTAAAATGTCATCTACGCAAAGTTTCCATTTATTATACCAGGGTTTGTACGCCGAAGGTGACCAGGGTTACATAAGTATCCAGGATTTCGGTATGGGTCACGACGTTTAATTGTTGGTTCCGGATTTGAAAGTCGTTAAGCCATCACGGCCTGGCAAGCTGCCAAAGTATGGCTCTCTTTCCATTCACACAATACCAGGATTTGTAAGTGACCAGGGCTACATAAGGCAGCAGGATGTGGGCGTGAGCATTGTGTTCACGGGCATACTCGGAGCGGACCAAGGTTGATTGTTATCTATTGTCACAATAGTATCTGCGGCACTCTTTCCATTCACACAATACCAGTAGGCCTAACATGTGCACCGCGTCGAGACGACAATGAAAAATCTCTATAATCTCTCGCTGCTCTAACGTACTATGCTAGAGCAAGATGTAATATTTTGTCAATGACGAGAAGATTTCTCGTGTTGCATATGTTAAGCCCGCAGGATTTGTACGGCAGGTACCAGGGTTACATAAGGCGGCAGGATGTGGGCGTGGGTCACGTGTGTCCGGGGGCGGTGGGGGCGGTGGGGGCGCGGCGCGCGGGGCGCACGTCCAGCAGACAGAAGGTCGCGCGGCACACCGGGCACGTGCAGCGACCGCCGAGCCACTGCGACACGGGGGCCGAGCCCGCGCGGGCGGCCCACCATCGGGCCAGGCATGACACGCACCACACCACCCTGAGAATACAACTGGTTATAGATTGCTGGTTATAGCTGAGAGGATGGTTTAGGTGCTGGGCAAGCCTATTCCATCTCAATAATGTCCCAGGCACTATTGTCCCGATAAGTTTAGTCAGCACAACACATTTCTTTCCTCCACTTTCCTCTATCGCTTATCTCAGTACTCACTCCTTTCACACACATAATCTGCACACACACAGTCCATCCATCTTTTCTTATTGTTGTTTTCACGACAACAGTTGTATATAGCAAGTACCTGCAATGGCACGACTGGCACTCGGGCGGGCCGCCCACGAGGTGCGGCGGCGGCGGCAAGCAACGTCGCTCTATCTTCACGTCTGCATCCTCCTGCATGCAACCTATGCATTGCTCTACTTCCTGTCAACAAACATTATAAATAAACCTTTAGTGAGACAGCGAGATAATCTGAATTAGATTAGTAAGTTCATAATTTTAAACATGTATGTATAGTCGACAAAGAAATAGGTTTACCACTCTAAGGCTGAATATCATTTGCACGTACAAAACATCAAGGGCTATTTTCGCTTGACAGATTGACCTGCTACGTCAGAATCTGTCATTCAGTAATCCTTAGCGAATAATTATGTTACTGGGAGATGTCATCAAAAGTGGTAAACCAATTTCTTTGTCGACTATACCTAATGACTATTTATTCATCAAAAAATCAGGCAAATCGAATACACTACATTCCATTCTTGTCTGCTTTTTGTCATGCTAGCCTTAGCCATGTACAGTACAACTTATCCAGTAATCCTATAATGTCCTTTAATAGTAAATATACCCTTGTCTTGGCCATGATCTGATCATAATCTTGGTCCAGATGCCAGTAGAAATCCCAGTTAGCTACTAAAAATCATATACATGGCAGATTGTGCAAGTAAATAAAAAACATTGTCAAACTAACCTCACTCTCCGGAATGATGTATTCTGGATTCTGCATCACATAATCCTTAAATACAGCTATAAATCTCTCGATCAAGGTCGGCAGGAGTGACAAGTGTTCTGGCACTCTCACTGGATGGAACAGTCTCGGCTGTAAGTCCCTTAAGGCAGAGGTTGTGATTCGGAATGTGAATGGCTTGACATCATCTCGGGTGGGAAATGCTTCAATATTGATGTACTGGATCTCATCTTCACCAGCTACTGAGATGTTATGGCTGTCTGTCTGTGGATTAATTATGTTTTACTGTATTTATAATGGTATTTATGGTTGTTATTAATTAATTTAATATATTGCATTGTAAATGAGTTAGAGTCTTACTGCAGTAGCCACAAGAGTGCATTCCGCCTGCCTGACAACTTCCACATTGTACTGCGTTACTTTGATGAGCCACGTCGGGGTCGCTATAAACTTGCTGGTGGTCCGCAGCTGTATGGACACCTTGTCAACACTAAAACAGAATATTTTAAATAGTAAGGTACTGTGGTTATAATTTTAACAACAGGATATAAGAGTTGGGTCAGTTCATAGATAATACTGCTTATCTTTTTGTTACTGGGACTACTAAAACCATTTTTTTATGTATTTAGAGACAAACAATATTGCTACTATGTCACACAGCAATAAGTAGGTAGATTAATCTACTATTACAATAACTAAATCAAGGGAGACATGCATCTCAACTTACTTTTTAAATTCAGTATTTAGATCTGCAGCAACAACCCTCCAATCACTTCCCTGAGGCACATAGGGGAGCAGTGTCTTCACCACAGGGTGACCATGCTTCTCATACTCCCACCAACATATCATCTTGTAAAGGCAAGCGAAAACGAACATCCAACATGACACAAATGTAAAAATTAGCCACTCCGATCGCCAGCCCCCGAAATATAACGAAAACCAGTATCCCATTGGCAGGAACGAATGGATCAACATAGTGAGAGAAGTTCTTCTCATATGGTAGCTCACAAAATTTACATTCTCAGATCCAAGTAATCCATCAAATATTTGAGGAATCGTGAACCCAGCGGTCACGAACTCTGTCGGTGGGTGGATTATGCACGCAGTAAACAAGAAGTAGAACAACGATATGATGATATCCATTTTAATGGAATATTCTTAATCACTCATGTCATGGTAATAATTATATAGCAGATTTAATAAATTGTTTTTTTTTAATGAGTTTTGTATTGTAATTTAATGAAATGAATGACGATCTCTCAAAAATATTAGCAAAACAACTTGTGTGCGAAATAGAATAGGCCATTCCGTCTATTTTTGGATATTCTATTTCGACGTTCATTTCACAACCGAATTTATCCTATAATCTACCAACAACAGCAGTTTTTCTAGTATTTGTTATTTATCTTTTTTATATATATTTATTACTTTATATTTATTACAAAGCCTGCATCCTAATGTAATGCAAACATTTGTACCGAAATTCTTTAAGGGTGCTGCGCGGTTTTCATACAAATTAAATGAAATGATAACGCATTTTTTGGAAATTATGGAATGGAATTAACTATGATATGAATGAATGATCTTTCGACAATAGTCAATATGACGGAGAAATAATTCAAATTTTAATGTGTTAGTTATGTCACTGTCAATATGGTGGCGACTGACTGACAGTGACTGTACGCACTTGTGACACTTAGATTACTCACTCAATCAATCAATGTCATGTCAAGAGATCGTAAATTGTAGATTTGTTGGATGTGGACACGTATGTTCGTGTTTTTGATTGAAAAATAGCTTTTATTTGCGAAATTTCAATTGAATACATCTTGTTTTATTGATGTGTGCCTAACTGTTAGTCATATTTTCATTTAATAAGAGTTTATTGCAAGAAACCACCTATCAGGTAAGCTATGCGGTTCCGTACGCCGGAAACACTCGTTCTCCGTGTTTTATCAGTTTCTTTATATTTACTGAAGCCTTGTACTTCACATCTGTATTTAAAAAGATATAATACCTTCCAATTTACCTGACATTTATTTAATATTTTGTTTGTTGACTTCCAGGATGGCTGGGGTGGAGCAACCATGTTACACTCTCATCAATTTTCCTACAGACTCTGATCCTTACAATGAAATGCAACTCAAGATTGATCTGGGTAAGACATTGCTTCACAACCAGTGTCAATAACCTATCCATGGTTTTACTTTCTGTCCATAGACTTGACTGTATTAGTATGAAAGTTATAACAAATTTGCCGACGGAGACTGGCTGTTAAGGTCTTATTGACATTAGCTGCTTACATTAGTGATACAATAATTTAGCGCTTGATTCATGGTCTGCCAAGCAATCATTTCTATGCAGCTATTTAAAATTTATATTATTTATTTCATGGCCTGATTGTATCCTAGATTGGTTACCGGTTTATTTTAGAATCCGAGATTCCTTAAATATGCACAAAACTTTGAGAAAAGCCTGGAACGAATATGATTTTGGAATTTATAAATTACATTCCTAAAATAGCTGAATTTTTTGTATGTAATTTCTATATTTTACATCACTACCTTAACTTCTTGATACACAGAAAAAGGTGACACTAAAAAGAAGATCGAAGCTTTAAAAAAGGTAATCAGCATCATTCTCTCCGGAGACAAGGTGCCCGGTATCCTGATGATCATCATCAGATTTGTGTTGCCGCTCCAGGATCATACAATCAAGAAGCTACTTCTCATCTTCTGGGAGATTGTCCCGAAGACCACGCCCGATGGCAAACTGTTGCAAGAGATGATCCTAGTCTGTGATGCATACAGGAAGGTAATCCATACTAATATTATAATGGGAAAGTGTGTGTGTCTTTCTGTCTGTCTGTTTGTCTGTCTGTTTGTTGGTACGTCTTTTATGGCTAAGCAGAGCGACGAATGGACGTGATTTTTTTATATTTGAAGGGATGGAGAGTGACATAGGCAACTTTTTATCCCGATATTAAAGAAAGAAAGAAAAATATGTTTATTTCGTAGGACCTCAAGGATCGCTCAAAAACGTACAGTCTTAAAAACTAGGTGACTCTATTGCCTGTTTAAGTGTTAAAAGTGTAAAAGTGTCATGTCGTAGGACCTCCAACACCCAAACGAGTTCCTCCGCGGCTCGACCCTGAGGTTCCTGTGCAAGCTGAAGGAGCCCGAGCTGTTGGAGCCGCTGATGCCCTCCATCCGCGCCTGCCTCGACCACAGACACTCCTATGTCAGGCGGAATGCTGTGCTGGCCATCTTTACTATCTATAGGTACTTACATCATTTACCACTACCAGTACCAGTCAGGTACCAGTGCTATAAATGATAGGACTTTATTGTGTGTGTGTCAATAAAGTCATATCATTTATAGCACTGGTACCTCATCTCGGACATTGATTTCACTCCGTTTTTCTTTGGGCAATTTTTTTGGTGTTTGATTTTTGCGGCGTCACGTAGCGGCCATGTTCGAGATGAGGTATCTGTCTTATGTAGGTAATCTGATTTATAGCAAGTTGATGTAGGGAAATATATCATCATTCCCCTGCCCTTATCCCACGCTAGGTAGGGTCGGCACAACATGTTTTCTCTTCCATTCATCTCTATCATTCGTCAACTCCGTCCATTTCTCACAGGCGCCGGGTGCTGCACAAATATATTTTTATTTAATTTTAATCTTCTCTTTCAGAAACTTCGAGTTCCTAATCCCCGACGCTCCGGAGCTAATCGCCAACTTCCTGGAGAGTGAACAGGACATGTCGTGCAAACGCAACGCGTTCCTAATGCTCCTCCACGCCGACCAAGAGCGTGCATTGTCCTATCTGGCGCAGAGACTTGACAATGTGCATGGATTTGGTGATATATTGCAGCTGGTTATTGTGGAGCTCATTTATAAGGTAAGTTAATAAATAAAATAATAATAGGAAATAAAGTAAGTAAATAAATAAAATAATAATAAATATCCTTGGATATTCCAAACAGCGTCATCTAGTACTAAGCTAAGCAACTTTATGCTTGTGTCATGGTAACCAGATGACTGATATAATACTTAGATACATTATTTTTGTAAATACACACATCTTACAGCTAGTATAATGTTACCTAGGTTCGCAAACCATGAATAAATAAATTGAAATTGAAATAGTCTTTGTTTGTTCAGTGCCAGTTTTTTATGCCAGTGTATAATGTTCTTAATAAACCTAAATGTAAAGCTCTTGTTTAAAACTATGGGGTTTTTATTAAATACCACATCAATGGTATAAATAATTCACTGCTATAAATTAAGAAGGGCGATGGACCTAGAAATGATCCTTGTGACACACCCATAAACTAAGCCTAAAGCCGCAAAGAAAAATGATGAATCAAATCTCTTAGTGCTTAAAACTACATGATCTCTGTAGGATCTTGATTTTGACTTTGAATTTGCTGATATGATAAAGCTGTATGATATATTGTCAGGTGTGCCACGCCAATCCGGGTGAGCGCGCGCGTTTCATTCGCACCGTGTATGGGCTCCTAAACGCGCCGAGCGCCGCTGTGCGGTATGAAGCCGCTGGTACACTCGTCACCTTGTCTACCGCGCCTGCTGCTATTAAGGTACGGTGTTTGATTATTTGTTTTGTAGTTATTAAGATAAATTAATTCATAACTTATTTTTCCTTTAAAAATAAAATGTGTTTTCAATTTCATGGTCATTAAGATGGTAAAAGTTGGCTTCTAAGGTGTATCTAATTAATAACACGCTGTATATTGTCGTAAAATCCAAACTTATGCTTTATTTCATCTACATTCAATATTATGTCCAGAAGCCATACCATCAGTTTTCGAGTTGCATAGTTAACTATCCTCGCTAACGGGCCAAGTGTTGCAAATGTATGAAATTATTAGTTCATGCAAGTTACCGGGGGCGGCGCTGAGTTAGTTTCTCATACATTTTGTGATACTTGACTCGGTATCGAGGATAGTATTAATACTACAGTAAACGATAATAGGGCCTCAGTTCGACAAACATTACAATACTTTTAAACAAAAGTAAAATACGAACTGTGTTGTAAACCATCGTAAAATCCACAGGCCGCAGCGCAATGCTACATCGAGTTGATAGTGAAAGAGAGCGACAACAACGTGAAGTTGATAGTGGTGGGTCGTCTCGCGGCGTTGAAGGAGCGAGGCGGTGACGCGGCGCGGCGCGCGCTGCCCGATATAGCCATGGATGTGCTGAGGGTGCTGGCCTCGTCCGATCTTGATGTACGGAAGCATACGCTGGATCTGGGTATGTGATTCAGTTAAAAAGTAATATACCGGCCGAAAGAACGGCTTATATAATTATTTAAGTGACAATAATTTATGTTAATAATAATTAATGACTTCGTAATCCTTATTTTTATGTTACTTAGTAGTTAACTATAATTGCATGCGCAAGACGCTGATTATGTCTGAACTGAACTGTATCACTAACTAACCATCTAACACATAATTCGCAATAAATAAATTGAAATTAAAATTAATTTAGATATTTCTGATGCAACATACAGCATTAATAAATAAATAAATAAATATTCTTGGTAATTTAACACAGCGTCATCTAGTACCAAGCAATTTAATGCTTGTGTTATGGTGACATGACTGATATAATACTGAGATACATTTTTTTTGTAAATACATACTATTAAAGATAGAAAACACCCAGACACGGAACAAATATTTGCAGAACATACAAAAATTTGTCCAGTAGCGGGGATCGAACTCGCGACCTTAGCGTCTCAGGCGGGCTTTCGCCCACTGCGCCAGAGGTCGTCACTGTCAATGTCAACAAATGTCGTTTCAATGGTTAGTCTGGCAGTAGCTGTGTCCCAAAAATCTCATTACGGTTTTCTTACAGCATTGGACCTAGTAACAAACCGTCACGCCGAGGAATTGGTCGGTGTGTTACGTAAAGAGGCCGCCAGAGCAAACTCCGCCGATCACGAAGACGCGGCTAAATATCGCCAGTTGTTGGTACGAGCTATGCACCGGGCCGCTGTCAAGGTAATATGACTTTACTGATTATAATGTGTAAAGGTTTATAGTCCAAAATTGATATTATTCATGTTTAACTATCAAAAGAGGGTTTTAGAATACGAACCTACATTTTTTTTGTCTGTGGTATTAATTAACTACGTATCAATTAATGTTCAATTAATATTGAACTATCAAATAAGTGTAGTATCAATGTGTATAAAATCCTCATAATAATAAAAAAAAATACACAAGCAGTGGAAAAGAGAATTTTCTTCTTTTTGGTTTCATTGTTTTTAAAACATATAGCATAAAGGTAATATAAAACTTTTATCATTTCATCCATGATATTACTTACTTTGGATGAGAAAACACTTTGCTATTTGTCAACACTAAATAACTGACGACTATATATGTTCTTCTGTTTAGTTCCCAGAAGTGGGCGGCTTGGTAGCACCAGCGTTATTGGAGTTAGTTGGGGATGGAAGCGAGGCAGCGGCTCATGACGTCATGCTGTTCCTTAGAGCCGCATTACACACCTTCCCGGAGCTCAGCCCTTCTATCTACCAGGTACCAATGTTCCCTCCAGTTCCCCAAGATGTGTACCAGTAAGTAAGGATGGATCGCGTCGGCGCTGTTGAGGCTAGTTTTAGATGAAAGTTAGACAGGCGAGCGTGATGTCATGCTATGTCTTAGAGCAGCATTACCTTTTCGGAGCTTAGCCCTTCTATCTACCAGGTATGTTCTCCCCAAGATGAGTACCAGTAAGTAAGCGTAGATAGCGTCGGCGTTGTTGAAACTAGTACGCAATCACGCAAATATCCAAACATGTTTTTGAGTATTTTGAACCTTAAGATACATACAATGAAATGTTTTTTAATCTGTTTATTTGTTGTAGAAACTTCTAGAAGCTCTGCCAAACATCCGCGCGGGTCGCGTGGCTCGCTCAGCTCTCTGGTTGGCGGCACATTTCGCAGACACGCCTGCGCGTGCGCAAGCTGCCTTGGACGCAATTGCACCGCTGATACCGCAACTACCAGGGGAGGAGAAGGAGGTATGTTCTTAAGAGTTCTAGAAGCTGTAAGTATAGCTGTCAGATGTCAGATGACTGAGGTGTTGCTGTCAGTGGTGTTGCAGTTCTTATACTTAAAGTAGATTTGGGCCTCCGAAGTCGAATACTCAAACGCTGTAAACGCTCAAACAATATTTAAGACCATTTCCGTATGTTTTTTCTTTTCAAATTTGTATAGACAAACGTCATCATAAAATCATAGATAAGGACCACTTACTTTTATTAGCATTTCAGTAATTCGCGTGCGAATGTTTAGCTAGTAATTAAATGTTGTTCGGTGTCGCTATCTGTTTACGTCTAAGGTGATTGCGAGATTAGTTAAAAACACAATTTATATCCTAAACAAATAAAAAAATATGTACCCTGCGTTAGGAGGACAAAGAAGGCAGCAAGCAAGCGGAATCAGCGCCGCGCCAGCTCGTCACCAGCGACGGCACCTACGCCACGCAGTCTGCATTCAACTTGCCCACGTTAGTATACCATAACTCACTGTAGATTCACATAAACTGTTTATAATTCGATAGTTAGAAGCTTTCTATTTAACGGGTGCTGGACATATTTGGTTTTAAAAATAGTCATTTCTGTATCACAGTATTTGTGTACCACTTTCGAATCCTTAGGTGGCATGCAATAGCTTTACCGCGGCAGTCCCCGAGTGCCACACGTCTTTTTTTATTGTATTTGTAATGTTCCGTTGGTAGGGACGCACGCAACACGTCCGTGTCCGGTCTAACGGCCGCGCTGCAGGAAGGGGAGGGCTACACCGCCGCGTGCGCGTGCTCCGCGCTCGGTCAGCTGGCGCTGCGCGTGGGGCGGCCGGCGCAGGCCGCGCGCGCCATGCACCTCGCCGCGACCCTGCTGCACTACCACAAGCATGCATCAGGTATGTACACCTGCGCGTGGGGCGGCCGGCGCAGGCCGCGCGCGCCATGCACCTCGCCGCGACCCTGCTGCACTACCACAAGCATGCATCAGGTATGTACACCTGCGCGTGGGGCGGCCGGCGCAGGCCGCGCGCGCCATGCACCTCGCCGCGACCCTGCTGCACTACCACAAGCATGCATCAGGTATGTACACCTGCGCGTGGGGCGGCCGGCGCAGGCCGCGCGCGCCATGCACCTCGCCGCGACCCTGCTGCACTACCACAAGCATGCATCAGGTATGTACACCTGCGCGTGGGGCGGCCGGCGCAGGCCGCGCGCGCCATGCACCTCGCCGCGACCCTGCTGCACTACCACAAGCATGCATCAGTTATGTACACCTGCGCGTGGGGCGGCCGGCGCAGGCCGCGCGCGCCATGCACCTCGCCGCGACCCTACTGCACTACCACAAGCATGCATCAGGTATGTACACCTGCGCGTGGGGCGGCCGGCGCAGGCCGCGCGCGCCATGCACCTCGCCGCGACCCTGCTGCACTACCACAAGCATGCATCAGGTATGTACACCTGCGCGTGGGGCGGCCGGCGCAGGCCGCGCGCGCCATGCACCTCGCCGCGACCCTGCTGCACTACCACAAGCATGCATCAGGTATGTACACCTGCGCGTGGGGCGGCCGGCGCAGGCCGCGCGCGCCATGCACCTCGCCGCGACCCTGCTGCACTACCACAAGCATGCATCAGGTATGTACACCTGCGCGTGGGGCGGCCGGCGCAGGCCGCGCGCGCCATGCACCTCGCCGCGACCCTGCTGCACTACCACAAGCATGCATCAGGTATGACTGAACTGTCAAATATTACTGAACTGTCAAATATGACTAAACTGTCAAATATGACTGAACTGTAAAATATGACTGAATTGTCAAATAGGATTGCACTGTCAAATATGACAGTAAAACACGTCGAAAATTATCAATCTGTCAAAAGGTCAAATTAGATTTGAACTCGCAACAAATTAACAGGTTCTTTTGACAAAATCGATCTAAGTCTCAATTTTGGCAAAACTTTGTATTTTCTACCGAACTCTGAACACTATCCTTATGTAGTTCTATCTTTGAAAGACAATAACATAATTAATAAATATAAAAAAGTTATATAACGCGATAAAATCCTGTTGTTTTAGTTTAAATTAATAACATAATTATTAATTCCACAGCGTCATCGTCGACCGCTACCGGTCTGACGTCAGACGATCTGGAACATTCCGCGATGTGGATCCAGGCCGCGTCCGCCAAGCCGGCCGTGGTCATCAAGGCACTATTGGAGGGCACTAACCACGCGCTAGCGGCTTTACTCGCGTTACCGGATAGAGTAGCTCCGGGAGGAGAGGTTACTGAGAAGGTAAGTGATTACTATGCACAATCCACTGTTCAGCAGGAGTAATGCCGAACTTGTCGCGAAACGAAATTGATTGGCAGAAGGAGTATTCTCAGGATTCAGTAAACTACTATTCGGATCGGGTTCCGAAATAGTGGGTAGTCTCAGCAAGACTGCCCATTGCCTAATGACGTCACGCTTGCGTTCGGTACTGCTTTATCGACTGAAGCTAGTATTGCCGTCGAGTGATCATAGATGGCGCTACACCGATGTTCCGACATCCATCTATCTTCTATATATAAGGGAAAGTGTGTGTGTCTGTCTGTTTGTTTGTCCGTCTTTCACGGCAAAACGGGGCTACGAATAGACGTGATTTTTTGTATGGTGATAGTTGAAGGGATGGCGAGTGACATAAATAAAAAATAAATAAAAAGAGCTTTCCTTACCGTAATTAAATCTAGGTTTTCTTAACTATAAAAATCTAAATATTAAGTTTAGTGCTTATCTATGTTCTAAATCTAGTCTGTATTGTTCGGCTCGTTTATGTGGTAAGGACCGCTTTTAGCGGTGTAAGCCTCCTCCAGAATCTTCCATATCCTTCTGTCTTTCGCTGTTCTTGACCATAGGCTACTTTTTATCCCGATATTTCCGCAGCTAGTAGTAACGTATGTTTATGTAAACAGGAGCCGGAAGACAAGACAGTGACGGAGGTGGAGCGCGGCATATCGTTCGGTGCGCTGTGCGGGCTCGGCGTCGCGGCGCAACATCACGACATGTTCGAGACCGCGCTCAACAAGGCGGTGCAGGGTATGTTATAAATATACTTCTATACTAATATTATAAAGAGGTAAAATTTGTTTGTTTGTTTGTTTGACGGAGGTAATCTCCGAAACTAATTAACCGATGTTCATTATAATTTCACGGGTGTGTAGAATGGACTGTTGGGATAGTTATAGGCTATATTTTATCTCCGTAGTCTCATAAGTGCACCCGTGCGAAGCCGGGACGGGATGCTATACTTCATTTATTAAAACGAGCTAATAGGAAGAAAAATAAACGCACGTGATTGGTCGTCGAAAATAATTGTTTATTCTCGTGATTGGCACGCACGTAGCGTTTATTTTTCTTCCTATTAGCTCGTTTCAATAAATGAAGTATAGTAAGATAAATCGTTTGTTTCCCAGGTCGTCCTACGGGCGGCGAGGAGCGCAGCAAGCTATCTAAAGTGACGCAGCTGACCGGCTTCTCTGACCCCGTGTACGCAGAGGCCATTGTTACCGTCAACCAGTACGATATCGTGCTTGACGTGCTTGTTGTTAACCAGACTGGTGAGTACACTTTAAGTTAAGTGTTAAAGTTATAAACACTTGAAACGAGATATTTACCATGATTTGTTTCAAGTGTTTATAATGTTCAAAACCATGATAGTTTAATAGTTATAAATTAGTTAAAGTTTTCGAAAAATAAATGTTTTGTAAAAGTAATTTTGACTAGATTTCATTTTGGTCTGATCTTGAATTTTTAGAAAGTATTTAAAAATGTTCCTGACTAACAATTAATAATCAAAAAACATACAGTGGAATATAAAACTCCTAATTTTTGAAGTTGGTATCCTATTTTTTGAAGTTGGTCTGTCCTCATTTTAAAGATACGACACCCTACGCTTATAAAATATTTAAGACCGTATTTAGGGTGTTTTTACTTGTCAGGTTTGTAGCGCACTAAGTAGCGTTACAACATTCGGATGTAAAACAATATTTATTTAAATAATTATGAATCATCATCATCCTCCTGCCCTTATCCCGCTATGTGGGGTCGGCACAACATGTATTCCTCTTCCACTTCCCTCTATCAGACGTCATCTCAGTACTCACACCTTTCTTACTCATGTCATCCTTCACACAATCCATCCATCTTTTCTTGGGTCTACCTCTAGACCTATATTATATTAATTAATACCTATATTATTATTTAAATAATTATGAATCGCTGTGTAAAATTAGATTATCATTTCCTTGCTCACTTCGCTCACTAAACTTTTATTTAATAAATCGCTGTGTAAAATTCGATTATTCCTGGCTCACTTCGCTCACTAAAACCTTCCAGACGATACACTCCAGAACTGCACCGTGGAGCTGGCGACACTGGGCGAGCTGCGCCTCGTGGAGCGTCCCGCCGCGGTGGTGCTGGCGCCGAGAGACTTCGCCACCATCAAGGCGCATGTTAAAGTACACTCCACGGAGAACGGGATCATATTCGGGAATATTGGTGAGTTTTTGTTACAAGCGGACTAATGAAACAACGGAGAGTATGAGCGAGATTACCTTTTTGGGCAAGCGAGAACGATCGTCCTCAAGCCGGACTGCCATTACCACTCGGCCACCAAGCCCTAATGTCTGAACTCGAAACTATCAGTAAGATCATATTTTCGGTTAAAGCACCGACTCGATCCGATCGCTTGTATCTCGCGGGTTCAAATCCCGTCTAAGCCCCAAAATTTTAGTAATTTTTTTATTTATAAATGAAATGCCTAAGTGTGGTAAAATATATATGCGAGAACGAGTAGCTGTTATCATACTGTCAATGGTTATGATACCGTTATTGGTCATCATACAGTCAATGATTATGATCCGTCAATGGTCTTGATACTGTCATTGGTCATGGTACCGTTATTAGTCATAATACCGTCATTGGTCAGCATACCCTACTGTGCCTGGCTGTCATGATGGAGGCCTAAAAACTCCGTCACCAGAGTTGGCCACTTATTGCTCACAAGAACGAACAAAAGTCATCGTACTGTGTTTGTTGCTCTAATTTTTTATTTTGTCGCGAAACTAAGCTAATTAAAGATGATGCAGTCATCATGGTTACCATAACACAAGCATTAAGTTGCTTAGCTCGGGACTAGATGACGCTGTGTGGAATGTCCAAGGATATTTATTTATTATTTATTTTTATCAGTGTACGAGGTATCCGGCGCGGCCCAGGACCGCGGCGTAGTGGTGCTGAACGACATCCATATAGACATAGTGGACTACATACAACCCGCGGGGTGCAGCGACGCGGACTTCAGGCAGATGTGGGCTGAGTTCGAGTGGGAGAACAAGGTAGGCATATAGACATAGTGGACTACATACAACCCGCGGGCTGTAGCGACGCGGACTTCAGGCAGATGTGGGCTGAGTTCGAGTGGGAGAACAAGGTGGGCATATAGACATAGTGGACTACATACAACCCGCGGGCTGTAGCGACGCGGACTTCAGGCAGATGTGGGCTGAGTTCGAGTGGGAGAACAAGGTGGGCATATAGACATAGTGGACTACATACAACCCGCGGGGTGCAGCGACGCGGACTTCAGGCAGATGTGGGCTGAGTTCGAGTGGGAGAACAAGGTAGGCATATAGACATAGTGGACTACATACAACCCGCGGGGTGCAGCGACGCGGACTTCAGGCAGATGTGGGCAGAGTTCGAGTGGGAGAACAAGGTAGGCATATAGACATAGTGGACTACATACAACCCGCGGGCTGTAGCGACGCGGACTTCAGGCAGATGTGGGCTGAGTTCGAGTGGGAGAACAAGGTAGGCATATAGACATAGTGGACTACATACAACCCGCGGGGTGCAGCGACGCGGACTTCAGGCAGATGTGGGCAGAGTTCGAGTGGGAGAACAAGGTAGGCATATAGACATAGTGGACTACATACAACCCGCGGGCTGTAGCGACGCGGACTTCAGGCAGATGTGGGCTGAGTTCGAGTGGGAGAACAAGGTAGGCATATAGACATAGTGGACTACATACAACCCGCGGGCTGTAGCGACGCGGACTTCAGGCAGATGTGGGCTGAGTTCGAGTGGGAGAACAAGGTAGGCATATAGACATAGTGGACTACATACAACCCGCGGGGTGTAGCGACGCGGACTTCAGGCAGATGTGGGCAGAGTTCGAGTGGGAGAACAAGGTAGGCATATAGACATAGTGGACTACATACAACCCGCGGGGTGTAGCGACGCGGACTTCAGGCAGATGTGGGCAGAGTTCGAGTGGGAGAACAAGGTAGGCATATAGACATAGTGGACTACATACAACCCGCGGGGTGCAGCGACGCGGACTTCAGGCAGATGTGGGCAGAGTTCGAGTGGGAGAACAAGGTAGGCATATAGACATAGTGGACTACATACAACCCGCGGGCTGTAGCGACGCGGACTTCAGGCAGATGTGGGCTGAGTTCGAGTGGGAGAACAAGGTAGGCATATAGACATAGTGGACTACATACAACCCGCGGGGTGCAGCGACGCGGACTTCAGGCAGATGTGGGCAGAGTTCGAGTGGGAGAACAAGGTAGGCATATAGACATAGTGGACTACATACAACCCGCGGGCTGTAGCGACGCGGACTTCAGGCAGATGTGGGCTGAGTTCGAGTGGGAGAACAAGGTAGGCATATAGACATAGTGGACTACATACAACCCGCGGGGTGTAGCGACGCGGACTTCAGGCAGATGTGGGCAGAGTTCGAGTGGGAGAACAAGGTAGGCATATAGACATAGTGGACTACATACAACCCGCGGGGTGTAGCGACGCGGACTTCAGGCAGATGTGGGCAGAGTTCGAGTGGGAGAACAAGGTAGGCATATAGACATAGTGGACTACATACAACCCGCGGGCTGTAGCGACGCGGACTTCAGGCAGATGTGGGCAGAGTTCGAGTGGGAGAACAAGGTAGGCATATAGACATAGTGGACTACATACAACCCGCGGGGTGTAGCGACGCGGACTTCAGGCAGATGTGGGCAGAGTTCGAGTGGGAGAACAAGGTAGGCATATAGACATAGTGGACTACATACAACCCGCGGGCTGTAGCGACGCGGACTTCAGGCAGATGTGGGCTGAGTTCGAGTGGGAGAACAAGGTAGGCATATAGACATAGTGGACTACATACAACCCGCGGGGTGCAGCGACGCGGACTTCAGGCAGATGTGGGCAGAGTTCGAGTGGGAGAACAAGGTAGGCATATAGACATAGTGGACTACATACAACCCGCGGGCTGTAGCGACGCGGACTTCAGGCAGATGTGGGCAGAGTTCGAGTGGGAGAACAAGGTAGGCATATAGACATAGTGGACTACATACAACCCGCGGGCTGTAGCGACGCGGACTTCAGGCAGATGTGGGCTGAGTTCGAGTGGGAGAACAAGGTAGGCATATAGACATAGTGGACTACATACAACCCGCGGGGTGCAGCGACGCGGACTTCAGGCAGATGTGGGCAGAGTTCGAGTGGGAGAACAAGGTAGGCATATAGACATAGTGGACTACATACAACCCGCGGGCTGTAGCGACGCGGACTTCAGGCAGATGTGGGCAGAGTTCGAGTGGGAGAACAAGGTAGGCATATAGACATAGTGGACTACATACAACCCGCGGGCTGTAGCGACGCGGACTTCAGGCAGATGTGGGCTGAGTTCGAGTGGGAGAACAAGGTAGGCATATAGACATAGTGGACTACATACAACCCGCGGGGTGCAGCGACGCGGACTTCAGGCAGATGTGGGCAGAGTTCGAGTGGGAGAACAAGGTAGGCATATAGACATAGTGGACTACATACAACCCGCGGGCTGTAGCGACGCGGACTTCAGGCAGATGTGGGCAGAGTTCGAGTGGGAGAACAAGGTAGGCATATAGACATAGTGGACTACATACAACCCGCGGGCTGTAGCGACGCGGACTTCAGGCAGATGTGGGCAGAGTTCGAGTGGGAGAACAAGGTAGGCATATAGACATAGTGGACTACATACAACCCGCGGGCTGTAGCGACGCGGACTTCAGGCAGATGTGGGCTGAGTTCGAGTGGGAGAACAAGGTAGGCATATAGACATAGTGGACTACATACAACCCGCGGGCTGTAGCGACGCGGACTTCAGGCAGATGTGGGCTGAGTTCGAGTGGGAGAACAAGGTAGGCATATAGACATAGTGGACTACATACAACCCGCGGGGTGCAGCGACGCGGACTTCAGGCAGATGTGGGCTGAGTTCGAGTGGGAGAACAAGGTAGGCATATAGACATAGTGGACTACATACAACCCGCGGGCTGTAGCGACGCGGACTTCAGGCAGATGTGGGCAGAGTTCGAGTGGGAGAACAAGGTAGGCATATAGACATAGTGGACTACATACAACCCGCGGGGTGTAGCGACGCGGACTTCAGGCAGATGTGGGCTGAGTTCGAGTGGGAGAACAAGGTAGGCATATAGACATAGTGGACTACATACAACCCGCGGGCTGTAGCGACGCGGACTTCAGGCAGATGTGGGCTGAGTTCGAGTGGGAGAACAAGGTAGGCATATAGACATAGTGGACTACATACAACCCGCGGGGTGCAGCGACGCGGACTTCAGGCAGATGTGGGCTGAGTTCGAGTGGGAGAACAAGGTAGGCATATAGACATAGTGGACTACATACAACCCGCGGGCTGTAGCGACGCGGACTTCAGGCAGATGTGGGCTGAGTTCGAGTGGGAGAACAAGGTAGGCATATAGACATAGTGGACTACATACAACCCGCGGGGTGTAGCGACGCGGACTTCAGGCAGATGTGGGCTGAGTTCGAGTGGGAGAACAAGGTAGGCATATAGACATAGTGGACTACATACAACCCGCGGGCTGTAGCGACGCGGACTTCAGGCAGATGTGGGCTGAGTTCGAGTGGGAGAACAAGGTACGAATGTAGACATAGTGGACTACATACAGGGAGAACAAGGTACGAATGTAGACATAGTAGACTACATACAGGGAGAACAAGGTACGAATGTAGACATAGTAGACTACATACAGGGAGAACAAGGTACGAATGTAGACATAGTGGACCACATACAGGGAGAACAAGGTACGAATGTAGACATAGTGGACTACATACAGGGAGAACAAGGTAGGCATATCATATGGGTACTTATACTTACCTATACTTCATTTATTGAAACGAGCAAATAGGAAGAGAAATAAACACACGTAAATGGTCGTCGAAAGTAATTGGATTGGCTAGATTTGACAATTGATTTGACAATCTAGCCAATTACAAGAAAGAAAATTATTTTCGACGACCAATCACTTGTGTTTATTTCTCTTCCTATTAGCTCGTTTCAATAAATGAAGTATAGCTGCGTAGCACAACAGCTACGAGTATTGCTACGCCTCTACGTGCGTAGCAACCAGTGCTACGGAGTAGCGTGGTTGTCTTAAATCCTTCTGTACTTATATTATGGGAGAACAAGGTAATAATAATAATCTGGGTATAGGTAGGTCGCGCCCATAAAAAAAACGATGCAGGGATGGGAGTATGTTTGGTGCCGGGTCACTCGCTCACGAACCAATAGCACGCGCTACATACATCAATAGTGTGAAGTGCGCCGCGTCATCTCTCCACCAATCGCCTACTGCGCAGCTTTTCCCCTCTCTTTGTAATACGTGTTGTTTCGGGTCGTCTTGTAACCCGAAAGGTTTTTTGTAATAAATAGAAGACTTCCTTTGAGCTATTATAATTTATTTTAATATTTTTACAAATTTTATGTGCTTTTTCAAGTAGCTACAAAAATGGAGAGAGTTAGTCTTGATGTGACAGCTGTCGTCTGTCAAAATCACGTCTGTCACTCTGACAGGCGCGGTAACACGCGTCACTTCTTTTTTCTTTAGAACGCTGGAGTTGTGTTAATACTTGTAGATGTGACTACTACTATATATTTAGGAGAGAGCTATATATTTTTTATTGAGGAGGAGTCACATCTACAAGTATTAACACAGTAGTTATAACTACCTCGCTAATCAATGTATTGTACAGGTGTCGGTGAACACGAATATAACGGATCTACGCGAGTACCTCGATCATCTACTCGCATCTACCAATATGAAGTGCCTCACGCCAGATAAGGTAAGTGTTTTCATAATAACTTAAATAACGAAACATGGCTTTGAAGATGTTATGGATGGTAGTACGATAATAGCACGGTGGGTAATCTGAAAATGAGTAGCAGTCCAATATTTGGATATACACTTTTTTGTTAAATTTTTGCGACCTCTGTGGCGCAGTGGGTGAAAGTCCACAGTGGCAGCTGGTTCGATTTCCACTGTGCGTCAAATGTTAACATGATCTGCAAAAAATTGTATCGAGTCTGGGTGTTTATTATGGAGGTATAAAAATATGTACCTATGTATTTACAAAATACAATACCTGTGTATTATTTAACTATAATTTGGTTACTTATCATAGTACCATATAGTGAGTTGCGTTGGAATATGCAAATAGAGTCACCTAGCTTATAAGACTGTACATTTTTAATTGATTCTTGAGGTCCTCCTTATTTCTTCATTATTTCATAACACAAGCATTAAACTGCCTAACTTGGGACCAAATGACGTTGTGTGAAATGAATCTCAGAATATGTTTTTCTTTGTAAACCAGGCACTATCCGGCCAATGCGGCTTCATGGCCGCGAATCTGTACGCCCGCTCGATATTCGGCGAGGACGCGCTCGCCAACCTCAGCATAGAGGTGTCCGCGCATCGACCGCACGCGCCCGTCGTGGGGCACGTTCGGATCCGGGCCAAGACACAGGTAACACTAGTATATGGCGCTTAAGAGTACGCTGAGGGAAAAGCAGTAGTCTATTTTTAGGAGAAGTATCAATTTTTAGGGAATTGTGTAGGGAATTGTTTTGGAACAGGCAATAGAGTCAACTAGTTTTTAAGACTGTACGTTTTCGAGCGATCCTTGAGGTCCTACGAAATAAACATATTTTTCTTTCTTTCTTTCTTTCTTTATCGCGGCGCACTTATACCATTGATTTAGCGTGCTAATGGTTATTTAAAGAAGAAAGAGAAAGAAAGAGTTACTATAACCCAAGCATTAAATCTCTTAGCTTGAAACTAGATGACGCTCTTTCACTTTCAAAACTATCGTGAGTTGTACTAGACATTATTATAATTACACGGGATATTACTCACGTAAAAATACTGTCGATTAAGATACCATCATCATTTCCTTGCCCTTATCCCACACTAGGTGGGGTCGGCCCAACATGTCTTCTTCTTCCATTCATCTCTATCACTCGTCAACTCCGAATTCACTCCTCTCACACTCATATGACTTTCATCCCTTCTCATTACATGAACATACCATTCTAATCTGGCACTCCTCACCTTTTCAGTCACAGGATGTCGATTAAGATACCAACGATGTTTTTTTTTGTTTTTAATAATGTCTAGATGAAGCTGTGTGGAATGTTCAAGGATACTTATATTATTTATACTACTAAAACGTTGCCTATTTTTGCCTACTTCATCATCATTCCCCTGCCCTTGTCCCACACTAGGTGGGGTGGCACAACATATTTTCTATTTTTGTCTACTTAAACTAACTTAATAATTGTGCATTCCAGGGCATGGCTCTGAGTCTGGGCGATAAGATCAACCTGATGCAGAAGGCTCCACAGAAGAAGCAAGCCCCCCCGCCACCCATCGCCGCGGCATAAGTATTCACATTTATTATAGACATCGCCAACGCAAACACTACTCGTTACTACGACATCAACTCTGTTCACCGAGTCGATTGAATAGTTAGAAAAATAGATAGATAGAAAGATAGAAGGTACGCACGTGATTGGCGAAAACGGGCCTAGGGCGAGTTCACATTGCCTTAAGTAATGGTTTCTTGAAGAGAAGTTATCATAATTGTGCGTCTTTTTCATTCCCATACAAATGGAAATGGAATCAGGTGATTGAATCAACTGATGATTCCATGGTTTGATGGGATAGATTGGCTTATTCATCATAGGTACTCTATCTATCTATATTACTATCTCTTTAAATAATAATGAAATTCTATAATTTATTACTCATCTAATCTTCTAGGAAATGGTCTTTCACGTTTCCACATAATATTTCTTAATAAAATCAAATTATTGGTTTATTTTTATTTTTTTATTTTATTTTATTGTTTTCGTTGTTCAATAACGCTACTTTTATTGTTCAAAAATCTGACCACAGTTTGTGTTGGCGACAGTAGTTTTATTCTAGTTTATAATATCAACTTAAGAATTATGTATGTAATATATGATATATGCTAGAAATATCTATTATTTCTTAGATTATTGGAATATATTCGATTGATTTGACAATTATGAGGTTTATTTTGTCAAAATAACATTTCAAAATAAACTAATGCTTGGAGTATTCTTAATTTATTTATTTACACAGATAAAAAATGACGCAAATCAAAAGTGTCTTGAAACATTTATTTAAACTTATAAAAAATATAAAATTCCTGCTTTTAGAAGGGAGAAGGTATAAATAAGTAAATCATACTGCTTATGTAATAAATTAGTTTATTGCCACGCCAGATGTCCGCGACGCGATTGCGTAAGTGAATGAATGTTCCGTAACGATTGACTCAACTGTATAAATAGTAAAAATAATTTATAATAGTAATAAGTTAATGGATTGGTTACAAAACAGTGCGAGCCGACGGTTGTCGGCGGTCTAGCTTCCCTGCTCGAATGAACTTATATCTGAAACAAGCAAAAAAACGTTAAATTGTTGCCTTATCGTCGGTCCAATTATAAAAATGCGTAACTCTAAAAATGGTGTATTTTTGTAAGAATTTCTCAAGCTATTATCACAAAGCGGGTTTTCGTTGCTTCTATAAAATTATCACATTCGGTCTAACAAATTTTTATAATGAAGTCGACGCAAAAGCAGTTTACATCAACTATAAACATAGTTAATGGACAAAAAAACTACTAATATAACTAAGGCCTTTTTGCATCTATAGTAGATGATTTATACAGCGTCAGTCTGTCTCACCCGTCTTACCAGTGGTATAGATTAGGATATACTTACTTGTCCCTCCTCCTCTTCTTCCTTCTTCTCCTCCTCCTCCTATATAACCTCCTCTACCTCTTCAATAACTAGTCATAGTGTTTCTATCAGATACGAAACTATCTCTAAACTTACTTATTCCTCCTCCTCCTCCTCTTCCTCCTCCTCCTCCTCACCGACCTCCTCTTCTTCCTCTTGTGTAGTTGTAACAAAGGTGTAAGGGACAGTAACATCTTTAGTTAGGTATAGAATAAGATAAACTTACTTATTCCTCCTCCTCCTCCTCCTCCTCCTCAACGACCTCCTCTTCCTCTTCCTCTTCAATAACATGTCATAGTGTTTCTATCAGATACGTAACTATTTTTAAACTTACTTATTCCTCTTCTTCCTCCTCCTCCTCCTCCTCCTCACCGACCTCCTCTTCTCCCTCTTGTGTAGTTGTAACAAAGTTGTAAGGGACAGTAACATCTTTAGTTAGGTATAGAATAAGATAAACTTACTTATTCCTCCTCCTCCTCCTCCTCCTCCTACACGACCTCCTCTTCCTCTTCCTCTTCAATAACATGTCATAGTGTTTCTATCAAATACGAAACTATCTCTAAACTTACTTATTCCTCTTCTTCCTCCTCCTCCTCCTCTTCCTCCTCCTCTTCCTCCTCCTCAACGACCTCCTCTTCTTCCTCTTGTGTAGTTGTAACAAAGTTGTAAGGGACAGTAACATCTTTAGTTAGGCACAGATTAAGATAAACTTACTTATTCCTCCTCTTCTTCTTCTTCCTCCTCCTCCTCTTCCTCCTCCTCCTCCTCTTCCTCCTCCTCCTCCTCCACGACCTCCTCCTCCTCCTCCTCGGGCTCGGGCTCGTACACGGGCTCGTCGTCCTCGACCTCGGCGGCCTTGTCCTCCTCGCCGTCGGGAGAGTCTGTCTCACCCTTCTTCTTGCCGGGCCTCTCGCCGAACCATTTGGGCAGTCTCGCTGTTGTTACAGATAATGAATGAATGAATGAAAATACAATATTGCGCACTTACAGAAAGGAACTTAGGAACTACAAATCCTTGGTAATCATTGTACAATGGGCGGTCTTATCGCTAAGAAGCGATCTCTTCCAGACAACCTTAGGATGGAATGAAATCGACAAATATTGTACTTGTCATAGTGTTTCTATCAGGTACGGAACTATCTAGTACATTGTGTAGTAAGCTCTTGGTAGTATGACTACAGCAAAAATGCTGTAGGTAACAAATTAGAATAAATAAATTTATATTTATCATCAAATTCTGGGGTCAGGTTGGTTGAACTTTCGACCTAATAATTACGAATTGTGTGGTTTCAAGATGCTATATCATTGTGCATGTCTACCAAAATCATAACCAAAATAAAATGAGAGAAAATAAAATGAGACAATATCGGGTAATTTACAAAGGTACAGTCCTAATGCATACAAATCGTGCTACATACATTTGTGGATTGGGAAATCGTAGTTTCGTTTTACGAGTGACATTCGATGTGATCATTCCAAAAAGAAAACATGATTGTAGATTTTTCAAGGTCATATGTTTTAAGACTATAAAATGACGTATAATTCTCAATCCGTTCTTAATGAGAGGCTGTTTTGTCATCAACTTACATGTCAGCAAAAGCGATGGCCTTAAATTGATCAGGCATTTTGGCCTGTTCGTTCAGTCCACGTAGCTAAACCTATGAATACTATTATAGCGGTTTTTTAAATTTCAAGTTCATTACCGAATAGTTTCATGACTAAAACGTTTGACACACTCTGATCCTCTTTTAAAAATACTTTCTAACTGTCAAAGTGACACGTCCCTTTTGGACACAATGCAATTTAAAAGCATTCGATTTATGAAAAGACTCCCGCCAATCATCTTAAACCCAAAGTGAATAATCTAGTTTAGGATCTCACCCTTTTGCCTGCCTCCGAACTGGTCGGTCCTCTCCTGCCACACCTTCTCAAGGAAGTCCTTGTTCAGTTTCTCTAGGTCCTATAGGAATTGTTAACACGAGGGTCAATTACATACAATGACGGTAGTCACATTTCCGGGGTACTTGGGTTCATTGTTCTGTCAATTTTATTACATCTGTCAATGTCATCCTTTAGTTTGACTTGATACAGTCTTTTCTTCCAGTTTAAAAATAGAACAGTATAATTTGCTGTATCTTTGACCTGTGGGAACTGTTTCTTTGTTGATCAAGTAATCAAATTGACAGAACAGTACAATCGAAAGGGCTACAAAATCGTTTCACAATGTCAGGAATGAATGGGCACAACATCATGCCGTGACGACATGCTGGGTACACATGGAGCTCACACATCTCCGTATCTCCTTACTTTTGGTTCGGTTCATGAAGTCGTTCATTCTGTCATTCCACGTCTTATCCAAAAAGTCAGCGTAATACGTATCGTAACCCTGTATAATTAAGTTCAAAAATATTGAGAGATTTGTAACTATCATGCGAGTTAAGATTTTTTTTTTATTTAACCTATGTTGTCCCACTGCTGGGCAAAGGTCTCCCCCAATAATGTTAAGAATATGCAAACAATTTCTCAACTGTACACATATTGTGTTCAATTTTCAAGATATAGATCTGTGCACTATACGCACAGTGTATTAATAGCATAGTAATGTCCTGTAATGCTCTTATTAAATGCTGTTTTTAATTTTGTACCTCCTGATTGTCATATAAAAATATCTAGCAAATATTTATAAAGAACCTTTCTTTGGTCCACTTTTTCAATCTCTAATTTTGTTTGGTCTTTAAACCCCTTGTAAATTTTCCAAATTTTTGGCTTGACTGAATCAGAGTTCTAAGTGATACTTACACCCTCGAACAACTTCTTTTTGTCGTCGTAGGACCGTGTGTCGACACGCCTTTCGTACTTAGACGCTACTTGGATTTTAGGCTGAAAACAAAATAGTTTATTGTGAATATTTTCTAGTAAATGTTATGGTTTATTTTTGTCTATGGATGAAAGCTTACCGGGTGCTTGCCTGTGAGGGCTTCGGGGTCAAGACCCTTCTTCAGAGCCTTGTGCCTCAACTGTTGCTTCTGTCTTTCTTTGAGCTCTTTTAACTGTGGACAAATTATAGCTCAATTTAATATTCGGTCATCAAAAATATTTTTTCTGACATGATACACATTCACATCACTTAAATCTCATATCTCTCTATCTCATTTGTAATTCACAGATGAGATAGAGAGATTAGATAGAGACATTCAGATTGGCAGTAAATCGTTCCGTAATCTATCTTTTAACTTAATGTGGTGAGATATTTGACATTACTTGCATATTAAAACTATAATAATAATAAACTGACATATCTAACCACAGTAAGTAAAATCACAGATAGATGAAATATTGAGGCTGAAAGATAGTTAATACTCACGTCGTAGTCTTGCCTCTTTTGTCTCTCCTCAAGATCGTATTTCTCGGTCTCGAGTTTGACGATGCACTCCCATAGTTCCTGGGCCTTGACGCGGAGCTTCTCGGTGGAGAGGTTGTCGATGCTGAGCGGCTTGATGCGGATGGAGAGGGAGATCTTCTTCTCCTCCTCCAGCTGTTCCTTGGTCTTGTTGCGCTCCAGCTGGGCGCTGCTGAGACCGAACTGGAAACAGATAACAGATGTAAAAAGAAAGAAAGAAAGAAAAATATGTTTATTTCGTAGGACCTCAAGGATCGCTCAAAATAGTACAGTCTTAAAAGCTAGGTGACTATTGCCTGTTCCAAAACAACTCCCTACACCTACAAAGATGGACAGTTGTGAATGCTGATAGGTATTGGAGTAGAGGGGTCACTCGTAAAGTTATTTTTGAAGAGGTTGATTGTCTGACGTTTATAGTCTGCTGTGTATGATGATAAATCTTCCTAAAGTAATTATTGTTTCTTCTTCTAGAGTAGCTGGTAGATTATGCGGTTGTGTAAAGTGCTACATCATTCTTAAATTTTACTGTCGTGACGATGTTGTCAAATAATCTACTTCAGTTTTTGAAAATGCATAATAGAATAGATGCTTATAGGATGTTTGCAATTTTAAAAGTGTCTGTTAACTTACGTTATCGCTCTTCTTCTGAATGGTGAAGTTAGGTCCGGTCTTGTTGGATTCCTTCATCGCCTGGACCATAGCCTGGCGCTTCTTCTCGGCCTCCTCCAATCGCTGCCTCTTCTCTTCGATGTCACGCTGTTTCTTCTCCTCAATCTCACGCACTCTCCTCTCTTCATCTTCCTTCTTCTTCTGGGCGAGGCGCTTCTCTTCCTCAGCGCGAGATACCTACAAATAAGAATTGTTAGTTTGTAACTCTTTAAAGTTCTTTTACCTATGTAGTCATTTTGAAATGATTAGAATTTCCTTTAAAATGTATATTGGATTTTGAGATAGGTTTTGAATCTCACCTTGCGCTTGGCCTGCTTTTCTTTGAGGCGTTTGAGCTCATCCTCCTCCTTAGACCTTTGTTTACGCCATTCGTTGATGTATTCCTTCAACTGTTCGTCCAAGTCAGACCGCTTCTGGTCTTGACGCTGCACAAAAGATTCAACGTTATTATTCTGAACATTATTATTGCAACAGTTAAGGGTAATGATTGAAATATTTACCTTGATGAATTCTGGGTCTCCCTCACCCCTGAAATATCAATAAATACATATTAGTTATCTGTCTTCGAATGAAGCATCTGTTAATGTTAGGCTGTCTTCAACAGCTGACATATACAACCACGTCTGTTACGGCGAAAACTTTATGGATTCTTTATTACTCGTTAGAATTTTAATTTGTCTGCCAAAACGCTTGTGTATTAGCGTTTTAACAAGGACACAGGTTGGTTCTGTACATTTTGTTAAAGTTTAAGCTTTTGTGTAATCTAGTACATGGGCACTGTTAAAATTTAATCATCTGTTATGCGAAGTACAATCGCATGTTGAACTAAAGTAAACGACAATGCTATGGATATTATTGGTCGACGTTAACACTTTACAATTTGTTTTATCTGTAAATGACTTAATTTATTAGATATTGTTTTGGGGTTTACACGTCACAAATGACAACAGTAAATTACCATGGTAAATAGTGTGGCGGACGTACTTAGACACATTTTAAAACTAGGTTTATCATGCTTTACATGCAATAAAATCAGGACTCGATATAGCGAGCAACGCGAGCGGTTGCCCGCTGACCGACATCTTGTTTCTCAACAAACGGCGCGGGCGCAGCGATGTACACATTTCGAAAATAGAACGCCTAACAACCGATATAAATAGCATCAGCCGGCGATCTGCGGAAATTCGTACGCTAAACGACTCCGGTCGGCATGAATTATGAATTTTTTGTTCAATCATAGTAAAACATAATGCGCCCGAGCCTCGAGTTAATAATGGGAGCATAGTTAGTGACACCACAGAGAGCGGTGCAACTTACGCTGCACTGATCGATGGTCTACTCCTAGAAACAGAAAACATCAATCAGCCTCTACATCTCTCTTCACAACTCTACTATCGCATGTAGATCTCAATAAACCAAGCGGTGACGATTATTCCGCGCATACACGAAACAAACACTGCATTATGAAGCTGTTGTAGAATTTTAGAATTTTGTAGTAGATAGTTCTCAGCATCACATTGTTCTGCCGAAGCAAGGAATATGCTAGTACCGAAGACGTTAATCCATTGCCAATTATCTTGAAAAACATATCCTTTTGCTAAAAGCGAAGCGTCAGAACTATTCAAAATGGTAAAATACTCACTCGGGTTTCGGGGCGGGCCTTCGTTTATAAACATCAGCAGCGGCGGAAAAAGAGAAAATACATCGATTAGAACTTATCCAGTAAAACTACACTAGAACAGCATTTCACTTGACAGTAAGCTTACATAAAGTTAATGCGAACGCCTCAAATTCAATCTCAATCAATTCAAAGCATCACACATGATAATGGTAACATGTGTCCCTAGAAAGATCAGCGCTACTCACTCTCGTGACTGGTCTTTCGTCAGGACACGGTGATCCAATGTTATGTTTAATGCGTTATATGAAAGAATTGGTGTTAGAAAGCGTTTGCGGCGCAGCCCTTAGCGTTCCGTGAGAATCTGAAAGCATCGAAGCGGTACCATAAGCGCTAGAAGCGTTAGATTTGCAAACTAAACTTAGCCTAACGAGTGAAGCGAGTGTGAGTGCCGGATCAACCAAAATGGCACGCCACTTACTTCCTGCAACAAAAGAGAATGGGGTTTGGTGAGGGAGTGCAAAGCCCACGATCTGGGGTATCAAAGAACTGGGTTTCATACAGCCATGCCTGTCCGCATCGACCACAAACTAAGAAACGGATGATCTTCCTGCACTCCTAGAAGTCTAGTTGAAAATGATAGATCCGCCAAGGCAAAGTAAGAAACCAGGCCCGTTTAAGCTGAAGTGTTCAAAATCAAACATTCTCTAGAAGTCTATTTGTCAGAAGATAGACGAGACAACGTTGTGGGTACTTACGTCTCTGGGACTTCTTCTTCTACTTCCTCCTCCTCAGAGCCACTATGGAAAATGAGTTCTTATTAGAAACATTGGGGTACACTGATACAGTCGGTCGATAATGTAAGGAAGGATAACAAAACGAAAAATGCAACATTGAATGGTACAGAAGTTTCCACATAAATCTATTTCTAGGGGTTGTTTATTTACAAACAATGATTGTGGGGAAAAATGGACGTGTTTCATTCAATTGTCGTTGCAAATACCTTTCAATTTAATGACTATTTGTTATTCAATATCTACTTACGAGTATTCCTCTTCGTCAGACATGGTGTTGGTTTATGTAATCTGAAAATTATAAGGTCTCGTTAGTTTTATTCGGTTTTGTTCAATGCTAAGGTGTCAATCGATCATTGACTTTTATGGCTCTTGGCTTGGCTATTGTTTTTATTTTATTGCGTTCTGTTTGTTGACGTTGTCTTATCAATTGCGATCTATCATCATCTCGGTCTCAACTCCCGATTGTGTCACCTACCGGGAATGTTGTATCCACGTTTTGGCACTATGTCAGTAGATTGTTTCTACTGTTTTCAAGTCATTAGTCTCTAATGGTTGTCAATTTTAATTTTAATTGATGTTTGTATTTTTTTCAATAATGACGAGTTCAGCTTTGATAGATGGTTCAATTTATTTTCATAACAAACTTTCTTGACGCTCTTGCTTTGGTTGTTCCAATTATTATAAGTCTTGGTACAGATAAGAACATCTTAATTCTTCATTTGATAAATGTTCTTTAATTATTGTTATGCTACCTCAAGTTTTTTTCAAGTGTTTTCAAGGACACGCAATCGGTCATATTAATCAGCTTCGCTGCATTTACTTTCTTGTTATTTTTTGGAAGCTCAGCCATGCCACCTCACTGCTTTTTATATTTATTAATATGTACAAATCCTTGATATTGTAAATCAATTGAATAGATAGAACCTAATCGCATTTGCAAATTAGCAAATACTATCATTCACGAAGATTATTTTTACTGAAACTATAAAATCAATCATGCCATCTGACATCACGGTTGCGCACGACTTCGAAAAAAGTCGCGTGGGCGTCAAATCGTGTAACAGTTTAACGTGCTTATTGTTTATGAAGATTTTATTTTTAGCGGTTTTATCTTTCGCGCCATTATGCACACCTACAGCCGGGCGCGGGGCGGCTGGCACAGAACCAACGAGTGTAAAAATGGATTCGGTATCCGACGCGCTTAGCAGGATTCGGATTTCGCCAAGCAACTGTTGCGCTGTTCGATTATTGTTAAGAAAAAATTGAATTGTAATATCTAACAGTGATAGAAGTATTCATCTTTCAAATCATTGATGTCTGAGGACCGGTTTATGCTCGTGTAGATTCTTTGATTGTATCTTGAAGTCATTATTTCTTTACGTTCGCGTCATTATTTCGTACTCATCTTTCGCATGGTCGTTTGTCAATTGCATAGCAAAAGTAAAGTCTATCTCAAATTCAGAATTGTCACCGCAAATTGTTTTAACTCTAGTATCATAAACAGTGTTTAGTGTGTCAGGAATGTCTAAGTATTTAAACCCTTTGAAATTCCACTAAGCATGTCTGTTCTCATCGCAGTCTCAAACTCTTGTTCGAATTGGGTCAAGACTGATCCAAAATAGTTTGAATTATTTATTATAATCTGCTTCGAGTAGACCTAGTAAATATTGAGGCAATGAACTATCTGCAGTTCGTTAATCAGTCTCGGCGACCGACGACAGGTGGTTGCCCTTCCGTATGATGACAGCTAATCTCTGATCAATGGCGATTGATTGACAGAGTCATCGATATTTTGTCTATTGAACCCGCGTATGCGCACCGCTATCTTGAGAACCAAACTGTATGGAGGACTTCTCAAGGTAACGAAGAGTGATTTATTGAAATCTATAATTAGAGACGACTTCGGTTGTTTACAGATTTCCGCCGAACTTATTTTATTTGATGGAATTTTTAGCTTAGCCGACACTTTTGTGCGTCTGCAGATTTTGACACTTAGTTTTTTTATTTCACCTTAATTTACACTAGATACACCAGTCACTTCCGTTCTTTTTTAAATGATTACTTTTTGAGTTTCTGTGGTATGTGTTTCTAGACTATTATACAATCAGGAGCAGTAATTAGGTGCCGAAAAATTAAGACTTTATTTTATCAAAATTCGTGAATTTTCAAAATTTACATTTTGGTGAATCGTGATAGATACTTAGTAGGTACTTTAAAAATGTATCGTTTTATACGAATTTAAGTTAAGTACTTACAAAATTATAATTTATCACAGTACAAAAATCTTAACTCTACAAAGTAAACTCTAGAATCACTTGGCTAATAGTGTGTAGTGTGAGTGTGGGTACTTATAAATACGGTAGATGTGGCGGGTTGCATGCGCGTAACGTAATCCGGCACATACAAGGCGACGCCCGCGCCGCTTTCGGCTCGCGCGCGCGGGTATTTTTAGAACCTGATAAGTTAGAACTTCACAGCACTTGAGCTACACACTAGGAGCCTCGGATCACTCGCGCGGCACGGCACTTACGTCGCACGGGAAGAAGACGGTCACTCAGTACTGGTTCGTGGACCGGCAGCACAGCGACGTTGGAATGTGGAGTCCGCGGCGACCGGGGCGGCTCTGGCGCCGGCGGAGCGACCGCCCGCCGCAGCGAGCCTCCCCGCGCGCCCCGCGACACACCCGCGCCCCGGACGGATATATTTAGCGCCGGTCATTTTTGAGCCGGCGATTGCGAGCCAGCTCCGGTTTCTAGCTGTCCTCCGTCACGCTGCAGGCCGCAGGTGCAACAAACCCGCAGAGAACCGCTCCCCTAAACCACATAGGATGATGCGAAAACTAGGAATGTGTGAACTCCGTAGACTTGGTGTCTTGTAGATTGACCTGGTAATCTTCCAGCAACAGAACAGGCTGTATATTTTTAACTCTCGCTCCAGCAACTTAGGAAGAATACTTTGCAGAGGCTTTTCCAATTGCTTCCAGAAGCTTAATTTGGCTCTATCAGAGTTTTGTAGGAACCTACATACTAAATAAAAGCCAGATTGTCGCTCTACTTACAATCTGACTGAAGGTTGGTAATTCGAATACCGAGAGTGTAACATCAACAGCGTTGACAAACAGTAAAACGGCAGGGTAGGAAACATCATGTGGCAGTAGGTACTTATGTGACATTATTTGGCCCTGTACCTACTTTATGTCCGTGGATATGGCCGAGATTGTTTATACCATAACTCTAGGTGCTGGGCAAGTGTACCTACTAGGTAGTAGGTATCTTGTCGGATAGGTAGGGTAGGCAAGGCAGGTAGGTAGGTACCTACTTGTACGAAGGTGAGTCCCACAGTCCCACACAGGCCTCGCGGTTGTCTCCGAAGGAGAGGAGAGGACCGGGGCTCACATACCAACTCCACGTGCCTCATGTGGGGTAGTCAACGCGTTAAACCTTATTTTTAACCCACTTCACAAAACCTACCCTTTAACCTACCTTACCTATCCAAAAAGTCTTTCAAAAGTAGACCGATTTTGAAGATTATTTTTTGTTTGAAAGAATACACTCCTGAGGTGGTACCATAACAATTGAGCATCTAATGAGGATCTTCGGAATTATGAACAAAAATGTAGGAACTTCTATCTATCTATCTACCCAGCCGGTAACACCCACTGCTGGGTAAAGGCCTCTTCTCTGAACTTTATACCTCAAAATATTTATCACTACTTTTACGATATTTAACTGTTTTTGTTTTTAATTTTGGCGCTTGATATATTCGATTTCAAACAGTCTGTGAAAGACAGTATTGTTTATTTGTGGTAAGAATGTAAAATTAAATTTGGTTCCAAATTCAAAGTTTTATTTACTTTTCTTTTTATAGGGGATCATTACCTACTGTAATGATTAACTATGGAAAATATTGGGTATTTTTTTAATAAACGAAACGCATAACAATGTGTCAGTGTCATTCATTATGTTGTTGTGATAACTTTTTGTAGCTGTCATGTCACTGTCAGTCAGTCACTAAAAAAAAAGTTTTGTATTGTTTGTTTACAAAGCTGCCGGGATTTTACAAAGTAAAGAAAATTAGTTTACTGCTCGATATAAATAAATGAGAAATGATGAGAAAACAAACATAAGCATGTATTCCAACGCTTCCAAAAATCGAGCTACGGAAAATTATCAAGAAACTACATCAACACCCAAAAGAAGACGACTTGGTACGGGTAGAATACTTCGACCGAAAAATCATGTTGAAAGCATCAGAAAAGATGATTTCACGGCAAATTGTAGTCCAATAAATTGCCTCACACCGTGTAGTGTTGATATTTCAGCGGAAAGGTGCGAATCACCTCATTTACCATGTAATCAAGTGGAGTATCTCTGTGATAGCAACATCAGCTCATCTTCTGAAATCCCATGTTCTCCCGGTGCCCTAGAGTGCTCTGTGTTGAAAGATGGAAACTGGGAGTCTTTAGTTGTAAGTACAAATAGGATAGAAAAGCTATGCAATCAAGAAGTATCCAAGATGGATACAATAGAAGAATATGATGAGATTTCTGAGGATATGTTCAACTCAAAATTAGAGCAATCAAATTGCAATAATCATGCAGAAACATATCCGGCAAAGTCTTTTAAAGAAAACATAAATCAAAGTTTTGATATAATCAATCAGTCTATTTGCCAAATGATGGACAACAAATGTGATAAGAGCTCACTGTTTGAAACCAAAGACTCATTCCTTCTTGATATTAGAGAAAGCGGAGTTGTAATAGAATCGAATGCTGTTAACACTTACACTAAGCCAATGAACATGGAAAGTGAAGGATTCTATGGCCTGCCTATGGTAACCAAGGGCTTATTCAAGACTTATAGAAATATTGAAAAATTTTATGGTAAGTCATTACAAAAATAGAGCATATTTATTGTGAAAAACCTTTTAAAAATATTTTAGTTTGTCAAATATGTAGATTTTATTTATTTTTATTTTGCGGCTTGGAGTCCTAAAATGCTTTGTCAGTCCTAAAGGAAAATAAAAAAAAACTATAAATAATCTTTATATGTGGATTGAATTACAACTCAAATTGTCTATTGTTTTAATAAACAATATTATATAATGTCCTTAACCAGACTGGCAAGAGGAATGTCTGAACCTGGATGCCGTCAGGAACCGGCAGAACCTGATCTATGCCCTCCCCACCAGCGGAGGGAAGACCCTCGTGGCAGAGGTACTCATGCTCAGAGAGGTTTTAGTACGAAAGAAGAATGCTCTGTTCATACTGCCTTTTGTGGCCATCGTTCAGGAGAAGGTGAGACATTTTCTTTATTTAACCTATCATGTCCCACTGCTGGGCAAGGGTCTCCCCCTTCAGCTTCCACTCTGAGTTTATTGCTTGATAATTTCATGACCTGTAAGTGTAAAATTACAATAAGTAAATATCCATGGGCATTTTTACACAGCATCATCTAGTCCCAATCTAAGCAACTTAATTCTTGTGTTGAAATAAAATTCCTTACATGATAATTTAGTTATGTTTGGTCAAATGTTTTTTACTAATAATATTTAATAGAAAGGCAGTTGATGCTGACAGGAGTTGCCTAATACTCTGTTTAAAAATAATTATAGGAACTACTCCAGACGGCCAGTACTTACTATGTTACTATGTGGCAAATAAAGCTATGTCTATGTCTATGTCTACTTTTTCTCTATTATACATTGTCTAATACAATTGTTACCTACAAAGTCTTGTTATTTAGATCTGGGCACTATCCCCATTTGCAGTCCAACTGGACTTCCTAGTAGAAGAGTATGCGGCCGGTAAAGGTCATATTCCTCCGAAGAAGCGACGGACAAAGAGCAGTATATACATCGCCACTATTGAGAAGGGACTGGCTCTCATTAGAAGCCTTATTGAGTTGAACCGACTTGACGAAATTGGACTTATTGTGGTAAGTACAATTGTCGAAATTAATATTTCATCTCCCTGCCCTTATCCCACTAAGTGGGGTCGGCACAACACATTTCTTTTTTCCATTTACCTCTATCCCTCGTCATCTTAGTACTTACTCCTTTCACACACACACATCTGCACACACCCAGTCTATCCATATTTTCTTGGGCCTACCTCTCCCAGTGTATCCATCCACATTCAAAGTCATGTTTAAATTAATTATGTATTTATTTATTGATATAGTTAAATTTTGGGTGTTTTCTATCTATAATATGTATGTATTTACAAAAAAAAAATGTATCTATGTATTATATCAGTCATCTGGTTACCATAACACAAGCATTAAGTTGCTTAGCTTGGGACTAGATGACGCTGTGTGGAATGTCCAAGGATATTTATTTATTTAATTTGTGTTTAGGTTGATGAATTGCATCTGATTGGTGAAAAAGGTCGCGGTGCGACTTTGGAGACTCTCTTGACAACGGTTTTATTTGCTAATAGTAAGTGTTACTTTTGCATTTTGTTATAACTAAAGTTTGATATTTGCCTAGCTAACCCTGACGCTTTAGTACCTTAAAAGCTAAACCTGAAAATTAAGTATCTTAATTAATTCTAAGGCCCGTATTCAGAGACTATACTCAAGCGGTAATTCATAACTCAGTTTTCATAGAGAACTGTCAAAAATCGATGCATAAGTAGACTCAAGTTTGAGTGAAGTCTCTGAATACGAGCCTAATTTCCCAAGATCCTTTTTTCAACAGTGCAATTATTTCAGAAAACATCCAAATAGTAGGTATGAGTGCGACAATCGGAAACTTACCGGAATTGGCTCAGTTTTTGCGCGCCTCTATATTCACACGTCACTTCCGGCCGGTCGAGTTAACGGAGAGAGTGAAACTGGGAGATATGCTGCATCGTATTAGATGGGGAGACGGCGTTGAAATCGTACCGGATAAGCAACTCAACTGTGACGTAAGTGTATACACTAACCTGGTTATTTGAAGCATGGGACTAGATGACGTTGTACGGAATGTCCAATGATATCTTATACTTCTATACTTATAATATTATAAAAAGGTAAAATTTGTTTGTTTGACGGAGGTAATCTCCGAAACTACTCAAAACGATTTCAAAAATTCTTTCAAACTTTCAAACAAACAAATTTTACCTCTTTATAATATTAGTATAGAAGTATAGATATAGATAGTATAGATATAGATTTGTTGTTTCAACAGTATTCAGAGAGTGCGAAACGCCTCGACCCCGACGGCCTAGCGGCGTTGGTGTGGACCGGCCAAGAACCCTCGCCCTGTTTGGTGTTCTGTCCTACTAAGAAGAACTGCGAGAATGTCGCTTCACTACTTTGCAAATTGCAACCGAGGTATGTTTTAATTGGCTTTAATTTTCATGTTTTTAAGTTTTTATTGGACGTCGAGACCACTGGACTATTGTATTTTAAAAAAAGATTACTTAGTACTTTATTCTCAAGATACGGTAGACCGATTCACATTTTAAGATTTATATATTAGAGGCCAGATCTAAAAATAAATTTAGCCAAGTTTGAGCTAAATAAACATTTTTTATATTTTTTACTCGGAACAATACTTGCTCAAAACAAATCAGTGCTGCAAAAAATGACAATTCAAATTAATCTTTAATATCTTCTAGGGAATTGTTAAACGTCCACACTCGCGAACGTCTCGAGCTAGAATGCTTGTTGCGCAGCGAGGGCGCTGCGCAGGAGTTGTTTAGGAGTGTGCGGCACGGGGTCGCCTTCCACCACGCGGGACTGGCGCCGGACGAGCGGGCTGCCATCGAACATGCTTTTAGGTACCTAGCACAGATTACATAGTACGTACAGATACCTCATCTCGAACATTTAAATCACTCCTATTTTTCTTCGGGCTATTTTTTGGTGTTTGATTTTTGAAAGCCGTGTTGGTCAAGTGGATTAATACCTCGACTTTCAATCCGAAGGTCGTGGGATCGAATCCGGCCGTGCATCAATGAACTTTTCGTATAGAAAAATTTATATGCGCTTTAACACGAGCTTTAAACGGTGAAGGAAAACATCGTGAGGAAACCAGTTAGCTTTCTAGCAGCGTCGATGGGCTTGCAACCTGTTGTCCCGGTTAAGAAATTTAGAGTAAAAGGGTGACAGAATGACAGAGAATGAATGAAAGAATGAAATGAATGAGTGAAAGGAAAAGAATGAATTGAATATGAGAAGTGAATTTAAACCTACCTAAAATGGTGGTAATAAAAATGCAATTTGAAGTTAACAATTTATTAAAAAAAGAATTTACGTTATATAAAAAAAAAGAAGTTAAGTTAATAAAAAAATCTAGCTCAGGGAGGACACAATATTTAGGGCGTGGAAGCCTTAAGATTTATGTTTCCGCTTAGGTAGTTCCGTACTCCCCTGGAGTGTAGGTCCGGCCGCAGGTGGAGTCTGGCTTCGGGGAACGGAGTAGGAAGTACCACGGTGAGTATTGGGTGGTCGTGTAACCCCGACGCTAGCACGCGCCACGAGGTTACGGGTGCGGAAGTTCCACGTAGGCGAGCGGAAGAACTCGTCCTTCGTCGCTTCTAAGGTCCGATCAGTGTCTGAACGGCGTCCGAGTCTGTGTGCTTGAAATGTGACCGTAGTGTGACCTTACGTGACCTTACGTGACCGTAATGGTGATGTGAACGTGATCGTGACCAAATGTGACCTGGCGTGACCCTGGAATGCCCATAAAAACACCATGGTAAAATATGTTCACTACTTCCGTTCCGAAAGCCCTCCCACGGCAACACGAAGAAATAAGGGAAGTACTTACGTAGTAGCTTTTGCCGGGAGGTGCAATCAGAACGGAGTTTAAATAAAATAGGTACAATAAGAAATGGCTAAAAGGCAATGAAAAAGTATGAAATGAAATGTAAAATGTAATTTAGCCATTAAATAAAAGTTAAGTAGGTAGTTTGCAAAATAAAAGATGATGCAACATTCTAGAAGGTTTGGGTCCAAACTTTGGACTAACAAAGATATTAAAATATGAGTTTACACAAATGAAGTTAAAGAGAAAATGATTTGGATGAAATTATGCACAATAAAATAAGTGCTAGGCTGTAATAAAGAAACACAAGAACAATAAAATATAGGTACAGTTTAGCAAGAAAGCCTAGTGTGTGTTTTATATGCCATTTAAAACTTACCCCTAATGCGGGAAATCACATAATGGAATGAAGAAGTCCGATTGTCTGCTAGGACGCGAGAACAATCGGGCCGTGACTACGTAACACCGACGTAACCACATTTTAACTACGTAGGTAACTAGGTATTTAGTGTTTTGATTCGCCCAGGACGCTGTATAATTTACGATGACCAGCTAATGCGCTGATCATCATAAAAACGTGGCCGATTGTCTGCTAGAGCGCGAGACAATCGGCACGTCGTTACTCGATCAGCGTCCCGGGCGAAAAAAAGGCAAGCGATGGGCAGCCGGCCGGGTGGACCCGTCCCCCGCTTCCCTCCGTCACACGTTCGAAATCGCATGATCATTATGCGTCATGCCTAAAGAGAATAGTTGGACACAACGCCATCTCTGTGTCCACTATCTTATCAATTGGTAAACCTATCGACGTTGTAATTAGAAAAAGAATTAATGAATGACTTAGTTCGGACAGTCACCGCAAAGTGGCGCTGTCCAGAAACTAATAAATTATGAGACAAACTAAAGATTTAAGACTATTAATTTACAATAAAACATTGTAACAAACTGCTATCTGTAACGCTTCGTTACAATACCCGCCTGTCCCTCATAAGGATTTTATTTTAAAAATAAAATCCGCCAATTTTAAAATTGTATCTATTTCTTGCTTTACCTTTCACACAGCCTTTCATACTTCACCTAACACCATTCATTCTAGAAATCTTAAAATTTAATCATTTTAAGACGCCCACTATCAGCAGAGAGTCTTTTGCCATAAGGATCGACAATAGACTGCATACAAGAAAAGAAAACATGATAAATATTGGACACAGGAACTATGGCATAACTTGTTTATTAACTGGGTACTATAGCGTACCACCAAAAGTTATTGCTTATAGAAGGTAATGTTGTAAATGGCACACACAACGACAACAATGTTAATAGATCAATGATGTAAAAAGTACTCCGTTCTGTTACAATATAAATTAAACAGAACGCTCTGGTTTGATGAAAATGAGTTTAAAGATCGTTGGATAGCAAAAATACAATGAAAAAAGAAAAAAATAAAGCGTTAAATGCAACTGGTGTGAAAGAAGCTACTACAAAGAATATATACAAGGTAAACAATGGTTTAATAATAAAACTTAAAAAACAAAACTTTTAAAATAACAAAATATAAAATTTTGTCCCCGACTGTACAAAATGCGAAAACAAAAAACTGTTTCCTAAATAATACCAATAAAATGGAACTAAACTGGTCGGGTAACAAAAGTAAAACAAACAATAAGGAAAAAACAACTACTTTCACCTCAGTTGCGGCAAACCAAAAAAATAAAAGCGTCTTACAACTAAAACCTCACCGATAAAAAACTAACTACTTACCACCGAAGCGGAAACAATCAACCACGTAAAGAGGGCGCCAGTGTCCCGGTTAATAAATTTAGAATAATGAGGGCGTGGAAGCCTTAAGATTTATGTTTCCGCTTAGGTAGTTCCGTACTCCCCTGGAGTGTAGGTCCGGCCGCAGGTGGAGTCTGGCTTCGGGGAACGGAGTAGGAAGTACCACGGTGAGTATTGGGTGGTCGTGTAACCCCGACGCTAGCACGCGCCACGAGGTTACGGGTGCGGAAGTTCCACGTAGGCGAGCGGAAGAACTCGTCCTTCGTCGCTTCTAAGGTCCGATCAGTGTCTGAACGGCGTCCGAGTCTGTGTGCTTGAAATGTGACCGTAGTGTGACCTTACGTGACCTTACGTGACCGTAATGGTGATGTGAACGTGATCGTGACCAAATGTGACCTGGCGTGACCCTGGAATGCCCATAAAAACACCATGGTAAAATATGTTCACTACTTCCGTTCCGAAAGCCCTCCCACGGCAACACGAAGAAATAAGGGAAGTACTTACGTAGTAGCTTTTGCCGGGAGGTGCAATCAGAACGGAGTTTAAATAAAATAGGTACAATAAGAAATGGCTAAAAGGCAATGAAAAAGTATGAAATGAAATGTAAAATGTAATTTAGCCATTAAATAAAAGTTAAGTAGGTAGTTTGCAAAATAAAAGATGATGCAACATTCTAGAAGGTTTGGGTCCAAACTTTGGACTAACAAAGATATTAAAATATGAGTTTACACAAATGAAGTTAAAGAGAAAATGATTTGGATGAAATTATGCACAATAAAATAAGTGCTAGGCTGTAATAAAGAAACACAAGAACAATAAAATATAGGTACAGTTTAGCAAGAAAGCCTAGTGTGTGTTTTATATGCCATTTAAAACTTACCCCTAATGCGGGAAATCACATAATGGAATGAAGAAGTCCGATTGTCTGCTAGGACGCGAGAACAATCGGGCCGTGACTACGTAACACCGACGTAACCACATTTTAACTACGTAGGTAACTAGGTATTTAGTGTTTTGATTCGCCCAGGACGCTGTATAATTTACGATGACCAGCTAATGCGCTGATCATCATAAAAACGTGGCCGATTGTCTGCTAGAGCGCGAGACAATCGGCACGTCGTTACTCGATCAGCGTCCCGGGCGAAAAAAAGGCAAGCGATGGGCAGCCGGCCGGGTGGACCCGTCCCCCGCTTCCCTCCGTCACACGTTCGAAATCGCATGATCATTATGCGTCATGCCTAAAGAGAATAGTTGGACACAACGCCATCTCTGTGTCCACTATCTTATCAATTGGTAAACCTATCGACGTTGTAATTAGAAAAAGAATTAATGAATGACTTAGTTCGGACAGTCACCGCAAAGTGGCGCTGTCCAGAAACTAATAAATTATGAGACAAACTAAAGATTTAAGACTATTAATTTACAATAAAACATTGTAACAAACTGCTATCTGTAACGCTTCGTTACAATACCCGCCTGTCCCTCATAAGGATTTTATTTTAAAAATAAAATCCGCCAATTTTAAAATTGTATCTATTTCTTGCTTTACCTTTCACACAGCCTTTCATACTTCACCTAACACCATTCATTCTAGAAATCTTAAAATTTAATCATTTTAAGACGCCCACTATCAGCAGAGAGTCTTTTGCCATAAGGATCGACAATAGACTGCATACAAGAAAAGAAAACATGATAAATATTGGACACAGGAACTATGGCATAACTTGTTTATTAACTGGGTACTATAGCGTACCACCAAAAGTTATTGCTTATAGAAGGTAATGTTGTAAATGGCACACACAACGACAACAATGTTAATAGATCAATGATGTAAAAAGTACTCCGTTCTGTTACAATATAAATTAAACAGAACGCTCTGGTTTGATGAAAATGAGTTTAAAGATCGTTGGATAGCAAAAATACAATGAAAAAAGAAAAAAATAAAGCGTTAAATGCAACTGGTGTGAAAGAAGCTACTACAAAGAATATATACAAGGTAAACAATGGTTTAATAATAAAACTTAAAAAACAAAACTTTTAAAATAACAAAATATAAAATTTTGTCCCCGACTGTACAAAATGCGAAAACAAAAAACTGTTTCCTAAATAATACCAATAAAATGGAACTAAACTGGTCGGGTAACAAAAGTAAAACAAACAATAAGGAAAAAACAACTACTTTCACCTCAGTTGCGGCAAACCAAAAAAATAAAAGCGTCTTACAACTAAAACCTCACCGATAAAAAACTAACTACTTACCACCGAAGCGGAAACAATCAACCACGTAAAGAGGGCGCCAGTGTCCCGGTTAATAAATTTAGAATAATGAGGGCGTGGAAGCCTTAAGATTTATGTTTCCGCTTAGGTAGTTCCGTACTCCCCTGGAGTGTAGGTCCGGCCGCAGGTGGAGTCTGGCTTCGGGGAACGGAGTAGGAAGTACCACGGTGAGTATTGGGTGGTCGTGTAACCCCGACGCTAGCACGCGCCACGAGGTTACGGGTGCGGAAGTTCCACGTAGGCGAGCGGAAGAACTCGTCCTTCGTCGCTTCTAAGGTCCGATCAGTGTCTGAACGGCGTCCGAGTCTGTGTGCTTGAAATGTGACCGTAGTGTGACCTTACGTGACCTTACGTGACCGTAATGGTGATGTGAACGTGATCGTGACCAAATGTGACCTGGCGTGACCCTGGAATGCCCATAAAAACACCATGGTAAAATATGTTCACTACTTCCGTTCCGAAAGCCCTCCCACGGCAACACGAAGAAATAAGGGAAGTACTTACGTAGTAGCTTTTGCCGGGAGGTGCAATCAGAACGGAGTTTAAATAAAATAGGTACAATAAGAAATGGCTAAAAGGCAATGAAAAAGTATGAAATGAAATGTAAAATGTAATTTAGCCATTAAATAAAAGTTAAGTAGGTAGTTTGCAAAATAAAAGATGATGCAACATTCTAGAAGGTTTGGGTCCAAACTTTGGACTAACAAAGATATTAAAATATGAGTTTACACAAATGAAGTTAAAGAGAAAATGATTTGGATGAAATTATGCACAATAAAATAAGTGCTAGGCTGTAATAAAGAAACACAAGAACAATAAAATATAGGTACAGTTTAGCAAGAAAGCCTAGTGTGTGTTTTATATGCCATTTAAAACTTACCCCTAATGCGGGAAATCACATAATGGAATGAAGAAGTCCGATTGTCTGCTAGGACGCGAGAACAATCGGGCCGTGACTACGTAACACCGACGTAACCACATTTTAACTACGTAGGTAACTAGGTATTTAGTGTTTTGATTCGCCCAGGACGCTGTATAATTTACGATGACCAGCTAATGCGCTGATCATCATAAAAACGTGGCCGATTGTCTGCTAGAGCGCGAGACAATCGGCACGTCGTTACTCGATCAGCGTCCCGGGCGAAAAAAAGGCAAGCGATGGGCAGCCGGCCGGGTGGACCCGTCCCCCGCTTCCCTCCGTCACACGTTCGAAATCGCATGATCATTATGCGTCATGCCTAAAGAGAATAGTTGGACACAACGCCATCTCTGTGTCCACTATCTTATCAATTGGTAAACCTATCGACGTTGTAATTAGAAAAAGAATTAATGAATGACTTAGTTCGGACAGTCACCGCAAAGTGGCGCTGTCCAGAAACTAATAAATTATGAGACAAACTAAAGATTTAAGACTATTAATTTACAATAAAACATTGTAACAAACTGCTATCTGTAACGCTTCGTTACACTGTCACGTATGGAAAGTTAACTTCTGCAAAAAGTGGGCATGTACCAAATATGTATTTGGACATACCTCTGACTACCCCATTAGACATCTTCAAAGGATCTAAAGAATTACATAAAGATCTTTAAGAAATGTCTACCGCTCCCTGGGATACAGTCGTGATCATATTTCATTTTTTTTTTTTTTTATTTGATTTTTGCGTCGCCCCTAGCGGCGTTTAGGTCTTGTCTGCAATCAAAAATAAGTAACTCCATCTAGTAAGTAGCATGCAGTCGGATGCCTGAACGCCGCTAGGTGACGCCGCAAAATCAAACACCAAAAAATAGCCCGAAGAAAAATAGGAGTAATTTCAATGTTCGAGATGAGGTATCTGTACTTATGTAAACTGTGCCTTTAACTATCTATCTATGTACCAGGTGTGGTACGATATCAGTGCTATGCTGTACCTCGACCCTGGCGGCCGGCGTGAACCTGCCGGCGGCGCGGGTGTTGGTTCGAGCCCCGTACGTGGGACGAGACTTCATCAGCCTCGCCGGCTACCGGCAGATGGCGGGCCGGGCGGGCCGCGCGGGGGTCTGTGAGACCGGTGAGACATAGACAGACATAGACACAGGCACAGGCACAGACTTAGACACAGACACAGACATAGACATAGAAAGAGCAGAAATAATCGTTTCCAAAACAACCCCAGTTTACCTTACCTATCGAATAGAAAATCACACTTAATTTTAGGAATTGTTTAATTCTTATCCAAGACCAAAAAGCCTAAACTATTACAAAGATTAAAAAAATTGTGACCATGTTTTTTTTCCACTTCGACTGACAAAGATAACTGTCTTGTAGGTGAGAGTATAATACTATGCAATCCCCGCGACTGGCTTCGTCTCCGCGAAGTGTTCTCGGCCGGCGTGGCGCCGGCTCGGAGCGTGTTAACTCCCGCCACTGCCGCGCTCCTGCTCAGTGGCGTAGCCCTAGGGCTCGCCACCACCAGGGCCAAGCTACAGGAGCTGATGAGATGTACGCTGCTGGCTGTACCACATGGTGATAGGTAAAGTCCTTACCATAAGGAACAATGACTCCTCTAGGCAACAGTTTGAAACTCCAAAGGCGGCCACTATTGAACTATTGAAATTATGTTGTTTCAACAATAGTTTTCAATGAGTTATGGGACGAAATCATGATTTAAATGTTTACTTAACTTAAAGTTAAGAAGTTACGAAAAAACTGCCACTCTTAAATGGAACTGGGCGGGCCATGTGTGTCGTATGGACGGTGATAGGTGGGCAGGGATCGTCACGCCATGGGTGCCTGCAGATGGGCAACGAAGCCGGGGCAGGCCGAGGAAACGGTGGCGAGATGACCTCGACACCTTTCAAGAGGGTTGGTGGGACCTATAGAGAGATGGAAACAATTGGGGGAACCTTTGCCCAGCAGTGGGAAAGTATAGGTTAAAATAAAACTTAAAGTTACAAGGTAAATACATATTTTGGCCAGACATAAAATTTTGTTGTAGCCCACCAGACGTAAAAGCAATATGCGACACTTCCCTCCATTCGTTGCTGAGGATAGGAGCTTTGGAAGTGAATACGAAACCCGATGTTATTGGCGACGAGAACACATCCAAAATATCAGAACATGGCCGGAATATATACAGTGATACTCAGCTCACAGTGAGCAAGTTAGCCCGGGCGGCTATTATAGGTAACTATTACAGTTTTATTATAAAGAAAGAAAAATATTTATTTACTACACTCATTAAACATACATTGACTTAAATATAAGGTAGGTAAGTTTACATTTTATCGACGTTGAGTGACGCAAATTGGTCACCACTCAGCATTTGCTGCAGTAGCTCAAGGAGCTACTGAGCGCTGGTTTTCAGTGATGCCATACGAGAAAGAACATAAGAACGTGATGCCATAAGAACTTCATCATCATCATCATCACAGCCCGACTTTACCCACTGCTGGGCACCACCCTTAGTTTGTGCCATCCACGATCGATCTGACGTCCGTTTGAGATGCGGAGGTTGCGGGTTCGATCCCAGCCACGGGACATGTGGTTATGTTTTGCAGATATTTGATGCAGGTCTGGGTGTTTCTATGTATTTACAGATTAATGTATATTAAAAAATGATCTGGTTACCATAACACAAGCATTAAGTTGCTTAGCTTGGGACTAGACGCTGTATCAAATGTTCCAGGATATCTACCTATTACCCACTACCTGAAATGAAATATGATCACGACTGTATCCCAGAGAGCGGTAGACATTTCTTTCAGTTCTTTAAGTAATTCTCTTGATCCTTTGAATATGTCTAATGGGGTAGTCAGAGGTATGTCCAAGTTGTCATTTTTTACACACCTATTCATGAAAAATCTTTCTACCAGGCTGTATGGACTTATCGACTGCCAAACAACTCCTGCAAGATTTAGAAGTGGCGTCACGTTCGTTAGTACTGATGGGCAGTCTGCATCTACTATATCTGGTGACACCACACGACGCCGCGGGGATCAGACCCGATTATAGACATTATTACACATTGGTAAGATCTATTTTTAACAGGCAACAAGAGGTTGATAAACTATTCTTAAAACTTCATGTGTTGTCACTGACTATATAACATAATCAAATTGATTTTTTTATAGTAAATATGTATCTTTGGTCTTATAAACTTTGGCGGTCTCGGCTTTTAGAAAGAAAGAAAGAAAGAAAAATATGTTTATTTCGTAGGACCTCAAGGATCGCTCAAAAACGTAGTCTTAAAAGCTAGGTGACTCTATTGCCTGTTCCAAAACAACTCCCTACACCAGGGAAAGAATCAGGCAAGAACCTTTTAAAGTCGTTAAGCCATGTCGGTGGCCCTTAGGCGCCCTACTTAGGCCAAAACTTAGGCCACTTGTACATCATACGAACAAACGAATATATTGATCTAGTAATCTAAATGTAACTAAAACTATGAAATCTGTTGCTATCTCTTTCACTAACATAAGAGTAACAAGAAAAAAAAATGATTATGTTATTTTAAATAGTTTTGACAATTTAATATGGATCTCAGACCAAATAAAAATATGGATTTAAATAACGGAATTAGTTTATTGCTTCGTGTTAAGGTCGAGTTTAGCTTGATTTGTTCTGTTGTTTCAGTATTGTGGTCTGGACAATGAGGCTATTCAGACGGCGAAGGTACTCGGCATCACAGAAATGAATGCTATTCGAATGGTCACTGGGAAACCTATTACTGTAAGAAAATACATATTTATGCTGATTTCATATTAGTAACGTTTTACTATTAAGTTTATCGCTACGAGACAAGTTTGCATGTTCTGCAGATATATTTGTTCCGTGTCTGGGTGTTTTCTATCTATAATATGTATGTATTTACAAAAAAAATGTATCTAACACAAGCATTAAATTGCTTAGCTTGGGACTAAATGACGCTGTGTGGAATGTGTATATCTATTATTTATTTATTTACTATTGAAAAGTTGATTAATGTATTTTTCATAACTGAAAATTATAATTTAATCAATGATTTTTTTTTGTAGAATGTTCCAGAAAAGGTGCTATGCCGTTTCTACCTGGCTTTGATGCTTCATGATTTGTGGAAGCAAGTACCGTTTCCTAATGTCGCTGACAAGTAAGCAATATTGATATTTTAAAATTCATTGAATTTAACACCTTTGAGTATTCAATAAATAGATGTCTATTACAATTTATGTATTTGAACTTAGACTATCGCTTGTTACATCTCGCGGATTGGAATCCCGTCGAAACCCAAAACTTTTAGTAAGATCCAAAAGAAGTTCTGAATAAATATCTCTACCGTAAATCCTGGATTAACACATAGGCTACTTTTGATCCCGGTACTCCCACGGGCCCCTGGAAACACCGCGGCGTGATATAAAACTGTCTGCAGATACATAATTCCCCGCGGCACTGTCCAGTCAGTGATGACGTCATCATCATCGTTCTATCCGCTCAGAAGAGTATATAAACTCCACAGATACATAATCCCGCGCGGCACTGTCCAATCAGTGATGACGTCATCATCATCGTTCGCATCGTCCGCCCAATATAAAACTGTCCACAGATACATAATCCCGCGCGGCACTGTCCAGTCAGTGATGACGTCATCATCATCGTTCTATCCGCTCAGAAGAGTATATAAACTCCACAGATACATAATACCGCGCGGCACTGTCCAGTCAGTGATGACGTCATCATCATCGTTCGCATCGTCCGCCCAATATAAAACTGTCCACAGATACATAATCCCGCGCGGCACTGTCCAATCAGTGATGACGTCATCATCATCATTCGCCTCGTCCGCTCACAAGCTATGCTCCGAGCTGCCCTCTCTGTGGCCCTTCGCAGCGCTGTTCTCTGAGCTGGCGCCGCGGCTGCAACACTGCGCCGCGCCGCAACTACAGGCGCTGATGGACCTGCCTAGTGTCAAGAAGGTACAATATCATCCATAGCCTTTACCCACAGCTGGGCATAGGCCTCCCTTAGTTTATGACATCCACTACGATCCTGCGCCGCATCGAACTATGTCGTCGACCCACCTCGCCACCGGACGCCCGACACTTAATAATAAGTATATACATACATAATAATCACGCACGCCTCATTCCCATAGTTTTCATTAAGCAGCATAAAACTGATAATTTTCAATTTCAAAAATTCTTTATTTATCAATAACTTATGTACTAGTACAATTTCCAGTGTAGATTTAATCCTAGAACGTACAATAGAAATTAAAAACATTTATTAAGCTTAGGTTATCAAAATATTTAAAATAAATCTGGTTTGTAGCTTATAGGTACCTATTACGTACGAACGAACGAACGTAATAGGTACCTACCTGGCGCAACTTTTGGGTAGGTAAACATAGTATTACGAAACATGCAAGCTTTAGTGTAGCATTACATTTAACAAATCGTAAATAAGTATTACTTATTACTTAATGGCGAAGAAACCAATTATACTCGTAGATAATTCCTACGTTTCTTGTAGGATCTTTTAATAATTAAGTAGGTATGTATACCAGTGTTATCTAAAGAATTGAAGTAAGTAAGCAGGAATACTACTTCAATTAAGTAGATAGATTTGGCTGGTCAACTCACTATTAGGATGAAAGATGATTAATATGAATAGAAATGGGTGGGTAGTTTGTTAAAATTGTAAATGAGCAGCAGGAACAAAAGGCAAGAGCAGGATAAAACTGATAGAAATTTATTTATTTATGTTTTTCTCTGTCTAGTAAAAAGTCACCTTTGAAAATATTGAGGTAAAATGTTCCGGGGATCATATTTAAGCTGCCTAGCTTGTTATGAAGTTGTGTCATATGTATTTATTTATACTTTATTTGTGTGGAATGTCCAAGGATATTTATATTTATTTATATTATCCTTAGACGCGAGCGTTGCAGCTAGTCCGCGCGGGCTACAAGCGTATAGAAGATCTGGCAAAGGCGTCGCCAGAACAGCTGGCTCACTCCATCTCGCACATGACCAGGAGCGCGGCCGATCATCTCATTAGTGCGGCGAGGGTAAGATTATACTACGGATACGGAATAGTGGACTTGATGGCTGTTTTTCATCAACCTTTAAAGAATATTGAATATATTTATTTAAAAAAAATGTTTTTGTTCTTCAGTCTTTGTTTCAAAAATTAAAAAAAATTACAAAGCTGAGAAAAACATTAACCGTTGAATATTATTTGTGTGAAATTATGTAAGGAGTTTTGACTCAAGTGTGAGTGTACATATTTCGAATTACATTTTTAACTTTTTTTAATGGTATAAGTGCAGGGAGATGATGATGGGTTTCCTATAAAAGTATTGCCAGTATTGTTGTTCTTCAATAATATACTTACGAGTACTAACTAATATTATGTTTTATGTATCTCACAGATGATGCTGATAGAAAAAGTAGAAAACCTGAGAGCGGAGGCGGAAGATGTAATGGCAGAACTGAATGTTTAAATAAACAATGAACTGACCTACCACAATTAAATCAGTATTTAAATGCAGTGAGATCAATTAACCAGTTATAAAATGTATTTTTTGTTAAGTAAAGCAATATTCATGTTAATTGTTTAAATAAAATAATATATTTTGCATAATATGTTTTAATTCAATCTTACTTCAAGAGTAATTCACATCTGTTTAAGATCACAGGTTATGGGCGTCAGAGTATACAATTAAGTTTGAAGTAATATTTAAAATGGCTTGACAAACTGAAGTAATTAATATTTACTAGCAGACAGTACAATATTTGTATTTATCCTTGAATTTAAGTTACTCATCAATATAGACAAGTTAAGTAACTCTTAAAATTATTTATTTTTAAACTTGCCTTTACAATCCTGATTAAAACTAATTGACTAATCTTTCACTAAGAAATAAATCTAGTTCTTGTAGATAATATTGTAGCGTCCACTATTTATAGACACCACAATTTCTATGCAAAAAGATTACTACAACTTTCATAGAGTTAACACAATTAGCTCACGAATTATTACTTCATCGTCTTTTATAAATACAAGGTTTGAGTGTCAATACGGGTAGTTTAGCTTTCTTAACGGGTGGATCCTGGTTCTTCACAAACTCCATGAAGAAGAATACTTCTCTTTCATTATCCACCTTCTGCAGCTTGAAGCCGAGACGCGACACTTCCTTGGTGAACGCATTCACGTCCGTGAAGCGAGACTCTACCTCCGCTATTAGGAGGTGACCACTGGAAGGAATTGTTAGTTTAAGAATTTAACTTAGAATCGTACAGAAAGCGTAGACGTACCAACAGATTGAGAAAAAAACAATTTTCTTAACTAGTAGTGACAAGGTTGTGCCTAAGAAAACAAAGTTATTAATCTACAAACCTAAAACTATTTAATATCTTTCTGAACATTTATAAGGTATTTATAATATTTATATAGGTAGATACATAAGAGAAACATATAGGTTCAAGAATGGTTTACGCGCCGGTAGGCATACCATTTCAACAATATCTCAGGCACTACCTACGTCATTAATTTCCTACTGCAAAAAAGTACATTTTTAGCCATCCATCGTCACTAGGATAAACTTACCCCATTTTCAAAACGCGGTTCGCCTCAAGCAAATACTTAGTAAGCTCCGTGCCCATCAAAGCGAGGCAGTAAACCACAACGTCCATCGAAGCGGCGAGTAGCGGCGTGTGAGCCATGTCGCACACTTCGACACGCGGCGCCGCGGACACCAGGTCGAACGACCTCACGGTGTGGGGCACGCGCTTTGATAGCGCTGCTTCTCCACAGCCCATGTCAGCTATTAGGTGGGATTTAGGCCTGGGGAGATAGGTTAGGTTTAGTAAGTTTTTATCAACTCAGCCGTACCATGACTGTCTAGCGATTCAGTTTAGGTTCTGCCTGACTGTCAAAACTTTATGTCAGCGCCTTAGTTTACGTCAAAAGTGGTAGTTGGACCTAAACTGAATCGCTATGAACGGTGATGGTATGACACATCACATCACATCACATCGGCATCATCAGCTGATCTCATCATTCAATAAGCAACTGTTAAGTGATATTAAAATTGGAATGTCCTTTCTTATCAGTTGTTCTAAAGAATCTAGTAAGCTTTGATTAACAGGGTAATAGTTTATTTGTGATTTTTATGCACTCGTTAAGTCCTATAGTTCAATCAAGCCTCGGTTTTTACTTCTAGCTCTTATAGCAAGGGTAAATCGCAAATAGTTTTCATGATTGGTAAATTTAATATTGTCTAAATTTTTTAAAGAGTTTTTTACTGATTTTTTTACTGATTCAATGAAGTTTTAAGTTTATGACTGGTCAAGAATATGTTGCATAATTACCCCACGAGAAATACAATTATTTTCAACGACCAATCACATGTGTTATTTTTCCTTCCTATTAGCTCGCTTCAAGAAATTAGGTATAGAAACTCACATTTTCTGTATCCTCTTAACAATAATATCAAGTGGGTTGACAGGCCACTTCTTGACTTGCTGCTGGTATCCTTCGTGATAGTTGTGGAATGCGGCCGGATCACTCTGGAACATCTCGCTGGCTTCGCTGCCTGATGATGTGTACAGCTTCTCATTTAGAAACCTGAATTGGGCCGCTGTTGAGAGATGTTTTGTTTTAATCTAGACTTTTTATTTACATTTTGTCTCTGGCAGAATTCTCCTCTGGTGTACCTTTGCCATTTTCCTACTATTTCTTAATCTTAAGAGTTTACCTTTTTTATACCATACCATAGAGGTAGGTGATCATAAGGTTCATTGTAACAATTAAATACAGCGTAATGAATCTAAGAGCAACAAAACTATAAGCCTATTTATTGTCTTTGTGTTTGTAATTATTTCTTTTTTTTCTATCTACCTACTTGCTTTGTTTATCTAGTCCATATTATTCCTACCTATTTGTGTGTGTGTCTAAATAAATTATTTTCTTTCTTTCTTTCTTTCAATAGAAAAGAAATACCTAATAGGTATTTAATGGAATTTAATGAAAGGTCTTGGATATAATAGTTTAAAATAACAACAGAATAAAATAAATTCTTAAATACTCACATTTTAGTCGGTCGAGCATTCTTTCTCTAAGTTTATTTCTGTTGAAGTTAATTGGATTTCTATTACTTGCTTTCTTCAATACACCTTTTAATTTCTCTTTCCGACTATCTAAGCGCACTTTGAATACATCTTCGTCTGCAACATTGTTTTTCTTAGCTTCTATTATTTTACCATTATTTAACTTTTTCTGTTTTTTGTCAGTGTGAACTTCTCTTTTTACATTTTTTGTGTTATTTTTTACACTATTAATTATGGTTTTTTGAGGTGGTTTTTTCTTCACTGTTGGGCTTGTGTCTTCTTGAAATAGCAGAGCTTCTACATCATCCTTTTGAAGTGCTTCATTGAACTTCTTTTTCTTAGCATTTAACAGTACTTCATCAAGTTTATCAGTATCAAGGTTATCGACTTTTAAATTGTCACTTTTTGTATTTTCATACTCAGAATGTACTTTTTTCTTTTGGAGCTTGTTTCTAACTTCTGTGGGTAGCTGCTTATGTTCTTCTGTCTTCTGATTTTGACCTCTGGGGGAACTTTTTCTAGGTTTCTCTGTTACAACTTTTGCTTCCACTGTGCGATTTACTTTTAGGTTCTTTTTCTGTTGCTTTTTATTCTCTTTGTTTATCAGCTTAGATTTTTTAGAGACACCATTTAGCTTTTCTTTCTTTTCTGGATTTTTCTTTTGAGGTGACTTTTTTGGAGATGCTGTTTTTCGTTTCCTCTAAAAAAATGGAATGAAATAAGTAGGTACATTTGAAATTAATTAATAGTCCCACATTTACAATACAAATAAAGCTCTTAAAATTGGCAGGACTGTGTTATGTTATGTAGGTACCTAACCTACTTAATTTATTTATATTCATCAACTACCTAATAGTAAGCTGTTAACCCTTTCACGACCAAGGGAAATATTTTTCCCTTCTACAAAAAACGTTATGGATTATTCAATTATTATTAAATCGATATTTTTTTTAATGAATGTCAAAATAAAACGTATGTCCAAGGCGGCAAATGTATTTCTGAACGATTAGAAAAACAAAGAACAGTCAAAATTTATTGCGCCAAAATCAAAATATTCGCGGGCTGAACTCATAATATCTTGAAAGTGTTTTGGACTTAAGAAAATAAAATAACTATATCTTGTCACGTGTTTTATATTATTTGGTAAGTATAATTTTATATAATAATACAGAAAACTGCAAAATATTAGCACAAGTACCTAAAAATTGCAAATCATCTGAGGGGAAATATTTTTCCCAGTGGTCCATATCTGGTGTTTTCGTTGTGTAGTACAATTATATGTAGTGTTATTATGATAATGTGTGGTTTTCTTGTATTTTTATAATTTACCTTCATTTTTTTACAGAATGGCAAAAAGAGGGTGCAGAGAATTTCATAAGTATTCAAAATGACGAATTATTGCAGTTTCTTATAGCAGATTCTAGTAACGGAGAAGATGACTTACACTTAGACGAAGAAGACCAGCAGTTCATAGGTCAAGATGTAGAAAATGGAACTGATCTTGTTGAAATTGAAGATTCTGTCCAAGAACCGACATATCAAACCCGCTACCATTTTTGTCATTCCTGTTGTATAATTCTTTTTATGTGTCTCCTTACTGTATGTGTAATGTTTGACAAAATAAAGATTTTCTACTCTATTCTATATTTCATTTTTCAACTGGAGAAATAACTCGTACGCTCCTCACACATTCAATGATGATACTTTTATATCCTATCCAATCCTACTTCCTTCCTACTATCCTTCCTATCCTACTTCCTACCGATATTATACATGTGTAAGTTTGTGAGAATGTACGTATATTTGTTATTCTTTCACGCAACAACGGCTGGCTGGACCGATTTGGTTGAAATTTAGTATATAGATAGGTGATACCCTGGATTAACACATAGGCTACTTTTTATCCTGATATTCCCGCGGAAACGGGACTTACGCGGGTAAAACCGCAAGGCGCAGCTAGTTCAATGATATACTTCAATGATATACTTTTATGATACTTTTATGGACCACAGGGAAAAATATTTCCCATGAAATTATAGGAAATCTATACACCCTGCTATGTTTTTCTAGTGATATTCTCTTACTTTACACCCAAAATAGCTAAAATTTTGTGTTGTATTCGCATATTTAGTCTCAGGCATCTTATGGTCGTGTAAGGGTTAAACCTAGCCTTGATTAGGATCTATAGCTAAACATTTAAAAACCTAGCCTAAAATTTTCAGCAGATCATGTGAAAAAAGTTTCTTTTCAATCAATGTTGTATGTAGTAGGTTAAGATGTCACGGCCTGAGTGTCTGATAGAATACTTAGGTACTTATTTTATCTTTCGTCTCTATGAATAGAGCCTGTTTTAATTACGAATTAAACGTAAATCTGAACTTACTTTAGGACCCTCATTAGACTTCTTGTTTTGCTTGTCGTTTCCGTCCTCCCAGTCAGGAATTGCAAAAACCATTTTGACACCATACAGTTTTGTAATGTAGGTTTGGTTATTTCCTATATTATCATGAATTTTATATATAAATTGTATTCTGTTTTGTATTTGTTTTGCGCGTTTGTAATTTTTAGGTTACTATTTTGAGAACTTGAGCATGTCCATGACTTTGACGTTGACGTTTGACACTTTTGACAGTAGCATATTTTCCAATTTAAAACTTTCAGAAACGTTTTGTTTTTGCTGACTCTCACTGATGGAGGAAACCGGAAACGGAAATCGAATGTGTAATGAAATATTAATGTTCAAATAGTTTTGAGCTTTTCTCTTTCTAACTGACTTCAAAAGAGGCGGTTAATGTTTCACTGTAATGTTCTTTTTAGGATGTTCACTCACCTTGGAGCGATTTAGAAAAAAAAGTGCAGGAAATTACGTTCTCTCTTGACGAAATTGAAGTCGGTTTAATTTTAGAGTTCAACTACCTGCCTACCTACCTATTTCGGGTTGGTAGGTACCTCTTACTGTGCTCTTAACTACCTTGCTAGGTAGGTAGGCACTTATAGTCTGTATAGAAAGTCGTGAAAATAAATGAGGGCGCTGCTAACATGTAGGTATATGGCAACCCTATAGTGTGCCTACTGATTTTGATACTTGCAGTTCGTTCTCCAAGTAAAAGTTAGTACCAGCTAAAGGTGTAAAAGTAACGAGAAAAAGCAAACCCGTATGTATTCCGTACTTTATGAATGAGTACTCGTTACTTTCGTATCGTTACAGTACTCGTTACATTTGATACCTCAGTACAATCCAACTAATCGAATCGAGTCGTATGTTGTATCATACGGTACCGTACGTGTGTACCTAGAACTGAAAATGAACTAGGTATTGACGGAATCTTCTAAGTACCTAATTATTAGAAAAAGCAACACATTGTGTCAAAATTATTTATTGACAAAAATAAATAATCATCAACACCAAAAATCTTTTGGTAAAAAATTGAAATTAAACTAAATATTTTTTTTTTAAACAAAACAGAAACTATTTTTTTATATATGCGCTTTTATGAAGCCGCGGACAGAAAGCTAGTTTATTGCAGAAATCTCTGGTTCATATTTAAAAATAAAACAAACGTACCTACGATCGTAAGACCAGTGAACGTTTCATACACGCATCAACTTACTGCGTGAACTCAACCCATACTTTGTATGTACATGCGATAAATGCGAGGAATGAAATCGTGCGAGTACCGAGATACATTCAAGAGTAACGTTTCGTTACTGGGTACTAGAGGGCGTACCCGTATCTCAGTACCGAATACATACGGTTTGCTACAGGTCTAGTACCAGCTTTTTGGCGGGAATTTGAGAAGGCATGTTTTCTTTGTTTTATTTTTTAAAATACCATTATATATAAATTTTATAGATACCAGTAGAACCAAAGTGGGTACTTCCATCTTCCTGCTTATTTAATGCCACCCGTTGTATAATTCGGTCTACCAGGTATCGACCTACTAAGTAATGCAAAACTCGTAGATGCCTACCTACCTACTTCATACATTACATCGGTATAATTTCTCAAACTAACGTACCTACGCAGGTTAAACAGCTACATTGCTTTTCCTGATAAGGTTCAATGGGAACTACTTACTCCAATACATCAACCTATTAACCGCTTCACACCCTCTGAGCTTTTCCCGGAGCCGCAGGCAGCGCGCATGCGCCAATCCAGGGCATGCGCGGTTCAGCCTGGACCAACCTGTCAAGTTATCTTTTGTTATTATTATTTTACAGTCTTCTCTAAAACCCAAGTTAAAATAACAAAGCGTTATCATGGGCAAAATACTCTCGATAACAGAGATAACATTTTTTTACATAAATTATAATATCCTGACAATATAACCTAGCGATGATTGGAGTGCAATTGCTGTAGCATAAAAATAATAAAATGTAAGTATTTTATTTATATTTCCTCTAATTGTGATTTTAAGAGTTCCGTGCAGTAATAAATTCCAATTTACAACCTCTCGTTTCTGATGCAAGACACTTAAAGCTCCCAGATGAATAGGTAGCTGTAACTGATCTATTTTTAGATTTGCAGGAGCTTTGCACGGTGAGATAAATTGCACCTACGCACAACTTGTGTTAAAGTACATGTTCATACACACTTGACCTTTATTTTGCTTCATATTTGTTCCTAATGAAACCTAATTAATCCAACCAACGTATCAACTATTTATGTTTTTGATAGGCGTAGCACAGTGGCAATTAACACAATTTTACCATTTTCAGAACAGTCTAAATTGAACTCTACGACGGGATGCTCGTGGGGTTTATGTGAATCAGTCAGGGGAGAAAAGACACAATGGTCTATCGCCAAGCTCAGAAGTATATGCTACGGAGAGATAAGCTGGTCAGTTTTGAATAATTATCATCATTTTAATTGCTTATTGCACCTACTTACGAATAAACCAATCGCTTGTAACTAGATTCTGATTGAAAATGTTGTATAAAGTCTACCATACTGCCAGCATTATACTTACTTACATTTCAAATAGTCTTAGCTTAGGGTAAACCAACTGCTGTTTACGTTGCCAACAAACTTAGATGCATCTAAAAGCTCTAGTTTGAAATCCAAAATTTTGTAATATGTAAGCAGATGCTATAATTCTTGTTGTTTTCAGTGGAGCTGGCGATGCCAATGGGTTATCATCACCATCACAGCCGTAGCGTTGGTGATTTACAACGCTGCAGCCAACATGTGGCTGCTCCGCCCTTTACCTTCCTGCCCCGTCATCATCAGCAGTCCCATACCCCCTGAACCATCATCTTGTGAACCTTGCATCGACACAGTCTCCAATACAGTCGACGACGATCCCATAGCGAGAGTAGACTTACGGCTGGGAAGGTGGGACTTCTCAAGGTCGTTTAGAATGTTCGATAACGCAGCAGTTGGGGATTTATACTCTGAGGTGTCGAGTGACCGCCACGTCTGCCTCGCGACCCAGAGCTCCATAGAGCGGCTCCATGAGCTACTGCGGATAGCTGCGCACTGGACTGGTCCGATTTCAGTGGCTGTGTTCGTCGCCGGTGATGAGATGAGGCTGCTGCGAGCTTTTGCAACCTGGTTGTTTAGGTGCAATCCGGAAGTGTACTCTAGAATAGCGCTGCATATGGCCACTCCTGCCGATAGGCCTGCCGTATTCGGCAGCATGCCGTCTTGGGCGAGAGACTGCAATGTTAAGCCCTTGCCTCCGGGGGAGAGGAAAGCTGATACGGTGGCGTGGAGAGCTCGGCATCCTTACCCACAGAACCACCTTCGGAACTTAGCGAGGAAGAACTGCCACACGTCTCATGTGTTCCTGGTGGATGTGGATATCGTGCCGTCAAGAGGCATGTCGGAGTCATTGGATAAGGTAAGAATCTGATTATCATTATTTAGTGTTGCCAATTTTGGAAAATCAGATCAATACTTTTTCACTATGGTTGCAAACAGCGTAAGATCGTGTCCTTCCCATACTGTATATATAGAACAAAGTCTACCCCCTCATGCTTATTCGACCAGTAAACCATAGCTAAAACGCATATTAAATCTGTTGCTCTCTTTTCGTTGCCGAGAAACAAGGAAAAAATATTCTTTAAACCAATATTATTGTCAAGTTTTATGAATACCCTACAGCATAAAGGAAGCAATACCCTTCAAGGAAGCAATACCCTTAGGAAGCATATTTTTGCAGTTCCTCTCAACGACTCCTAAATGTCCTCTATGCGCGTACGTGGTGCCCACGTATGAGCTGGACCGCCGCGTGGCCAACTTCCCCACCAACAAGTCGGAGCTGGTGCGGCTGTCGCGCAATAAGCTCGCCATACCCTTCCATCGGAAGGTCTTTATTTACAACCAGTACGCGAGCAACTTTTCCAAGTAAGTATTCCTAACACTTAGGAATGTGTATTGGTGTGGTGGTTTTTGTATTATTTAGGAGTTTGACAAGGGCATGAAACAAGTGACATTTGATATACTTCTTTCTCTTTTTTTTATAAAATGAACTTGTTCATGGTGGAAAATTTGTCAATTTTATGAAATGGTGTTTACTCTTCTTTATTCAATTAGTTTTCAGACTATTACTATGACTATTAATTATAATTGCCACCGTTATCTGGTAGGCAAAGGTCACTTTTTCCGCTTTTTACCAATAAATAATAATAAATAAATATCCTTGGACATTCCACACAGCGTCATCTAGTCCCAAGCTAAGCAACTTATTGCTTGTGTTATGGTAACCAGATGACTGATATAATACTTAGATACGATTTTTTTTGTAAATACATACATGTTATAGATAGAAAACACCCAAACACGGAACAAATATCTGCAGAACATACAAACATTTGTCCCGTAGCGGGGATCGAACCCGCAACCTCTTGCGTCTCAGCCGCAATTGCAATACTCCTAAAAGGTTTTAAAAATAACTTTTTAAGTAACAATTGTATTCAAGTGGAATTCAGCGTTGGTAGGCTTATGTACTCGTATTTGGACATACCTCTAAATATCCCATTAGACATCTTCAAAGGATCTAAAGAATATCATAAAGATCTGAAAGAAATGTCTACCGCTCTCTAAGATACAGTGATCATATTTTTAATTCAGGTGGGAAGCGAGCGGTGGTAATGAGAGTACAGAGAGCCACGTCAGCCACAACGTCACGAACTTCGAGCTGCTGTACGAGCCGTTCTACGTGGCGCCGGACACCGTGCCGCCGCACGATGAACGGTTCCTGGGGTACGGCTTCACTAGGAACACACAGGTGAGAGAAAGAATAAATACACTATGAAAAAATAGACAATTTAAATTCTAGTGACACTGAGTAGGCGTTACTACGAGAGAGGTCTACGCCGTAGCAGGTCTACGAAGACCCCTACAAACAAAAATTTGTATTAGAAGTGGGATACTTTTTTTGTTTCTTTCATGACAGGTTGCAAGCCCATCAGCGCTAATTTTAAGCTACGCTAACTGAAATCAGTTAACTTTCTAAAATTAATTAACTACATTTTTTTAACTTCTACTGCTAATTATCTTTGTAATTAGACCTGAATAATAACGGTTTACCTTTTAAAAGGTCTTGTCCAATTAACAGAAATGAAAATGCCGATAAATGAATGTTATCCCTACTAAAATAAAAGGGAAAGTGTGTGTGTCTGTCTGTTTGTCCGTCTTTCACGGCAAAACGGGGCGACGGATTGACGTGATTTTTTGTGTGGTGATAGTTGAAGGGATGGAGAGTGACATAGGCTTTTTATCTCGATATTCCCGCGGGAACGGGACTTACGCGGGTGAAACCGCGGGGCGCAGCTAGTGAGTTTATAAGAGCGGCACAAGGCCGGCCGGTCAAGGCCTACTGCTAATGAGAGCTGATACAATTTGTTTTAATTAAAATGTATAAAAGGTAGATAATACAACTAATAATTGAATTTTGTTTATGCATTTAAAATCACGATAAAAATGAGTACAAATAATGACCTACTGTACCTACTCGATAGTTAATTCTTTAGTTAAGTTTAGTACCAAGATGATTTAATGACAAATACGAGTACATATTATTTGACTGTCAGTACATTATTCGCTCCACATTCTCACGAGACATTCACTGGTTACCTTCAATGGTTAACCTAATTATTTAAGTTATGTTTTAGTATTCGGGTTTGACAATCAATGCTGTTTGCATTACATTTTTATTACATTTTTTTAAGGGCTTTGATGTATCAAATGTAGAAATATTCCTAGAACGACAACTGTTTATCTATAGTGGTGTTATTTTGGCTCCGTTGGCCTTCGTTCTTCACAAACATCGATGTTTACTTAGCTGTTTGATTGCGCTGAGTAATTACTGTATGTAAATTGTAGCTATTTTTTTTAAACGTTTGGGGGAAATGCTTTAGGGGTTATCGGTAACCTTTAAAATCTAAATAGCCTATTGCTACGTCCGAGGACTTTAAAGGTCGTGGGTTCGAAACCCTTCTGTGGATTTTTCGATCCTAAAAATACGCATTTACACGAGTTCGAAATGCTGAAGGAAAACATCAAAACCGCCTGCTTAGTCAGCTTCACACGTAATTAAATTTATGTCTTGTCTTTCCTGTGGATATGGCTGACCAAGGTGAAAGTATGGTTTAGGTGCTGGGCAAGTAGCAATACCCGAAGTGCTAAATCTCGGTAACTGGAGTTTGGCATTTCTCCTTAGTTTTACGGTTGTCTGGAAGAGATCGCCATGAGCGATAAGACCGCCGATTGAGGGATACTATACCTACCTAACTGTAAGGCCCTATATTTTTTGTCACCTGTATCCTCAATAAAGATATTTTGAATTGAATTGAATTGAAGCTTATAGCATCTCAACAATCTCGGGGCGTAGACAAACATGCCTCCTGACGTTGTATCATAGTAAAGTTGTAAAGGGCTACCAAATTTTGCTACGGCGTAGAAAAAATTATATAGTTATGACAATTTACACCAAAGAAATACAAGAGACAGATCAATATTTCATGATGACACAGGTGGTGTTTCTACTAACTAAAGCGGAAAATCTGTAAGCTCAAATAAAAAATTTGCTGGCGACAATCGTTTTATCAGTCTGTCATAATTTATAGGTATTTTCGAATCTTTGTAATCACTGATTTCAATAGATACAACAAACAATAACATCGATTACCAATATTAATAGAATTCTGTAGAGCGCTTATACAAAGGCATTACATTGTTTATTCTGTGGACTATTGAATGAAACGAAAAATATTTACAGCTGCAAATGCCCGTTGAATCGTGACTCAAGGGCGGATCCAGCTTTAGCTTCAAGGGGGGGTCACAAAGTCGAAGCCATTTTTTTTAGTTTTGTTTAGGGCCGATTCTTATTTTAGCAGAAAGAAGGCGAGCGAAGCGAGTAATATTTTTTAAGATAAAATTATGTAGGTACCTTTTATCTTGTAAGAAACGATGCGAGCAGAGCGAGTTAACTTTTTTGTAGATCGCGTAGCATTAGGTATTGTTAATGGCCGGTTCTTATTCAGATAAAAATGACGCGAGCAAAGCGAGCAAAATTTTTTTAAATTAAAAGCAACGTAGATAGATATTTACGTTACTTTTAACTAAAAAAAAAACTAGATAGGTAGTTCGGTTCTTATTCTGCGGAAAATGACCCGAGCGAAAAGTTGCAACGTTGCACTTGGTTTTGTCGGCTCTTATATTGCTCAAAACGATACGAGCGAAGCGAACAAAATTTTGAAAGATAAAAGCATCGAGCCACTTGGTAATGTTGAGGGTTGGTTCTTACCCTGGTAAAAACGTTGCGAGCGGAGCGAGCAAAATTTATTTAGGTTAAAATAAAGGTATCTAGTTCGGTTCTGCGAGATAAGACGAGGTGGTTTTGTTCAGGTTCGGCTCTGATATTGCTCGAAAGGATGCGAGCGAACCGAGCAAAATTTTTTTACCATAAAAGCATCGTGTCGTGGCCTTTCGTTTTGTTTAGAGCCGGTTCTTATAATGCGAAAAACAACAAGTCCGCAACTATTAATTTTATTGAAGACAAAAGCATCGTGTCTCTTTGTTTTGTTTAAGGCTGACTCGTACCCTGGTAAAAACGGCGCGAGCGAAGCGAGCGCAAATTTTTTTAAGTTAAACGCGTTTGATTCTCGATAAAAACTGAACTAGATACAAGCAGCGTAGGTAGCTAGGTACTAGCAAGTTTTTAAACTGTAAGAATCGATGCAAGCGAAACGAGCAAAATTCTTTAAACGTTTGGTTTTGCTATGACCGGTTTTTATTCTGAGAGAAACGACGCGACTTGACGCGAGCGAATAATTTTTCACATAAAAGCAACAAGCTAGGTCAGGTTCTCATTCTGCTGGAAAAACATAATTTTTGCATTCAACAGTCACAAGGACTCCTGGAGTAAACTCCAAAACATTGCTAATCGAGCTTTGAATGAGGCGAACGGAGAGAGGAGAGCACGGCTCTTAAAAATATATAAACCTTAAATATAAAAACATAGCCTGCCTAGGTCCTGGGCTCGCCCCAGGGGGGGTCATGACCCCCGTGACCCCCCCCCTGGATCCGCCCTTGTCGTGACTGTGGTTTCAACAATAGAAATGTTTGTATTAAAGTACGAGTTAAATTAAGGACCACAGGAAAGAGGGGACTCTTATAATACAAGTTTATAACTTAACTTAAGAGCTCCCAACACTATGTATTATATGTTAAACTCGTGTAACAATAAAAACATTTTTTTTTTTTTTTATAAATTCCTAGCTGCTATAAATAAGCTAATAGAACTGAATATAATGCTTTCTACAATTTTCGGATACTTACCTAAGGTATAAAAGAAATCATGAAAAAATATTATGATCACGACTGTATCCCAGGGAGCGGCACATTTCTTTCAGCTTTTTGTTATTATATCCTTTTATATAATATGGCTAAGAGGAGGGATGTCCGAATACATGCCCAAATTTTGCAGATTCATTTCTTTATGTAAACATGGTGTTCAGTAAGAGTGTAGAACACTTTAGAACTAGTTTTCACTTCGATACCAACGCATTTTTAAAGACACAAAACTTGTGTTAATCCTTGAGTAAAACTATGAGCCTGTTTGAAACTAAATAAATGCATGTACAAGTAGGTATGTATTATTCTGAGTAATGGGAGAGGTATTTACAGACATTGTAAACAATGGATGTAAGATGGTCTGTGACGTCAACTCTGCATAATGACGTCAATATAGGTGCCGCAGGAAATTAGGGTGCGTCTACAATTAGTTATATTTTGCTATGGAAGTTGATATTTAAACTAGTTTTGTGAACTGTCATAAAAACGTCTACAATTACATTTATTATTACATATTTTGTTAAAGAATGACTATGGATAAAATTTTGGTTTACATACAATGCCCCAGGCACTGCAGTGTCTCGTCAAGTTATAATCAAGTCGTCACTGTGAAAATAAAGGGAGTAGCAATTTTATTAATCTTTACAAGTAGAAAAAATGTGACAAAAAACAGTTTTTATTGCAACTATTTTACTATATTTTGAATCTTAAATACTAAATCTGTATTTTTACTGTTCCTTATAGTGCATAAAACAATTATTTGGCAGCTCACCAGCTTGTAAACTATCACGGTCCAGTACATGTTGTGTCGTTTCAGGTTTCAAAGTCACAGTCAATATCAAATATACTATCACGCTTACATCGGTATTCATGAATTAGACTAATTTTATTGAGCTTAAATTATTTTGACTAGTTGGCAATGTTTGTGGCGAATTACGATCTACTGCCAATTTCATAAAAGAAACAATAAACACATGCTTGCAGCTTTGTCACGATTACAAGGCATTGTTAGCACGACGTATGATATAATGCTAGTTACTAAGCAATAGTGTTATGCTAAACCGTTCTCTAATCTTAGAGAAACGAAAACAGGAAAAAAACAAGAGAGGATCACTGTGTTCCTAATTCAATCCATCAGTTCCCAAAACAAAAAAAATCTTAAAAAAAACAGAGGCCCTTTCATCAAAATATTTTGGCATATTAGCAATACATTCTTCATTGATAAAATTATATAGGAAAGTCAAGTCCTACCTAAACTCTAGCTAACGTAAACGCGTTATTGTACTACACAACGTGAAATAAACGATTTGATACGAACTCTAACTTCCACTCAATTACAAACAAAATAAATGGTGCCATTATCGTGGACTGGCCGTGTTGTCACACCACCATCACTTGTGGTATCAATCGAAGGGTCTGAGCCCCGTTAGTTCCGCTGATAGATTCAGCGGCTGTGTGCCAAATCGCACGCCTTGGCACCTCTCCACCTCTCCAACAAGATGTTACCGAAGAATCATGTGTTTGCGAGATCAATACGAAAACAAAGCTTTTGTAATTTTCCCGAAGGTTATTTTCAAGGAATTTGAAGCATTATATTTGAAATCCATATGAAGTATTGCTGTGATAAAGAATACTATAACCACAGATAAAATAATAGGTACTATGTACAGATGGTCCATCTAGAACATTAATTTCACTCCTGTTTTTCTTCGGGCTTCTTCGGGCTATTTTTTGTGTTTGATTTTGCGGCGCCCCTAGCAGTGTTTAGGTCTTGCCTGCAATTTTTGATTGCAGGCAAGACCTAAATTTGTTATAGCACAGTAACCATTCTAACGTGAAAATTTGTTGTTTACAAAAATATACCTTTTTTTTTTTTTATATATATACCTACTTCTTTCATTGAAAATACCCAAATTTTTTAAATTAAATTATTGTATTCATAAATAGAAGATTAATATATAGAATTATTCTCATAAAAGTTAACGAAACAAATCAAGCTTTGTGAATACTGAATCCTCAAATCGCTGGAATGAAAGCATAGTTATTTAAAGATAACAAAGTTATAGCCAGATTTGCATCATTTATTTAAACCGAAACATACATTTTTGTGCGTACATAATTCACTGCCGGCTGACTTTATGAGCGGTTGACCGCATTTTATATTCATATTTCCCGTTATACCATACGCTTCGTTTTTTTAGCAGTTGCACAGATTGTATGGTGTGAAAAAAATACATTGAAAACGTAGGGTTTTGATACATTTTATTGTACGCTAAACCCAACAGACTTTAAAGATCACTCTAACAAACAATTTAGTACCTTAATAGATCATTGAGAACTCTGCATATTGGCGATACTACTTTCTCTCATCCGCAATCAAATAACAACATCTTAAAATAATCTTTGTTTAGTCGTCTATACTTCATTTCTTGAATCGAGCTAACAGGAACAAAAATAAACGCACGTGATTGGTCGTCAAAAATAATTGTATTACTCGTAATTGGCTAGATTGTCAAATCAATTGTCAATTTCAAATCTAGCCAATCCAATGAATTTCGACGACCAATCACGTGAGATTATTTTTCTTCCTATTAGTTCGCTTCAAGAAATGAAGTATACATCTGTTTGGTTTCACTAGCCGCTGAAAATTAATTACGTGAACATGAAATATTACTCAAGTACGAGTACAAAATGTTACGCTATAATAAGTTTGGTTCGCCTGCCTTGTTTCTAATGGAATGTTTTGTCACCCAGTAGAACGAACACGTCCAGTAGCGAGGATCAAACTCATTAATTCGACGTTGTTTCAATAAGGCCATCGGTTGCATCTATAAATTTCACCGCTGGCAATTACGCCACTGTCCGATCCGGCAAAAAACCGGATTATTTATTACAATCACATTCCCGGCTCCGAAAAAGCGCAATGTACACTGAAAAGGCGAAATTGGGTGGCTCTAGGAGTGGAAATTGTGAGCCCGGACGGCCGCGGGCGATTGCTGCAAGAATGCATTTTATTTTCACTTCAGATATTGCAATTTTTGTGATCATTTTCTTTTGTACGGTTCATTTGTTTGTTTTTGTTAATCAGTACGTCGGAGGAACAACACGTTAACGACATAAAATGGAAAAAACTATGCCTCGGACTAAAATGAAATATGATCACGGCTGTAGATATTCCGAATGTGCTTTCTTTTATATCTTTAGGCATTTTAAATCCAGACGTCGTTACTTTATAAAAAAAACAATAGCTGATTTTTGTCGGTTCAGATATCGTATACTTCGTAGGTACAAATAAAAGTCCTTTTATTCCTAAAACTATAATAACCTAATCCACAACGAAGATACAGAGGAAATATTCCGAAACTTCGAGATAAGCATTTTAGTAAATTTTACTATTTAACTATCTCATTTCAAATTAGGTCAATTCATTACTAAGAATGCGACGTGTATAACCGGCCTGTCTGCGAGTGAAGGCCGCTGAATCATCGACCATAGATAATAGCAGTTGCTCAATATTAGGGCTTCAGTACTGGTGTCTAAAAACATGGTCATGAACTTTTCGTGACTTAGTTTATATTTCGAGATAATTCTTTGATTTTTTTTAGAACTTAACCTACAACTAAAGGAGTTCTAATTGGTCTATGGTACCTATTTTACAAATTGTTTTTTTTATGTTGGATTTACTTGCATGCTCGTTTGTTCGTTCGAATTCTGGTAACATATTTAGTTGCATGTGTAACACATTTAGTGTAGTGATAATTATTTTGTATAATTCTTATCACTTCTAAAAACTCTTGGGAGTTCTTTGACTTAAAATCAGGCAAAGCTGAACGATGTGACTGATTTGTAAACAAACAATGAAGCAAAAAGTACCTACTTACTGTGAAATGTGATCGCGAAACTTATATCAGTTTGTATTTCAATAGTAATCTTTAGTTAATATTTTGGATAGAGTACAGAGTCCATTTTTATTAATTTACTTGTTAATATTTTTAATAGATAGAAAGTCTACGTAAACGCTTAAAGATTTGTTATTTTTAACATGTAACGGGACGCCGCGGCTAAATATAGAGGAGCATGACTGCCAAACGTCGCGTTGCACGCAGCATGCGCACATAATGACGAATGTGCGATGAAAAGCGGACACAATGTCGGTTACAATCATTGAGAAGTAAATATTGCGAAAAAAAGTTTTGTCTTTAGAAATTAAAGATTTATTTTTGCTTTTAATATAAGATGAAAGGCGTTCTACTTACATAATATCGGTTACAAGTTCATTAGTAAAATCAATGATTTATTTTTTCGATGAATTATTGGGCATATGTTGTTACGTCTAAATTGATTACATGTAGCATCGGCCAAAATCTTATCGTAATAAAACGTTAGCATCGTCTAGTAACTAGACTCTAGTCGTTTGAAAGAGCATTTAGATACATTTTTAGTAAATAATATTTTTATCAAAATTATTGTTGTATGCTTTTTCAATAGAGATTTGGCTTTTGATTTGATTAAATAAGTTCAATCTATTTATAGCAAGCTGCTTAAAGAATCATGTTTTTAAACAAACAACATGATGTTGAAGTTGTATACAATCGATAAATTAATGAGCCACCTGGTGTATTCTCACTTAATACACTTAAGTGTGTTAAGTGCTCAATCGATTTTTGATAACTTCGTGAAAATTAAACGCCTATATAAACGATATAAAATCTCGTTAACATTGAAAAGATTTTGAATAAATAGTTACTAAATCCTCGAAACAGCATGCAAAGTCCTCATTTCCTGAGAATATTCCATCACGTCATAAAAATGTATTCGTACAGTCAGTCTGTCTATAAGGTGTCAAAACTTTTATTAAATTTTAAAATAAATCTTACATAATTATTTGTTATGCTCTACTTATGCATATTATACCAGTAAACCCAAATTACCTAAAACAACAGAATAATATCAACTTCAGATGCTGACTGTACTTATTTGTACAGCATCGCAATGTCACTCAGGACTTACTATTTATACTGAACTCTCCGGAAAGATAAAACAAATAAAATATGGATATTAAAATGAATTTTACTACAGCAGCAATCTGATTTTTATTTGCAGAAATATATATTTCGCCGGGATTATAATTAACATGAGCTGATGTTTAGTGGGTTAACGCCCGGTTCCTATAACTAACGTACGGATGTCCGTAGGTCCATCACCATAGCAACTTTGTTATTACAACATAAGATGTGTGAAACTTTTTGATAAGTAGATAATAAAGTTGCCATGGAAAAAGTCCTACGGCCATCCGTAAGTTGGTTATAGGAACCGGGGGTAAGTAAAGGGGTCGACATAGATATAGTTAGATGGTCTTTAAAACATGTCTTTAACTGAATTTCCTGGCATAGTGTGATGGATATATAATTAATAGTAGCAAACAATTATCGACTCTACTATTACGTTTCACATTTCAATCTCAATACAAATTGGTTATTTTATTTGAGACTAGTAGCACGTCCCGGCTTCGCATGGGTGTACCTACTAATGGAGCTACCGGGATAAAATATAGCCTATAACCTCCCGGACAGTCCATTCTACCCACCTGTGAAAGAAGTTTTGAAATCGGTCCAGTAGTTTCGGAGATTACCTCCGTCAAACAAACAAACAAACAAACAAATTTTACCTCTTTATAATATTAGTATAGAGTATAGATATAGATATGCTTTATAAAAACCTCGTAATAATGATTTAAATAATACAGAAGTTGACAGAGTTTTCTGAAGCATTTAATAACTTGTAAACATGGAATGTGAATTTGATTGCTGACAGACAAAGTTTTGCAAAATATTTTTGAGGACGGGTTTTAAAAATAAATATGAATTGGCATGGCCTTTTCACTTTTAATTAGTAGGACAATTTCTCTTAACTTGTAATTTGTCACATGAGGCATAAGGCTTCCATGTTTTAGTTAACAATAAACGTAAAAAAATCGGCCGTATAACTAATTGCTTTGATTATTTACATTAATTATAATCACATTTATCATTATTTTCTGTACTTGTATTGTATACTCTCGTTATGACGAAGAACAATTTTATTGAGGGAACAACATAGATACTAATAGAAGACCCAATTTTCTAATTCTAATCAGGTTGATGTTGTGTCTTATGATGAAACAGATCGAGAAATAGAACGAATGTTCTCTGTAACATGAGCACTAGTATTTATAATTATTTAACTTGTTTGTTCACGTCAAAATCCAATTAATATTTTAGTATTTATTTATTTCTAAAAGTTGAAAAGCGCTATGAATTTTTTTAAATTCAATTAAATAAATAATTTCGTTGCAAAGTTCTGTGTTTTGTCTTTTTTTCGATAGTTCCGTGGTTTTTGTGTGACTGCGAATTTATGGCGAGCTTTCGTGGCTTAGTTCTATGATGTAACAAATACGAATTTTGATTTGCATGCACTTCTGCTAAAGAAACTAATAGTTACTTTAAAATTTAAAGTAACTGGTGCTAGAGGCACAGGTCTTTGCTCCGTTGAATCACAGAAGAGCCGCCTACTTAGATGTTGGATGATATTGTGGTTTTGTGCTTTGATGAAATTGTTTGTTTTACCGCAGATTAAGACTTGATATATTTCTTGTACCTGCTGGCTTTCAGACGATTTGTTAAGAGTTAAAAGAAGAAACATAGCATTACATCAGTGAATTTGCATTACCACATTCTAACGGAAGTATAGTGAAAACTTTATAAATAAGACAATTAGAAGTCTTAAAATTGGAAGAAAAACTTTGTAACTTTTCGCCAAACACATTATTTATTAAACACTCAATTCTCTTCCCTTATCTTACGGTTTTCTATGTGCATCTGAAATTTGGTATGTAACACACTTAAAACTATTACAATAGAACGTCCATTGCAAACTAAACAAAATCTTATCAATGCACTTTCTGCACTGTCACCGTGTCAGAGACCTAAAGGTCATGACCCTGAGACCGTGCAGAATCGTCGCGGTCGTATTAGGCAATACCTATCGAACTAGGACAACAGATCTTGGCCTGGGTATTCAGCTGGTTGGTTGTAGTGCGATCGGTGGTCACGATGGCTGCTCGGACTGTGTTGCTTCTACTGTGTTGTCTGGCGATTGGAGGTGAGTACGTAATAGCATACGAGTAATACTTACATCCTGTGGAGGTTGAAGATGTGTCATGCGATGCGCCTTTAAAACGTATTTTGAGCACAGGTTTAAAAAAACCTTTTCTATTTCAAAATTTCAGTACTTAATGTTGTTAACTTCTTCAATACTAAAACTCTTTTAGATCTCCAAGAAACAGATACAGAATCGCAAGAGAATCAACCAGAGGCAGAAAATGAGATCCAGGACGATATAGATCTCCAAGCGTGTCCTGAACTGAACGGCCAGATCATCGGAGGCAGGCCCAGCTCCGTGAACCGTCATCCGTACCAGGTGTCTATGGTGCTGAACGGCAACTCCTTCTGTGGAGGGTTCATCATCAGCACAGAACATGTGCTGACTGCGGCGCATTGTGTAAGGAAGTAAGTAAAATAGTTTTGTTATTGTCCATTCTCCATTGAGAAACTAGATTTTTTTTTATTTACACCTTATCATGATGATGTGTCAACTAAACCCACACCTCAGACCGCGCGGGCCGAAATGTCCACTACAAAATTTTCTTTATTTTAGCCAAACTCATTTATTTTGTTGTCTCCTAGAATAAAGATACTTTTATGCTTTTTTCATCCTTCGTTCTCGTACATTCCTAGCCACATATTTCAATAAAAAGTAGTTGGTTCTCTATTTGAGTTGCTTCACGAAATAAATTTATTAAATTTATTAAATTAATCTCTTATCGCGCAAGATTGTTCAGGTAAGATATGAAGGAGTTATAAAAAAGATGAGCACCCATAAAATAGGGTATCATCTCTTTCTTAACCTTATAAAGATAGCATTTTATGAGAAAACACGCTGTATTTGCTTTTATTACTGATGCTTGGATCTCAAGCTCTCATAGTTTTTCAGGGTCATCCCAATCTTAAACCCAAAGCCGAAATCGGGACACTTGTAACTTTACGAGTTTGGGAAACATTAGCCATAGCGTGTTTGTAGATAAAATAGGTGTGATCAGGGACGGATTGAGCCGTAAGGGGGACCCATCCTGTATAATGGTACACGAAATACTTTCGGAAAGTACTTATTCAAGAAAGTAAACGTCCATAATGGTTTCTTTCTTTTTAAACTATCATGGTTTTGAACATTATACACTTAAAATGGGATATTTACCATAATTCGTAGATTCATATGTTTCCCGATATTTCGGCACAGTTGCATGCGGCATGATCACGGTTAAACTTCATCATGGTAAATATTTCGTTTTTAAGTGTTTATAATGGTTGCTTTCTATTCCAAAAATAAGTTTAAGTAAGTGGAAAATAAGCAATCCATTCGGAAGTGTCAGTACAAAGCAACTCATATAGACCATCATTTCCCCTTGAAGTTTACGAGTATAACCCGGGCGCAACAACTAGACACCTGGCTCGAAACTCGACTCCCCTCCCGCTACCCCGCGCGAGGCCCCGCTCTCGTCCTTCAGTAGCGTTAGCATCACTAGCACAAGCTAAGGAAGAAATTTTATATAAAATATGTAAATCTAAGAAACAAATAATAGCGTTAAATTTGTTAGAAAGTTACTCCTTAAATACTAGATTTACTAGTTTATTTAAATCATTTAATCTAGAACCTTCTTTTATGGAGCCAACACGGATTACAGCTTGCTCTGCTACTTGTATTGACAATATTTATACAAATGTACATGTAAAATGTAAAAACATGATAAGTAATATCAAATCTGATCATCTCGGTCAGTTCATTAAAATTAGAACAGTGCCAAGACAAAATATTAGGAGAAAAATTACTTATGTACCAATGACCACTAATCGATTAGAAAAATTTAAAGAAAAAATTACATATTAATATGTTTATTATATTATTATATTATAGGGCGCTACATGTATGCATATGTTTACGTTTCTTTTTTGCACTCAGTACTTTATACAAACGTCATTTGAGTCAGGTGTCAAGTTATTGCGCCCGGGTTATATAGTGGCGGTAAAACCTTAGGAAAGTTACATTTTATGTAAGTTTTACGTCTTCCGTGTTAAGGACGTCACACACAGCAGCTATAATATGAAGATATATCTTATATCTTATCTTATAGTATGGTGAAGGCTTTGTAAATTTCTGTTTCTTTCGGAAAACGAATTGAAAAAGTTCCAAGCGTTTTAGCACGAGAAGGAAAATAACTCTTTCAGTGATGATAAACACAGCCAATATACTATAAGTATCTAAATACTTGAGTGTAGACAAAATACTATTTGTGATTTTAATGCTTTAATCTATATACTTTTATTGCTTTTTGCCTTCGACTGCTTTCATCATTCATTTTTTTATCATCTTTAAAGTTACGTTGTCCGTTAGTTAAAATGATTGAAAAACATAGCTTATCTAAGCTAACTATGCTTAGCGTTGTTAAATTAAATTATTTATTGTGCTCAATGCCAGTTATCTCATACATATCTTATTTTTGTAATGATTACCCGATAAAATAATCAGAGCATACCGACAGCTGGCCCGTAAACTGGACCGTTCCGGATATTTCGGGACGCTAACCTCATTCATGCCCGTGTGAACTGTATAATGAACATCTTTCACTGATTACGAATTGTGACGCTTTCTTACAAGAAAATGCTTTTATTTCGTACTTTTAAAAACCTCGCAAAACCATGCGATTACGTAATTCTCGTTTTACAATAATGAATGAATGAATGAAAAATTCTTTATTGCACACACACACACCTTAAAAATAACAAGCAGAAAAATAAAACAAAGTTGGACATGTACAATGGGCGGCCTTATCGCTAACAGCGATCTCTTCCAGGCAACCTTTGGATGGAAAAGAGTTACGCTGGAAGGATGATTGGTCGGGTGCATTAACAAAAATAAATAAGATAATACAAAAAACTCGATTTACTACATAATAATAAACTAAATAGACTAATCATATTGCAATAAACTTACTTAAACATACACAAATATAATATAATATATAAATAGACATACAATAATTAAATAATTAGACGAATCCATGTGACACTCAAAGAGAAAGCAAATGTGTTTTTAGTCTTGATTTAAATATTTCAAGGGAAGAGGACTTTTTAATTGACAATGGCAGAGCATTCCATAGGTGTACAGCTTGGACAGTAAAGGAGTCGGCATAGAAGCTAGTTCTATGCAGAGGAGTTTTCAGACGGAGGTTATCTGAGGAACGAAGATCACGAGCATGGCCCTCATGCAGATACTCAAATCGTTCCCTCAGATAACCGGGGGTAGTGGGATTACGAAGGATGTTGAAAAGAAGAGAGAGAATATGGGAATTACGACGGAGACGGATTGGCAGCCACTTGAGCTTGGTACGAAATTCAGAAACGTGATCATATTTACGAAGCCCGAAAATAAAACGAATACATACATTCTGAAGACGCTCAAGTTTGTTGAGTTGTTCCTCAGTAATGTCAAGATAGGAAGAGTCTGCATAGTCAAGGATAGGGAGCAGGAGCGTTTGTGCAAGCGTAATCTTAGTGGCAGTCGGAAGAAAGTTACGCAACCTTCGAAGTGAACCAAAGGAAGCAAACAACCTACGGCTCACTGAACCAAGCTGTGGCTTCCAGGACATACAGCTGTCCATAATCACTCCTAAATTTCTAACATTGCTAGAAAAAGGAACGACTACATTGTTAAATTGTATTATTTCACTATTAAGTTATGCATTATGCTTAAATATCTATTAAATATTTAAGGCCACGTAAACTAAACGAAAAAAAAAAAAATACTTAACATACTATAAACATTTTTTTTTGTTTTTACAAACAAAAAAATACAATTCATTTTACTCAGGAGACATTAAAAAAATAATAGTTTATGGGAATATTTAATCTAATAGCAAATAATAAGACTTCTCACTGTTTCCGACACCTACATTCGTATAACAACCAATCTGTGCCTACAAACCACTACTATCTACCAGTAGGTTCTCTTTGTATTTTTATACGTCGAAAATCTACTCCCCTAGCCAAATTACATTTACAATCTACACCTGCAAATGCTTCAGAGAAACGAACACAACTATCGGAATTGATATTCGATAACGAAAACTTGAGCGATCAGAAATGTCATATTATAGCGAAGAAGCCAGTGCCATTTCTGCTTTCTTATTAACCTTCCTCTTCAGCAGGCGTCCTGCGCTGAAAATGTTCAGTAGTTATGTAGAAAAGAAATAGAAATAAATCAGAATATAACAGACTGACAGCACGTCCCGGCTTTGCACGGGTCTTTAACAGTGCATTCTACACATCGTTAAAATAAATTTTGAAAGCGGCTGAGTGGTTTGGAGATTACCTCCGTCAAACAAACAAACATTACCTCTTTATAATATTAGTATACTTAATATAGATACGAAGAGTCACTTGTCTACAGGGCCTGGATGTTCGTGAGTGTTGTCCAATTATTTGGTCTGTCCGGCTTTCCGATACGGACTCGATGCCCCGATACTGTGGTCGTATTGTTCTCCTTACAATGGACATGCTTCTCGGTATTTCGCGCAAAACGTAACGTGCTCGTTTTATTGGGAACTTTGTTATTGGAATACTGCCGATGTTGTTATACTGTGTAATGTTGAGAATTGTGAGTAGGTTTGGGTGCCACTGAAAGCACTTAAAAAAGTGCTATTGTAGCAAATGCTTAGTGGCTCTCTTTTCTTGACGTATTCTGTTATAAAAGTATTTTCCTTTATGGTCAAAGTAGACAATCATAGGCAGAAATTGTTAGTCACAGATTTGGAGTAAATTCAGACTTTATTATAATAATTTATCAAAGACACTATTAAGAGACAACTTTGACAAACCTAGGTGAAACTTATTTAGAACACAAACCCTTCTAAACAGTCTAAAATATCACCTAAATTAATTACTGTTCGTGACAAAGTAGGGCTTGTATTCTCTTACTTTTGGCCTTATTTATTTAATTGGTAAATTTTAGTAAGCTTATACATTGCGTGCCTTTGTAAATAGCGTTTGCTTAGCCTCCCCCGCCCTAGGGGTCTGTCTGGGCGTTTAAATAGCATATTTTTCTGACACTGAATATTTTATGAGGGACTTCATATGCCTGGGGTTTCATGAGGAGTTATTCGCATGCTTCACTTGTACTACTATGTTTTAGTACGGCTAGTGGTGGTGTTTTATTTGGCTGAGTGTTTGTGACACTTCAGTAATGTAACAGGTTTTGACCTTGCAGTAACTTAGGTCAAATAGACATTGCCGTCACGAAATTAAATTTGTGCCCCATACCATGCTTTGCCTCAATCAATCTAATACACACTACTGCATAGTTATTTGATCATTTTATCATCTTATCCAACAACCAAGACCTCACTTTATTCATCTTCCCATATCAATCTCCACTTCCTTCTTTTTACAACGACTTCACCAGTCCAATGTTTCAGCGTGTCACCATCCGCCATCCGTCTTCGCGTCGGCAGCACCAGACGCGACTCTGGAGGACGTATCGTCCGCGTCGCCACTGTGACGTCACACCCCCTGTATGGTCAGCCGATGTTTGACAATGATATAGCTGCTCTGCGATTGGCTAGGCCGTTGTCGTTTAGTGGAAGTGTCAGGGCTGTGAGGCTGCCTCAGCCGAGGCAGGGAGTGCCGCTCGTCAGGCTCACTGTGACGGGCTGGGGGCTGACTGCTGTGAGTATACACACATTTTTACATTACTTCTGCAAGATCTGTTTCATGTCTCCTTTGTTACAATTTAATGCGCCACAGTTTTCAAACTATTTGTTTTTATCTATTATTTTATGAATTAAGGGGAGGTTATTAGATACTTATGATAGAATAAATAAATAAAAATTAGTTTGAACGTTATTATAATATATACCATTTATTAGATAAGGAGTAACAGGCAAAATTCTGTAACAATTTAATGGGCATGTGCCCATGTTAAGTACCTATGTCAAATTAATATACTTACATGTGTACACATATGTAACATGTAACACTTTGCTAACAAGACCCTACCTGATTTTGACTACTTTGATTTACCAAAGGCGTGATTATAGAACAAAGCAATTCCGATTAATCCACCCTTAAGACCTTTATAAAAGAGCTTTGTGGCAGTTGTATCAGAATGTGGCATCACTTGATTCGACTTTTACTGTTCATTTACTTTAAGTTATTTTATAACTATATTTTTGATCTATCTTGAGACTTTAACACGAGCTTTAAACGGTGAAGGAAAACATCGTGAGGAAACCAGTTAGCTTTCTAGCAGCGTCGATGGGCTTGCAACCTGTTACGTATGGAAAGTTAACTTCTGCAAAAAGTGGGTTTATACCAAATATGACATGTATTTGGACATACCTCTGACTGCCCCGACATATTTAAAGGATCTAAAAGAACTTTAAGATTAAATAAAAATAACGATTCTCACCTAAAGCATTATGGTGCTGGTCTTCACTAGCTTCCGTATTTATATGTTGGATACGATGTACTAGTGACTACATAGGTATATAACTGTTGGGTGTCTTTTAGCCCCGAGGAAGACGAATTCCCCGCACCATGATGGAGGCGCAAGTGCCCGTGGTCCCTCATTGGCTGTGTCGTCTCTCGTACGGAGACGCGCTCACGCGGAACATGTTCTGTGGCGGGCACTTTCTTATCGGAGGAGTGTCCTCCTGCCAGGTAATACGTCCTATGTATATCTTTAAGCAAAGGACTGAGTATTGTGGCGTTTGCGAAGGGAGGCCTATACCCAGCAGTGGGTGCCTATGGGCTGTGGATGATGATGATATCTTTTCTTTATCTTTATCTTTATATCTTTACTCTATCTGTAGTGGAAAGTGCCTTTGTTATATATTTTCAATGTCAATATTTATACGTAAACAAATATTAAGTCGCCAAACTGGGGACTAGATGATGCTGTGTGATGGACTGATTTTGAAAATTATTTATTAATTCGAAAGAATATGGCTCATAAAACTTTTGAGGGTCTTTGAAGTTATGGACAGAAATGCACCTTGAGAGCGCAGAAAACTCTCTTAAGAAATTTATGTCGGTTTAATAATAAAAAATATTAAATCTGTCCCACTGCTATGTCCCCATGTCTCCAACCATCTATCATTCAAGATCTCCACGCCCCCTCTTATTATTGTATGTAACGGTTTCAGGGAGACTCCGGCGGCCCAGCCGTGTTCCGCGGCACAGCGTTCGGAGTCGTCTCGTTCGCGAGAGGATGTGCCTTGCCCCTCTCTCCCACCGTCTTCACCAACATCGCCTCCCTCCGAGACTGGGTCACCAACACCACAGGAGTCTGACCCCTATCAACACACCATAAAGAACAGAAACGTTTGCACTCATCACTCGACTTAGGCTTTATGTTCAACTGAAATTTGAACCAAAATCGCCTCCGAGACTGGATCACCAACACCACAGGAGTCTGACCCCTATCAACACACCATAAAGAACAGAAACGTTTGTACTCATCACTCAACTTAGGCTCAACTGAAATTTGAACCAAAATCGCCTCTGAGACTGGATCACCAACGCCACAGGAGTCTGACCCCTATCATCACACTATAAAGAACAGAAACGTTTGCACTCATCACTCGACTTAGATATCTGAAATTTGAACTCTAACGATAGTGTCTTTCGATATCTGCAACTGAAATTTAAACTCTAGCAATAGTGTCTTTAGATGAAAATTGTTTTAGCGAATTTTAGAGCATTCTTTTCTGAGACTGGATGATCAATATTGAACGTTATTGTTATATTGTTATAGTAGTTATTTCATTGGCTAGCGTTGTTTAAAAATAAACTCTTGCGTTGGTTTAATTTATTTTTGAATCGTTTTTAAATAAAGTTTCCGTAATAAATCTGTTTTCTTTGAATTCTTAGAACGTAATACCTAACATTATATCACTGTGTTAATGTAGGTTAGAGGACGTAGTTTTCATTCAGCCGTTTAATGAAAGCTGTATGTAGGTACATATTCATGTATTTAATTTCAGCTAATGTTTCTGAAAACTAGCTAGTGAACACGATTAGACGGGACAAACGTCAAGTTAAGATCAAATTTGACCATAATTTGATTACTTAGGAACAAACTTGACACTTGTCACGTGGTTTGACCATTGATTAGTTCATTTTGGAGATGATCTACGTTCGAGAAACAGGTATAGGGTTTTTTGTTCTTTTTATCCGTGCAATATCAACCAAATGTTACTACAACGCGCCTAAAATCTCTTTCCTTTCCAGGTATACGAGATGTTCCTCATCGGCTACCAGTTCCGAGTGCTATCCCCGATCTTCACCATCCACTGGGGGCTCCAAGCGCGCCGCAACCGCCCTCTATGGAGAGAAAAACAAAACGAAAAGAATCGAAAACACTTCGAGACTTTCAAACGAGAGTTATTCGCGAGATACAGGAAAGATCCCTTGCATTTATTGAGGAGGCCTCCGCAGAAGAAAACCTAGGCCTCGCAAGGCCGCGCAATGTGTGTTGCCGGCCTTATATTCCTATCTGCGTTGGGGCCTATGCTCTGATAGTGATTTTTGACTATTACAATTTTTACCTGAACTTCGTGTTTCAAAATGGATAAAGTGTTGTGGTAAATGTGAATTGATCGTGTAAAGTGATATGTGTAGGCTTAATATTTTTAGGCATAGGTTTATCAGGTTACTAACATAAGAAAACTGTAAATCGTCGCTTAGAAACAGTGTTTAAGTTTTATTGTTGAAACTGCTTGCGCAAAATTGTAAAACTCAGACGAATCTCATACATTTCTGTGGAATATTTTATTTGATGTATCGGAATAGATAGAATGTGTAATAAATGTTGTTGATTAGAAAGTATAGAAAGAAAATGTGAATGCACGATGAAAATGTGGAAAGTTAGATGTAATATTTCCGATGGCCTAGTGCTACTTTTGTTGTTCGTCAGTTCCACCCACTTTTAATACTTTTTTTGAGAAAAGTCATACTTATATTTTCTCTTTTCTAATTTTTTTGATATGCTTGTCATCAATGACACGATTTTTATTACGGACACGTTATTCTTTTACATTTTAGTTGTTTTTTTTTACATTTTGAAAGCTTTAAATATTGTACGTAGCATTTTTAGCCAAACTTTTTAAGCCAAATATTAGCACAATCTGTAAAGGTTATTATTGTTAGATATAAACATTCCATCTAGGACTTTAGGCATAGAATGCCTAAAAGTAGAGTAAGTATAAGCACAATGGAAAATATATTATCAAGGGTCTTCATAATGTAAAATCGAGAATTTTTTTAAAGCGAAAGTAACAATTACTTTTTTAAGTTACAATTTATCTAGTCAGTAGTAATGATTAAAATATCGCCAAAACTTAAAACTAAATGCATTTGACAGCACTTTTATGCAATCCTTTTTACTTCGATTTTTAAAAAAGCGATGACAACGGTTTTAGTGGTTAATTAGGTAGATACTTAGTAAAGTTTTGGTTTTGGCGACATTTGAATCGATTACAATAGAATCAGCGACAACAGTGGCAACACTGAAACTAAACTTACTAAAGATGATGCCATCCTTTTTATTTAGATCGTTATGAAAGGGACGGCAACATATTTGTTAGTTTACTTTTAATTTTGGCGGAATCAGAATCGCCACAATTGTATGTCCAATTTTAGTACTTCGTCTATCCCCTAGAGGCACTGTGAAATGTTTCCATACATAATCTGTCAAATATTGTCATTGTCATTGTATGTACAGATCCATCTGAGTCTGTACTGACTCTATTGAATGTAAACCCTAATGTTCAAATAGTTAGCACGAGCTTATCATTAGTTATAGCTACTTGTAGTTAGTCTTATTCTGTCGTCAAGTGATCTGTAGCCTACTTCTTACCATAGACGAAAGAGGTGGTCTATGTTCTCACCAAACTACGAGCTCACTAGCGTTGAAATATACAATTTAGGGCGTTTCACATTGAGTCAGTAGCTGACGTCTCTCTAACTGACGTCAATACTGACTAATTAAACATCGGATATTTTTAATTGGTCAGTATTTTATAGGTTTTACAAAAACCCCAAACAGCACACTTTTGTATTTATTTAGGTAATAACGTAATTTTAAGAATCAAATTATTTATTAAATGTAAATAATTTAATGTGAAATCATTTATTGTTGTTTAAACATAAAGTTTAAATACAAAGACTTGAGTATACAATCTACAGTGTATTTTATTAGGCTGCGTGTCCACCAGAGACGAGTGCGGATGCAAAATGTGTTTGTGAAGAACTAAATGCTTTTCTTTAAGCCTAGGCGCGCACTAGGCAGCCAGGCTGCGCAGCCAGGCTGCGGCAGCCAGTAAAACATATGACCATTGGCTGCCGCAGCCGAGATTTCGTGGCTGCCTAGTGCGCGGGCTCCTATACAACGTCATATGTTTTACTGGCTGCCGCAGCCTGGCTGCCGCAGCCTGGCTGCCTAGTGCGCGCCTGGCCAAGACTAAAAAATTGCAAAGCAGTCTCGCTCATCTCTAGTGGAACGCAGCCTTTTTTTTAATAATTCACTCTCTTTCTATTGAATTCATTCTATCTCCTGTATAGGTTCCACAAGATTAAAAAAATAAGAATTAGGAACCGACTCCAATGCTTACAAGTCTAAGATCAAGGAATGCAATCCGTTCTTGAACAAAGAGAAACAAAGACAAAAAAATGTGTTTATTTCTGTAGGACCTCAAGGATCACTTAAAAATTTAGTCTTATGAGCTAAGTGTCTCTGCCTGTTCCAACGCAACTCCCTTCAGGGAAAGAATTAATCAATCATGATCATAAGATTGGTTACGCTCAGCTCTCCTCGTGATGTGTTGGTGCACCCAGTCCCAGACCACAGGATGCGACAGGCGGGTGTACACGCCGGGGAAGTTGCCGCGGGCGCACCCTAGGCCCCACGACACCACCCCGATCAGAACGCCTTCGTAGATTATGGGTCCTCCACTGTCCCCCTACAGAGAGTAGGAAATATTAGCTGGAGGCTTATTATGACCGTTAAATTCAGTTTCGGTCCTTTAATGAACTGCTTTTGACGTAAGCAATGAATTGTTTAATAATACGTCATTGTAAGCCTCAAGAACAGAGGTTCAAAACGAGGAAGTGTTTTAAATAGTTGAGGGAAATGATAGGGAGCCTTTCTACCAGAGATGCATGATTGGTAGATATCAGACGATCAGATTATTATTTATTTAGGATATTTATTTATAAGTAAACAGTTAATACAACACGACAACTTCATTTAAACTTAATTTAAGAAAAAATAGAGTGAATGCGAGGAAGGGGAAGACTGATGAATCAATTACATAAGCTTTGTGATAAAATCTTTGGATTAAGGATAGTGCCTGCCGAAGAAATTACCTGGCAAGCATCAGGTGAAGACTCCCGGAAGGAGCCTGCACAGAACATGGAGGCGGGGTCAATGGCCTTGCGGTCCAGTCCAGATCGCTTGCACAGCTTCATCGGGATAGTCTTAATCGTCGAGGACTGTAGGAACGTGGCGCTGGGACCTCCTTCCTGAAACGTATGAAATATGCAAGCGACGATGTAAGCAGCCTAAAAAACTCAGGTTTTAGCAGTAATATCATCGATTATTATGAGAAATTGGAATGATTTCTAACAATATTATCATAATTCTTCGTTTTTATGGAACTCCAATAACAAAACCACACGATGTTAGTAGATCTTACATTTTAATATTCGTTCGTTCGTATGAGCAACTAGCCAACTCTGGTGACGGAGTTTTAAGGCCGCTTAAAGGCCTTCGTCATGGCTTAACGACTTAAGACAATTATACAATTATTTATTTATAAGAGAACAACATCACAGAACTTAATCGAAGGCGTTGTTCTACTGAGATAAATGAAAAAGGCGGGGCCGATAATTTTAATGCCGAAGTCATATCTTTGAGTGTACCTTCAGCTTTCCCCACCCGGAGACGATGGCGGCTCTGTCTGCCGGCAGTCTGGCACTCCTCGCTACTATTCTGATCGGCATCACACGCGCCGAGAACCTCAGAGGAGTATACAGATGAACCAAACCCACGTCGTTTACCTTCACATAAATGTTAATTCATCTTCTTATTTATAAAAGTAAATGAAACGTCTGATAGAGTGAAATGGAAGATTTGTTTGTTTGTTTGACGGAGGTAATCTCCGAAACTACTCTGCCGATTTTAAAATAGGGTAGGTGCGTCAAATATGGGCCGGCGGGTAATAAGGGCCACTTCTATTTTAACATACTTCCAATATTATTATTAGACTCAAACCAAGCCTACATTATAGAGGACCATTAGGAAGGCTAATATCCGCGGTGGTATCGCCTTCCTATTCGCCTTCATGTCAGTAGACACATTTATTTAAACGATGTTTGTAAAAATCGCTCTACTAGAAAAAAATCTCCACGAAAACTGATTAATTGTGAGTACCATAGACTTTTTTTTTTTAATCTGCTGTTATGAATATAACATAAATTTATCATGTTTCCTGATTAAGTTAAGTTTAAATATAAATATAAATTTTTCATGATTTTACAGTGAATTTTGTTGAACTTGACGCAGGCGGCTAATAAGGGCCACCCCCAAGGCGGGTAGTAAGGGCCGTCAATTACAAGGCTTTCAGGTCTTCTTTCGAAGTCGTGTTCTATTTTATCTGTTTTTATTGTGTATACGTGTTCTGAGGTTAAAATATGAATGTATTTTCTTTCTTTTTTTTGCTATTTCAGTTAGAAGCGATTGATAATAATGAAGGACAAAGACTGGTTATTAGCAATACTGGTACACAAAAACAGATGCAAAGGGCAAGGTGACTGGTGACTAACGACTGACGACTGACGACTGACGACTGACGACTGACGACTGACGACTGACGACTGACGACTGACACCTGACGCCAGACGACTGACGACTGACGACTGACGACTGACGACTGACGACTGACGACTGACGACTGACGACTGACGACTGACGACTGACGACTGACGACTGACGACTGACGACTGACGACTGACGACTGACGACTGATGAACAAAAAGAACAAAAAGAACAAGAAGAACAAAAAGAACAAAAAGAACAAAAAGAACAAAAAGAACAAAAAGAACAAAAAGAACAAAAAGAACAAAAAGAACAAAAAGAACAAAAAGAACAAAAAGAACAAAAAGAACAAAAAGAACAAAAAGAACAAAAAGAACAAAAAGAACAAAAAGAACAAAAAGAACAAAAAGAACAAAAAGAACAAAAAGAACAAAAAGAACAAAAAGAACAAAAAGAACAAAAAGAACAAAAAGAACAAAAAGAACAAAAAGAACAAAAAGAACAAAAAGAACAAAAAGAACAAAAAGAACAAAAAGAACAAAAAGAACAAAAAGAACAAAAAGAACAAAAAGAACAAAAAGAACAAAAAGAACAAAAAGAACAAAAAGAACAAAAAGAACAAAAAGAACAAAAAGAACAAAAAGAACAAAAAGAACAAAAAGAACAAAAAGAACAAAAAGAACAAAATGAACAAAAAGAACTAAAAGAACAAAAAGAACAAAAAGAACAAAAAGAACAAAAATAAAAAAAGAACAAAAAGAACAAAAAGAACAAAAATAAAAAAAAGAACAAAAAGAACAAAAAGAATTTTTTTTTTGTTACTTTGACTTTAGTTCCGAAGCTTGTGGGATCGAAACCGGCCTTCACACATACTTCACACATTCACACACACACAACACAAAAGATTAGGTATATCTTGCGTTTGAGTGAGTATGCCCAATATAAGTACATAATACTTCACAGGACTCCTAGAAACTTGGAGGAAACATAATAGAGCAAAGTTCCAAAACGTAAACTTTCATAAGTTTAATAAGAGCCACCAATTCAAGAAAATTTTCAAGAAAATATTATGCTATTTTTGATTTTTTTTTGAGTTTTATGTAGTGAAACTAATAACTTTTTCAAGAATATGATAATTTTGAACAAATTTAGTCAATTAATGCTTTTTTTTCAAACTTTTCGTTTCATTAGTTTAATAAGGGCCATCACTGTTTTTTTCCGTGATTTAATTATATCGTCAAGCGTAACTCACTAGAAAATCAATCTAAAAGTCTGCGAGAGATAGTATAGCTAGAGTTTACAATGATAAAAGACAAAATGAATGTTTTTGTTAAGTGGCCCATATTAAACTACCGTCGGCTAATAAGGACCAAAGGAAGGGTTTTGAAAAACCTCAATATTGATGATAAATTTCAATTAAAACCAAATAAATCATACTTTTTCAGACTGCTTATGAAGTAAACATTCTTAAAATGTCCTGTTTTTCATTCATATCCGTCTGATTTTGAAAATATTTTGAATTGAAATTAAGTGGCCCTTATTTGCCGCAGGTACCTTATTCTTTCACCGATTTGTAGAATGGAGAGCCCTAATTGTTATATTATCTTTTATCCTGGTGGTTTCATTAGTACACCCGTGCAAAGCCAGGACGTGCTACTTACAAGTGTTTTATAAAAAAAGCTCCATACATAAACCGGGAGGCGTGTTGACTTTGACTGTGAGTAAATGAAAACTTGAAGATATAACAGTCACCTTGGCTTTACTTGCGTATCGAGGATGTACGAAGCTCTCCTTGATGTCATACATCTCTCCTCCATGTGTCTTCCAAGATGAGCCGAGACGGATGCTCAGCTCATTATCTCTGGCTCTGAATGACATAAAAATCGTATTACAATTATGACCTATTGGTTGATATTAGGTAAAAAAACTAAAAAAGAATTAAAGAAAAATAAGAATTTGTATGTAAATTTTCAATATATGGTACCTAATCTAGTTTTGGTTGTTGGAGATAAATCCTTTGAAAAACATGTAGGTAAGGTGTACTCAGAGGTAAAACCTTGTTTGGTGCCCGAACTTTATTTGACCAAATTGACCAACGTCTCTTTTACTTATTATTTATTCTCATTTGAAAAAATATAGCTAATTAGGTATGGTAACCCATCTCATCACACTATCATCGCAAATTCAACCAGTTCAAAAATAGCTATTGTTTTATTGGAATCTCCTCAAAATGTATATCAGAATTTGTGAGCTATTATTCGTAATTCCAAAGTCTCAAATCAAAACCAAACTTTGAACCACAAGCCTCAAAGGTTTAAGCAAAATGCTTTGTTGTCTGATTAACATACCTCTTCAATTAGTTTTGGTCAGAGTGCGTCTTAGGTCATGTTTATATTAATCACTACAAAGTGCTAACTTAGGTTTCTAACAACATTCTAGAAGATTTATTGTCTAGCCAATACCTATGTTCATCGAGACGCTATTTTATTTTTGTTTAACCTTTATTATTCTGTCTCTTTCAAATTAAATTAAATTAAAGTTTGTGATTGTTGCCTTTTTTATTATCAGAAAAATAAAATATTAATTTAAAGTTGTAGTAAGCATTAAAACCTTAGAAATCTAATTAAACTCTTTTTATAATTTTACAAATTGAGCATCGCGTGATTCCTCTATTACAACCGTAATTGCAACAATTCGATAAGACTTGACTGTTACAACTTTACACATAACTCTAAATGAATATTACCAAAAAATGCGTTAAACTATACAAAAGAAGAACAGTTCCAAAAGCCACTAGCGACTATAAAGGTACGGGCACATAAATTGCAGACTACCTCCTCTTTCGCCGCCCCTTGTGGATTGCGTTTTCGACGATTTCAATTTATCGTGAGCTTATATTTTTTCGGATGCAAAGCAGAGCCTCGGGCTCCGACAAAACACTGGTATTCCTTAAGAAGTGATTGCTTCAAAAGGGTAAGCGTCTTGTAGATGCCCCGGGTGCTGTCTGAGTATTTACATTGCCTCTATGTTTATAAAAAGTATTAGGTACTTTCATCTGTTCTCTGGGTGCTTTGGACCAATTAAATAAATAAATATAAGATGTAGAGGTAATTCAGTAAAGCAAATATTGGTGTAGGTACATGTACATGTTTCAATGTAAATATGCATATTTAAAAAATAAGTCGCATATAAGGATAAAGTAATAGACACAACAATAAAAAAAGGTTTTTCTCATATAAAAGTAATGTTAGCGCCGTTCTTTCACAGCCGTTGAAAGACGGTATTGTAATTTCAGAAGATCGAAGCAGTAGTGAGGCTAGGTCTACGGGGAGTTACGATGCCCCCGAGAAATTTATAGATGCCCACTTGGCGATACTTTGTGCCTTTGCCTTGTTGTTGCCTCAGTATCGGCTTGGAGCATGCACACATGGATATACTAGTAGCTATGGAAAATAAGTTTTACATTTACTGAACCCATTAGTTTTCAGGATCAAAATGTACTTATTAATAAATGTCCTAGATCTAAGTGTCAATAACACCTTATAAAATACGACATAAACTACTGTCGAAAAAAGTAAAGGATAATTGTTATGCTTGCTGCACACAGCTGCTTTTACAGAGACGTTGTCTCCCAAGGTTGAGTGCAAGGAGGCTCAAATAAACTTGTTATTGGATACTTTTTATAATGTCTTGTAAAAAGTCTTCTCAAGGGTCTACCCTTGACAAGTCACAAGCCCATCCCTTGTAAATAAATACTAGTTAATACTGAACGGCTACTATTCTACTTAGCGAACTATTCTCATCAATATCACATTTGATACAAAACAAAAAAAATTACGACACTTTATGATATCTTTATTGAAATTTATAGATTTTGTATTTGTTATTTTGGTAGTGGCGTCCAGTTGTTGATACTTCTAGACCCAATGATGTACCTACGTACTTTGGTAGTTTTGTCGAAGATAGAGTAGGATGTAGAAGAGAGATATGTTGCTTTGGGAGGCTCTAGATGGGGCTCTTTTAGCTTACCTATTGACACAAAACGTTACAAAGAAACGAATGTTTCTTCCTTGACATACTTGTAGAATGTTTATATTTTCAGCTTATTTCATGTGAGAGATTCTTAGGCATAAAATATGTTCGTTCATCACATTCTTGGTTGTGGAGGAGAGATACAAGTGTATTGAAGTATAGTGAACTTAAACTTAACCTGACCTTAACCTCTAATTACAGCCTTATTTTTTTAAGCTATTGCATAGCTGCTATCGCGGGCCTTGAGCGTGAAGACCGAATCCAAAAACTCCGTAACGAAAAAACCTAACGCTTGTCACTTTAGTTCAGCAACTCGCCTCTAGGTGGCATGCAATAGCTTTACCGCGGCAGTGCCACACGTCTTTTTTGTTTCCTAGACTTCGAAAACTACAACATTCATAACTTGATATCACTGAAAGATATGCACTATAATCACGTAAACCTATTTATTTTGTAAATTATAAATGTAATCTAAAAAACTGAACGTAATTAGCAGTAATATACAAAGAATGTAGTCAGAGTAGCCCTACCATCAGTTTTCGAATTGTATAGTTAACTTTCCTCGCTAACGGGTCAAGTATTTCAAATGTATGAAATTATTAGTTCATGCGAGTTACCGGGGGCGGCGCTGCGCTATTTTCATTCATTTTGTGATACTTTTGTAACGAGTATCAATACTACAGTAAACTGGTAGGGCTTCAGTACCTGAGGAGACAATGCGCGGCCGTCAGGCACCACAGCTCCGTGACGACGGAGCCTCCACATATTGGATACGTCTTCTCTCTGAGCGACACCTGCCATGGCACAGCAGCTATTGATGTGTTCTGTCCCGATACTATACGTCGGGTTGAACCTAAAGTTGTGAGGTTATACAGGTCAGTCTCACCTAAACTATCTAGCTAGCTGAATTACTGTAATGTTATAGGTACTTGTAAGTGGCAATTCTGATGTGGCCAAAACTAAATCAAAACTGAAGTAAGATGTTGCCATTCCTTTCATAACGGTTGAAATAAAAATAACAGAATCATCTTTAGTTAGTTGACTGTAAGTTTTGGCGACATCAGAATCTAAACTATTAAAATTAAATTAAATTAAATTTATTTATTAATTCAGTAAACTTAAAGATTGTTGTGTTAAAAATGTTCTCACCTCGTCTAGTAACGTTCTTTTCATTGCCTGAAACATTCGACACACATTAAGAACATACTCATACAAGAGTTTTAAACTTTAATGTAGCAATAGCCTGTTCTAAATAACACAATGCCTGTTTTCTTTGTTATAAGAAGACTTTGTAACACTCACTTAACAAGTTATTAAGCAAACACTGGTACAGCGTTTTGTATTTCTCCTTCACTCGCGATTGGTTCAGAAAGTTTAAGATATCATGCTTATTTTTCTCGGCTTCCCCAGCTATCAGAGAATAGTCTATTTCTTTACCGACAATATTATTTTTACAGTTTATATACACAATGAGGCTGAACACAATAATTTTCCACATTTTTATGGTTTCATGGAGGTATATAAATAGTAAGTAAATTAAGTAGGATATACCAAATGTATGGTATAAAAGGGAATTTTATATGTGATTATTTGCAAATTCATTAGGATCAAGTTACTTGTTTTCATGACATCTTGAAGCAAATAAACATTCAATATCCATTTCGTAATTTTTGGAAGAACGTGTGCATTTTATTATTATTGCTAGAACACGGAGCGTGGCAATGAAAATTAAACGCAAATGGCCGTGAAATAGAAAGAAAACTTTATGAAGTGCAGTGTAATTTTGAAACAATACGCGCCTGAAGTTTTGTGAACGCGACCGGCTGGGGCTTGCTATTGTGCCGCGCCAGGCGCCAACTGTTTTCCCCGAAAATAACCATTTTATTATCCGGGATTACACTTCAGCGGAACAATGGACAATGCCCTTTCATTTAATAGTACCCTCCTAAATATAGGTAGGTATAATAATCTGGTGCGGTGTGGTAGGTATTTGTAAAAGTAACAGTAACAGTGATTTGGCGGTAATGGTAATTTGAAAAATAATATTAGTCCGTGACGACGGAATTCATCTAAAATCGCGTGGGTGTATATTTAGTTGAGTTGGTTATTAGACTAAATGTGCATCGTTCTGAGCGGCTACAATTTGGATGGATGACCGAAAGTGGCACACGACTGAGCGCTTCCGTGCTTCAGAGGGAACGTTAAATTGTCGATCCAGGTTTTTGCAGTCGTGCCATGTTGGAGGCCTTTTAAGCGGCCATAAACTCCGCCACCAAAGTTGACCACTTTCTTTTAACCAGGCATGATGAATCTTTTCCTATTTGTAAAAACGTGATTGAATTTTATTACATCAAAATTTTATAAACACGACGCAAAAAATGTTACAATAACATTGTACTAGATAGAGTTGTAGGAATAAATGAAATGAGAATATTCACAGTAGAACCGAGAAAACGAGGACTGTTTCTAGCTAAATGGGTCATGACAACACTTCCAAGATTGCGGGAATAGGGTCGCAGGGAATTTGTTAGCGAGAATCTAAGTAGGTTCAAAGTCACTCGGAGCTCGTTCAAATGTAAAGCGCTTTCGTAAATTCTGATTGTTTTTAACAACTGGAGACTGTTGGCTATCAAGTTAAGGTTTTCACTTGGCTTTTGTAGAATGTTCGAGAGAGAGCATATTAGGCGAAGTAGTTTATTAGGGGTTTCCGATTATTAACTTACAGAACTTCCTAGTTTCATTTGTTGAGTTCCCGTTGCACCAAAGGATGTAATCCGTCATCATCACACGACGTTTCCGGTATGACGTCACTTTTTCGTACTTAAAAGTACGCGTTTTCGGTTTTTGTATTGCAATGCTATTTATAACGTGTTGCACAATATTAACATAGTAATACAGCCTACATAGTGACCTAGCTACCGATTATGATTCGAAGAAAAATGGGGCTGTAAAGTTTGTGTGAGGGTTTGTCAGAATCATCAATGGCCCAACTTGTTGCTTGAGTGGTTGTTGTTATCCAATTACTGGGTACTTCACCCTCATTCTCAAGGCCTCACCTTTGACTCGAGGTCAGAACCTACGAGTGGTTAAATTTGAATGGGAGCCCGTGGAAGTTCAAGATGTTTATTAGGAAATATAAAAACATTATTAAAATTAATGGCTGCTCGTTGAGTTTTTCATGATTGAATGTAGTCATTTTTAATAATTAAACCCTCATTAATTAATAGAACATGGTTTATAACCATAGTTCTTTTGGATTTTAGGAACCAAATAATCACAATTGGTAGGATAAATAACCATACTGTTTTCAATATAGATTTATATCGATACCTAATGTAAAAAAAACAGAAACAAAACATCAACTGTACCTATTTCAAGACACGGTAGAGTTTGTTTTTTTTATGAAGAAAATGACACCAAAATCTTGCTTTGACCCTACTGCCTGTACTACAAACTGTCATAATCATCTTCCTGTCCTTGTCCCACAAAACGTGGGGTCTGCATAACATTACTCTTCTTCCATATTTCCTCATCAGGTAAACTTTACTGTAAACTTTATCGTAAATTGTATGAGACAGGACATTAACGGTGCAATAGAAGCTCAGTGCTTTCTGGTATGTTGTGCACACAACATTTAATACAATTTCTTCACGCTGAGCAAAATATAATGTATCCTTTGTGCGAGCTACCTTCGCCCCGGCTCGCTAGTTAGTGCCGGCCGTCGCTAAGTGCCTACAAAGTGCTTCTACAATGCCTTTTGCTATTAGAATGCACTACTGAGTGCCTCTGAGCACCTGGAAGTGACTGCAGACACTGTAGTAGTGGTTGATTGGTGTAGTTTCATTAGTATGTCAATGTAAGACTCTTTGTAGAGACATGCTTAGTGGAGCAATTTAAGAAGTCCCTCAGTAAATTCCCATAAATTTAATTGAAGGACGAAAACACCAAATTATACCTCCCTTAAAAAATGCTTGGCAAACTAATTTTCTTTCTTGTGAAAACTCATTAGGCTCAATTTTATTTTCCGTTCTTCCTCGAAACTTTATTACGGCTGTTATTTTTTCTTGTATCGGTTTACGGATGTACTTTACGAGGCCGAATATCGGTTTCCTTGAGAATGGACGTAAAAAATGAAGATGTCCGTGATCATTACGGCTTCCGGTGATTATCGGGAGGGAGGGGGCGGGAGGCCGGGAGGGAAAAACTGCGCGGCCCCGATAATACTTAAAGGTTCTGAGAAATGAACTCCACTCGCTCTGACAAACAAAAAATGGTCGGGAGTTATTTCGGAAATAGGACCAATTTGGCCACAAAAGCTCCGGATAAATGCGAGGGAGGAAAATAGCGTTAATGAATAGACACAGTCCGTTTCCGAATTATTTGCATATTTTATTTAATCTTTGTACCAAAATTGAATGCCTAATTGATTACTGATTAAGTCAGGAAAAGCTTAGCATTCTCCATTGTGGCGTTTCCATAAAGCGCATTTGTGGGCACGCATGCGGCAGCCTGCGTTGCAGAGCAGCCAGCATATGTTCCAGTAGGTGCGGCCGTCGCTGCCGCACACGGGCCGGCGCTCCACGCCGCAATGCCCGCAGTCGCACATGTAGCACGCACCCTCGCGCTTTACACTCAGCACATTTAGCCCGTCCTGCACCCTCTTCTTGTTGTGGCAGTCGAGCACGCACCTGTTCTGGAAGGTGTTGTAGTTAGAGGCGCACACTGGTAGCCATCTCTTGTTGCAGTTGCAATCACAATTTCCATCCCACCGAACGAAAAGTGAAGGTAAATTTGCTTTTGTACGCTTTTGATTTTCGCATTGGACGCTGCAGCGGTTTGGGAATACGACGTCGTTGTTACAGCACACGGGCGCGACGACGGCGGGGCACATGCACTTGATGCACTGGCCTCGGTACTGGATGGTGAGGAGAGGCTGTTCGAGCTGTTGTCTTCTTCTGTTCTGACATTTCAACGCGCAGTCATTGTAGTAGGTTTTATCATCACTCCCGCAGAGCTCGCTTTTTGGGTAAGGACAAGTGCACGTTTCGTTTATGCAGGCGCCCTCGTGCCTGACGAAGATCGGATCCTGATGCTGCGCTTGGTTAGCCCGGCTGTAGCATTCCAGCGTACAAACATTCTTATAAGTTTTGCCATCCGTTCCGCAAACTGGAATAACACAGTGGGGGCAGATGCAGGTCGGGGCTGTGCAGGCTGTGTGGTACGAGATGCCGATAGGATGGAGTCCGTTTTTGGCCCTGACAGAATTTTCGCAGTCGAGGAAGCACTCGTTTGCGTATGTCTGCTTGTTTTTGCCGCAGACAGGTTTGTGGATTTTGGGACAGCGGCAGGTAATAGTGGGACAGACCCCGTGTCTGTAGAGTCCAATAGGGTATCCACCGCGACATACATTTTCATGACTGACGCATCGAAGGCTGCACTCGTTGGAGTAGGTAATTCCGTCGGTGCCGCAGACCGGGACATAGTCTAGATTGCAGTTGCAGTAGAGGTTGTACGTGGGGCCGTGAGACGAAGCAGCGGCTGCGGCGGCGGCGGCGGCTGCTCCGTTGCCAGTGGCGGCGGCGGCAGCGGCGGCGGCAGCTGTATCGCCGTAGTCAGATGAGGATGCAGCGGCGTACGGCGTCCATGCCATTAATATCAATAAACCTGATAAACAAAAATACATTGCCTAAAAGAAAATAGTTTTGTAAGACAATAGTAGCGACTCTGATGTCACCGAAACTTAAACTAAACGAACTAAAGATGTTGCCGTTCTTGTCTTAACGATCAAAATAAAAACGATAGCATCGACAGATCGACAGATAGCGACATCAGAATCGCCACTAATAACCATCTAAAATATAACTTTTACGTTTGAATGGTGTCAAATAACTATTCACCTGTTACGCTCCTCATCTTGAAATCACTCCTACTGCTTAGTGATGTTCAAAGCAGAGTTTGACCTTCTATTTATACCATCTTATGTTTGCATTGCCTTGCAACTTGCTTGCATTGTGTCTAGTGAACAAGTGCAGCAACTAGTCCAGTTGAACACAATACAATCATTAATAATAACAAACAATCAACTTTTGTGAACAAATACATTTATAACAGTCTGAAATCACATTATCAGACGCTTGAATAGAAGGTAGGTGTCACTTTTTACAATCAATTCTAATGAATTGGTTCTATTGAACCATACTTGTCTTATGTTTACTGTTGATTTGAGTATATCCTGCAACTTTATTGTCTGTTGGATACAATTAAATTGACTGTCATCATGACTTTCATAATCTAAGTATTATTTTAGTACTAAGCAAATGATATAAAGTGATACTTTATAAGGTGGAAATCCTCATAAATAACGGAAATTCTATAGATATTGTACTTTCACAAGTGTTTATGTACTTCTGTCTTGAATATCTTATATTATTACTTACTATTTATCTAAAAATATACATTCTTTTTTATAATAAATATACTTAAATAGTTTTATCAAATCAGCTGTTTTTGCAGCAATGCGAATCAAATTGAATGCTATAATCGAACCAATTACTTAAAAAACGTTAAAATTTGTGTGTGTAAAAAGTGACTTTTGTAGTCTTCTTGAGGGTCAGAAAATACTATTGATGAATTTATGTACTAAATTGATATTTTTCTATTCACTGCATAAGCCTATGTTACTTAGCAGTGATAATACGAATAAACATACAAATTTTAGCAACCTAATCGAAAGATGAAAGTATTTTTAAAATCGGTGCACAGGTTTTTAAATATATTCGTTCCATTCAATTCTTTCCTCTTTAAAATATTAGCGTAGAAAAGTATGTTAAAGTTTAGTTTAATTAAGTTTTGAAATTATTTGCTAAAGAGATAATCTAGACCTTGGAGAAAGACAAAGGCTACATCTTGTTGAGGTCCCACGCGTGGGCCGCGGGGAGCACTAATTCATAAATATATTAGGGTGGCAATAAAATCAGTTTTCCAAAGTCTGTTTATTCGGGTTCGATGATAACCAGAGGGGGGTAGCCATCTTTATTCAATCTTGGGCACCTTTCAGTGTATGCGCGCGTGACTAGCATGCTTGTGATGGAGGCATAGGGAGACCACAATCCATAAAAAGAGAAAGAATGAGACATAAGATGTCGCCGCTAAGCCGTAAGCCGCTATTAAAATTATTGTTTTTGCTCTATGTCTATTGTTCTATTATCTATTTGAATTTTAAATACCTATTTATGAAATGAATTGAAAAAAAGAAATGTGATCACTGATCACTGTATCCCAGAAAGCGTAAGTCATTTTCTTTCAGATCTTATTCAGAAATTGTTTTTTTATACTTTATATTGTACCTACTTATTTTGATAGTTATGTGTCATTAGTTATTATAATTAGATAACGGTTGACTATCCATCTCTCTAGCTGTAGGGCAAGAAATATACAAATTTCCTTCAACCATGGTCACCCTACGAAAGAATGGGGTCACCCAAACTTTGTCTGTTTTCGAAAATAGCACTCTGAGTATTAGTTAGTGCCAGCCAGCTTCACCACGGGGTTCAAATAGGTAAGTCAGGATAGAAGAGAACAGGAGAGGGGGGAGTTTAGAATCTTTATTGCATCGTTACAGGAAAAGTTCCTTACAACGAAGGTTCTTCCGCTGGCGAGAAGGAAGTCAAAGTCAAAATAACATTACAAATGAAACGAAATTAACGAAATGAACGACAGATTTTTTATTTTTTCAATATTTGAAATTAGTAGATATTGAAACTAAGGTGGCCCTTATTTGCCGCAGGTTCCTTCCCGCCCCTGCTGTCTATTTGTCGGCAGTTATGATAATTATTTAAATTACATTGTATTGTATTCAATAGTAGGTAATTTTCCAGAAAAACCTCAACAGGTATATAAAGTAAGGAAAAAGTATTGTTGAGGCCTAAATTGATCTATTGAAGTTTCTACACAGTCATGTTCCATTACCACGAGCTCGTACAGTAGACGGCTGTAGATGTGGCACATCGAGGTAAACCTCTCATAATTTGACATTTATAAATCCATATTAATCTGTCAAAAAATAACTTCCTAATCGGTTATGACCTAAAATATTTAATTACCTATCGTTTGAGTATTCGGACATAATTTAGTGAGCATTTAACGCACACATAAAAAAACCTGAGGATGATGAATGAAATACAAATACAACATCGTGTTTTCTTTATTGTAGGTACGTACAATAAAGTGTTTATCTATCTATCTCATCAAAAAGTCTCCCATACTTTAGAATTAGTCCCTGTTAAGTCCTAAAGATACACAACAACAGACGCACACTGCACAGGTTTTGTAAAGTCACCCCATAACTAGTTGGGCACGTGCAAATCGAATTAAGTTTCAGGCAAATCACGTCAACCCTATTAGCCGATGCATTCCTATCGGCACCTGGCACCGATTGTGCTAACAATTAATTGTATTAGAAAACACACTTCCGTATTACTTTTTTGTTAATGAGATTTTGCGGCTTATTAAAAATAGGGAGTGCCACCTTTCTCAAAATAATCATGTCTTGACTTGGCACGACTTGGTTTTTATGAATAATCCGATGGATTTTAGAAAACAGAAGCTAGATGACGTGCAATCTCCGCGTCATGTATTGAAAGTCATCAAGAATCGACATCCGGTTTGGCAATTATCCAAAACAAGATAAAGTCTTAGACAGAGACCAGCGACTGAGACAGAAGGCCGTGAAGGTTACTTGAATTTAGGCTTTAACATAAAAAAAACATAAACTATCGTTTGGGGTTGAACGTATTAGTTTTTAACAACGTTACTTTTACAGAAGTGCGCATTAAAAACATTAAAAAAATTCACCAACTGTTCTACGAAATTATTTGCTTCAAAACTTTTCTACTTTATTGCTAAACATAATTTATACATGTTCTATGTAAAACACTCACGAGTACACAAAACAAAACACAGGATGATTACACGACAAAATTACACAAATCCTGTTACGCATAAAGGTTGCAGGCCGGCCGTGCGTGCGACCGGCAACCTCATGCAAGAATTACAACATAGTTTAAGATCCAGGGGGCACTTTCATATGTCAAGCAAGGAAAATACTGTAAAGTTGTCTTCAGGTTAAATTCGTACAGTTGTCTTTACGAAGCCTTGACAAAATATCCACACACACACACAGTTTTTGTATCTTAGATTTCTTCCATTCCTTTCTATTAGAAACAAGAAATATTAGTAAATAAAAATTTAATAAAAATCCTGTGTAACTTCTTTAACGACATCTGATGAAACTTGTGCTCGTGTTAAAGCACATATAAATTTTCGACGCGTAAAGTTCATTGATGCACGGCCGGATTCGATACCACGACTGCCACGACCTTCGGATCATTGAGGTTGGATTAATACCTGTGCCAACACGGCTTGTACAAATAGTGTTGTGATTAATATCATCTTCACTTGACTTGTTCTTTCACTTGATGTAAACTTACAGCAGCTAGCTCCCGCACCATGCTATGCTTCTGACGCGCGCTCCACGACATAAATCCTCGGAAAGAGAGCACAGGGACACGGCCCTTTAAAGCCTTATTGTTTTGCACCTCGCCACGAATGTTCCCCTATTGGCGTGAAATATTTGCTCTTTTTTCGCCCCCACATGCCTTGGGACCGGACAAAGAAACAAATTGTCCGTTTAGTAAAAACGACATTTTTTCGCGTTTGTTTGCGAAGGCTAATGCGGTTGCTGCTGGAATTTGAATAATGATGTCCTGTTCCGTGTTTTTAGGGATTTGTTAAAAGAAAAAATGGTAATTGTCCAGCTTGAGAAATTAATCGAATTTGTATGCGTAAAGTAAACATTTTAGTTTAAAACGTTCGTTGTTATGGGATTGTGATTATGGTAGGGTACTTGTGATAAGGTTTTAAGGTTCATTTAGTTTTTCTCTCTCAATATTTGGAAAACCTCTACGAGCTAAAGTCATGGTATGGGTTTGTTTTATTTAAATAAGAAGTAAAAGCTCATCTTCAAATGACTAAAACTTCTAAAGATTTGACAATATAAGCACTATTTAATGTATTTTTAAGTAAACAGTTGTGATCTTGTGTAGTATTCCAATCTACCTCAATCTACTTTATAAAGCTTTGTATTTTTTGCCTAAAACATAAGTCATTTTCTCAAAACCACTAATATTCTTTGATCCAACGCAGCGACACGAGAAACCATCAAGCATCTGGATTCAGCAAACTTTGTATCTGTAAAGTTGTGAAACTCAGGATCGAAGAGCTCACAAAAACCCGAAGAATCTCGATACTTTCCAACAATATCCGAGCAGGCCAACTCACATTCTAATAAAGACAGTCCAATTTACCGCAAACTTTCTTCACAGGGATTGAAGCGTAATTTGTATCCGAAAGTTCGGTCTAAACGCGTAGAACAGAAGCCCAGGATTCCGCATAAAATATTACGAAAGTTACAATATCAACGTCGCGCTCCCGTGAATAATAACATGGACTCGGGAAAATCCCCGAATGAAGTCAGGAGAGGAACAAATCCGGACCTGCCCCACGCCGCCGACTCGCGACTCCAACTTGCCGGAACTTAGCAAAAATGCCCCGCACTTTGCCCATAAATACGGGGATCTGCCGGAATCCAGACTTGCAGAATTTATTCATAACGACTTTTAAAATCGTATCGTTTTCATCTTGTTACACAAGTTACTTGTTATTTATGTTTCTTGAGGATCGGAACTTTAGACCTGTTCAGTATAGGTAGGTAGCTCACCAAATACCATCACTCTTCGTAGTTTTAGGCCCGTATTCATTGACTATACTCAAGCGTAAATCGTGTCTCAAGTGGTGATTCATAACTCAGTTTTCATAGACATTCGTAGACATTGAACTTCTTAGTAGAAAGTCAATCAAGTTTCTTAAATGGCTGTTCCATAAAAGCCAAAATGTTAACCACGAAACAAACATACGTAATGGAAGAACTTTTATGCAGACTTGGGACAGAAACATTTTTAAAACTTCATATTTATAAAATGAAATGACGTTTGTTGGAAAAATAATCATGTCGGGAAAGCTAGTTTTTATATAGTAATACAGTTTGTAGTACCACGAAATCTCAATTAACTGACTAAAATTAAACATTTTCATTTTACCCATTGCATGGTATCCCCACAGATATTACTACAGAAACTTTAACCAAGGTCCAACCCGAAAGTGTTGCCACATTGAATTGCCACAAATGACGGTAAAATAATTTATCTAAACACATTCATGAATACATAATGGCGATGGTTCGCCGCACAGCCATTAGTTCAACTAATCTCGCCGACTATCGATTAGAGTTCGACGTAGACTGAGGAGACAGCTGGTGCACTTCGGCTGGGGGCTTAACTTATCGCGAAACAAAATTGAACTCCAAAAAAGTCGCAGTATTGCCGGCCACACACGCGGTAAGTGCATCGGAGAGAGAACCAGCGCAGGTCATCGGACAATTGAGTCAGATACACTGTACCTCTCTGGTAAACCTCTCCCCACACACGTTCTGTAGGCCTAACATGTGCAACGTTTCCACACGACAAATGAAATATCTCGATTATGTCAGACTGCTCTAACGTACTGTGTTAGAGCAGGAGAGAATGTTTTGTCGACGACGAGATAATTTCTCGCGTTGCACATGTTAGGCCGACTGGTGTGCCTGCGCAGGACGCCCTCTGCGATGCACCATAGCATGTGTGGCCGGCACAAATAATTCAAACATCGCTCGCAATTGAATACTTTTTTAATGTATTCCATTTTGTCTCGAGACAAGTTAGACAACATCCCTGAGAGCGTTATCAACATCGGTTACAACACAACACTGTTCCGAAGCAAATCTACATAGATGCCCCATGTAAAGAATCGCCAAGTAATTTGTTAGACCAGGGGGGTTAAAATGGCCGTTCAAGCATTACTGCTAGCAGTTCATAAAGTGCATTTATTTCATGAATTGTTTAGCATTTTCACCAAAATAATGATAGAATGGCTCAAATTGATCCGTTTTACCAAATTTTGGTGAAAATGCTAAACAATCCATGGAATTAATGCACTTTATGAATTGCTAGCAGAAATGCTCGAAGCGGCTTTTTTAACCCCCCAGCTAATAGTAATTATGACAACAAGCTTGTTACCTATACAAAAAAATACTCATTCTGTGCAAACGCAGACACAATGAAGGACATTAAAAAATCAAAGTAAAAAGAAAATTCATCGAAGAAAAGAGAACCAGCTGTCTCAAATAGACTGCCGTACAGTGAGTGGCGGAAAGTTGCCGATACTATTTTAATTACATGGAGGCTGTATATTTGCGGCGGCATCATCATTAACTTTATTCATTAGTCGACAATTTGGCAGTCGCTTCAGAATCGATCCAGGTTTTTTGTTTATGTTTAGGTATTACGCCAATTAAACTGCGATGGTTGAGTCTGGGTATCCTAACAATACAACGTTCCGTTGTGTGCGAATGTGGGTGGATTCTGACTCTATACAAATAAAATTTACAAATTAAAATTCAATAAAAAAAATCTCAGGTTTTAACATCAATTCATGATGATTTATACAGCGTCAGGAGACAATCTGCCGACACTTAACAGGACACTGTAGTGCCTGGGACATTGTTGAGATGGAATAGACTTGGCCAGCACCTAAACCATCCTCTCAGCTTAGACGGCCACATGCAAGACATGGTCAATAGGTGTGGGGCTGACTAGCCGCGGGTTTCCTCACGATGTTTTCATTCACCATTCAAAGCTCGTGTAAAGCGTTTAAAAACTTTTAGACTCGTATTCAGAGACTTCACTCAAACTTGAGTCTACGTTTAAGCATCGAATTTTGACAGTTCTCTATGAAAACTGAGTTATGAATCACCGCTTGAGACACGATTTACGCTTGAGTATAGTCTCTGAATACGGGCCTTAGACACGAAAAGTACATTGATCCAAATTCGATTAGATAATCAGATAAATACCTACATTATAATTAAACTGGTATTTTAGAAGAAAACTTTACTTTTAAACGTGTATTATTCCACTAAACTTCAGTGGACTATTATTTATATGCTTAAGTACATAATAAAGTGTAGATTATCTTAGTATTCGACTCTACTACGTTAAAAACAAGAGCATAGAATTTTAATGTTGCCAGCAGAATTTTAAACTACCCACCTTGAAGTTTGTTCCGGAATTAGCATAGCTGTACAAAAGGCTATTGATTTTGTTGTACTTTATTGAATAATTTATAGGTTGGTTGTTGAAAGCCTCCCCGCCTCCCGGCTTTAGGACAAGTGAAACGAGTTTAAATGAAATACTACTACGAGTAACTTCATTTTTTTAAATTTCTCCGAACTCTAGGTAAAGCTGTACTGCCTAAACCATAACCTCCTTTCCGTATGCATATTCGACCAGTAAACCTATTTAAGCTAAAACGCATATTAAATCTGTTGCTATCTTTTTTCGTTGCCATAATGAGTATGAAGAAAAAAACAGTCTCTAAACCTAAAACAAAAATCGTCTAGTTTTTATGAATATAGATATAGAATATGAATATGCATATAGTTTTTGTGAAAAAGGATTTAAATTTGTAGGAAACGTCGTACCTATTTGATGTATAAAGGTATGTCATGTTGCGAGTCCATTACCGCCTAGTAGAAAAGGTAGGTACATCGATGGGCTTGCAGTCTGTCACGTATGTATTATTAACATCTGTGTTGGACATACCGCAGCTGAAAAAATACCTAAAATTGAAAGAATATGTCTTCCGTAGCTTGGGGTACAGTTCATATTATTTGTTTTTAAATTACATAATGGGATTTGATCCTCCTATTGGAAAGTCAGAAAAGTTCCACGAAACCAAAACAGCTCCAAATTAAAATGCAGTTGTATAGTTGTTTATCCCGCGCTCGAGATATTTGTACTATTTGTAATTAATCTCTTACCATTTAATAAGTTCCGCGTCGGCTGAGTGAGATTGTGCTTTGGCGCGTTGGTCGTGGGTTCGAAGCCATTGTTACAATTACTTTGTATTGAGTCTATTAACATCCTGTATAATCTTAGTCTTTCTAAAGCTTTGAAATAAAGAAGTATCCACACTCTTGTCAGTTGAGCTACATATCCCTTGTAATGACAACAAGCTCTTATCAATACTTAATATTAAAGAGGTAATGTTGGTTTGTTTGTTTGACGGAGGTAATTTTCGAAACTACTCAGCCGATTTCGAAAATTCTTTCACCGATGCGATGATGTCTACAATGGACTGTCTGGATGGTTATAGAGGCTATATTTAATCCCGGTAGTTTCATTAGTACACCCGTGCAAAGCTGGGACGTGCTGATATTTTTATTATAAAGTTAACATAATTCACATGAATTATGTAGTAGGTAATTTCTGTAAAAAGACACAGGCAATTTTAAGATATAGTTTTTATATTCTGTTTCTTTTTTCCCTTTCTTCCGTTTTTCTTAGGTTTCTTATTATTATTATTTACATGGTCCACACCTACACCATTTTTGCGCTCGGAACGTTTCCACCAATAGCGTGCCAGGATGGAAAGTTCTAGAAGTGTCAGGACGCTGCATCCGAAGAATAAACCGTAAACTCCACCCAGTTGAGCTGAAATTGAAAATATCAAAGCTAACTGAAAGATCTGAGGCCCTACTTGGAATAAACGAAAACGAAATATGGACCGGTACAAAAAAGAGAGATACAAGCACAAAAACAATAGAAAAATAGTAACTAAATAAAATAAAAAATAATAACAATAAAACTGATAAATAATAATAATAATATTATATAAAATGTAATAATATATAAAATGTAAAGAATAATTATAGTCAGGGTCGCCGTCATCGAAATCGATGAGGAGGACTAATAGTGCTTTTGAGCGTAGGTTAAAACCAAGAAGATAAAAATTGTATGAACTTACAGAACAAGTCATATTTTCCGAAGTAGGACCAGCGAGTGTTTGTTGCTTCTCTTCGTGTTTGTAAGTACGTTCTCACAATGGTCACGTTGTCGAAGTTAAGTCCCTGGCTGAAAATTAAGTTAAAACCAACATCACACGACGTGGGAACGTCGTAGGGGTAGTTACAGGAAGATATGATTTTGAGTCAAGGTACAAAATACTATGTTTGAACCAGTGGCAATAATAATAATATTACTTTACTAGCTGCGCCCCGCGGTCTCACCCGCGTAAGTCCCGTTCCCGTGGGAAAATCGTTAATGTGTGTTAATCCAGGGTATCACCTATCTACACACCTAATTTCAACCAAATCGGTCCACCCGTTTTTGCGTGAAAGAATAAATAGCCCCGTGCGAAGTAGGCTATAACAGTATGTATGTGCAGCGGAGAGCTAGGTTAACTTACTAAAAAGGATCTATAAGAGCTTCAGAAGACACTAGTTTAAAGCTGCTAGTCGATACGACATCCCTTGCGACATCGCACTCCGTGGGGCAGGTGCACAGCTTGCTGTCGTACGTTACTGTAACATACCATAGGCCTTACTGGGGTTTACAGAACGGAAGTTTCGTGATAATTTTCGGTATAAGCTTATGTTGGTGGATAGGTGCTGTGTTCGAACTTAGATGATCTTAGAACCACTACACCGAAGCTTGCTAAGACGGTCTTGATCCAAATTTTAACGAAATTTTTAATTTTGTTTCATGTTGAAGTTTAAATGCTTTTTAAGGGGTAAGCTGCACGTACTCTGCAGTATGGTATACCTTTCATATGTTTAGCACAGCGCAGTCTGTCAGCTCTGCAGACCTGCACTCCTGGCGGCAGAGGGTGGACGTGGCGGACGCAGTTGCACGCTTTGAGGGTGAGTTGCATCTCACATTCTACCAAGCAGTACTTTCTAAAAGTACAATGAGGTTGTGTTACTCTTATTCTTTGAAGCCCAGAACAGAAACGCTGCAACGAAACCCTTTTGAAATCAATTATTCATTTGCAATGCGCTCGCGCTCGACTTTGAGTAGCGTACTGTAAATTGACGCGATGTATCGTGAAGCATGATCTTGAGCATTATTCGTTTATACCGGTTTAAAAATGGTCGCGCCATGTGCGGTCTCACTAAGGAGTCTATCGCATAAACTCAAATGAAATTCAAAATAACTAGAATTATCAGTTGCGTTTCATCATCTGCTCTGGGCCTACGCCATTTGCAGTATTTTTTTACGGCTTTTGCACATTGAACGGCTATTCATCGCTTCTAATTGCCGCTAGTCGCCAAGATATAGCTGACAACTGGCGACAAAATCTCAATAAAAATCTTATACTGCTAGTAGCAAATAATGAAGGTCTGAAGGTCCTTTTTGCTGTAACAGTACGAACAAATGACGTAATAAAATTCTCAATTATGGCATTGCTATTACAGCTAAAAATTAAATATTTTCAATTCCATTAAAACTAAGATTAAAAGTGGAGTGGATGTTGATGGTCCCGGCCTTACTTGGTATACAACGGGAAGTACTGCAGTCGATCGGATCCCATCCTGCATTTCTTGAGGTCCTCGCTGAGGGTCCGCGCGTCCTCGTCTATCTGCAGGTTGTAGATGTGGAGCGCCACCCATTGCTCCGCGCCGGGGTTCAGAGGAGTCCCGTTGTTAGAGGACTCTACGAAGTGCTGGCTGCCTTGAAGTGCTAACTGGTGATGAAAAATATGATCTTCAAAGAATTTATTATGTAAGATACGTGTATTTTTGTAACAGACTTCGAAAAAAGGAGGGTGTTCTAAAATTAGTATGTTATGTTTACCTCCTTATCCTTTTCTAAGAAAGAAGGGAGGTCTTTGCCCTGCAGTGGGACAATGCAGGCTTATAATAATAATATTAATAATTACTACCCCAGAACTTTCGAGAACCGATTTTTTTTGAGGACCTGTTGTCCTCAAAAGTGCAGGAAAATTCATGTCTTCTCACGAAATTAAAACTCCCTTGGAAAATTGAAAAACTTTAGTAAACGTTATTCACTTGTTGAATTTACTTTGCTTGGCAGCGGCTTCGATGAATTGATCCGTCTTTTTAACTTACACATTTACTTTACTTTTTCGTAATTTGCTACTTCAATGGATATGATAGCTCACCCATTTGTAAGAGAGGTCCACATCGGAGGGTATCTGCGACTGGTCGATCGCTAACATCAGCCCGGAAGAGAACCCAGCGTATACGGTCGTGCGACGCTTCAAGCTATTGCTGCCGTTGTGATAACTCTTAGACTGTCTGTAAAACAAATATCGCTAATCTACGTTCCGAGAAATCTTATGAACAGATACAATAGATTGTTACGAGATAATTAAAAAAAAATACCTTTTCAATGATCTTCCATTGAAGACACAACAGTACCCGTCTCCAGTGAGCTCCATGCTGAACAAGTCGGAACAGTTCACAAACATGCCTTGCCAGCGACATCTGTTGATAAAAAAAGTGCAGATGATTTCAGATTTACTTATTGACTAGACAATTATAACGTAGGTTAAACAAGGCAAGTTATTCATGGTACAATTTGTGAAAAATTTATTATACTAGCAGCACATCGCGGCTTTGCACATGTATGAAACTACCGGGATAAAATATAGCCTATAACCATCCCAACAGTCCATTCTACACATCATCGGTGAAAATGTTTTTGAGGTTGGCTGAGTAGTTTCGGATATTATCTCCGTCAAACAAACAAAGGATATCATAAGACGGACGTGCTGCTAGTTTTGTGCAAAGATAAGACTTTGCAACGGGTTACAAAATATTCCTCTATTTTTGTTGCGTTTGCCGCATGTCGGATGAGTTGTGGGCACGGACCACCACCGAGTGGTTCCCACAAGACAGGAAACGACTACGCGGCAGACCGCGGCGGCGATGGAGAGATGAACTCGACTCATTCTGCCCACATTGGACCACACTAGCTCTTAATAGAAACAGTGGAAGGAAGGAAGGGAGGCCTTTGCCCTGCAGTGGGACGCTACAGGCTCGTAATAATAATAATTAACTTCGTCACGGCTCTTCCTATCACGAGCACTATGGATATCATTACCTAATGAAAGTTTCCTCACAGCTCGTAGTGAGCATTTGTAAAGCAGTCTCCACATCCAAGTTATTGTGTTCCAGGAGTATCTCCAGGTTCTTCAAGTCACTTGTCTTGTAATATGTATCAGCTGTGATGAAGGCTGATAGCTGGTTGATGGTGCTAGCTATGTAACTCTCGTTTAGATTCTGTGGGATTTCGCTAGAAAAATAATGTCGGATTAAAGACTTTGTTGTCTACAGTCGAAAGATAATTAAAACGAGATCAAGTGCGGTTAGAGCCATAATAATTGCTAATACAAAGAAAGCATAGGTATTTAATTGACCCCGCAGAGATCAAGAGGTAATGTTGGTTTGTTTATTATTTTGTTTGTTTGACGTTATAAACACTTAAAACAGGATATTTACCATGATACGTGGTCAGTTTGACGCATGCAACTGTGCCAAAATATCGGGAAACACTTGAAAATGAAAACTCTAAATAGGTACTTACATGTCTTTCAGGAACTTCTCAATTCTCCAGTCGGAGAACTTGACTTCAGGACAGACGACCACAGAAAGGAAATCCTTGATGGGCGTCACAATATCCTCCCTCACCATAAATGTGGGGTTCGAGAAGAACCGTTGTACAGTTACGTAGACCACGGTTGATGAAGCACCGAAGAGGACCAACAAAACCAGTCTCCACCAGTTTCTGGTAAATAAATATGTATAAAATAAATGAAATGAAATGAAATTTGAAATGAAATGAAATATATACCTATTACCCCTTATTTGTTTAGAATAGAGGAAAAAATTAAATATAATTACGACTGTATCACAGGGAGCGGTAAGAATATAGTGGAACAGAAAATGTTTATTGAAGAAACACTTTTTAGGGGCCTTTTTGTATCTGTTTTTTTTTTAAATGAAATTTTTAAAAGAATAAAGAAAATAAATAAATGTATGACGATTTTGTCAACAGGAAGTTTGATAGAGGCATCACCCTTTTATGTAAGTTGTATAAGGGCAAGCAGATAAGCAATACTTGTAGGTTTTCAGACCACGTGCATAAACAAAAATTTGCACAAGTCTAATTTTAATAATTACCTACATTATAAAGTCTGTTGGTATTCTATGTGCACACATTTTTAAGTAAATTCATCTCACCTAAAATGTTCGACAGCGAGCCGCCGCCCTCCATGAAACTGCGTCTCACGCAGTAAATAATCAAATTTCATTTCAACAAATTAGCATTTAATTATAAGAAATGCTTTTAACAAGCTCTTTGTCGCATTCAGTACTTCCACAGGACTGAACGGCATAAATAGCGTATTGTTCGAATGTAATGTAATTTATATTAATTGTCGTTGAAATCAATCATTGTACAATTTCACGATTGTATCGACATTCACTATAAAGGTTCCAGTTATGATAAATGAGTTTCGATAATGATTTGTACTTGTAACTGCGCTATTATATAGAACTTTATAGTTCGTTCGTTCGTATGAAAAAGTGGCCAACTTTGGTGACGAGACCGCCTAAAGGCCTCCATCATGGTTTACCGACTTTAAAAGCCGGGACCGACAATTTAACGTGACCTCCGAAACGGAAGCGTTCAGATAATAATTTACCATTAATGTCAAAAACCTAACCACAGCAAAATCACAGATAGATAGACTGGACGCAAGTATAGTATGCAATACGAAATTAAATAAATTAAAAATTCCGCAGTTTTGGACACACCTGTGCAACACCATGTATATTATTAGTTACGATATTTTATTGAACATTTTGGGAATTCATATCAGAGTTGGAGTTTAAAATATCTCGCTTTTAAAATAACCAGCAGGCTACAAAGTGCCAAACTTTCTCAAACAAATGTATGCAACCGAATCGGTGGCAGAGATCGAAAACATTTTGTACTGTTATTGGACAAAGTAAAATCAGAAGATTATAAACACTTAAAACGGGATATTTACCATGATTCGTAGACCATGGTAAATATCCCGTTTTAATTAAATGTCTTGTTCAAAACCATGAAAGTTTAAACAGTTTTAAAATCAGAAAAGTTACCTAATTATGTGTACTTGCCTAAAAATTTAATATATTTAAATGTTTGAAATAACGATAATTATCCAAAACTACAATAATTAATATCAAAAAGGGTTACTAATTAATCTGTTACTTTATTATTCAGCGTGAATAATGAATTACACAAACAATAGCATCAAAAATAATAAATTATTTAACAGAAATTATGCTACTGTGGTAACAGCGCAAGCATTATATTTAATTTAAGCTCTGGCAAAAGTTACTACACAAACCAAATGTGGTATACCCCAGGCAGTTGTACTAAACTAAAATTTGGTAGGCAATGGTTATAGAATATTCTAGCAGGCACTGTCCTTGCGCAGGCATGCTTTTAGTGCAGAATATTTATATTTTCATTGAATATGGGCATTTACGAATCGCCAACTAAGCCCGCAAATAGCGTGTGGCTTATATTGCCGGAACTATTGTACAGGACTTTGTACTTACCCTGTGTAATAGTTTTAAGAGCCATTTTTAGTGTTTAGATCAAAGATAGTATTTTAGAAAAAAGGTTTCATCACTTTAGTCTTACTCGTATAGGCATTGCCTCCTGACGCTGTATAATAACATGTAAAGATGTAAACGTCTGACTTTTTTTATATTACCACGTTTATTTATGTGTTTGGTATTCAAATTGGTAAAAATGTTGAATGATTTGCTATGGATCATAATACGACGTTTTGGATCCGCGCCTTAAAAGTTTTGTAACAGCGATAATAATATATACATCTAATGGATGCTTTTCATTGCTTTCTTTTATTAAATGGCACTAAATAGAAGTACTTGAATAATGAAAGCTCTTAAAGTATCTTTCTACTATAATAACAACTAACGAAAATAGTCGTAAGACGAAACCAGGGTTAAAATCAAAGTATCTTTTATCTCGTAAGCGTAACTTAATAAATCAGTTCAAAACATTTTGAACCAGCCAATTAATTCCAATAAGAGAGGAGGGAATTAATTACTGAAAATGCTTCAAGCAAGTGACTCGTATTAATAAACGAAAATTATCTTAAGCGTCCCCCGCTCACAAATATTACTTACTGTCGCTTTTATACGGACATACATTTTCATAAGCGTGTGTAAAAGGAGTCATGCGTCTTTCAGGGTTTGTTCACAATATTTTTATAAGCAGTAGAGATAGTATTTTAAAATTTTAGAATTAAATAAATCAATTCTCAATAATATCCTTGGACATTCCACACAGCATCATCTAGTCCCATGCTAAGTAATTTAATGCTTGTGTTATGGTAACCAGATGACTGGTAAACTATTTAGTTTTTTTTTATTGTTAGTTTATTTATGGGACAAACTTACTTACTAGTTCTCGGACAACTTTTCGTTCACATAAGAGTTACAGGAAAAACATACTTAAAGTCATTATTAAATTGACAAATCTGTATACGGAGTTAGTTTACCTACTGTATTCTCACATACTGTGCCTTCGTATAGGTCGTGCCGGCAGTAGCCCATCGAATCTAATATTTATGGAGGAAGCGACGATTTGCACACATATTTCTTTATTTCGTTTCCCACGGAAGCCCCATGCAACTGACATCTCTCTCGAGTAAAGCCGGGTCAAGCGTTCATTATTTTTTGTTGTTTCTACTATTTTTTTCATACACAATACTCATATTGTTGTTCAGTGTAAAATTTTATTTTTGTTATCCAATCTTTTGTATTTTGTACAGTTAATTAAGTATTAGTTTAGTTTCTGTAAATAAAGTATATGTCCAATCTTAATAAAATAATGTGAATCTCTTCTGATTCGCAAACTAAAATAACGACTTATTTTTTATTTTTAGTTTGTAATCCAACCAGCTAAAACTAAAGAAACGCTCAAAAACCCTGGTGAAAAATTTCTACCTAAAAGTACGTAAATATCATCATCATCATCATCATCAGCCCGTTTTATCAGCCCACTGCTGGGCATAGGCCTCCCTTCGCGACTGCCATTCGCCTCGATCCTGCGCTAGCCTTAGCCACGTGCAACCTGCTGCCTTACGGATGTCATCTACTTAAATAGGTAAATATACTTTATTGATATATTATATTGAATAGTAAAGAATATCCACTAATTGTTACCATTCTGAAATTTAATATTCTCTCAGTAAAATATTAAATATATTTAATATATTAAATATTATTGTTTTTGAAGCGAGTAGAATTATTTTTGAAGCCATGGCAAATAAACCGGGACGGTAAAAGAAACTATCAAGATTGTTTACATACAAAGACAATCTCGCGTCGGGAGCGATATGCTTTCAATATTTCAGCGAAGATTGTACACATTTATGTAGAAAGCGGAGTTTTGTAACCTTGTAGCCAACTAAAATAAATGAATTAAATCCTTGGGTCATTAACACAGCGTCATCTAGTCCCAAGATAAGCAACTGAATGATTGTTATGGTAACCAGATGACTGATACATTTTTATATGATACTACATTTATACATTTTTTTATTATAAGTTTAGATATCGGAAAAACTTACTTAGGAAGTTTTCTTGGTTAGCTCAGAACCACAGTTTATGCACTCTTTTAGGCTAAGTTCAGAACACCACGCGGGTCGGCTCGCTGCCGGTCAACTGAACCTGGTCGATACAGGATAGTAGATCTCAAACCAACCTGTACACAATAACACTGATTTAAAAACACGCCGAGCTAACTATTTTTTTGAACACTATATAATAGGTTTTCTATATAAAATCAGTTTCAGTGACAGCGAGCAGGCTATGGAAATAAAAACGGAGCCTCCCCGGGTGACCAATTTGTCTGCTTTCCCCGCTCGAGACTCTGAATTCAATAACACTACACTTTTCGAGACAACATAATGTTTTGATGTTAGTTTTTTGGGAATATGAGTTCTTTTCTTTTCTTGCCAATTGCCTCTCGGGAACTCTCGATTTGACAGACTTATAGATTCGGAGTCTGAAGGACGTACCTCTAGTACTCAAAGGAACATTTCAAAGGCTATTTTTACGGTAAATCAGTGTTTTCTTTGAAAATACAAGACTCCGCAAAAGAAAATAGGTACAAGACTATATCCTGACTAGATTAGGCTGAAATCGATCGAGGTTCAATTTTATAATTCAAACTTAATCAACTGATTGTAGAGTTCATTTCAATTGAATTCAAAAGTATTTTTGATAATTTTATCAACTTATTTCGAAATCCCGTTCGAATCCCGTCGAAGCCCAAAACTTTTAGTAGGATTTTTCATTTATAAATGAACCCCCTTATGCATATTCGACCAGTAAACCTGTATTAGCTAAAACGCAAATCTGTTGCTATCTCTTTTCGTTGACATATGGGTGACAAGAAAAAAACGTTTTTTAAACCTGTATTAAATTGTCAAGTTTTTATGAATAAGACCCGAAGTGTGTAACTTTAGTGTGCAGTCTGTACCTAACACCTTTCAATATTCGTCGATAACTCATTTGCAGGTTGACAAGTGCAGGCCCCAGGTCCACTTTGTCACGCTGCGGGCCCGGAGTGATTACAAGGAGTGAAGGCTGCTAATAGCGTGATAACCGTACGCGTATCCAATAAGTGCTGTCCGTCTACCCGTGTCTATAAGGCATAGGCTTATGCGGTTTTAAGGCCGTATTTAGTGCTCAACCGTTTCAATATTTCTTCTTATTTTAGAATTTTAATTGTCTGTAAGGCGCGCCACATAAAAAGAACGATGAGGGGAACGGGAGGTGGTATGTTTGCGCATGGGTCACTCGCTAATGAACCAATAGCACGCGCTAAATCAATGGTGTGAAGTGCGCCGCGTCACCCCTCCACCAATCCCACCTAAGTCCTTAAAATCGACTAGGTCGCTAGGTATTTTTCTGTTTATGTTTTTTTATTAGTGTTTACAATGTTGAAGACTTAATTAAATAAATAAATGGTTTAGAATGACGTCACAAAGAGAACCATGTATTGTTATCCAAACTAAACGTGTATCCTAAACAGCTCAATCAATTGGTTGAAGATAATTCAAAATGTGTCCACTAAATAAAATATTAAAAATTAAAATAATAATTATAGCCTTTTTAAATGCTTTTAGGTGAAACATTAATGAAGTCTTCAATGTTTGATAATTTTACAAATTTTCAACTACAGAAAGTTTTACAAAACGCTGAATTATTTTCGATTGTGCCACGCACCAAGCGACATCACTAAATCATCGAAGACTTAAGCACTGGTTTATTATTTAACCATCACCGTCATAACAATAACAAAGCATCTGATTTATTTGACGTATCCGTAAATAATAGCCTATGTGGATGTTTGTTATACACAAAACAACAAACATCCACACTCATCAACACCAACTGCAGAACGGATTTGGCTGAGTATCTATGGTTAGTTTGTGACCTAGAAAACACCAAGGCTGCTTTTTATCCAGATAGGTGTCATGGAAGTAGATGGTCTCACCGTAATATAACGGATGTAAGCTGTTCAATGCTTTTCAGAAACTATGGCTTAGAAGACTCTCGCTCTAATTGTTGTGGGTAGACACACGACGCTGACATATTGAGTTTGCGTCGAAGTAATAACAGAGGAGCAATAACAATATTATGGCATGATTAAATTGAATCTTTGGAAACACTTGGATTGTTCCAAACAGGACGAGCGTAGAATGAGCAATGACAGGACAAACCAATTGACTTTATATCGAAATTGAGACAAAAGCAGTTTTGTTTTATTGAAGGCATTCAAGACGACGTAGATTTATAGTTTGTAGTGCTTTACAAATAAAGTGGTATTTGAAAAACATAACAAATTAAACCTACGACTCTCATTTTTGACAGATTTGTAACGACAAATGTCAAATTATGACATCACAATGTGCTATGGCACCACTTATCTACTCTAATTAGCTTTACTTATGTGCTATATGGGCATTGGTCTATAAAATAGGCTTCCTAATGATCGGAACTTTGGATAAATGACAAAGATTGGAAAAATAAGTTGACCTCGAAATGCATGAAGGACGAAGGCAGACCTTCGGACCTATGACATCAATATTTTTCCAGCTGAACCGATAAGGTAGCAATAATTGTTGCGTATGACAGTAAATACGTGTCGAACACGATGTCAGCAGTGATTGGTAAACGAGTACGGTGGACGCACGCTATTGGCTCGTTAGGCTGCTAATGGCTGCGACGGCCCGATACTCATCGCCACGGATATAATTAATTTACAAGCACAATGGCGCGAACAGGGACTTTTGTGAGGTCCAGATAGCAATCTTCGGTAATGTAATTTTACGCTATTCAGAAATTTCGATTCAGTTTTTATTATGCAAATTGCTAATCGTTTTATTTCGTTTGTCACTTTGCCTCGAAATGGAGCAATTTTGTTTTATTTAGGTCGCTAAATAAATATTACCTACTCTAAATTTCACGTCGTACCAATTCAAAAAATACGTGCTTCACAAAAATTTTAAAGATTTCTTAGATGCCTTCGTATTTTGGATCTACTAAGTAAAATATTTGATAAAAACGTATTTTTGTCATCTGCGTTTTGTTTACATAATTTTTTTGTTTTTTCGGAAATGTACCTATTCGTCCCTTTATATTTATCCCCCGAAATAAAACTTTGTTAAAACTTGAAATCTTCCTACACTATTGTTAGACTCGGGCAAAGGGCGAAGGGCGAAGGGCAACGGGGACGAAATGAATGAATTTAAAGAAATTATAAATACATGTAGTTTCAGTTGTCCAATGTTTAAGAAACGATCAGCAAATATCAAACTTGATCACGGGTATTTTTCGTAGTAGAACAGTAAAATAGTTTTAAGCACCAATTTCTGTATTAAAAACGAATGTGCCTATGTTGCCTACATCTCTTTTACCCATCTTACACTTTTAAGTACAACACAATATTTTTTACGACGAAGAACGCTTTAAAAGTTTCCGATACCCATTAAAAATTCAATCTTACAAATTCCTATGTTACGACTGCCCATAAATTCCTGAATGCTATAACCCTACGCATCTTACCATTAAAGCAATCATATAAAAATATCATTTTAAATATTGACCATATACCCAGTTTTCATTATCGATAATAAATTTTATCTATACTTCAATTCCTATTAAATTGTAAAACATACTTATAAGCTCAGACCAAGTAAAAAATAAAGACGGAACGCTGCGAACAACGTAGGTGAAGCAAGTTAAAACTACGCCTTACTGTGTTTGACACACTTAAACACACACACGCAAAACGAAACTACACTTTAACTTGTCAGTAGCTACCGCGGCTCGTGAGAGCACGTCACTTTTTAAAAAGTTAAGGTGTAGTTTTTGTGTAAGTGTACACAAAAACGTTTTTGTGTAAGTGTGTACGAGTGAGCGTAAGTTACTTTATTTTATTACTTTTTCACGCTCAAACGACTAGACGTATTAAATGAAATTTAATACCAGATACGAGGGTGGATTGAAAAGTACTCGGCCTAACACAGATCCATTTAATTCTCAAAATCAAATCTACCCAAAAATTTTAGCTCTGTTCAGACTAGTTAATTGTGTAAAGTTTGAAACAAGTGCGATAATTATTTTTGATTTTATAAATTTATTAATAAAGCAATCGGACATAATTTCCGCGAATGGAGCAAATCGAGCAGCGTGCCGTCATTAAGTACCTCCATAAGAAGGGGCTATCATCAAAAGCCATCCATGATGATTTAATCAGTACATTAGGGGGTTCTGCTCTATCATATTCATTAGTCAAAAAATGGATAGCAGAATTTAAGCGTGGTAGAGAGAGTGTGAAAGATGAACCCCGCTCTGAAGGCCTTTGGCGTCCACTACTGACGAAAATATTGAAAAAGTACTTGATTTAATAATGGAAGACCGCAAATTAAAAATTAGAGAGATAGCTGAGATTATAAGCATCTCTTATGAACGAACTCAAAACATTATAGTCAACGAGTTGGGTTTCCACAAGGTGTCTGCGAGGTGGGTTCCGCAACTGTTTTCAATTGAACAAAAAAGAACGCGATTGCCTTTTCACGTGACTGTTTGGAGTTATTTGAAGCCGATGTAGAAGATTTTTTCAATCGTTTTGTTACTATGGACCAAACATGGGTACATTACTGTACACCTGAAACAAAAAAACAACAAAACAGTGGAGAAGCCCTGGTTGACCACCCCCTAAAAGAGCCAAGACGATTTTGTCGGCAAATAAGGTGATGGCTTCAGTATTCTGGGACTCGAAAGGCGTGATTATGATTGATTATCTTGAAAGGGGTCAAACTATAAACTCTGATTACTACTGCTCCTTACTACGTCGTTTACGAGAGGAAATTAAAGAAAAACGTCGAGGAATGATCAGGAGGAAAGTCCTGTTTCATCAAGTAAACGCCCGCGTTTACACGTCTGCTCAGTCAATGGCTGAAATCCACAACTGTGGCTTTGAACTGTTACCGCATCCGCCTTATTCACCTAATCTGGCATTGTCAGACTTTTTTCTGTTCCCTAACCTAAAAAAACACTTAGGAGGTCAAAGATTTTTGCCAAACGATGAGGTCAAAGCAGCAGTAGACGCATATTTTGACTCTAAGGAAGAATCATTTTTTTTAACGGTATTAATGCTTGGAAGAGGAGGTGGCAAAAGTGTATTGAACTTGATGGTGATTATGTAGAAAAATAAAATAAAACTTATTAAGAATATTATTATTTTCTTGGTTAGGCCGAGTACTTTTCAATCCACCCTCGTAGCTTATAGTTCTCCTGACTTAATGATCAGCTTCATCAACAATTTCTACATTTTAAGGTTTCGGCAATGTGGTTAACTAACTAACTATAGCATAGGTAAAAAACTTGAAAACTTGAGTTATTAAATAAATAAATAAATATCCTTGGACATTTCACACAGCGTCATCTAGTCCTAATCTAAGCAATTTAATGCTTGTGTTATGGTCACCAGATGACTGATCTGATATACTGATATACCTACTTGGATATTTTTTTTGTAAATACATACATAGTAGAATACAGATAGAAATTTTCATTGAACCCGAAACCTACAGTACAGATAGTAATTTTCATTGAACCCGCAACCTTTGCGTCTCAGGCGGGCCTTCGCCCACTGCGCCACAGAGTTATTTACTACTACTTCTAGATCATAGATACGATCATTACCTCAGAACAAATAGGAGGCTAGATTGAGCATTAAACAGCTGTTATGAAGCCAGTACAGCTGTTATGCTCCAGTACAGCTAAACAGTCATGCAGGGATCGTAAACATTTACGATCGCACTCAAATCGAATCCTGATTAAACGATAACCTCGCGGCGGCCAGGGATGCATTCAGGAGGATACAGTAACAAATATATCATTACTCATTATAAGAGAAATAACTAAATAGACGTTAATTATAATAGGTAAACTAGCTGCGCCCCGCGGTTTCATCCGCGTGAGTCCCGTTCCCGCGGGAATTTTGGAATAAAAAATAGCCTATGTCACTCGCCATCCCTACCACTATCACCACTCAAAAAATCATGTCAAAAGTCCGACTGATTATTTCTTGAATAATAGTGGTCCAATTACTTACTAAAAACTACTTTCATTTGAAATACTTTTTATAACATGATTTTATTTTATTTTACTTTATGTGTAGGTATTGACATTGTAGGTACTGTTGAACCACTGATTAGATAAACTGTTACTATCACTAAATCCGAAAGCAACAATAATGCAACAATCGAGCAATAAAGTTCCACAAAAATATATTATATGAGTTTCGGCTACATCCCTGTCTCCTCTACGGAAAAGGTCATTTTTATTCTAGTAAAATATTTACACAGACATAAAGAATTTCAAAGCGCGTGTAAAGAAACGATTGAAAATGTAAGAACGGATTGTTTTGCGAGCGAATATCTGTGATAAATAGTTTAAAATGGCTAAAAGTCGCAAAATTGGATGTCGTACTTATATATATAAAAAAAATGTTATGTCCTATTAACACGGTGTTACTTTCTGCCAGTTTGTTGCATACAATTAATATGAGTATCATTATAACATGTATAGTTTAAGCATTGTATAAAATATCAAAGTCAAATGTTGCTTCAATTTGTATGCAAGAAAAGAAACTTGCATCGTGTGAATGGCACCATAATCTGTATTTAAACAGGAACATTTGTCAGATATCATGCATTGCATCTATAAGCTTAGTCGCACGTTTCACGGAGGTAATCTCCGAAACTACTTAACGGATTTCAAAAAATATTTTACCGAAGTGTAGATAGTGTAGATAAGTGTAGATATCGGGATAGTTCCCTATAAGGTATATTTTATCCCGGTAGTTTTGTTAGTATACCCGTGCAAAGCCGGGACGTGCTGCTTGTGAAATAATAAATGATCACGACCAGAGTGTACTCCCAGGGAGCGCCAGACTATATTCTTTTCAAATCTTATAGGTAACATCAGGCCTAAGAAACGCCTTTAATATGCGTTGTATTAAAATTCTTGCGGATTTTCATTTCGTGATTAACGATTGCAGCTTCAAAAGTGCACCGAAGCAATATGATAGATGAAGCCGTATACAAAAGGACAGGTAAATCCAGTTCCGTGCTACGTAGTACTAACATGCACATCTATATCTCAGCAGTAAACACGAGCTATCTATCTATTTACTGAGTATCTGATCCGGTCGCGGTTACCGGATGCAATGTACTCGGCCGGAATTTATTTTGTCCAGACATGCGGCTTTCTTTCCGCGATAAGTGCCTGGGAACGTTACTCACAAAGAAATAGGGAATGGTTTTTTAACCGCCTGTTAGGGAGGTTTGTAGGGTATATGGTGATAAAATAAATCTGAAGGTTAAATAAATTGCATGTAAAAAAGAATTTAAAGTGACGTAAATTACAAACTGGTATGTCTATAGTAATATTACAACGAGATACAGTCTCTTTGTTTGTTTGACGGAGTTAATCTCCGTAACATTTTAGCGGATTTCAAAAATTCTTTCAGCGATGTGTAGAATGGACTGTCGGGATGGTTGTAGGCTATGTTATCGAGACTATCGGGATAACCGGAAGTTTCATTAGTAGACTCGTGTAAAGTTGGGACTTGCTGCTAGTATTCTATAATTTTCATGTATATCTCTACTTACATCTACCTTACATTATATTAATACATCGGGACATTATCTACTCACGTAAATTACTGTCGATTTAGATACCGACAATGTTTCGATTCTTCCGGAGAATCTTCATCTGGGTATGAGTGTGGTCACTCATCGCGGGCACGTCGTCGCATTGTATCTAAATCGACAGTAATTTACGTGAGTAATGTCCCGTTGTATTAATATAATGTCTAGTACAACTCACGATAGTTTTGAAAGTTACATCTACCTACTACCTATCTCTCTATCTACACAGTGCGTAATATAGTTTCATGTTTAATACCAATAATAATATCATTCAAAAAAACAAACTATGCAAATCACGTTTTTCTTCATTCGTTTACTTTTCAAGTTATAATCCAATTTTAGTTTATTCAACCACCTGAACCCATTTCCAGATCCGCTAATGTAATATGACGTCCAAAAATGACAATATTATTTCAGCGTCCGCCGTCCGGTAATCTCATGAATATGCACCTGACCGCGCCCGGTTACGATCCGGACGTACTGTGCTAGTCTGTAATACCCTTAGTGAAGTGATCTTGATACTTGCAATGATTTAAAAAATTGTGTCGACAAGAACGTTCTACTTTGTTATATTGTTTTTAAAGTAAAAATGTAGGAAATGCTAGCCTCATTTCCTAAATTTGAATAAAATTTGATGAATATGATCTTCTTAGTTCCAAAAATTAAGTACCTATAGGATCTAACATTGAATCAATAAAATTATGTGTATTCAAATAAACTAGCTTGCTCAATCTCGCCCGTTAATTTTTAGATCATGCATAGATTTGACCTGCCGGGATTTGAACTGACATTCATTCACTCATTAATCCCCTGGGCACCAGTACACTATTCCATCGAATAAGTCACTTCAAACCATAAAGATTGAAGTCCCTTTTTTTTAAGTTCTTTTAAGTTTTCTTCCCTAAGCGGTAATTTTTTTTTCTTTTCCGCGTCTGTCTCTTCATTGATACATAAAGACTACTACTACTACTTTAAGATTTTTGACATAATCATATTACCGCCACCAGCTTTTTAACCGTGACTTGTTTTTAATTCCAAGTATCAAACACATAAGTCACAGTTTATCGGATCGCCGCGGGGTTAATCTATACATCAGTCGGTGCAATAATTCGCATAACCAACGAATTTTGACTCTGCTAATAGTTTTCGGCTTATACAGTAGTTGTAGCTTTTGCTCGACCACTTTTGAAACTATTTACATTAGGAGGGTTCTATCGGATTACATTGAATGCTGTTGGGTGGTTATGTTATTGTTTATGTTACTGGTATGGTGACGTGTTTATCTTTTAATCTTAGCGGGTGTTATTTCGCAGTAAAACCTCTAATATTGAGTTAAATCTTAAATAAGAATCTTTAGATAACTAAAATTTACATTTCGGAACATTTTTTGTCCCTTTAAAAAGCACTCCATTATTAATAAATATTATCGGGACTTAATCGCGCATTGAAATCATTTTATTTACCTCGTCGTTTCGATGACGTTACAGTCACCTTGGTCACGAGTAGACTTGATAATTATATACTCACTTAATCGCGTATTGAAATCATTTTCTTTACTGCATCGTTTCGATGATGTTACAGCATTGGTCACGAGTAGACTTGATTTCAATACGCGATTAAGTCCCGATAATATTTATTAATATTTTTCCAAGTCGCGATAGTTTAAAAAAACACTCTATTCTCTTCATCCTTTTAAAGATGTTTTGGACGAGATAATATTGAAATCTTTAGAAATATCATTTAACTATCTCTAGGCCTTAAGTTCAAAGATAGAATAAACTTTAATTTCATACCAAATGAAAGAAAATTTAAATTCATTTAAGTTTCATTTGAATGCCAGTAGGTATTTAGCTCGCGTTATCTTCAGCCTAATTGGGCCGCTCTTCTCAAAAGGAGATTGAAAAGATTACAATCAAATAACTTGCTCGATTTAATACTGCATTAAAGGAAACGTTTCTACTTCGAAGACAGCTGAACATGTTTGTCTTTGAAAATTGGAAAAGTTTAAGCCACATTCTGCGTTCGAATTTGGATGGGTGACCGCTAGATGTATAAACGTTTTGTATGTAAACTATAAGTGTCGACCTGTATGATACCAAATAATTGTATTTGGACTGCCTCTACTTTCAAAAAGATCAAAGAAAATCATTTGTTCAGTAGCACCTCAAAAATCACTTTTTGTAATTTCCTAAAGTTGTATTTCTGGTTATATATTAGCTTAGATTTATAAGTAGGTAGGTACATTAGTTGGGTATTTCTTAACCATCTTCAAAAATGAGGTTTTAGGTTACCATAACGTAGTGAAAACGAATGAAGGCGAGAATTGTCCCATAACAGAAAAGTAGTAACTATTAGAACTCGATCAGCCCATACGTGAGGGTGTAGGCGGTAACTACGTGGTACTTACTGAGTTGTAACTTACCGAATGAAAGTTGGAGAACGTATTTTAAATTTAGAACGTTTTTAAATTTGGAATTTCTACGTTGAACTGATAATGGCGCGCTTTAAGCATTCATGCTACCAATATTATAAATGCGAAAGTTTGTATAAATTTTGTGTCTTTCTCTTTTACGCGATAAAAACTAAATGAAATAGTCTGAAACCTGAAATATACATAGTTTGAGACGCGGGCGAAACCGCACGCCAAAGCTAGTAACCAATTAAACTGAAAAATCTCTAGTTGCAACAATAATGTCATTTGTAAAGTTACAATACTTCGTCTCCTGTCGCCACGACTGAAGTCCACCTTTCGCCAGTTTCGCATCTCACTCGCTTATTCCCAGCGTTATTCTGTATTATCCGTTAATTCAGCTTTAACCGTTGTTTTTTACGGTAATCGGCCAATTTGTGTCTGTTTACGTACGATCGGCATCCGCTCTTCTAATTTCATCTGCCATTCCGAAGTTTTCGACTTGAGTATTAAATTAATTTAGTGCAGATTTTGTTGTTACTGTTATGGGTTTGATCGGGTAATGGGCTGTTGCTTGAACTTGAGGACATTATCGCTTGGGACACGAATTCATACTTATAAATAGATACTTTATATAATAAAAAGAACTGCCGCCTTATTCTCCAAATAACCGAAATCGGTTCTCCCAGTCGAAAGCACTGCGGAAACATAAAAAATTGTCAAATTGAGAATCTTCTCTTTTTTAAAGTCAGTTTAAAAAGGACGAGTTAAAAAAAGTTGAGCTAACAATCATGGAACAGAAAGTAAACACGTACCAATACAAGGTACATAATACCAATAAAATATAATAAGTAAATCAGCGACTAATGTTTTTGAGGGATTCTCAATACCAAAACCCTCATTTCCCTGGTTATTAAGTTCACGTTTAACGCACGGTTCCAAAAATTCGCAAAAATCCTTTTCAGCGTTTGCATTGTTATCTTGGGCAGCGCTTGATCCGCCGTTTAGTAGATAAACCCAGTTTAGCTGGAATAAAGCGCTCGTTTCGCTAATCTCCTTATCAGTAAAAGAGTTCTGGAGTCCTCTAAGGGCTGGAACTGGGTTTATTATAGAAAGTTTAGAGGGTTGGATGTAGGAACTATGTCATTCATTAGGTACTGAATATTTAAGCGTTGTTAAATTTTACAGACAGGTCATAACTTTTTACACAGTAAATATCTAATTAAATCTTGAGATATTTAAAATTAGTTATTCTGAATGACTAAAGTAAGAATGTAATGAAATGGAATGGAATGTTATTTTCTGCAAAATTTGTTTGTCCAACTCCTTATACATTTAAAATGACTTATGCCCGAATTCTATAACTAACGCAGGGATGTCCGCAGGTTCATCTTCATAGGAACGTTGTTTTTACTATATAAAATGTATAAAACTTTTTACAGATCGCTATGGCGAAAGTCCTACGGCCATCCGTTAGTTGGTTGTAGCAACCGGACGTTAAAAGATCTACAAGAATTAGTCTGACGCAGGAAAAGGAGTATAGTTGTTATCTAATTCCGCCGTATTAGCTCAAAATAGTAACAAAAACACATACAATACCAACTAAAATTTGCATTCAAATACTATTATTTTCTGATCTTGATCCACCGTTCGCGTTCTTTACATTTTCGACTCATCTCCTGAAAACTGGTGCTATCTGATCTCTGTTTACTTAAAAGTGCTATTCAATCACCTGTACACGAACGTGCAAAGAAAGCATCGCAAACAAGGAACCGGAAGCGAGCTGATGGACGGCTCCATTACGCTTGCTTAAGTCTCGCTTCCTGAGATGCTTTCACGGTCAAAAGACGATAAGCGAAGGATTCACAAGACCAATTTAAGTTCCTAAAGTGTAAAAAGAATACATTTGCAATGATATTTAAGTTTTTATTCTGTTCGATATTATTAGCCTAAAACCGTGGAAGTTATCAAAAACTGTGTGTCAAGTGATTTTCACAACAATTAAAATAAATAACTTTTTCTACGGATATTTCGATGACTCCAAAGCTTTCAGACTTTCTCTAAATGGCCTTGAAAAAACGCACCCTGTATGAATGTATGTGTATACTCAACATTGCACTTATATTAGGACGAAGTTAGGAGTGTTAGGAGTCTAAAAGTGAGGGAGACTATTCGGATAATTAAACTCAATAAAAACTTCGCTACTGCGATTGCTAAACAGAAAACAAATAAAATGATCTTCCGAGAAAGAATGGACGGACAAAGTGCCAAGATGGTGTAACAATAGATGCATTGTATAGACCGTGCCTTAACAGACGGAAGCTCTTCAACTGTTTTCTTGAAGTGGTTACAGCGTCTACTGTATGTATGAACTGCAAACCACTGATCAATAAACAACGTATTCTGAGTAAAAGATAAAACATGTCCAATTTATAGAAAGAAAGAAATAGTATATTTGATCCTCAATACACAGAAAACACAAAATAAGTAACAAAATAAATATGGTCTCATTCAAAAAGAGTTGGGCGATTCGGCCGCGGTACGAAACACTCGTGGGGCGAAATGAATGAAGCCATCGACTACATACTAATGTGAGAAGCTTGTATTAACAGATCCACTGTAACACTTTCACTTCGCCAAAACGATCGTTCTCCTTAAAAAAGAATAAAAATAGTTTCATATTTAATCACCCCTTTTAAAGCTTACCCTCGCTTCGTAATTTAATTCCAATGTTACAAATTAAAAAACTTTTACAAGCACAAGAAAAAAACTTTAGCGTAAAAAGAAGATCCCAAGGCAGTACAAAGTAGCTGTAGATACGACTAGTTCATTAGGTTGTCGACCAACTTCGGAATTACCTTATAGTGCGGTTACACGGGCAACTTTGGGCAATTGTTGCCATAGTTGAATTATGCAAAAGAAGTTGATATTTTAGATTTGTGTACTGTATTGCATTGTTAATATTGCAACATCTGTCTTTGTTTTGTGAAGAATTGTAGGAATGAGTAACTTAAATTAGTTTGTTTAATTACTAGTTTATAAGGTTGTTAATTTATAAAAATATAAAACATAAATCTCTATGTATTTCCATTTTATACTACTACTGCGCTTTGTAGGTACTTACACTAAATTATAGACTTTAACACTGGTAAAGTTTAAGAAATCTGACTATTTAAAATACGAGTATCATAATATTTCTATTACAATATTTTTCATGCTTCTGTTGTGAGTTGCCCAACTTTAAATTTCCGGTGCCATCTCATCTTCAGGCTCCGAAAGTTTTTCTTTGAGTTGTGTGCAGTCGGAAGCTCATCTGCGTACGTAATGTATGTAAATAGCATGCACTACACGAGTTTAAACGAAATGTCTTGGAGTTTGCTTTGATTTTGCGACTGCTGCTAAAACAAGATTATCTTACAAGAAAATATAAAAAAAAATCCGTTGTTTACCTATATGTCCGATTTTCGAATTGCCCCATTTCAAATGGTCTGCCAATATAGAAATTATAATACTCCTATTTACATTTTTGAAAAACAAAAAATTCAACTTATGGTTTTTTCAATTATTGTTCGTAAGAATGTTTTGCTGATGTTTTGTCTTTGATGATTTTCCTTTCTTTAACAGCGCCCATAGCCTTCGCCTAAAGGCCTGCATTTAGTATTCCTTTTAGTACCGTAAATATGAAACTGGAACGAGGTGAGAATCACCGTGACGATCGAATGAAATCAGAGTTACGAGGAACGAATAAGGAATAATCAGTTTTAAAGATCAATAAAATTAAACTGATAGCTGAAGTAAACAAGATTGTTATTTCACGATTGTTTGGCGCTAGTCGGTGCTTTAACCGAAAAATATGATCTTACTGATAGTTTTGAGCTTAGACAATTAGGGCTTGGTGGCCGAGTGGTTAAGGAAAGTCCGGCTTGAGGATGATCGCTTGTATCTCGCGGGTTCGAATCCCGTCTAAGCCCCAAACTTTTAGTAAGATTTTTCATTTATAATTGTTATTTAATTTCACACATTGGTTCCACAAAGCTAGAAATATTCCACCAACTTTAATAAGACTTAAGTTTCCAATCATTTGTGGAACATTTTCCGAAGCTTTCCAGTTTACTATTGATGTTGGATAAACGTGATACACACGGTGCGGTGCATTAATATGGAATGCATCAATAAATAATAATAAATGTAAATTTATTTATAAAATCTGCTCATTTAAAGAAAATGTTTTAAAGAAAGATGTAGAATATTCAATAAATTAATCAAATAGTGAATTCACTGCAAAGGTGTATTCTCTGGTCCCAATATCAGGTTCTATCCCTAGTCTACAAACCGAAAACATTACTTACATCGTGCCATTATGTTAGATTATGTTGGTGAAAACTGAATTTGGAAGATCAAACAATATAAAATGAGCTACGCCGGCGCCGTGTGTCGCAGTCGCAGGGGTCTGCATCGCGCCGCGCCGTGTGTCGCGTCCTCAGCGCGGCGCCGCGGTCCAATCAACCGAATTGTTTTGTTTCATTTATATGATTTCGCGATTCGTTCCGTTCCGATTCCGCAATCCTCGGCGATCAACAAATCGAGCTGGACTCCAGAATAATGGCCAATTTTATTTTTCGAAAGCAGTCAATTTTATTTTTGGGATTTTTCATCATAATTGTAAAGTCGATCTCACGAAACTGGTATTACGAATTTTACTCGTTGCTTTTTACGAGCTTCGGTAAAGTCGCAATTTTAATGTGACTTTTACGATTTTTTAGCACGTAGTAGAAATTGAAAGATTTAAGAACTTTTCCTAAATAAGCGTTTCTTATCTTCAACTAGTTAAGCTTGATTAATATTTTGTTATCTTACGTTATAACCGAATGGGTGCCCGACACAAGACGTCCGCGTGGCAGACCACCACGGAGATGGCGGGACGAGTTGGATGTGCACCTTCCAGATTGGCCCACTGCGTCCAAAGATAGAAAAAGCTGGAAGAGAGGGAGGGAGGCCTTTGCCCTGCAGTGGGACAATATGGGCTAAAAATAAAAAATAAAAATACGTTATAATCAAAAGTGCTCGCTAATTGTTAATCACAATACAGGCATTTCAATCTGGTACTTTTGAGCTAGGTATTGAGCTGGTAGGTACTATTGAGCTAGTCATACCTATAAGTAGATACATACAACTCTGACTAATCCGTGTCACATGTCGGCAGCGCGATCACCAATTACCAGAGATTACGGTTGATACTCATTGTCCGGGACGTGTTCCGGGACGCGCTCCGGGATGTTGACGGATATTATAGAGCGATCGAGATTTATCCAGCTTTCGACTGGATACTTTTTTAATTGGGTTTTTCAAGTTTTTAAGCCAGCGTAAACCAGAAAATAATGTAAAATAGAATCTGTGAGATTTTGACAATGTTGTTGTATTTATTATGAAAAATAACTTATTTTTTACCTAGCATAAATAACACCGTTACTTGATGGTTATCAGAACTATAGTATACCTTCTTGTGAACCTGATTATCAAGTTAGAACAGCGCAAAGTATTTTGTATAAAAAAATACTCTGCTTTAATCTCTCTGATTTTGTATTTAAGATTGGACTTCAACCTTTTTAATAGGTATAAAATTATTTTTTTATTTGAAAAAAAAAAAAAACAAATATTTTTCCATTTCAAAACTTTATCACTATAAACTCAAAATCCCAGAAAATGAAATAAAAATACATCCCATAATCATTTTCAGGTCTTGATCGAAATTCGAAATACTGGAGTGGTATTAAGCCGTCGCATTTTCGGGGCTTTGGCTATATCCTGTCGATAAAGCGTATTTGGTAAATATTCGGCTTGTAGCGCGTTAAAAATGCCGCTGGATTACCGTGTCTCGTGCCGCGTCCGACGGCCTGTCACTCTGATGGCCAAGCTCTCACCCAGCACCAGTTTTTGTACTTTTATGTATTTATTATTATTATTACGAGCCTGTAGCGTCCCACTGCAGGGCAAAGGCCTCCCTTCCTTCCTTCCACTCGTCTCTACTAAGAGCTAGTGTGGTCCAATGTGGGCAGAATGAGTCGAGTTCATCTCTCCACCGCCGCCGCGGTCTGCCGCGTAGTCGTTTCGTTTTATGTAGTGCAAGCTAAAAGTATTTGGATAATTAAGCTATTGCATAGCTTCTATCGCGGGCCTTGAGCGTGGAGACCGAATCTAGAAATTCCGTAACGAAAAAACCTAACGCTTGTCACTTTCAAGCAACTCGCCTCTAGGTGGCATGCAATAGCTTTACCGCGTCAGTCCCCGAGTGCCACACGTCTTTTTTTTATCTGTACAGAATAATTTCATTTTTTTATTTACAGAAACTAAAATAATAAATATTTACATAACTGTACAAAATACAAATAGAACCAGTTGAGCTACCTAAGGACCGTTGCAAACGGTTCGTTTTCTGAAATCCATTGCATTCTTCAAATAACCACGCCGCCGTGAGTGTTATTCTAGGTATGCCGATGTATAGTCAAGTTTTACGTTGTCCTAGCCATATCCATTTTTGTAGTAGACTAGTAGCACGTCCCGGCTTCGGACGGGTGTACTAATGGAGCTACCGGGATAAAATATAGCATAACCTCCCGGACAGTCCATTCTACACACCAGTGAAATAATTTTTGAAATCAGTCCAGTAGCTTCGGAGATTACCTCCGTCAAACAAACAAACAAACTAGTAATATTAGTATAGATTGCTTCATCACATAATTTGGGTCGCTATGTCGTTTGTGAGTCGAAACCGTAAGTAAGTGCTATGGGAACAGGATACAAAATAATATTGTTCAAGCACCGTGCTCTACGTGGACTGAATGTAGGCTTTTATTTTGCGGTTGGACTGATTTTTGTAACGAAGTTTTAAATTTTATTTGGTATAGATTCAGTGTTTTAGATTTATAAAGTTTTTCTTTTCTATTCACTGTGTATTTATATAATCGCACTATATACACTCATTATTTTATTATTGTATCTAAGTATTATATCAGTCATCTGGTTACCATAACACAAGCATTAAGTTGCTTAGCTTGGGACTAGATGACGCTGTGTGGAATGTCCAAGGATATTTATATTTATATTTGTTATTTTAATATTGCATCTAGCTCAGTCTGCCATAAGGATTTGTCAATTAACCAGGATCAGGTTTTATCAATTACTTAGTTAGTAAATATTACTTAGATTAGTAACTTTAGCAACTTTTTAAGAAATAATACTTTAGCTAAAACTGTAATAACAACAGATTTACTGTTTGTATTTCTTCTCATTGACATACAAGAAGATGAGATTTTTCTTTCGATGACACGAAGTAACAAGAAGAAAACACTTTAAACTTTTATTAAGTTGAAATTTTTTATGAATAAGGGGATATGTCTTTATGACGCTTTCGTATTATAGCAATGATGACCGCATCCCAATGCCAATAGAAGTATTTTTTTCCGATATCAAAGTGACCCAATAACAAAGCATTGGACTAAGGAATTTTTAATTTTCCCGCCATTTCTCCTCTGCCCTGCTCCATGGATGCCTTGTAAGGACTTTTGCACATCAAAAGTAAACTGCAATCAGTAGGAAATAATCAGAAAAAAGTGTGTGTTTTTTTTAATTTACATAAAAACGTCAAAAGCAGGTTCAAATACATAATATTTGTTACATGCACCCATTTTTCAAATACCAAATAAGGTTTTCAAAAACCATTTTCTTTGTTATAGTGAAAAACTACTCTATAAACTTCTGAGAGCTTGTGGGCACAAACAGGCTACTTTTGATAGGTATTATCTACACGAATATACTTAAATCTTTCTTTTTCGCGTTCACAAATTCTTATTTAGAATTTCAGTTAAATTTACTTTAGTGTTAGAGGATTTTAATAAATAGTTGAACTATAGTTCATCTACTGTTTCAACAGTATACCATGACTTTGGTCCGGCTTTTTTTATTAGGGGCCTGTAACTAGAACCCGTATAAATAAGGGCTAGTCGTTTATCTGCTTGTCAGAGTGGTATCTACTTAAGGGTTTAGTGTATCTATACACTTAAATAGACGTATATATACCACCTACTTAGGTTTTGGGAAAATAATGACCCTTCTAAATGAAAACTTGTTTTTCTATACTAATTTTGTAAAGAGGTTATGTTGGTTTGTTTGTTTGTTTGACGGAGGTAATTTTCGAAACTACTCAGCCGATTTCAAAAATTCTTTCACCGATGTCTACAATGGACTGTTTGGATAGAGGCTATATTTAATCCCGGTAGTTTCATTAGTACACCCGTGCAAAGCCGGGATGTGCTACTACTGAGCTATAAGATAGGCTATCTTAACAATGCTTCAGGCACTACCAGTCCCGTAAAGCGTAGATAAAAGATTGTCTCTTGACGCTACATAAATTATTATCTAGTAAAGATGTAAAGGTCTAAGTTCACCCCTATCATGTCATGTCTCTTGTTCTCTCGAGGCCAGAGGGTAAGTCTGAACCGTAGTCAAATTTATTTCCAGACCAAACGCAGGCTCACAAATAAAATAAATTGAAAAAAATTGAATGAAACCAGACTTTTTAAAAGATAACACAAGCATTAAGTTGCTTAGCTTGGGACTAGATGACGCTGTGTGGAATGTCCAAAGATATTTATTTATTTATTTATTTTATAATACATGTTCAGAAAACAAGCCTCTATGAACATTGCTAATTTTTTATGGTTTCTTCATTGTGTAGACATAAAATATTAAAAATATCCTAAACAGACAAATCTTCTACAACTATTGTGAGTTGTAGGTACTAGACATTATACACATGGTATTTCTTAAACTTTCGCGATCACAATTTTTATTTTGAAATTTATAGACACATGTTTTTATCGCGTTATTTACGTTATTTATTTCCCAACGTTTCGGCTATGTTACTATAGCCATGGTCGCGAGCAAACCTCCCGCGACTTATATTTCAAAAATTGGTAAATTACGAAAAATTACACACATCCGGGAATCGACTTTCAGATTTAAGCCGTGGCTTCACTCATTCAACACGGCTTCTTTCAACCATATTCTACAGAACAAAATAGCTTTCAGTTTTTTCATTAAACCGGGATTTCCCATCCGCGGGATAATCCCCGCATTGCATTGAGGTTCAAATTGACGGCAAATTGCACGCATTGACCATGAAACATTTCAATTTGCGAGTATTAAGGCTGGAGAGTTGCTAAATTGGTTATTATCATCCTTAGTTAATGCTCAGGAATTAGTTAGGAAATTTGATTGGTATTAGTCCTATCACAGATTACATAAGTACGGATGCCTCATCTTGAATATTGATTTCACTCTTATTTTTCTTCGGGCTATTTTTTGGTGTTTGACTTTTGCGGCGTCCCTAGCAGTGTTTAGGTCTTGCCTGCAATCAAAAATAAGTAACTCCATCTAGTGCTAAGTAGCATGCAGTCGGATGCCTAAACGCCGCCGCTACGTGACGCCGCAAAAGTCAAACACCAAAAAATAGGCCGAAGAAAAATAGGAGTGAAATCAATGTTCGAGATTAGGCATCTATACTTATGTAATCTGTGGTCCTATCGGTAATCTATATCATAATTTTGATATAGTTCAAAATATATTTATATTTTGACAACCTATGTAGCGTAGTGAGTGAAAGCCCGTTTGAGACGCAGAGGTTGCGGTAGCGTTAAGTTGCTTAGATTGTGAATAGAAGACGCTGTGAGAAATGTCCAAGGTGTTTATTTATTTATCATTGAAAGAATGATTTCATTTTGATGATGTTTTAGAAGATTAACAATTGTGAGCTTAGGAGTTTATTTCATATACAATAATTTATTACTGGGCAAGAAGTATTGTGAATTTACCTAACAATTAACTGACACAGGACAAAGGTCGCAAAAAGAGGAAAAACTCGAGATAATTAGAAAAGAGGGACAACAAAAATAGCCAATTACTCTACCCTAACTTATTAGACGTTTTTGATGTGCAGTAATCTGATTTATTATAATTACAAGGGTACCTAAATTATAGCTTGCACTAAAAAATAAATGAGCCTGGTCTTTTATGTGTTATTTTTTATTTTTTTAGCTGTTTATTTTGAGTACTAAACCTGATATTAAAAGTATAAAATAGCGGTGTTGTATGTTTCCAGTCTACTTAAGGCCGACATACGACTTATACTAAAATTACCTTTTTGGAATAAAATAATTATTCTGTTAAAAAAAATTACTACAGTTGTGACATTACCATTGACCATTGTCTTTCCTGTGGATGTGGCTGGGAAAGGACGAGCCATAGAGGAAAATGGAAGAAAGAAACGTGTTGTGCCGACCCCACTTAGTTGGATAAGGGCAGGGAGATGATGATGTGATGATGTGTGTGTGTGTGTGTGTGTGTGTGTGTGTGTGTGTGTGTGATGGTATGGTAACGGATTGACTGTTAAACTTATTTAAAGTACCACATAATGTAAGTTTGTAAAAATAAGCGGTTGACTTTCATAATAATGTCTATGTGTTAATCTGAAGTAGATGTCTCTACCGTTTCTAGAGCTTCAGTTGTAAAGACTATTTAGTTTTTACTTAGAAAAAATACTTTTAAAATAAATATAAAATATAGAAAGAAGCAGATATCTAATGTAGCTTTTTTGCTTTTTATAAAAGTTGAGGGTATTTCTAAACCAGCGAAGAGTTAAACTTTAAACCAAGCTTATCTCGATTGTATTACAAAGTTTCAAAACCGAAAAATCCCGAGTACCACTTTGCCGTAACGAAAATTAAAGTGAATTTGAAATTGGGTGCGATGTCACTTTTGGCGGGAAAATTAAATACTTTTATAACGGGCCGGCCGAGCAACTTTTGATAGAAAAAGTTGTGCCTCCAACTCGTAAACAGAATTAGGGTTCGCTTCACTCGATCGAAAAAATTAGGGTTCCGTAACTTGGGCCATGGGTTACAGTATTTATTGACGGAATATTTTAGAAAAAATAGTAAAGTTACTGCAAAAAAAGTAGAGTGTACAAAATATTATAAAATCAGCAGGTTTTAGAACCTACGAGTATATTATCACACATGGATATAATTTTTAAAACATGAGTATTCTGTACGTATGTTACGTACAGAGGTCACCTAACTTTCCATTCATTACATTAAAGGATGGACTCATTTGTGTGAAATTTTAAAATTATAATTTTGATTAAAAATGTATTCGCCCTCTCGTATTTAACTTTCAAGGTTTTGTTGAACCATTCGTTTGTTTTAAACTGAATTATTTTGTAGTTTTGTATCGTATTATTATGGTACTTGTATTTTTAATAGGTAAATATTACAATTCGATTCAAGTACTTACTTCCAAACAAAATTGTATAAAATTACCCAAAACTATAATTAATTCAACAAAAAGGGTGTTACGAAGAGTCCTCAAAACTAAGGCAACATACGGAACCCTCCAATGACATAGTATTTTACAACTACCCCCAAAAGGGTTATAAAGGTAGTACAGTAACAATTTGAGGGTAATTAGCGGAGGTTTGCGTTTAACAGAGCTGGCGGGATTGCTTCGTATCGGTTAATTAATCAAATTCTCATTTACCTCTCCCCACACTTGTTTGTTTATGGTTAAACTGTATATAACGCGAGCTTCAGTCCACAGAGTCACCTTTATATTTTGAAGCTTGTTTAGCGCACGTTGTTGGTTACCTTAAAGTAGCTGCATATGAAATTATATAAATATATTCCACACAACGTCATCTAGTCCCAAGCTAAGCAATTTAATGCTTGTGTTGTTATAATCAAACTATTGATATATACACATACATACATTTTACAACGTCATGATAACTAACTTTCGTGCTCTATGTAATGATACGTTTAAAAGTCTTTCTGGTCCGGCTCATAAAAAATATTTTTATTCAAAATCTGAAATTTTGTTTTCATGTTATTCTTGCACGGATTCAATAAGGATTCAATTACACCTACCTGTCAAGCCAGCAAGTTTATGATAACCTTAATTAGTTACCTATTCATTTGAGTTATATTTCGTTGTTGGAAAAATATCGAGTGTAATTATGAGTTTTCATTCTAAAATATTTTTCTTAGCCTTTGCTTTATATTTTTTGAGACATTTTTTTTGTCACTGATGCATACTTTAGTATGTAGTTTGATCCAAGCGCGCTTTGGGCACAAGGGGTTTCCTATTTGCATATTTTTATTAAAGGATTTTTACCGGTGGGTCAAGTTGACCCCTTAGGGTCTTAATGACCTCTGAGAGGTTATACCTACCCCTTTCTTATGACGAAAAGTAGACTATTATCCTTATTTGGTTATATTAATGTGCATTTAGGAAAGATGTTAGGATTTTCTTGTGCCTTAAAATATACCCTTTGAAAAGATAAGTTTTAGAGCAAGGAGGTTGTAAAACTCAAATTACCAAAATCTCTTTTTAAATTAGAGGTCGTTAAGCTTTTTAAATCATTTATAAATAAAATGCAAACTTCATGAACCACCTTCAACATATTAAAATGTAATAATAATAATAATTAGTAAGTGCATGCACACTTGCCTATACTAAAGATAGAGAAAATCACCTCTATTATTTCAAGGTTTTACTCAATTTGTTTGTTTATACTGTACAATTAAGATCAAAAGATCAGAAGATATACATATAATTTTTTTAATTTTAAAATAGAATCATCATATAGGTTTTTTTTTTTAAAGTTCCATCTAGAACTAGTCCTATCTAGACCTTTATATCTAGATTTCTTATACTACGTACTTAATAATCCGGTAACAGTGTTTTAAAAAGCTAAACCTCTAGTAAACATTGAAACGTTTTATTTTATGTAGTTTTTACAGGCACTGAGTAATGACAGGCGTTCTAGAACATTTTGTAGCCGACCGTTTAGGGACACTTTAAAAAAGGTACAGAGCTCTGTGACCAACCTTTTAGGAGGTTAAGCTTTTGTCTTGTAAATAGCCATCGTGATATGGCTGAGAGACAATCAAATTTAGGTATGGATGAAAATGAAAATAAATATTATGGTGTTCTTGATTAGTCATATTACTAAGAAAGTTATGAGTATGAGTGTGGATGGATATACAAAAAGAGGAAGACCGAGGAAAAAGTGGATGGATTGTGTGAAAGAGGATATGAATGTAAGAGGAGTAAATTCTGAGTTGACGAATGATAGAGAAGAATGGAAGAAGAAGACATGTTGGGCCGACCCCACCTAGTGTGGGATAAGGGCAGGAGAATGAATGATGGTATTCTTGAGATAGTTGGAAACACCTAGTGGAAAGACCCGGTTAAAAAGTTACATGTCAAAACATATTTATCAATCAGTAGATAAATTAACAAAATACCATAACACAAGCATTTAGCTTGGGACTAGATGACGTTGTGTGAAATGTCCAAGGATATATTATTATTTTTAAACTGTCATATGGCGGTCGTTGTTATTTAAAGACTCGGTTCAGCTAAAACGTTTAGACAATAAGCCTTCCGGGATAACACTACCTTGGAGAGTAAGTGAGCCTATTTTGGACGTCATTTAGTGGACGCAGTTACTTAGTTGCTTTGCTACTGTACTTTTGTACTGAATGCTTTTTTCGCTTATGACTTTAAATTGGGGTTTAACAGAACTGATTTTATAAATTTTATCTAGGTCTTTATTATCTTCGATGGTCTTAAAACTCTGCCACCCGAGTTGGCCACTTGCTCATACGAACGAACGAACTAAATTAAAATTGATTTAAGTATACATTTAGCAGGTTCGGTATTAAACGCCTCTAACTTATAACACAACTCTTTTTGTCGGTCAATAAACTAACGTGATAAAATACCCTTTCATATACTTAGGGGTTTATTCATAAAAACTTGTCAATTTAATACAGGTTTTAAGAACGTTTTTTTCTTGTCACCCATATATCAACGAAAAGAGATAGCAACAGATTTAATATGCGTTTTAGCTAATACAGGTTTTAGGTCGAATATGCATAATGGGGTTAATTTATAAAAAGGTAACTAAGGTTGACCTAAAAATACCTAGTGTCAAGAAATGCTGGATTACATTTGGCTGTTGGCGGTAAGCAAAAACGTCGGAGCACGTACGGCGTGAATTAATCAATGTTTTTAGACGGCTCACGAATGAAGGACGTACCTTTACACATACTGAGGGGTAATTGCCACTTACATACTAACCAGTGGTTAAATTTTTTAAGTTTTAAATTAGTTCTTTTAGCAACGACCACCTAAAAGTTACATCTAAAGTGTATTATTATTAATAAGTGTATTATTAGAGCGTTCTGAGAACTGGTCTAACGTTCTGCGAACATATATTTTAGGTACTTTTATTTTAATTATTATGATAATGTATTTTAACTATTATTATATACCTGTAATTTATTAATTTTAATCATTTTTTATCAATTATTTTTATTTTTGACTACTGCATGTTATATAACTTCTTTTAAAATTAGCGTAACTGGTGTGTGTAACCGTGCTTCTTTTATATAAATAAATAAATAAAATAAATAAGTCAAGGTAATCATAAAATACCACAGCATACAAATAAATTAAATATCTGCAATACCGCATACTCATTAGTGACTAGCATTAAGGCATTTTTAAGCATCAGAATAAGCTTTTCAAAGCTAGTGTAAACTTATCAAATATAATTAACGGCCGATTTAAAATGTGGGTGAACTGTGCCATCTGAAGTAGGCAGTTGATTAATGTAAGGCGAGGAAATGGAATATTGAATGCGAAATTGAATTATTTATGAGACGATGAGTACACTCTTATTCAAAGTGAAACGTTGAAACTTATTCACATAATACTGCATTACCTTAAAGTCCATTCATTATTGTTCCAGAAAGTTCTACGGCGTAGCACTTCGTAGAACTGCTACGCCCTCGTAGAACTGCTACGCCTAATAGACTAGAAGACAGATTCTACTATTATAATCGTTTAAGACAAGTCAATGTTTACCATTTACCTACGAATCACCTACATAATATTTATTTAAATTTTACAAATAAAATAATAAATAATATTGAATGTATTTCATTATTTTAATTGTTTCATTATAATTAATTATAGACTCTTTAGTCTAAACAGATAAAATTCATTTATAAACGTACGTAAAATGGATGAATATCCCATTCAAAGCTTGGCTTATCAAGTTTCAATCACTCGGTGTCATCCGAATGTCGATCATGCTAAATCTCTAGTTATCCTGCAAAATGATTTAGGTATCTTTAACAGGCCCACGGCTGTATACTTAGGTACGGTAGAGAGGTACCTACCTGTATCCATTTGTTGTATGTCATGTTCTTATTTAAGGTCGTACGTAAAACTAATAGAATGCAGAATGTAGTCAGAGGCAAATGTACACATGTCATGTTTGGTACATTTTTATAATATTTAAAATAATAGTTATTTTGTTAAACTGTTATTTACACATTAAAGACACTTCGATTTTATTGATTTAATTTTTTCTTATTCCTAAATCGTTCAACGATATTAATTCAACTAACTCGTTAATAAGCCAGTTCTTAACCATTTACTCTCCGTTGGCCTACATGGCCCCTTTTGTATTTTAAATATAAAAAGCAGTTTCCTTTGACCCACGTTATAAATGTGGGTACTTTGAGACGAGCGTGCCTCACACCTCACGTCCCAAATGTTTTGTTTGGATCTACTCAATTTTGCGTATCTAAGGCGCTGTCCCCATGAGGCTCATTATGATCAGCTGACTGCGACTGCGACCTTTTACGGAAACCATTTGCTGTCCCGCTTAGGCCAGCGGTTTACTGTCCGCTTGCTGACTCTAAGCGACGGCATAGTGAATGCACATTATTTACTTATTAAATGATTTTAAATGATACACTTGTTACCAACAAAATGGATTATTTTATGTGGATAAACATAACTTTCAATTAGTTTCAATAGTGGAGTAACTTACCAAGTAGTAGGCCGGCAAGATGTCGCAATTTTTTTACAGTACACTCCATCTACACGAATATTTGAATATTAACTTTGTTTGTAGAAGTAACAGAAACTACTCATCCAATTTCAAAAACCCTTTTACTAATTCAATAGACATTAAGAATATACTCCAGAATTTTAAAAGATGTGAATTGCAAACAAACAGTCAGTCAATCACTGTGAGACTGATGGGAACAATGCCTTACACGTAAAGCATAAACTTACTTTATTTTTTAGGCGACCTTGTGGGGTATAAATTATCATACTTTCTCTTTAGGTAAGACAGATTTTTGTTACTTGCTTGTAATAAAGAGATGATAAAAATTTTGATTAAAAATGCGGGGTTATGTTGACGTGAGGTAAAATGATAAATATACCTACTATATTCTTCTTAAAAAAGCCTTGAACTCTGCCTCATAAAGTATTTTATTTGGACAACTGGCAGAGTTTACTAGGGATATTATATTAATAAAAAGGGATGAGTGATTTTATAATATTTATAATCTCAGGAATTTTGTGCAAAAACACATTCATTTATAAAAAATACCGGCAGTTTAAATTTTTAAATATATTTTTCATATGTCTGTTATGTGAGCCGACCGAGTGGTTAGTGAACCTTGACCGTGTATCAATTGATTTTTCATTCATAAATTTATAACGATACACGTATCGTGTATACTTTAATGCACGTATACTCGTATAATATACACGTATCGTGTGTTGCCAAAATATTGCGAGGAAACCTGCGGCTTGTTCAGCCCCACACGTACTGGCCATTGTCTTTCCTGTGAAGATGCCAGGCTATACTCAAAGAATGGTTAAGGTGCGCGGCAAGCCTATATAATTGTTCCAAGTTCTAAGCACTAGTGAAGTAGTCTTGTGAATAGGTAAAATAACTTTCTAACACTATGGCCCGTATTCAGAGACTATACTCAAGCGTAAATCGTGTCTCAAGCGGTGATTCATAACTCAGTTTTCATAAAGAACTGTCAAAAATAGATTCTTAAACGTAGACTCAAGTTTAAATGAAGTAAATCATTTTGAGCCAAAAAATGAAAGACTAAAGATTTGTGTATAGTGCAAATAGTATTAACTATGCAAATCTCTAAAGGGCACCATGTCTACATCTTTAACCTTCTTGTCAGAACTTACGCATTCAAATTCCACATACAGATACAAAACTATCATCCATGAATAAGCGAGTACTGCATTTACATAGAAATGGGAGTGCGGAGTGAAGTGACTAGTGATGCGAGTCGACGTTCTACGAAATCGTTTTATTTCGACTTGGTCAGAGTTATTTGAGCGTTCATGTATTCTATCCTTGTTACTTCTAATATGACTTACAAGTTTCATAGAACTCCTTGTTGGGAAAACCTTAATACGACTCCGGCAGATGATACAAGCGATTGTACTTAACGCGGACTGCTATGGATCACTCAGCCACAAAGCCCTAATTACCATCATCATCCACAGCCCGACTTTACCCACTGCTGGGCATAGGCCTCCCTTAGTTTGTGCCATCCACTACGATCCTGCGCCAGTCGCATCCATTTCCGCCCCGCGACGCGAACTATGTCGTCGAACCACCTCGCCACCGGACGCCCGACACTTCTCCGACCCATCCTCGGCATTAAAATCAATTATCGGTTTTCAGCATCGATGAGCGCCACCTACTCGGGATACTAGGAAACTACTCTTTCTGGTTACCTGGAAGAAATCGCTATCATATTTTATTCCATCTTGTTTCTTTGAGCATGCCTCAGAATGAGGCAGGGACTCCTTTTGAGCTGTCGAGGCAACTCGCTAGAAACACCGTGACAAGTTTCTTACATAACGTTTGAAATGTCAGTGTTTTTTTTATATTAGTAGGTAAGTTACTTCAGAGTAAAGAAACATCACTAAAACTTACCTTTTAAATTCCAGAGAGTCCCAGTAAATCCCATTTGATTAACCAAATCAGTAGCACCTTTACTGTGACGTGCATCACTCTGTTCGATTGGAAGCCCATTGGTGCCCATTTATATTTTAGAGGGAAGGTTCTCTGAAAAGAAAAACCGAAAGACGTGTATATCCTGATTATGAATGTAGCAAAGTGAAAAACTATTTGTTTCTATGTAAAGGCACGTTCCGACTGCGGTTCTCTTGCAAGATGAAGATTGGTGCACGTGCGTTGTTTCTTCGTATGGAGCTGTCGAACCACGCCTTTACTCATAATTTTAACGAAAAAATGCGTAGTTTTTAAGTTTTAAGCATACAAAGGGAGGGACATAGGGATATAGGGACAGAGAAAGCGACTTTGTTTTATACTATGTAGTGATATAGTAGGAAGGAAGTAGGATTACATAGAGCGCATCACTATTAAAGAGTGCTTCCATTGCGAAGAGTGGAGACTCTTCAATAGGAGTCGGTAATGGATGTGCGTCACCGACTCATCAACTGGATACTGACACGGTAAACGTTACATTGTAGTCTAGTTCAAGCGTTTGTTTGAAACCTTATGTTATTCAGAGTTTGTCAATTTAATAAAGGTTTTAGGAATTTAAGAAATGTTTTTTGTTGTTATATTTTGCATTTTGTTTTAGTTGTTCGTCGCGGTACAAACGTGAGCTAGTATTAAAATAAAATTTTAAGTTTATATGTATGTTAGTCTGTAAGGTATATATTATATGGGCCTTAGAATAAGTAAATAACATCTTGTTACTTATTGTTATTAAGTTGCCTGAAATAAAGTTTTATTATTATTATATTTATGTCAGAAAATTTATAACTGTTTTAGCTAAGAAAAACAGGTTGACTATTCAAAAAGATTTAAATACAAAACGCGTGAGTGGTGGTTTGAAATAGGTCGTGTGTCTCGGATATACCTACTCGTAATATACAACCAGTCTCATTAACCTGTCTATATTTGGTTATGCTTATTGTCTATACATAGTTGATACATTTTAACGTAATGTCAAATCAAATAACTACCTGTACTGTTGGAATAAATTATCTTTCTGTGACTGGAGAGAATAATATAGTTTTATAAACAGTGTATTTAATAGTAAAACATCAATAAACACACATCAGGTTCTAAAATAGTCCAAAATTGGCCGTCAGCTGCAAGCCGCGTAACAAATGCATGCTGACTGTGTCCAATACCACTCTTGACCTAGTTATTGTATGTCTCCATTCCACCATACGATATTACTATGCTTATTAGGATAGCACGTCTTAAATTAAGTCATTTAAGTGTAATTTTCATTCGTATATTACATAAAGACTTTCGTATTTTGTTTTTTAAATACACAAATTCCAGTCCAGTCCGCACTGCGTTGACAGCATCATCTTATTTTTATAAATACCTAATTTGACTTTACTCGTATGATTGTGTAACCCATAAGTTTTTAGACTATTCTAGCTGTTCTATTTTTTGACTTTAACTTATAAAAATACACCGAAAAGCACACCTTCATCTTTCTACCTCTACAAAGCGAAGGATAATTTCAAGACGTCCGATTTTATATCTGTAACGCCTATGTCTGGCGTACTCATAGATTACACGATATCGCAATGTAATGAATAATGGAAAAACACGTCCGCTCGCAATCCGAACAGTTAGACGAGTGCCCCTCAGCTCCATATTGTGCTGTAATTGTGAATATTCCAGCATAATATCATTCCAGATGCGACGCTGCATCTGTGCATAATATAATTACAACTAGTAGCACGTCTCGGCTTCGCACGGGTGTACTAATGGAGCTACCGGGATAAAATATAGCCTATAACCTGCCGGACAGTCCATTCTACACACCCGTGAAATAATTTTTGAAATCGGTCCAATAGTTTCGGAGATTACCTCCGTCAAACAAACAAACAAACAAATTTAACCTCTTTATAATATTGGTATAGATAAACGAATGGTTAGTGAAGTGAAGCGATGCGTGAGGGCACCTACTTGTGTTAAAGGCATTCAGCGCGGCAATGCTGCCAGTGTCTTGGGCAAGCTTTAGTCACACAGTGGTTTGGATCAGTCTAAACTGAATCAGTTGTTGCGGGTGGCTCAACTGGCTCTATTTGTATTTTATACCGTTTGTATCCAAATATGTAATCGTTAGGTACTTAGTCACAATAAAAAAAATATCAATATACTGAAGTCAATTAAATTAAAAAAATTACAAACTTTTATTTAAAAAATAAACTAAATAACACTAAAACCTTAATTGCATTAAAACTGTAGGTACTGGATGACCATTACTGCTTAAATGCGCAAATATCACTGTTGCATCGCTGGTAGGTATTCAGTTGCAGTCAATTTTAATAATGTTTACACAGTAAAAACTCGTAAATATAATCATTTTCTAATAAATTTATTATAAAGCAACATTTATTGTTGAATGAAGCCGCAGAAATCTTAAACTTAGCAAAAGTTGTTGTAAACGCAAAGTTGGGAACTAAAACTTAGGTTTTCTAAAAAGTTGTTACATAATGAAATGTAAAAATATTATAAGTATATTGTATTTTGAAGCGCCTCTCCATAATACACAAATATAGACAAATGTTGGTATGTTCTCCAAATTGTGTTTTTTGATTGTGTTGTTTTATGTCTGGGCTTTATCTATTTATAATGTATTCATTATCATTAAAATATGTCTAAGTATTCTATATAAGTCATCTGGTTACCATGACACAAGGATTATATATACATAAAAGTACCTGAAATCATTTAATCTGCTTTGAACATAGAAAACAAGGATTTTAAATATTTAAAAAAAAATTAAGCCGTCATAATACGGTGACTGTTTTTTAAAACGTCAATACCTAACAACCAAGACAGCGTTAATAATAAACTTACTTTATTAAAGCAGGACTTTTTTAGCTTTGTTTTAAATTGTTTGTGGGGAAACTTGCTTCGAGTTTTATTCAAAGCTATTAAAATTTCTAGTGGTTAGATTTCCAATATTTTCTTAGCGGTATGAAAATAAATTTATCTAAGAACTTATAAACCTACTTATACTCTGATCACCATGTCGATCGAAAAATAAACAAACTAAATGTTTTGTCCATAAATTTTGGTACATAGGTAGGTATTTTGCTAACGTGTAAAGAAACCATTATAGAAGTTCGACAGTTGCCTACTCAGAGCAATCATAACTGCCTTCTCAAAGGATGCCTACGTCGGATTTTAGGTTAGAGTGTTGGTTCATAATAATTTTTATTATTATAAGCCTGCATTGTACCACTGCAGGGCAAAGGGTTAATAATATCAAGCTTATAATATATTGTTTGAAGGTAAAATCAATAAAAATTTGCTACATTTAATAAATTAAATGGTAAGCTACTGTCTCTCAGGTAGCTGCCATATCAGAGCCACGGATAATAGGTTTGAAAATAAAAAACTTTTGCTTACAATTCAGTAGCAATCAATCTACCTAAATATATTTCAAAAATTGTTCTTTGTAAAATAATTTCCATTTTCAAGTGAGCATTGAGCAAACAGTTCTTTGTTCAATTAATTGAAAAACGGTAATAAAATGAAGCTCTTCACAATTTTGCTCATTCACTGCCGTGGACATGAATATTGAAATATTAAATGGACATGAATTTTCACTTAAATGGATTAAAGTAGATCAATCCATCAATTTTAAGTGAATTTATTATGTTGTCTCGTGATCGATTTTATGTCGACGCCGCCCTTGACATTGATTTGTCTACAGCAGAATAGAAAACATGAATATGTATGTATAAGTAATGTTTAAACGACCGGTAAAATAATGAGGTTTTAAAGAAGAAAGAAGAAGAAGAAAAATCATTTATTTGACACACAGGCAACAACAAAAAAAAAACATACTTAATTATAAAACATACTTAATTGTGTCTCAAACAGGCATCATGTTTTGTTCATTAAAACATGTATTATCATGAAAGGAGTGAGTACTGAGATGACGAGCGATAGAGGGAAATGGAAGAGAGAAACGTGTTGTGCCGACCCCACTTAATGGGATAAGGGAGATGATGATGATGATGATATCATACGCTTTGCTACTACCAAGCATTACCACATGGAACAAAATGTACACCATGACATTATTATAGCTCAAACAAAGAAACGTAAAGACGACGTTCTTGATAGATCGTCGAAGTTAAGCAAGTGGAAGTATCATCTGAGCGCTTCTTTGCTTTTGAGTTGCAATTGGCTTTTAATGTCAGTGGTCAAATGACTCCAGAATTTTTCACTTACTCATACGAGCGACCGAACGAACTCTAGGTAGGCTGTTCGGCCTATATCTGTTATCTAGATGAAGAAGCCTACCTAGTCTGTAGAGGCTGCCTGCGACTGACGTTCGATGGCTCTCAAGCTTTGTCCCGCCACCCTTCACGACCCTTTGTTAGCCTCCGAGCTTCCCTGCTGTGGAGCATCTCGAGACGACTCTGAATTATTTTTATGGAAAAGACTGATTTTTACATCGATTATATTGGAATGGACTTTCCGGTCCGAAAAGATTATATGCGCTTTAATACGAGATTTAAACGGTGAAGGAAACCATCGTAAGGAAACCCGCGGCTAGTCAGCCCCACACGTATTGCGCATTGTCTTTCAGTATGGATGTATGTTTGTTCCTTTTTCACAAAAAAACTACAAAACCGATTGCGATGAAATTTGTAATTTCAAAAAACGGGACGTAGTTAGTATTAAATAATTTCTTAGCTTAATTCAAACACAATTTTGTAGTATTTTCCATGTACGCTTATATTCTGCGGTTCACCCGGCATGAAGCTTCGTTTGCATAACAAGATGTAAGTCATAAGTACATGAGTTCGGAAAGCCTAACTAGTTACAACTTCCTACATGTTGGAGTTGTTTATCTGACGAGCTAAAGTCTAAAGTCCTAGTACGTGCTCTATTATAGGATTTATGAGAGATATGGTAACCGGAGTAGAACTAGGCCGCAAAGCGATGAATGTAAAGTAAACAAGTCGCCAACTCTCGTGAGTGTTTTGAGGCCGCTTAAGGGAAAGAAAGAAAGAAAAATGTGTTTATTTCTGTAGGACTTCAAGGATCACTTAAAAATGTACAGTCTTTTAAGCTAGGTGACTCTATTGCCTGAACCGTCAGGGCTTAAAGACTTTAAAAAAGCTTAAACACAGTTGTGTCCAAACGTTGCTTTTACACTATACATTTAACTGAGGAAAACAGTTAATTATTTAATAAATGATTCATTCTTTAATCGATCAAGTAAACTCCCTTTTCATTTTAAGTTATTTTATACACCCTGTATAACGTCAAGTAAGTCAAGTACGTATGTGTTTAGACTAGATCTCAGGTAAAGTTAGACTGCTAGGATCTGCCAACACCACGTCTCAGGTAAATAGGCTTAGGAATATGATTTATAGCGTGCTGCTAAGCCACTTTGGAATAACACCCTGTATTCTAGCTTAGCTTTAAATCCTTAGAAAAGATAGAAGGATTTAATCAATAGTTTTATTATATTTCTATTCTATCATTTTATTTACCTCGACGTTTCGATGACGTTACAGTCACCGTGGTCACGAGTAGACTGTCTATTTACTGACTACCATGACGTATTGTCAAAAAATTCAGTTTAGGTCAGTCCAAACTTCACGTCAGCGCCTTACTTTCATAATAGGATCTAAACTGAATCGCTTTTTACGGTCATAGTAACAGGTCATTTTGTACATAGAAACGCCAAAGTCTAAATAGAAATGTCTACCGCTCCCTGGTATACAGTCTCGACCATATTTAATTTTTTTTAGAAACTACAAAATATTTTTTTTTACTAAAATGTTGTATTTTTATGCTCTCAAGTAAGTACCGGTATGTAAGGTTGCCGGCAAACGAGATACCAGTAAGAAGCAATAACTCAGGCGTCGATATCGAACCGAACAATATTTCTGCAATTTGAGGCTTTATTCCCGCATTAGTGGAAATAACGTGAGCTCTTCAATGTATTATGTAGCGTGGAGTATTTTCAGGTTAAATATCAGATTTTTCAGGAACGAAAATGTAAAAATGAAATCTGAGTTTCGTTCAAATATTGTATATTTGATTTCAAAAAGATCAAATAAAAAAAAAAACTGATTTTAATTTTGTGTTTTTTTTATTTATTACTTCGAAAATAATCAGGTCCTAAATTTTTCTTAATGGCACAAACTCTGATAATTGTTACAAATAAGAGAATAATTTTCAGAATCAATCTACTGTTTAAATTAAGTATATATAATACTATCCCAATAGACCAGAACCTATGAATGAGCCAACATTTATATTTTGAATTTATGAATTCATTGAATGTTGGTTATTCATATATATCGCCTAGATTATTATTTTCTGGTCTATAGGAATATTATCCTGTATTTTGGTGTCCAACAAAATATCTTCACATTCATTCATCGACCCGCCATTACTATAGCTTTCACGGTACACAATTGCTCCCTAACTACAATAATGCTTTGGAAACTGAAAATGATGTGCGGTGTGGTTCCGTAGTACCACCACAGATAAAATAATACTATGTACAGATGGTCCATCTAGAACACCTGTTTTTGTTTGGGCAATTTTTTTGTGTTTGATTTTGCGGCGCCCCTAGCAGTGGTTAGGTCTTGCCTGCAATCAAAAATAAGTAACTACATCTAGGTGCTAATATCTTTGATTGCAGGCAAGATCAGGGGCACCGCAAAAACAAACACAAAAAAATAGCCCGAAGAAAAACAGGAGTGAAATTAATGTTCTAGATGGACCATCTGTAGATACATAGTATTATTTTATCTGTGGTACCACCACGTTCCAGTAATCGCAAGAACAAATTACAGCTTTAACAACAGATTCTGATAAAGCTAGTCATTTGCGGAATCAATAATAGTTGATAACGTCAGGTTATTGTGCTAGGGGTTGTTACATTGTAACAGTAGTAGTTTTGCAGAAATACCTAATGCTGTTTTTTTAATGAAACCTGGGCTCAATCCTGGAAATAAATAAATAATAAATAAATATCCATGGACATTTTACACACCGTAATCTAGTCCCAAGCTAAGCAACTTAATGCTTGTGTAATTTAACCAGATAATAATAGTAGCCAGATGACTGATATAATACCTAGATACTTATTATAACATCGTGTACACTTATTTTACGTTTTATTCATATCGAGAGACCAGCGATCTATTACATCAAAAAATCTATTTAATTCCAGTGAATTACAATGCCAAGAGAAAACTTTATTATTAAAATTATGTTCTTTATGTGTATTTTAATTGTTATCTCTTATTAAATTTGCAACCTGTAAATTTTAAAATAAAGAAAAAGAAGAATGATATCAAAATAATGACTTATACCTACTTCATTTCTGGAAGCGATAAACGCACATGATTGGTCGTCGAAAATAATTGGATTGTCTAGATTTGGGACTTGACAATTGATTTGACAATCTAGCCAATCACGAGGAATACAACTATTTTTGACGACCAATCACTTGAGTTTATTTTGCTTCCTATTAGCTCGGTTCAAGAAATGAAGTATAGTAATAATTAAACTGAATTTTGAAATCCTATCCATCTGTAGATATATACATATTTTATTATAGAAATCTACTTATAATATTTTTTGGGCCAACAGCTTGTTGCAAAGGGGAAGTTAAGTGCTACTAACTTAATTATGTACTAGTATTTTTTCTTAAAGACGTTCGTCTGAAATCTTAAGTTTTGCTAATGAGACGGAGCTCTTAAAAAAATAGCTTTGAAGGTAAAGTTGAGACTCGACTAAATAGTTGCGATTTTTAGTCGCCATGATTTATAATATCAACTGTGTATTTTAGTGTCATGTAAGTACACTAAAATACACATTTTGGAGTTTATCGGTTTTAATGTCAATAGATGGAATTATGCTTCTCACTATTAATGGAATTGATGATGAAGGAGTGGGAGGAGGCCTTTGCCCAGCAGTGGGATCATCACGGCTTGTAATAATAATAATAATAGGAGTCGAATTTAAATATAAGTAAGTCTTGTCTGCCTGGAATTGTGTCCCCGCTTAGGGCTCATTATTTCCAGAGGCGCGGTTAGGTGGCGATTTGAGCGCGTAAGGGCCACTTCACACTGCACTAAGGGGGTGCACACACTAGTCAAGAGAGCCTTGTTAGAGCTAGTTGAGACATGCATGCGACTCGCCTTCTATTTCAATATTCTAGTAGCTAAAAACATGTTGTCAACTAGTCGTAAGTAAACTTAAAGTCGATTCAAGTTACGACTTTTTAAGTTTGAAACAGAATACAAATTAGGAAAAAAACACTTAAAAGTATTTTATTGGACGAGTTTCAAGTTATTTTCACTGAAAATAACGTGCTAAGTTATAGGTTGTAAAGTATACCTGCACATAATTTTATTGCGTACTTAAATGTTGATGTTCACGTCTGGTACAGTTCTTTAGAACTCACCTTTTCTTAAGTCTTTTGAAATCCATGAATATAAGATGAAGTTGCCAAGTAACACTACAAAGAAATCCGTACAAAAAGTAGCAGAAATTTAATCACAATATTTTATAGAACTTGCCATTGTAAGCTTCGGAATGAAATAAAAACATTCAATTGTGTAGAGGCTACAGCCTTTTAATCCGAGCTCTGGCTGCTTAAAGACACCCGAATGCAATCCGTTGAATTTGGCACCGACTCCAAGTGCAGCTAGGTACCTAAACAGAAAGAGTGCATATTAACTAGCAGTAAATTCAATACACAAGCATTTAAAAATAAGCAAATCTGGATCTGGGATCAATTTTAAACTTATTTTTTAGCTAAACGAGTTAACAAAGAAGTCAAAATATTTAAAGTAGGTAAAGTATTGTAATTTGTATGATCTATCCAGCTAATATTATAAAGAGGTAATGTTAGTTTGTTTGTTTGTTTGACGTAGGTAATCTCCAAAACTACTAAGCTGTGTTCAAAAATTCTTTCATCGATGTGTAGAATGGACTGTCGGGGTGGTTATAGGCTAATATTTTATCTCGGTTATTTCATAAGTACGTCCATGCAAAGCCGAGACGTGCTGCTAGTGAATGATAAGTAATTGACGACCTCTATGGCGCAGTTGGATGAACGCCCGGCTGAGACGCAAGAGGTTGCGGGTTCGATCCCCGCTACGGGACAAATGTTTGTATATTCTGCAGATATTTGTCCGTGTCTGGGTGTTTTCTATCTATAATATGTATGTATTTACAAAAAAAAAAAATGTATCTATGTATTATATCAGTCATCCGGTTACCATAACACAAGCATTAAGTTGTTAAGCTTGGGACTAGATGACGCTGTGTTGAATGTCCAAGGATATTTATTTATTTATTTTATTATTATTATTTAATTTATGCAAATGTAGAGTTTTTGTTACTGATTCAAGACTACTGTAAAACTGTGCAGCCACTGTACAACCGATCTCGAAAAACGGACAAGCCAATCTACGGAATGGCCGAAAGAAATAAACGAATTACAAGACAAGAACAACAAAGGAGGCCAAGCCGATGCAAAAATTCAACGTGCCATTGTACCATTAGGGCTGAGTGGACTTGCCTTTAAGTTTTCTTTTTTATTTAACCGTGTTTCGAGCTTTTAAATTTGCTAGTCGTAATTCCTTTCGCACATTTTAAAATACACATAATCCATTCACCGAGCGAAATCGTAATCATAATATTAATTCGTAAAATATGGTTAACTAGTATTTTAAGACTATATTTTCCATAATGTGATTACGATTTTCATGCGCTGGGTGAGGATTATGTGAATTTTGAAATGTGTGAAAGGAGTTACGAGAAGACCAAAATTTACTTTAGCTGCACAGTTACTATTTGATTGACATTCCATGTGTGACCATTAAACTTTAGTAATTAAAAACTTTATTAATTAAAAAATCGTCAATTACGTTATTTTTATTGGTTACACTGCACTTTACCGGCATAGAATACATAGATCATTCACCTCTGTTTAAATCTTCTAGTCGCTTCATCTGTGGTAGAGAATACTGTGCATTTTTCAGAGAGCACCGCGTGCGTTTTGTGAATGCAACTGTCACAGTTTGCAAAGGTACCGAGTGGACCACTGTGTGACCACACCATACGAGGCGTTTTGAAGCGTTTGTAGACGCGATTTTGATCTCTCAATCTTTAAGGATGGTTCGTTCGTTTGTTCCGAATCTCGTTAGGTTTTTGTTTACTTACACGGCTTCTAATTTCTCTTTTTTGCGACTAGCGTTGCTATCAGATGCACTTTTCTTATGTTTTTTTTTCTATTAAAATATCTTGATAACGAAATAATGAGTAACAAAAGAAATACACTCTACAAAGACTTGTTAAATTGGTAGTATATTATTACGAAAGCGGTACAAAATTATTGTTTAACGTCTAGTTAAATGATATGAGTAGTAAAGGTCACATAAAGATGAGTTCACACGTGAGTTCCTCGGTCACATAAAACGGCCAACGTGAATTCGAGTGGGCACCGCTTGTACCGCAGTTATGAAATTTTTCATTAAGCCCAAAGTAAACTAGTGCCACCTAGCCCGCCTTAATGTCCCCGGCTTTAATATCGTTAGCGTTTTCATTAGCACTCTGTTCGCTCGCTTTTAGTGGTCGTAAGCCTTTATAGTGGATGCCACTTTATTGTTATTATTTTTAGCGTAAGGGAATCTTGATTTTGAACGTTTATAGCTTGTGCTAATCACTATTAGCGAGGCGGGGGCGATAAAATTGATATAAAAATATTATGGTTACGGTTACTCTGAAATACCTAGCGGTTTCAGAATTGGGGTCTTATGTTGAAGTCTATAAAAATATTATTTTTAATACCAATAAATAGGGCTATTTCAATGAGTTAAATATAAATCTTTGAAATTAAATCTCATTGATATTTTGCAAACTCAATCAAAGATAAGTCTAGCGTATTATGCTTATTTTATAGCATGCTTTTTTACATAAACATAATTAAGCTAATTCTATTTACTCATTAGCATCTGCTCGATACACTGTGTTTTACTTGAAACACAGAAATATCGTTTCTATTTTTTTATTTACCGCATGTCAAGCTTTGAGCGTGTAAAACCTGATTTTAATTTACATTCATTTTCTTTGTGAAACTTACTTCATCTACTTCCCCTCTTAATAACATTATACATTTGAACCTTAAGACCAGTTCAGAACTAGTTCCTTTGAGTAATAAATTACAAAGATATTTGGTATATCCACAAAACAGGAAATCTCTTCGCCTCAAAGCCAGCGTCTCTCAGGTGCAGTAAGCCAGTTAGTTTTACGAGTCGGGTTCTCTAGTAATTAGTGCTGGATCCACTCGGGCGTTTCAATCAGACTGTTTAACACCTGAGCCTTTTTATTTTTGGTGGGAAACAATTTAGCGCCTTCGAAAATAATTACAAAAATTTTACTTTTATTATTTGGTTGTCAATTCCTATGATAAATAGATAAATAACATTTCTAAATGAAATTCAAAAATTATTTATTCAGTTAGATCATTTTTAGAGCACATCAAATATTTAAAAACAGTATCTATTCACAGTTATTTAACTCTCGATTTTAAGATTGTCTACGCATTCAACAAATTTCTACAAATCGAATATTAAAGATAATAAATACTCTTAGTATCATTTATTTAATAGAAATTAAACTAATACAAGATAACTATCAAAGTTACTTACATTTATACTAAAACAATACCAATTACCCGAGTTACCTCGAAAATTATAATCAAAACCGAAAATTTTAATATAAAGTTCTAAAAGCGCAGTTTTAAGGTGGGCCACTGCATATTAATAACGCGTTAATCCGATTTGCATGTTGAAAGGATGCAGTATAGTTTACGCTTTTCGCTCCCGTAGAAGCCATGAATAAATTTAAGCTCAAAGAATTCATCTACATACGGCCCTCCGGACGCGAACCCACTAACATATTCAAAAACGAACCGCAGAAAGGTATTTCTTTGACACACTGACCTTATACGAACTATATACTAATCTGTGCCATTGTATCAGCTGACTACCAATTACAGCAACTGTAGCTTCCGGGTAGAATCATCATTTCTATTTTTGAAATTCGAATAATTTGTTCTTGTTCGGATACAACAGCATTTTTGACTCAACAACGTCCGAGTCATATAAAATCTTAATTCTGAACTCCCAATGAGAGCAGATGTGGAGTGACACATTCAGCGCTCTGTTTCTGTTCCGCGCATGCGCAGACCGAGCTCTCTGATGCGGGATGAAACAGGCTGTATTCCACATCTTCTGCAGTAGCCCCTAGACCGTCAGCCGGGGTGGGCGATTAACGCCGCCGCGCGCGGAACACGTAAACCCAACTCCGAAATTCATGAATGAAAATCGTGTGTAAATAAATTAGATTCTATGAAATTATTCTTTAGTGCTTCTGTGTAGTAAAGCTTGTTTTAGTGGACTTTTGAAGTGGTTTAGCGAAAGGTGAGTGTTTATTTAATTATGTGGGTTAAATGTCCGGGTTGGGATATGATTAGGGCCTCTTTACTGGATTATAGGAACGAAGTAATTTATGGTGTCAATCTTTAAAATGGAGGCATATTTTCATTTTTATAGCATATTTCATGAACAAAACCTAATTATTTATTTATCATTATCTTTGAATATTGTAACCCAATTACGTCAGTCACTGGTAGAATAATTACAATTCAAATTATGTCAGTATTTTAAAGGTAAATTCGAACTTTTCAGTTAATTATACGGCACGGTATACTTTTAAGTAAAAAGGGTAGCTATATAAATTATGCATACATTTATACACTGTAAATATGCTCGCGGTCGAATTTTTAAAACCATTATGGTCATTTTGAAAAACATAGTGAACAAGTTACATGATTTGAGATGCTCAAGATGTCTATTACGGACACATATACATAATTAACTCGCTTTTTACCGCGGTTTCGGTCGTGTTAATTGAGAGTTGCGTTGGAACAGGCTTTTGCCTAATATAAGACGAATACGACAAGAATAGGAACCTACTGTAATTCATAATGATCCGTTAAGTTACTTATACGTTGGTGTTCACGATTAAGTTAAAGTGTGAAGGCGTTGCGAACAAACATGTTATGATATTACTTAGGAAAAACAATTTATTAATCAATTTTTTAAAGAAATCTGTTGAAATAAGTTTTCTCACAAAATTATTACACACATATTAAATAATGTAAATTTTATGTATGTAAGGGTTTTTAGAGGTGATTATTATGAAGAGCGTTTATGTAATACTTTAAAATCTAAAAACATTCTAAAACATTGTTAATATTACGAATATTATAAGTTATTTATGTCATATTGTTGCAAAGTTCATTTCATTAGAATAATAAATCTTTGGAACGACCAATTTTATTTGGAATAGTCTTACACCAAATAGATAAGACTATTTATTTTTCTGATTTTTAGGGTTCCTTTGGGAATATTCACGAAAATTGCTGAGGTATGGAATAGTAACAAATTGCTAAAAAGTCGTGATATGTATATTTTTATGTACAGTACTACTGAAAACGGTTTATATCGACGCTCAAAATTTTTAGTCGTTTAAGATATTTAGAAGCAAGCCCCAAAAAATGGTTTTAGCTTTAACAGTAATCAAAATGAAAATTCTACAGTTGGTTTCTCGAACGATCTGCGTCTTTCAAAATAACTAATCAATAACTTAACAAGTATCAAGTTAGAAGTAAATTTGACACTCTTTACGTTGTTATTAGATATTTTATCAGCTAGTTTTGAAGATGACCTGCCTCCGAAAAACCAGGTGCTAATTTTGGTCGTGCAAAAACTGAGAATGGTGCCTTGTCACCAAACTTATTCCCCTAACCCGAAACATGGTGTAACGAGATAGTATTAGGCACCCTAATTATTTACCGGCCTATCCTTATCAGGACGAAATTCGGTCCTAAATTAACACGTCATTAAGCGGTAAGAGGCCATTTTGCGACCTCGCCGAGTCGCTTCATTCTGAAGAGCCTCAATTACCCGCTAAGGAAGTACTGCAAACAACCTAAGCACCCTTATTTTCCTACCAAAATGCCCTGATATTCACACGGCTGATTTCTTTACAAGGGTTTCATTTTAAGGTGTTGTGGAAGAGGCGGCGATAGGCTTGTAGTACGGGGATCGTCTAACATGTTTCCAATTGTTGCATATCAAAAATAACAGTCATTCTCAAACAACTATGGGATATGAATGTATATAATGTACTTGCCTTATATATGCACCTTATATACATTCATATACTCACTTACATATTTAGCGTAAATTCCGATCGTCGTTGTAGCAGATTACTGTTATTTTTGATACGCAACACATTTGAAAAAAAAAATGAAAAAATCTTGGGTTGGTCTCTTATGGAATGTTTACTATCTAACATTTGCGATGTGTTTCCTACAATTTTTTTTCTCTTTTTGGAGCTTGAAATATCGGACATGAAAAATCCATTAGTACGTAAGTGTCCACTGACAGTTTCCATGATAAAACTTTTCAAACTATCATGGTTTTTAATAGTTAAAACAAATAAGTTTTTAGTGTTTATAATAATAGTATCCACGATGTTCCATAGATTTTCGGATACAAAGGACTCTATCCCACTGGTGGTCCATTGTTGGTACAATAGATTGCATCAAAGTACTTTTTAAACTATCGCGACTTAGAAACATATTTTTAATGGTGTCTATTCGTAACCACGGTGACTGTAATTTCATCGAAACGACGAGGTAAATAAAATAGATGATATCAATTTAGTTAGGCACAGGTTCACTCAAAATTGAGCAATACAACGTTATTTCATGCACCATCAGTCGATTCAACTGGTTGTGTGCAGTTCAACTGCCTTTCTTGTTGAAATGGATTTAATTATGTACCGGTTTCGATCTGCCGCTTTATTCTCCAAATAACATGTCTTGACGGCTTGGTTTTTTTGAAAAATGTGATGGATTTCAGAAAACAAAAGCTAGATAACGTGCAATCTCTTACCACGTCATGTTTTGAAAGACTTCGAGAATCGACATTCTGATACAGCTTGAAAAACTAGCTTTGTGTATCCCGGGGCAGTTAAGATACTGAGCGTATTCAAAAAAGTCTCATTTTGTTAGTTTTTCAAATCATTGAAAATAAATATGACAAACAAACATTTTTACGCTGAATTTCGTTTAGTCATCGCACCATAACCAAAGCTTTCTTATAATCTTACAACTTGTTGCTAAGGCGAGACTAGCAAAATAAATATTTTTCCCGCCATTCTTACCACCATTATGAAATAGTTTCTGTGCTCAATAGTTCCTTTCAAAAAAGCTTTTTGCGGAAAGATTACAGCTAAAAGATTATGAGCTAGGTTGTGACCCTCAATTAGGGGTCTGTGTTACATTGACGTCATTATTTTTATGCTGACTCCGGGTTCTGTAATGTCCCTTATTTTCTTAATATTATTTTAGTTATTATTTTAGCCAGGTCAGAAGTACCCTAAGCCAGCGAGTATGTATGAAGAATGTAATGAGAGTGAATGAGGCGAAAGAGGTGTGTCAGGATCGGAGCAAGTGGAGATCCGGTGGTCTCTGCCTAACCCCATGGGAAAGAGGCGTGATTTTATGAATGTATAAATGTGTGTATTTTAGTTAGTAACTGGATGGAAGTGACAAGATGTGGACATAAATACAAACTTGAAGTTAGCTTAGATGTTTATGATTTGTGGTTGAAGTTAGGCGACTGATAATCTGGATGGGTGGCAATTAGCATTAAGCAACGTTTTATGTTTAGTTGTTCTTTGGAAGAGAGATAAAATTAGTGTAATTTGGTGTTAAAATAATTGTAGTTCTTTTGGTTATCAAAATGATGGCTAATCTATTATTGATCTATCGATTTAGTTTAAACTCGTTTAACATAATAAATTGGCTAGCATTATGGCAAATATTTAGATAACATTCATAAAAGATGATTAGAGATTTTAACTAAAGCTATTCTATTAAAATTAAGTGCGGTCTTTTGATATGACTCAGATAGCATTATGTAGACCTGCTACGACGTAGAACTACTACGACGTAGCACTTGGTGGTAAAACACCTTGCGGCTGGTTCTTTAATTCTTAGATAATCGTTTGATAGTGGACTGTAATAGGTAATGGTTTACACTTGCAATGATCCTAGGGGAAGGATAGCTCGACTGCTGCTAATGGAAAACACAGGTAAGAAAAACACAGCAGTCCTAAGGAAAGGAAGCATGCACGTACCTGTGATCTTCTGAAGAAACTGCGACGAGGCCCTGGATGAGCACAATGGCGGCGACCGCGTGGTTGGCGTACAGATGGGTGACCGATATCGGCGGTCCGGTGCATACGTGCACAGCGTAAGACTCAATTTGCGACACTGACCGGCCGACGAGGTGCGTCGGCTAGTGCAGGTAGGTACGCGGCGCTCGCGCTGGTCTCGTCAGAGCGGGACGGACGACGTGAGCACGCGCATGCGGGATAAGGAGAGGAAATAGGGATGGATTCATTGCAAGTGCTTTCGAGAAGCTTATTACTAAATATAATATCCACCATCTCCCCCTCCTTGAAGGGTTTCCTTCAAAAGCGAAAGGAATAAAATAAATTTAGCGAAATTAGCGGGAAAAGTTATAATAAAAACAATAGCGGAAGTATGATAAACATACGTAAATAGCGGTGCGGTAAACAATAGCGGGAAAATAATAAATAAAAATAGGGGTTGGATAAAATATCCGATAAATATTAGCGGTATGGTTACCCTACAGTATAGGGAGCGGCGACAACTTTGTTGTCGGGCGAACGAAAGACGAGCCGTCACTCGTTTCCACTCGCGCGCAGCGGACTAAGCCGTCCTTGCCGGGGAAAACCTGGGATATTCTCCCAAGCTTCCAAGACAGGGGCGGTGCGTTTTCATTATTTAAGAGAACAATAGTTCCTACAGTAAGCGGATTACTAGCGGTGTTCCATTTTTCGCGCATTTGCAAATTATGGAGGTATTCATTCTTGAATCGTTTCCAAAACGTTTGGACTAGCGAGTCCATCAAGGAATGACGCGATAAGAGATTTGCCCGTTCTCCGCTGACATCAACAGCGGGTAAAAAGGCTAGCGGTTTTGTCGACAAAAAGTGCGACGGCGTTAAGGCGGTTGGTTCCGATGGATCGGAGCTCAACATGTACAGAGGTCGGCTGTTGAGTACAGCTTCGACTTGATTGAGAACGGTCAGCATCTCCTCATAAGTGAGAATTTGCTTTCCTATAACACGGAAAAGAAGCGACTTTATACTTTTTATATTAGCCTCCCAAATTCCACCAAAATGGCTTCCTAGCGGGGGAGACCTTTTCCAAGTGATTTGATGTATAGCAAGTTCATTACTAAATTGCGTATAATAAGTGTCAGATTTTAAAAAGTCGAATAATTCCTTTAGAAAGGACTGCGATGCGACAAAATTAGTACCATTGTCGCTGTAAATAAAACTGCAAGGACCGCGGCGAGATAAGAATCGTTTGAGTGCGTCCAAGAAAGTAGCCGAGCTAAGGTCTGAAGCTAGTTCGATGTGTACAGCTTTCGTTACTAAGCATACAAACACACATAGATAAGCCTTTTGGCTACGCACACCTCGTTTTCTTGTTGTTGTTATGTATAGCGGGCCAGCGTAATCGACACCTGTGTGTGTGAATGCCTTGCACGGTTCTACGCGACAGCTGGGTAAATCTGACATGGCGGGAAACGTAGGCTTAGGGTTAAGCCTATAACATTTAATGCATATATGAATGCGCTTGCGAATTAAGTTTCTAGCGGATAAAAACCAATATTTTTGTCGTAATATTGACATTAACAACTGAGGGCCAGCGTGGCTATTTTTGCGATGATAATAATCTACAATCAGATCAACAACATGTCCACTCTTAGGTAAAAGAACGGGATGTTTATGACTGTAGTCTAAACTCGAGTAGGAAAGTCTGCCTCCGACGCGTACAATATCGTCAGAAATAAATGGGGATAACTTCCGTAAAGCGGTTGAACAAGGTTTGTTCTTTTGAATATTCCGTATATCACTAGCGAAACAACTTTGTTGTACTGCGTGAATGATTTTGTTCTCAGCGATGCTCAGGTCTTCAGTGGTGATAGTGTCATTGCGAGGAAGAATTTTCATGAAGCGAAGTACGATGACTGTGGATCTGAGGAACTTTAGCCAAGAAGAGAACTTGTAAGCTAAAGTTAGAAGTACATTTTCCTCTTCTGCTACAGTGACATGAGAGGTTGTCTTCTCCTCGGGCAGTTGGCTGTGAGAAGGCGAAAATTTCTCAACTGGCCAAACAGTCAGCGATGAAGACATCCAATGAGGACCACGTAGCCACAGATCATTGTTGAGAATTTGTGAAGGCAGTAGGCCGCGAGAGACGAAGTCAGCGGGGTTATCGACTCCTGCGACGTGATATACGTTTTGCGATGGCGAGGTAGACTGAAAGTCTGAAATGCGGTTTGCGACATACGTCTGAAAGCGGTGCGGAGAGGAAGTTACCCAACATAGGGCGACTGTCGAGTCAGAAAATATAAAAATGTTGTCGATATGACAACGCGATGTTAGCGAATCATAAACGGTGCGTAACAGCTTAGCGAGAAGTACCAAACCGTTTAACTCAAGCCGAGCCAACGTGACTGTTGGTTTGGCTGATGCGACGCGGGACTTGGAACACAAAAGCGAGATCAAAGGCGGCTGGTCACCATTTGACACGTGTAAGTAAATCACACAGCCGTATGCCTTTTCGCTTGCGTCCGAAAATGCGATTAGCGATATTTGCGAATGACTTTCTTCGATCCCGATGTGACGGGGAAACTTAAGTTGCGAGATTAGCGGTAGCTCAGATAGATATCTTTGCCATAAATTGACGATATCACAGGGTAGCTTATCATCCCAATCGATGCGTAGAAGCCACAGATCCCTGAGAATCAGTTTAGCGTAAAGTATTACGGGTCCGACGAGTCCGAGGACATCGTACAGACGTGCGGTCATGGACAAGATTGCCCGTTTAGTAAATGCGGATGGCGGTATAGAGGTCGAGAACGTGAAATTATCGGAAGCGGGGAGCCAGCGAAGCCCTAAGATTTTGAATGTGTCGTCATCATCGAAGGAAATTGCTTCAGATTGCCGGTGTGAGACAGGAATGTGTTTTAGTAGCTCAGGCGAGTTACTAGTCCACTTGACTAAGTCAAAACCACCAGCCTTGAACATCTGGATCAATTCCTGCGCTGTTACGACTGCTTGTTCTACTGACGGAGAAGAAGAAGCTAAATCGTCCATATAAATATCACGTTCAATGACGTTAGCAGCAACAGGCCACCTTTCTCTCTCGTCCTGTGCTAGTTGCCTTAGGGTGCGTAGCGCTAGCATGGGCGAGGACCTGAGACCAAAGGTAACGCGTTCAAACTGCAGCGTTTCCAGCAAATCGTCTGGAGAGAAGCGGTATAAGATTCGTTGATAACAACGATGTGCGGGATGCGTATGTATACATAGATACATTTGTCTAACGTCAGCGAAGAACGCTATGCGGTAAATGCGAACATTTAGTAAAATGTTAAATATATCAGCTTGTAGATTACAACCTTTATATAAAATATCATTTAGCGACAGTCCTGAGTCGGTCGAAGCGCTGCCGTCTAAAACAATGCGGACCTTGGTCGTGGATTTATCATCACGAACTACAGGGTGATGCGGTAGGTAGTAACCTGGAGAAATACATTCGTTGGGGGGAACGCGCGTGAGAATACCTTTTTCGAGATAATCAGTTATTATATCGTTGTATTTTTTATGTAAGTCCGGAGATCGTGTAAACTTCCGCTCAAGGCATGAAAACCTTTTCTTAGCGGTTATGTAGGAGTTACCTAACTTTAGCGGATCGTCTTTAAACGGGAGTTGTACAACATAGCTACCATCTTCATTTCGAGTGGTAGTGGAAGAATAGATCTCTTCACAGCGCTGATCATCGGGACTCAAAAATACCTGGGAAGGTAACTCCTCAGTGGACCAAAACTTTTCTACAAGTTGGTGCAGCGGGTCAGCGGTAAATGCACAAAATGTATGCGATGAGGAGCGCGGGGATACAACGGGAGCGTTGCCCATAACGATGTAACCTAAAGTTGTTTCCAAGGCAGCGGGTGAGTTATTATTAGCGGTGATTTTATTAAACAAGAGAATTTGACAATACAAGTTCACACCCAAGAGCAGGTCAATAGGACCGGGCTCGGAGAAGTCATCGTCAGCCATGGGCAGGTTGCGTATGTGGCTCAGAGCGCTGACGTCGACGCGCGAGTCAGGTAGTTGCGATGTGATGCTATCTACAACCATGGGTTGGATGTGGTACTCATGTCCATCGTCAAATCGAGAGGTGAATTTAAGTGAGGTCACTCCCAGAATTTTCTGTGAGGCTCCTCCTATGCCTTGGACTTTAGAAAAGCGGCTTTGCGTAGAAATAGAAAGCGATAAGCGCTTACTACATGCGGCTGATATATACTCACTCTGAGAGCCTGGGTCTATCAGGCATCTCAAAAAGTGAGGGCGGTTAAGGCTATCAAGAACCTTTATTTTAGCGGTGGCCAATAACGCAGTGGTTATTGTATGCGAATCGTGATCATAGGAAACAGTGCACACGGACGTGTTACTATTCGGATCATTAGCGGGTGCGGACAGCGGAAAATCGACCTTATGCGCAGGGGGCGCAAGGGTCTTAGCGGTTGTGCGTGAGTGCGAGCCGACAGGAACGGCATGCTCGAGCGCAGCGGAACGCGTCTCTTGAGCGGTAGCGGTTGCGGTAGCGGTTGCGTTAGCGGGCGGATTTTTATAAGCGGGTTTGGTCTCAACACATTTGTTGTTAGCGGGAGAATTGAAATGCAATAGCGAGTGGTGCTTGGCCGAGCAATGAGAGCAGGTGCGCTGAGATAGACAATCAGCAGTTATATGTTTGACACTTAAACAGTTGTTGCAAAAGGAATTGTTTTTTATGAATTTATGCCTATCCGGAGGCGTGAGTTTCATAAAAGAACCACAGCGGTAAAGATGAACATGTTGGTCATGCTGACACAGAGCACACTTCCTCTCATCACTAGCACTACACACCCGGTCAGTATTAATAAATGACTTTGTATGAGCCTGCTTGCGAGGTGCAGGCGCGGGAGCGGGCGCGGGGCGCGCAGCTCGGTGCGGTGGGTGCGCGTGCGTGGACGGGACAGCTGACCGAGATAAAACCTTACTCTGTTCTTTTACGAACTGTATTAAGTTAGCGTAAGTCGGAATTTTGTCTTTACGATACGTAATCTCAAACAACTTAACCGTCTCTGAGTCGAGCCTCTGCAATGCGAGATGCAGCAGCATAAAGTCGGCCCTATCCCCGAGACTAAGTTGCTTAAGTGCTTCCACAGACGTGTCGAAGTGGTTAAGAAATGATTCCAGATTACTAGCGGAGTTAGTGGTTAGTGTTTTAAAGCTCAATAGCTGATTAAGGTAAGCACTACCTAGCAATCTGGGATCATCATATTTTTCCACCAGCGCCTCCCAAATGATCGGATAATTCTCCGCGGTCGGGGGCAAGCGAGCGCAAACGGACGCAGCGGGTCCAGACAGTTTGCCTACCAAATAATAAACTTTATCACTATCTGACAAGGACGGATTCTCGTGAACCGTACATTTAAACTGCTGGTAAAATAGCGGCCAAGAGCGGACATCACCATTAAATGATAACAATTCTATGCGGGGAAGTTTAGGTCTTGCTTTGTCTAAGTGCGGTTGCGGGTTCGATTCCTGTTTGGGTGGCGAGTTGTTTGCGATAACTTGTTTGATGAGACAGTACATGATGTCAAAGTTTGTCCATTCTTGGTACCTAATAATGTGCTTAGGGTTTATCTTTAGCGAGATAACATTGTAGGAATCTAATATCTTTTCAAAATCTTTATGTAATTGATCAATATTAAAAGCACTGTGAAGCAATGAATTTAATTTAGCGGGATCAGATTGAGCGTTCTTAGCGAGGTCGTAAATTCCTTGCATGCGAGCAAATAGAATTTCGCGTTTGGATTCATACAAAGCCTGTTGACACTTATCCTCATCATAACTTTCTTCCAAATCAGGAGAAACATCTTTCTTCTCCTTCCTACTCATTGTGAAGTATCAATAAAGCGAAAGTAAAAAGAAAAACTTTAATCGAAATTAATATTAAAACTGACGAAAACAAAACCCAACTTTACTATGCGCAGTCGAGTAAGTTATAAGGACGTACGGCGGAGTACCACAAATAACAATTAACAGCGAGCGCAAAGTAGTTAGTAAATTATGGTTGAAACGCAATACAAACTATTACATAGGCTGCAATGACCAGTTACAGATCATAGAATAGTACGCGTGGATTTTACGTTTCTAGAATAGCGGAGCGGGAGCGAGCGAATAAGTTGGCAAAATAACAATATTTTAACCGAATGAGTACCTAACTACATAAGAATATGATCTAGGTACGTTGTTTGAGTGTACCTATTGAGTCAGCGGAGATCGTACAAATAACGAAGCGTGCGGGTAGGCAGCGGACAGCGAATGAATACTTCGATAATTTGACGAGAATTACCTGATTTATAGAAATAAATTATAGGCAATTGTAATTAGCGGAGCGGTGCGAGCGTAAATACCTATTATGCGTGCGAGTGTAAACGTGTAGCGGTGGATACCTAGTTATAAGCAATACCTATGTTCCTGACTGATTTTAGCGGGACGAAATAAGTTAAACGTGCGGAGCGGTGCGAGTAATAATAAAATAATGGTTTAACTTATTCGAATGGGTAACCAGTAGAATTAAACGTAGGTAATGTATGTATAAAATAGGTTATCGGGGTAAATTAAATAAATGTGAATGCAAAGCTTAGTGATTAGACTGAGATTAGACTCAAATGTCTAGCGATAGGTAACCTAAATAGGTATGAATTTAAATGAAATAATATATTGAACTGGATAAATAGGATCACTGGAATTGATTCTTTTGATCCGGATCGGTAGGATCACTACTTATGGTGGTAAAACACCTTGCGGCTGGTTCTTTAATTCTTAGATAATCGTTTGATAGTGGACTGTAATAGGTAATGGTTTACACTTGCAATGATCCTAGGGGAAGGATAGCTCGACTGCTGCTAATGGAAAACACAGGTAAGAAAAACACAGCAGTCCTAAGGAAAGGAAGCATGCACGTACCTGTGATCTTCTGAAGAAACTGCGACGAGGCCCTGGATGAGCACAATGGCGGCGACCGCGTGGTTGGCGTACAGATGGGTGACCGATATCGGCGGTCCGGTGCATACGTGCACAGCGTAAGACTCAATTTGCGACACTGACCGGCCGACGAGGTGCGTCGGCTAGTGCAGGTAGGTACGCGGCGCTCGCGCTGGTCTCGTCAGAGCGGGACGGACGACGTGAGCACGCGCATGCGGGATAAGGAGAGGAAATAGGGATGGATTCATTGCAAGTGCTTTCGAGAAGCTTATTACTAAATATAATATCCACCAGCACTTAACTACGATAAATTGATTAGGTGCGAGTTATTTATGCATACATGTTTAGTAAATTGAAGGCCAGTGCTTCAAATTTCTTTATAGCACTTATTAAATGAAATTTTTATCTAAAACTCATTAGTTTATGGTAATATAAGCCTTTGAGTAATACTTCGAATAAAATTAATTGGAATATATTATAAATGTGAAAGTGTGTGTGTCTGTCTGTTTGTCCGTCTTTCACGGCAAAACGGGGCAATGAATTGACGTTATTTTTTTAGCGGTGATAGTTGAAGGGATGGAGAGTGACATAGGCTACTTTTTATCCCGATATTCCCGCGGAAACGGGACTTAAGCGGGTGAAACCGCGAGGCACTGCTAGTGTTAACATAAAGGAAAGTTTGTATATTTCGATTCATGTTCGTTATAATATTAGCACCCGCTATAACACCAACTACATTGTAAAATATGATTTTAAAATTATACTGAATTCAACCTTTCAAATCATAAAAGAATAAGTTTCCATAGAAACGTGCGCCGAATAAATAACATTTTCCATCTAAAAGCATGAACCTTATATGACTGCATGCAATCACACTTTGTTGTCATATTAATTAGATGGTGTTTTTATGTGACAACACACGCATAACGTGTCGACGCTTAAAATTAAAACGATCGCTTGCGTTTGCAATAACAACACTCAAACATTGCTTAATGCTTGTGTGAATGAGTATTTGAATAAAATATATGTGTGGAGGGTCGACAACCCTTCTAGCGTGGAATAAGGAAAAACAGAAAAATGTAGATAGGTGCATAATTATTTTGTTAGTAAGTACGTTAAAAAGTTAAAACCCCAAATTTTAATAAGAAATAATGCTCTTTTATGAATTTCTGAAATCACAGTTTGTGTAACACTTTACACAAAGATTAATAATAGCAATATTTCAATAAAGAAAACATCATAAAAAAGTGCATTTTAGATTTATTAAAAAAGAACAAAATCGTAAAACAGGTATATTTTGGATTTATTTTCCGTGATGATATTGATTGATATTGAGTCCAATCACCACAAAAAGTGGCCATGTCTAAAACAAGGAACAAAACACTGTTATTAAACTGCGATCGCATACCGGCAAGTGTAGCACACCCCAATGCCTCAGTTCCCCGTTTCCATTCCTCAATAATAAATTCTTAAACGATTGTTTTCTCAACAAAGATCTTCCATTTTTCTCTCCTAATGCGTCGAATCAAACGTCCCGGAGCCTGATCATGTTTATTTGAAGGCGCTTTGTGGAAACTGTTAACATCATGTTACAGTCGTTTCGGAACAAGGTACAGTGAAATACAAATGCTTATTTCTGCACGGAAAATTTAAAAAATGATTTTTTTTAAGATAAAAATATACTAAGTATGAACACGGGTACCTCATATCGAACATTGAATTCACTCCGTTTTTCTTATGGCTATCTTTTGGTGTTTGATTTTTGCGGCGTCACCTAGCAGCGTTAAAGCATCCGACTGCATGCTACTTAGCACTAGATTGAGTTACTGTTTCCCGTGCCCTCCGAAGCACGGAAGCGCTCAGATAATAATTCCACTTGCGGCCACCCATCCAAGTACACTTTGCTTAATTTCGACGAGCTATCAAGAACGTGAGCTAGCTTCGCCACGAGCGTTTTTATCATTATTTTGTAAACAATATCTTAAAATGATGTTTGTCAAATAACATCAGCGTTATTTGAGTTACGGCGATGAAAAGAGGGTGATGATTAAAATGGGGCGTTATTGTTTAGAAGTTCATTATTCTGAGTGATGTAAATTGTACTAAAATGCCATTCAGGAAACGTTAAATGTTTCCTTCTAACAATACAAAAATCAATCTTGTTTGTTTCTTAAGCTTTCGTGTTGAGGATTTTGATTCAAATTGTTGAATTTTTTATATCATTTTATTAAAAAATACGTGTTTGTGAAAAAACGAAGTCTTTTTAGTATAAAAACTTGTTTTTTTCCTCCATTAAAACAATAATAGTCTATAACAGTCTATCATTACCATCATTCCCCTGCCCTTATCCCACACTAGGTGGGGTCGGCACAACATAATAGTCTATATTTTATCTTTAATAATAATAATAATCATCCTAGCCGGTTTCGGCTACGGCGACTTCGTTTCTGCTATTTATCAAATAGGTCAACCCACAACCATCAGATCAAAATCCCAGCTACCTCCCACTAGGCAATAACAATGGTAATCCGCAGACTCTTAAAAACTGAAGCTTATATCAAATCTCTATGTAAATCCTTTGCAGTGCGAAGCTTAACAACAAATACGTAGAGCTGCCGGAACGTTTCAAACAAGTTATGTTGGCGAACGGTTCAAAACGGACTGTTATACAAGGTTTATTGTACTATTTCACTTTAGAACTATTTTTATACAGGTTTTTATCGCGTTAATTACCTTATTTATATCCCGACACAGTTATGTCAGTCTGCCCGCGACCACGACTATTGTAACATAGTCGAAACGTCTAAATAACGTATAAATAAGGTATAAATAAGGTAATTAACTCGATAACAACCTGTGTATAAATAGTTCTAAAATATGAATTGTGATCGCGAAAGTTTAAGGAAAAACGATTTCACTTTTAAACTTTCATAAGACTGTTGTTGTAGACCATGCAATGACAACGAATAATGTAAGACTAAGGCACACTGTCCACGGCGGCGTAGCTGACGAAGGAAGACGTTATTTTGGCTTATTACTACATTCGAAGTCGACGAAAGCGAAGATTATATTGGACCCATCCATTTAAAGAAAGAAATATCAACTGTAGATTGTTCATTAGATTTATTTGTTTTTTTTTTTTATTCGATTTTATTTTCTAGCATATTCAGCAAGATTGTTGATATACAAACACGGATATTTTTCTACTATCTGAACAAATTTGGCAGCCGTTCCCGCCATTTTTTTACAATAAAAAACACGTGCGTTCACTTCATGTACGCGCCGGCGTATGACAGCAAGTACGGCAGGCGACATGAAGCCTGCGTGCAGCGACGCGAGCGCGACGTTGCCGCTCCGTCGACAGAGTTACATTGTTTTGTATATAAGCTGCAAGCAAGCGTACACCAAGCGTATAATGACGAATACGCGTCTATGAAGCTACGCCGCCGTGGACAGTGTGCTTAATGAAATTAGAGGAATATGTATTAAAAAATAAATAAAAAAGACGTGTGGCACTCGGGGACTGCAGCGGTAAAGTTATTGCATGCCACCTAGAGGCGAGTTGCTGAACTAAAGTGACAGCGTTAGGTTTTTTGGTTACGGAATTTCTTGATTCGGTCTCCACGCTCAAGGCCCGCGATAGAAGCTTTGCAATAGCTTAAAAACTGACATCTTTTTTATAATTGATTTTAAAACTATTTCAAAAGAAAGCAAGTACAAACAATAAATTTATAAAACCTACAGAAAACTTTAAATTCTTTAAACGGTCAACGAACTTTTGAATCGATTTGGCAAACTCTCTTGTTTTCGATTGATCTTTTTACGCGTGTATGTTGGCACGTAGCGCCTAACTTCAAAACTTTACAGTAAATTGTTATCAACGTAGTTTACTAGCGGATTACTAATAATGAATGAGATGAATTCTACTAATATTGATAAACGGTTTCTTTACTTAAATTTGAAATTAGTTTAAGTGAACTGACATTAAACGCAAAAAGCGCTCTTAGTCCGATGATAATTAGGTATTGTGTTCTAAATATGTAGTCAAAAATATTTTATGGTTATAAACTTCTGTAAGTCAGCTTACCGGGGGCAAGTGGGGTGAAGTTTTTACCCAATTTGTATAGGATAAAAATTTAAAACAAAGGAAATACCTACTTACTTGATGATTTTTTTTAACTTCCCGTTTGAACTAAAACATCTTTTATTCTACGACCTAGTCTAAGATGAAGCTTTCCAAAGAATTACTACAGCAACTAAAGTAGAGAATTTACGATTTCACGAGACACCCAGCTTATCCCAATTCATAGCCACATTATGTCCATAAACAGTAACTTCCCTAATTAAATGTACACATAACGTAACATGCTAAGTTATAAGCACACACGGATCCTGGGTCCTTGTATCTTGCTACTAAAATAGCTTGTTTATTGATGTTCTCTGTTTGTTTTTCGAAGGGTCTTCTTCCAACACTTATCAAGGGTTCGAATGCTGAACCAACTTATATTTATCTGGTTGCTGATATATAGAAAATTACTTTACTCTTCAGACCGTGTGTTCTGTAGCTTGATTGAGTCAAAAATGTATTTCTAAAAAATTATTGACAGGAAAATTGGACTTTGTTTTTGTGGCATTCTCTTAGAAAATATTTTATTACAAAATGTTCTCCAAGTTCTTTTATCCGTTTTCATCCTTTGCCAGCTCCTACCAAAGAATACTATTGAATCAATGTTTGAATTTATTATTAACTTAAGTACACTCCTTCTGGTAATCTTAAATGAAGAGACCTGATAAATTGTGAATTACATAAATCGACAAAAATACAATAAAGATAATTATGTTACTAATAAAAAACCCTTGAACTGTTTAGTGTCAAAGTTTTAATGGTAGCAACACCTACATTTGTTTAATGACATGTATACAAACATCTGAATCCAAACATCGCACTGTAATCATTCACTTTGTATTTGGCAACATTAAACAAACACATTTATCTGAGCGCCGCTGTAAATCATAAGCGAATAGATTGTGGACATTTGTTATCGGACCTCGACAGTCATTTGCAGGCCACAACCAACTTTCATCCATTAGCGTAGTGCCCTAAATTAAGGGCTGATGTAACTAATGCAAGATCAATAACTGTTTTTGTTGTTTTTTTGATCATAGAATTAGATATTAGTTTTATGAGGACATTGGACATTTGAAAATAAGGAAATTAAAATTGAGTGATTGAAACCGTGTTAAGTGGAATTAGTGCCAAGTCGATCTTCATCAAACAGCGTCTGATGATCTCTAGAATTAAATCAGAAAATTATCACTAATTAAAAGACGAATAATAATAGCAATACAAAGACAAATATAATAATAATTATGCAAATGTGCCACAACAATGTCCACTTTGCAATAAAAGGTACATCATAGGCACATAAGTATTAGGTTTCCAAAAGACATGTAAATCCATTGACTCCATTCAATCCATTGACTAGGATTGAAATTCATAATTTGAATATTGAAAATCCAGCCACAATCACACTTTGCCACTGCTCTTAGAATATTGGATTGAAATAGTTACATACGAGTAAGAGTCAGTGTCTACATAAATAGATACGTATTACGTATGCTAAATTGATGCACAGATAAAATAATACTATACGTACAGATGGTCCATCTAGAACATTAATTTCACTCCTGTTTTTCTTCGGGCTATTTTTTTGTGTTTAATTTTGCGGCGCCCCTAGCAGTGTCTAGGTTTTGCCTGCAATCAAAAATAAGTAACTCCATCTAATACACTTATTCTTGATTGCAGATTGCAGATTGAAGAAAAACAGAGTGAAATTAATGTTCTAGATGGACCATCTGGACATAGTATTATTTTATCTGTGATAGCATAGCAGTTTAGTTTCTCTAAGTATATCACGCATCTCACTATTTACATTTCATAACGTAGCAAAAGACAATGATTCGAATTTGCAAGTGGCAAGTGGCAGTCAAACAATAACACCGCCATTATCTTAAACGGCCGATGATAAATAATTCACGCGCCCTTGAGTTTTCGCATTCTGTGAAATAAATGTAGGCTCTAGGATAACGTATTGCTACAATTCAAATTCATGGAAAGCCTTTATAAATGTTAACCCCATTATGCATATTCGACCTAAAACCTGTATTAGCTAAAACGTATATTAAATCTGTTGCTATCTCTTTTCGTTGACATATGAGTGACGAGAAAAAAACGTTCTAAAACGTTCCCAAAACCTGTATTAAATTGTCAAGTTTTTATGAATAAACCCATAAGATTATTCTATGTTAAATTTTAATCTGAAAACTGGTTCTGAAACTAAACAAACGACACCATGTAGTTGTATGTATATAAAAATTTAATATGACCTCTGACTACCCCATTAGACATCTTCAAAGGATCTTAAGAATTAAATAAAGATCTGAAAGAAAATGTCTACCGCTCCTGGGATACAGTCGTAATAATGATAAATTACTTTTATTCAGGAAAGTATTACTATTTAAGCTAAGCGTAAGGTTAAATTAAATAGTTACATTAATTTGTTGTCTTATGTATTTCTAAGTTCGATGAAATAAGATTCCACGAAATGAAATAAATATCTATCGATGGATATTCTACTCTATGTTATAGATTTTAATGTTCAAATACCAATGACAAAAAGCTTTTGTGTTGTGACCTTTGTGCGGTCAATAAGGCTCAATGAGGTCAAAAGAGGTACTAGAAGTGCGGTATTGGGAAAATACTATTGAAACAACATCTGGAAGACGAAGATCGTAATTGTATTTGTTTCTATTAGTTTCTTTTTCTTTCCAATTTTGCTTTGAAACAATTGTTCCAAAGTCAATAGGAAGTTTTGTTGTAATTTTATTTTAGAGTACAAAAAAAGCCTAGTTGTAGTTTTGTGTTGCAATCAGAGCTTTTAAAAAAAAGTAAATAAATGTCCTTGGACGTTTTCATATAACGTCATCTAGTCTGAAGCTAAGCAACTTAATGCTGTATTCTGTGGTTATGGTAACCAGATGACTGATATTGCACTTAGATACATTTTTTTGTAATTACATGCATTTTATGTAGATATAAAACACCCAGACACATAATTATGAAATATTAGTAACGAATTGAAATTTATACAAAGGAAAAATTTTTTTATCTTTTTATGTCCTTCATATCTTTACATAATGATATAACAAGCATCAGGAGGCAATCTTTGCCTAAGCTTAACGGGATACTGTAGTGCCTGGGATGATAGTTGCTAAGATGGAACAGACAGGGCCAGCACTTAAAGTTCTTGAGGTTCTAAAATCACACCATCTGTATTTTCACCAGCTTCTTTGCTCCAAATTGAAGTTTCACGAAGTTAATCTAAACTACTAAAACAAAGGAGTTGTTCTAAATCTCTGATTATTGAATTCTGAAGCTCAAATATGCGGCTATGAATAAAATATCAGGCGCGCTCCTGATTTGTGGGGATTATACTGAAAATTCATAATTTTTGATCCGTTCGAATGCATTTTTGATGCTTTTCCGCATATAGATTACGTAATTTGCTAAAACCACAGACTGTGTTTTAAGTAGTAATTACGTTTGATAATATCAGCTTATTGCACATTCATTATAAGGAACCCTATCGCATTTTCAGAAACTGGTCATGTTTTTTCTTCATGAGCTCTAAATAATTATGACAAAAAAAGACTTATTATGATGTTTAACTGTCTTTTAAATAAATATTCATTAATCAACGTCGATGATTGCCATTCACCATTTTTTTTGTAATTACCAAAACACTCAATAATTACAGACAAAAAGTAGATAGTAAATCTACTTTTGGTATTCGCAGACATTCAACAAACAGATAGCTCTCACACCAGCCGCCTTATTCTCCAAATAACCATGTCTTAACGCGGCACGTCTCGGCGTTCTTATTTTGAAAAATTCTATGGATTTCACAGACAAAAGCTAGATAACGTGCAATCTCTTACCGCGTCATGTTTTAAATGTGTTCAAGAATCGATCTCCTGTTCAGTAACTGGTAACATTACACCCACACTTACACCTATAGGGAATTTGTAATCTGATCCGAAATACCCGAAACCTAGACATATGTATGTGCTTATCTAGTGACGTTGATGTGGGATGGCTCCGTCTCGCATGATAGGTTTCTAGGCGGGTACTCAGATCACACGGAATTTCAATTGATAAATTCTAAGCCGAAAATGGTTCTACACAAACGTTCATATATAAGATCTTTTGATTGCGACAGTGCTGTCTTTGGGATCAGAAAGATTTTTGTGAGTGGTGACAGTTAATCCATACTTACTATATATATTATATATAATATTATAAATGGGAAAGTGTGTGTGTCTGTCTGTCTGTTTGTTTGTCCGTCTTTCACGGCAAAACGGAGCGACGTATTGACGTGATTTTTTAAATGGTGATAGTTGAAAGGATGGAGAGTGACATAGGCTACTTTTTATCCCGATATTCCCGCGGGAACGGGACTTACGCGGGTGAAACCGCGAGGCGCAGCTAGTACAAATCTAATTCAATGATCGTAATGATTTGTATTGACTTCAGCGATTATGGAATGGAGGCTCAGATATGCTCAACGACCAAGGGGTAGACCACCAGTCAGATTTTAAACTCAGGATAATAATAAGAAAGTAAGTTTCCATTACACCATCATTCTTCTGATATATAATGTTATTGCCTTGACCGTTATAAGCCAAAGCTTATCCCGGTAAAGTACAAAACTTTAGCCAACATTTTCTTACATAAAGTAGAATCTGGCTCGCTTCCTCTCGACTACAATGGACAGAAGTTCAAAGGTCTGCTTTGAATTCTTAATTTGTCGGACCGTTTCAAGGATTTCCTTACTTCATAGTTGTTTCACATCTTTCAGAATACTAAGCACTGTGGCCCGACGTGACTTTTCTCGGAATGACCGACCCGTTTTCAATTTTTAATTCAGTACCAGGAAGTTGGTGCAAAAAGTTTCTAAGTGTAATCAATTATGCTAAACTTGGACGTGGATCATAATAAAGAATTCTTGGATGTAAATAAAATGATCGACGGAACTTTTGTTTGAAAACAACATTTTGCTATTCAACGTTACGAAAAGGTTAGTTTGAGGCATTATAATTCAAAAGAAATGTTAAAAAAATATTTTAAATATGATAACTGTATTCTTTTAGACTAAGTAAGAGTATTTTCCGGATTTCTTTCTCATCTCCAACTTATGCCGGGTTCCTTTAACAAACTAACGGATGTCCGTAGGACTTTCGCCATAGCAACGTTGTTATCTGTCAAAAAGTTTCATACATTTTATGTTGAAATAACAACGTTGCTATGGTGATGGACCTACGAACATCCGTTAGTTTGTTATAGGAACCGGGGGTTAGACAGCTTGACTGAATTCCAAATGATTAAGTCACCAATTGATATGGAAACTTGATCTTCAAACCGTACACTATATAAAGCTTAAATTGTACTGTAACTTTATCGATGAAGCAAGACGTACAATAACGTTTTACTATCCCCGAGAACAAACCATCTGAGGAAGCCATAGCTCACCGGCGTCGAAGGTTGTACGCCATCCATTACGGTCCTCAATAAGGTAGCGCAGCGTTTTGTTACGCAAAACAGGCAATCTATTATGCTCCATTCGATTATAGCATGCAGGTAATTGATCGTAATTGAGGCTTTCAGAGGATACGAAGATTCGGGAATTTGATGCTTGAGTAAGCTACTACCCAAGTTTGTTTAGTAAAAACAGTATCTTCTGTAACAATAGAGTTAACAATCAACAAAAGAAGTTGTAACATTTTATGAAAGTGAGCAAAACTTTAATGAGAAAAGGAGTTTCAACCAAACCGTTTTTAAGTTTCTTTACCAAATTGTTTTTGATCTTTAAAGAAAAAACCGAGGCCTGAAAATCCTTCAAAAGAATAAGCTGTTAAGAATAAGCGATTTTCTCATTTGCATTACAAACTATCCCTGTATACAAACAGTTTACATAACAAACGAAACAAAGACGTTACCAACGTAAAATAAATTAATTCACCAAAGTTTCGCCTATTCGCAGTAATAAAAGCAACATGCTCTAAAATTCATACGGTCTAGGCCATATAATTTTATTTAACGGTCGTGTCGTGGTCGAATGTACGGCGCAACCTCCAATGTTCAGTTATGGAGCAGTTTTGGATCAGTTGTAAAGCAGTTATACCGAGGTTTCAATTCAAAACCAGTAACTCGCCGATTTGAGAATTTTGTTACAGCTATTTGGGGGTAACTGTCTGTTTATGGCTTTATCTGACCGCTTGGTCATTTTATACATTTATAATTGTATGAATTTCAGTACTAGAATTTTGATAGAGAAATCTTTCTGTCGCTTAGATCGATATCTTATAGAATAGTCTGTGTGGTTTTAAAATATTAAAAATAATTACGAAGAATAGTTGCTATGTTGTTCATTAATAAAAATAACTATACCAACTTATATATTTTTTATTCAGTTCATGAACAAAATACATTTACCTCCCATTTAGATTCAGGATAACAAAAGTCCCATTTTCTCTATGAAATAAGTGAACTAAATACCTTCTTTCGTTTCCCGTCGTCGAGTCATAAAATCAGTGAAACATATCCAAAACTATTGCGAGGAAAATGTAGAAACTTAAATTTTCTTCTTGAATATTCAGATAAAGTCGCAGTTCTGTGGAAATGTTCTTAAAACTGCGGCATTATCTGAATTTACACACATAATAATATCATGCGGGTGAGGGTGTGGTCACGGTGAGAGCGGAAAATAGTTTTGACTAATATCCTACTGATATTATAAACATAATAACGTCGATGGGCTTGCAACCAGTTCAGTTCAGTTCATTTATTCACAAACATTCCTTTTACAAAATGTGTTTTAATTCTAAGCTAATTAATTGTAACAAAAAATAATAATAACTTTGCAACCTGTATGGAAAAAAATATCTGCAAAATGTGGGCATATACCAAATATGTATTTGAATAAGTAAACTCAGACCTTTACACCTTTACCAGATGATTTACGAGTATCAGCGTTAGGAGGCAATCCTTGCCTGGACTGGACTTTGGCCACTAATCCAAAGCACTACAGTGTCCTAAGCCCTGCAGTGGCCCGTGAAGAGGAATCCATCCATACTAAGGGAAACAACATAAAAGGGAAAGTATGTGTGTCTGTCAGTCTGTTTGTCCTTCTTTCACGGCAAAACGGGGCGACCAATTGACGTGATTTTTGACGATGTGTGGTGATAGTTAAAGGGATGGCGAGTGACATAGGCTACTTTTTATCCTGATATTCCCGCGGGAACGGGACTTACGCGGGTGAAACCGCGCAGCGCAGCTAGTAAACTGTAAACTTTATTTGCGATCGCCCGCATACAGGCTCCGCCCCACCCGAATGTGTCTCTGTCTTGCGAATGCAGAGTTTAATGCTGAATTATTACGACGCTCTGTAAGTTTACATACCGAGTGCGGGCGGAATCAAATAGTGGCGGCTCTCAGATTTAAATAATGTTATCAACAAGAAGCAAAATGTTAACATAACCACAACTTAATGGAAGAAAGAAACGTGTTGTGCCGACCCTACTTAGTGGGATAAGGGCAGGGAGATGATGATGAACTTAATGTCCAAATAGTATACTTTCTTTAATAAATGACTGCAAGATCAATTGATGAATAGACATTATATGTAGTTGCTACATGTTTGAAGCAAGTGAAAGGAACGGTTTTAATAAAACGAAAAGTGATTTTTTGATTACTTAGTAGTTTGGTAACAAAAACTCCGTGAAAATTGAGCACTGGCATATTGAAGCTAATTTTATTGGAGTACTGCTACTTTCTTCTAAGAATTTCGAACTAGCTCATCCATAACTCACACTGATCTATTTATTTTGCATGCACCTTTAGAACGTTATTGCTTTTAAATTTCTCAAAATCATGTGAGAATGTTTCAAAGGCTATATAGGACGGCACGCCTGGCACGATGACTTTGCAAATGCAAGCCACGTCTGCTGTAATGTAAGTAATTCGTGCCAGACGGGCGTAAAAAGGGGCCCCTATGCCTGAGCGCTGATGTATCACAGCAGCGTTCGGCCATAAGTGCTTCACATGTTTCTGTGAAAGTGAAAATTGATTGACAATTTATTGATTTCATTTGAGCTTTTATGGCAATTAAGTGAAAAAGTTGTGAGTTTGTATGAGCAAGTTGTAACTCTGGTTGTAGCTTCCAAAAGCTTCGGGAGTCCGCTGGTTGAACTGATATAATATTTAAACCTGCATGCAGGCTGAATACAATAGCTACAATAGCATAAAGATCTTATTATGTAGTCATTTTAATGTATCTTGCAAATAATTAGTTGAATTTAATAAATATATAAGATAAATCTAATTATTTTGTCATCGTTATGACCATTTAGTGGTCAGAGCGAGCTCCATACAGTAAATAATAAAAGTAAAACTAACTGAAATATACCAAAATATACCAAGTGATATATCCCCTTCGGGTAGGTTAACCATGGATTGCCATTTGCTAAACTAGATAAAAGTGAGAAAAACACTATGTTATTGACAACAGATATTTTCACAAAACATTCTAAACAAAACGTGCAAACACAATGTAAATTTCTTAGTAATAGCGTGTGCAACACTCCGCGTAGTTAACATTATCACGCTAAAATATGAAACCCAGTTGCAGGAAACCCACTCTCCCCGGCCTCTAAATTGTAGGTTTAAACAGTCCCAGAGCACCACCGTTCAAGTCCTAATGGTATAAAATTAAACGCTAAATGAATTCATGTCATTTACATGCACTATCAGAGCGCGTAATCTCTTTCAGGGAATCCTTTTCGTTTCAGCTTTGCCCCAAATGAGGCGTATTATGAAATCTCTTTGTTCCAAGCAACCGTAAGATTCATCCTTCCACACAACAAGCTGAATAAATAATAGGCTGTTACGAATGTCTGCCCGAGCAGTCCCAAAAGGTACTTCATACTTTGACTCTAAATTGGGTTTCATTGAGCGCCAAGGTCGCGTCTGATATTCATGGAATTTTTATCATTCTTTCATTTCGTACGATCAAATCGTGTTTGCGTTCCAATATTAAATTGGGTTGTCGATGACCGGACGTTAATGGACGTTTGAATAAAATCGTTCCTTTGTGTTCGGCTGAGGATGAATACAGCTATCTGGAACAGCGATTATCCGCAACTATATAACTAGCTGCGCCCTGCACTTTCACCCGCGTAAGTCCTATTCCCGCGGGAATATCGGGATAAAAAGTAGCCTATATCACTCGCCATCCCTTCAACTATCACCACACAAAAAATCACGTCAATTCGTCGCTCCGTTTTGCCGTGAAAGTCGGAAAAACAGACAGACAGACACACACACTTTTCTTTTTATAATATTAGTATGGATACTCTGTTATAAACCAACATAAAACCAACGAAAAATAAACCAACTATGTGTTGTCCTTAAATTTTAGTACATATACCTACGTATTTTACGTCAGTCACTTTCAGTAAGCTTACATGTACCTGATTTCCTTAATAGCACCGTAAATATTAAATATATTTTATCCACATAGAATTGGTGCCCGTGTATCTCTGATTATAAGTACTTTGTAGAGATAGGGTCAATAATTGCGTTGCTCTTCAGCCAAGCTCCTCAAGCTGCCAATATCTGAACGCTCACAATAAATAGTTCCACAAAAGGGCTTACTCATCGCGTTTCGATACCTTTACTTATTTCGAAATATCTCGGGGCTCGAGCGTCGAAATGAGAGATGTAGAGACCACTCGCTGGCCCTTCAAGTAAAAAGGTTATTTTATCTTACAAAAATAACGATAGATAGATAGATAGATAATTCTTTATTGATTACTACAATGGTAACAAATTCAAAAACAAATTGTGAACCAACTATCGGCCTTATTGCTTAAATCAATTTCTTCCAGGCAACCATTAAATAAACAATAAATCACCAACAATATATTATGTAACAAAAATAATAGTTGTATTCGAAATGTTTCGAAGAGATTCATTCATTTAATTTCAGTCAAAGGACAATCTTATTTACGTAGTATAATTGCTCAGAGCAAATTTCCAAGTTGAATCTTGTACAATTTGCTGCGTAGCCAGCAGCTACGAGCGTTGCTACGCTGCTACGTGCGTAGCAGTGCTACGGAAATAATAGTGGTTGGTTATCACTATCCCATTATCCCATTATCTAATATTATAAATGTGAAAGTTTGTGAGAATGTATGTATATTTGTTATTCTTTCACGCAAAAACGGCTCGGCCGATTTGGTTGAAATTTGGTATGTAGCTATCTACATACCAAATTTCAACCCTGTATTAACACATAGGCTACTTTATATCCCGATATTCCCGCGGGAGCGGGACTTACGCGGGTGAAACCTCGGGGCGCAGCTAGTTCACGCATAATATACTCGCAACTGATTACAATCTGCCAGTAGAACCACACTTTGTAAATAATTGCTATATGATACGTTACTTTAATGAGGTATTCCATGTTTTCAGTCAAACGCGCGTAATTATAAACATCAAACATATTCTGACAATATACGGCAAATAGTGTTTGACTGTGTTTGTGATAAACGTACCTATTCGTGGGAATTATATACTAACTAGCTGCGCCCTGCGGTTTCACCCGCGTAAGTCCCGTTCCCGAATTTAGTTGAAGTTTATATCACAATGCTAATACTAGCTCTTATGACACTAAAATATACAAAAGTTTAACAAAACTTTTAGAAAACCGACCATAACAATTTCATGCCCTCTCGCATGCACTTAAGCCTTGAAATACCCAAACACCTATATATTTTTACTGCTCCATAGTTTTTGTGAGGCAAATCTTAAACCTCCAGTTTCGAGGAGTCACGTCGGAGGGCGAATACTTCGTACGTCATCGTTTAGTTATAGTGGTCAGGACTGCGGGGGCAGCATACTTACCAAACAAGATACCTATGATTGTTTTTTTATTCAGTCTATTCGTGACCACGTCATCGAAACGTCGAGGTAAATAAAGTGATTTCAATACGCGATTAAGCCCCGATAATATTTATAAATAAGGACTGATTTTTTTCAAAGAATAATAAAATTGATTAACTACAATTAAAATGATCTGGCAGTAGTTTGGATCAGTTAAACTTGCTATAGACCGTCTGCAATGGTCTTTACGTGGCTATTATTATTATTGGTATTTTGTACAAATTATGTAAATCTGCCGTCCTATGGTTATAAGGCCGTTAAGTAACATTTGGGCAAAATTGACTTTTCTACATGGCGCGAAAACGTAAATTTTGCTCTTTCTTCCAATCTGGGTCTCATGGCTCTATTGTTTATAATGGCTGAGATATTAACACCACGTACACCGCAAAGTGCATCATTTTCAGACTTTTCCTATTCTTAAACACGGTTACCTAGTATTACAATGCTATAATACCGCTAAACACCTCCAACCCTGTACTTGAGAATATAATTTCATCACTGAAACAAGTTTAGAAAACGGTTACATGTAAAAACAATACTTATGAACCGTAATGTGACCTTAACTGTGTTTTAGCTTTTTATACGCAGCCAACTGGATGATTATCTATGAAGTCTAAAAGACAGTATTAAGCAATTACAATGCTTAAAGACAGTTACTGTGTTTTAGTCATAGGATATGATGACATTACTTCATTTAATAACAACATAATAAGACCGTTAAGCTACATTTCAAAGCTAAAAAACGTCTACCTGCTCCACCTTTATGTATTTTTTTTGTCGCAATTTCTTCTATCTTGAGCCATAGATGATCAATTATATAGTACACTAACGTGTTTGCGCAAAATCTACCGTTTGGGGTTACTATTGAAGTCATACTTGCAAAGAAAACATATTGCAACATACAATTGGGTAAATTTTGTAAAAGTAAAAGGACCCACCCGCTCAACTTCTCTCATGAAATCAATCTCAAGGATCAACTTCAGATCGAAAAAGATACCTAATTGCTTTGCAATATTTTTACTGTTACTTTCGAGATGTGGTGATGTCGTAGAATGCTCCGAATACCGTGGATTGCCAAACAAACAAATAAGTCCATTTTGGAGCAGCTAAGCATAAAACCACACTGTCGAGCGTATGTTACCAACGTGTTCTTGGGTATTTCGGTCACATTGCCCGCCGCCAACCAGATAATCTCGCAAGCTACACTTTGTTGATAAGGTTGAAGGAAAAAGACTCCGTGGCCACTTACCCAGCCGATGGTGTGACCAAGTTACCAGTCACACTGGACTCTCTGTGACAAAATCCCTGAGAGAAGCCGAAAACAGGACAAGATGGAGAAAGATAACACACAAGGCAATTAAATTCTTTCAAGGGCACGCCCTTCAGAATTGAAGTCAGCGATCGAGAAGAAGTTCTTACTGTACGTGTTCACAAACTACTACTATCTTCTACTATAAGTTGCCAATGCGTTTGCTATAATAAAATACCAATTACATCTATCGAAATATTAATAATCGAATATTATTAATATTATTAAATAGTATTTTTACATCTATCGAGTCAGTAAATTAATTATATAATTAAAAGATAACTTACTTCATACTAATTTATCCTTCGCAAAAGTAAAGCAAACAGAACGCACCTAGTTTTAGTAGGTTTAGGTAAGTACCTAAAACAACCAGGGTACTCACCTAGCCATGTATCATTGTTATGCATGTATAAGATACTGTATCCACCTACAAGTGTGTACGGCTCGTCCACGGTTACCACACGTATCTAGCTAAGAGCTCCCGTATCTACCCGCATTGCTCATGAAGATATCTCGCTTAATATCATAAAGAGGTAAAATTGGTTGGTTTTTTGAGCTTAATCTCAGAAACCGAACATCCAACTTCTAAAATTATTTGACTGATGTTTAAAGAATAGACTTTCCGAATGAACTTAGGCTATATTTTAATTCCGGGTTTTATTAGTAGGTACACTCGTGCAAAGCGAGTTTACAGTGCTCCACCTGCTTGTGCCTACATAGTCACTTGATACAGTATCGGGCAGGCACATTACATGCTACACGAAGGTGAGCATAAACAACTAAGAGTCATAGGGTACAACATAATGTCTCATTAAATGCATGCTAATTAAAGCTTGCACAATATTCTCTGGAGTTTGTATTACTAATCAAATTTTTTTAATAAGTAGGTAAACACAACGGAAGAGACCTACCACCACCATTTAAAACATCCACATTTGCTTTTACTTTTGTTTCTTTTATGAGAAATAAACATTTTTTGATCCTAAACCTGGCATTAAACCATATAGTGCGTTGTTGGCTGACTTTCTAACCTTTTAACTTTCATCAGAGACAGTCTTAAGCGCAAACAATTATTGATTAAATAATTATTCAACGATCTAAAACTCAATTAATAACAATAAATACAACAATGATGATCTAGAATATTTTTCATTCTTATCTCCTTCTTTGCAATATCATAATAATGCCAAATTTTGTTTAATTTAAACAAAATGTTCCATTAATTATGATAAAAAAGAGTTATGAGTTTACACTTAGCCGTTAAATTAACATGATGTCATGAATTTATAGTTAGCATTGTCAACGTTATAAAGCAGTTTTCTAAAATTGATCACTACAATACTGTGTTTAAGCCTAGAATAAATGTGATTATTTTAGTTTTGAAACAGTAAATTAACAGTAAAAGGCTTGTAACGGTGTTTTAAAAAAGGAAAATTCCTCCAATTTGACGAAAATACAATGCAAAAAGACGGCTAAAGGATTTAACGGTGGAATCTGCAAACCATCATGCATTTACCATAAAATACAACACTAAAACGCGACTGCGCTTCAGCTGACTGTTTTCTAGCTTAGTATATTCTTACATTGTGAAGTAGAAATCCATGACTAAAACACAAAAACTAAAATAAAACACCACTCGTTTAGTTTAATGTTCGTATGTTAAATTCCAAAAATAGTTCAAGAATTTACCTTTTTTTTGGAATATCAATGTAAACTGTAAGTCTTCACAAAGTCGAGAAACAACATTTTTCACGTTTTTGCTCGTACCCAAAATTTTGGGTTTGTCACTTAACGGCTTTCTAAACATAGGACGGCAGAAATATATTCGTTTAGTTTCTGCATCCGTGCAAAGCTAGGACGTGCTGCTAGTTCTTTACGCAACTGTAGTACACACCTGTAGTTCTGCCAATATCTGTGGGCTATCGTCGCCTGCGTTCACGCGTCATTTGGCGCGGGTACACCGAACTTTCTCGAAGCTCCGACGATGTATTGTGCCCTAATGGCGGATGGAGGGAATATTTCAATCTTGTTAACTAAAAGTTTTATCCTTCCACTGAATCTTAATAGAAGCTTGTATTATCAAACCTGACTCATAAGTATCTAAAATTCAAAAATAACACACAGACACAGACAGAATAATCGGTGAACATACGAGTTCTGTAAACATAACAAACCAGGTCAGAACACAAAGCTATTAAATCTCACCATATAAACGAGGTCGAACACAAAGATTTCCGACACACGCCAAAGACATCCTAATTAATTCAACAAACTCTTAAAACGCTAACACATCCAACAATCCTAAGATCTTTCCACTTAAGGTGGAACGTTACGGTCAGCTAGGCACTGCCGCGCCACTAGATGGCGTTAATGTCCTGATTAAGCGTTTTTATTTTTTTTCACCAAAATAGAACAAATATTTAGGAAGTAAAAGTGCTTACCCGTAAAAGCGTAATATTTTTGATGTAACTAACAATACTTAGACGATATTTTAAGTGTTAAAATCACTATATTTGTCCATTTAGCTCCGGCGAAACGGCCGCGCCGTTTCGCGCAAGTGACTCACACACACACATACAAAGATTTCAAATGAAGGAAGCGTTAGTAAATTTCGCTCGCTTTGCAAAGCTTAATCTGGCCGAGTGCGTCAGCGTCTTGACCTGTATTCAAATGGTATCGGGTTCGAATCTCTATACTGACATACTGTTTTTGAACTTTTAATTTGTTATATTTTTGTAATTTTATACAAATACATAATAGATATTTTAGTCGTGAAATATATTATGTATTTTTGTGCGAGTTCTAAATAAAAATCAGGTTTTTACTATTGCAGTTAATATTTATTACATTATTAGGTAAGTATTTGTAAAATAACATTTTACAATAAAATAAACATTTACAAAACAATAATTTGAGAAGTCTTATTCGAGAAGTAATATTATAATAATAAATGTGCTACCACAGTGATACATCTATGCAGTTTTGATTATTTTTTACTTTTCGAAGTACCACCTCTGGCAAAACAGAATTTTTATAAAATGATACCAATTTAGGTAACACGTCCAAAATAAAATTTTCGTCACGCTCGATTTCTAGGACTGTAATATCATGAGCTGGAGAAATATAGCCCACAAAATAACATTTCTTCATTTGAGAAACCCGTAGTTGCCCCTGAATCTGTAACAAGAATAGGTAGGTGTAAAAATACATATGTTCAGACAGTAAAATAAAGGATAGCAAGTCATCACTGTTTACTGCATGCAACAACAGCATGTAATTGGTACTAACCTGTACAATGGGAAGTTTTTTTTATCTTTAGCAGCAGCATTCATGTCTTGATTGTTGCGAGCCAATGAGGGGAAACATTTAATTTCCAGAATAGATTTTTCTTCTTCTATAACCCCTGAAATTCATTGATTGCAGTAAATAATAATATTTTCACAAATTATCTGGACTGAAAAACAATAATATGTACCTAATGAATTATGCCACATACCATCCGGACTAGCACCCAAAAAGCCAAACTCTTTGTCAATGAAAAGGCCTGCTGGTCGCACATTTTTGTTCATTATTTCTGTAAACAATGTCCTTGCCACCGACTCATTGTTCTGACCATACGACATGTCTTTGGTCAGAATATTGTTTTTATATAATATTGTTTTGACATGGTTGTGGCAGGGTGTTGTCGATTTTCGTTTACATATCTGTAACAGAGGCCAAATTGAGCATAATGTGCTAATTTGTGGTATATTTCAAAACTGGAGTATCATTGAATCAACCCTTTGAAAGACTTACCATTCCAAACTGGCTGGCAGTGAGCCTGTTACATCTGTGTGTATTATACACATCATTTTCATGTTGCCCAATGGTCAGGTGTTCAATATCTTCAATTTCTTGATCTCTTCGATTTGTCCTTGAACTCGTTTGCGACTTTTTCTTGAACCAGAATATTGGTGATTTTTATAGTCTTTTCGGGAAGTTCGTGGCTTCATTTTCTATCGGTGCAATAACACGAACAGATAACCACTAAAATCTTATATTGCAATTTTTTACTAATTCTAATCACATCTATAAGTATCCCACGATAGAAAAGAAAACTTTTGTAATGTAACGGACGCCTTACACTGACAGACAAGTCATGTCATGTCATGTCTGTCTTGTCTGGTATGTTAGGTAGGGTAGGGTATGCTGAACGGGGCTACCAACTCGATAAGTGCTTTATTGCAACAAACAAGTACCTACAGTACGAAGGACAAAATACTCTGTGAAATAAAATCATAATACTAAGTATTGGGCTTATTAAAAAATTCGTAACTGTACAAAAAAATATATTTGAATGAAATTGAGAAGAAAAATCAAAGTAAGTAAGTATTTTTTGAAGAATTAGTTGCTTTTTACGGGTTTTGGTTACTTTTTTTTTATTTAGAACCTTTTCGACAGCAAAATAAATAAGTAAGTACCTAAACATATATATTTTTAAAAGGTTTTTGTATTTCGGCATCATCCGCGATATTTTGCATGCTCAATAGAAACGTTTCTCAAATAAAATTACTTATAATAACGATATAAAGCGAGACATAATGCTAAGTTATAATTTATAAATATAATCAAATGGGGCTACGCATATGAAAATATTGTCAGATTAGCATCAAAAGTGCAAAGTTGGCAGCACCTTTGTAAAAAATGGCAGAAACCAAATAAACTCCCCCACGAATTCACAATGATGATTTGAGGATCCACGTGATCGCCGAGAAGAACGGCAACAGTGTACGGAACGAGAATAGCGAGCTGGCAACGTAGCCGCACACACACAACTAAACTTTTAACTTAGCGTAAGATACTGTCGGTGTACACTCACACACTGACAAAATTGAACTGAATTTGTAACTGATTTACGCGATTATTATACTATTTTTATGTAGTAAATATAATTTGCCGCGAATAAACATCATAATAAATGCCAAATTATATAATTTGAGTTAAGGTTATGCTCCATTCGCCCGTAAATGTAAAAATACTTTACTATGGAAAACGAACCACCTTAAGATGATAAAGGGAACAAAACCTAAATTGGAGCCGCATTCCGATAAATACGTCAGATTCCGGAATTCCTCTGAACCTTTAGCAATAAATAGTACATTGTTAGCCAACAGGCGAAGTAATTTAATTCAGAATAATCGCGTCTGGCCCGCGGCCCATTAAGTGTACCTGGGCCTTTTCAATAGGTTTTCTTTATCTCTGAACTGGAATCCCGACATTATGCTTGGGTTTGGGGATGGCCCAAGTTTGATAGTATGATAACAGAAATCATTTCTGGCTTTTCAAGTCTATCGAGAGAGAGAAATGAGGATAGCATTAGGTTTGAACTGTTTAATTGGGTTTTGGAGTCATTTTTGATAATTTTTTAAGAGTCCCACATCTAGATTAGGATGTTTTTTAAACTAAAACTTAAATAACTTAATCCATAGTCAGTCAAATGAAGATAAGAAAGTCATTAGTATTATTTAATTATGTGAGTTTAAATCATGGTCGTGCGAAATTTTATTTTGTTATAGAAAATCTATATGTTTTTGACACAAGCAGCGATGGAAAATAACATGAAGAAACCCGTGGTTTAAATAGCTATAATGCATATCGACGATATCTTTAAAATTTCATTGTCTATTGCCTGTTCGAGGTAAGACCTTGAAGCTACCAAACAAACTTATAGGTGTGGGAATGTTCCCACTGATATTTTAATCTAAAATCGATTTCAAAACCCATAAACTGAATATTTGGAAGTAAATCGCTCACACAAAGACCACATAGCCGAAGGGCACGCATTACTCGGTTAATATCGCATTGATCCGGCTACCGGAGCCACCATCCGGTTTACGACATCGTGTAATGTGTAACCCATGCCGGATAAAAATTAATTGCCTCCATTCAGCGTGCCTTGGATTGTCTGTTTGTATACGCCTGCGCTATTTTGGGATTCTCTGTTATCATAACGGCTAAATATTAAAGTCCCTTTCCAAATTTTTGATTCGTCGTGATTTATAATTAGTGTACAACTTTATATTTTTTTGTTATGATTTAAGTCAAAACTTTTTAAACTATCATGGTTTTTAACATAATTCTACGAGTATTTCATTCTAATATCACGCTTCTTGCCCATGGGGATAGACAGAGTCCACTTGCTACAATCCTGACACACCTCTTTCGCCTCATTCACTCCCACTACATTCTTTATACAATGTTCACCGGTTTATATACAAGTAGAAATATTATTAAAATTGGCTGATCACAGACCATTTCCAAAACAAACTCTTTATGTCTAGAAATGAGGATTGACATAAAAATTAAGCAATATGATCCTGTATTGACAATCCAGGGGCTATTCGTACGAACTAAAAATTAGTAAGGGACACTTCAAATTTTCAAATAATCGTCACACATTCCCTTTCAATAGAGAACCGCACCCTTTTAGCACCTCTATAGGCTTATCCAATAAGTTATCCCACCACATTTTCCCAAACAATAACCAGATTTGCGGCTCAAGGACAATAAATATCCGAGCACGCATGCCGCTGCACAATGGTGGACTCGCTTAATTTCTAAGCCGTATTTATGTTGGACTTTCGGGTTCTTGGGCTTAATAACTCCTCTCCGGGGACACGGCATGAATGATGGCCCCGGGAATCTTGGGATTTTGGAAATTAAAACGATGTGAATTAAAGGGTTAGTTTATAGCAATTTAGAGCTGAGCAGGTAGATTGTAAAGGCTTGTCTTTGGATTGCAAAAGGTGATTAATTATTTAGTTACAATTTGAGAGTATTATAAGGATGGTATTTAGGTGCTTATAAAAGTGTGAGCAACTATAAAAGTTACCTATTTTAAGATGTATTTAATAATGTTATGATATCAGCAACAAGAAGAATTTTCGATCATCTTAATATGAAAATATTATAAAATATTAATACAGTTGAAAAGTTTCTAAATAGAAATTGTTTTTTTCATGTTTTTGAAATGAGTGTAACAAAGTCGTACGATCCAAGATCTCCAACAGTTTAATCTATTCTCTAAACGGCTGTAATTTGTAAAACTACACAGTTATTTTTTACAACCGCTAATGTGTAAGCTTGAAGGGCAATTTACAGGCAAACGAGGAGCGCTTAACCTGAAAAACTGTTCCTGCATGTTTTTTGTTCCATTAAAACGCTTTTAACATAGGCACATTTACAAAAGCGGTTCCCGAAATTGCTCCAAATTATTTACATTTTAGGTGTTCAGCAAAACTGACCAAAATGGATCAAATTTGAGAGTGAAAAACTTAAAATTCAGAGAAACAAATTAGAACAGTATAATATTTAACCAGCCCAGGTACATAGCCCAGGTACGGCACGATTGGGAGTAATTGCTAAATCTAGTCAATCGAAAATTTATCGGTTCGCTTTGGTCGTATCTGTTTCGGTGATCGCAAATTCTATTTGTGCGAATTTGTGGGAATCAGGGTGGCTTCGCACGGTTGTAATCTTGGTCTTTACATCAGACTAGTTCTACAATTTGATTGCAAGAAAGGGAAATTATATTACTTCTCAAGAAGTATGTATAACCCTGTAGCAGTCCGATTCTTGACACTCAGAAACACACAATTCAGAGAACAAGTCATTGCATTACATCTTTACTTCATAAAATTTTCTTATTTTAATAAATTTTTACCTACATTTTAAGCGGCAATGTGATGATTATCAAGAGCTCTTTATTGTACAATAACATACAGTTCAGCTTCAAACATACTACTCACCTAAATAAAATTGATTTTCCGGGACAGTTTCTTAATATAACTATGTAGGTGCGTTACTGCAGACAAATAATGTAAGAATTTATACGATGGGATTATGCAACTCTGACAGAAAGCAAGGTCCATTGGTAAATATATCAGTCTAGCAGTTCACTTAATACCAAGTAAATACCCAATACCCATCCTCACAAAGTTTCCAGACCACCGGAAGGCTTCGATCATGCCTTATCGACTGCTCACACGAAATCGTGTAGTTATTTCCATGGACACTATTTCACTATGCACGCTGCTAAACCTCTGACCCATTTTGAATTACTAGGCTTGCAGAAGGTTTTCTAGTTTTACTTTACGACTAGACGGTTCGGGATTGGTTCAAACAATTGTACCCTCGTAAAATTCGAGTCTCGATGTTATGTAGTTCTAGGGATGCTGGAATGGTTCTACTATGGTAATGGTCGGCATTGTAACATAAAAGTACAGGTCTATTAAAAGATGTTCTATGTATTTTACACATTGGTCTATTGTTTGACGCATTAGAAGTTATATTTATCAACGATTTTTTTTTTAGAAACAGATAAAAACGTCGATATTTACCTAAATAACTACGTAAATTATATTTATCATCCCTCAATTATATTTATCGTCATAATTTCCTCGAATCAAAAAGTTCGCAAAAGTGACTTCTGCAAAAAGTGTGCATGTACCAAATATTTATTTGGACATACCTCTGACTACCCCCTTAGAAATATTCGAAGGATCTGAAGAATTACATAAAGATCTGAAAGAAATGTAAATTAGCATTTAATGTTTCTGCTAACGTCTAAATAATTTTATTTTTTGCTAAAATATTTGAAGCTCTAAATTCGACCTTGAAACTCCACCTTCCCAGGAGATAGTCATGAATCTACTTCTATTACACTGATTGAAGCTACTGTTAAGGTAGCCTTTCGAACTAAGCGTCACAAACGCAGCGTCTATAGCGTCGCCAAAACCGCCTCACAACAACGCGGTCACAGCGGCACTGTGACGTCACTGACGCCGCGACAGTGACGCTGCGCTCGAATGACGTTCCCTAGAATTTCATACATTTGCATAGAACATCTATCTGTCGCACTGTCGCGGCGTCACAGCCGCGGCGCCAATGACGCCATAGACGCTCAGTTCGAAAGGCTACCTTTACGTAAGCTTTGATGGAGTGGCTTGCCTGTCATTTGTCAATCCGCGGGCTGTGGGTTCACCCTCGGATCTTTCTGGATACTTAGCTGGGTTTACAAGTCATTTAATATGGTAGAAATGAAACGTAATGCTAAGAAAAATGTTGTACAATGCCTTGGCAGATATTTTTTTCAGGTATGGGTGCTTTGTATCTATAATAATGTATGTATTTACAAAAAAATATATAAGTATCATATCAGTAATCTGGTTACCATAACACAAGCATTAAATTGCTTAGCTTGGGACTAGATGACACTGTGTAAAAGTTCAGGGATATTTAATTATCTATTTTATTTATTTCCGTTGTGTGTGCAAAAGTACTAGGCAAGCATACTCTACAAGGATTATGAATTTAGTCTCCTGTAAAGATTAGGCATAAGTTGTTCTAAAACTGTTTTAAAATACTTCAAAACGTACGAAGTAATCGTCATCAGAAGTAGGAATTTGGCCTTTTGCCGGCTTATCATCACATTCTGGGACACTCTGGATATTTCTAGTGTTATAAAAACTTTGCTTTAACTGTTAAATGGTAGTACATATCATTTTTGGCTCAATTTAAGAAGGTTCTTTCTTTTACAATTTGGCACATATTTAGAGCTAAGATCAGCGTTGCCTTGCCTTGCGCAAATCAATTATGCTGAGTTGGACGCCTATTTTGAGACACAATATGTATTATAATTAAGTATGTTTTTATGGTTTGTTCTGGATTGTGTGTCAAATAAATGCTTTTTCTTTCTTTTCTTTCTAAGATCAAAAATCTGAATAAAATTGTTTTTTGACCTTCCGGTTTATAATTATTTTATAGTCAAAAGTCACGAATAAATCAAATTATCCATCCGCTGTTCCGCCGAACCAATATTTTGCGTGACGATAATTAATTGCCGCAATTAATTAAGTTAAAATAATTTTCCGTTGGCGCGTTGCTCGCTGTACAAATTGGTTGGAACATAAATTAATTTTACGTATACGGCGCGGCCTTTGACCTACACACATGGTACTTCACCTGTGATGTTGGCAATACAGTGATTAAACGTTGGTAAACTGTTGTTTTTTGGTTACATGTCAGTATTACAACCACATTTTTTGCATTGACTTTAACAGCAAATGTATCATTGTCATAGAAATTATTATAATGAATTCAACGGGAATTACTCACGTAAAAATATTGTCGATTTAGATACCGACAATGTTTCGATTCTTCCGGATAATCTTCATCTGGGTATGAGGTATGCTCACTCCTCGCGGGCGCGTTTCACACACGTCTAGTACAACTCACGATAGTTTCGAAAGTGTCATAGAAATCTACCTACCTATATCTACACTTTTGTACTATAATTAATATTATAAAGAGGTAAAGATTGTTTGTTTGTTTGTTTTCGATGTGTAAAATGTCCATTCTATAACTCTAACTATCCTATCTTTAACCATCCCGACAGACCTGTCGGGATGGTTATATTATGCCATATTTTACTCCGGTAGTTTCATTAGTACACCCTGAAAATCCGGGGTGTGCTGCTAGTACAATATACAGGTACCTATAGAAATGACAAAATGTATAATGATTATATTCATTACAAAAATTTTATTGAAACTGTACACAGAAAGATATTGAAACTGGCTTCTTAAGATAAACTTCGACTTAAGATATCTCTTCGAATTTAGACCACCACTATCTCAGTGGAAATTATTCACATGTCAGCCTAAACCTAAAATAACTTTCCATTGACAAATCATGGACTAAATTAGAGCCCATTGATGAAGCCTCAGAGCATCACGTAACCGACATGACACACTTTCCTGAACAACGGAAAATTCCGGGAATGCCAGGAATACTTGAGCGGTGGTCGCGGCCGGTATTCAGCGGGACCGGTATTCGCTCCGGACCGGTATTTCACCGGTATTCACCGGTTAATGTGACGGGATTTCACGTGTCACCTGCAAAGTATTTGGTGAGTAGGCGTTGGAACCTTGACGCAATGAAGTGAATGAACAATTAATTTATGGAATAATAGCAGCACGTCTTTGCACGGGTGTACTAATGAAACTACCGGGAAAAAATATAGCCTATACTATTCCAAAAGTCCATTGTATACATCGGTGAAAGATTTTTGAAATTGGCTAAGTAGTTTTGGAGATTACCTCTGTCAAACAAACAAACCAACATACCTGTAATATTAGTTATCGATTCAGTTTTCGACGTATAGAACCCGAATATGATCTCGATAACTAAAATCGATACAGGATTCCATAGATAGATAGATAAACGTACAGTAGACGGCTCGTAGTTAAAGCACTTGAGGAGATCGGATATCTGCTGCTGGTTCAATTCTACTACTACGACATCATCGGACATTAATCGATCGAAGATAGTTTATACCCCTGATTTTCTAGTAGAAGAGAAATGAAAGAAAGAAAAATATGTTTTTTTCGTAGGACTTCAAGGATTGCTCAAAATCGTACAGTATTAAAAGCTAGGTGACTCTATTGAATGTTCCAAAACAACTCCCTACACCCTTAATCTGAAAGTAAAAGAAAACTGGTATGAGCCTTCACGAGAATAGTTAGAGCTATGTCTTAAATTCATATTTAAACAATTTCTATTATTCCTTCAAACTTCATTTATTTTTTAAATATTTTAATTTTCTTTATGTTATTCTTTTCTGTGAGTGATCATAATAAAACAAGGCTTAAAACTCAAATACAAAGAGTGCTCGAATAGGTACTCCAATAACGTCAAGTACATTGAAAACCTTAATGGTCTGACCTGGAATCGTAAGATTTTTAGGTCTGCTTTAGAATTCTAGTACCTACTTGTTTATTTTGCTATAATAAGTATTTTCGGTGCGTGATTAAATGGAAATAGGTAGGTAATTAATTATTATATATTAGTTAAGGTCAACATAATTAAATGGAGTTGCGTTGGTACAGTCAATAGAGATATATATATATCATATATATCTATATATATATATATATATATATATATATATATATATATATATATATATCACCTAGATTATAAAACTGTGCATTTTTAAGTGATCTTTGAAGTCCCGTTAAGTGTAGGCAAAGATTGCCTCCTGACGCTGTATAAATCATCTACTATAGATGCAAAAGGCCTGAGTTTTGAAGTCCTACAGATATAAACACCTTTTTCTTTCTTTATTTTTTTCAAATTGATCATTCTGATCATAGACAGAATGATCAATGAGGGGGACATAATAACACCTTCTAATAATAAAATGAAGTAGTATGAGTACTATAGCATTAAAAAGCACCAAAAATGCTGATATAAAAATTACACGAGTATTCTAACGGGAAGCAAATTCATATTAGACCCATTATGACTTCTAATGCATAAGTTAATGTACTTAAATGACTCCAAAATCGATCCTCGTCGAAGCTTTTAGGCCGACGACGACGTCTTTTGCTAATTTACAAGTTGCGTGAGCGAAATAGGAAGTGGATTTTCGTCAACCTGCGTTATAATAATACTTGATGCTTTTAGAGGAAGCATTTAATAATGTGCTGTATTACTTTGCATTGTGGTTCAGTATGGAAATGAACAAGCATTTTACTAAATCATCATAGATTAAGTTGATGAATAAACGATATTTTCATTTTCATTTTCATTTCATTTTTCATCACCAGCAAAAGTGAGTTTGGTTTTTACGCCTTCTTGTGTTTTAAATTTATATTTTGTTCTTGTGTGTGTGCAATTAGTGTTGGTTTGTTAATTTATTTATGTTGTAGATGTGTTTAGTTTAATTTGATTGTATGTACAACCTGATATATTAAAGCAGAAAAGTTTTATTCTTTTTATTTTAACTGTTTAATTCTAAAACTGGGTAAAAGTCTATGGAAATTATTCCATATTTGGCTTTTACCTAGTTCTAGAAAAAACTATTAAGTTTTTAACGAGTTTTAGCTGCCTAATGGCCGTTTAATGTAATTGATTCCTCTTCAATTTATTTCATTATATAAAAGAAATCGGTATGCACAACTAGTTTTTTAATATACAACTTTTTTATTTATTTGACCTCAGCAATAAAACAAACTGAAGTAACTACTCGAAGAAATATGTCGAGTGGATTATGATCAGATGATATTTTATTGCTTTCCATCTAAGTAATGACTTGGCACTAGGGTAGCAAATATCCACTTAGTAGGTTGTTGCGTTGGAACAGGCGTGAGTCACCAGCTTATAAGACTGTATATTTTTAAGTAATCCTAGAGGTCCTACAGAAATAAACATTATTTTTCTTTCTTTTCTCTTTTTTGTTTGTCTTTTATGTAAAATTATCACCCAAAACCTTGAAACATTATAAATCGTTTGTTTGTACATTTTCCGACACTTACAAACACACGTATATATCTAATTCAAAAGCAAAATGCCCTTTATCACAAAACAATTTCGGCATAACAGAAATCGGACCTATCCGCGTCCGATCGCCGGTAATTGTACAAGACAGGCCCGCGGCGTAACAGGGTGTTCCAAAACGTGTTCCTATTCTTTATTCACTCTGTTTGTTGTACGGAAATAGACATTACAAGTATTCGAGTTTTTTTAGTAAGAAAATTACGAGTGAAATGCTGTTGCAAGTGTGTAGTTTTATTTCTATAGGTACATTATCTTAACAAGCATTTTAATATTATTCATTGTTAACATTTATTTAACATTAAATTATTACTTAATTTATGATTTAATGATTGTTGTCGAGCAAAAAATTTATTTCGAATCTCTATTGCATGTTTTTGCCGCCTTGTTTACTTACTTCTGCCGCGTCAAAGCGACCCTTGATTTATTATTTCATCAAAGAACCTTAACCTTAACCTATTTGTGCCACATTAAACCTTTTAATTTAAATGAACCCTGTATGTGATCACAGATTAAATAATAGCTTTTGGGTATCAATTTGTCAAAGCGCCCAGTCGCCGTCGTGTTGGGGTCAGATACGCACAGAACGGGTTAACTTCCTTCTTCAATCGATATTGTTTTGAAACTTAGGTAATTAGGGTAACTTTGGGTAATAAATATAAAGCTGAGCAATAAATAAACAAGTGACGTTGGCCGAATCGTGACCTTTAGCTAAACAAATATTTAGGATTGAGAAAACACTGTCAGCGGCACAAGTGTTGTAAATAATTTTCAGATCGGGTTTTTAAAGGCACGAGAAAAAGACGACGACGACTTTTAACGATTATAGGATGTAAAGATAGCTAATAATGATACTGACACCTTCTATTATAATTATTATATTTTAATCTGCAAGTTGGCGTCGAAAGTTTATTGCAATCATAATATAATCAATGAACTAAATAGAATGAAATAAGTAGATTGTGGCCTGAAAAAAGAATAAACCATGAACAATTCTTAATTATAATAGTAAAATATTAAAACATAATTATTGTTAAAGAGAAAACCCTAAGAACCTTTGTTTTTATTTATCCTTTGTGTTCAGTTTTCTATTTACGTCAATCAGGGTTATCCAACTTTGGATAGCAGTTCGTGTGTCAAAAGTCGACATAACTCGGAGTTAGCGTTATCTACGGTTAACGCAATTGGGTGTAAGCGTCTTATCGTTGTGTAACTGGGGTTCTATTGTGTAAGTTTGTGTTCGTAATTCAAATATTCAGCATTTAGCTAAAGCCCTACTCTTTGTCACCGGGATTGAAAATGACAGACGTAATTTTGAAAATTGTTTGCAAAACATTATAATACAACTGGATATAAATAAAGAATGTTTATTACTACTAGGTGTTAATTCTTATAAAATGAGGAACACAAGCATTAAGTTGCTTAGCTTGGGACTTGATGACGCTGTGTGTCCAAGGATATTTTTTAGTTTATTTTTTTAATCTCAACCTAAAATTATCTTTTTGTACACATTTTTGATAAAGTTATCATGAAGTGTGTGGTTACCTATAATTATAATTATTTTGTGTTATTATAATTATTTTTGTAAGTAATTATCAATATGGGTCTATTCATATAAAATTATTTCTATAACATTATGTTCTATGATTTTATACTTATTTATGTGAAATAAATGTCTATTATTATAAATTATTATTCAGCTCACAACACAATAAAAAATACGTTTACATATTTATAGAGCCTTTGAGTAAAGACTCCTTAGAAAGCCACCTATTTTTATGTAACCAAGGTTTAAATACCTGCGTGGGTTCTTAAAAAGAATAACAGAATTACGAAATGAAAATGCCTTCTTTGTACCATATTTTGACTGAGTTTTTCAGACTTTCTCATATTTTCTCTATTCTATTAACAGAAAAACATGAGCTTGGCTTTCCAAGTAGATTTTAATATCAATGTTAAGGCTCTGTTATTCTCATTTAAGATCACAAGGTTTTGGAGGATAAATTTGTTTGTGTGACGACTGTTGTTTAAAATGAATTAAAATGTCTGACAGCAAAACGTCCTCAATTTAAAATGGGTTTGAAATCTAAAAGGCTTTTTATACCACCATTATTATTAATATATTATTATTTATACCCATTATTTAGACAGAAAACTTATGATTGTGATTAGGTAAATAAATACTGATGTAAATACTTTTAAAGTCACTTAAAAACAACCTGACACAGCACAATATTTGTGTTCATCACACAAACAATGTCTTAGATTAGTAAGTAGCGTTTAAATTATATTTAGGACGTAATTAACTGTTTAAGACGCTGTTACTTGTCAGATTTATATAAATATATAATAACAAAGATAAGTACCACTTACACTTGGTAGCGTTTCATTTTTCACGCGTTTGTAAATGTTAAGATAATTGCGTAGTTCTTTCTAAAAGAATACAAGAGAAAATCGCGAAACATACTTATTAACAAGCATTAAGTTGCTTAGCTTGGGACTAGATGACGCTGTGTGAAGTGTGAAATGTCCAAGGATATTTGTCCAAGGGTTAATATGGTGAAAAAATGAAGTAGACGGAACCAAAATAATACCCCTGAAATACGAGCTTCACCCTTTCAAATGTTTATCTCTTCATCCCATTGGCAGTTAGGGAAGAGTACTATCACAGATAAAATAATACTATGTACAGATGGTTCATCTACAACATTAATTTTACTCCTGTTGTTCTTCGGGCTATTTTTTTGTGTTTGATTTTGTGGCGCCCTTAGCAGTGTTTAGGTCTTGCCTGCAGTCAAGAATAAGTGTATTAGATGGAGTTACTTATTTTTGATTGCAGGCAAGACCTAAACACTGCTAGGGGCGCCGCAAAATAAAACACAAAAAAATAGCCCGAAGAAAAACAGGAGTGAAATTAATGTTCTAGATGGACCATCTGTACATAGTATTATTTTATCTGTGGAACTATTAACTGAGCGTCGTAATCTCAGTGGAGTTAACGAATTAGCATTTCAAATCAGCTCTGAAGTAAGCCTGTCTGTCTGACCTTGCCGATTCCATCACGTAAAACATTGTAGCTATAAAGTTACATTTGTTACAGTGATTAAACATTTAGTTGGATGTTGGAATCAGAACTTAAGTAAATAGTCTTTCTTAAACTCTCGCGGTCATAATTCATTATTGAAATTAAACCAAAAGCAGGATTTTATCGCGTAAACGTCGGGAAATGATTTAAAAAAGGTATATTACGCCATAAAATCCTGTTTTAGTTGAAATTAAATTTAAATGTTTTCACAATAATATTGTTTTTTTAGTAATAAATGAAACGTATATTATAAAAAGACAACTAAGTACGTTTTATTTACTAGTACTACTTCTATTGTTGTAGTAAGTCCGAAAAGGGCAAACTGTTCGTTTGTACATCTATAAAAAAAATACCCACCATCCATGTAACTATTCTAAAATATAAATAATAACAATAAAAAAATATTCTCTTCTCTTCTATTCAAACTTTTCAAATATAATATTTTAAAAACCTCTTTTATCAAACATTCTTTATGTTTTATGTAAAATATACAAAACAAAAAGAAAATTCTTGTAGCAGATTTTATCGCGTTATTTAATGAATTTTGTAGATTAAAAGATGAGTGCTGCGGTAATGAGTTAATTAAAGCCTACAAAGTAAGAAGAAAATATAATTTAACTGTATAAGGAACGGGTACAATTAGCAACATCCTTGTATAATTAAATTGTTCTATGTAATTGTTATATAAAATCTAGAGGCTTCTAGCGTGTAACTAGAAACTCAAGTAGGTACAGAGGATATGATGATCTTCAGATATACGAACAGAATAGCACCTTAAGATAGCAGGATTTCAATTCTCAACGATTTTCAAAACACGACGCGGTAAAAGATTGCACGTTATCTAACTGTTGTTTTCTGAAATCCATTATTCAAAATAACCACGCCGTGTCGTGCCGCATGAAGACCATGGTTATTTGGAGAATTAGGCGGCAGGAACTTTCTTCCCATGGATTTGAAGTCAAAAAATAACTTAACGCTTGTCACTTTAGTTCAGCAACTCACCTCTAGGTGGCATGCAATAGCTTTACCGCGGCAGTCCCCGATCACTCGATAATTTATCCCGTTAATGATGGACTAAGACAAGACATTATCTTCGACAGGACTTTTGCCTGGAAACTGTAATGAACGTCATTTGAACCAACCCATCAATCAATTTACCTCCTCCTGGGAGTATTACGAAAAATGATTGATGTTTCCGAGGTAGACGAAACTTTGCGAAATTAATTCAACATTTACAAAACAATTTTCCCGCGGGATTAGAATGATGTGCGGAGGAAATCCTAAATGGACCGTAGGGTAAGTAAAATGAGTTTCGTTTCCCACCGTCACAGATTACCGGCGAAGTAAAACACCAAGAACGCCTCTCTCAGGTGTAGAAAAGCGGCAAAGTATCATTTAGCTCAGTATTTTTTTAAGCTATTGCATAGCTTCTATCGCGGGCCTTGAGCGTGGAGACCGAATCCAGAAATTACCTAACGAAAAAACCTAACGCTTGTCACTTTAGTTCAGCAACTCACCTCTAGGTGGCATGCAATAGCTTTACCGCGGCAGTCCCCGAGTGCCACAAGTCTTTTTTATTATCAAAAGCCTGTCCTAGGCAGGGCAAGTAGGGAAAATTATAAATCTGATTAGAAATATAATTTTAAAATAGAATACAAAATTTTAAATAAAATGACTTGATTGGTTTTTGTATAATTTGAAGCAACTTTATCATAAATAACACTAAAATCGTATCTTACTTTGTCCGTTCCTATAAATCCTCATCATCATTTTCCTGCCCTTATCCCTATGTGGGGTCGGCACAACACGTGTTCCTCTTCCATTTCCCTCTATCAGAGGTCATCTCATCACTCACACCTTTCTTACTCATGTCATCCCTCACACAATCCATCCATCTTTTCTTTGGTCTTCCCCTAGACCTATATCCATCCACATTCATATCTAGTACTCTCCTAGTAACATGACATTCTTCCCTCCTCATAACATGACCATACGAAGCTAATCTACTACTACTCATCTTCTCATTCACTGGAGCCACTTTCACACTTCCTCTTATGTACTTACTCATTCCTTATCTTGTTCCAATAAATCCTATAAATCATAATTAATATACAGTCTATAAATCGAATTGGGAAAAAATGAATGGGTATTTCAATGTTACCGAATTGGGAAAAAATTAAAGGGTATTTTAATAGTGTGTTACTATCTCTAATCTACTGAAGTGGTATTCAGTTTAACAACAAACTAATCCAGAGAATCTAAGATCAATAGTTCAAAGCCTCTAATTAAGGATTCCAGGCTATTCTAATTGCTAATTAGGGTAATATAATACACATCGACTAAGCCATTAATAAATAAATAGCTCAATAGTGGGATAATAGTTTACCAAGACAAAAATATTATATTCGTGTTAAATCTATATTTCAGTTTCGAATAGTCTAATTACAAGCATTAGTTATATAATACGAAGGTGGTTTTGATATTATGCCAGTGCCTTTTTTATTAGTCTAATATTTTTTCTTTCTTGTGAAACACCATAATTTTTACATTGTCGCCAGTCTGTATTTCGTAGCTTTTTTAGTGTTTATTTTTTATTTTATTTTCTAACCTATTTTGTCCCACTGCTGGGCAAAGGTCTCCCCAATTTTCTCCAACCATCACTGTCCTTTGAGACTTCGTACCAGTCTCTCTCAAAAGAGTTGAGATCGTCTCTCCAGCTTGCATAGAAGCATAGAAGTATATCCAAGAATTCTTTTCCGAACTGTATGATCACGTTTGTGTTCAAGGCGTTGAAATATCTCCTACTTTTGCATTTCAAATCAAAACTCATCGTGATAGAAGTGATTTTGCAGCGAAGTCGATCCGAAGTGAACCGAGGGTTCGTATTAACTTTTTATGATTTCCGTGAATTTCTTAAAATTATTTCTCATCTGAACTTCGTCGGCTTTTCATCAGATCATTCTGGAAAGCCTTCACTGCTGGTTGTTATGGGGTTTCGTTTAGAGAAGAACCTAAATATACTTTCATTTATATGGTAATTACGACCTCTGTGGCGCAGTGGGCGAACGCCCGGCTGAGACGCAGAGGTTGCGGGTTCAATCCCCGCTACGGAACAAATATCTACAGAACATACAAACATTTGTCCCGTAGCGGGGATCGAACCCGCGACCTCTGCGTCTCAGCCAGGCTTTCACCCACTGCGCCACAGAGGTCGTCAAAAACAAACGCGTAGTTGCCAAGTTTCCTGATTAAAGAATAACCACTGGTTTACGTGAACTTAGATCTAGACTCCAAGCTGTCGTCTCATTAATGTTCCGTCCGTCTAGAATAAATTAATGGAACGCTCCGTCTTCGACCGATCAAGCTTTAGATAATTTAAAACAATGTCAGTCCATTGTTGTTGAAGAGTAGTACAGAATCATTCAGTATAATCTCTTTTGAGAAAATAATAACAAACATTGTAACTTAGGCGAGACTCAAAAAACTAACATTCTCATTAAAGAGATAAAAAAGTTCCACACACAAAAAAATAGAGTTAAAGCTTGTGCTATCATTACTTTATAACTTGCTTTGCGATAAACAAATTTTAAAAATAAAAAAATCCAATTCCAAACACTTACACATTTTAATTTTTTTAAATGAAATAAGTTTTTTTGAACAGATTTATTTTTATTTGGGTAATATTTTTCTCCTAATTGAAATCTAACTTGTAAAATTATAATTATCAATTAATTTTTGTTCATTCCGTTCCCCACGATACAACACCATAACTCATACAAGATTGATTATAACACTTTGTCACGGTATTTTATCCGTTGGTATATTTCCTTAAAACAGGAACCGAAACTGTATCCAACATCGCAATCTTAATGAGAATAAATTAGAATCGTTCTCACCTCCCTCCCCCCTCACTCGGCTTATCAATCAGCGCCCTCAATGGCTTATTAACTGGAGAACTCAATTAAATAACGATAGCTATTAGTTTGGATTTCCAGAGATTTTAGTTATGATTATATGAATTGAGGTTCATTTGTCGATTTTGACGATTCCAATCATTTCTATTGAGCTACTCTTGATAAATTAATTTTGATGGAAAAACTGTAATCTAAAAATCATGCTTTAGTATCGAAGCAATTAATAACTTTTGTAATTTTTGATTTTAGAAATAAACGTTTTATTAAAACGCATGAAATTAATTAGTCCATAAAAGCATCATCTTTTTTGAAAAGTAGTTTATAATCATTGTGACAAGAACCAGAATAAACTTTAAAAATAAGTTTTATGAGTCATTGAATTCGTCTTCTTCTTCTTCTTCTAGCTCGGTACACTCTTGACAGAGTGGTCGTGGTCATCAGTGTAGTTCTCCCCTTGTGACACGTTTCACTGCGCGCTTCCACTCCTCTCTGACAGCTGCCCTCCTTGCACACTCATGTAAGGGTCCGTCCATCACCGCCCTTATTTGGTCCGTCCACCTCATGGGCGATCTGCCTCGCGCTCGGGTACCCTCAACCCTTCCTTGCACCACCAGACGCTCAATGGATTCGCCTCCACGCCGAGAAACATGCCCGAAGAAGGTGAGAATTCGAGCTTGGACTATAGAGGATAGACGCTGTTTGATGCCGAGTTCTCGGAGTACGGAAACATTTGTGCGGTGTTCAGTCCATGATATACCGAGCATTCTTCTCCAGCACCACATTTCCAAAGCATCTATCCTCTTTCTCTCACTCTCTCGTAGAGTCCACGTCTCAGCGGCGTAGAGAAATATGGGAAATACAAGCGATCTAACGAGCCGGATTTTCGTCGCTTTTGTGATGTTACGATTTCGCCATATTTTCCGCAAACCATCCATTGCACTTCTACTAATCGCCATACGTCTAAATGACGACATACTCGTAGCTGTTACAATTAACATGTTTAATGCAGCTATTAAAATAACTATTTAAAAATCTAGCTAAAATGTACAACAATAGACGATCATAAACCTACAGACACCTATTATTCTGTGATAAAACACCGTAAATCCAAGCTGGATCAAAAGAAAGCCAGGCTTCCAGGCGTAACAATGGAACACCGCTTTAAACCGCTTGTTCGAGTGTACTGCAAAGTGGCGTAACAGATAATAGCGAAGAAAGCGCTGAAAAGCGCCGCATCCGATGTGTGGTCAGCGGACGTGTTTTACAGTGAACACAAACATTCACGTGCCCACTGTATCAGAAAGTCATACGTAGGGCTTGGTTCAAATGTAAAGTTACTTATCGCATTTTTACAATAGAGACCATTTTTGTGTAAAATGGTTTTTAAATTTGTAATTTAGAATGTTGATCTGACAGATCTCAGAATACTGTCAAAAATTTTTTCTAATAAGTATTGGCATTATTCTGAGTGTTGTAAATAATAATAATAATAAATAATAAATATCCTTGGACATTCCACACAGCGACATCTAGTCCCAAGCTAAGCAACTTAATGCTTGTGTTATGGTAACCAGATGACTGATATAATACATAGATACTTTTTTTTAAATGTTTTAAGAGATAGATATACATTGTTTTTTTTGATGTTTTTTGCGTCTTGTACAGACTATGCATACTCCACATGGGCTACCTATATCTATAATAATCTGAATAGTTGGTTGAAAAGAAGTCCAATGAACGAGGTGAGATGAACGAGATGAATATGAAATTTACAGTAAATCTGTGAGATGCTTTTAACTATTCCCAAGCTGCATCACACAGACCAAAGTTCAAAACCTGAAAGTAAATTTTTAAATATGTTATAGTCAAGTTTAATAAATTTTAATGTTATTCTTATAACTTGCGCCGCACACCGCGTCAGTAGCCAAGGCATCCAACCGTTAACCGATATAAGTTGAAGTTTGAATTGCAAAACTATACTACCCTTTGCTGTTTTATTTTTATTTTATCGCCGCGATCCAACCGAAACACGGAACGAATTGCATAATGTGTCAGAACCAACAACAAGCCTGGCCCATGACGTGATCCCACGGAGCAAAATGTCATGGTCGACCAATCACAAGCCCGCTAGATCACGTTACCTCAAACTACGGTGACAAAATGACACTTGTTTCTCATAAATTCCAAAATACGAATTAGTTTTTCTTATTTCTACAAAATCCATCGTTTCTATAAAACTTAAGCTTTTACTCATATACATACTAGATGATTTATACAGCGTCAGGAGGCAATCTTTGCCTACACTTGATAGGACACTGTAGTGCCTGGGACATTGATGAGATTTAATAGGCTTGCCCAGCACCTAAACCATCCTCTCAGCTTCGCCGGCATTGTCCATTTAAAAGACAATGGTCAATACGCGTAGGACTGACTAGCCACGGGTTTCCTCACGATGTTTTTCCTTTGCCGTTTAAAGCTCGTGTTAAAGCGCATAATTAAACATTTCTCTAAGTGAGCTCCATATTGAAAACAATATTTTTCTTCCAACTTGCGCCGTACACCGCGTCAGTAGCCAAGTCATCCATCCGTTAACCGATATAAGGTAAAGTTTGAATTGCAAAACTACACTTCGCCCGTCTCTATTTTGTTCACAATTCTATCGGTGTACTTTTTGGACCAGTGGGCATTCATTGCCATTGTTTCCTGTTTGCTTCTGTTCAAAATGTAATTGAATTTGTTGAGTGCAAACATGGCTTTCTGGTTGAAAAAATCAACTTCATTTCATTTTTTTTTTATTTTTTTTTATTTCATTTATTTATTCGTGGTTTTCTAACCCGTTTTTTAAATTTTGAAGTTTATTATAATCCTGCTCTTTTCCCACATTACTTGAGGTCGAACAAGTAATCTATCATATTCAAAACTATCGTAAGTTGTACTTGTGAGACGCGCCCGTGAGTGACCATACTCATACCCAGATGAAGATTCACCGGATGAATCGAAACATTGTCGGTATCTCAATCGACAATATTTTTACGTGAGTAACTTACCGTGTGATTATAAAAAAATCACAAAATATATTTTGTTACAACAAAATAGATTTGAAAAGTAAAGTAAACTAAATATTTATTGTAAAACTGTTACATGGTTACAAAGATGGTAGGTTGTTTTTAGAGGTGTACAAACAGTTTGCCCTTTTCGGACGTACAATATTTAAGGTATGTAGGTACTTACAAACTACGACACAGGTATTTAATAATAAGTACAGTAGATATTCCTATATAGTATTCAATTTTGGTGAAAAACCCAATTAGATTTGAAAAACCCAATTAGATAATTTCAAAGGATCTATAGAATTACATAAAAAGATCTAAAAAGAAATGTCTACCGCTCCCTGGGATATAGTTGTGATCATTACATTTTTTTATAAACAAACATTATTTCTCAGAAATTGTTAAGTATTTCTGTGTTACGTAGGTTGAATCGGTGAGGCAAGTTCATGAGAAATCAAAACACTCCACTTTTATATACCCGTATTGATATTGATACGAGTACCTATAACGCGACACCGACACTTCCAATACAGGAGTGTCAGAACGATTTTCCACCATCGATAAATGTTTATTTCGACGATACAGACGTTAGAAAATTCATCTTATGGGCTACAGCAATAAAGTCGATACTGATTTCTTTTACATTATGCTGAGTTAGGTATTGTGTATTTGTGGTTGTTTATATTTTTTTTTATTTGGCTGAGTAGGTATAAACAACCAAAAATGTATGAACATTTAATGACTAATAATCGAGCGAGCAACAATATCAAGTTAAAATAATAGATTTTAATAGATAGATACCAAGCGTTTTTGGCTCGGTTTGGTTTTTTTAACAGCCAGTCTCAAAAACCTATCTAATGTTTTACTTACTATCAGTAGATATTTGACACATTTTCTAACTACTTAATGTCAAATAAATATCTACAGTAAGCTGAACCAAAGATAGGTTATTGAGACAAACTGTAAGAAAATTATCTACATCCAATTCAGCGTTCGTACCGTTCAGTTGTAAGGTTACTATTCACGCTAGAGATCCGGCGTAAAGCTATGAATTTATTATATAACAGGATAGTCAGAACATTTAGGCGGTATAGTGAATAAGTAATGCAGAGCCAGCCGTTTGTACAACCTGTGTGGTAATTCGTAATTTACAGCGGAACCCGTCGCTTTGGTAGTGGTCTCATTGTTGAGTGTATAGTTTAGTTTGAATCCAATTTATGCTTCTATAGGTATAGTTACTAATCGAGGCTTTTAATGAAAATAATCTTACTTCAGTCAAATTATTCAATTACTTTGAAAATTTAAAGAATAGTTTAGTTTGAGTCCAATTTATGCTACTATATGTATAATATAGGCATTAATTCTATAGGCCTTTGCCCTGTAGTGGGACGCTACAGGCCGTTATAATAATAATAGACCAGGATTAAACCAAGATTTATTTTAGTTTTTTGTAATACGGCTAGGTTTAAAGAATTTTGAAACTCAAAAGACATCAATATTCACTTTGGCCGTTCTCTCGATAGAGAGGTAAACGTGTCGCAGTGGAGGTACATTTCGGTAGTCGTCAGCTTCGACCGTCCTTGGAGTATGTACCTGTGGAGGCACATACCTGTACAAAGATCTTAAATTTCAGTTTTTTTTATAGTTTTCATAGGAAAAGTCCTATTAGCAGCAGCAGTAAAAATACATTAAGACTAAAACTAATGTATCTAACAAGTAAACTAATTTGGTGATGTCATAATGAGTAGCAGATACGACTTTGGTCATTAGGGAGAATTAACTAAATAAAGAAAACAATATTAACAAATTATACGAAATAAACGGAGATAACGATATTTACATAAAAATAAATTTAGTGAAAATCATAGAATTTCCTTTGTCGGTTTAAATACATTCAAAAACAATCAAAATTATTCAACAAACAAAAAAAAAACTCAAAAATCTCAAACAGAATCCGTAACACGATCTCGATTGTATTCTTCCAAGACAAGGCTGGTCCGGTATTGTCTGTCCGAGTGCTGTCCTAATTCAATACGTGACCGACCGACGACGTCGCCCTGCAGCAACGCACGTAACAGTACTTGTATCATCTGACCTACATTCGGATATTGAAGAAGAAAATAATAAAGTAGCCCTGTTTCATAAAATAAAAAAAAATAAACCATGATATTATAAACACAAACGGGATATTTACCATGAAACGTAGATTTCAGTTTAATCGTTATCATGGCGAATGCAACTGTGCCGAAATATCGGGTACCACTAATCTACGAGTCATGGTAAATATCCCGTTTCAAGTGTTTATAATGTTCAAAACCATGATAGTTTAAAAAGCTTTGATCATGGTTATGAACACAGCAAATTGTGTCTTAATGTGACAGAATATATTAAATAGAAATAGAAATAGAAAAAAAGTTTTGTTACTGAAATTAGACGCTGTTATTCGGTTTTCATCTTTGAATTGTTTGTTTTAGTTGTAGAATTACATAGAAAACGTATTTACTTAGTCCTTGTTCTCTTCAGAACATCTCATTATGTTTAGCCAATTTGTTTTAACAAGGTAATTAAATAACGACATCTACGTGGGGTTCCAATAGCACAAGTTTTTACCCGACTTCAAAAAGGAAATGAAAATACTTTATTACACACACCTTAAAATAAAATAACAAACAGAAAATATAACAAAGTTGAACATGTACAATGGGCGGCCTTATCGCTGACAGCGATCTCTTCCAGGCAACCTTTGGATGGAAAAGAGTTACGCTAAAAGGATGATTGGTCGGGTGCATTAACAAAAATAAATATGATAGAACAAAAAACTCTATTTAATACCTAATAATAAACTAAATAGACTTATCATTAAAGGTTCTCGGTTCCAATGAAAGCTAATTTCATAAGAAATCATTTTTTTAGTCTTTAACTCTCGCGATCACAATTAAATTTTTATTATTGTTAGTAAAGTGAAGCAGTGAGATGGTTTTTTGAGAAATTTCAATTATTGTTTTTAAGTTTCGATAAAAAATAATACAAAATCCTCGTCAGACCCTTAAAACCAGAGGGTCTTGGGATTACTATTTTAAATAACAAAAAATATCTTTGAAAATCGTTCTACTATTTGTCTTACTTACTCACTTACGAATTATCGGAGAACATCATAAAGAAATACCTACACCAGTGGAACATAGAAGCCTCTTTTTTAAAGTCAGTTAATTAAACACGCATTAGACGTATTCTAGTCGTATTTAGAAGTCAGCTTTGATTATCCAAGTGTTAGCAGCTTTGCATTTAAATTGGGTGATTATAATTCAACACACGAGAGTCTTTTGTGTGACGGTTGGAGCTTTCAACGAGCCCTTTTGATGGATAGCCTAGCTTTCGTAATTGACAGTTAATTTGAACAAGAACAAGCCACGTGTCGCAGGAATTACAGTATTATTTATAAAATTAACATACGAAAAGAAAGGGTAGCCTGTGTTTAATTCGACTGAATTGGAAGGTCTACGATGATTTTTTTTATATTTGCATTAAAAAATTGTTACAGTCACAATATTTTGTTACATCAAGAACTAATGCATAATATGGTTATAGTTTCGTGTTAGGTAGTGTGTGTGTGTTTGTGTGTCTGTCTGTTTGTCTGTCCGTCCGTAAAGACGGACAAACAGACAGAACAGATAGAACGGATCAATGAATTGACGTGATTTTTAAAGTGGTGATAGTTGAAGGGATGGAGAGTGACATAAGCTACTTTTTATCCCCATATTCCCACGGGAACGGGACTTACGCGGGTAAAACCGCGGGGCATAGCTAGTACAAGCTTTGTTTTGTACTTTCTGAGTGTTGTGTGGTGTTGTCAATAAATGTGTTCTTTCTTTCTTTCTTTCTACAATATAAATTAACGGTATAAAGCGGCGATAAGTCGACGTACGTGGCAACACTTAGAGATTGATCTACAGTACCGGCAGTGTGGACTGTAAGCACACAGCTCGATCAATTAGCTGCTACCATTGCATTCTACACAGCACGTGTGTAGTGCGGCAAGTCTCGGAAGTAATAGCTATAAAACACCCGTTATTTTGCCAATACATACTAGCAATACTGAATATTATAAAGAGGTAATAATTTAGAACTAATTATACATAGGTTTTTATCGCGGTAATTACCTTATAAAAAAAAAATTAAAAAACTGTGAAATGTTTCTAAAATATGAATTGTGATTGCGAAAGTTTAAGAAAAAACATAAAGAGGTAATGTTAGTAATCTCCGAAACTACTCAGTCGATCTAATATATTCTTTCACCGATGTGTGTACAAAACAAGGTGTTTATAGACCAGTTTAAAATAATCATAAAATAATAAAACTTGAATTACGTGTCACAGAAAATTGTACATAACACACGTATAAAAAACAAACATATAATGCAACATAAAATTATAGAATTATATAAAACATATAATTTTAGCCATTCAACGAGGTAACGCTGCCAGCCTTTTGGGCACCCTACCTGCGGCCGGTGACCTGAACTCTGTATTCTATCTTTAGGTAATACTAGGTTAGAATACAGAGTTCATTTTTATTAAATTAGTTTTAGTAGCGTAGGTATTTTTTTTTTGTTTCTGATATAAAACTTTGTATAACAAAAAAAAAAAAAAAAAAAATTAAAATTATCATGCAAAAATAAATCCGTCATTTTTAATACAAAATTTATCAAATCAAGTTTGTGTTTATTCTGCTGAAGTTTTCTTTTAAAGTAAAGTTTTCATGTTTTCTTTTAATAACGCCGGTAGCTCTAAGCTGTGCAGCACTGCGTACGTGCTCGCCCGATATCTACCAGCATTATATCCTTCGGAAACTAATTATGAGTTCCCGAGCACATCGCCCTAACTATCTTTAGTTAGTTTTATGTAATTCAGTTACGCTCAACTTGCTTCAACTTGTCAATTTAATTATGAAGCACTATAACGAGTGCTTTTCAACTTTGGGGAAGAAAAAAGTACGAGCGTGTTTTAAGATGCAATAAAAGAAGCTTGGGGATAGAAAGCTAAACGTAAGGAAAATAAGTACCTAAATATTAGTAGCGATTCTGACGCAGCCAAAACCTAAACTACACTAAAGATGTTGCTATCCCTTTCATAACGATCAATATAAAAAATATGGCATCATCTTTATTTAGTTTAGTTAAAGTTTTAGCTGCGTCACAATCACCCCTAATGCCTTGGTTTATGCTTGTGGCTAATTTTAATGCTTCACAACAGAACGACCTCTGTGGCGCAGTGGATGAAGGTCCACCTGAGACGTGGAGGTTGCAGGTTCGATTCCCGCCACGAAATAAATGTTTGCAACATTGCATCTACGGATAAATATTGTCCAGTTTCATAAGTACGAACTTAAAAAATAATAGAGCTTGTAAACCTAAATGACATTAGCAGTAGAAAGTCAGTTTTTAAACAAGGCAAGCTAAATAAAATTGTCAAACAAATGAACAGACTGAACAGAACAACATACTTTGCATACCAACACAGACTTTACAATAAACTTGTTCAGACAGTCATTTCGTATTTCACGCACCACCCACAAAGCTGGTTGTCCACTAAAACAAAGAAGTCTTACATTAGAGTTTGTGCTTGTAGCGTAGATTTCTTTTGACTAGCCTCAACAAGTTATAAGTCTTTTGTTAACTTAGTCCTATGATCTGGATGTTTTTTTTATATTTGTTTACGGATTATTCCATCACAAATAAACCGACATTGAATTTTGTTTTTGTTTAAGATTGTATAATTTGAGTTTGGAAAATATGCTAATAAGTTTCCCTCCTTTATTTAGAATGCTACTAATGTCACAAAGGAAAAATATTTTTAAATTTTTTGAAAGCATTGTTATGCTCGAATCGATTTCATACAAACTCGCATTTCTTTGTAGGTACAGCATCTTGCGAATACACAGTCGTAAACATAATTATTTTACTTCATTCTTCTTCGGCTACGGTTATTCAAAAACCGCAGAACTCAACTCTATATTACCTCAGCCACGTTTTATAGCCGCTGTCTGTCCTTACTTTGAATTTATTCGAATTTCCCCGAGACATATGCGCAATAAAAGGACGCACATCTAACCTTCGGGAAACACGAGTAGGCCTAGGTTTAAAGCACGTAAACGTCGCGTGTTCTAGACAGACAGACGACAAGCCATAAACGTCTAAAACAGACAAATTTCCCTACATTCAAACGTTGTACGGAAAATTAGATTTGAATATCGTCGTACCTCGTATTTCCATAAAACAAGCGTTGTTTGAAATCAGAACATTGGTGCTTTGTTTCACCTTGTAGGAGTGTCTTTTGAGAGCCGCAGAAATGACAGTCAAATTTTATTTTCTAGATGCTTTGATGTTTTTATTCCGCGTCTGAAAAGAGTCTTTAGCGTCAATTTACACCGAGATAGAAGCGAATCGAAAAAAAATTTCAGTGTCATTTGATTTTAAACATTATACATTATACTTTATGAATATTACTAAAATGCATACTATTCAAGCGCTTTGAAAAGTGCTCTTTGCAACGCTTTTAACAAAATTGCGACAATTGTCACGTAACAGATAAGCAAAGCTTTAAACAAATTACAGATTCTTGTTTGTCCGGCCCTCGTCGGCATTCATTTAGAAACTACAAAAGTAAACATTGTTTTAACAGTACTAAGCTGGAATGTTCGAGAAGTTAACATGCCTAAAATCATTTCGCCCCGGAGACAAATATTTCCATTCAAAAGCTTTTAACAAAATTATGGGGCAAGTGCGTCCTCGCGAGATTCCAACATTTTTCAACTGATGAGATTTCAAAATAGACAGCTATTACGAAAAGTACTTCACGCCTGTTTTTGTGAGGGTAGGCAGAGTTTATCCCTTGGAGACGGCACAATTCTTAGACAGTACTTACGATTATTTTCGTAAATTTCTTGGAAAAGGTCGATTTTGAAAATAAAATATCTAGAGCTAAAGTAACGTATAGTCATCAAGCCATTTTTCAGGCGGCTTTAAAACTCCAATATCTGAGATCTTACTTCAGGCTGACTTTAGGCCGCCTAAAAGCCATAGTCATGGCTTAGTACCTCTAAAGGCCAAGACCAATTATTTAACACTTGAATCGCGCAAGCGCTCACCTTTTAAATAATTGCAGTCACCCATCCAAGTTCTTGCCGTTCAAAACATTGCTTTACTTCAACGATCTATCACGAACGTCTTACCAAGCTTTGCCACGAGCACTTCACTGAATCATACGAACTTGCTTTCTACAAACCGCCTCATGGTAAAGATCTATCCATCGATCTGCCCATTGCGTGCGCCCTGTGGGAACCGAAAACATAATTAAGAGTCTTGCAAGAGTTGCCAACTTCCAACTTGCAAGTTTAATCGAATTAGGGAACAAGCACGGGCTTAGCCCGTGGCTTTCCGGACGCCAAACTCGTTTACAATCAACGTGTAATCAAGCCAAAGATAAACGTTTGCATTCTGTTCATTTTCAACATTTTGCACTGCTAAGTATATAATACGCGTGTAATCAGGGGGCTTACCATGACGTATTATTAAAGAATTCAGTTTAGTTTCTCTGTCCAAACTTTACGTCAGCGCCTCAACATTGATTTGTTACAATCTTAAACCGCGCGCCGAGCAAACAGCGCCGAGCCGCGCGTTCATCTGAACTTAGCCTAATACAAAAACTAAAAAATATCTACCTTCTATAAGTAAAGTCAAATATGAGGTAATTGAAACTATCTATTGAAGTATTCATTAAATATTTTTTTTTTTTTTTTTTTTTTTTTGCTAACCTATGTTGTCCCACTGCTGGGCAAAGGTCTCCCCCAATTTTCTCCAACCATCTCTGTCCTTTGAGACTTCGTACCAGTCTCTCTCAAAAGAGTCGTTATTAAATATTTAATAGCCCAATGTTAAAAATTTTATGTTACAAGCAATCAGAGTGGTGGAAAGCTTACTAACCATTAAGTATATTAAACTACCAGCATTTATTCTATACTAGCAATAACGTTTGACCTAAATACAAATAGCCAAGAACTATTCATAAAAATCCAGGTAAACGACGGCTCGGTGGCTTTTAAAGAATTTTGATAATTTATTACAATACATTCATAATGTCCTTTGGGTTTTTCAATATGTAGATCTGTTTTCAAAACAAAATTAATAAATATCCTTCGACATTTCACTCAATATCAGCTACTTAAAGTTTGTAGGATAACCAGATTACTGATTTTGTTAATATTTTACATACATAGAAAACACTCAGACACCATACAAATATTTGCAAATCATGCATATATTGGACTACATTACATATTTTGCGTCTCAGGCATTTATTAACTGCGCCAGTGGTCGTCAAAAATAAAGACAACATACGTTTCTTTTTCATGTTTCAATTAACCAGCTGCGTAAATATCAAAGTACAATCTCCATCCACTAATCCTACATTTGTCTGTCCATCGACATGATTATAATCGTGAACCTCTTACAAATATGAACGTAACTAATCCACGGATTACTTCCGACGGTCACAGCGGTCGTCAATCATGGCCGGTAATCTTTACTTCTATTCATCGATTGGTGCGCTTTGGACACGTTTAAGCATTTAACAAATCAAAATTGAGGCGATAGGCTTGCAACCTGTAACGTATAATATATAAAAATGTTTTTTTTCTTTTATAAATTCCTAAAACTTTTACCAAACATCAACGGCGTAGTAGGGATAATATGTATTTGGTTGGACATACCTCTGACTACCCTATTAGACATCTGATTCTTCCAAGGATCTAAAGGATTACCTACATGAGGATCTGAAAGAAATATCTACTGCTCCTTGGTATACAGTCGTGATCGTATTTCATTTTTTACTATTGGGGCTCCATATAAAATGTGACAACTAATTGTCCACTAGAAACCTTCTAATTTTAGTACTATATATTGATTAGTTATTAGTTGGGACCGTAAGCTGAAATCAATCAATCATGCATGATCAAATATTTTGTACCACATGTTGGACTGGCCAACTTCCAAGTTAAGGAAGCGTTCTTTGAAATTATTTCTCGTTGGTTGTAAGTAGAATTTTCTATTTTTCTTTGTAAATTAAATAAATCTGTATACCTAAATGCATCGGAATCTGCATTTAAAAGGATTATAATTTGTCAAATTTATTATATAGCATAATCTGGGTGATTATTTTTTGCATGGATGTAGAGTCGAAGCAAAACGCTAAGAAATCTCTTTATTAAATTCTATTGTACCCCAAAGTTAAACTCAAAGTAAATTTAAAAAACGCGTGTTTTTGTGAGGGCTAACAGCCTTTAGCCTATTATGATTCTAGTAACTACAAGCGAAGATTGGTTATGACCAATGTTGGTCAAAACCAAGATTGTGTCCGGTGGAATAAACTCGCTACAAATTCCAACTTGAAATAACAGTGACAGTTTTCAAGAGAATCTCATTTTAATTGAAGGTTATTGATGACATGCTGTCGTGTCCACTGTTTGCGATGTCCGCGGTAATTAAGTTCGATGAGCTGTTTGAGCGGTTTTGGCGGCAAACACTGCGATTGGTTAGATTTCGCCGGCAAACAATGTGATTGGTTTGCTTGTAGGGGTCAACTTCTCGGAATGTTCCATTTAAGAGTTCAAATATTTGTTACACATTTGATACTGTGGATTTTTCCAATGGAAAACTTTGAATCAATTTGGATGAGCTACCAACAATTCACCGAATTACCCTTGATCGATATAACTGTTAACAGAAATCATTGGTAAGTAATCGAAACTCGGTACAAAGATTTTTTTGCCGATAGATTTTTTCACCAATAGCTCGTTTAGATAGATAGATAATGTCCACAATATAAAACGGTACCTATCTATTAAAGGTTAATGAGGCGGAGATATGTTTGACAAGGTGGTGTAATTATTAATTATGTTGGTGGGGTAATTCTGGAGAATCAGCGTAGTGTAGTGTGTGTGTGTGTGTGTGTGTGTAGTATCAGTGTAGTGTTGTATTTATTTAACAGCAGTTTTTTTAGTGTTGAGTTGTGTCCGAAAACATGATTACCTACTTACCTATAAACTTTATTTTAGGCTACGGTTAAATGCTAAGTTTGCACTAAAATTACATAAAAGGTAGATAGTCAAAGGAAGTGGCCAAGTAAGCGATGGCCTAGTGAACTAAACTCTTTGCAGATCACCAGCCTTTTTTGAATGTTTTTCTAAACGGTGAAGTAAGACATCTATCTATACGGAAGCCCTTAACTTGTCAGCCCCACACGAAGTCACGAATTGGCGATATCTCTTGTAGATAAGATCCAACCTAAAAGGACAACGTACCTGCTTGTACCTATGTATAATGTCAATAGATAACCTTACTCAATATTAATCGTGTAGTGTAAACGTGAAGTTTTGTTTGTAAATAATTTTTAAGGAAATATCTTATATGTTGTAAAGAAAGAAAAGAAGAAAGAAGAGTTAGAAAAGTCAAAAATCAAAATATATTTATTCAATAAAGTCATATTAAAGACCACTTAGAAATTATAATAGCACAGTCGAAAGAATCGAAAAATTGCCGGTACTCTAAATCGACAATATTTTTACGTGAGCATTTTTCCATGTGCTATTATTATATTTTTTTAATAATATCACTCTTTATCCCAGGTAGATCAATACAATTTGTTTTATCCTCCATTCCTCTTTATCATTTCCTTTCATCCGCATTACATAGTCCATCCATCTTTCCGTAGGCTACCTCTATCTGTATCCATCCACATACACATTTATCATTATTCGTTTAGCATGATTCTTATCTCTTTATGATGTTCATTCATTCGTTCATAGTTCATTCATATCACACTAACCTGTTACTCTTTTCTCTCTCTTACATGGAATTATAACCCTGTAGGGGTTGTTTAAATCGGTATTTAACCACACTGGCTCGACAATGTCCTTGTAATTAATTATATTTATCACCTTCGCACTCACAATAATCTCACACTCACTTTCTGCATTCCCCCATTCCGGGTCGCATGACAGGAAGTGATGTGACAGTGACAGTTCTTTACATGGACACACGAGACAGCGTATGTATGCAATAGCATCGCATACACCTAATAACCTAATAACAACCCTATCATGGAATATGTGGAAAGACGTGCAATTTTTATAAAGAAAGGGGCAATATTTTTTCATTTGATTTGGATACATTTTATTTTGTAAATATTATAAGTACATATTAAGAAGAGAGGCCTATACCCAGCAGTGGGATGAGAAAGGCTGATGATGATGATGATGATGATGATGATAAGTACATATTAACAATATAATGCTCGAAGGACAAAACCTATCCGCTAAACAATCACCGCATTCTCAGAACTAAAACTCAGGCAGAACTCGCGGATAAATTGCTCAAGTAGGCAATGGAATGCCAGTGAATTTCTCAACGTCTCGCAAACAGAGGATAATGGTATAAAGCCATCGAGATTTTAATTCACAGTATGGAGGGAATTGCGGAAACACAGCATTACCATTTGAAATTCAGTGCCGGCAATCCTTGAAGTTACTTTTGGCTGCTTCTATTTCGTTTCCCTCCAAAAAGTTATAAGCTCACATTGTTTTGTCCCTCCTACGTTCAACATGTTTTCAATTTTCATATTTACGGTCTTGTTTTGTTTATTTTATTTCGACAGTTTAGTATAACATAATTTTAAAATAGAAGCGGTGGAAGATCGCCAAAAATAAATCAGTGGAAGATTTTGGGAGAGACCTTTGCCCAGCATTTTTTGTCTATTTCATCAGAAATATCACAGTTATTTGTCAAAGGAGAATACATAGAATGCCAGAAGTGTCTAGAGTAACTCAATCTGCGGATCTAGGCGCTGGATGTTTGCAAGATGAGATGTTTGCGCGCCAATGTCGCAATGTCGCAATCTGAGTGCTGAGATCACGGCACGAACACTGCATTCTGAATGATATTTTCTGTCAACTTTGTAAGAGACAGCAGCACGTCCCGGCTTCACACGGGTGTACTGATGAAACTACTGGGATAAAATATAGCCTTTAACAGTCCATTCTACCCATCGGTGAAAGACTTGTTAATATCGGCTGAGTAGTTTCGGAGATTACCTCCGTCAAACAAACAAACAAAGTTTAAAATCTCTTTGTAATCACGGTGGTTATTCGTTTTGAGAAAATTGCCTCATCACCACGCCATGCCATGCACAAAAATACGCGTTAACGTGTTTAGATCGTATTTTATGCGATTTGCTGCGAGTAACGAGTACTTTAGATGGTTTAACTTCAACTAATCGCCACCAATAAAGTAAAAAAAATTAAAGTATAAAAATATACATTCTGTTTAACCCTAAATTACAAACATAAGTTAAACAAAAGTTACTCTTTAAGTTATATTTAAAGTCGAATACAATTATATGAATAACATTTTTTCCAGACAATAAAAATGTTTCAAAAAATAACCTAGCATCGTAGAACATTTATATGAGAAGAGTCTGGAAAATGCGTGTGTCACATAAACCCCGCGTAATAAGAAAATGACAATACAATGTTTATAAATCATTTCTGTCTTTGTTTCAGAGTCACCGGCAGCCATAAATCAAGCTTTTAAAAAATAGCATCCACCAAGAATTGTGAAAAAGGATGGCCAAGTGCGAGTAAGGTTTAGTCCTGGAGATTCTATCGAGAGTTAGAATAATCAAAAAAAAAAAAAACCTACTTAGTGGATGAGTTTATAGCCAACTTTCTGTTACTTACCTGGAATATTTTCGTCATTAACTTAATTAATGACTAAATACTATTTAAACTATCGCGACTTGGAAACATATCTAAAAATATTAACGGGACTTAATCGCGTATTGAAATCATATTCAATTAAGAAAGAAAGAAAGAAAGAAAAATATGTTTATTTCATAGGACCTCAAGGATCGCTCGAAAACGTACAGTCTTAAAAACTAGTTGACTCTATTGCCTGTTGTAAGTTCGATCCCCGCTACGGGACAAATGTTTGCATGTTCTGCAGATATTTGTTTCGTGTCTGGGTGTTTTCTATATAATATATTGTGTATGTATTTACAAAAAAAATGTATCTAAGTATTATATCAGTCATCTGGTTACCATAACACAAGCATTAATTTGCTTAGCTTGGGACTAGATGACGCTGTGTGGAATGTCCAAGGATATTTATTATTTATTATTTTTATTTATATTATTTACCTCGACGTTTCGGTGGCCAATCAAGGGAAGAATGTGGAAATAATATTGTTACTAAGTACACTTTGATAAAAATACTGTCCATTCTTATTTTGCAAGACAAAACAATCGACAAAATTTTCCTCTCACAAAATAATTTCTAACAAAAATACTTAAACTCCACGGACCCCTAAAACGAAAAGGGTTGAACGGGCAAAAAGAACTTATACTCGGGTACATCGTTTACGGCGGAACCACTCATGAATATGACATCAGTGGTCGCACTGACCCCGCTACCCCGCTGATGTATTCGGCGACGGCGATCCATCAAACGTGTACGGGTTAGGATTAGGCTGGGACATGCTGGAGCCAATAACGTTTTGACCCACAATCTGTTGGATAAATATTGTGATTTGTGATGGATAACAATGAGACGTATGGAATATTCTTTTGATAAGAAAGATAAAATATCTTTTGAATATGGTTTTAAGTGGAGAGAAGGAAGGGAGGCCTTTTCGCAGTGGGCTTATAATGAAAATAATAAAGGTTTTGATGGTTGTAATAACCAAAAAGGTGCAGGTTTACACACAGCTGTAGGATACTTTAAGCTGTGGATAGTGATGATGATAAAAAAAGTATTAAACCCACTTCAAACTTTAATTTTTCATTCATTCATTAAAAAAAAGGAGAGCAATTTCCTGCACTCAAGTCAGTTGAAAAACATACTCTAACCCCCTTATGCATATTGGACCAATAAATCTATATCAGCGAATACGGATTATTACATCTGTCGCTATCTCTTTTCGTTGTCCTATGACTGACAATAATAAAACATTCTTTAAACTTCTATAAACTCTTAATCTTTATGAATAAGACCCTAAAATTAAAACATTTTAACAATTTTGGTACACACCCCAAACAGTAGTGTAAATCATTAGTGTGCACTAGGGTCAGTAAGGTCCAATTTTGCAGACAGGAACCTTCGTGCAGCTAGTTGTTTGCCGATTGCGTATGCATGAAGCTCAGAGTGGTGATATATCAAATCGATGAGGTATTCTGTTTGCTTTCTGGGAAAATTGCTTTGTTCCAGTTTGTATCATTCCGGCCGTGAGGAAAACGGGATTACATTGAACAGAACTAGTGAAAGAGAATGTAATTTAATAAAGAAATGAATGTTTTTTTAAAAAGTTTTTATAAAATAGCCGGGTAATAAATAAATAATACAATACAATAAAATGGACTGTTAAGTTTTGTCAAAATGTAGTTATGTACCAAATAGTAACTTTTAATACCAACTATAGGTACCTACTTAACTTACCGACTGAATAGAATCATCAGTCGACTGAAATCATGTCAAATGTGCTTAATTGTTTGAAAGGGTAGCTTTATAAATGGACACTTAACGTATTGGGGCTAAATAGCTTGACCTCCGTTTATGCTAAACAGGCCATTTGGATTCATTTCACATTAGATGGCCACGCGCAATCAATGATATTTGAATTTAAATCTGATATTTAAACAAACACTAAAAAAAAAGATCGCGAAAGTTTAAATTGTTCTAAACACTAAAATTATCCAAAGATAAGGTCATTTTTTTTTTTTTTTTTTTTTTAACCCATACTTTCCCACTGCTGGGCAAAGGTCTCCCCCAATTGTTTCCATCTCTCTCGGTCTTTTCCTAGGTCCCACCAACCCTCTTGAAAGGTGTCGAGGTCATCTCGCCACCGTTTCCTCGGCCTGCCCCGGCTTCGTTGCCCATCTGCAGGCACCCATGGCGTGACGATCCCCGCCCACCTGTCACCATCCATACGACTCACATGGCCCGCCCAGTTCCATTTAAGAGTGAGATAAGGTCGAAAGATAAGGTCATAAAAAAGTAAAAACAAATAGTCATTTCCGTAGGCCTTCAAAGATTACTTCAACTTCGTCTTACAAGCTAGCTAGTACCAAAACTCAACTAAATTTAGTAACTTTTTAAACAGGTCAATGTTACTGAACTGACAAACACAAAGTGCAAAAAAAAACAAAAAAAGTGTTTAAAAGTGTCAAAATGCGACGCCGTCCATTACCGCCGGTTCGTGAAGAAGCGACCCAGAAACCTTGGAAAGTGCTGTGCGAGTGTGATTGGGTGGTTTACACTCTGGTGGCGTCGGTCGGCGCAATCACCTACGCGAACAGTTTGTACGGCGAGTTCGTACATGACGACATCCCAGCTATAGTGTCGAACAGTGATGTGAACGGACGGAACAGTTTGTTTCAAGTGTTTAAGAATGACTTTTGGGGCACGCCGATGTCTGATGCGAGCAGTCATAAATCCTACCGGCCGCTGACTACGCTTTCGTTCAGGTAAGTGTTTTAATATAATAATACTAGACTTTTATGACGTCATAGAGAGGAGGGCTATAATAATAATATAACCAACAGTAGGTGCAACCGAGCTGAGATGATACTAATGACTTAACTTGGTACTATGAGACTATACGACTGTAACTACTTCTAAACGACTGTATGAGGTCTCATACAGTCTTGCTAACTTGCACAATCTTGCTATTGAGGTTATGACACAGTAATAGCACAGTAATAGGCAAAGGCTCGAAAAATCGAAACTATTTTAAAACTAATTTAGCCACATGTGACACGAATGGAGTTTAAGCGCTGCATTTCTATCCGAACTAAACTTAGATCGGACACAGCTTGACCTAGTTTCAATCATCCCTTGGTTAAGATGATTTCTCTTTATAGGCTGTTGCCAAACTATGTTTCTATCTATCTATCTATCTCCTCAGCCGGTAATCCACTGCTGGATCAAGGCCTGTTCTCTATCACGCCACTCTTGGCGGTGTTGTGCTATCTAGATCCGCTGCTCTCTTTCCGCCCTCACAATACTCAAACTATATTTAATTACTAATACATACTCAATCAATACATCCTAAGTGAATAGTATTAAGACGTGTAGAACCGTATCTTACTCAGGTACTTAGGTACTACAGCACGTCCCGGCTTTGCACGTGAGTACTAATAAAACATCCCGATAGTCCATTCCACACAGTGAAAGAATTTTTAAAATCGGATGAGTAGTTTTGGAGATTACTTCCGCTAAACAAACAAACATAACTGAGATTTTGGTTAGTGCCGTCATCGGCCTCGATATCCTATTGGTTTGCCATTTCAGATATTTTAGTCATTGTTTTATTATTCTACAGAAGTTTGCTTTTGCCAGTTGCATAATTAATTAGGACGATGTTATTCGCCTGTATAATTATTCACCGGGTAGGTGTTAGAATGGAATATTCCATGCAGCCTCTACATATTCCATGCAGCCTCTCTCTACTGCAGGGATCATCTATCATCGCAGCATTCGCCGCAGACACTGTTTTTACCCGCATATCTGTTACGCCGAGTATGAAAATTAAATTAATGTTTATGAAATGATATATGATCACGACTGTATCCCAGGGTGCGGTAGACAGTTCTTTCAGATCTTTTATTTAATTCTTGAGATCCTTTGAAGATGTCTAATGGGGTAGTCAGAGGTATGTCTAAATACATGTCATATTTGGTACAAACCCACTTTTTGCAGAAGTTAACTTTACAAACGAATATAAAACTGTATAGGTGTGCGAAAACTATTTGATCCAATAAAATAAAGTTCAATTTCCAACAGATTGTCAAATTAGTTTAGTTATCGAGTTTTTAGAATAATTGAAAAAATAGTGAGTACTCGTTATGGCTATTGCTGACAAATCGAACATGGAAATAGAAATATATTGGAATTTGTTGAGCGTAGCGGCTTACCTATTTCAAATAATACATAGAAAAAATGTTTGTTGTTTTTTTTTTAATAAAGCAAAAAAACCAGTTTTTTTTTCAGTTGCGCTCATGTTTCATGCAAGCAAAGCATTCGAATTTTTATAGTTTATTTTTATTTCGAAACAAGAGTTAAAACGATTTATTCATTAGGCGGTTGATTCTCGATGACTTTCAAAACATACAGACAAAATTACTTTTGTATTTACAATATAAGCAAGCATAAGCAGCACATCCGGCTTTGCACGGGTGAACTGATGAAACTACCGGGATAAAATATAGCCTATAACCATCCCGACAGTCCATTCGACACATCCGTGAAAGAAAAAGAAATTGGCTAAGTAGTTTCGGAGATTACCTCCGTCAAACAAGCAAACCAACATTACCTCTTTATAATATATTTCTCTTTATATATATAGATAACTCTTTTCATTTACCTACCTATTTAAGATGTATGATTTAAATAAACCCTAATTTCTTAACAACATTATTATAATTCGTATACCAAAATCTTATGCAAAACAGCTAAGGTTTTATCCCTTACCATTCAATCACTTCAACAGAGCTTATCAATGTTTTTATTTTCACTTCGCCTATTTACATAAGGGCCCTTGAGGTAAATGACCCTGAGTGACCCCTCTAAATCATACGTATCGGCGTCTTTCAACGCGGTACAATGGACGGGTCTATTCAGCTGGATACCTCTTAGTGGGTTTTATAAACAGGTATTTTTAACCCTTTTATATCAGTTTACGTGTTTATGTTAAGGGACTGAAATTATGGTACTGGTTATTTCATAAACGATTCGTGAAGACTATTGTAGCATTAAAGTTTTTTTAACCTATTTCGTCCCACTGCTGGGAAAAGGTCTACCCCAAACTCTTCCAACTATCTCGATCCTTGGCTGACTCCCACCATTCTTCGCCAAGGGTGACGAGATCGTCCCGCCAACGCTTTCTCGGCCGACCTCGTCGCCGTCTTCCATCGTCTGAAGATTAAAAAACATTTACTAGATGTCATTTAATTTTTTTTAATAATTTATGTTAACGAATACGAGCTTCAACAATTTTTTAATTTGAGAACAGACAAGTGACGAAGTGAGCTACGAAACACAGCCATTTATTACATCCATTTAAACAAAAGTGTTTATAAACTTTTGTGAATACAAGCCAAGTCATTTGAAAAAAAATACTGATACAAATTTTGGATTCAAAGTATATTTGTAGCGATTCGCACAAAGGACTTGTCTATTTGCGTTACGTCACGTTCTATTTGCGTTACGTCACGTTCTGGGTCGTGACAAAAAAATATTTCCAAAAATTCGCTAATAATTTTAATACATCAAAATGTGATGAAATTATTGACAGTATGTTTATTACTTCTCATCCTCATATACCTTGTATATTTTGCCTTATTCATTTCTCGTGAGTCGGACATACCTCTGGCTACCCTATTAGACATCTTCCAAGAATTACATAAGATCAGATTTTTTTCATTATATTATCTTTGCCTAAACGTGTCATTTAGTTCTAAGTAAGGTTAAAAAAGAACAACAAAGACAAATACAACATTAAAAAGGTCCATTTCCCCAATAGTACAGAAATAGAACCTTTGGGTTATAGATAAACTGTCATAATATCCTTCGCTACGCCAATCATCTTCGTCTATTTATGTCAAGGATGATCATAGACCTAAGTTTCTGGATGTCACGGATGTCACGGGTAATAATGACAGGCTGACACGCGACCTGTCGCGGTCATTGCAGTGACACTGTCATGTTTAACTTAAGGCAGAGAGTAACAAAAAACAATACAGGTAAAATTAATGAGAATGTTTTATGTTGGCGCGATTGTCATTTGTTTTTTTATAGATTTTTGCTTGAATGAGCAACAAATATCAAAAAGTTAAAAAATATATTTATTAAATGATCAAACGGGACTTTATCGCATTTTAAAATGTACAAAAATATATTTAAATAAGAAATAACATCAACCTGTATTCAAACAAATATAAACGAGCCCGTTTCAAACTAGGCCCTCGATACTATCTTTATTTAAAACCATTTTCCGAACATTTGACATGATGTAACAAGGACCGAAAGATTTTTGCTTTTCCTTCGATTTTACTGTCACCATTCTAGTCCCTTTTTTACTGCCATGTCTTCTATCTAGTGAAGGCATATTTATTTACCACAATAACTTTGCATTCACGAAACTCTTTGTCAAGTAAAAGTGTGCTCTGCGTGAAAGAGTTAAAGTTGGCGTTGGTTTTTATTGTCCGCAAGAAAGGGTGGTGTAAGTTCTTGTGTGGATGAAAGGGGGAAATGAAACGTGTGATATGTAGATTTGTAGGATTACTGTTATTATTGTACGGGCCGCGTATTGTGGTTTAATGGAGCCGAATCGATTCTGTCTTCGCGGTAATGATAGGGGTGTGCGTTCGGTTGATTTTGTTCGTGTACCATGTTGAGTACTGATATATAAGCTGTTAATTGGGTTGTTTTGTTTGAGGAAATTATTGCTAAGGTTTATATGGAACGAGTCACGCGAGTTGTGAGTTAATTGATAGATGAGTTTGGAGCTAGTTTCAGGATATATATTTCAGGACATATATATTTTAATTATGGACATTAAGTAATTAATTATTCTGTCGTGAGTTTAAAAATGATTTTGAGAACAATAAATAATACAGATATTTTTTTATTTTTGAAAAAGTGATGGAATAACAAGGAAGCCTATTTCCAGTGGGGGTTGGTTTTGGGCTGTAGAGTAATTCTATAAAAACGTTATTTTGTTCAGTCTTGAAAGGTCATGATAGTATAGAATAGTATTTAAATAATCTATTTCCTTAGTCTGGTTTGGACTGTTTTAAGAATACTAAATATATTTTAAACGTAAATAATTACATAATACGCATACAGCCATACACATACATAAAATACCAACACATTAAAACTTCCTTTCAAGTATTATTAAATCAACATTTAATTAAAATATACGAGTTTGTCTTAAATTCTTGCCTAATACACTCCCAAAAATTACCCACAAAACTTACATCAAACGCTAACATCCGGCCTTCCCGATGTAGGTCACACCCGCAGAGAATTTAAAGGAAATTTCCTCATCGTCGCCTAGAGACACCTTGTTTCATGTAAAAAGACGTGTAATTTTCCAGCCGCGAAACTCGTTAACTCTGCTTTACATTGAAATAAGATACATTGTCATCTGATATTTAATAGCTTTGTTCAAATTTAAAGAGGAAGACATTCGGTGAAAATTAATTGAATGAGAATTATGTATTATTAAGTACGAATGTGATTAGTAGGCTTTAGATAGTACCTACACTAAACATTAATTAAAAAATAACTCTACACCGTACAACAGTTGTACTTACTGTGTAAAGCATTTTTTTAATTCCTATACACTAACACAGTGTTCAAATAAATTTCTAAATATTATTGTACATTTTACACGGCGTCCTAAGCTAAGCAACTTAATGTTTATGTTAAGGTAACCAAATAATTTATAATTATAATACTTAAAAACATTTTTTTTTGTAAATAAATATCTGCAGAACATACTAAAAATTGTCCCGTTACGGGGATCGAACCCGCAACCTCCGCGTCTCAAGTGGGCCTTCGCCCACTGTGCTAGAGGTCGTTAAATTGTCATTTTCATTTAAATTGCGACCTCCCAGATCGTCATAGGCTGATGATGATGAATATCAATTCCATCAAAGCGTTACTAATAAAGAGAAAATTCTCGCTCAAGACAAAGCCAAGGTATGATAAATGACAGCACAATGAGTCTGAAAATATCCATGTAAGGCATTGTCCCTTCAAGGCTCATAGTGAGCGACTGACTGTTTGTCTCTGTCTTGCCTAAAATAAAAAAAAAGAATATATACTTAATTATTTGTTACAATAAAACAGAGCAGAGTACAAAGTGTCCTTGGTGTAGGGAATTGTGTTGGAACAGGCAATAGAGTCACCAAGCTTATAAGACTGAATATTAATTGATTCTTGAGGTCCTAAAGAAATAAACACATTATTCTTTCTTTCCTTAAACTAACGCTTACTGAATAACCTTGTGTGGAAAACTCTTGAGACTCATGTTTTGCATAGAATTTTTTCGGCGGCATCGGCAGTTCATCTATGTGTATCAGTTCACTAACCACGCTGTTCAAAATCAGTCAGCAGCTTTTTTGAGTCCAGTGGGGACATCGCTTAAATTAAACAGAGTGATGGATCACAAGTCTTCTGGAAAAATATAATTTATGAAATTGATTGGTTTTCCTGATTTTAGGTTTTTGAAATATAATATTAAGTAGCTGAGCAGGGGGAGTTTTTTAAAGGCAGTCTCTGATAATAGTGCAGGTCATTTAATACAAAAATATTTCAATAACTACTCTAATGCTATCCTAATATTGTATTATAAATCATCATGGTGATGGTTTGTTTTCAATCACTAATAAAAATCAGTTTTGTAAGTAACCAAGCGTAAGTCATGTTTTTAATCTATTTACAGGAATCGGCGATAAAAAAATATTACATTACAACTCCTTATATTTCACAGAGCGTTAGTCACAATCTAAGCAATTTAATACTGTGTTATGGTAGCCAATTAACTGATTACAACTTAAAAATGTTTTAAAAAAAATATAAAGCATTTAAATACAAATATTTGCACATAATATATATAATACAAACTTGTCCCGCTGCGGAGATCTAACCGCAACCTATGCGTCTAAGCCGAGCTTTCACCCACTACGCCACAGAGGTCATCAAAAGACGCTCCTCAAAATCAATACCGTCTAAGATTTTTCCGCGTGACAAAATTTCATTTTAAAATCACCTTTTTCTGAATACGTCATCGTCTGATTTTCCCTCTGATGGATTTTCGTCAAGTCAAAATAAATAAGATATTTTGTTGGCAGAATATAAGTGATTTTTGTGGGAGAAAGTCGAATCTTCGAGAACATTTCATTATTGAAAGCTGTTTTCTTAAATCTTTTGGGGTACTTTAATAATATTGTTTTTCTCATATTTTCGGTAATAGGTACAATTCAATTATATTCGGAGACTCGATTATATAGAAAATTGGCCTCAGGGCTTTATTCTCTGCTTATGTATATTTTGAAAAAGAATGTTAACATGGCATCAGAATTTAATTGCATAAGTATGCATTGTATTTTGATGTCTGACAATTTATTTATTTATTTATTTCAAACTAAGGTACTACTTTACAGAATTCTTATTCTAAGGCATAGTAGACAACTATTGCTGTACAAAAAACTAAAGAAAAAACATATCTCAGAAGGACTTCAAGGATCATATAGAATCATTCTCCATGCTATGTTCTATTTCCTGTAAGAGCTTATTTAAAAATATAATTATCTAGATTGTATGTATAATAATAATGTATTACATTTGCCTTTGTTAATATATTATCAAGGATCTCAGTTTAGCTTGCTTATTTTTTTTGTTTTATTTGTTTGAACTTCTAACATGAGTAGTATTGTTTTGTTTATGTCATTTTAATTAATTTAAAGTGTAATATAGACCTCTTAGTTTACATCTTAACTCCAACTCCAATTATGTTATAGTCTGTGGTACCCTGTCTTGTTGTACTCATCAAAATATTATCCCGGGGTAAATGTGACGGCAACCGCACGTCACCCCGGAACAACATTATCCGTCTACAATTATGCGACATGAATTTATTTTTCTCGTCATCCGATGCGTAAAAGCCTCAGACACAGTAAGATAAAACAGAAAACATACTGAGGGACTTTGGTACATTCACGGTTATAAAAGACTTTTCAGAACATCTTGTGTGGTACTTAAAAACAGTGTTATACATCACTATTCATAGTGTAGTGAGATACTGTTTAGATGTATGTGTTTTATGTATGTTGCGCTCGTGGCGAAGCTTGCTAAGACGTTCTTAATAAGCAACGTCCTGAGCGGTCACAACTTGGATGGGTGACCGAAAGTGGCATTCAAAAAGAAATATTCCATAGATAACCAATACCCAACATATGATTGTCAAGTTATGCATAATGTATATTTTTTTTCAACTGTATTGTTGAATCATTAAAAAGAATCCTATTTTATTCAAACTGTTCTATTTATTACCACAACAGACGCCATCTTTATTAATTTGGTGCCATCATTTCAACTGTCAAGTTTACCACAATAAAGAATAGCCTTCTACAGAAAGACAGCTCTGCTTGTCATTTTTTTCGTGCGTTTATAAACAAAAGGAATGGGAAAGGGGAGAGTGAAAAATTGTTTCGCTCACACCGCCTTGCATCATATTTTACGATAAATAATTGTGCGAATTTCGTATTTGAGACTCATTTCATTTGGGAGTGTTTTGCTGCAATGTGAAAGGTTTTTTTAATAAGTTGTTTTTTTTAATTATTGTTAAATGAATTGTTTGAAATAGCGGTTGACGTGAAAATTATATGAAGATAAAAATATTTTAACTTTATCTCTACTTAAATCACTATGTTGTTATCACGTTGCTTCATAGCAGTTAAGTTATCAATTAATAGATAATAAATATTCTTGGACATTTTATTTCACACAGCGTCATCTAGTCCCACGCTCAGCAATTTAATGCCTGTGTGTAACCAGATGACTGATATATAATATATAAGTGAGTCTTAATTTATGTACATATTAAACTCAGAGTACTTATTGTATATTTTATACAAAAATGTTATAAAGATAGCAAAGCCGTAAAAAAATCCCGTATCAAAGATAAGGACATGAGTTTAAAGCGGCTGATGAGATTAAAAAAGGTGTCATTTTTTATCACAAACCCTAAAGAACAGAGTATAGATAAGATCATACAATATTGAATATCCTGCTCAAAAACGGCGTGAAATTCGTTCGGAAACAGATTGTGGGGCAATTCAAATTTATTCACAGCGAGTATCGGAGGTAATGAGAGGGCGCGCGCCACTTCCTTCGCTGCCTGGGCTAGATTTGGTTCCCTGGGATGCGGAGACCGTTATGTGTCAACCGTAATGAGAATATAGAATAGAATATAGGTTTATTGTACACCATAACAAAAAACAAAATAGAATTAATAGTACATTCAAACAAGTGTAATGGGCGACCTTATCGCTGAAAGCGGTTTCTTCCAGGTAACCTTAATATATAAAACTTTATTGAAAAACTGAGATATTCAAATGAAAAAAGACCGTGGTTAGCCAAGTGAAAAAAAAAGTGTTGGCCAAGTGGACATACTTTGACTTTCAATTTGAAGGTGGTGTGTTTGCATCCGACCGTGCATCAAAAAAAAAGCTTCGACCGGTCGATGAGCTTGCAACCGGTCACGTATAGCATGCTAACTTCTGCATAATGTGAGTATTAACCCATATAATATGTTTTTTTTATAAATATGTATTACATACCTCTTACGATAGTAAATAAACTTAAAAAAAAATAACTAAAAAAAAATATATTTCAATTCATTGATAAATGAAGAGATCCATTGAAAAATATTTTTTTGCATCTATCAAAAACATATTAAACAGTTTACTGGACGTAAATACCGGACACGTTAGTTTCATAAATCAAAGTTACACACCTGATTGGAGGGGTAGAAAGGTGCTTGCCTTTCTCTGCTTTGATAGCAGAACCTATTGAAAATATATTAATCGCAATTTTTATTGGAAACTTTTTGATAAATTCTAAAACAACGAAATTGGTTTTTTTAAAATTGAGTGTGAACGTGTTTACAAGTACGTAGGCGTTTTCTAAAATCATTTACATTTACATCTAAGGTACACTGTGTCTAGTTAAACATACGACGGACGCCATATCAAGCTTCAAGTTCTACACTTACTAAAATAACTTTGCAACTAAAACTTACACGTCTCTTTTAGCCAAGTTTATTTATTTTACCCTCCGAATTGACCTCTGAGATTTGTTGTGTGCTCAAATGAAAATATACCTTGGAGTTTTGTTTGGCTAAAGCCCGCCGCACACCAGGCATACATTTGTGACTCGATAATTGTAGCGCCACATTTAAAACGCGACACATTTAACGCCCCCATACATTTGTACGTGAGCACGCACACCGAGGAAACATTTGTGGCGGGTGCATTTTGTGGCGAGACGTTGTCCGCGCTACACGAATTCAAGATCGAACACTTTTTTGTTTTTTTTTTGTTTTTTGTGGCGCTACAATTATCGAGTCACAAATGTATGCCTGGTGTGCGGCGGGCTTTAGACGTAGCTTAAGGAAATATTTTGGTTTATTTATCTATGATGGTGCCTGGATATCAAAGCGGTTTACTTAGCAACCTTATTTTTGCAAACCTGTTATTTTGCTTTAATCTATGTTGGCTTTGTAAATACGTTTTACAAATGAAAGTAAAAATCTAGCATATATTAAATCATAAACATGTTATTTTGAATCTACTCGTGACCACGATGACTGTAACGTCATCGAAACGTCGAGGTAAATAAAATGATTTCAATACGCGATTAAGTCATGTTAATATTTATAAATAAATTATATTAAATCAAACAGTCAATAAGAAATATTTTTATGAAAGTAGATATAAGGCTTTTGGGAGGCCTGAAAATTTCATCATCAGAGTTGGTAACTAACTCATACGATAGTAGCAAATAAACTCTTCATAATTGTGTAAATTCAAGTTCAACGACCTTTCGAAGGCTTAACACAAAAGTACCATCTAAATCTCTACTAATATTATAAAGAGGTAATATTGGTTTGTTTGTTTGACGGAGGTAATCTCCAGAACTACTCAGCCGATTTCAAAAACTCTTTCACCGATGTGTAGAATGGACTGTCCGGGAGGTTATAGGCTATATTTTATCCCGGTAGATTTATTAGTACAACCGTGCAAAAACGGAACGTTTTAGTGGTTTATAAATAATATGGCCATAACTCAATCAATACAAATACCAAGCGTTAGCTTAATACTTCACACAAACCAGCAAATATCTAACGAGACCATAAAACGACCATTAACAGACCTATTTGGACATTTAGGTTATTCCCGCGATAAATAACCATTTCCGAAAGCAATATTTTGCTTTTAACGGTGATTTTGAATATTGATAAGCTAATGGACATAGCTTATGAACATTAGTTGAATCCCTTCCTCGGTTCACCCTTCCGTTCTTTCTGATATTTCACTTTCGTTCTAAATTATACTTGAGAGCAAAAATCTGGGTTATCTTAAAAAATAAATAAATGTTTAAGGATATAGGTACCTATGTTTTAATTTCACACAACGTCAACTAATCAGTGAACGCTCGTATGTTGTGTGATGACCCGTAGTTTACATTTTTTCCCCATTATGCATATTCGACCTAAAACCTGTATTAGCTAAAACGTATATTAAATCTGTTGCTATCTCTTTTCGTTGACATTATGAGTGACAAGAAAAAAACGTTCTAAAACGTTTCTAAAACCTGTATTAAATTGTCAAGTTTTTATGTATAAACCCCTTTATCTATTATTTTTACCTTGTATAACAAAACTTTTAACGCATAACAGTCTTTCTAGGACTCGGATAACGGAAAGTCACAAAAACTTGTTTTTGGTTTTATTTACCATGGGAATATAATATTTGTAATGTTTGCATGAAAGTAATGTCAATTACCATTTATAGATAGATTAATAAGACTAGCTGTAAATTTGTTAACAGAAAAAAAATGCTAACTTTAACAACAAAAATGTACATACACCTTGTTTTCAATACTACTACATATTTACATCAGGTACCCGGAAGTTTATTGTACTCTTAACATGAATTCACAATGTACAAACAACAAAATAATCATAAATACGTTGTACCGTAGAAAATACGACATTTGTGATGAAACACAGCCTTTTAATGTGTGTTCCGTGAAATATAAGGCTATATCTTATTTCAGACGATGTAATTACGTTAAATGAACGTCTTTATCTCGCCTCGCACTCAGGTTCATCTTTTGTCGTAAAACCTGTATACAGGGGGAGGTAAGAACGACTACTCTATATTTAAACATGTTATTCAGTATTAAATACTTATGTAATTTTTTAATGTAGAAAACTTTTGATTTTTGTTAACTGACTAACATATTATGAAAAATGTCAAAAATCAATATAAACCTTGACATAAAATAGAGCTTCGAAGTTCGCATTAATGAATAAAAAGTCAAGTTTTTATAAATTCAAAACATCGAACTTTCAGTTTATGAATTATTAATATATTTTTTTAATTAAATTGAGTGTTTTTTTTATTACTTGCTCTAATACGTGTGATAGTTTAAAGTCGCCATGTCAGTAACATCCTGTGTGTACCACGCTACAAGATGCTACGAAATGCTACGGATTGCTACGAGTGCTACGAAAGTGCTACGTGAAAAGGTTGCATTTGTGTGCTATCTACCTTTCGAATTCTTCAGGGTTCATTCAACTTGTACACCCATTTATGATTTCTATTAAGATAACACAAAACTTTTCATCTTCAGAACGCTAAAGATGTATGAAAAAACGATGAATGAGTGATCCAAGAAAGTAATTCCGAAAATAATTTTACAAAATAGCCAATTACATTTTTAGTAAGTAGGTTTTTACCTAGAATATGTACGCATTATGTACTTATGTTTCTATTCAATTAAATAATATAACTAAACTTTGAAATATCGTGGGATCTCATAAAAATTAAGACAAAACAATAAAGTGAAATAAAAAGATGTCTAAACTCATGGGTAAAAGAGATAATCCTACTATCCTACTCCTGCTAATCCTACTTCCTTCCCACTTAATATTATAAATGTGAAAGTTTGTGAGAATGTATGTATGTTTGTTATTCTTTCACGCTATTTAACACATAGGCTACTTTTTATCCCGATATTCCCGCGGGAACGGGACTTACGCGGGTGAAACCGCGGGGCGCAGCTAGTATTTCATAAACCGATTATGTGACCGCATCCTCTAATCTCAAGACACTCGTTCGCGATACTAATAACGTTACGTCAGAGTGACAGTGACGTCATTTGTCACGCGAGTGGGCGTGACGCAGAATGACAGGCGCGACGGGAGTGACACGCTGTGTGGATTGAGCGGTTAAGATTGTTGTTTGATTTCACTATTGTGTTTAAGTTGAGTTTGAGACGTGTTTATTATCAAACGACATTAGGTTAATGTCACTGATTATGGTAACTACTCGAGTAATGTATTGTTAGTACAGGCAGAGTCAACTAACTTATAAGTCTGTACATTTTTAAGTGATGATTTGGATAATGAAGCAAAATTTACGGGCAACACAAAGTAGTTAGTATATCGGTCATCTGGTTACCGTCACAGATAAAATAATACTATAAATTTTGTACTATACAGTTGTGTACACAAGCATGAATTTATAAATGTTAGGTACATACTGGGCAGGCATCGCAGACGTGATTTTCGATGGCGGTCGAATACATTCGCGGAACAATCCAGTCATTGTGTTTCATCTGTGAAAAACGCAGCGTCATGTGATTGACGATACCTACCCGAGAGGGGGGGGGGGTAAAAGGGGGGGGGGATTGATTAATTCGTTTAATTAAAACGAGGGCCGTGTGTTCGTATTAAGAATAAAAATCATTTCTCCGGCAATTTTGCAGAGCGCCTCTGCGTGTAATTAATGTGTGCCGATAATTCGGAATTGTTTGATCGGCTGATTGGTTACCAACGTCTGAGGGCCTACCACGAGTTTACTGTAGTATCGATACTATCCTCGATACCGAGTCAAGTATCACAAAATGTATGAGAATCCGACGCAACGCCACCCCTGGTTACTTGCATGAACTAAAATTTCGTTCATCCTTACTAATATTATAAAAGCGAAAGTGTGTGTGTATGTCTGTCTGTCTGTCTGTCTGTTTGTCCGTCTTTCACGGCAAAACGGGGCGACGAATTGATCCCGATATTCCTGCGGGAACGGGACTTACGCGGGTGAAACCGCGGGGCGCAGCTAGTTTTAAATAACTTAAAACAAACGTTCGTATTCATAATAAAACTCTACAGTTATAAATAAGGAGATATAAACTATCAATGGAAGATTCTCGTCGACGGCACTTTAACGGCTGAGAATTTAAACTCCATATTTTATACGCTTTTACGTAACGTAAGTAACGTTCACGTAAGTGCTCTTGAATTCCAGAGCCATGTAACCGTAGATTTTACAACGTACAACGTAATAGTATAAATCTAATGTATCATGTCAAATGGGCTTTTAAAGTGAACATTAAATGCGTTATAATGTTCATTTATCATTTGAGATCACTTAGTGGTGTGCGGGAAGTTTTGAATTCCGTTTTGAAAATACACATTGAGTTATGTTTAACTGGCTGGCCGGGCAGACAAAAATTTAAACATTTTACAAAATATTTAATACTAGCTGCGCCTTGCGGTTTCAGCCGCGTAAGTCCCGTTTCCGTGGGAATATCGGTGTAAAAAGTAGCCTAAGTGTTAATCCAGGGTTATCACCTTTCTACATACCAAATTTCAACCAAATCGGTCTAGCCGTTTTTGCGTGAAAGAATAACAAACATTCTCACAAACTTTCACATTTATAATATTAGTAGGATAGGATAGTAGGATAGTAGGATAGTAGGATAGGAAGTAGGATTAGTAGGATTAGTAGGATAATGAAACCTAGAGAAGAGTAAAAGATAAAAGAGTAAAGAAATACACAGATAATATCGCGGTGTGGAGAGGGCTCCATAAAGAGTATATAGAAATACGTGGCACGATAATAATGCGGCGATTCTGTCGCTCGTGGAGACAGCCCCTTAAGCCACGTAGAACCTATTATCTCACTGATGTCATTCACTGTGCCCAAACTTTAATATCTTAAAAATATGCAGGATAAGTACGAGTTTACAGTTGTTTCAAATATTATCTCCAAAACAGAACCGATGTAAGAACCCGGTGTGTTATCTAAAGGGTACAGACCTTTTTAACCGGCGTATTTGAAGGGCCACAGTAATTATAACAAGGGCTCGTTTTGACCTCAAGCCTGTCTATAAAATTTCAAAAAGGATGAGCTTGGCCTAAATTCGTGAGTGTGAAGGTTTTTACTGTAATATAGTAATTTTGCGTAATGTGGGGTGAATTGGGAAGTACTAAATATATACTCTTTCGACTCCATCGACTGGCGCAGGATCGTAGATGGCACAAACTAAGAGAGGCCTATGCCCAGCAGTGGGTAAAGTCGGGCTGTGGATGATGATGATGGACTTCATCGTCAGCTAGTCCCAGCTAAGCTATGCTTGTGTCATGGTAACGTGAGCGATACACTTATTCATAGAATAAACAATATGAAAAAAGGAAGGCACAAAAATCTGACGAAAGTGGTAGGCTCAAACTAACTAATTTTTTTGCCATGAAATCATAAATGCAAAAAAAATGGGTGCCAGAAAAACGTAGATGATATAATGAAGATGGAAATCATTAATTAAATCAGAAATAATTAAGTAGATCCATCAAAGAATCTTTTGTCAGACTCAAAAATTATAAAAAAGGCTGAGAGAGGTGAAAAGTCACTAATTCTTCTCTCGCATTATTCTCTTTCAGTCAGATCTCTCAAATTAATTTCAACGAACGTTCCATAGAACTGTTTCAAACTAAGCGTTCAACCATTCGGTTCTTATTGCGGGGTGATAAAGTTTAGAATTGGAGGTTGTTGCCTACACCTCTCAATTAAAGGAAAGTTTGGAAGTTGTATAACTTTCGTTTTAGAGTCCTTCAATTCGAGTTATGAATATGATCCATTCCCTCTCACCCTCCTCCGCGGGGGTTGTCAAAGGAAATCCTATTATAGAAGTTCTGACCGTCTGCCTCTTAAATCCATTTGAAATAAGTCAAACTTTATTCAATCAGCTTCGTTCAAACATCATAAGTTTTTATAACAAAAATATAACTTAGAAAGTAACTTAAGTATTTTTATTGTGTAACGTTTATCGATTGTATATTTTGTCTATCAAACGTGAGTTATTTCAATTTTACAATTTAGCTACAATTAATACATTTTACTAAGTACCTTACCTAAACAATTAATCCAAAATTGTGAATACCATATAGACCTATTGTTTGAAAAACCATTACTAAAGTTGATCTTTATGCCGTAGCATATTATGTTTTTATAGTGTTAAACCACACTTAGGCATTTCATACAGAAATTCAAAATCTTACTAAAAGTTTTGGGCTTCGACGGGATTCGAACCCGCGAGATACAAGCGATCGTCCTCAAGCCGGACTGCCTCTACCACAGGGCTTCGCGGCCGAGGCTTCGAAACCCAAAACTTTATGCTGTAGCTAAAAATAGCTACAATTCTAAAACCAGCAGAGTTGGCAACTTGCCGGTGAAATATCTCATAACTCCTCAATGGATGTTCTTCCTCCATTATCTTGCTTCAGGTGCTCAAGTGAGTTTAATTTGAACCCTTTGAAGCCGCGCCAATATCGACTGCCAAGTTAGTCGCTAAGTGCCCAGCTTTATTTCATGAAGCAATTACAGTGTTTGTGCGATCTTGAAGTGGGGTCTTTAAGATATTCTTAATTTGATATTTATTTATTTTTATTTATTTATTTATGGGAAAACTAACAGCTTCTTTACAGAAAAACAAACAAGTATAAAAAACAGAAAGCCAATTACAGGTTTTCACGAGTAAATATCATTTTTTAATTCCCCTGTAGTACAGTGGGTAAAGGGCCACTTGAGACGCAATTGGTTTCAAGTTTGATCCCAATGGAGTGACAAACTTTTTCATGACATGAGCCTATTATTCTTCACATAACCATGTCTTGGCACGTCACGGCGTGATTTTACTGAATAACGCAATAATTTCAGAAAAAAAGTTTGTTCCCATCAGAATGTAATTATGTCCATGCGAGATTAAAAACTATAAATATCATGCAAGCTTCAACCAAATCAGCTCCATGCACAGTTCAACAAAAATAATCATCATCATCCTCATCCTCCTGCCCTTATCCCAAAATAAAAATAATCTGAAAGAAAAACTTCACACTCTTAACCCTAGAGTAGTCGCGCCTTCTCGTGAAACGCGAGTAATCGCGTAGGGAGCATTTTGCCGCCGCAATTTTTTTTGTTAATACGGAGTCATATGCATTTGTTGTTATGTTTTAATAATAAAATAGACCATTAACTATAAAAATAGAAAACTTTTTTCAAAAACTTATAATAAGAAATTAGAAAAAAATGCTTTGGGAAATCTTAGGTAATAATTTTTGGTGTTTTAGAACTTCTTCATAATTATTACTGTAAAAATTATCAAACCAACAACATTATTCGTTTTCGTCATTTACGGCATGTATTTCACCAAATAAATCTTGGCACATGTACATGCGATGTTCGTTGCACAGTAACATTGCACATCAAATGCACCCTTTTTTGTCCTTCTATTTTTCTTTGATGACGCATATACCTTCTCGAACTGAGGGTATATTTTGATGTTTCGGTGGCACAAATCGAGAGATTTGGTATCTCAGATATTTCTGTAAGATGTTCACGCCAAATTTCCTAACAATATGTGGTCTATTCTTAGCCAGGGCAATTTCTTTCAGAAATATTGGACGTATCGATATGAAATGAACTAAACAAAATAAAACATAAACACAAGGGCCAATAATTAATTAAAACAAATAAAAACTAATATCATACCATATTTACATTGAAATAATACTATACGCAATGAAAATGAATAATATTTCAACAAAAATAAAAACTAAGACCCATAAATTTTACTAACGTGAGTAGTCGCGCGGTGAGCATTTTGCCGCGAAACGCGACACACCTCCAATAACCTTTGTCTCCTGCAGTAATTCGCGCACTGATTTAATTTTTATTTCTAACACAAGAAGTTGAAAGACAGGGGGGCAGCTACATGGACGCTTGAACATGACAAATGCATAGTACACAAAATATAACGAAAATTGTGCCGCGGGCGGCAAAATGCTCATAGCGCGAGCACTCTAGGGTTAAAAAAACACTCTCTCTTTTTTAATCCATATCTAAATCTACCTTGTTCATAAAAAAAGCAGCCGTAACGCGGTCACCTTAATTGGATAAGGGTAAGTCAGAAATACGTTCAATTGGAGGGAAATTTTAGATTTTCCGCGCGTGCTTAATTGGTAAAAAATAATGACGGCGCGAGAGGAGCTGATTTGACTCTGGATAAAAAATCTGTATTATTTTTTGATTAAGTTGCAATAAGTTGAATTATTATTATTGTTAGTGATAATGAATTTGCTTCGATTTATTTCTATGACTTGATTATAAATTTTGACTTGCCAATGTTATGCGATGTAACACTGTGGTTCAAATAAATGAATTTACTGAATTTACTGAATAGCGCTATTTTGTGTTTATTAAAAAGCTGTTAAATTAGGTTTTAGACTTGTTATGTCAAATTGATTATTGTTGTAACGTAAAGGTGTTCTCAGAATTAATCATTCCCCTGCCCTTTTCCTACTCTAGGTGGGGTCGGCGCAACATGTTTTCTTCTTCCATCCATCTCTATCATTCGTCAACTCCTCTCACATTCATGTCCTCTTTCACACAATCCATCCACTTCTTCCTCGGCCTTCCTCTACTTGTAAAGGTGTAAGGTGTTCTCAGTATTAGGTTGTTTAAAAGTTGTGATGTATTACTCGTATTAGATTGATTTCAAAACTATGGTATTTTAAATATGCGTATTCTATATGCAACGGAATCTCTGCGGTGTCCGAATCTAGTGGGAAATACCTAGTTTTGATGGAAAATTTTGATATGACTTTCCTTATTCATATTTTTAAAACTGGGTTATACCAGTGTACCAGACTGAGTGTACCAAGTCATTTAGGGCTCCCACACAAAACCGCGACGTCGCGTCGCATTGTCAAAATCTGCGATATCGCGCGAATTCGCACGATGGCATCGCAAGAATTTGCGATCTGCTTCGCATCGCACATTCCTACATCGCCCTACTAAACGGCTTGTCGCACAAATTCGCGCGACGTCGCATCGCGTCGCATCGCAGAAACTTGCGATGCGAATTTCTGCGATGCGAGCTCGCATCGCGTCGCATCGCGGATTTGTGTGGGAGCACTTAAACTTGCATCCAGTCCGTGGAGAGGCAAGCGAGTAATTACAGCTTCTTGATCAAGTTTCATGAACTCGCACTTTATTCTTTTTGCCGGCTCTTACCAGTCAACATTATGCCAGGGCACCTGTCTGCTGAAGCATTGCGTTATAGGGTGAGGCAAAGTTTTGGGTATAAAGTACCCATTGGGCTCCTCCTTTAGTTATAAAGTTATGAGTTTTGGAAATCACTGTTTTATGTTAAAGAAAAAAAAACGATTTGACCAGAAACCGGTATATTTAGCTAGAAAAATTACATTTATCCTTAAAAATTGGTCATAAGCTTTTACCATGGTCTCTTGAATGTAACGTCAAAAAGAAAATAAGTTTTATGCAGTGATAATAAAAAAAAACCGTGCATTTTCTATGAAAATACAAGTATTTTTCGAATCATAATAATAAAATAACATACTTACAAATTGTAAGGAAGTATTATGTGGTTCTTTGCCTTGTAAAAAATGGTCTTATTCATAAAGATTTGTCAATTTAATACGAAAAGATTTAGTAAAAGATTTAATATCCGTTTTAGCTAATATAGGTTTACCTTCCATGGTGTAGGGAGTTGCGATAAGACAGGCAATAGTGTCACCTAGCATTTTTAAGTGATCCTTGAGGTCCTACAGAAATAAACAAATTTTTATTTCTTTCTTTTATGCATAAGGGGGTTGATACTCAAGGAGTGCTGCTTTAGTAAAACGTGTTCTTTAGAATATAGCACAACAGCGTGAGTAGTCACTAATTTACTCTGGAATAAGTTGATGAAAAAACTTAGATTATTTACTCGTTTCACTGACTCAAAAAGCTCTTCGAGAAATGTATATTTCTTTTTACGTTTTCTCTGTTTTGCAATATTATAAACATGATTGTAATAGAATACGTATGAGGAATTAAACATAAATGTAATTTTGAAGATTCTGTTGTTCGGTTTATTTTCTCAAATTTGATATAATCAAAAATAAGGAACATCTACTTTGTTGTTAAAAATCTTATTAAATTCTTTAAAATTTCATATTCAATAAAAAAGGGGAGACCTTTGCCCAGCAGTGGGACAGTATAGGTTAAGTAAAAAAAAAAATTCAAGAAAAAACATTACGAATTTCAATGTTTTAAGCAATTTTGTAATCGTTCTGAAGATAAGGGGGAGTCAATGTGTCTAAATATATATTTTTTACCTTGGGAATACAGTCGCGATCTTTTGATAAAAATGTCTCGAGTCAGTTTAAATGGACCTTAATGTTCTAGCACTCTGAAACATATTCGAGGAGCACTCCCGTCGTAACGTTTTTTCAAAAAGTTTTGGGACTTTGGGACAGAGCGAAAGTTTTTAACTTTGCTGTGTTTATTCCAAGTACATACCTATTTAGGGACCAGGGGTCTATTTACAACTAACTTGTTGTAAAGTATACAACATGAATATTAATAAACGGTTATTGTAGAGGTAAAAATGAAAAGTGATATTCGATGGGCAAGTGGCCATATCTGGTGACAGAGTTTTTAGGCCGTCTAGATGCGAAAACCGAGACAATACAAGCTCAAAAGCGCTCAGAAATTAATGTCACTTGTCAAGCTATCAAGGTGACAGCACGGAACATTGCTTGACCTTCAGCGATCTATCAAGGTTGCCAACCCACATGTGAAGTGAAGTGATATTATATTAGGTCACAGTTCAAATAAAACGATATGGCGGTGATTCGGCGGGGCACTGACTAACTAAAAATTCCTAAATTCGAGAGCTCTTATTTCGTTCACAATAAAGTTCAAATCAAATAGACCGTCTGAGTGACAGTTCTAAAATTACGTATTTAACGTCAAATTGAGGTAAGTAAATGTGTGTAGTTTTAATCAAACTTATCAAGTCTACAGACTAAAATTGCATACATTCATTTTGTTAAGATAAGGTACCTTGAATATATCAACTGGCCGTGTTAAAACATCACAATATTTTTATAGTTGAATTATTATTAGACCTACTTTTATTAATATTATTTAAAACTTCTCACAACCTTGACATTCGTACTATGTCAGTCATTTACTACTATATTTTTTTAGTTAATTTTCCCGAAACTTAATAAAATCTCATAAAGATACCTTTGATATGAAGCGCGTAGTCCCAAAGTTACGTAACATAGCAATAACATTTTCCTTGGCATTCCCGCAACGTTGCCGACACAAACTACATTCAAATAAAAACATACGCGGACTTATTGTGCGAGGTACAGGTGCCGCAAATATGAGGCGATACGCTAATACATGAGCAAAGGAACGAAACTAACTAAAAATAGCCGTCCCTTTCATAACTATCGAAATAAAAAGGATCGCCACATCATAATATATAATCGCCTCTATCTACTCTATTATTAGTGAGGTAAAATTTGTTTTCAATACTAAATAAAATATTTTCAAGTCATTAAAATAAATGTAAAGATACTCGTACTACATATTAAAGCTATTTTAAAGTAAATTCAATTATGGAAAGCTGCAGTTTTTAAGCATTAAGCATTAAAACAAACAAACAAACATGTTTTAATATAATAAAAAGTCGAATATCCTAGTTACATCAAAAATCTCCCAAAATTAAGCCTTAGACTTCGACTGCAATAAAGCATTTAAACCTCCGCAAACGCTTAACCAATTCAGTCACGGCTAAAACAGGACGAAAATCTTGATAGCATAATACAGCAAAGTCATCGAGATTTTGGTCCTGCACCAAAATATGCCACTTCCGCTAGTTTCTTGCGTCCGTGTTCGCAAATACCGCCGACACATGCCCGGGGGTCTAATTTAATCAACACGGACATCTTACGCAGGTACCATACGCCTCATGAAAATTAATGCGTGCCCGTACAAATGGTCGCTTATGCCCATAACCTGCGAAATGATTATTTTCTCAGCAATTAGTTGAAGGGTTCCTAAACTTATTTATTCATTTGGGTACGGGATTAATGACTTTTAGAAACATAATGTAGATTTTGTAAAACTAGAATTGCCTTCGTCAGGGAGGGATGTGAGATAGTGTTGAGTTTAATCTCATTATTATTTTAACCCTTTAATAATATACACCATAGAAGTCGTAATGATTGATGTTTTGTTTTGTATACATTTTTTCAAACACTAGAAAGTGTTATTTTACATTGCAACTGTTTGGTGCAACCAAAATTACCTGTTAACACGGGTACCTCATCTCGAACATTGAATTCACTCCGTTTTTCTTCGGGCTATTTTTTGGTGTTTGATTTTTGAAATAGAAATAGAAAGAACAATGTTCGAGATGAAGTATCTGACTTATGTAGGTAATCTGTGTTATTATATAGCGAAAGAAATAAAAATTTAAGTTAATACACCTTATAATTATGTACCTTTATACAAATCACATCCATTTATTTAGTCTACACTATTTAATATTATAAAGAGGAAAACTTTGTTTGTTTGTTTGTTTGTTTGTTTGTTTGGTTGTAATGAATAGGCTCAAAAACTACTGGACCGATTTTAAAAATTCTTTCACCATTCGAAAGCTACATTATCCACGAGTAACATAGGCTACTTTTTATCCCGATATTCCCGCGGGAACGGGACTTACGCGGGTGAAACCGCGGGGAGCAGCTAGTTAAAAATATTTTCATAGCATTATTGGCCCATGTTTACATGGAACATCTCAGATGATTGCCACAAGATACAACCCGTACCTACCCACCAAATTACTACCAGAACAGGATTCCTGCTGCGAAATGTTTGTATATAAATTATACAAACAAAATAAACTGTATAAATACCGAGAACTTGAATGTTGTCTCAGTGCCAAAGTTAGAATAACCAACTATAACTTAACGAAAATGAGCCATGACTCCAGTTTACGGCATGGAAACGCTAAACTTACCAAATACGACTTGTATTTTGTTTTGAGCGTAAAAACAATGTTAAATTATTTAAGCAATGTTTTTCGTGGTTATGCACTTTTGACCGTTTAATAACATATTGACTTGTATTTTGTTTTGAGCGTAAAAACAATGTTAAATTATTTAAGCAATGTTTTTCGTGGTTATGCACTTTTGACCGTTTAATAACATATTAAAATAAATAATAAATAAAATACCATAGACATCTTCAAAGAATCTAAAGAATTACATAAAGATCTGAAAGAAAGGTCTACCGCTCCTGCAGTCGTGATCATATTTCATTTTTGCATTAAAAATAAAGAAGTTTTAATGTTCTCTATTCTTAAATAGTTTTTTTCTCTTCACTTAATGCTCGTATCTCTCATAATATTGCATTAAAAACAAAAAGTTCATTGCATACCAGTGATGATTATTTTGAACCCACAATATACGGGCTGGAAGTATGTAAGTTATGAGTATGAGTGTGGATGGACATACAAGTAGAGGAAGGCCGAGGAAGAAGTGGATGGATTGTGTGAAAGAGGACATGAATGTGAGAGGAGTGAATTCGGAGTTGACGAGTGATAGAGATGAATGGAAGAAGAAGACATGTTGGGCCGACCCCACCTAGTGTGCGATAAGGGCAGGGAAATGATGATGATGATGAATATACGGGCTGGAAGTCAAAGAGCTTACCCACTCAACACGGCTCTACATAACTTATAACTCGTTATAACCGATGTTTTATATCAGCACAAATCGATACATCTTTCCTCGTGCCTACCCTTGACCTGGCCGAGTACACAAGTACCTCCCACTTAATTAACCTCCTAATTAAACATTCAATGGATTGACCGTATCCCAAACAACTGATTTATGTACTTTAAGGTTCTATTTTACTTGACACCATTTTCATTATTAAAATAAGTATGAAAATTAATTAATTTTCTAATTTGTTAAAATAACAAACGTCAAAGTGTAAAAGTAGAAGGTAGAAAGAAAGAGCCTTCCGGGTAATGAGGGTCTTGTTTGATATTTATAATTTTAATTGAAATTGAAATTAAACTTGTATGTTTGTAATTTATACTTTTTATTTACCTACAAGGAATAATAATGGTGGTTCTGCATTTGTCGGAAGTATCATGTCGTGACGAAACAGTGAATGAATGAGATACTTTATTGCACACATAAAGGAACTAATGAACTACAAATCCTTAGTAATAATTGTACAATGGGCGGTCTTATCGCTAAGAAGCGATCTCTTCCAGTCTGCGATGAGTAAACAACGCACACTTGCTAGTGCAGGCGTGTGCCCGTGCTTCGCCGACAGCGCGCGCGATACTCCTCCTTATTATCTTGGGATATAGGCCGAGTAGCGCGTGCGCAGTGTGCTCTGACTGTGCCGTGCGCGCCTGTGTGAGTAGTTGTCACTGCGGACGATTCTTTTGTTCCTGCTGCTCATTTATAATTTTAACAAACTACCCACCCATTTCTATTCATATTAATCATCTTTCATCCTAATAGTGAGTTGACCAGCCAAATCTATCTACTTAATTGAAGTAGTATTCCTACTTACTTGCTTCAATTCTTTAGATAACACTGGTATACCTACCTACTTAATTATTAAAAGATCCTACAAGAAACGTAGGAATTATCTACGAGTATAATTGGTTTCTTCGCCATTAAGTAATAAGTACTTAATACTTATTTACGATTTGTTAAATGTAATGCTACACTAAAGCTTGCATGTTTTTTAATACTATGTTTACCTACCCAAAAGTTGCGCCAGGTAGGTACCTATTACGTTCGTTCGTACGTACGTAATAGGTACCTATAAAGCTACAAACCAGATTTATTTTAAATATTTTGATAACCTAAGCTTAATAAATGTTTTTAATTTCTATTGTACGTTCTAGGATTAAATCTACACTGGAAATTGTACTAGTACATAAGTTATTGATAAATAAAGAATTTTTGAAATTGAAATTGAAATTGATCTCTTCCAGTCAACCTGAGGATGGAAAGAAATCGATGAGATAGTAGGAATGGTGGGGGTTGTAACTGAAACTTTATAAATTCCTCGTTAAATCAGCTGCCTTTTTCCGATGAGACTGGATCCCGTAAGTAACTTGGAATGTGATTGCGAAGCGATCGGTGAAAGGTCCACTGTCCACTAAAGCTTAACGTCCTTAATGTGGTGGCGCCAAAATAAATTAAAAATAAATAAGCAATGTAATGAAGAGGGATGAAAGTCATATAGGTAACTAAGAAAGTTATGAGTATGAGTGTGGATGGACATACAAGTAGAGGAAGGCCGAGGAAGAAGTGGATGGATTGTGTGAAAGAGGACATGAATGTGAGAGGAGTGAATTCGAAGTTGACGAATGATAGAGATGAATGGAAGAAGAAGACGTGGGATAAGGGCAGGGAAATGATGAATTATGAAAAAATAATAAGCAACTAGCAGCACGTTTCGGCTTTGCAGGGGTGTACTAATGAAACTACCGGGATAAAATATAGCCTTCACCCATCCCGACAATCCATTCTACACATCGGTGAAAGAATGTTTGAGATCTCGTTTGGGATGAACTAGTAAACTAAATTGATACTGCTACAGTGGATCATGAGGCTTAAAGATTTATTTCTACAGGTAGTCTTCCAATAGGCACTTTCTATCCGTGAGGCCTCCGGTATGAACAGATATGAATTAAATTGGATATTAGCGAAGCCTCAGAGCTTACCAATTTATTGAAGAACTTTCTTTTCTGTGTTATTTTACTTTCAGACTTTGGGTCTTATTCATAAAAACTTGACAATTTAATACAGGTTTTAAGAACTTTTTTTTCTTGTCACCCATATGTCAACGAAAAGAGATAGCAATAGATTTAATATGCGTTTTAGCTAATACAGGTTTAATACAGGTTTTAGGTCGAATATGACTAATGGGGTTTACTTACAACGAAAAGAGGAGTTAATGTATCTGTGAGTGTCTGTGTGTGATAGTGAACGGCTGAACTGATTATGATAGGTAATGTCGGATAGCTTATATCCTGACACATAGGCTACTTTTGATCCCGGTATTCCCACAAGAACGGGAACTGGTTCACCTGGTAACAACGCGGGCTCAGCTCATTCACTTCGTTTTTATTTCAGTTTTAATCTAGAATAGTTAGCGTGTTGGTTTTTACTGTAAGCTGCCTATTTTTAACTAATAAATAAATAAATAAAAAATAAAAATAAATTCCAAATATAGATGACGACTTTATAAAGCCTACACAATATTGTCATTACATGGTATTACAGCTTTTACGATGACGTAGCGAGTAAGCTCATTAGTATCTACTAATTGAATTTGAATAATTAAACTCAATTATATTTCAATATAATATTCAGTTATTCTTTTGATCCGTTACTGAATATTTTAATGTTTGTAATTTTTGAAAATTATGTTTATTTGCTAAAATTACTTTAAACAACTCAATTTGTTAACAACAGATCAACCAATTATCTAAATGCTTTTGTATTTTAAAAGCTTATTATATTATCGGTTTGCATTTAAATTATAAATTGATTTAACCAATGGTTAAATCAATAATTAACCAATCTAACATTTACTCTGCCTACCCCCATGGGAAAGAGGCGTGATTATATGTGTGTATGTATGTATGTATGTATGACGTAATATTTACTTTAAGCAGCATAAAAAATGCCCACCTGTCTATAATTTAAATGTTACCTGTCTTGGCCACTTATTATCTTGTAACTACTCTATTGTGGTCTATTCCGACTGTTCGTTTTAAACTTTGTGGGCCTCATAGACCGCAACGGGCTGTGCACCAGAGGGCGTGTTAAACGGGTCTCCGAGACCATTATGGCTTTCCGAAAGATACCCGTTTGGGTCGTTATTTTCAACTGAGAACATGTGTAGGGTTAACCTATTTAGCATATTAGATTTTTAAATGATGGCATTATAAAACTTGTTAGGAAAGTTAACTTCTGCAAAAGTGGGCATGTACCAAATATGTATTTGGACATACCTCTGGCTACCCCCTTAGACATATTCAAAAAGATCTAGGTGTAGGAAATTGTTTTGGAACAGGCAATAGAGTCAACTAGCTTTTTAGACTGTACGTTTTTGAGCGATCCTTGAGGTCCTACAAAATAAAAATATTTTTCTTTGTTTCTTTCTTTCTTTCTTTCTTTCTTTCTAAAGAATTACATTAAAGATCTGAAAGTAATGACTACCGCTCCCGGAAAGTCGTGACCTAAATTAATGTTTTTTTATAAATTGAATTTGGATTTATAACTTCAACAAAAGAAATGATACTGATTGGACATTTACTATGAATGGACATTATTATGATTGGACATTTTTAGTCAATTTGTCTTTTTCATAATTAGACATTAGTCGTACAAAAGCTTTTATGAGCACGGATAATGTCAACAGTAAATGCGTAAACAGTAATCTAATAATCCTCACGAATAGTCTCAAGGCGTGTCGGCATTCGGTAAACGAAACTGAAACATTTTTAGCACTCTTTTATTACTGCTTACAATTTACTTCGACTGTTCATTAGCCAATTCCAGCTTAGTATTGTAATAAAAGCAGTTCTTTAAAGGTCTTCCTCAAATTCCAATTGACGCCGTGCCAGCGTTTATAGCTTCGCAGACTGTGGAATAAGTAACAGTCACTGTTTTGTAAATATCACGGAAGATTTAAATAAGTTCACAAATTATTTATAAATATTAACGGGACTCAAATATGATTCCAAGTCGCGATAGTTTAAAAAGTATTTTAAGTTAACTTAAACAACAGTACACATATTATAATATCTTATTTATTTATTTATTTATTTATACTTTGCACATAAAATGATAGAAAACAAAATAGACATCTAAAAGTAATCGCACAGGCGAACTTAACCCTAAAAAGAGTTCTCTTCCAGTTAACCATTACTGGGGAGAGAGAGATGGAGTTTTACAGGTCCAAAGGTATCTTGACCAAAGTAATTCCATTTCTGTAATATTATATTATAGGTATAAACAATAGAGATAAAGATCTTTGTAGGTAGCTCAACTGATCTAATCTAATCCACTATCGCTTATTATCTAACTTAGCGTGCCCATTTTTGTGCTGGATCCGTTGAGACAGATATATGCCAAACCTAAAATTATTGTAGACTAGCTGCGCCCCGCGGTTTCACCCACGTAAGTCCCGTTCCCGTGGGAATATCAGGATAAAAAATAGCCTATGTGTTAATCCAGGGTATCACCTATCTACATACCAAATTTCAACCAAGTCGGTCTAGCCGTTTTTGCGTGAAAGAATAAGAAACATTCTCACAAACTTTCATATTTATAATATTAGTAGGATTACGAGTACTACATAAATTATGTGTGTAGTAATACAACAACAATTTCGAATAGTCAGTGACACAAGAAAGCCGTCACGTCGGAAAGCGTTAAGTTAACGAACGCTTCGCAACGTTCGCGAATAAATTTTTATGGCAGGAATTCGTGTTCGCGTTCTAGTAAAGTACTTCTAGTACTTCTCTCGTTGGTATTTCCTTTCGCATGAATTTGTTATGCTTGCCTCCGGCTTAAGTAAACAGTGACAAGCGCTGGACGTAGATGCAGAATTCCAGTTAAGTATATTTAGAAGTGTGGGTCGTCTAGTTATTATATGTTGCGTGGGGTCAAATGAGGTCCCTGTCTCAGCATAATGCTGCACCAGACCTGGAATTGGATACCGATTCATACGAACTGACTCAATGTATAGGGTGTTTCACATCTGCCCTGTATAATCTGTTACAGGGTGCGGGCACTGCGGTTATCCTTACAAAGAGCAGCAGAGCCTCGTTTGGCTTCGTACGAAAAGTAATATGATTACGTTGTTCAAAGGAAGCGCTGTTTATGAAACTGCGAAACTTCTTAGACAATAGGTCTTTAGTTTGTGTTTTTCTGAAGAAACACTAGAAAGATGAACCTCTGTATTATTTAGATTTATTTGTCTATTTATAAAGCCTTATAGGCTTATAGGCTTTATAAAACCTTTTTTTTTTAACCTATCTCGTCCCACTGCTGGGCAAAGGTCTCCCACAAGCTCTTCTAACCATTCTTATAGGCTTTATAAATCTTAACAACTTAATAACTTTCCAATGAATTTAATGCTTGTGTTACGGTAACCATAGATAACGTATATCCTAAATAGATACATTTTTTTTGTAAATTCATAAATATTATACATAGAAAACACCTAGACTAGAAACAAATATTTGCAGATCATGCATACATTTGTCCCGCAGCGGGAATCGAACTCGTTACCTCTGCATCTCAGGCGGGCTTTCGCCCACTGCGCCACAGAGTTCGTTGAAAAATAAGTATCCGAGTAGATGTAAAAGAACTGAGAGTTTTTATCTACGCTATAAAATAGACGTCACAACTGGCACTGTTTTACAAGAAAGCCAGGTTAGGCTTCAAACTGAGCCAGGCAAAGTCCGTCCTGGATAGTAATAGGAACTAATGGCTCGCCTGTCCTGAGATAAATTCCTCTCAACCGTAATGTGAAGTTAGAGCTGCAAGGGAAAATGCTCGTGGAAAATTAGAAAATTAATACCCATAAGGTCTAAGGTTGCATGTAATTACTCGGACGGGGGACATTAATTATGGCGTGTGAAAAATGGTGTTGTTTTCTCGTTAGGTTAAGATTCATGTGGTAGTTTTATGACTCAATGGAGCTTGGCTTTCTACATAAGATTAATGTACTTAGTTTATTTCTTATAATCTAGGTTACCTTACCTATTTACTGCTTAATTGGTTATGCTTCACTATAACAGTATGAGCACTAAGAAACGAGCATATTTCCATTTAAGAAATATAAAAAATCAACCTTGAATCGAAAGTAAAAAGTGAAACTCACTAACCCCCGGTTCCTATAACAAACTAACGGATGTTCGTAGGTCCATCACCATAGCAACGTTGTTATTTCAACATAAAATGTATGAAACTTTTTGACAGATAACAACGTTGCTATGGCGAAAGTCCTACGGACATCCGTTAGTTTGTTATAGGAACCGGGGGTTAGACTAAGATTAAATAATTTTATTCTTAACGTATAAATAAGAGCTAAAAGTATTCAAATACCCCGATACCTCTCAAGTTCAACAAAGAAAAGCCATTTTCTATTGTAATCTCGTTCACATACTCGTATTTATTTTCTGCCGGAGCGCGACACAAATAGAGAAAGGATCACGCTTTGAATTTACTTTCATTATGAAAAAACGAAAATAGATGAAAAAAATAGAATAACTTCAATCTTTAAAGAATAGTAAAATTAAATTTTCGTGAACATAGTTTTAATTATATTTTAAAAAGAATTTGGAATACGGTTACGCGATTCAATTCTGTAGAGGTTTATTACTTTAGGGTGTAATTTTTATCTTTTAATTAATTAAACAAGTAAAAGATTATTAGGTAGGTTCAGGTAATTATGAATTCTGTCGAAAAAACGTGGTTTGTTATCTTTAAGAAAGATAAATCCTTTTGACAAACAGATGTGCCACAATTTCACATTTATTCTAAAAAAATCACATGTCCATTTATTTTTGCCCGTTACAGAATTTAAATACATACATATCCCTAGATAGATCCCTCAGAGGATTTCACCGTTAGCCCGGAGACTCTTAAACTATCCCCTAGCCTAAGTAATGTTATTAGATTCTCACCTCCAGCCAGACAAGGTCGGCTATAAACAACGGTAACAAGATTACAATTTGGTGCATAAAACATCGTGAGGTCATGTAGTGTGTCTTGGAATTTTTGTTTAAGTTTTCTTAGTAGACATAGACATATTAAGATATATAGCGGTTTGAGTTTTAAGTTGAGTGCCCGGAGGTTTTAAATGCTGTCGTTTTTTGGCTCGGCTTCTATATGACGTGATTTTAAAGATTAAAATCATCTTCAAGAAATGAGCTTCTAATCAAGATAAATAATTATTATAGCTTCTCTCTGCGTTACGAAACTATAACATGAAACTTTGAAAATGTTGATAATGCTCTTAAAGGTTTCTCGCCCAAAACAATATAAGTAAATAATAAATCAGAAACCAAAACTTTGCAAAATTTATATGTTAGGTACTTAGTTCTTCCACTTCTTTACCTTGCAACACACAAGATTGTACTACAAATTGGCAATTGGGTAGTCTACGTTTGACAAACGCGGTGTCACGGCTCTTTTTTTTATCGATACAAACGCGACGGCGTGAAGGACAAAATAAGCGGCAAGCTGTACACACTATTCTAGCACTTGTGTAACGCGCTGCGAACTAGCCGATGACGCGTTACACAAAATCGCGCAGTGACTCGCGTGAACAACGTAGTCTACCCAGGCTCTTACCTCGGTCATTTCTGCCGAGACAATTGTAACGCAGTCTCAAATGAGCGACAAAGATTTTCAATTGTCTTTTACGTTGTCAGTGTTGCTGAATTACTATTTGCGTTATAATACGGCCGTATTAATTTAACTCAAACAAAAAATATAATTGTTTGAAAAATCTTGATAAAAGTTACTTCGGCAAGATTCGAACCTGCCATGATTTAAGCGATCATCTTTAACGTAGTTTCGCCTTTGACGTCAATACTTCGTGGCCGAGAGGTCGATAGCTACCCAACTAAAGAGTGATCGCTTTGTATTTTGCGGTTTAGAATCTTGTCGAAGTCTTTACGGCTTATGACTTTAAGTAGGAATTAAAATATGAACTGGAATCTAGATGATCTCCATAGCTCTTTTTGAATATCATTTATTTCAAAACATTAGGTACTTCCACGGATTATAGCGATATCCGTTTCTCAGGATTAGCTCATCAGGTTCTGAGCTATTATGTTCTTGCTGCAATCGCTCGGCTGCTAAGTTGCCTTTATCGCGAGAGCAACAGTTGTGGCCGAGTTAGGTTTTAAGTTCATTTGTTTTTACTTGTTGTGTCGCAAATCTGAAGTGACTAAATGCTTTTTTTTAATGTCATTCTCCAAATTCTTCAGAAAATATGGCCAACGGTGTATTTTCAGAGAGCTTTTGACATTTTTTTTATTGGCTTTTGACAATTCTTTTCAGATATTTAAGCTAATTTACAAACAAAAAAATCCATAACTTTATTTGCAATTCAACGCGTTGCAACATCTTTTTCCACTTTTCAATAATTAAATAGTATTTTCAATAACAGTTCGGTCAAAGCTTTGATCAAGAGCAGTGGCGTGTGAAATCTCGCAGATAGGGCTGATCCCACAAAGAAGATCTGACAAAGCTTGCGAAAATATCATGTTCTCAGACAGTCGGACCCGTTTCTGACATGTGAGTCGAGCTTTGTGCTATCGCATTGCCGGTGGCCCTCTCTTGTACGACAGTACGAGTACACTCCTCTTAGAATGGACGGTCTTAGTCTTTGAGGAGTAAAGGAAGGTAAATTCTTATAAAACATGCAACATTTTGTCTCTTATGCAATATAATGTGTATAGAAGACAAAATGTTGTATAAGAATACATAGTGAAGAAATATAATGTGATAATAATGTCTAAATAGTAAAAAGTTAAAGTATCATTTATTGCAACGAATACATGTAGGTACAAAATATGTTATATGTTAATAATATGGTATCAATGTATTCTACCTAGTTTTGGGCATTTGGCTGTAGCGGAATTTACGCCACACGGTTTCATATGAAATGTCCCGTTTGAACCAGACGCCTTACAACGTCTCACAAAATAACACTCTTTTGGCCTCGTCCTAAATGTGAAACGTGAAAGATAAATACATAATTATGGATAACTTAGTCCAGCTAGGAAAGATTAAGTTTCCTACAAAGCGAAAGATTAGCAACAAAGTTTTTAACCTCATTTTAAAGTTACTGAAAGTATGTAAAACTTAAAAAAAGCTAAGTGTAAAGTTTAAATAATATTTGAGAAGTAATTTTCTCTTTTAAGTTTTTTATACATTTTTAAATTATTGGAAAATAAAAAGTTGTGGACGTACTTTCACTATTTCTTGAGAGTTTAATAAGATGCCACTAGCACTTACCTTAATTGTTACTATTGTGGAAAAAATGATAATTGTAATAAAAGATCAAATGTCAAAAAATCAACAAGATGACTGTGTATTAAAAAAATGTACTTTTTATTTCTATAAAATAGCCATTTTTTGTATTATTGACTTATGTCCTTGATTAAATAAATAAATATGTATATTCTTGTATTTTATAAATTATATGACCGGGTATTTATCACGTTACCTTTTTAATTATTTATCCCGTCGATTCATACTTTTATATTATTTTCGTTTATATTCTTGTAGTTTACATAGCTGACTGTACCTTTCTCGTGGTGAGACTGCTCCTGTCACAAAGCTTTGGGCGTCTAGCGTGAGTTTACCTTTATCCGGACACTAGCTGCTTGCTTCAACAAACAACGTTAAGATTACAAATCTGTTATATTCACAAGCTGGTTATACGAGTAGTTCTTCATTAGTAAGAAATATTAATTGTGGAAAAAATGATTAAAAAGTGTGTGATTAAACGATCCCCGCTACGGGACAAAAATATTATTTAAATTAAGTCCCGTTAATATTTATAAAAATGTTTGTATGTTCTGCAGGTATTTGTTCCGTGTCTGGATATTTTCTATCTAAAATATGAATGTAGATACAAAAAAAAATATTTAAGTAGTAATATCAGTCATAATTATGGACACTATAACAAAAACATTAAATTGCTTAGCTTGGGACTAGATGACACTGTTTGGAATGTCCAAGAATATTTTATTTTATAACTAGAGCCACACCTTTAAATGAAAAAAATAAAATTAATAATTGCAGTTCAATGAACCTGCATCCTTTAAAGCCTTGAATAGATGGTCGCAACAGTGGCACCTAACGTTTCTATCGGGACGATGCCAAGTCCGGTAATTATGATCTGGATAGTCGGTGCCAAACGCAGCTGATTGAGGGCTGCGCCGCGCCAACTCACACAGAATAAATTCACATTTTTTTATTCAAAAACTAGCGACCCGCCCCGGCTTCGCACGGGTCCAATAATTATACATTTAACCTACCTCTTGAATTACTCATCACCAAACAATCAGATTTTGTAAGACACTATGTGCAAATGACCAACTCTGTTGACGGAGTTTTAAGGCCTTATATGGCGTAACGACTGTACAAGCCGGGACCGACTATAAAACGTGCTATCTGAAAAACGAAAACGTTTAACTGATAACGCACTATGTCATAACAGTCGCCAGAGCTTAGTCAAACATTCTTGTAACCACAATAATCTTAACAACAAAGCCCCTCTCCAGAGTCAATTTTCCAAACAAAACCCTCACTGAATCTCGCGTACTCTCAGTTTACCAGTAAGTAGTACAATAAATTCTCAACACCACCCGTTTGAAGTTTGGAGTGGTGTACGTGCCTCGTGTGGCTAGAAGACAATGCTGGCTCGGATGTCAACTTTGGATTCAAGTGCTTCTAAGATCAAATAAAGGCTTAGTGGATGGCTCGCCTGAGACGCGTGTTTGTGGTTTCAATCCCCACCAGGAAAGAAAGAAAGAAAGAAAGATATGTTTATTTCGTAGGACCTGAAGGATCGCTCAAAAACGTACAGACTTAAAAGCTAGGTGACTCTATTGCCTGTTCCAAAACAACTCCCTACACCAGGGAAAGAATCAGGCAAGAACCTGGTGGTCTGGGCCTAGCTTTTTTTTTAAAGCAATCCCTTAACAATCTACATAGTCAAGCTTCAGGACAAATGTTTAGGTTCCGCAGATATTTTTCTAATTGCTATTTATGTGTCAATCAAGAATATGCAACCTCCCGTCTTAAGGCGGGCGCTCACCCACTGCGCCACTGATTACAATTTTAGAGTCTTAAAACGTTCTCAAAGAGATGAGCAAAGCTAATTAGACCGACTTGTCTATGTAGTCTTAAAATAGTGTCTAGAAATATTCTAGCCTAGCCTAAGCATAATAAAATATTCAAATAAAGTAATCAAACTAATCATTATCTCAACATCAGACCGTCTAGACTGCCACGTGATTATGAAATGGATTGTATTAATAATTGACTCAAACCCTGGTTTTCAATAAGACAGTTACATTTACATCATAATAAATAAAAATAAATTATAGTTTATAGTGAGTGGTTGCAAGCTCATTGACGCTGTTAGAAAGCTAAATGGTTTCCTCACAATGTTTTCCTTCGTATATATATATATATTTTTGTAGATCTAGTTTTTAATGCGTATTTAAATCGCAACAAATATTCCTTTCACTCAATATATTAATATACAATTTTTTCATAGTCGTCGTTTCTTAAAAATTTCATAAAAAGTGCTAAGTACTGCTCAACGACTAAGAGCTATTAATTTTCACAGCCCGTTAGCTATAAGTACTTACCGGTTCGTTACAAAGGTACTCAAAGCTAACCTCTTTTCATACAAAGTTGTTTTGAAATTCTAAATCTGAAACAAAAGTAGAACTCAAATGGGTTTGGTTAATGGAAATTGAATGTTTGATTCACCCAATTAAACTTAATATTGTTGAGTGGGTATTTGATTGTGAACGTTTTAGCGAGTGAATGATTTGTCTATTTATGGACTCTATCGTGAATAGGCGGGTCCACACAGCGCGAGCTGCTTCGCGCGTCAAATGCCTCGCGAGGCTGCTCGCTCTGTGTGGACCCGCCTAATTGTAGGTACTTAACATAATATTGTTAAGCTCTGTGGACTGGCATGTAGTTCGTCATATAATTTAGAGGTTTGGTTTGGCAAATGAACGTACTAATTATGTATTTATCAATACAAATTAATCATGCATTGAATTGCTTAGCTCTGATATGACACTGTGTAGAATGTCCAAGGGTATTATTTATAATATATTTTTTATTTTAATTTATTATTTATTATTATTTATTTATTATTATTTATAAGCCTGATGTTTCCCACTGCAGGGCAAAGGCCTCCCTTCCCTCTTTCCACTGATCCCGGCTTTGTGCTTTATTATTTATTTATTATTTATTATTTATTTGATTTATTTATTTATTTCCACAGAAACATTACAGGTGCTAGATCTAGAATTAGAGAACATAAATTAAGTATAAAATGGACGGAGACAGAAACATTCCGGATTAGCACCATGAGGTTTTAGGACTTACTTCCCGTGCTAGTGTAAACTGTGTTACGGCAAAGTAGCTCTATTCCCCCATCGGCCTCGGAATTTATTATTACTATGTGCCTTACGTCGCAGAGCAACACTGGTTTTTAGACAAATGAATGAACAATTGTAGGTAAGAAATATAAACTTAGCAATTACCTTATCTGAATTTCTCTATTACAGACTCAACCACCGCATCTGTGGCTTCTCTCCATGGTGGTGGCACGCATGCAACGTGGCGCTACATGCTGCTTGCTGCGCTCTCGTGGCCCGCGCAGGCGCAGTGGTCGCCCGACTTCAACGCCCGTTCGCTGCGCTCGCCGCTTTGCTTTTCGCGGTGCATCCCGTGCATACTGAGGCGGTGAGTTTAATGACTAAGTTTATTTTTTCTAATTTTATATACTTTAATTAATTAATTAATTTATTAATTAATTTATTATTTAATAATAATAATAATTATTATTATTATTATTTTAATAATTAATTATTTAATTATTTATTATTAATTATTTATTATTTATTTAATTATTTTATTATTTAATTTTTTATACTTAAGTACCTAGGTAAGTACCTACTTTACAACCGTGGTAAACGATACTTATTAAAATGATATTAAACTTCAAACAATAGGTACTCTACCTTCAAAACAAACTGTTGTCTAATAAGTATACTAGATTGTTATTTTCTCTCACAAACAATACTACTAACCTACATTGATTAATAAATATAAATAAGTACAAGAAAAAACGTTACTTAAATACGGATACGGATTGTTTAGAGATCATACTTTGAAGTTAATAGTTCCAGTAAAATTATGGGTTCTCTTGATTATTTTTAACACTCTCGATTTGTTTATACGAGCAAATATAAAAAAAATGGACATTCCCTTAATTTAAAATCAGAAAATCTATCAGCAGATGTATTGAACCATCTGCTACAGTATATCAAGTCTAGATAAGCCAAGAACGAAAGAACATAAATCCATAAGCCACGGATTTTTTCATGAATATCCTGCGATGCACCGACAGGCGATGTATCACGATGGGAAAATTACACGCCGAAGTGTCGCGACTCTCCTGTAGCCCTACCATCTGTTTTCGAGTTGATGACCTCTGTGGTGCAGCGCCTGAGACGCGAGAGTTGCGGGTTCGATCCCCGCTACGGAACAAATGTTTGTATGTTCTGCTTATTTGTTCCGTGTCTGGATGTTTTCTATCTATAATATGTATGTATTTAAACACAACCATAACACAAGCATTCAAATGCTTAGCTTGGGACTAAATGACGCTGTGTGAAATGTCTAAGGATATTTAGAAACTATCCTTGCCAACGAGTCATGTATTTCAAATGTGTAAAATTATTCGTTCATGCAAGTTATCAGGGCCGGCTCTGGATTCTCATACATTTTATGATACTCGACTCGGTATCAAGGGACTCGTACTTGACTTCATCCTCATCAAATAGTAAAATGGTGGTAGGGCCTCTGGGATGACGCGACACATAATTGCGCGATTGGAACGTACGACTGAATTTATGGACTGGATTCTTGGGTTGTGGCTGAGCGGGGGATTTAAATTCCGAGTGCCAAAATCTCAATATAATTGCTGTGAGGTCTTTCATCAAGACCTCACAGCAATTTTATTGAGATTTTATACTATGCTGATTTATCTTTAATGTTTTTATGAAAAGTAGGCCTAGACCATTCTGCTGTAGACAATGCAGAAAATAAGCAAAAGGTTCTTAAGGTTACGTTGCTTACCAGGGGGGTTAAAATGGCCGTTCAAGCATTTCTGCTAGCAATTCATAAAGTGCATTTATTTCATCAATTGTTTAGCATTTTCACCAAAATATGACAGTTTATGAATTGCTAGCAGAAATGCTCGAACGGCCATTTTAACCCCTCAGTACGTCTTATTAAACAATTCAGTTTAGGTTGTAACTGTCCAAACGTTACGTCAGCGCTTTAGTTTACGTCAAAAACAGTTCGTAATTGGACCTAAACTGAATCGCTTTTCGGTCATAAGAAGCCTAGGTTACACAAAAAAAACTTTAATTTTTTGCCTAAGTTTGATCCCACTCTAATGAACATTAATACTTTGCTTGTGAATTTTAAGCATGAAAATAAGTAATTCAATATTTATCAGACCAACTTAAACTAACATCAATTAAATTAACTTGGAGCTGAAAATAAATTCGAAGCCCAATCTACGAGTAAGTAATGGTTATGTCAAGGACGGAAATTAAATTGTTATCGCTTTTTCCAATTCTGTAAGAATTAAAAATTGAACTGTATTTATGTCACTTCGTAATGCTGACACATAGAGGAAGCAGTAAGGGGAGGAGCCATCAGTTTTATTTTCTATGACGCTAAGAAGGTCATTTTCTGCGGGGGACGTGGAACTGTCTGTCAAAAGTAAATGTCAATTTTTGTGTAAAAATCATAGTGCTTGAAGCTATCGATAGTTTATTATCGATGAAAGAAAGAAAGAAAGAAAAGAAAGAAAGAAAAATATTTATTTTGTCAAAAACGCGTTACACATAAGACACATTAAAATAAGTAGGACATTGACAAAATTGGCAACTACTCAGCGTATTGCTGCAACAGAAACCAGAGAATCTGTCGCAGCGCTGGTCTTCCGTAGCACCGTAGGTTTTTGTGTGTGCTGCGGCCCCGCAAAAAAACACACATTTTAAAGTAATTTAAGGTAGGTTGTAAAAATAGAAACAAGAGAAGAGAACGATGAGTGCGGCCAATACGGTAGGTATTGGTTGTATGACAAATTTTAATGTTATTGACAAATTAAATCACAAATTGATTTGATTTTAAGCTATTGCATAGCTTCTATGGCGGGCCTTAGCGGGGTGACCGAATCCAGAAATTCTGTAACGAAAAATTCAAAACTGGCTTTGAACCCTCTTTTTTCTGATTTTTTTTATACTTAAATCAATATTTAAGCCTTTTCTGTCATCACAGCGTCTTTTGGCGTGGTTTTACGTGGTAGCCAAAGGAAAAAATTATATCTTTGTTTCTTTAATTTTAGCTTAATTCGTAAATAATCGAAATACAGGCGAAATTATTTTTTATCTTGTTTTTTGAAGTTACATATTTATGTAAATGTTGATAATACGATGAAAATTGAGAGGTCCAAAGTTGTATAAAATCACAACAATTTTGGTTCTCATTCATTTTTGTAAAAATCTAATGTTCTAGTCGGATTGGTTGAGTTTTTCGATTAAGCTATAAACAACACCTATACAATCATTGGCGGAAAAAAAATCGTCCTTTAATCAATTTCAGGTTACCCCTCTACTGGTGAGCTAATCCGACTGGGCTGTAAGTCAATATCGATAAGTTATTTTGAACTGTCCCTTCACTAATTTCGCTGCAGTGACAAGCAGTGTGTCCAACTAAAAATACCTATTTCCGCGATATTGTGAGGATGGTAAATATTTTTTTAATAAAGTTTACCTATGATTTTAACAGAAGTTTAACAGCCAGAAGTTTAACTACCTACTTAACGTTCTGAAAGCTTACGTAGGTATATAATTAGTAAGTTGGAGGTATAGGGGTGGTATAGATACCTAATTTATTGTGCACCGATAATGATAAATCTAGATAAAAAGTAGTATTTTGTTATATGCACATTTTTCGATGCACGGGATGATTTGCAAATATTTTTTTTCAAGTGCATTGAAAAGTCTTTCTTCCGAGGTAAGCACTATCTACTAGTTTTGAAGTAGGTAGGTAGGTATGTGGGTGTTTTGTGTACCTACCTACCTACATTTGTTTGTTTTTTTACTCAATGCAGAAATATAATGCTTTTATCTAATAAAACGAGTACGAGGAAATACAAAAAATTCTAGGAACTTTAATTCGTTTAATTAAACCGACTTGCAAATATTGACCAAGCAACAGAAGATAGAACAGCTACTTTTCAAATTAAAAAAAAGAATAAAATATAAATATAATATGCCACTAGAGTATTATTTTTCATAATTCGGGATTCGTGCTAGATAACAAAATAAATAGGTAGCATGAATATGAGTGATGGAATAGTGCGGATTCAATCCTACGCCTTTCGGATCAAAGTCGAAGTAGCAATCCACTTGGCCAACTCGGCGGCATAGCAAAATACGCTAAAATGGAATCTGTTACGATTTGTTGGCAACATTATATAAATTTTAGTTTTATTCAAATTTAGTGCATAAATTGTTAATATTTAGAGGAATGAATACTTGCAGATGGAAAGTCACATCATCCTTTTGTAACCTGAAAGTTTCCAATATTTTAGGATATGCGAAAACTCTGCAATTTGGCATTTTATACTTATATCCTTCCGCGTGTACCGTGATTGACAAATGACGCGTAACCAGCGGCGCGCGGGGTTTTACATATGGAGAATGATTGTTGGTCCAAGGACCTTGGCTGCGGGGAAAGCATGTCAAAAATTGACAATGTCGTCTCCTTCTGAAGGAAGATAATTTCTCTGAGTGCTGACATGCTGACTTTTTGACAGTTTGACATTTGGGAAAGGACGCGATGTCATTGGAATGTTGACATCTGTATTATAGTCATATTCATTTGCTTGATGAGTTTGTTTGTTTGGTAATGAAGCATTTTGACTTTGAATAAAGTTAATAATTGTTACGTGTAAATCGATAAAGTTTTTATATAGTTTAAATCGTTGAAGTCAAGCAATGTTCTTTTTTTTTATTTTTTTTTTATTAAGTTCTCAAACTGGCCATTACACAATTTTTAACATAGTAGATAAGACTGTTCTGAGCGGTATGTATTAAGCTTTTCAATCATGGTTTTGAACATTATAAACACTAAAAACTGATATTAGATCATCTAGTAAAGATGTAAAGGCATGATCTTGGTTCATGCAACTGTGGTTAAATTTCGAATAACCTATTAATCCTGTTTTTGAGTGTTTATAATAAAAAAACCTGTTACTAAGTCAGACTTTAATCTTAATACTGGATAAGGGTGCTGATTGAAATATTAGAAAACTTCTCTGTGGCGAATAAAAATTATACGCAAAGTTTTGAATAGAACGCTGCTAACAAAGGTTCACGCGAAAAATGTAGATTGTAAAATTGTATTGAAACAACCTTACAATGAGCAACGTAATCCTCATCAAGAAATATTTGCTTTCAAAGTTACTAAGTAAAATGAATACAGAATAATTTTATGAATTACTAGCTGCGCCCCGCGGTTTCACCCGCGTAACTCCCGTTCTCACAGGAATATCGGGATAAAAATTACCCTATGTCACTCTCCATTCCTTCAACTATCACCACACAAAAAATCACGTCAATTCTTCGCCCCGTTTTGCCGTGAAAGACGGACAAACAAACAGACAGACAGACACACACTTTCCCTTTTATTATATTAGTAGGGAAGGGATGTTGGGTAGCTAACAAACTCAAAGTATTCTACGGCCTACCGTTGATAAAATATTTTCCATCGTAAATATTATTTAGCGAAGAATGCTAGAATTTCGGCCATAAATGTAACTATAAATTTTAACAGAAATAATATTTAATGGCTTGTTTTGTGTATGGAATTGCTTTAGTATTTTCAATACCTACAAACTGTTATTTATTTTACGCATTTTAACCGTTTTATTTAGAGTAAAAAATTATTTATTTGACAAAACGATTTCTGCCCTTTAACGAGTGTGATTTGTTAAATTTGATTTATTGTTACCAAAAGAATTTATACAAATATATTTATATAACATTGTAAACACTGCAAACGGGATATTTAATATTTTATATTGGGAATACAACTCAGAAATGGAGAAACTGTATCTGGGTATGAGTTTGGTCACTCCTCGCGGGCACGTCTCATTCTGAACATTGAACATTGTCGGTATCTAAATTGAAAATATTTTAGGTGAGTAATTTTCCCGTTGTGTTAATATACGTATGTATATTAACACAACGTTATGTATATACATACATACAATCACGCCTCTTTCCCATGGCAGAGACCACGGATCTCCACTTGCTACGATCCTGACATACCTCTTTCGCCTCACTCACTCTCATTACATTCTTCATACATGCTCGTATTAATATAATGCTTGTATTAATATAATGTTTAAAATAAGGTGTCGAGCATACTGTCATGGTAGTTGTCATTGCAGTTCATTTCATTCAAAATTTGTTGATATTTCCGTAAATATTGCAGTCCAAACAGGGTTTTCCGGCAGCACTGTCCATCCTGACAGGTGCGCCGGCCGCAGGCTGTTCGTGATAAACATGTTCCTATCCACATGTACCTATCTATATAAACAACTATACATCAATGAAGTATGAACTCTCTGAAATGAAGCACCATTTACATGATGCCATTTACTTACCTGCTGCATACAATTGACTGTGATTTTTACTTGCATGGTCATTAGACCATGCAAGTAAAAATCACAGCACAAAAATCAAAGAAATGATTACATTGCTTTAACCAACCAACCCACAACGTCAAATACTTCAATTTAATTGCATGCAACAGGCAAAAAAATCATCATCATGTACGATAGACGCAACTTTAATGTAAACGCATAAGTGTAATTTTTTCGTTAGTCCTTTGGATTTTTGTAAATTGGCATCCGTTTGTGACTTTGCTTGCACTGGTACCTAGATATAAAGTAGACTCTGTGATATTCCAGGTCATAAACTATGTATATTAAAACTGTAATCAGTTAAGTAGATTTTAAAAGAGCACATCGTATTTTCATCATTGTATACTCAATAATACAAGCAAAACAGTAATCGAAATGTTTAATAAATTTAACAACTTATTTTTCACTCAAAAAATATACTAAAACTTCACTAAACATTACCAAACCACTGACATTATAAACTTATCTAAGAGGACGATCACACGGCGCCACTCAAATAGATGAGAAAAAATCTGTCAGAGTTGGTAACAATATAAGTTCGGGAAAGAAACACTACTCAAACAAGAGTCATTACGGCGGTGTCACGACAGTCAGCTGGCGGGCCAATAAAGCACATATTTTATAGATTCCCAACTCCCTGTACTAAAAACTCCAATATTGGAGCGAGGAGCTGAAGTATTGACACGGTGCGAGTTGTACTCTCGCTAAGTTATATCACAGATTACATAAGTACAGATACCTCATCTGGAACACTGAAATGACTCCTTATTTCGTTGGGCTATTTTTTGCGGCGCCACCTAGCGGCGAAAAAGTTTATACAGGGGCCAATCTAGTAAGATGGTAGAAGTTCCTAAAATTAGGTAAATAAGAGACACGTTGATTAGACTGTGTTTTTGTGTGTTATAAACTCTTGTGTTTTTTTATTTTATTTTTTAAATTATACACTCATACAATTATGACTTAATCCCACTTAATGGGATAAGGGCAGGGAGATGATGATGATGAATTATGATTTAATAATTCTCACTAAATTTTTCCAGCACACATCACAGCATGTCTCTAAAGTAAAAGAAACGAAAATAGAATAGTCTCAAACATCTTGGTACATCGTTAGAGTCCACATAACTTTACTCCCTTCGGGAACAGTGCGGTGCATTTCCGCAAAGAAGTCCATTAATATTCGTAAGACGTTGCACGTGAAGATGTCGGCACACGTTTCTGGCAACTGAGTTCTACTTGAATTAAGTTTTAAGTTTTTGGGATAGTTCTCACACAAAAGTTTCTATGCGTCAACTTTACGTTACGATTATACTTAAAATGAAATATGATCACGCCTGTATCCCCAGGAGCGGTAGATCTTTTAGATCTTTATGTAATACTTTAGATCCTTTGTAGATACCTAATGGGGTAGTCAGAGGTATGTCCAAATACATATTTGGTACATGACCACTTTTTGCAGAAGTTAACAGTTTGTCCCGATATCTCAATCCAAAATAAATAAATAAATATAAATCTCGTGCTATGTTTTGGACTGCTAACTTACGAGCACACTACGATTCAAGTCACACGGCGATGTAAAGAACACCTGCCACACAAGTTCAGTGTGTTTTCTGTTATGAATAAAAATATATAAGCGTGATCGCTGTAGAATACCCTAAACCGGCGAGCATGTATGTAAAATGTAATGAGAGTGAGTGCAAAAGAGGTATGTCAGGATCGTAGCAAGTGGAGATCCGTGTTCTCTGTCTACCCCCATGGGAAAGAGGCGTGATTATAATGTATGTATGTATGTTTGTATGTATAGCTGTAGAATATAATATAGTTAATACAGTTAATATACAGATATTTAAGTGCTCAAGCTCATGCTTTTTTTTTAACGGGTTTTAGGGTCACTTGAAGGCTCATAACAAAATCAAAAGATTTTGCAGCCAGGTTTAATAAAACATTCGTCCTTTAAAAAAGCGATATCTATCACTCAAAATAAAACACATCTAATATATCATTTTACAGTAGCATTATGTAAAGCACCGAATATATCTTTTATGATAGACAATAAAACTAAATAAACTCGTAACTGTCTCAAAAAGAGATTCGGAAAGTTGACATTCTGTCTGTAATATTTATACGACGTCGCAAAGCAGAGCAAAGCATTGAATAATAATTCATTGCGGACGCTAAGCTCTGCCATATAGCAACATTAGCGTTTATCGAGCAACGATTTGATAAATTCTGCCAATAATGTTAAGTGTTTATCTTTACTTGTATTTATAAACACTTGTATCTATAAAACGGGATATTTACCATGATTTGTAGATTTATTTCGGCACAGTTGCATGCGCCATGATCACGGTTGTTACTTGTATAATCAGAATTTTTGGGATTCCGTACCCATCAAAGGGTAAAGCGGGCCTCTTTAATTAGAACTCCGCTGTTTGTCTATTTGTTTGTCATCGGACTGTATCTGAAAACAGTGCTAGTTAAGTGATTATAGTGTTCAAAATCATTATAGTCATAAAAGTTTTATAGTGATAGCTAGGTAGTTGAAATTCTGCAGAAAATTTAAAAATTCCAAAAATTATTTCAATTAATTAAGTGTTTTATAATTAAAAAAGCTTGGAGAATCTCCCAAACTATCTGAACATACCCACTATATGTACGTATGTACGTATATTAACGTACGTAAGGCAGTACATTCCACCGTCTGGCACTAAAGCCTTCCACTTCCGACGCAGAGTGCTTCTAAAAGCAAACTACAAATAAATATATCTTAGAGCACTTAACGGTTTGTCCATCTTACCTTTAGTACTAATAAATTGAATTTTCTTTTCAAATAAGATTCAATTCTAAATTGATTTAAAATAAAATAAGCTTTAGTTTTTAGCGGTAAGTCGTTTTTTCTACGGACACATAAAACAGTCAAGAAAATTAAATACAAAACACAAAAATATAGAGACAATAAACTAAGTGGTGATAACAAAATTATTACAGTTAACGCTATTTATAACAGAAAATATGTATTGATTTATGTATTTTCTAAGACAATAAGTCAAGTCAGAAGTGCTAGTACAGAGCTAGGCTATAATCGTTTATACCAAATCTATTTCCATCATTGTTTTAATCACTTGCCTCTTCAGCCATGTATCCTATCTAACAACAACAATTAAAACCTACATTAACTGGCTTATATAATTTCGAGTCAAACAAATAACTTAAACGTTCGTTTTATTAATACAAATAATAATTAACATGTACATTTAAATAAGGATATACTAAAGGTACTCATATAAAATGATTATGCTCAAGTTTCGCCGTATAACGCCTTTGTAACTATATGCTTTAATCTAAGTTCCATTTAAGAGGAAAGATTATAAATTTCAAGCTGAATGGGGTTGTATAAGCGGTTAAGGTTAGATCCACTCTTCGCAGTAAAAATGTTTTATTCGTCTAATGCTCTACGAAACTGCTACGAGAGTCTACGAAATAGCTACGAGGGTCTACGAAACTGCTGTAAAACTCTACGAAAAAAATCGAAGAAACCCTACTACTATGCCGAAGAATAGAGTGTCTGTCACTTCATCTATAACTATGTTTTTCTATGTTTTAATTAGAATTGTGTCACAAAACAATTAACCTTGATAAGAATTTTCATCTAAGTTAAACCTTCGCCAATCCACTTTCAACTTATCCTTGTCTTTTCTTCCCAAAGTTTAGACAAAAGATCGTCAAAGCTAACTAAACTAAGTAAAGGCACTTGTACGCATCGCATTTCACCCCACTTTCGCTTTAAAGCCGAAATTATCCTGAAGGCACAAAGCTCTATTATGCCCCTAAACAATACGGCCGGTCTCTAAAACCGTTTCTTTCAAGTTCCCAACTCTAATTGCCGGCCTTTGTAACCGGCTAATGTAATTTGGCGATATTCATCGTGAGGATTTTGGAATGATTGCTGAAAAACTGAGAACGTTTTCAACTTTAATAACAGAGACATTGAAGCAATTTTATACTAAAGAAAAAACAGTATTATGCTAGTGAAATGAAAGAAAGAAAGAAAGAAAAATTTGTTTATTTCGTTGGACCTCAAGGATCACTCAAAATCGTACAGTATTAAAAGCTAGGTGACTCTATTGCCTGTTCCAAAACAACTCCCTACACAAATCAATTGTCAATTGTCAAATCTAGCAAATCCGAGAATAGACAATTATTTTCGACGACCAATCACGTGCGTTTATTTTTCTTCCTATTAGCTCGCTTCAAGAAATGAAGTATTGATGATTTATACGTCAGAAGGTAATCTTCACCTAACTTATTTTTACATAATTAGAAGATGTCTCTTCTGATCTAAAAGAATATGTTTACTGCAACGGGTGTACAGGAGATCGATTCTTGAACACATTTAAAACATGACGCGGTAAGAGATTGCACGTTATCTAGCTTTTGTTTTCTGAAATCCATAGAACTTTTCAAAATAAGAACGCCGAGACGTGCCGCGTTAAGACATGGTTATTTGAAGAATAAGGCGGCTGTTGTGATCATATTTCATTTTTTTTCACGAAAAGACAGTTATCTGAATACATAGTTCATTTTTATTAAATTAGTTTTTAAGTAGTGTAGGTATTTTTTGTTTCTGATATAAAACTTTGTTTGAATAAATAAAAAACAATAGTTATCTGAATCATACAGATTTGACGTAAGAGAACCAAATATGATAAGTTCTTTATTCCTTGTTTTTGCGATCCTAAAAAGCTCGCAAACACTATCTTTATAACTCATTGGAATGCTTCTACCTGGACCTTGAGCACTGGTTAGAAACCACATATTTTATAGCCTTCTTTAGAATCAAGTTAAAAAAACCCAAATGTATAGGATAGTCTTAATTTAAAATGTTTAAACAAACCCTATAACTTTTAATTTACATACAAGATGAAAGCACAAAAATAAAATAGCATTACTTTGTTAAAAGTCGAGACGACGAAATTTAATAGTACGTCATAGCTAAGTGTTAATTTAATACCTATGTCGATTACATCAAAAACTGGTGCTCAGCTTCCTGTTTTCGCGTTTACCCGCTAAGAGGTAAAAAAATATTTGTGCTTCCTCACGCCAGCGGCGAATGATTTCGATTCTATATTTGTGTTCGTAAGTGGTTTGCCAAGAGTTTTTCTTCGAAGTGTGGTCGATTTTGTACGATACAGAGTGTTTTGTGAATGTGGAAAGAAGAATAATAATGGATGGATAAGATAGGATAGGTTTAGAGTACGTTTGTTTGTTTATCATAAATAAAAAGTTATATGTCTTTTATCCAACACTAGCAGCACGTCCCGGCTTTGCACGGATGTAGTAAAAATCGTTATGTGCCGCATTTCAACGCGTTAAATCCCTTCAGTCTCCTAACACCCTGGTGACGTGGTAAATCTGAGTACAAAGTTCCATGTTTTTCAATGAACATTACACATTCAGAGTTAGTCACAAATATAGTTTATGATTTTCAAAACGTCCCGAAACAGTATAATATAATATACCTTTAGCTTATTTTAATTGACAGAACTCAACAATTTAGAATACTTAATTATTATTAAATGATCAGCTTTTTAAGTGTAAATGATATTTTTTTTTATAGAGCCTTTTAATTTTGGAAAGGTTTGTATACTCACCTATTATTTACAAATATATTATTGACAATTCAGTACTTTTATATTACAACAGCTATTCGCATCCGAAACTAGTTTTAAGAACTGTCATATCCATCCATCAACTGTGGTGAATACTGAATGTATATTTAATGTATATATTGAATATTTGTAGAGTGGTTCAAAATATAACTGGCTGTTTGTTTGTCAACATTGTTGTTACTCACATCCCACTTCTGATTGGACGACGCTAGCTCTCTAAATATACAAAAATAGAAAAATAATATTTTCATGTCACACAAAGCAAATAAGTTTTCTATTTTTTTTGGGAAGTATTTTTATTCCGGACAGATGTTTCAATACTTATAAAAATGTAATAATAAAGTAGAGCATACGTTGTAGCGTACTCAAATATTTACTAGTATTCAGTTACAAACAATGTCATTGTTACTAAAAGCAATTTGTAAAGACAGCAGTGGGCCTAAACTAGCTACATTTTTTCTTAATATAAAGGCAGATTTACATTGAGTCAGTAACTGATGGCAGTCCACTGACGAGTCAGTGCTGACCGGGCACTAAACCTTGTTTAAATTGATTTTAAGTCAGTACTATATCCTCGACTACTGACTGCGTGAAATAGTCTGAGTCAGATTTCAGCGCCAGTACTGACGTCATGTGTACTTAGGTATAACAATAAGAGTTGATTGGTCAAGTATATTTCCCTCTAGGTCCTTAATTATTTTCGTTTTTATATTGACTTTCGATTACTCAATAAGAGACCACGCCCAGTCAAAACCATAATACAAGGATAATGTTCCCACGGGAACCGGTTCAATTTCCCGGCGATTTATCCGGACAAAGCGTTGTCGCCCTTATCAGTGTATCCAAATAAACCTATACCCGGATAAGGTATGAACTTGTAAGGCTTAATGGTTATACAGGGTGGTGTGAACTTATAATCCGGTTTTAAGCTGAGTGCGTAATGAGACCGTGTATTTTGTATCATGGGGACAGGAAACTAGTTTGAATTATAAAGCATGGCGGCTGTTAGTTAAACCAGTTAAGCTAACTGCAGTATTATTAAAAAAAATTAAAAATTAAATATGATCACGTCTGAATGCAGTGGTAGCCATTTCTTATTTAAACAAAACAAACGAAGAGAAAAAAAGGACGCAGTAATTAACGAATATTTTTTATATTTAAAAAAATATCTTTATGCTCCTACCTACATTTATTCTTCACACAGACAATTCTCACTGAGAATGATTTGGTAAGAAGAAAAGAAACAAAAATTGTGTTCATTTCTGTAGGACCTCAAGTATCACTTAAAAAGGTACAGTCTTATTATCTAGGTGATTTTATTGCCTGTTACAGCGCAAATATACCAAATAGGAAAATAAATGTACCAATTACACATAGATTATGTGACATTTAATGTCACATAGATTACTAATTACAAAAATATCCGTCGCACTTCTGAACAGGCTATCAAGGTGAAGCTGTTAAAGCAAAATATGCCAAAAACACAGCATTATCTGAAGTTCAGTATCCCTTAGCGAGTAGCTGACTCTACGGCATCCCCAAAACTCCCCATTAAGATAAAGATACCCACTAATTTCCATTTACCCAATCTCTTCCACATTCCCGCAAAAGTAGCAAAAAACCCACCCTGTACACTTTATACAGGGTATAAACCGGATGTTTCCCGCAAGTATCCGGGTAACTCGTTAACACGATTACCTGCCCCCTAATAATTCAACCGTTTTTACTTAAAGACCTTTTTGTCACCGAATTAATGTCGAATCGTCTAACTTTTGTGCTTGAAAGTAACTTGGGACAATCGCTTACAATTTGATCTTGGTTAATCTGTTAGTTAAGTTTACGGTGACCAAAAGGAGCAGTTACCAAATCGTACTCAATAAACTGATACTTTACTATATTTTTTGATTCGAGCTAATGGGAACAAAAATAAGCGCACGTGATTGGTCATCGAAAATTATTTTCTTTCGTGATTGAAATTGACAATGATTTAAAATTCTAGCCAATCACGAGAAAGAAAATTATTTTCGACGACCTATTACGTGTGTTTATATAGTATAGGTGGTTCGAGTATTTATTTCGCCTGATATTATATTGATCACGAACCGGCAAATTCAACTTAACAACTTGACTAAAGCCCAGAAAAAAATAAAAATATTTATAAAAGTTACGATTTTACGAGATTTAAACCTGCGATGATACAAGCGATCGTCATAATATACGCGGACTACCAATTAAGATCAAATTATCGGTTTTCAGCACCTTTGAACCGATGACTGAAGCTCATTTTGATTCGACTTCAACACTAAGTTATTACCTGGTACAATCTGTGGTGCAGTCAACAGTGCAGTCACATTGCTCTTGCTATTATGCTTTACAATACCCGCAATATTTATTGCATAAAATGGTTTATGCATTTGCGCGACTGCGGTAACAGTCGTAAGCTAGTAAGCTTATATAATTTGTATAATATAATAATTTTGTAAAAAAATAAGTAAGTGAAAAAATTAGTTTTTAGGTAGGGTATCTAATACCTACCTAATATCTTATATCCTAATATTATTTTCAAATTGTATCATTAATGACTTGCCTTGTATAACTTCCAATGTTATAGTTATGGTGAATAAATAAAATCTGAATCTGAATCTGGGTAGGTATTTTTGTTTTAGTCTGTTTTTATTTGTTCCATAAATAATATATTATAAAAAAATTTATAGGTTTTTGTTAAATAAAATATATGATCAAACGAACTTCTTAAGTGAAGTTCGATCGATATAATATGAGTGGTTTCATTTGAAGATATAAAATTAACAAGTAGTCCTTTGACCTACAAGGCAACATTCGCACGTTTTAATAGTAATAAGTTAAATACAGCATAATCGATTCGAAGAAAACTCGATTCAAAACAGACGATGGCATCCCTTCCCTATCTAGCCATGGCGTCTCATTCTTTTAGAGCTGTGAATTCAATTCAACTCGTGTTTATGCAAAACTGGGTTTAGGGCGTGGTGGGTGATATTTATATCTTCAAATGAAACCACTCATATTATATCGATCGAACTTCACTTAAGAAGTTCGTTTGATCATATATAATATTTCGTGGTTTCATTTTCGATATAAAATTAACAAGTAGATGTTTAGAGATAGTTTTGCCACTCTTTATTATCTAGAAATAGATATATAATAAATTAAACACGTAGATATTTTAAATTATAATCTCATGTTTGAGTATTAAACATAGCCATAATTCTTACTTATAATAGGTACTCACATATTATAGAACATAATCAAGTTATCAATCAAGTTATCTTTGTAATTAACTACAATCTCATTCATTGGTTTGCATCGATAGACAAACCGATCTTGCAAAAATAGGCTCTTTTACAATAGGTCTATGATAGTATTTGGCAAAGGTCTGAGAAGACGGGGTCCAGCCAGCAGTCTTTCGAATCTGATCTAGGGAGAGACCAGCTGCGCGTGCCGCTGAAGTGGCGGCGTGTCGCGTGCTGTGCGTCCCATACACCGTCACATCGACGCCGCTCGCACACAAAACCTGCTTGATCCACCTACTTATTGACTGTGCTGTCGCGCCCCTATGAGGGCGCTTCACAGTTATTAAGAGGCGATCTGTACCTAAAGGTCTCAAATCCTTTGTTAAAGACATATAGTCTACTAGCGTTGTGGCCGGACAGATAGAATAATTTTCAGTAAAGTACGGCAAATACAAAACTGGCTGATCTCGGCCAATCCCCGAGGTTTTAATTAAATCTTTAATCATAATCTCAATGCCATGTGCGTTAATTTTGATATTATCAAGTTTAATTAGAGAGAATGTCTGCACCCTATGTGCGGTACATAGTGCAAGTAAGACTGTCAGTTTTTTGGTTAACTTTTCTAAGCTCAATTGGCTGTTAGGGCACCATTCAGAAATGTGACTTAATACTAATTGCGGGTCCCACGTATTTGAGTATTTGGGTAAGGATGGTCTTAATTTAAACACTCCCTTAAGAAGTCGTTTAACACTATCATTGGAGCCAATATTGTTTCCAAGAAACAATGAGAGGGCTGAGCGGTGGCTATTAAGTGTGCCGTATGATGCACCCTTCTCGAATTGTTCCGTTAAGAAAGTTATGATATGATGGATGGTACCCTCTAAAACATTGACATTATTGTTCAAACAATATTGCCACCACAGTTTAAAGCAAACTCCATACTGTTGTAATGTACTATCAGAGAGTGAAGCAAGCATTAGGCGCACGGCAGTTGCTGGCACGCCGCGGCGGGAGAACGCGAGCCGGAGAGCAGCGCTGCTCCCAGGGTAAGCGTCCGGTGGAGTGGGTGTTGTTGCCTGGAATGCGACAATACTAGATTTGGACGTGGTTTAAGAATGACTATATCAGTAACCAATAAATCTAATAGTTGTGGATACCACGCTTGTGCCGTCCACATGGGAAAGACAAGAATACCGGTAGCTTCGTCTTGGGAAATCTTTTGAATGCAGTTAAGTAACAATGAAAACGGCGGGAACGCGTAGAACATTTTTGAGCTCCAGTTTATTGTGAATGCATCGACTCCTATTGCATCCGGATCTGGCTTCCAGGATACATACTCATGACATTTAGCATTGATGCGTGAAGCAAATAAGTCAATTTTTGGCTGACCAAGTTTTTTAACTAAGTAATTGAAAGCATCGTCTGATAATTCCCACTCGACGTCAGGGTTAATTTTGCGGGATTCCTCATCGGCTTCGATGTTATCCTTTGTGTTTATGTACGAAGCGAATATCCACAATCTCCTCATTTCGCACCATTGCCAAATGTCACGAGTAAGTGAGTTCAGGTGTAGAAACTGAATTCCGCCCATACGGTTTATGTAGCTTATGGCCGTGGTATTGTCTACGCGAAGTAGAATAGCGCCTTCGGTTTTATCACGAGCAAAACACTTTAAGGCTAAAAACACAGCAAGTAACTCTAGGTAGTTTATGTGGTAAACGAGTTCACAATCCTTCCACGCCCCGTTAACTCTTAAACCACCACAAAAAGCACCCCAACCAGTCCGAGATGCATCAGTATAAATTTCCATCATGTATTGTGGAGTTTTAATAGAATTATTGGCATTGTAAATATTTTCATTCCACCACCTGAGGTCATCTAAAATTATGTTAGGAAGTTTAATTTTTGCGTCAAACGAATTGTGTTTTTGTAAAAATAGGTATTTTTGACGCTCTAATATTTTGGTATAAACCCAACCGTAACGAACCGCAGGACATGCTGACACCAAAACCCCTATCAGCTGAGAAAATTCTCGAATTGTGACCAGGGGTAGTTTTGAAAACTTTTTTATCAAAAGTGAAATTTTACTGCGCTTGTCTAATGGTAACGTAAGGGTCATACTCGAGGTGTCATAAATAAATCCTAAAAACTTGCAGGTTTTTTGAGGTTGTGGGTTACTCTTTTCGTAATTTATGATGAAACCCAGGCATTCCAATAATGCAATGGTTTCTCTAATATTACGTAGGCATTCGTCATAGGTACTACCTAGACAGAGTAAATCATCTAAATAACAAACAGATTTCAGTCCATGACCACGTAGATAAGCTACCACCTCCCGAACTATCTTAGTAAAGCATCTCGGAGAAATGGAAAGGCCATATGGCAGAGCACTAAATTCATATGTAATTAATTTATGTTTACTTATTGGAAATTGAAATCTAAGATATTTACGAGAATCAACATTTATAGGAATAAGTAAATATGCTTCCTTAAGATCTAAGGTCGCCATAAACCAGTCTTTTTGAACTATCTTACAGGCTGTTCTAAAATCTTCCATCTTAAAGTGCATTTTAGGTATAAAACGGTTTAAAGATTTTAAGTTTAATATGAACCGTTTACCGCCGTTCGACTTTGGTGCTAGAAAAGTACTAGAAACAAACTGGTCACTACGCGGTTCGACTTGTGTTATAGCGTTTAAGTTAAGCAAGTTATCGATAGCAAGTGACATATCATATTGTTCAGTCGGCGACCACCTGATCTTAGGAACATTCGATTGATATGGTTTGTGTGTAAATGGTATAGAGATACCATTCAGAACCCAATCGAGTATACCAGCATTATTCGTAATATGCAACCAACAATTATAGAAATATTGTATGCGACCTGAATGTACCTGTATTATGAGCGAGTTGGGGCACGTGACCGGTTCTGGTTCGCTTTGGGCTGAGCAGACGTCGTCGCTGATGTCGATTGTGTTCGACGTGATGACGAGGGGTACTTCCTCTGACCACCCCGCCCCCCCCTGTTCGTCTGGTACCGGGGAGGGCCACTCCAGTTTCCCTGGTACTGGCGATGAGCCGGCGTTGAACCAGTGGCTGCGCTAGGTCTAGCAGTTGGAGCAGTCTTCTTGATTTGCAGTCCCTGTTGTTCTATGGTTTTCGACGCCTTTATTTTAGTCGGCAAACTAACTCCAAAAAGCGTCTCATCTCGCTCGCTGTCTTGAATGACGTTGAGAAATGGTTTCGCCAAGCCTGGTGTGATCATTTTGATTCGTGCCTGGGATTCAGCAAAGTGCAAGTCACAAAGTATACGACAACCATCACTGAGGGTTTTTATCGCCTCGATTTTATTATCGCCCGTGATTAAGGACGTCATCGCCCTACTTACTGCAGTAATACCAGCGCCTAGTTGTTGTTGATTAGCTTCAACTTTTTTGTCGCGCGATCTTACATTCTCAATAACTGCCGCCGAAATTTCGATGTTTAGCTTCGGGGCCTGCAACAATGTGCAATTACCGGGGACCAGGTATTGTTTAAGAATCTTGTCTTTATTTTCTTTGGTCATACCCTTTTTTAGTAAAGGTTGCCATAGTTGGGTTAAGTTATTATGTATGTCTTCACCCCATGTTGGCCCCTGGTCAGTTGCTTCGCCAAGAGCGGATAGAACCTCTGGGTCTAATGGTGGGAAAATCGGATCATTTTCTGTTTGACCTATGTCGGTTGGCGCGGGTAACGCAGATGCTAACGGCGGCGCCGCCGCCGTGTCTGTCGGTGTTGTTTCTAAAAGCACCGGTGGGTCAGCACTGGGTTCGAGCTCGACCGCTGTTGCTGGTTCATCGGAATCGCATGTCGATATAGCTACGACGGGATCCGGTAATGGTTCATCTTGATTCCAACATCCATTTTCATTTCCTACGAAACGAAAAATAACATCAATGATTGATAGGTAGATGTGAATAATACCTACTTACATAATTCATATTATGTAATAAATGGTTCGTAATACGAATCCAAACGCCGCGTTCATTAAAGAATCTATGGCGGGTAGGTATAGATAGTTGCCGTGTTCAGTATTGAATCTATGGCAATAAATATCGTAACAAGACTTTCGTTTCGAACAGTACTTGTACGACATGAACCAAATAATGTAGGTAGGCACTTACTAACCTGTATCGTATCGATCATCATCTTGATTCGAAGATGATGACGAATTGTAACGACGTCGTTTGCGACTGAATTTTTCCTTCAGTTTCTCCATTTTTCGCATGTAATGGTCCAATTTTGCTTCGTAAGTTCTTTTGGGCATTGTAGCCAAAGCAAATTTATAAAAAATAACCGAAGTTCGAACGTAGGGAAGAACGCGTGCACTCGTTGCCTCGCACGGAAAAAGAATGAGACGCCATGGCTAGATAGGGAAGGGATGCCATCGTCTGTTTTGAATCGAGTTTTCTTCGAATCGATTATGCTGTATTTAACTTATTACTATTAAAACGTGCGAATGTTGCCTTGTAGGTCAAAGGACTACTTGTTAATTTTATATCGAAAATGAAACCACGAAATATTAATATAATTAAACTGCATAATCGTTAAAATAGCTAGGTAATAATATTGGCAATGAAAATAGCTGCCGGTAATCAGATTTTCTGACACAACAATTATTCAAAATATTCAATAACAATTTCGGTTACAAGCCGCATTCAAACAGTCATATCATGCAATATGCATTAATTCAGAATGCCAATGTACTTATGTACTTATTGCCAAACCGAAAACCTTGATTAAATCGTGCATTCCAAATTCAAACATAATTAAATACAGTTATACAAACACACGAATTTCATTGCCTCGTTACGAATGGTATTTTATTGGTTGGTGTGTCCCCGCGTTTCACCAATCAGATGTGTCTGTTACGACGCATCCATTATAACTGTTTCAGCGTTGCAATTAAACAGACAAATTGAGTTTTGTTCTTCGGTTTTAATTATTTTTTTAATTCCATCAACAATTTATGACTAAAACTCTATTGACATTACAAACACATTCTAAAAATGTTAACGCATTGTTTGGAGGTGCGCAGAAAACTTGTTACTTTTTTTGCCTGAAAACCACTGAACGTATTTGGCTGAAACTTGAAATCACTTAGTTGATATTCTAAAGTTGCAACGCAAGCAAAGCCGCGTTCGAGTAAGCTAGTTAATCAATAAATTGAACAACGAAAGTACTGTAAACAAGTAAAAGGTGTTTTGTTTTGCACAACATTTATTTTTTTTTTTTATTTATTTACAGCAAAAAAACTTAACTCTAACATAACAGAAAAATCCAAAGCGTTAGAGCTAATAAAAATAGTACACATACCTAAATAAAACATCAGAAATCAAAAGAATCAGGAATAAAATGAGTAGGTATAAAAAATTACTAACAGACAATAAAACTTAACACAAAAATAACAAAATATAAACATGAATAGAATTGTAATATAATCCTTGTAAATAAAACCTAAACTATGAACATCTTGTATAATACCATCCATACGCCACCACAAATTACAATACAAGGAAGAACTTGAATAATGATATCATGTTCCTGAAAATGCACTATTATATCCTACAGCAATACAAGCTGTATTAACTAGGCAATATGGGTTATTTTCCTATAAGAAGCAGAAGTAGAATTGCGTTTCATTCCTAGACGCCTGTCGTATTTTCTGTGTAGGTTTATGGTTCTGTAAGTTCCCAGCATCATTTATTGCCGGTTTGCTTACGTCTTACTCCTTCGTAGACAGATACAACTAACATTCTGTATAAAGTTTGGTATTCGTAGTGTGTACGGCATATTTTACTAAAATTCTATGTAGCTTTCTAGTCTGTGCTTGCACTAATATACGTTTGTGTGTTCGACCGCACAAATATTTTAAGATTCAGTTTAGGTCCTATAGAACTGCTTCTGACGTAAGCTAAGGCGCTGTCATAAAGTAAGGACAGTTAGAACCTAAACTGAATTGTTTAATAATACGTCATGGTAAGCCTACAACATAAGCGTCTCAGGCGGGCCTTCGCCCTCTGCGCCACAGAGGTCCTTCAAAATCGTCGGTCGAATATTTTTCCGCTTTTAAGATTTTTCTAGAAAAAAACCAAATTCTTCTCTCAATGATTCTCAACACTCCTATTCTAAACTGGGGTTTAAACCCACAATTATTAAACCTTGTTTAATAATTGTGGGTTTAAACCCCAGTTTTTTCAAAGGCCGTTAGTCGCAGAATTAGCCAATAAAGTGCCCTTTGAAGCCGAACGTTAGTAGATAAATTAGATCATCGAATCGCTAACCAGCCGGAATGCGCTGTTTGCTGTTTGTAAGTAGCTAATTTGATTTGTTGATCGCCATGTTGATTGGTAAACGCTGGAACATAATTGTTCTTGTATTTCAAGTTAGGTCAATGTTTTAAATTAAAAATAGAATAATTTTTTTATGATAATTTTATATGGGGCTAATTAGAGGAATCTCTCTTAACTTCCAGCCCTTGCCCTCCAAGGCCACTATTTCCCAGCTCGTCAAAAAAACTAATCCGAAATAATTTGTTTGAAAGTGATGCTAATTTTAACATTCTCCTCATCGCATTTCCACTTGGGCGCATTTAAAATTTCTTAGAATAGTCTACGAATAAACCTAACGCGGGAAATCCAGAAAGCTGGCATAACATTTCGTCTGTAATTCAGATTTGGAAACTCAAGAAGCAACGCTTTAAATATTTAAAACTCGCCAACTTCTCCGAATAATTTACCGAACAAACTTGCGCATATGTGCCGGCAATTATACAGCAGCGGAATGTTTGTACAGTCTCCGTCGAAAGTAGATTGACTTATTAAGACCTAAAGCGTGGTGGGTATTTTCACATCTTAATACATACAAAATAAGATCATCATCATCATCTCCCTGCCCTTATCCCACTAGGTGGGGTCGGCACAACACGTTTCTTTCTTCCATTTCCCTCTATCGCTCGTCATCTTAGTACTCACTCCTTTTACACGCATATCTGCACATACAAGATAAGATGACTTGAAGGATAGTGAAAATATTAGCTGCCAAGAAAAGTGGAATTTTGATAATACAACGTGATGTTTATAAAGGGGCTTTCATTTCAATAGTTTTCGTTTATGACTTTATACTTTTAAAATGAAATAAATTAATTGTATTTTTAGAACAGCAACAGAGTTGTAGTTAATCTCAATAAATATTCGTAACACAAACCCGAATGTTAGATAAATAAACTACGGTTTACGAACTATGTTGATCACAAACCATGGTTTATCGATAAACCATGGTCTAACGCTACACCTTGGATGTAAATGGATATAATGCGAAGCAATTTATACCATGGTTTTGATAGACCAGGTTTAAACCAAGGTTTATTTTAGAATTGAAGCCGATTATATTTTAATCTGAGTGTACCTAACTCTTATAAAGTAATGGTCTTTAGTATTCTGTGAAACTATTAAACTATCAGGTTTGTGTACTTATAATTACAGTCCATTTGAGATATCAAAGTTAGTTAAGTCAGTTTAATTATAGAACAACTGACCTCTCAGTTACACCCGTTTGCTAGTAAATTTTATGTCTGCTAGTTTATAATAACTAGCAGACATAAAATTTACTATTTACTAACTAATATTATTAGTGGAAATTGGATTTCCTAATATATTTAAAGAACTAAAGATTTAAAAAAAAAACTAAATGAACAAAGGATGGTTAAAGAAGAGATATGCAGGTTAGTTAAAACATTGCCAACAGCTAACAAAGAAACAAGATCCATTGAAAGACTTGATCGAGGACAGGAAATAGAAAATCCCAGCTTTAACAGAGACTGAGACAAAACAGGATGGCGCTTGGCGTTTCACGGAACAAAACATACCATTTTAAACGCATCTCAGGAAAAACAAAACGTTTTCTTTCAAAGACAAAAGCGGCGAAGGTATGTGACGTGTTGAGCTTTTATAATGAATTTAATAGATACCGGAAATGTCTGGGAAAATATCGGTAGTTCTTTTTAAAAACAATTAAGCGTCGGATATAACTTGAAAAATAATGATAAAAACATCTAGGAGATTTAATAATAGGATTTAACGAAATTCCGATTCTGTTTTTCATCGCTTTAGAAAAAATAAATAATAAAGCGTTGTAAAATAAAACGAAAGTGTTGGATTAAATTGTTTATTATTTTCTGTTTAAATTTTGTTGTTTTGTAGGAATAAGGGCTATTTTTTTATATTTGAATTTTATAACAAAGACAGCGTCAGCTAGAGAAAACTATTAAATAAGAAGTTTTTGCAATAAAAATATTCGATCGAGTGAGCGAAGCGAACGAAGATCTTAGTGGCAAGTGGGGTAATTTTACTTTGTATGTTGTGTTCATTTGTTTGTTTGTATGTTCCGGCATAACTGTCGAATCGTTAATCCAATCTTTATGAAACTTGGTAGGTACATAGGTAGTGGTAAGCCGGTAAGCCAGTAACCTAATGAGCTGAATCGGTCAAGGGGTTGTAAAGATATTTGGTTCCGAAGGGGATGAAAAAAAATAAAAGTTGTTCAAATACATTGAGTGGGGTGTCATATGAAAGGGCTTTGTTTATACATTCCAAAATGGTTTTACTTTTTATTCTAAGATGTAAAGTTTTTGAATAACTTCGATAAATGTAAAAAAAACATGACTGCTATATCCTGAGCTCCCATTTCTATAAGTTTTGGTGAAATCGCAGCTCAGAAAATCGTTCTTCTTCTTCTTTATTATTTTGGTTAGTGTTTCTAACTCCTAACTCTTTTTGACGAACCTAACGACTTTTTAATGGAAAAAGGATTCAACTTACTAAATAGTTTCCTTGAACCAATGTTACTGCCACTTCACAACGAACGAATGTTTTAAGTCGAAACACCCTCGTAAAAACTTATGCTCTTACATATACCATCAAGTATTTTTTATAGAAATATAAGTAAATTAATGCAAAATGATTTTTGACAAAATGTTTGAAATAACCGCGGGCAAGTTGCCCGCGGTTGCCCGGGGCAACACATTTGTCATCGAAAGTAGTGCCATGACAGGATCAAACCAACATGACATACTGAATATAAAATAGGTTTAGAGCCTAAGGTTTGACTCTAAATTCAAAGAGTTTTTAATCAAAACCTGTATTGTAAATAATTCACACTCAAAATCGCTTTACTAGGTATCTAGTAATTAAAGGAATAATAATCGGCTTTAGGTACTTAGTTCTCATTAGATCCTCAATATTTTTTAGTAGACCTCTAAAGTAAATTCTTTCAAACACAGATAAAAACGAATATACACAACCACCGGCGAGCGAGATCTCGTTCGAGGCGAACTACTAGTTCTGATTCTGATTCTGAAGAGTGTTTTTACTCCATTAAATTTTAGCATTTACATAGTACTATTTACTAAGACTTAATATGACTCTACTTTTAAAATTTCACATCACATTAACTCTGGTAGGACAGGAACATCTCGGAAGCAAAGCTTTCTTTACAACTCCATTCCCAATTGTCAGTGCAATAAGACGTTTATATCACGAGCATCTTAACTAAAACTGAGACGTGGCCAATTGCAGCATCTGGTACCGTCTCCGGCATGCGGCATGCAAATTACCCACCAACCGTAGACTTAAGGTAGCCTTTCGAACTAAGCGTCACAAACGCAGCGTCTATAGCGTCACCAACACCGGCACACGGTCAGTCGGTCACAGCGGCACTGTGACGTCACTGACGCCGCGACAGTGACGCTGCGCTCGAATGACGTTCCCTAGAATTTCATACATTTGCATAGAACATCTATCTGTCGCACTGTCGCGGCGTCACAGCCGCGGCGCCAATGACGCCATAGACGCTCAGTTCGAAAGGCTACCTTTAGGATACTAGCTAGACAGCTAGCGTGCCTCTCCGCAAAACTAACAAAAAATGCAGTTGATTGACAAGCAGCAAAATTAAAAAGGTGAACTGTATAAAAAAACAGCATATTCTGAAATAATCACAAAATTTAAGAACGTGTAGTCGTCATTAGCTTATTTGAGCAGTATTTCGAGAGCCCTAACTCAATAATGTGATCAGATTATTTAAAGAATTTTACGGTTTTAGAAAGATTAATCTTTATTATAATACACTGCAGAGAGAAAACATAATATTTGATTATAGTTTTTGAAGGAGAAGTCAATCCCGTCATAGCGTTTTACGAAAATGAGCGTCAGAGCTGTCTTTCAGAAGGGATATCACTATTGTAATGTGAGAAAATGTTTTATTTTAAGCGTTTGTGGACCTGAAAATATATTCTCATAATACACTACAGCTCAAAACAATAAAAAAATAGCCTCTAAAGGTAATGAAAACGATATTTAAAAAGTACAAAATCGTTTCACTTTAACACATATTTTTTACTAGTATTTGAAGAAAAACACAAGAGTTTTATTCATTTGATGAAAATATAGGTATTTCTAAACGTACAGTTTTTTTTTTCAATCAATTTCGAGCACCCAGTAATTTACAGGATTATTTTATAACCACTATATATCCGGCCGCGCGATCGTCTTCCGATTAGTCGATCCCGGGTCCTCCCAGCGAGAGGACGTATCACTTTTTTCCGCCGCCTTGTCAAACAAAATCGATAGCGTAGAAAACTCAAAGCGCGATACACTAGTATTGATACTTGTACCATATATTATATATTATAAAGAGGTAAAATTTGTTTGTTTGTTTTTTTGTTTGACGGAGGTAATCTCCGACTAACTAGTCATCCGATTTGAAAAATTCTTTCACCGATGTGTAGAATGGACGGGATGGTTATCCCTACTAATATAATAAAAGGGAAAGTGTGTGTGTCTGTCTGTGTGTCTGTTTGTTTGTCCGTCTTTCACGGCAAAACGGGGCGACGAATTGACGTGATTTTTTGTGTGGTGATAGTTGAAGGGATGGAGAGTGACAGGGACATTTTATCCCGATATTCCCGCGGGAACGGGACTTACGCGGGTGAAACCGCGGGGCGTAGTTAGTAGGCTATATTTTATTCCGGTAGTTTCATTAGTGAAGCCGGGACGTACTGCAATGCTGCATTACCACTCACTCACTCACTCACTCATTGGCGTAATAAATTGTTTTCTATGATGGTGGATGGGAAGGTTTATTTTTTTAACAGATTCGTATAGAGGGTAGTTTGGCGAGTTATGGAAAAATCCGACTTTACCCATTTTTTGCCCCCTTTTTGCCCACCCCTGGTGTATCTCAAAAACTACAAGACCTGCAAATATTTTTTTAACAGATTCGTATAGAGAGTAGTTTGGCGAGTTAAGGAAAAATCCGACTTTACCCATTTTTTGCCCCCTTTTTGCCCACCCCTGGTGTATCTCAAAAACTACAAGACCTGCAAATATTTTTTTACAGATTTGTATAGAGGAGGTCCTGGGGAGTAAAAATCATATTTGTGTTTTGCCCCTGTTTTGCCCCTTTTTTGCCCCATTGATGGATCTCGGAAACTACGTAACATTTTTGATTGCTTTAAACGGATTTGTATAGAGGAGATTTTGGGATGAAAAAAAAAGTTTTCAGATTTGCCCCCATTTGCCTCCCTCATTTTGTTGCCACGCGTATCTCGGAAACTAGGAGACTTGGAAAATTTTAGTTTTCAGATTCAGGTAAGGCATTACAAAGTTGATAAAACGTGGTACTTTTTTTTTTTTAATTTTGACTTTTTTTTTTTCTCCATACATTTTGTATTAAATTTCGAAACTTTTTAAGGGCAAAATAAAAAATTTGAAAGAATTTGTAATATTTTCAAACGGATTTGTATTGAGGAGGCTTGCATTAGTAAAAAAAAGTTTTTAGTTTTGCCCCTATCTGCCCCCTCGTTTTGCCCACCACTGTATCTCAGAAACTATAAGACTTGGAAAAATTTAGTTTTCAGATTCATGTAGGGCATAATAAAGTTAATGAATTGAGGTTCTATTTTTTACTTAATTTTGACTTTTTTTTCTCCATACATATTATATGAAATTTCAAAACTTTTGAATGCGGGATAGGTAAAGTGGCGACAGATCTCAGGGACGTGTGACCCCCGAATGCCCCTTAAATCTAAAGGGATAATTTATAAGACCATAACCTGTCGCGTTCTATGGATCAGAATGTTGGGCAATAAAGTAGACTGATGATAGGAGAGTGTATGCTACTGAAATGTGTATGACCCTAGAAAGATAACGTGCGCCCCAGAGGCGCCTGCGAAATAGATATAGCGCTGTTTTTTTTCATCCAACGCGTGTACACGCGTGTGCTTTCAAGCCAACTCAGTCGTCTTGGTCAACACCACCGAGGGACGACTGCAGCTATTCGGTAAGTACCGTAGTTTGGTTGCTATGACCATACGTTGCGCTCGAGAGGCGCATGTTTATCTTCTGTGAAACTTTTATGTATTTGTGTGTGATTACGTTTCTGTTACTTTTTCTTTATTTACACATAAACAAAGTATGTAGGTATACAATTAGGTTATTGTTATAAGTAAATTTTATTGTTTTGAAAACATCTTTACTTCATAGGAAGCAGAAGAAATTATGGACGAAAGAGAAATATATTCCTTTTTGAGTCAAGAAGATGAAAGGTCCAGATGATAGCAGTGACAGCGAAAATGGAGGATCACGTAAGTGAAGACGATACTTGTTCAATGTGATACTGACGACAAACAGGTACATAAAAGATGCCATTGATGAAAGCTTGAACACCTCAACACCTCCTGACGACACCTCAACACCTCTGGATGACGCCTCAACATCTCTTGATGACCCCTCAACACCTCCTGACGACACCTCAACACTTGAAAGTACTCTACGTGTTATTTAGAAAGAAAGAAAGAAAGAAAGAAAAAATATTTATTTTGTCAAAAACACACATAAAGACACATTATAATAAGTATTATAGTAATAAGACACATTGACAAAATTGGCAACTACTCAGCGTATTGCTGCGACAGAAACCAGAGAATCTGTAGCAGCGCTGGTCTTCCGTAGCGCCGTAGGTTTATGTGTGTGCTGCGGCCTTGCAAAAAACACACATTTTAAAATAATATAAGGAAGGTTGTAAAAATAGAAACAAAAGTAAAAGTAACATAAAATAAAGTGTTTGGTAGGATGAAATTAGGTAGGTAGGTAGGTATAATGAAATGTCAGTGGCAGAACAACCCACTGTGCACAGAACGACTACTTGTTTGTGTATTTAAAAGGAGCTTTTTCAGATTCGTTTTAAATGAATAAATAGAATTTAGATTTTTTATAGGCGGTGGCAAGTTATTCCAGCATTTCGTGGCAGCATACCTAAAGCTGCCACGAAACGCAGCCGTTCTGTGCTGGTATCCCACTAAACGTACGGCATGGCGTACGAGGCGGCTAGAAAAGTTAAGTTTTTCATAAAGATATGGAGGCTGTTTTTTCTTAACTATACCAAAGAGCAAAGTGGCAAAATGTAAAAATCGTCTTGAAGACATATTTAAAAGTTTATTATTATTTATGTAAGGGGAGATGTGTGCTCGTGGTGGGATGGGAAAGCAGAAGCGAACACAAGCATTCTGAACGCGTTGAATTAGTTTTTTTGATCGAGCGAGCAAGCACTCCCCAAACACATTATCGGCGTAGTTCAATTTTGAAAGAATTAAAGAGTCACAAAGTTGAATTCTTATATCTGTATTTAAATATTCACGCATTCTATAAAGTACAGACAGTCTATAAAAACAGTTGCTGACTGTTTGCGAGATATACTTTTCAAAGTGCAGTGAGCTATCCATGAGAAGACCTAAATTTCGAGCATCATCAACTCGATCGATGAATACGCCATTGACATTAACTAAGGGATTACTCTCAATTACAGCAGCTGTTTGTTGTTTGGTTCCAAGAACTAAAAACTTTGACTTGGAAGGGTTTAAAACCAAGGCATTGGAATCACACCAGTTTACTATTTTTTGTAAATCTTTGTTCAACCTATCTACTGCAAAATTAATATGAGATGGTTTTGAGGATGTGTAAATCTGAAGGTCGTCGGCGTAAATATGATAGTTACACACAACACACACAATGTTTTATCTAAGCAAGAAAACCCTTAAACCGAAGAGAATGGATGAGATCTAAATTGGAAATCCCTACTTTATCAAAGTGTTTGAGAGAAAATATTGAGAACATCCTGCCACGGGCTATTGAAGAAGCTTCTTAAGAAGCTGAAGAGTAACCTCCTGCCAAAGTTCGCCGTTACTGTAGGCTATGTACCACCAAAAATTAAAGAATGTCTATGATGACGTGTACAAAATGCAAAAAGTCTGTGTGTGGTGAACAAAAAAGATGTTTGCAACAAATGTCTATAATTTTTTTTGAAGTATTTTGTAATTTGAGACTGAATATAATAGTCAATTTTTAGTTTGTAAGAAAAAAACTATAATTGTTCCATAATTATTTTTTTATTCTTCTTTAATATAAACTAAACACTTCAAATTATTGTTTTTATTGATTACTTATTTTGGATTGCATGGAATAATATTTTCTTTTTTTTTCTCTTTATTATGTTGGTAGGTTGCCTTTTATTTAAGTGTTTGTTGTTGGACTTTAGGATTGTAACTAAGATTTCAATGTCCGCATTTCCAAAAACGGTTCTATCAGAACACCAGCGCGGCGTATTGCCCCCACAATAAACCGCATTATGCTTCCCTTCCTTCGTATGAGCAAGTGGCCAACTCTGGTGACGGAGTTTTTAGGCCGCCTAAAGGCCTCCGTCATGGCTTAACGACTTTTTTAAAAGTCGGGACCGACAATTTAACGTGCCCTCCGAAGCACGGAAGCGCTCAGATAATATTGCCACTTGCGGTCACCCATCCAAGAAATGACCGCGCAGAGCGTTGCTTAACTTCGACGATCTATCAAGAACGCCTTAGCAAGCTTCGCCACGAACGCTTCCGCATTATGCTGAGATAGGACCATTTTGCATGCCTAAACTACTAACTACTAATTTTAGCCTATAGCTTAGTATGGCATGGTCTACGTGACCTCAGGACGGATGAAAGTCATATCACTAAGAAAGTTATGAGTATGAGTGTGAAATGTGGATGGACAATAATGGATATACAAGTAGAAGAAGGCCGAGGGAAAACTGGATGGATTGTGTGAAAGAGGATATGAATGTGAGAGGAGTGAACTTCGCCAACTACGAATGATAGAGATGAATGGAAGATTAAGCATGTTGGGCCCACCCCACCTAGTATGGGATAAGAGCAGAAGAAAGATGATGAAACAAACAACCTAAACGTATAAGTGTAAAAATACAAAAAAATCAAAATATAACAAAACGAAATTTAATATGAGCGACTGTATGGCTAAATTTTATCAAAACTTTTAACAAATGTCTAAGGGGTAGTCAAAACTACCCTACTTAGGTATGTCCAAAATTTGGAGTATTTGGACTCCAAATACATATTTATTACTTATGTTCGTTCACATGTCATTGTGCAGATGTTTACATTACATGCTTATCAGAGTCGCAAGAAAGAAATTAAAAGAAACATTTGTTTCGGCAGGATCTCGAGGGTCTTATTGATACCTGATCAAAAATAGAGATAAGTACTAAACCACTTGGCTAACACGGATCGTTGGCTAAATTCTCTAAGCACAGATCTTACATATTATATATTACTTATAAGATAAAGTATCAAAACCATTCATACCATTCGTTCTAGACACGAGCTCACGCACACTTTTACAAAAATTATAGTATTATTGAAGTGTGCGTCAAAAATGACAACTCTGCGTAGCACGATCTAATGTTTGAGTTGGTCAAGATAGCTTACACGCTCTTAATGTACTCGTAGTAAGTCCAATAAAGCCAGTTCGTATCCAAGAGAATAAGACCTAAAAAAAATGCGCACATAAATATCTACTAATCTAAATCTACTAAATTTTCTGTAAAAGACATTATGAATACTTCTGAAAAGTCTTACCAGGTGACTAAAAACAATAATTAAAGTAAGCAGAACGATGCGAAAAGATGAAATAAATTTGCGAAGAAGCAAACTATTCTGGGATCTGTCTGGGCTTTCACCTTATTAAAGAAATTAAACTAATTTCAAGCTGTCATCTGTCAGTTACCTGAAAATCTTGTGAAACTACTATTAAGTATTTGAAATATTTTAGATTTCAATGTTTTTAGTTTCATGTCTGAATTTGTAAAACTTTAAAGAACATTCTTCTAAAAATGTAAATGTAAGTTTGGTATTTACTTTCAAACAATAGAATAAAAAAACGGTTCACTATTAACGGAGTAGTAGGTACAATATTTACATAAAAATAAAAAAACAAAATGTGTACAGACCTATTGATCTTGGTCAAAAACGCTTCTTAAAAATTATCAAGTAACAAAACCACTTGCACAAGCTAGTATTCTAATTGAAATGCATAATAAAACAACCAAAACACATGATTTATGGATTGTCAATTTGTTAAACTCAACACCTTTTATGATCTACTTGAAACTCAGGCCACTTATTCTCGAAGTGGCCAAGCATCACTTCAAATTGTCTTCTTTACGAGTCTCTTGTCGCATGTGTCATGTCACAGCCGAATCGGTTTAGTGGTAAACTCCACTTTCAAACAATAAACTCTAAGCTTGTTTTACTGCGTCGTGCGAGTCTAGTGAATAAATGACTTCTTAATGAATAAATGTCTTCTAAGGTTTAAAGCATGAGTTTATTAGCTATTCACGTAAAAATATGAAATACCTAGACTTGGTACTACTAGTAGGTAAGTACTATAGGTTATTTGTGTTTTTAAAGTTGTTTGATCTTAATAACGTCTTTACACACAAACTATAACACGAGCTTTAAACGGTGAAGAAAATATTTCTAAGGCAACCAATAAGCGTTTGAAATCCGTCGATCAGCTTTATTATTTACTAGCTGCGCCCCGCGGTTTCACCCGCGTAACCCGCGTAAATTCCGTTCCCGTGGGAATATCGGGATAAAAATTAGCCTATGGTTAATCCAGGGTATCACCAATCTACATACCAAATTTCAACCAAATCGGTCCAGCCGTTTTTGCGTGAAAGAATAACAAACATACATTCTCACAAACTTTCACATTTATAATATTAGTAGGAAGTAGGATCACGACTGTCACGGGAAAGCGGTTTTTGCAAAATTTGAAAGTGCCAAAATAAAATAAAAAATAAATAAAATGTTAGGTCAAGCTCTGGCTTCCCTATTAGACATAATCCATTTTTTTCAATTATTCAATCAAGCTATCACCATTATTCTCAATGCTAGTATTAGCATTCACCCGTAATGAAATAGTAAGACATCTCAAGTATAGGACGTGCATCGGTCTAGATTACCAGAAGATTTATGTGCGAACAGCTGCGCATGGATATTGGACAGCTGCGCCACTGGACTTGCTGTCAAATCAGCTGCAGAAATTGTGCTTCTGTGGCTACCGTCGCATAACTACTTAGTGGTGAACCAATATGTTCTTAATGATATTAAGCGCTGAGTTTAGGTTAGTGAGAGATAATTGGTTGCTAAATGAAAACTATAATTGTAAGGAACATTCCACAGTTTGTAATTATGTATTTTGTTTGAATCCTTCTCCCAAATCAAATAAATACTTTTCTTAATGTACCGTAACATGGAAATACAAACTTTTTTTTTTGTTATGTAAGTCTATAAGACGACCTCTGTGGCGCAGTTGGGCGAACGCCCGGCTGAGATGCCGAGGTTGCGGGTTCGATCCCCGCTACGGGACAAATGTTTGTATGTTCTGCAGATATTTGTTCCGTGTCTGGGTGTTTTCTATAACATGTATGTATTTACAAAAAAAAATGTATCTATGCATTATATCAGTCATCTGGTTACCATAACACAAGCATTAAGTTGCTTAGCTTGGGACTAAATGACGATGTGTGGAATGTCCAAGGATTTTTTTTTTTTTAATAATAATTGATGACTTATTACTGCTGGAACTAAAACAATGCAGATTTGCTACAAAAAAAGAACCGTGCAATTATTTTTAGTCTACAATCAGTGTAACAATTCTAAATAGGAAAATTATTCGCAATGAGTTCATGTGCGGCCGCCAAATATAAGAAAGGAAGACGTTACAATTTGGGTCGGTTCTGGAATTGTAAGAGTTATGGCCGAACAGCTGTAGATGAATATTGGAGCGAGCAGCCGGCGCGGGTCAAACTTTGATTCCGAGTTTAAATGCTTCTTAAGAATTTCTCTTAAACTTGCCTGATACAATATTATTATTCTTATTAAACATCTGAAAGTAATGTGTTTAGTTTAATCACTCATTGATCAAAATGTGTTTCATTAATTAATTATATTTTTTCTATTTTCATTTCCCGTTCCATACAGAAAAGAAAAACATCATAAGAAAATAGGTTCGTTTACCAAGAGGTCGATTTCTTATAAATAGTAAAGTTCCTGCCGAGGTGTGGTATACAAATGACCCACTTACACCGGTCAGGTTGGCATAATAACCTAATCTTTGTATCTCCAGAGTTTAGCTAAGCCGTCGCTGTTAAACCAGCGTTTAGCAACAAGCTCGCTCTAAATTTAAATTTCGAGTTCTTTCAAAATGGCCCTTAAATCCGTTGGCTTGTTTACCGCCTGCGCTCTCTGTGCCTCACTGAAGACGCGATGGATTAGGCAAATTATTCCGTTTGAGGCACTCTAAATGACTGACCCTGTTTGCGTGAAGCTTTTCGCGACCATCTTTTTTATTAGTATTAAAAATGAGAGTTTTTATTTAGAACTTTGAACGGAAGGAAAACATCGTGAGGAAACCAGTTAGCTTTTTATGAGCGTCGATGGGCTTGCAACCTGTCACGTATGGAAAAATAACTTCTGCAAAATGTGGGCATGTTCCCCATTAGTTCTTCAAAGAATCTAAAGAATTACATAAATATCTGAAAGAAATGTCTACCGCTCCCTGGGATACAGTCGTGATCATACTTCATATTTTTTCAAATGAGAATAAAATAGGTGTTTGAATTTGAAATTGATGAATAAGGGGCCTTTATATTAAAGCGTTATTTGCTACTTCGGGTCGTGAATATTAAGTTATTAGTATACTAAGTCGATATGTTAAAAGTAACGATATTACTGACGGTACGAGTACCTAGGGAAACTTTACGGGTTCGCATAGCATACAAAATATAGGTTATACTCACAGACTATCTAGTTTCACTGTAGCAGCGAAACTTCATTAAAGTACTAACATTAAGTGGTACCTATATTTATGACATTTTAAAGTAATGATTACAGGTAAATTTCCAAAATAAACCGTAAGCATAATGGAGTCAACGAAAAAATATCGAAAGTTTTAGTTTTATCGTATTTAAAACATGTTTTAAAGGGTAAAAAAAATAAAGGGTTTGAAAACATTATCTTAAACCGACCGGAACCCCAAATTCATAAGTCCTATCGCCCATAAACACTGCATCCAAGAAAATAAAGTTTATTCTCAGCTTAGAATATCAACTTAACTTCACTTGACGCTTCTCACTCAATTCCTTCTTGTTAGAATATAAAAGTATACTGGAAAATTGTGCTTTTACAACCAAACTTTTGAACTGCACTAAATTAACTCCTATCATATTTTATGTACATTTCAGTGGGGTGTCATTTAAACTCGTAAATCAGGTTTACCTCGGGGTTAATCTGGGTGTAATAAATCAAGTCTTCGTCGCAGATTTTATCTGTTTAATTCACTTTGGGGCGATTAAGTGGGATGCGACCGACCGTTAGCATTAGGGGTGCTAGTTCAACGCTTTAGTGGACGCTGTAACCACTAATAACTATATTTTGAAACTAGCTTGGACCTGTGACTCCACTTGCCTTGCGCAAAGTTTGATAGACTAAAGAGAACATATAGCGGTCTTCCATTTGTAGTCATTTAAAACTTAATTAAACTTTAGCGAACTTTATTGAACAGAATTCTTTTATTGTTCTCTTCTATAATAAAAATTTAAAAAAAATCTTGATATTTATAAATGAGCCAACTTATTATATAAATGAACCAAATTTATTATATAAATGAGCCAAAACTTCAAATACATACCCACCATATCTCTAATTACCTAGTTAACTTTAATTTTGTAAGTACATACCTACTTTGTAACTTCTTCTGTTTTTTGTTAGCTAAATTTTGTAAGAACGACTTTAGATAATTTACACTAAGTACAACATTGTTCTCATGTAAGTGATACCATTGTCGTTTTGAGAATAAAATATATTAAACCTAAACCTAAACCTGATATGTGGTAAAATAATCTTATTATTGTATGTGTGTACACTGAAAAAAAGCCTATGCCATCTCAAAAATGTCCCAGGCACTACAGTGTCTCGTTAAGTGTGGGCAAAGATTGCCTCCTGACGCTGTATAAATCATCTAGTAAAGACGCAAAAGGCTTGAGTAGGCACTGAAACAAATAAGAGGTAGTATAAATTGGTAATACGAGTAATAAGCAATAGTTTATTTTATATGGTGACTATACAGACTGCTTTAGAACTAAAACAGAACTACAAGGCAATGTACCGTAAAAAGGCTTTAAAATAAAACGAAATGAAATAAAACAGTTCTAAAAGGTTTAACTGGGTCAGAGTTCGATACAGCCGCAGAATGCGAGTTTCCACCGTGTTACAGGAACTTCTCACAGGTCAGTAGTGTAGCTAAGCGTCTGTACACCACGTTGGTTGTTAGAACAACCATTCACTGCGCGATGTTAAGAAGGGTACTCAGTGTACTTACCTAGCCGTGTATCATTAAAGGTATCTGATGTTATATCAATGAAGTACGTAGGTGTGGATGAGCCCCGATGAGCCATGTACTCACATCATACAGAATCTGATACATTACATGCTACACATACAAGTGAGAACCCCGCTTTATGTAGCGTATCACCTGTTAGTTCCCTGCTTGCCGCCTGCATTTTGTTCACCACGCATTTGAATAGCGTTTGATTCGACGCAAACGCGCAGTGACTGCGCGTTCGGAAAACGTAGTGCAGTCTCTAACTTCAGGTCGGTAGTGAAGCTCGCTAACTTCACTATGGAGTTTGAAGACAGCTCACTAGATAAGCGTTGAACCTAATGGCTTCAGTTTAGAGCATCTTGTAACTTGCCTGAGTTAATCTGAAGTGAAGGTTTATGAGAACTGTTGGGAAACACTTTATTAATGGCTATTGGAAGCATTAATATATACAGTATCTGGAGTTCAAGATAAGGTATTCAAGAAATAAAAATTTAATAAATCAGGATTGAAGTAAAATTTATTTATTTTGGTTACGAACATTTAAAAAAATTGTGTGATTTGTGTCGCCAAAGAGTCCAAAGACAGTAGACATGTAGATAACTTTGGTTGAGGCGTTTGCCCAACACTGAGACACAATAGGTATGTATAACTAAAAATAAGTTTATAATAAACAGTTGTTGTTATAAAAGAAAATAATTGTAACATTATAAAAGTTGTTCAACACCTAAGCGAAAACTGCTACGAATATTGCCTGGAAGAGATATAACTTTTTTATGAAGATGGAGAAGTAAAACGTGTTCTTACATGCGTCTTTACAAGATATTTAATGTTCTTTGTTTGTGATGCACGATACAGTTTTGATTAGAGTTTGGAAACTAAATTCATTATGTAGTGGAAACTATAATACACGATCAGAAATCCAGAAACCCCCTCTTCTTTTGTTATAGTCAAGAATTAATCGAACATTAGATAATAACGACATCAGAAAACTTTAAAATCTTAATAAAAGTTACGACGTCAGGATTCGAACCTGCTATGATACAAGCGAATCTATACGCGGGCTCCGTTACCAACCCAGCTAACAAAACCTTGCCTAGGTCGAAACTATTATTAAGATCATTTTTAGTTACAAAGGAAAATGTCAAAGAGGTATAAATTTAAAAGCGAGCTGCTATAGCTACGTGTCTATCCTAACTATAGTAACAAGTAACTGGAGGTAAGTGGGTTAAAACTCCCAGCTCCGAATGTGTCGTGAAACGAGAATTTTGTCGCAGCCCACATTCAAGAACTACCGAATGCTGCTCAACTTTAACTGCAGCTCAACTTCACGCTTAAAATGTAGTTATTATTTAGAGTTGCAGTTGGTAAACAAATTGCTGGTGCGATAGCCGAAAGAGAGTTTAAGTTAAAGCTTGAATTATACACTTTTGAATGAGGTTAATGTAATGGCTACGGGCCTCGTATCCTGATCCTTGTATTCTTGCCTGATTCTTTCCCTGGTGTAGGGAATTGTTTTGGAACAGGCAATAGAGTCAACTAGTTTTTAAGACTGTACGTTTTTGAGCGATCCTTGAGGTCCTACGAAATAAACATATTTTTCTTTCTTTCTTTCCTTCTATCAAAATTTAGAAAGTAAATAAACAGCCTTGGACATTCCACACAGCACATCGTTTAGTAAAAAAGCAATTTAATACTTGGAACATGTTATGGTGAGGTAACCAATTGTCTGATTACCATATTGATATATTTTCCACAATTATACATAGAGAACACCCAAACTCGAGACAAACATTTGCAGATCATAAAAACATTCAGCATTACTACTATGAGTAGTGTTGCCACAATTCTGCCAGTATTAAATTTTGATATACTGAAATCACAAAACTGTCAAATTCATTTAGTTAAAGAGCAAAATCTTGATCGTAATTTGTTACTGAACATTTGAAGGATCATAAAACCCCGTCTTTAAGACACCATGTTTGTTGATCGTAACAAGTTATATTACGCTTTATAACTAAAATACTGTCACTTTCCTACTATTATTGGAAACATCCGTATTGTCAGTGCAGACGTGACAGACAAGACAAGATTCAACGTGACATTAATAAAAGTAATATAAAGGTGTTTCCATACAGCAGTTAAGAATTGTTAAGTAATGTACCTGACATTATATTTTTATTTTATTGGGCTGAAGAGCTTCTTTTTCTAAAGCTTTATAAGATAATTTTTATTAGATTTTTTAGAGCTTTCAAATTGAGAAAACTTTGTTGTAAAACATTAGCAATGAATATTATGTTATGTTAGCCAATGTTAAAAAAACATTTAGAACAATAATGTATTTTCAACTTGTGTGATTAGTAAATATTTTTTGCGATAAAATGTTTACTAACCTATTCTTTAAAGTGAATAATTTTGAATAACGGGTTCATAAATCTTTACACACATTTTTTAAGTACTATGTACGCACCTTAACACTAATATAACACAGAAAACAGACAGTCGCGTAGTTTAATTCACCCGCGACAGTAATACGTCACTCCAATGTGAAATAATTCAAACACTATTCAAGTGTTTGAATAATTTCACATCGGAGTGACGTATGCGATGTGACACCTCAACCTCTGGCAATATGATTTGAAATACAATATCAGACCGTTTACATCAGGGATGTCAGCGCTTGAAGCTCCGTAACCGTAATCGGAACTATCGGATAAACGAAGTAATAGATTCGTAGCCATATCCGGTTTACAATTTTGGATACTTCCAATTCAGATTTTGATTTCGTTACAGGAGGAGTCGAAATGTAACGCATTATAGCTAAACGTATTACCTATATCTTTGTTTTTACCCTGTTGAGCTGATACACTGTAAAAAAATACGTTATTAGAACAACTCACGATAGTTTTGAAAGTGAAATTAAAAATCCGTATTTAAAACCGGTTTAATATTACGTATCCGAAATCCATCCACTACATCCCTAGTTAGCATTTAGTAAGTTCGGAAGTTTGGTAATAATTGTCGGATGCCGCAAGGTGTTGACGTGTCAAATAGTTCATCATTTACTGCGGTGAATAGCTGAGGGAAGTACGATGGTTTCTTCGGATGAAAGATTCGAGTAATGTGAGCTTAATGTGTGTCTGATTGTGACATGTATTTGACGCGTGTTATTTGTTAAACGCTTTTGAGAAATGATTTGTTGTGTTTTGGGTGTTAATTTGAATTAAATTTTCTAATAGATGGAACAAGCATAATGAAGCGTTCTTGGCATAGCGTGCTTAGACTTTTTGATAGATCGTAGAAGTTAAACATCGTTCTGAGGGTTACAATAAAGATGCAAGTGACATTAACAAATGAGCGCTCCTACACTTCGAATAATTGACAGTCTCAGTTTTTAAAAAAAGCCTTGATCGTAGCCAGACAGTTTTAATGCCGACTCAAGGCATACCACCTAATAGAGCTTTTAAAAAAACATTTATTCTTTAAAAACAAGTTACATAAAAATATTAATTACATGGAAATACATGGGCTGCGTGCCCTAAGAAGTTTAAATAAACCTGTGTTCGAAGAGTCTCCTCTTATTCCTGTGGTCTAACAGCTTTGAAAACAGAAGGTCAATAACACTATTGTATTATATTTATGCTCAAAATAGTTATTATTCCAAAAGTTAGTCAATACACCAGACACCGCAAATTAGCTCGTATAAATCAAGCGGTGAGCGCGCTAATAAGCGTTATCGCAATCGCACGGCTCGTGCGCGTCGCTTATCGCGTCCGCGGTGGCGCTCGTGGGGATTGATTGGCCTTTTGTATAATCATATCATGTATTTTGAGTATGTTTGTACGAGTAGTGGCCAGCATTTCTAGGCTATTTGTTGTAATTGACGGCATCACATTTTAACGTTAGTCCTAAGATGTCCCTGTCTACCTATAAAGTTAACTTTTGTTTACAATGCTTTCCTTCATAGCTCGTATTACTAGACCAAATATTTCTTTTCAAAATAAAATTCCATTGATGCACAACGTATTCGAACCCTACTTTCAAATTATAAGTCACGAGGCACTGGCTCGGTCCGCCAACACGTAACTTCATCCACTAATTTAGTAAAACTTTTTCAAACGATACGCCGTGCCTCATAATTTAGAGTCTGACCAGGTCTCTGAACACCTAGACATACCCGTCAGTATCGCTCTCCATCAAGCCGAAAACCGAGGCAGATGGAGGAAAACCATAGAAAAAATAATACTTGTGCGGAGTCACGATCCTCAACTGTGGGGGAACGACTAGGGATAATTTAGAGTACCTATTACGAAAGAGTTTAATTTCAGCCGTGATCTCAATAACCTTTAAACTCCCAATAGGAAAGTAGCTCCAAATAGAATCCTCAAAACCCGAAAAGTTTTGCAACAAACCACCGAAACTTATAGAAAGCAGCTTCAACTTCGAAAGGCGTTAGAGCCTGTCCAGAAAGCGCGATTTACGCGCGTGTCAACTCGCGCGCAAGCACTCGCGCGTTCTCGAGATACTAGAGCTACATATATCCCGTCCAGATGCCCTCGCGCGTTACCTCACACGCGCGTAAAACGGGTCTCTGGACGGGATGTATGTAGCTCTAGTATCTCGAGAACGCGCGAGTGCTTACGCGCGAGTTGACACGCGCGTAAATCGCGCTTTCTGGACAGGCTCTTAGACAATTAGATACAGTAAACAATGAAGTTCTCGAGTTTAGTCGCAATAATCGACGAACTCTGATGCGGGTTTTGTACGAAAATTGTTTGTAACTTTGAACAAACATTATCATCAAAAGAATCTGTTTTTAAAGCCGTGGCTTACTCTAATAGTCGGCTGAGACGCTGGAAGTTGTGAGTTTGATTCCCAATGGACAATTTTTTTATTTTGCAGAATAACTTTCCAAACAATTTAAGATGGAATAACTACAAGTTATCGCGTAGGTACAGATTAATTTTTAAATAAGTCCTCAGTATGCCAAAACGCTACTATTGTAACTGTTCGAGTCACATTGCTTCAAAAAAATGAAATATGAACACGACTGTATCCCAGCATTGTTTCAAGCTGTCTGAAAAGCTATGTTTGAGATTATATTTGTATCTTGTTCTCCAATAAAACTGGGAGATATAAAATAAATGCTTTTACATAGTGTTGTATTTGACAGCATCGAAGGATGTGCCGTGTTGCCGCAGGAATCCCACGTTTGGTACTAGAGATGGGATTTATCGATATGTGATTTCGATATTAAATCTATTAAGCCATTTTTGTCAATGTCCAACTTATTTTAAAATGTCTTATGTGTAACATGTTTTTGACAAAATAAATATTTTTCTTTCTTTCTTTCTTTAGAACGGCAGCTACGCCAAGAGTTTTTCAATATTATAATTTTCAATTTTACGCCCTCAGGACTCATTTAATTAAATATTTTGTTTTTCAAATACACTACATTTTCAGCTTTTCTAATCTATGTCATTGCTTCTTATTGCTAAGTCAGTTGAGTAGGTAAATCATTCTTCACTTAGTTTGACAAATAAAGCTACAGAAATGGTATCTAAATGTATCACGTATGTATCATTATCACACAAATCTTTGGAAACCCCTTAAGCGTTTTCAATGGTTAAAAATACCTAAATATCTGAAGGAATAGGTACTTCCGCCGCACCTTGAGTCATATTTCATTTTTTAATTAATTAAGTTTACAAGCCTTTAAACAAAGTTCGAACGTAGCAGAACAGCATGATTAGCAATATCATCTGTGAAGATTGCAAAAGAAAACTTTGGAATTTTTGAATATTTAACTTTTCACGTCGAAGTTTCTTTATGAAAAATCTTGGCACTTTGAGTTTTTCAAAGTGAAATTAGGTTCATTTTAGTCTATAAAACTTATAATGGACTTATATTCAAACAACAGTCCAAAGTCGTGTTAAATCTCCACAAAGCACCGAAGTTTGAAACTATCGGCCATTGAAAAGCTATTGTCGATACGTTCTATGCTAATCTGAAGTTTAAAATGTACTTAGTTTGAAATTATACTATGAGATTCTAAAACGAATGAAACTTAAATCCAAAACTTAAAGTATCTAAGTTAAATGTTTTATCTCAGTTTAAAACAGCTTATAGTCAGGTGTTTATTTAAATCATATAAGTAACTTAATACAATGTTAAAATTATTATGATAATACTCGGTATAATACTTACTAATACTAAGCTACATTACTTAGATAAAGTAAATGGAAAGGACCTTGTTCGATAAACAATTTATTATTCAAGTGAAAAATTTTGTGCTCCTCAACAAACGAGTCACTTTAAAGAAAAAATGTATCGAATCGATAAAAACATCGATAGTGCCATATCACTACATCCATATCGATATGTCACACGCTGGAACACGACACTTGAATAAATAGCAATGACCTGAGGGGCACGTTTGAACGTTTTAAATCGAGTCCATTGCAAATATTGAAGTTTTTATATAAATAACCCGACGAACCACGTACCGCCTTAAAATTCGAAACATCAAAAGCCGTCCAAAAAATATATAAGAAAACAATGAACTTCGTGTTTTTATACAACTGAATTCGGAATGAAGACAAATTCAAAAAAAGAATCTTAGAGATTGGTCCAACCGCTCCTGCGTTACAAATAGTGTAGAAACTTCGAATGTATTATAAAGATTTGCACTAGCAATATTTTTATATCGATATTATAACTTACCCCTTCTCTACAATCTCTCTTGTGGGCATTTAGTAGTCCACAACTTCAAATAGTTACGAGTAGAATAAATCCTTTGTGACTGGAATGTTTACACTTTTACAACTGGTAAGTGGACGACTGAAATGATTTAACCTTTTTCCATTGTGAGCTAACTGCGTCTAATTAGGAAAGTAGAACGAGAGCCATTTGCTATGAAATTATCTTAATCTTATTGATTTTCTTTTGAAAATTTGATGAGTTTTGCAAATGTTAATATTTTGCAAATCAAACGACTTAAAAAAGTTATTTGAAAATACTGTATCCAGGAAGCGGTGGTCATTTTGATAATATATTTTTAGGCATTAGATCCTATGAAGATGCCTAGGGGATTGTCAGAAGTATAAAAAGCTCACATTTTACAGAAGTTAACTTGTCGATAATGTGACAGTTTGCAAGCTTATCGACGCTATAACAAAACTATCGGAATAGGGTTTAAATTTCATACACATAATATGCTCTACATCTCGCGACTATTATATTATTAAAGTAATACGAATTGATAAACAAAAATTTTTTTTTTTTTTTTTTTTTTTTTTTTAACCTATACTGTCCCACTGCTGGGCAAAGGTCTCCCCCAAAACAAAAATAATAATTATTTTTAATTTCACAACTCGAACCACCTGGTACAGTTTTCTGAGTGCGAATTATGAATCTCCATATATTTCGAACCAAATTAATATGAAATGCAAAAATGATCTACATTTTTGACGAAGAGAAAGTTATTCATTATGATACATAAAAAGTGGCTATTTTTCTAACCTCCTAACTAGGTGCTAAACAATGCGTTGGTTTTAGCCATTTAATGGCTTCTTTCATCTGATAGAGTTTAATTGTCTGTTCCGAGAGTGCCGGGGTTTGGATTTTTGGGCTCTTTTGTGGCGTTGCGTATTTAGAAGGATTAGAATTTTTTACTGACCCTTTTTTTTGCTGCTTTAATGAAATTGCTCGGATGTTTCAAGTGCTTTTATACTTTGGAATATTCACTTATTTTGACTTAGAGTTTTTGAAGTATTTTTAGAAAGAAATACGGGAGTTTTTATCAAAAAATCATCTTCATTTTATAATTCGTCTTGTTTCGATTACGAACCCACGATCTTTGGATAGACAATTAAGGCACACACTCGACCAACATAAGTTATAGTAATTTATTATTAAATTAATTATGAACAACAGGCAGTATCAGAACGACAGAAGGGTGAGTGCGGGTTAATTGGACCATTCTCATTTCGGAACAAATGAAATTCAAATACAATAAAAGCGAATGTTCGGTTCCATAACAATAACAGTGGGTTCCGTGCCGGTTCTGAAATCGAATGATTATTTTATTCAAAAAGGATTTGCTTCGGGGGAGGTGCACATCACTATTCTTTCCACATTTTGAATTGAATTTCGAACAATGAGAATCTAATCTGAATTGTGAAAAGAATTAGAGTTTGTAAAATTAAGGTTTTATAGTCAAGTTGGGAATTTCACGTTTATATTTTGTCCCTTTTTTGTTCGAGTACCTAAACATTAAATTAAAAACTTTGATTAAAATAAACTAGTCTAGAATCAGTTGTGCATACATACATACAAAAAAAACGCCTCTTTCCCATGGAGGTAGGCAGAGACCACGGATCTTTACTTGCTACGATCCTAACACACCTCTTTCGCCTCATTCTCTCTCATTACATTCTTCAGTTGAGCAGTTATAACAAATGAAATGAAATGAAAATTCTTTATTGCACACATTAAATTAAAAATAACAAATAAAATATTTAAAACCAAGTAAAAAATTTACAATGGGCGGCCTTATCGCTAACAGCGATCTCTTCCAGGCAACCTTTGGATGGAAAAGATTTACGCTGAAAGGATGATTGGTCGGGTGCATAGAAACAAAAAATAATACAAATCAATAAATTTTCACCCTATTAACAACACAAAATACTTTTTTCCTAAAGTAAAAATGATGATATTAATTATAATTTATATGAAAGTTACGGGACTTTATCACGTATTTACCTATAGAAATCAAGAAGTACAGAAATTTCAATCGGGAAGATGGTTTTCGTCTCTCGGCCTCGTGGAATCCCGTTTTTAGCAGTTGTGTGAAACGTTGTGATCCGGTAATTCCGCTGCACGAAGATGTTGTCAGTGTTGTGTGTCGCCGACTGTCCATTCCTGACTCTGAAGGCGAATTGAGGGTAGACGTGGATTCTACTCTCAATTAGCGGCGGTAGCTCCAGTTACATCAGTCTGCCCGTGACCACGAGCGCTGCAACGCACTCGAAACGTCGGGAAATATAAAATAATAAGGTAAATACGTGATAAAGTCCCGTAACTTTCATATAAATTATGTCTAAAGATCGCGAAAGTTTAAATTGTACTGATATTAATTATTATCGTAATCAAGACATCATTAATTCAATCTGAATTTCCGAGATCGCGCGTCGATCTGACATTTACTAATTAGTGTTGGGACGATACGGCTCGTTACCGATAACTGTCGATGAACAGAATACACGATGTTGGAAATGTTGGAAACAAAGCTGTGTTGCAATAATTACCAAACAAACATTGGATCAAAAACATAGGCTAATCTTTCAAATAATAGTTACTTACTAATTAAAAGATTTTTAGGTAAGCAAAATCAGATACCTACTTGAATTTAAAAAAAAAAGAAAGACGTTACTTGAGGACTGCCGCGGTAAAGCTATTGCATGCCACCTAGAGGCGAATAAAACGTCAAACGCCGGTCGGAATTTTTTCGTTACGGAATTTCTGGATTCGGTCGCCCCGCCAAGGCCCGCGATAGAAGCTATGCAATAGCTTAAAACTTAAATGCGTAGATTTTATACCGTAGGTAACCTACAACAGTACGTGCACCAATTAGTCGTGGGTTTAAAAAAAATTGTTAACGATCAAACAATCCTTACGTTTGAAATATAAACCCCACAATAAATAGATACATACTCAAAGAGGAACCATCTCACTCAATCAAGGATTTCTAAATTTCAAATTCTATACATAAATTTCATGACCTCCATTTATTCACACTCCTGGTTATACGTATGACGCTGGTGCCGCTAACTGGCTCGCGCTGTGAAATTAGTTGGCGTAGCTAAAATGCCTCGTAATCACGTTTTGTTGGTTACAGCCAGCAATTTGAGGATATATGGGTAAATCAGGTCAATAAGCTTATGGAAGAAAACGTGTGAAATTGTGAGTAAGTTGCTCTTATGAGATTGTTAGCCGACCTTCACATTCGATTTATTTCTTTATTTATTTTAACAAGCTAAAACGGCTTAGGAAAACATCGTGAGGAAACTCGTGGTTTAGGCAGCCTACCTATCGACCTTTGCTTTTGATATAGCTAAGCATCAACAAGATTTTGACAAGGCCGTAATACAAAATCAAATAATAAAACACTTCTTTCAAAACATCAAACAAAACACAACCATTCAATTTTACCCCAACAAAAATACCATCAAAATTCATTTCGCAAACTAAAAAAATACCAGTGGTGACGAAAACTATTGACTTTGAATGCTCGTATTGAAAGCTGGGTGTTGTATCTCTTCAACGCTCCAATTGCCCTGGAATTGCTAGCCTTTGTAAAGGCGGGGTAGGTTTCATCAAAACTGCGCGGTTTTGCGAAAAACCCAGTCTCTAATCGAAAACGATGCATAGTGACAATCATCGCAGGTCAGCTTATGTTGGTTTATCTTGCGAATTCAGTTTCCACCGACTTAAGTTGACCTGCGATTTGATGTCAAAATTTCGTTTTTCGCTGTGATGAGTAGACTCCCTGGGCCTGTAGCAAAGTTACAAAAGCTATGTATCTTATTAATTATTTTTTGATATTTCTCTGACCTAAGATGATTAAAATAAGAACTAGGAACGAGCGAGCAATTTTTGTGTTGAAACCATAATTAAAACTCATCGAATAACTTACCTTTTCATAACATAATAATATTCATTATACCAATATCAATTATTTCTGAATGCAGCTTAGTTACTACTAAATTTGATTTATCATTCAATTACAATTTAAGCGGAGTATTGTAGAGAAAACTCACAAATCAATTAATAATATGGGTGTCGTCGTAAATTTTCCATGTTATAGGAACCGATAAAGCTATATGCCATAAAACGGGGGCCATAATATTGCATGGAATCATATTGGTAAATTAAACGTCACAACTTGGATGGGTGACCAACCACTATGCAAGTGGCATAAACAACTGATCGCTTCCGTGCTTCGGAGGGCACGTTAAGTTGTCGGTCCCGGCTTTTAAAGTCGTTAAGCCATGACGGAGGCTTTTAGGCGGCCTTAAAACTCCGTCACCAGAGTTGACCTCTAACTCATACGATTCGTTCGTATGTGTAAGAGGTAAGTAACAGAACGAAGTAAATAACAGAAGATATTTCCTGTCCGATACGACTAAGAACTTCAAAGATCTCGAACCACCTAAGAAGTAGCAGCATTTTTGAATAGAGCATCCAAAATCGCGGGCAGATAAAAGAAAACAAATCCATTGTGTCCCTTTTTAAACAATTTCAGTTTTTAAATTGAATCGTAAATTAATATTGAATATTGAAATGGATAAGTTGTTTGGATGCTAAATTAAATAATGCATGACAGAGACAAGAGTATTTCCGTTTCTTCGAAATATAACGGACAATGCCTCTTTGAAGCCCCAGGTTTTATCAAAACAGCGAATATTTTGTATTTGAGGGGAAATTACTCCTCGTAATGTAAATTAATATTCCATTTCCTCAAAATATATAATTATATAAACGAGCTTGAGCGGGAGATATTTTGTGAAAAACGAATGAAAAATTAAAGTGACTTATAAACATAATTATACGAGTACTTCCTAGATTAATTTTATGTAGTGCTTTACTTACACTTTTTTTAATATTTATGTTATTAGGTTATACATTTATGTATACCTACCTAACCTTAAGGAAATTCTAAATAAATAAATAAATATCCTTGGACATTCCACACAGCGTCATCTAGTCCCAAGCTAAGCAACTTAATGCTTGTGTTATGGTAACCAGATGACTGATATAATACTAAGATATTTTTTTTTTTTAAATACATACATATTATAGATAGAAAACACCCAGACACGGAACAAATTTTAATATCTGCAGAACATACAAACATTTGTCCCGTAGCGGGGATCGAATCCGCGACAAGTTTTATTTCTATGTTTAAGTATACTCTTGTTCAATTTTCCACCAAGCTAGAAGACGAAGAGAATTTTGTACGTCATTCGTGAAAAAAAATGAAATATTATCACGACTGTATCTCAAGAGCGGTAGACATTTTCTTTCAGATCTTTATGTACTTAATTCTTTAGATCCTTTGAATAATGTCTAATGGGGTAGTGAGTAGTCACGTCATTCGTACTATAAAATAATAAAGTTGATAGTGTACGTTTGTATTACACGATCCTAAGCCTAGTCTATTGCTCGTAATTAATTACTTAAGCCTCAAAACCGAGTGCGGTCAGTGGATAGCCCATGTTTGATGCTGAATGGACCCTTTCAGACTCATGACGGTAGCAGGACATCATCTAATGGAAATTACTGTATTTGTGTGTTTATTTCTTGAAATACACATACGATTTATTGACAACCAATTTTTGTAACTTAGACCACAGATATAGATATATAGGTTTAGAATAGCTATGACTCGGTATCTAAATCGAAGATATTTACAAATTGAAGCTTTCCATTTAATTGATAGTTTTGTCAACATTATTTCTATGGAGCAGTTTGTATATAGGTATACGAGTACATACCGTACCTCTGACGATCTTTGTGGCACAGTGGGCGAAGCTCGCCTGAGATGAGACGCAGTGGTTGCTGGTTCGACTCCCACAGTGGGACAAATGTTTGCATGATCTGCAAATATTTGTCTTGATTTTCCTAGGTACCCAAAAATCAAATCCCGAATAAGTATTGATGAATCTGGTACTCATACAAAACAAAAATGAATTGCGCAAAAATGTTATCGCGCAAATGTTTTCCGCGCAAGTGTTCTGATACCATTACCTAGATGTCTTGTCAAAAAGCATAGTGCTGAAATACTTCGTAAGTTTTGCCCCAATAATATAAAATACCAAAAGCCGAATCACAAAAGCCGAAATTATCTCCCAACTCTAGTTCCAATACTTCACAATGAATGCAGCTTCACAATAGCACTTGTTGCGAAGTACTGTTCCGCATTTTTCATAACCACTTTCATTACTCTGCAGTGCTTCTGAGCATTCGGCCACGCTCTACTTATAATTTTACTAGATTCAGTGTTGGTCTTCGGGTTGAGCTGGTTACATTGCGGGTCAAGTGCCGCTGGTGTTCGTTACATTTATATTGTAGCAGCAGTGTGAGATTGCGGTGGTAGTTTACCGTAACTTTATATTTGGAATTTTAAAGGTTTTTTGTGTATTTCTATAGGTTGAGCGTGATAATATGGAAAACACTAAAGTCGTATTGGACGCTATCTGTTGCAAATGATCCTTACGGTCACTTATTCATTTAATGGCGTTGATTCGGTGTGGCACTGAGTAATTAAAAATTCTTAAATTCGAAAGCCCTTATTTCGTTCTCATAAAAGTTCAAAACAAAATGACAGTCTGAGCGACAGTTCTAAAATTACGTAATTTTAGTCAAATTGAAGTGATTGTATGTAATTTTAGTCAGTATCCTTGATTAGCCTTGCTTAAAACTACATACATTTACCTTATAGTTAGATAATAGTCAATAGTTTTGACTTAGTTGCTAGACTATTTCTAAAACGTACAATCTTGCGTTAAACTCCTTAATGTCCTGCTCAGTCGTGATTGGAATTCTTGGCTGTTTTTGGAAAATTCTCATACAAACAAAGCGCAATTTTCAATACTGACATCGTTGGCCATAAAATCAGTTGGAAATCTTTCTAAATTTTCCGTTTGGAAAATCTGAGACATATTGAAACCTTTATTGAATCGACCGATATTTTGTAATAACTGAACCACGAAACAAGATCTGCAATATGGACGGTTACAGATTGACACAAAGGAAAGATGGAAATTATTGTGGACGAAAATTCGGTGTGTATTTGACGAGGATTTTTTGGAGTGATGAACGAAAATAAGCCTCAAAATGACATACAATTGCGATATAGGTACTTAAATTTTTAACATTGATGTTTTTCATCTATTGTATTGTTTGTGAATTAAATAAAAAGTAAGTATTTACAAAGTTTACCATAAGTTTGAGCAAAGGTAAATGGCGATGTGTGTTCTCTTTCAGCGGTAAATTTTTTTTTCCTGTTGTTTTTAACATTGATCCGCCACCATTATTTAGCGTATTCATGACTTTTGAAGTATTGGTTTATTCCCGATGCATAACAGTTCTGTGTTTTACTGTACAATATTTTCCAATATCAATGTAAGCTTTACCGAAAGCCCAGCAAGTGATGCGATTACAATTCAGTTGCAAAAATACCAAGATTGGGCATTTTGTATATAATATATAGATGAGGTACTATTCGTCATAACACATTTATTACCAACTGAAAGCAGCTCGTAACGTATTATGAATGACATGAGAAAAACTTTTAATTAGCAGAACATCATCAAAATAAATTAATAAATGCAAATTATAAATTACAGAACGAAGGAAAATGAAATAAACAAAGGAATACATTTAAGTTAAAAATCTGATAAAGTAAGTTAGACTCGATTAGAATCGAGATAAATGTCTCGAGAAAATTCTTAGTTTTTCAGTTTTAATTACGTTGTTATTTTAAAAAATAGTTGTAGGTAAGTTAATTAAAGTTAATTTCACATCTACACTGGTCAAGTATAATAATAATTAAATAAAAGTTTGAAAAAATTAAAGAAAGATTTTTTAACAAAATAAGCATTATCCAGTATACATATTATATATAATATACATAATAAAATATTTTGACTGTACAAAAAATTACATACAGAGTGCGAAATGAAATAACAAGTAAAAAACACAATCGTATGGTAATAAAATGGTGATTATTGTAAGGTTTTGTTTTTGAGTGTGTATTTTTATTAAACTTTATATTTTTATTATTTTACAATGTACTTATCGGCCGTGGTCTCTGCCTACCCTTATGGAAAAGAGGTGTGATGATTTTGTTTTGTATTATGTATTTATAGATCGTTTGTAACGGTCCTTAGGTGGCTCAACTGGTTATAATTGTATTTTGTACATTATGTTTAGTTTCTGTACTCAATTCAATGTAATCAAACCAGTATGTACATACCTATAATTTAAAGTAGCAACAAGACAAGACGTATAATCGAAATTGAAACATAAATTCTGTACCTACCCTCTATAAAGTTAGAAGGAATGAATACAGTAACTTCGCCACTTACCGTCGTGAGTCTACTAAGTTAGACGCTAAGTTAGACCAACTTGAGTATTAGAGACGTTATTGATAGCCTTCGGGTATACCTGCTGTAAACACTTGAAACTACACACAAAGTGTTTGTTTAAAAGCATGTGTAATAAGATATTCTTGACTATAGTCAATACTAAACAGGCAATAGAGTCACCTAGCTACATTTTTAAGTGATCCTTTAGATCCTACAGAAATGAACACATTTTTCTTTCTTTCGACTACGAAATTAGCGAAATCGTTATGAGCAAGCCTTTAAAATTGACATGATGGGGTCTACTTACTTACAACTTTAATTCGGAGGGCTGCTTATAATGGCAGTTTACAAAATAACAAACCAAGCACTCACCGAACAAGCCTAGGATGTTAGTTTGGCTGTTTTTCATGATTATTACATTGGTAAAAAAATTCATAACCATACGCTGTAATACTATCTGCAGGATATAAACCTGCCATCAAGGCTATAGGCATTACTTCACAGTCGATCTATAATGCACTGCACTGCCCGTAAAGCCTAGGACTTACGACGCTGCCACTAAAACGCTTTAAAACACTAAAGGGTAGTTTAACTGCTGGCGAACGGAAGCGGAGCTTTTAGACAAATTAAGCACATTCACTTCCAAAAGTAGTTGAACATCCTCTATCTTTAGGATATTCAGTTACTTTTTTGAAGTGTTAAAAGTAGTTTATTGAGGGTGGACTTTGGCCCAAAAATATTGGTCAGAAGGTAATGTGCAGAAATTAGTTTTTTACAAATATGTTTGTTTTTATTATTAAATATTTATTTAATTGTGTACTCGTTGAGGTTGGCACATCCATTTTAAGTGAGTTCAAAAATAAATTTACAAATATTGAAACCCGCAGTTCTTTAATCAGCTTGACCTTTGCCTTCTTGACCATTCTTCACGCTAAATAAACTTTGAGCTAAAATCAACATTATTGCTATGAAATTCTTGCCCATAACTGAGCACAGATTTATGCTGTGGTTGGTTGGCAAGTTCTGACAACAAATGTAATCTCATCGAGTGGATAACTTTATGAAATAGTGCCATAACGCAGATATTGTGAGGACATTATTGCGATTGGTTTAAGGGTGGAGACGCGGCAATAAACCACTTGCTATGATGAAGGACTTGGATTTACAAATATTTTGGTAAAGAAAATGATGTACAAAAATATTTGCCAAAAATATAGTTACCGCTTGGCACAACATGCTTTCGACTGTGGGTTTCATATTCCATTCATTAAAATAATATATTAAACTACACACAAAAAAATACCATAATTATTTAATAGTGCTAAGAGTAATCGAAGTTTCTAACTCAAATTAATCGTATCATCATCATTCTGCTCCTAACAAGGTCATACTTAACGCGTTCACTGCCCATGACACACCTGGGCTGGTTTCAAGCTGTCGGTCACGGTCCTCAAATTCGTGAGGGAGAATCACAATTTAACCCGCTACGTAGCCATAGGTTTATAAACTGAACTGTAGCCCTACCATCAGTTTTCTAGTTATATAGTTATAACTATCCTCGCTAACGGGTCAAGTATTTCAAATGTATGAAATTATTAGTTCATGCGAGTTACCGGGGGCGGTGCTGCGCCGGTTTCAATAAATAAATAAATAAATAAATTCACATACATTTTGTGTGCGTGACTCGGTGTCGAGGATAGCATCAATACTACCAGTAAACTGGTGGTAGGGTCTAATGCAATAAATGGGATTCGAACAACACAATCTTCAAACAGTCCGTTTCTTCTCAAAGACATCAATGTTCACGCCTAAGAAACATTTCCAAGGTGTTTCTAATATTCCATAAATAGCAGCCATCAAAACTTTATGAAGGGCGTGCGCCGATACAAATCGTAAATGTTTTACGGGCCTCCTTTATTTTAGAAGATGTTATTGGATGCGGTAGTTTTAGGGCAAATAGTAATGGGTTTTTTGGGCAATCTGGATGGGATTTTGTTTACGGGCGGGACAACGCCTCTGGAAATTTTCGATAACACTTTATGATTCCGATATTTTTTTAAGATATTACCATTGTAAACAATTCTTTAGCGACAGCTTAATAAAGAACATCACAGAAATAAAGTAGACGGAGTCAGCTTTATGTCGGTGAAAACTGAATTTGGAAGATGAACCAAAATAAGCTGACATGCGATGATTGTCACGATGCATCTTTTTTGGTTTCTTGAGTAGACTTGCAGTATTTTGTACGATGATGATACTATATTTCTGCATTTAAATGATAATACCTACTTGAGCAAGACATGGTCATAGAATAAGAAACATGCTGCGAACACACACGGAGTACACGAAATCTTTTATCTCTAGATTAATAAAGCAACTCTAGCTGACGCAAAAGCAGCTATTAAGCGCTTTTTGGCAAGCGTTGTCTAAACAAGCGCTCGCAATTTGAGCAGCTTGCTTTAATTTACGGTACTAACGTCAAGTTTCGCGTCTACTTCCAAAAAGTTCCCACGAGTTCGGAACAGATTTTATCCGCAGCGCAACACTGCATAAAATAGTTACAGAGTTTGGGAAAATCGTATTGACACCATACGTGCTAAGTTGGAACTAGGCCGGCCCAAGTTGCTGGAGACGCCGGAAAGTTCAGAGCACCTGTAAGTTTGTCTGTAAACAAATATTAGTTATGTTAAGGTAACGTTCGGATCTAAGCGATCGCGACAAGGATCTAAGCGACCCGTTGCAGATTTTTGCAGCATCAATCAGACGTGTTGTTGATCGCACCCTAACCAATTAGATTTAATACTTTTAAAAAAGTATTTTAGTTAGAATATTAAAACCAGGCGATAGGGGACTATCTAAAACGACCTTCACTATTTGCGTTCACACGCTATAAGACCTGGCTGGTAGCAGAACGTGCAAATCTCATTTACTATTACTACGAAAATGACCAAATAATAAAAATTGATTCTTGCCTGAAAATGTCCTAAATCCCTGCCGATACTTTTCGATTTCAGCTAATGCTGGTGGATAAGTAATTTGTAACAGTTTACCAACATAAACTGACCCCTGTTTCTGTGTATCGCGATAGCGAGTCTGGCCTCTCTAAAGTCGTCAATACCGAGACGGGACTTTTAGCGTCAAGTGAGGGCTTTGTAGTCGGCCACCACAACACTTTGTAATATTTGTGTTGTTAACAGGCTTAGGGGCGGTTCCGTGGAATTAAATAGTTTGTCAGACTTGGGCTCGTGAAGACGGGCAAGATCAAAGACTCTCAAGATTTCGGTTTTGGTTGAGAATTTTGTTCTTTAAGATTGCTCTCTATAAGTAAGTCTAATTATATTCCAAGTTTTTTGCGAAAGAACGTAGAAAGAAGAAAGAGTGAAAAAATTTGGTATAGTCAAATTTATTTATTTTAATTATCTATTTATATTGAGAACAAGCAGTTTTGCCAGCGCTTCTGTGACAAGACAATGGCAAAATTACTGCGATTACGCGGTTAAAGTTCCTCGGAGGTGCGCTATGTACACCAACCTGCCGCCTTATTCTCCAAATAACCATGCCTTGACTTGACACGACACACGTTTTTTTTTTAATAATTCAAAGAATTTTAGAAAACAAAAGCTAGATAACGTGATATCTCTTACCGCGTCATGTTCTGAAAGACGTAGAGAATCGACATCCAGGCTTTTATTTCGCTCAGTTAGACGCTATGAACCTTCACTAATTTATCGTTGTCATATTTCTCATAATTAAGTATATTTATTACTATTACTATTACTATTAGCCCATCTTGTCCCACTGTTGGACAAAGGCCTCCCCCCGCTTTCGCCAGTTACGCCGATCCCATGCTTTCCTCTGCCAGTCCCTCTCAAAGGCGTCTAGTTCGTCCCGCCATCTCATCCGTGGTCTACCTTGTGACCGGGTGTCTGTGTCAGTATATTTACCTATAAACAATTATGTTTCTTTCGTTCGCGATTCGCCTTCCCCTCACACCAGCACCAGAGATTTGCATCGAGCGAAGTTTCACGCCAGCAAAATTGTAGTAAACAGGATTAGTGACTCCATTGTTGGGCAAACTCCGCCGCCGCCGCTATAATTAACAAAAGCCCATCGTTTATTGTACAGCCGCTCTGACTTTATTGAATTTGAAATTCAACCGTCACTGTATTGTTTGGATTTGTGGAGGAAGTTTGGAGGGACTTCAGTTTAACTGATTGAAAATGTATGTATATAACTATGTTGCAAAATTAACAAAGCATCTTCTACTTCGATAATTTAAGTCATTCCTACACCTTTCCTAATTTACCTACTAGGTTTCTACATCTTATTTTAAACACCTACTCAATTGCGTTTCAGTTTTGTTATATCGCTTGGTAAGTGAAATCACAGGTTGTTAATAGTAGATTGCTATACAAGGGGGCAAAGGCACTTTTCCTATGCACGAGATGGTTTATCGCGCGAGCGTCAGCGAGTGCGATAATAGTTCGAGTGCATAGAAAAGCCTTTTCCCCGAGGTAAGCACTCTGCTTTTCATTACGAATATAAGGAAATTACCAAAAAAATAGATGAAAATTTAAATTTCACACACGAAAATTAGCTATCTCGCTTTTTTTTTTAAATCGACTAGTTTAATATTGACTAAAAGCAGCTAACGATGGCATGGCATAGCTGCGTTCCAGATTTAAAAAAAAATACTGATTGGTAGAATGGCTATAACAGTAGTAGGCATTCTACCAGTAGTTTTTTTTTGATGATGAAAAAATTTAAGTAAATAAAATAAAATAAATAAATATAATATAATTAGTGCTAAAGAAGCACAAATTCGTGCAAGAGAGACATAATATCTAGCATCTGATTGAGTTAGAAGAACTTGAACACTTAGCATGCATCGACATGCCACAAAAGAAATGTCAAAAATGAAGTTGACATTTGACAGTTAATTACTTTCCTGCCCTAGGGCAGGAAAGTACTTGTTTTCCCTAGGGACAGAAAATGCTACTTTGAACCCTATAATCAGGGAACTTCGAGCGTACTTTCCGTGTATGAGTAATGAAAAACATTTTTCTTCCCAAATCCTGATTTATTAAATGTAAACGGATTTCCTTTCGGTAACTCAATATTGTTCTGTTCCTTAATTTTTTTCTGAATATAAAGCCGAGGGCCGAGCACGCCTCGCAGAGTTAACATCAAGTAAATCAGATTTCTATGACAAAGTATCGAATACTCTCTTCGTTACGGTCTTAGATATTTTTAGAGGCGACGTGACACAACTTTGCTTTTACCTTTCACCGTCTAAGGCAATAAATCCGTATCGATTCCTTTCGAAGCCTCCGGAATAATAAGAGGAAGATAGGCAGCCCATCTTGAAGTTGCTATCAAATTTTTATGACGAGCGCGAACATGGTACTCTATAGTTCATGAAATACAATAAAACGAAACGCGCGAATAAATAGTTTATACCCCTGAGAGCCGCAACCTGTTTAATTTAATTTCGGGAAATATTCGATGCTGGAATGAGATAATCGGGATGTTTCAGCTTTACGAACTTTGAGCTCAACAGTTTATTTCTTTAAAATGTTCTACTTTGTTTCTGATCCTCGATCACAGTTGAGTAAACACGCCTTTCTCAAAGAAAATTCGTAAGATTTTTCACGGAAAAATCTCTGAAGAATTGATCGATCGTAAACATAACAATTTATTTACCAGAACTCAAGTTTTAATAAGCTATGAAAGCTTTTGAAGTGAAGAAAACAAATACGTAGATTATGAAAATCTTTTGCTAACCAATTTCCAATACCGAGGGGCTTACCCCTCGCCCCTCGCTGACCCCGGAGCGTGGACTGAGCTACTTAAGATTACAGCCAAGTAAAATATACTTAGTGGCTAGATTTTGTAAGGATTTTAAGTTATTTCCTGTCATTTTGAAGATTACCTTGCCTCCTTGTGTTTAATCTTTTAAGATCATGTTTTTTCGGGCTTTAAAGGAATGAGTTAAGTATTTAGATTACTAATCTTTATTACTAATCTTATAACTGGACCTTCACTTGTAGCCTGCTGCAAAATAAATACATAATTGTGTCCTCGATACCAACGAAAATACACGTATTAATCCTTACAACAAAATTGTATGGGTATCATCTATTTGGTGATGAGTCAAAGGTGACTTAATGTATGAAACAAAATAAACACGCATAAGAACGCACCTCAGTCCCATGGCGGCAAACAAATAGCACAAGTTTTCAAATTAAAACCTCGACCGAGACAACTCCCGCAATCAGCCGGCTAATAGGAAAAGTTCAAGATTATTGCCTTCCAATAGCTCTTTCAAAGACTACTTTGTCTTTAGGAAAAATGATTGCACCTGTGTCAATCGGTATTGGACTTTACACGAACCATACAAGGTATCATTCCTGTTGCATTGTGCGAAGTGGTTCGTGATTCAAAAGTGATATACGAGTATATAGTGGTAACTTTAATAATGTTAAAATGGGAGTTCAAAAATTACAGTCGCATATTGTAGTCGTTGCTGGTAAATCCTTGAAATAAAGCAACGTTCTGGGGGGTTAAAATGGCCGTTCAAGCATTTCTGCTAGCAATTCATAAAGTGCATTAATTTCATGGATTGTTTAGCATTTTCACCAAAATTTGGTAAAACGGATCAATTTGAGTCATTCTATCATATTTTGGTGAAAATGCTAAACAATTCATGAAATAAATGCACTTTATGAATTGCTAGCAGAAATGCTCGAACGGCCATTTTAAGGCCCCTGAGCAGTACAAAAATTCTTCCGGGGAATCTCCACCCGGGTATGGTCACTCCTCGCGGTCGCGTTTTTTGACGATATTTTTACACGAGTAATTTCCCGCGTGATATTATAATGTATAGCACAAGACACTATAGATAATCAAAATCTCTAATACACCTTTATAATTAATCAATGCAAGTATTATTTGCTGTCAACAACGCTGACTTATATGGCCCAATCAATGGTGGTATAGTCTGTGGTCGATTTGCGTCCAAAACTATTTAATTACGTTGCAAATTCACATAACTAATAATTAAAATGTCTGAATGCGGCCGCTTATAATTATTATTTCAAATTAGTTTGTTGTCAATTCACCATTATGTTAATAATAAGTACCAAGTACATTAAGTAGTTGATCTTGTTTTCAACGAAAGAACGACAACTTTTCTGTTCTAAGAGGATCTACTTTTTAATTAATAGACTAATTTTATTTCTGATCTGGAGATCGATTCTTGAACACATTTAAAACATGACGCGGTAAGAGATTGCACGTTATCTAGCTTTTGTTTTCTGAAATCCATAGAATTTTTCAAAATAAGAACGCCGAAACGTGCCGCGTTAAGACATGGTTATTTGGAGAATAAGGGGGCTGCTTTGATAGGCAATTTTTGTTAATTATCATGACTATACCCATTATAAATTAAAATCTCTCATAAAACACCCTGGGACCAACAAATAATTAAGAAGAATGCCCGGCTCCATAATTAGATTCGCAGACAAAGACTAATGTCTACGTTATCGATCACCGTTCCCCGGGGATCGTGAGATCGTCCATTATTACCCGGATTTAAGCACCCGGATAATTTTACGCTGTTTTATTTGAAATATGCTTCCCTAATATTTTCATCTGCTTTATTATCTGATACACTTCAAGATTCTTATTTTGGAATTTGACGCTTATTGACCTATTGGATTCAAATTAACTACGGCTTTAATTGGAGTAAATGTGAAGCGAAAACATTTATTTATATAAAATAAACTAATAGACTAATTTACGTTATTCTACAAAATAGAATAAGAACAGTTAGTTGAATTTATCAAATGAACGTAAGCCAATTTTGATATACTCGTAGCATTATTGGTTAGATTTTTCTGATGTATTGCAACATGCAAACTTCTAAAACTCTATTGAAGTTTCTTATCTTTTGTTTCAGGTTGCGGGGGTGGTGGGTCGAGCAGACGTATTGGCGTGCGTCTTTTTCCTATCTTCCGTTCTACTGTATCACGGGTAAGCTTTGACGCATTTTCATTTTTAACTGCCTGTGAGAAATATGTGTGCATATTTTCGTCGGTATTGCCGTATCATATTTTAAAGAAAGGCACAAAATAACTTATTCGCAGTTATTCATTTCTTTCTACATGACTGTTGGCACCGTCCATTATGTCCTTGTTTTCTTCAAACCACTGCAAATGTTTTTACTGTAATAAAACAAAAATAAACACAAGTTTATTAAAATGTCACCACGTCTAAAACACAATCGAACATAGTTATGTATACACAAATAGTTGAAAGACAAAGACATAGTTTATGTACCGGGTGAAATAGACTAGTTAACAAGTAATCTATACCCAAAGAACAAACTCTGGAACACAATAACAACAGATGGCTACGTGCTAGAGTCCACACGACCCTAGTTCCGCATGAGTCACGGCACATCAAATTGTTCCGTCGACAGACAGTCGCATAGTTTACGGGAGAAGCACAGTTTCGTGGCTTTCAGCTTTGTCCCGCCCGCGTGCCGGTGCCGCTCGGTCCCAGATACGGAATGCAAAACACACCTTAGCAAGGCAGATGGTATAACGGAGCTAAGAGGCGGAAAGCTAGTTTCGTTGGTGCCTACATAGGCGAATATTTTACTAGAAATTTCTCTAGAGATTTTGTTTTTGTTTCAATGTTGTCTTTATGATGATACGGTCGCAAGGTGATCTTACGGAACTGTGATAAGACATAGCTTGTGAATGATATTTTTACAACAACCTTGTTCTTAAGGTTTTCTTAACTACGTAAAGATAGCCGTTATAATCCTTGATAACCATTTGCCTTCAATGAATGTGTCCATTATAAGAAATGTTTTCAAGTAGTATCTCCTATTTTTCTCTACTCCTTGGTCTTGGCAACGCCGATAGTTGCTCAAGTCGCCGCATAGTATAGAAGACATGTCGTAGTTCGTAGTTAAGCGGTTTGCAAGTTATTTGGGAACAGTTCGGACCTTGTTCAAATTACAGATGACGTGACACTAAAGTTCTGGTAAAGTAATCCTTTTCCGCAGCCTATATTACCTACAGTTGTGCACGAGTAACCTCAGGCAGCCTCAGGCAATTCGGGTCAGATGAACAAAAAACTCCTCGACACCTTATTCTGCCCTTAGGCAAAATTACTAACCTTCAATAGCGAATTCGTTTTCATAGGCTCTGCTGAGCAAAGGGTCTATAACACACAAGAGAGAAAAGTGATTCCCTAGCCATTCAAAGGTTTGTTCGTAAGCTTTCGACTGGACGATCTGGTAAAATCAACGGAGCCTCTCAAAATAAACACCCCTCGAACAAGTGGTCCGTGATCCGGGCTGGCCGCAGGTTGAGCACCGCATGTTTTCGCGTGTTGCTATTGACCCGAATAATGACAAATTGGCCCGGGGAGAGGATCGATTGAGCCGATGTCTGGCGGTAATGATGACGGGAGAACATTTGTACTTACGCAGTGCTGCAAACATTCAAGGATAACGATGTACCTATTCAGTTACTGACCAATTTTCTGATTGTATTTGTTGCCTTGATTCTTCACCGTTCATCTTGTAAAAGATTATTATTATTATTACGAGCCTGTAGCGTCCCACTGCAGGGCAAAGGCCTCCCTTCCTTCCTTCCACTCGTCTCTATTAAGAGCTAGTGTGGTCCAATGTGGGCAGAATGAGTCGAGTTCATCTCTCCACCGCCGCCACGGTCTGCCGCGAATTGTAAAAGATGCTGTTTGAAAAACAGTTGCGTATTTAGTTTTTAAAAGCATTTTCAATTTCATACTTACAATGAGAATTGAGTCAATAAATTTCGCTACGGCCTATTCGCTGTTGTGTTAATATACCTAACACAATCACATTTACGAATAAACAATGAACAATGTTTAAGTTGATACGGCTAATCTGTATGATCTAACTGTGCTTTTGTTTACTGTATAAAGATATTTGACATTGCCTATTTTTCTTCTTAAAATAAAAAAATATCCAACCCACATAGATAGGTACAATAATTGTGTATAGATAGAAGCCCGAGACTAGACGTTATTATAGAAAACTGAAACAAACTCTAGACATAATAAATAATGATAAGAATAATCAATGGACTATTTCGGCAAGATCGAGTCTGCTAAGCTGTGTCACACTGGATCATAATGAATGGGTGTCTGTGTTGTAGATAGGAAGCGACGAACCATCGATCGTAATGCTGAAGTGTAATCAATTAAGGCCTTTTGCGGAATATGAGAGCCTTTTTCTGTTATTTACTTACTTTTTGTACTAACTATGAAATGGATTATTAATAAGCAATGTCATTAACATTTTACCACCAAATTAGTTTTTGCTTAGAATTAGTTTGTCTGTAGGTAACTCCTACGAGTAAACCTTTATGTATAGGTCTTTTTTCTATAATATTTTCTTTGTCTTATTTATTGACAACGACGATGTTCTCCTTCATCCATCATTCACTTATCAAATACTCGACACCAGAAATTACAATAATCGAGCATCATAATCAAACTTCAAAAAATATTTTTGTTTTCAGGTCATCAGGCCAGCATAGAGTATGGTCCAGCGTGGTGTTGGCAGCACTCAGCATGTTAGCCAAGGAGACAGGGCTCACGGTGCTGCTTTTCAACGTGGCTTTTGATCTGTACCGATGCTGGAGTCATATAGCTAGGTAACCTTAACTAACTCTGTGCTTGATTTACTTCGTTTCGAAAGTACCTATACCTAATATAAGTATTTCCGAAAAAAAATTTTACGTAATAATCATTCATCTGGTTACCAAAACAAAAATTTAGTTGCTTAACTTAGGACTAGATGACGCTGTTTGGAATGTTCAAGGACATTTATATTTATTTACATTTCCATAATTTCAGGTCGTCTTCACCCGTGAAGTGGAGATGGAAATGCGACAGTTTCTTCGGTCGTGTGATCAGAGCGCTGGCAGCCCTGGGCCTCCTGGTCGGCGTTAGACTGGCATTGTTGCAGGGATCATTGCCTGCGTTCTCTCCACAGGATAACCCACCAGCCTTCCATCCTTCTATCATTGTTAGGTAAGCCATCTTTACTGTTGTGTAGTTTTGTCGAAAAAACTTTTTTATACAGAGCAAAATGGCAATGCCCTTTATGAAAAATCAAATTTTAATTTAATTTCATCGACATGATAAGGAAAAGGAAAGTTATAAGAACTTTATCATATAGGCACCTATATAAGTACCTACAATAAAAAAAAAAATAGCTATGAAAAATACTCCTACTTTCAAGGATGAAGCTACAAGTACCTACATAACTAAATAACAAAACTTGGTAGGTGAGAAGATGATTTTTTGACAGTTTGACAAAAAGCAGTCTTCATTATGGTCTGATGAGGAAATAACTACTTTTGAGCAATTCCCAATTCGCAATCAAAAAACTGGTACCAGATGGCTTTAGTTGGGAACCTGCAGCTTAGCATATTAACAATAATTTCAGAATAATGACCTTCTGCTACCTGGCCGCGTTCAACTGGTGGCTGCTGCTGTGTCCGTGGACGCTGAGCCACGACTGGCAGATGGGGTCGGTGCCGCTCGTCACCAGCGGCTGGGATCCAAGGAACCTGCTCACATGCGCCGCTCTACTCGCGCTGCTGGCCATGTCTTACAGATGCTTGGTGGACTTGGAGGTGAGCTGTAGATTCATATCAAGACGCCTAACAAATTCTCACAAATCATGAACGCCATGCCACGGATATTTTTTCACGGATAAGTAAAAAATTTCATCAAAATCATAAAAAAAAATTAAACCGTTCTTAAAAAAGTTATAAATGGTGTGGTTAACCCGACCTACATACCGCATTTTTAATTAATAAAAATAGTTTTTCACGAACATTACGTATTGTTTATCAAGAATTTTAGCATTTTAGACTAGTAAGTATCTAATTTAAGACTGTTTGTTTCAGCTCCAGAAGCATACTCCAGCTGTAGTGGGCCTGATGCTGTTGGTGATTCCGTACCTCCCGGCGTCAAACCTACTCGTCACTGTCGGCTTTGTTGTAGCTGAACGAGTCCTTTACATTCCTAGGTAAGGTATACTGTATTTACTATGATACAAGTGTATCTATTGAATTGCTTAGATTAGGCCTAGAGATGACGCTATCGGTAAAATTTAAAAATTATAATAAAATCTATGACACTGGTGGAATTCGAACCTGCGGCGTATATATATTCATATTCATTTATTCATTGTCTCAAGTTGGTACATTAGGTCCTAAGTTAGGTTTGGCCGCAACAAGAGCTTGATTCTAGATAACGCTTATGTCAAAGGTATTTCTATTTTTGTACTAATGGATAAAAGTTCTTGTTAAAACCAAATCATCAGAAATGGATCTAAAGAGAAAAAGTTTTCTCAATAGAACCAATTGGATCTTGATCACTGGATCTACAGAGAGTAAACGAATGTTTCTCATTTCAGCGTGGGATCAGTTCTCCTCACAGCCTACGGCATTCAGCTGCTATGGCGGCGCGCGAGTGGTAGACGACTGGCGGTGATTGGTGTAGCGGTGTTGGTCGCAGCTGGCGCGGCCAGGACACACCTTCGGAATCGGGATTGGCGGACCAGAGAGACATTGCTTAGGTACATATAAAAAATCTAATCACGACTGACTAACATTAGGTAAGTACCTATGAGGGAGTGGTAGACTTTCAGATCTTTTAGGCTATTTTTTAAAGATCGTTAGAAGGGGTAGTCTGAGGTATGTTCAAATATTAATTTACCTAATATACATTTTGCATAAATTAACTTTTTCATAAATGGCAGCCATGACAAGAAGAAGAGGTTAAAAAAACTCACTGTAGTTTTTGAGGACACAATATTATGGGTTAAGAAAGTGTGAGATGGTAATTGCCCTTAGTATTGGCATAAATTATGAAACAAAAACATTTTGATAAACCAGAAGCTAATCAGAGTTAATAACTTTCTTACAAGTCTTGTGTATTGTTTTAAATAACCACAACAATAGCCCCAACAGAACCTAACGTAATACCAAGATATTTCACTAAAATCAGTTTATGTTGTTTAGGTACACAGTTTGAGACACAGTTATTCTGAACTTGGCAAGTTTTATTCCTCAAAGGAAAATGAAGTTATGGAAGGATTGTTGAAACTTTATCCCCGTGTTTTCAGAGCCGACCTCGCGGTTTTGCCGCACAACGCGAAGCTCCACTACAACTTCGCGAACTTTCTGAAAGACGTCGACCAGCAGGAGAACGCCATCAGACATTACAAGGAGGCTTTGAAGTGAGTATGCACTTTACAAGGCCTTTACATCTATACTATACTTCATTTCTTGAAGCGAGCTAATAGGAAGAAAAATCAACGTGATTGGTCGTCGAAAATAATTGTCTATTCTCGAGTTGGCTGGATTTGACAATTGACAATTGATTTGACAATCTAGCCAATCACGAGAAAGATTTCTATATTATTATGCCCGATTTCTATAACTAACGTATGGATGTCCGTAGGTCCATCACCATAGCAACTTTGTTTTTACAACATAAAATGTATGAGACTTTTTGATAACAACGTTGCTTTGACGAAAATCCTACGGCCATTCGTAAGTTGGTATAGGAACCGGGGGTTCGACTGTTTGTTATTTCCTTCCAGTCTTTGGCCGAGCTACGCGAGCGCACACAACAACCTTGGGACCTTAGTGCTGGCGTCAGGAAGGGCTGAGTACCACTTCCTGCAAGCGCTGAAGTACAACAGAGATCATGTGAACGCACACTATAATCTGGCCAAACTTTACAGGTAAAACTGATTGACTGAGAAAAAAACACAATAGTACCTATCATTATTTCGAAAGCTATAGACTTCGTCTCTTAGAAGTTCTGACTTTTTCCTCCCAGTATGCCCTCCCTACAGAAGGTCCTTACAGAAGGTTAAATCGATAGTCTCTTAGGTCACCTATCGCCTTGTCACCGTTAATCCACCCTTCAAGTTGCACCCTGTATAATGACGATATTTTCCTTTCTCATTCACTTGTTACTCGATTATAAATATTTCACATTCGTGTTATAGATATTTATGTTAATGGAAAAAAAACAGTTTGTATTCCATTCTACATATTTATATTTGTTAAATCAGTCACCAGAACTCATAGTAGCAGAGCACATTATAATATTTACATAACAAACACATTCATACTAGCATTTGTATAATGCAAATAACAAACCTAATCAAATATTATTATTGTGCCGGGCCGGGTGAAATAAGATTAGTCTCAAAATATAAAATCACTCATTTAAACTTCAGTATAATAAGGGTTTGCATCAAATATCAATTTGGAGACACCTCTGCCTAACCTTTATAACATAGTTAACTAAAAATAACTAAAAAAATGTTGTATAATTTTTTATCTATCGCTATCGATATAAAAACCAGCAGAAATCTAATAAAGGGCAATCGCTTTTATTCATTCATTTCATTTCAATAAATCATATTACATATTTAGATACTTCTCATTGAACGTTCAAAATATGAAAGAAAAGTAGAATAAACTTCAAAAGGCCATAGAATCATGGGTGTTCGAGATTCGTCAGCATTGATGTTGCACCCTGTATTTGTCACACTAAATGAAGCCTACCTACCTCAACTTTATCTAGATAAAATGTTAAGGATTATCATTATCATATTCATCACAAGGTGAGCAAATGTCGGAGGTTGATGATCTACAATGTAATAGAGCGTATGTAGGTACGTAACCATGACAAATAAAGATAAAAAAAGAATTACAAAATAATTGCAGTCCAGCCTATCGAAGGAACAAAACAAAAAATGCACCACTTATAAATTACGTTGGAAAATTAAAATGTTGATGTAAGTTACCTACTTACTTATCTCATTTTCCGGAATTTGACGGAAGATGAAAAGGAAGGTGGTAAAAAAAAGTATTCCGTTTGACCAAGTTTTTCCGTTTGCTAATTGAACAGTTTCAAACTCATTTACCCACTCAAACATAACCCGATAATGTTTCAGAAAGAAGAATCGATTATCAGAGGCATTGAAAATGCTTGAACGGTGCATAGTCTTGGAGCCTCGCTTCGTCCAGGCTTACCTGGAACTGCTGATCCTCAAGCCAGAAGACAAGCGCTTGATACTGAACAAGCTATTGGAGCTTGACCCTGGGAACTGGGAGCATTATGTTCTGTACGGCAATTGGATGAAGGAAAGAGGTAAGTTCAATCTTGATACTTAGTGACTTTGAGCAAATTTTATAATGGATTCAATTTAAGAAGCATGTAGGTATATGAGCTTGTGAGTAAGTTCTGGTAAATTAAGCTGAGATCTATATCAATGTATTACCGAAATAAATAGTTACCTATAGGTTCAGAGGCAAATATAATATCTCAACATTCAACAGATAGGTAGGTACTTTGAATGATAATTCATAACAAAATCAAAAGTAATACAAAAATATTCTCACTTTTGAATACGCTGAGTGCTATTGATGTACACACAGTGACTTCGATTTAGATGCTGCAGCAGTTTTCTTTGTAAAGCAGAGCGTCTGCAAAGGCGTTAAAGCTATTCAAAATATATATATCTATATATTTTTATTAACCTATTTCGTCCCACTGCCCAAAACTTCTCCAACCATCTCGATCCCTGGCGGAGTCCCACCATTCCTCGTCGAAGGTGACGAGATCGTCCCGCCAACAAAATATAGGGCTACTAACAAAAGTTTGATAATATCAAAATCAAAAAATCAAAATCATTTAGGTATTTGCTTTGAATATAGAACAAGATCGAAACAGTTGACAAGCAATATTAATCAATGGATCATTACTTTAATTTTCAGGTCTACTCCCAATAGCACTGCAGTACTATACAACAGGCATGCGCCTAGCGTTCGCCAGTGGCTCCACTCGTGGCGAGGTAGTCTCGCTGCGAGCGACGTCGCTGGCACTACGCTCTGTGGGACAGCTCGCTAGGATACTGCAGTTACTCACACGGTTTGTATCATTAAAGTGTGTACATACGTCATTTTAACACTTTTTCAATGCATAGATGAATAACTGTTTGAAACGTCCAAGGATTTTTTATTAAGTAGATATCTATTATTATAGGCATAGTTTGTTGTGTGATTGTTGTTAATTTTAGCAGTCAATTAGAGTAATTAGAAGCCTTATGAGGCTGACCGAGAGTTGCTTCCTAGCTGACCTGTTTCTGAGCAACATGCAAATCAGTGCAAATAATAATCATCTGTCATTCAAAAGTCTACATACCTACCATCATAATAAACAACCATGAACTGATTAGCTACTATGGCTAAATCGTTCATGTAAACAGCATAAAATAACGAGAGTATTATCTACTTCCAGGTGGCATGTAGTCCGCGATGACGGCCAGTCAGCCCTGAGACGCGAGCTAGCGGCGCGAGCCTGGCGACTGCGCTCTGAGCTCGCTGAGCGAGCTGCACTGTACGCTCGCCCGGCGAGAGACCCTTCGGTAAGAGACCTTGCTTGCCTATTTATTTGTTTGTAGCTTATGTTGTCATGTGGCCATTGACCCAAGGACATCCTAAGTTTTTCTCTTGGAGCGGCGAGGAAGATCTCCAAAAACTTGGGGCTTCGGAGTGGGGCTGCAATAGATGGTGATAGCAATAGCTGGTGAACTTCTTATAGTAAAGTAACTCATTTAAATGATACGTGAATAATAACAATCCTATGTCGAATAAAATACCTACGGCGGCGCAGACCTACAAATATATTTTTAATTTCAGATGACATCGACCTGTCTCCACCACAGTCAACTAGAGGTCTCATCAGAGGCTTACAGAAGCAATTCAAAAAGCACAGATACTAGAACAATCCAACACAGTGTAACAAAACCCGCACATGCGGAAGTGAACAAAATCACTTGCCAAAAAAACTATAATAAAAAAAGTGTTTCGATATCCGCTCAATACAAACACACGCATAACAAGTCAGAAAGTGGACACAAACAGAAGAGTTGTCCATTACACAAGAAGAAGAAGATCAAAGATCCCGAAGTTTTCCCGCCATTCACAGACCATTTGTTAAAGACTTACTAGATAAATATGTGATTTGAACTGTGCAATACTTAGGCTAATGTAAATAAAGGATATTAGGCGGGTGTGGACCCGCCTATTGACATTGGAATTGAAATGATAAAAAGCTATTGTTCATTTCAACGCTGGTAGCTGAAACAACGATTCTTTTATTTGTAAAGTTTACGACAAAAACATTTTATTAAACAAAAGACTTATTTCTAAGATGTAAATACTTACCCCCTTATGCATAAAAACTTGACAATTTAATATAGGTTTTAAGTACGTTTTAGAACGTTTTTTCCTTGTCACTCATATGTCAACGAAAAGAGATAGCAACAGATTTAATATGCGTTTTAGCTAATACAGGTTTTAGGTCGAATATGCATAATGGGGTTAAACTGCAACGGAATGTGCCATATTTAAGGTTAATATCAATATACAGAATAATGTTATTTAATTTCAAGGAATTGTATCAAAGTATTGTACGACCTCTGTGGCGCAGTTGTGTTAACGCCCGGCTGAGATACGGAGGTTGCGGGTTCGATCCCCGCTACGGGACAAATGTTTGCATGTTCTGCAGATATTTGTTTCGTGTCTGGGTGTTTTCTATCTATAATATGTAATATCAGTCATCTGGTTACCATAACACAAGAATTAAGTTGCTTAGCTTGGGACTAGATGACGCTGTGTGGAATGTCCAAGGATATTTTTTTTTTTTTTTTTACTCTAATTATGAAGCGATATAGTTATACAGTATGTAGCATGCCAATTTTGTTATCAACTAACTCACTGAAAATATTCAAGTGTGTAGCGTTTCATTCTTTAAACGTGACATTAAAACTGAACTTTCATTTTAATACAGTGTACCTAATAGTATTTTGCTGTATAGCATTATTATTATTAATATTATTTAAAGCCTGTTGTGTCCCACTGCAGGGCAAAGGCCTCCCTTCCATACATTATTTTATAGCATACTTTAAAATAATGCAGGAAAATAATAAGTTTGTAATTGAGTTCGTTGACTACTAATATTCTTTGTTCAACGAAATTATCACAGCGATATAAAACTTTAGGTAACTTTAGCGTTTTTTAATAAATTCATAAACCTGCTTGTATATTAAAGGTACCTATTTCGATTGAAAACAAAACTATAAACAAACATTATTGTGACTGTAATTTAAGAGCCTAAGTTTGTAAATAAATAAATTATATGTGAATATAATTAAGTGGTTAAAATAAAATAACAAATGCACGTTTTGCTTTAGACGTAAGAAACAATTTGTTTACAAACACAAAATAAATTAATTTGACTAAGCCAGCTTTTATTTGACCATTGCAAATATTTCACTAATGATCCGTGAAGTTAAAAGTTAGTAATGATCATGAGAAAATAAAAAAATTTATGTACAACACAGATTGTCAATCTAATTAAAGTTTCTAGCGTTTTATTTCCTAACTTGGCATTTGCAATCTATACAGCCGATTTCAAAAAATCTTTCACAGATGTGTAGAATGGACTGTTTGGATGGTTAAATGCTATATTTGATTAGTAGGTACACCTACGTACAGTAGGTTTTTCACGGTAGGCTTTGCACTGGAAGTAGGGGCTCTTGTTGCGGCCAAACCTAGGTTTAGACCTAATGTACCAACTTGAGACAATGAATAAATGAATATGAATATGAGTATGAAAAAAAGTGACCTAAATTACCTAATCAATGATTAGGTAATAACACTAATAACAGTTCAATATTTGACGTAACGTCCAATTAATTTACTATAGTTAGCGCATGCAACATTTTGTTTGTCATCTCGATGCATTCATTTGCTTTGATCGAAATTGTCTCGGTTGCAGTCGTGCGTGACGGCAACCCTATTCTGAACCAACCAGCAAATAAAGTAAAATCAAATAGCTATGATTATTACTGTATGCCGTGATCCTATAATCTTGATCGTGCATAAACAGGTAGATTTTTGTTACGGAAGAAGAAAATAAATAAAAATCGTGAGGAAACCCGCGGCTACTCAGCCCCATTACAGCTGACCCATGCGTTTCCTGTGGATTTGGCGTGCAAAGATTGAATGGTTTAGGTGCTGAACAAGCATCTTCCACTCAACAACGTCCTAGCCACTGCTGTATGAATCATCTAGTAAAAGATGTAAAGGGCTGTGTTTTTGCAGATTTTAAGGTTTAGTATATTTTTATATCATTGTGTTCTTTACCTACCTATATAATTTTTAATTTTTTTTTTTTTTTTTTTTTTTTTCTTTGTGACTTGTATTTCTACTACTAACTGTGTAATCTATGGATCTTAAGTTATCTGAATTAATAAATAAATTTAATTTAATTTAATTTATGTAGGTACGTTGTTTGTCATATAACTTCTAAACGGCTGGAACGAGTAAATAAGCAACCTAAGTATTAAGTTGTTACAATACAGAATAAGCCCGCGCAAAAATTAGAGACATTCATTGAATGCACAAAAAACCCTTACACCATTCAGATCTTGGTCAAGGAGTCAGACGAACCACAAGACGAGATTACGAAAATCAATAAATAAGTGTTTAATTCGTGATATTTCTGACCTCGTTGACTTAATATTTCAGTTCGACAATAGACTTTATTATTGCAAGTTACAAAGACTGTGTTGTAAGGAAAATAAAAGATTATGCAGGTAGCATAACAGATAAAGAGTGTCGAAGTTCATGGGAAGTTTATGTAACTTTGCGTTGACACATGACGTAAACTTACATAGTTCCCATACATGGCAATTGCATTGTTTGCTAATTATTTACTTACAGACTAATTGTCTGGCTTGTACCTCATTAAATATTTAATAGACATTGATATTAATGCTAATGGAATTATGTATTAAATTTTGCATCATCTATGCACAGGTTAAACAGGACGGATTTAACAATAAACGTAAAAAAGTGGGTAGATAGTTAAAGTTTAAATTGGTTTTCTATTTAACCTCTATTACGCCATTACGCAAAGCCCTTTGTCGGATTAGTAAAACCGATATTCACGGTCGTTTTCAATTCGAAAATTCGCGAAGATAATCATTGATTTGCATTTGGCAGTTATCAACGCTTTCTAGGCAAGCGACCGAGCGCAGTGTCGCCGCATCGTCGCGCGAGCCCGCTCGTCACCTAACCAAACACTCAACTTATCTATCACAAAGATACGAGACTGTATAAAAATCAACATCGTGTACAGAGACACGGAATCGCAATACCGCCGCGTTTGCAACATATCATAGAAAGGTCTGATATAAAAAGAAAAAAGTATCAGCGCAGTGGAGTGTAACGAGCTGCAATGCGGTCGCTGGTGCTCCTGTTGCTCCTGGCTGTTGCAGTCACCGCCGCGGAGTATGAAGACGAGCCTATCGAGGAAGTAGAGGAGGAGGATCCCGACGATCCATACTCTCATCTACCTGACGAGGAGGAAGACTATTATCGAAGGAAAAGAGACATCCACGAGCCGTACGACGAACACATTCGAGTGAAACGATGCTGCGAGGATCGAGTGCGACGATCCGAGTACGTGCGAACCCCGAGACAGGTCCATCAGTACGAAGTTCACGAGTTCACGGATGAGCACGACCCGGCGTCTCCTCCATACGAGGAGATGCTGGCGGCCAGCGCTGACCACTACCACAGTGTATACGCGCCGGGCGTTCCGAAAACAGCCAGATATTTGAACCCAGACGTGAGTGCAGTCAATGTGTTGTCCGTTCCATCGAACCATCAACCTCATCAAGTGCATCCATCTGTGCCTGTACCGCAACACAATCAAGTTTTAACTCTTCATCAACAGCGTCTGTTACATCAGCAATCACCATTGGTATCAAAGCTTCAACTATCTGCTCAGTATCATGTGTCACCTCCCGCTCAGTTTCATGTGTCAAGTCCTGTGCCGTCCGCTGTACCTCAGGAGGTTCCATTGAGTGCTGTGCCAGTGGTGCCACTGCAGGATGGAGACCAGGCCGTGGCTGCTGCGGGCCATCAGCAGAAGAAACACAGCCATGGACATGCCCAAGGTGGTGGACATGGTAACCACGCGAAACATCACAAGGAACAGGGTGGAAAGGTAAGATGCTGAACGCTTTCTATGTGCTTTTTATGTATCGGATTTAGGATACATTTCTAAATTTACTTTAATTTCCCACTTTATATTCAAATATTATATTTTTTTAATATGTACGCTTACGATAATATAATTAAGCTTTTTTCAAGCTCTTTGTTTCGTAACATTTAAGAGTAATTACAAGTTGATATTGAGTGTTAGCAAAAAAACAACATTACATTAATTTACGCAGGGTTTTTTAAACAAACCATTCATATTACCATTATAAAATACACATTGGATCAATGCCTTATTTTCTATATTGCCTCAATCATTGAAAAAAGTGCACATCTTATCATTTGTTATCTTTACAAATAAACTGAATTATGTTTAATTTAGAGATAGGTACTCAGACTGAAAACCAGTAGTTCAGTCTGGTTACCAGAGGCGCTGCTCTGGTTTTCATACATATCTATTAGACTATACTTGACTCGTGAGCGAGGTTCGTATGCAAAACCCATAATATAGCTAGATATCTAATAGATCTTGACTCAGGTACTGCAGATAGCTGATATCAATTGATCCTTGCATAGAGCAACTCGCTCGACCTGATTGCGCTTGCAAATTGGCCACAACACTCCTCGACGGATGTGAACAATTTTTGTATGCAATGTTAGGAACTACTGGTGTTCTATTTTTGTAACACAAACAGGAACAGTTAAATATAACTATGTAAAAGTAAGTTTGTATGACTTAGTTGGCATTGCTGTGTAGTGAGTGTTTTAAAAGCTTTCGCCATGTTTTATGTCTTTCAAGTTTACCGATAAATTTAATAATTTCATAATTCATAACGGTAAATTTTATATCTACAATTTTTTCTTCGCATTAAATGTATTCATTTGTATTACTTATAAAACTTATATTACTTATAGAAATACTTATTTGATTCACAATTGTAAGCAATTTTATATTTATAAAATTTCACCCACGATAATTATGTACCTAATCAGTGTGTTATCAGTTTGATACCAAAATAAACAGTTTAAAATGTCTGAAAATCTGAGTGTCAACTGTTTGTTTTTGTTTAAAAACTGCATACAACACTAATAAGGACAGATGATTGATGTGCAAAACAATTTTATTGCTGAATGTAGAAGTGCCTGCGTAGACATTTTACGACCTTTTGTCTGAACACAATGGATGTCTACTGCAATCAGAGTTAGGTACTGGTAGATATTTATTCTACGTTGCTAAACCATGTACCTACGGTCGGCCAAATGTGGTTTACCACCCTATAGTTGAGTTTCATTTGAACGTCATGAAACAACGAAGTCGACTTTACACATAGCTTAGGTACATTACATTGAGTGGTGTGGTCTTAACGTGTTACACATCTAAACACAGCACTTGCGCAGCTGTCAAGTACGAATTCTCGCAAGATAGATTTTATTTCTTATCGATAATGCGATCTTACAGAATCGTTCGAACTCATACCTATATAACTTTCTAGGCCGACCGACCGTACCTACACACACACGAATATAATCGCAGAATACCTACCTACGTCTGTAAGTATTCTGTGATTATATTATGAAAAATATTTGTGTCTATAAAAATAAACAAAATCAAATATCGCAGCGCAGTAGTGGCTTGAACTTGGCCAGCAAACATCATCATTATAGATTAACCACTCATACCATACTACTAAAACTTCCAGACAAGCAAAGGCTTCCACCAAGACCATTTCGTGGACAAAGGTGGCAAAGGTCACAAGACCGATGAACATCACAGGAAGGAGTACGAGGAGGCGCTGGGCAAGAAGAAGAAGCATCACGACCAGGCCGGGCACAAGGGCAGCCATGAGGAGCAGGCGCATGGGCATAGGGGCGCCAAGTTTGATGAGAAGAAGGGACATAAGAAGGGACATAAAACTAAGGGTAAGACTAGATTTTATGCAGCTTAGTTGAAGGGATGGCGAATGATATAGACTTACTACTGACGCAATAAATGATACTTTGACTACTTTGTTTCCCGATATTCCCGCGGGAACAGGAGTTACTCTGGTGAAACCGCGGGGCGCAGCTAGTTGTTTTATGTGTGAATTGATGTTTCAGTAGAAGTGCGTAGTTAGAAATTTATCAGGTATCAAATTTTCATTGTCTACGTTAAATAACTCAGTTTTGTGGTTGGAGAAAGCGAATCTATTACGCAAATTCACTGTGAGGAAGCTATTTTACAATATGACCTCAGAGGCAATCTTCATGGTTAGAATTAATTTGTTTGGTTTTATTTCTGTTTTGTACTTTTGAATCTAATTTAGTTTGGAACCAAAAGCATGCCAATAAGAATGACACCGCGAAATTAATCAATTAATCCTCAAATTTTAAAAAAAATATACTAGCTAGGTATATGAGGTATTTTTGTCTAGGTACTTCTTACCCTGTCTGTTTATATTACGAATCTATTTATTTTAAGTTTGATTACATTTGTTAAAAAAAATATTTTAGACTTAGGTAATTTCGTCGTAAGTTGCAAATTTAAAACAAAATTACCTACGACCAATAATACCCACAGTAACTTTAATGCTTGTTTATAAAAATCTCTAGTTCTCTGCAACACGAAAAAAAAAGTCAATACACAAATCAGTCGATATCGAATGCTTCAAACTGTTCGTGTACCTATGCCTTAAGATAATTATCTTTCAGGGTACCACAACAAATACCACAAAGATGAGTTCCACAAAGAGCATAAGTTCTACGATGACTATCACAAGAGCGGTGAGCACCATCGCTTCGGCAAGTTTAACGCGAAGCACGCGTCAAACGAGAGCGGGAAGAAGAAGGCTCACCGTGTGAACGCAGGTCATGACTTCGTCGAACGAGGGAAGAAAGGATACAGGTAGGTCCCCAAGATGCGATGCAGTAAAGTAGCATAGCATTAACATGATCATATAGGAGTAACTGAAATGCGGCCACGTATATAAAATGACTATCTAAATATTAATTAAACTAAATTATGTAACTTTGTAGTCGGTAGGTTTGTTTTTTGTATGAAAGTTCATACAAAAGAAAAAGGTAAATATGTTCGTGAGATAAAAATCGTCTCAAATAACGTAGGACTTTTGCCATTGCAACGTTGTTGTCTGTCAAAAAGCTTAATACATTGTGTTGTAAAAACAAAGTTGCTATGGTGATGGACCTACGGACGTTGGATTCGAGCATTAGAGAACAGAAAATTAGATTAAACATAGTTTACCTACACTAGCTATAATTACAAAAATCTCTTGTATTCCACAGTAATAAGGGTCATGTCGACGCAGACCACAAAGGTCACAACGGCAAGAAAGGCCACGAAGAACATCATCAACACCAATCTTCTCACGGGAAGAAGGGGGGGAAGGAGGGGGGATCTCACTGGGGCTATGCCAAGAAGAACTAGATATTTAACTAGTAAAGCTATTCAACTAGTTAAGTTATTTAACTAGATAAGCTATTTAACTGGTTTTAAATACATAACTACATAGTTAAGCTGTTTACCTAGTTTAGTAATTAAACTAGTAAAGCTATCAACTAGCTTAGTTATTTAACTAGTTAGGCTATTTAACTAGCTAAGTGATTAAACTACCAACGCTATTTAATTAGCTTAACTATTTAACCAGAAATTGCCAGGGTTTTAGCGGTTTTACAGTGGATTGTTGGTATGCTATGAGTGATTGTGTGAATGATTTTTTTGGGTTAAAAAGAGGTTGCAGAATTTTAATTTTCAGAGCTCAGGTACTTATTAGAAAATCTTCTTTAGAAAATTTCATAAAATCAAATAACTTTGTTCTAAGAAGTTAATGAATAACTTTTATCTTGATTCATTCTATTTCTTCATCTATTTCTCTCGTCTAACCTATATCCTACTTTTATTGGTTCTAGAGATATTTCAACTTACTGATTTTTTTTATTGCAAGTTTTTGAGCATTTTTAGTACGAATGTTTTATTAATTATATTTACTTATAAATTAGATTTATTAGTAAAAGAATGCCTTGTATAAATAAAGTACATTCCAGTATTTATTGTTAGTAAATTGCTGTAGGAAGTAAAAACTAAGGTTTGTATTAATATTAAATAAAAAAATAATATATTTTTAAGTTGTTTTATTAAAAAACCTTCGAACACAATTTGCTACTTAGTCTACTTTTGCTAAAAATATAAATAAAATAATATAATTATAAAACTCAATTAAAAAATATTTATAAACTAATGATTTAGTTAGTTTCAGAGACATTTTATTGTTCATGTGTTTGAAATTTTTGATTTGGTTAGTAGGTATCTAACAGAGACAATAGATAATGTAAGTACCTATAGAGAAGCACTACTAAGATTTAGCAGCATTTCCGTATTTGGACCTGTTTAGTTAAAGCTTTGCAAAAGAGGTCCAAAACAATGACTGCTATTTCTTTGATCGCTCTTTCATTAGAATCTCACGTAAGGCGGCACATAGACCTTCCGTATTTGGACCTGTTTGGTTAAAGCTTTGCAAAAGAGGTCCAAAACAACTAGGTACTATTCCTTTGATCACTCTACATTCTCACCTAAGGCGGCACATAGACTTTCCGTATTTGGACCTGTTTGGTTAAGGTTTTGCAAAAGTGGTCCAAAAAAACTACTATTCCTTTGATCACTCTACATTCTCACCTAAGGTGGCACATAGACTTTAACATCATGATACTGCGTCTTGCAAGGCAGCGTGCCTCCCTTGCTGGGATCAAACTGCTTCACAAAGAGAGCCACCGTGTGGTGCGGCCGCCGCGGGAAGAACACGCGCTGACCCGCGTCGTCAACGAAGTCTGTGTAGTTCATTGACCATTCCTGACGCATGCCGTTACGCTCGGCGCACTTTTTACTGGAAACAATTGGGATTTGTTAATGGAGATGCTAGGGAAATTATCAAAAAAGATTTATTTCATGTCACTATAAACTGGAACAAATTACAAAATAAACTTATAAAAATTGTGACAAGAAAGCGGACGTCACTCGGCATTAGCAACAGACGACCGGATAGGTACGCTACTGTTGCGCTAGTTTTCTGTGACGCCAGAGTCCTTTCAAGTAAGACTTTAACTTCAAAGATATTATACTAGTTCATCGACCATTCTTGACGCACGTTTAGCGCATTTTTTGCTGGATGGGAACAAATGGGATTTAGTAATGGAGATCTAACATGATATCCTAAAGGACAAGAGATGCTAGGAAAATTATTATGATATCCTACTGCTGAAATTCAATTCTTTTAAGAAAGACTCTTGACGCATGCTGTTACGCACGGCCCATGATTTGCTGGATGGGAATTATTGACATTTATTTATTTATTATCTTAGTGCTATCCTACAGTTTAACAACAGTCCTTCCAAGTAAGACCTTAACTTCATAGATGTTTATCGACCATTCTAGACAAAGAACGACTCACGTGTATTGACTGACGGACACCAGTTGCGCGAGTGGGTATCTCAAGTCCTGCGCCTGCGCGAGCGCAGTCCGGAGCAGCAGCGTGGCCACGCCCTGCCCTGTGGCCTCTGCAGCCGTGCCCAGGATCTCAATCTGAAATGATGCATCATACATTTTATACTTCGTAAGTATCGTAATTGCAGATCAAATTATAGCCGTGTATTGTAGGTAAGTCTTTTTCTGTGCAAAAATACCTGCCTCTGCCTTTTGACGTTATATAGCAACAACACGTACAAAAACGAGACCAAACAGCACAAATCTAAACCAAAATGTGGCTAGTCTATATCTATATCTATACTAATATTATAAAGAGGTAAAATTTGTTTGTTTGTTGTTTGACGGAGGTAATCTCCGAAACTACTGGACCGATTTCAAAAATTCTCTCACGCGTGTGTAGAATGGACTGTCCGGGAGGGTATAGGCTATACTTTATCCCGGTAGCTTTATTAGTACACCCGTGCGAAGCCGGGACGTGATACTAGTGTAAAATAAACTAAGGTCTTCACATCTTACGGGACACTATTACTGCCTGGGACATTATTGAGATGGAATAGGCTTGACAAGCACCTAAATCATTCTCCAGCCAGCCCTAGCCAGTGTAAAATACTCACATCATATATAAAGTCAGCATGGTACTTCTTAAACAAGTCAGGTCTCTTCAGACAGTGCGCGGTGAAGTACATGCGGTGCCGCTCCGGCGTCGCGGCGGTGTAGTGCGCCCACTCCTCCAGCTCGTCTATCATCCACGGGTACACCTTGTTGGCGACGCACACGCCTATAAGCTTGCGCTCGTTCGTACGCTGCATTTGCTCAAATGCTAGGAAGCGATCGCCTAAAATTATATTCACTTTAAGGCTGCAATCCAGTTGAAACGTCGGGATAAAATTAAATTAAGGTAATTTGCGATAAATACCCGTATATATAATGTTTTATCATGTATTCTGATCTTCGCGATCAGAAAACATGATAAAACATGTCACAGTTTAAAAAAGACAAAAGACACTGAGTAGTAGGAAAAAACACAACATCTGTCCTACTACTTTTGAGGAACCTGTTGATCAGTTTTCTACAAAAGTGACTTGTGAAGGATAGACAAATAGTTTACGATTGTGCAGCACTAACTTTGGGTACCTACGTGGTTGGTAACTGCTTTTTATTTCAATAGGTGTGACGATGATTGCAGTCTGTCATGTAAAAGCTTACTTTAGCAGCCGCCAATTTTAAATCTCAACTCTCAGTTATACAACGTCTATCTATTGAAAGTATCTACAGAACTTGGATCAGAGACACGCAGAAGCGCAAAGCTTTTACGGAGAGCTACCCTACTACTTTTCCGCTTAAATAATGATGGTCATTTTACTAAATCCCTGTTTTGATAAAGGTTACCTTGATGCGAGTACTTCTCAGTGAGCACGTCCAAGTAAGGACAGTCGAGTGCCATCCACAAGCCGACGACGCTCGGCTCCCGCGGCCAGTAGTGGGTGTACAGGAACGATCGGATCAGCTTCGAGTGGCACTGGTTCCCGCGCTCTATCGACACGTTGCGGATGTCGAAACACTGTAAATGGGAACAGGTTGCCGATACCTATAAACCTCAAGAACTTTCACGCCTGACTGTATTTAATTTTACTGCAGAATTTTGAACACCACTTTAAAGAAACTTCTGCCTACATGTTTGTCATCATCGTCATCATCTAGGACGCACTTTGCTGGACATAGACCCATAGGTACTAGATCTGTAGTTGTTTCGGTGGGTAATGCACCTGCTTCAATCTTTACCAAATCATCCGTCCATCGCATTGGCAGTGTTGTGTTTCGTATTATGTCAACCGCGACAAGCTATGAACCTACTGGTTTCTTATCCGGATGGAACAAGCAGACGTCACATGGTGACGGTTTCCGGAACCTCTTGAACGACTGATTGATGCTGGGCCGGTAAGGCAGCTGGCTGACTCTGAGAGCGCCAGCCTGTAAGGCTTTCAGGAAATTCATCCCGATGGTAGTTGCTCACGTCAGCATTATTTTACTGGAAATTTCTTTTTACTTTTTTTATAATTTTGGTAAAATTTTGCTACATGTCTGAAAGTTTGATGACAGATTTTAATCTGACATGACAGAAGAGGTTCAAGTTCTGTTATCATAGCTAGCGTTAAGGAGGTGAATGTTTTTATTAACCCTTTATTTCGCATCGTGTTGGAGCACTTGGAGCTGGCTGATACACTCAAAACAAAAAAATATTTCTCAAAAACTAAACAATATTTGATTGAAATAACTTTATTGTATCATTTGGAATATTATGGGCATCTTATTTTAAAATAATAAAGACACCCACTTCCACCGTTTTTTTATAAAATACAAAATTATGAAGCCACCCCGATAAGGCCGAGGACGCTTGTTACGTTTTTATTCATTATATTGATGATATTTTATATTTCATCAATATTACATCAGATATTGTTTGTTAGTAATTGTCTTCAACTGAATCATCCGTAATTGGCATAAGATTATGTTTTGTTTTGATTTAGTTTATAGTTTTAGATGTATGTATCACCCGTAATACACCGCGCAACATACGGTAAACTAGTTCTACTACTATACTTCATTTCATGAACCGAGCTAATAGGAAGCAAAATAAACTCACGTGATTGGTCGTCAAAAATAATTGGATTGGCTAGATTTGACAATTGACAATTGATTTGACAATCTAGCCAATAACGAGAAAGATAATTATTTTCGACGACCAATCACGTGCGTTTATTTTTGTTCCTGTTAGCTCGATTCAAGAAATGAAGTATAGATGTATTACGGGTGTTACGCTGCGCAACTACTAAAAAACCGGCTACATGATTAATTTCTCATTTTAGCCCTTGTAAAGGTTATTGAACCTTTCTATAGACTGATACAGGACTTCAACAACATGAGTAGTACAATTATTTCAAGTTTTGTTGGTATTATAGACAACCGCGATTATGAATGGAGCAGGTTTTCATAGAAAACATCCACATGGGGTCATTTGAAACCTTTTTAGAAGCATCACAGTTCCGGGGTTTAAATTTCAATGTTTCTAAACAAGAGTTTCACTTCGGCTCCAGGTTCTTCAAAAGTGTATTTCTAGCAACAAATTTAAATCACATGAAAAATATTGACAAGAAACTAGTTCATTTAAAAGAAAATTTTTTAATTATAAAACCTACTTCAAGAGAACCTTAATTTTAAATAAACTTATCCGAAAAACAAAAAGAAATGACAGTGACGCTTTCTTATTCACCAAAGTCGTCAACATGCCACCACAAATTTTAAAATCTTTAGTTATTTAAAAAAATTAATGTGCAACCAGCAAACATAATGAATAAGCAGAAATAGAACACAAACTCACACCTCACTCATTCTCGGCTGCCCCATAATGTCTTTGTTTTCCAACAGTCTGAAGTGTTTGGCGGGAAGATTGATTGTCAAAAGGTCACAGACCCTCAAAGTCAGTAATGGAGTCAGGAGTTACGCAGACACCCCCAAAACAGATGTGACATCCAAGCAGATTATGGTAACCAAGCAATTGCTCTGCAGTAGGAAATATTAGACCCTTATCCACTTATAAATCAAAAAATCTCGTTAAACTTCACCCTTCATTCGATAGTCGGGACATCTTATACCTACACCTAACAGGGCGCAGCTTCGTTGAGATGGAGAAGATTTTGTCCGTTGATTTGAGAAGAAATTGAAAGTGGAACCATGAGTGATTTTGCTATGTAAACTGTTATAAAGCGGCTGCCGCTGTTAATCTACGCTAGAAAGAATTGACTTAGTATCATTTACACGCAGCCAACACTGGCTGCCAATAAGACTGGCATCCAGCGCTGGCTTCCAGTCTTAGCGCTGGCTTGGCTTGAAAAACTGTTAATATCAGGTCAATACCAAGGCAGCTGGATGCCAGTCATATTGGTAGCCAGTGTTGGTTGCGTGTAAAATAAACTACATAAAGTCAATTAGCGTTGATAAAGAGCGCTGGTTGCGAGTCATGGCAGCCAGTGTTGGCTGTGACTAAATTATACTTAATCTCGTACTCCTAACCAGGTGCAGGGCACCGAGAATGAGGAGCGGCTGCGCGTGCGCCGCGCGCGTCCCGGCGACGTGCTCCGCGTGCTCCGGTTCGTGCGAGAGAACGCGCGCGCGGCGTGGCCCGGCCTCGGGGCGCCGCCCGCGCAGCCGCAGATCATACTGTGCGACTATGTGGCGAGAGCTTTAGCACAAGGTAAAACAACCCACTTATACAATATTCTTTCGTTTTTTGACATAATGTGTGTTGGTTTTTCGTCATTTCGTCATAACACTACAGCCTGCAGTTCAGCCCATAACTTCTAGACTGTAGCCCAGCTTCTAATTCCTAGATTTACGTAAGCACAGTACGATTTAAGATCTAAAAAATTTACATTCCGACGTTTCAATGCATAGTATTGAAACGTCGGAATGTAAAATTAATTACATTTTAAAACACCCTTTGCGTCTAAATGGAGCCAATTAAGTTTGTATTTTATCATCAGGCCACTCAATGGTAGCAGAACAGCAGGAACCACGTCGCGGCTGGTCGCGGATCCGGGGCCTAGCGCTGGGCGGGGTCATGTGTCCCTGGGACGCGTCCTTTCTGGAGAAATGGGCCAAAAGCGTGCGCTGCGTCAGGTCACGACGGTTAATGCACTTCACAGCGCACTGTCTGCGCGCGCCAGCCTTGCATGATAAATACAAAGTTCATAACATACTACAAGTAAGAACTTATTTAATGCCCAATTTTATATTTTTTGATAGTCTTACTCGTCTCTTATCTCTTTTTTAAGGCTTCGCTACTTTATCTATTGGCAATCATCTTTTAATTAACTTAGGAGTAACAGCAAAAAAGTTCTTTGATAATTGAAAACCAGAACTCATGGTCATAACCATATTTCAGGTGGTCCTCATCGTACCCCCGGACAACCCTAAAAGCACTGAAATAGCGAATATCCTTGCAAACAATTCAATAAAACGAGGAAAAGAAGTTGGTATTCCACTTGTCAGATTTGATGTAACCAGTGACACCATGTTAGTATTTTGTCTTTACTTCAAAAATAGGAATTACCTAATAATAATAAAAAAGTCCTTCCCACTCAACTTATTCATTATTTTACAGAGCAAAATCACTCGAAGGTATAAATCTAAAGAAAGAGTGGCAGCTAACATACGACGTGCTTCCTGAAATTTTACGTGATCAAGACGCTATTGTTAACTTAAAAGCTCTTACAAGTGGTGATGAACCCAGTGGAAGCAAAAATACATCTATAGACAAGAGTTACATCGCAGTTTACAGTGCCGTCACTAAAGACGCGAAGAACACTTTAAATAAGAGTAGGTAAAATAATTTGATCTTAGATTTGGTTGCTTATATAATCAGGAATAAGAAGAACAGATTTTAACAAACTGAAGTTGTGGTATTTTTTGTATTTTTTTAGAAGATTGGATATCAGTAGGTTATCGCTATTACAAATTAGCAAATGATAGAACGTGTGTGTTAATTTTGAAAATACGATATCAAAGTTAGAACGAGATAAATTAATTACACGTCATGCAAACACAATAATATGAGGCTAATTTACAATAATACAGTACCTATTGAGTTTCACGAGTAGGTAGGTACTTACCATTAGGCCTCAGCCTCAATCAAAAAAAATATAGGTAGGTACTTATTTAAAGTTTTAACATGACTCACATCACCTAAGTTATTTATAAACAAGGCCGTGATGATGATGGTAGTTACCAAGACACTCTATTTTTGAAATTTTCTATAGTTCTGTGAAAATCAATTCAAAAGTCATTACGTAACTATAACTAGCCAAAGCAAATCAATCACGATAAATTCCAACACACCATAGTGTTTTCTAACGCCTTTCTAGATTCTTTGTTCGCTTACATTGCGGTTTAATTTCATGCCGTATTGATTCTGAGGTCGGATTTGTATCGAACACCCTGATTTAAGCAACTTTAATTTTCTGGTAATCATAGGTTTCCAAACCATTTTTGAAATAGGTAGCTGATAGTTAATAGTGAAGGTCAAATAGACAAATGCATAGAATCCCAGTATTATAAAACATACGCTACCTCAAAAAATAGAGATTACCTACATCATGAATAAATAGTGCGAATAATTCAGACTTTTCATATGCATTTGATTTTATAAAAACAATCTGATTGATATAATTTAGGGGTCAGAAGTTGTGACAGACGATTAGTTTGCAATCACAGTATCAAGTTATATAAAACCAAGCATTGTACGACTGTCTAGAGTAGATTGTAGAGCGAGTGTCGACTGTTGTTTTTTGGAGTGCCGCAAGGTAACTATATTGGTCACACTTTTTTTCTACTTTTTAATTTGAGCTCTTTCGTGATTCGCGCATTAGTTTTTCAGAAATATACCGATGGCGTTTAAGTTTGCGGTTATTGCAACTGCAGTGATGCATATTGCTGCAGCCATGCCAGCTATCACTTTAGAAGATTTGGAAGTGGCTGACGATATGATGTCTGTTGGTTCATACATCCGTGAGGCGAGAGCTGCACCGGTAAGTTTTAACCCAGCCAAGTTAAAGTCCTGGCACCAAAACCAAAAGCAATACAATAATAGCTTATTTTAGAAAAATATCGATTTCTCCAGTTTTAGGCTCTTTTAATTTAACATCTAAGGGCTGTAGAGACAGAGACTTATTATGATAGACATTCAAAAATTTTTATTTATTCACACCTGAACAATGTTTTGGCTAAAATTCATACAAGTTGAAATTAACGATTGTCTGATGGATATTTCTTACAGCCTGAAAACTTCCACAAATCCTACAGCAGTGATGGAGATGGCGAGATAGGTTACTCTCGCAAGAAAGATGGCGGCGGCAAGAAGGGATACCAACACTTTGATTCATTCCACAAGAAGGCAGGCGATAATTACGAGTTCGAAAAGCAGGTCAGTAAGCGATTGTAGCTTTATGGTATTAAATAAGATGAAAAACTTTCGTGTCGTCTTACAATTTTGACCAATAGGTAGCTTGTAAAAGCTTTTGAACGTAGTTTAAAAGACTACTTATCTGAAATACTGCTGAACTTACTATAACATTGGTAAATAAAATATATCAAAAGCAGTACCTACTTATTCAAAGAAATGCCTACCCATCTTTGCCAGATTTAAGATCATAAAAAATCGTTAAAATGAATAAAAATACATTCTTACAACTACAAAAAACACTCAAACACTCACACGAGTTATCATTGCCAGGTCTTTGCTACTATAAAAATACAAGGCGTTATTATAGGCGTACTATTTGTTAATTTTGATATTCTAACAAATCCATGGGTCTGCTTTATAAGAGCTACTAACAATAATGTTTATTCGTAGGATTCCTTTGGCTTGGATGACGAAGGCAGCAAGGGAGGGCACGACCACGAGAACTTGAGGAAAGATGACTCCTACGACGACGAGGGGGCATATAGCGACAACAATGAGAGGAGAGGTAAGATTATAGACTAAAATGAGTTTAACTAACCAACAAACTTAGGCACAGTACACTTCATCGCGTACTGGTAGTAGGTACATAATTTCACATCCTTCACAAAATCTATCTACCTAACTAAATCATTATGATAATCGTAGATAGGTACAAAAACCATCTTCCGATAGAATAGTAAAAAAGGCTCACAATAAAACAAATCTTGCAAAAGCTTGCAATGGTAATGTGTAACAAAAGTGAGTAGGTTAGGTAGTACCTCGCTCGTTCGTATGTTCGTAGGTACCATAACCTACTCACTTTTGTTCTTCAGATAAAAAAGCATATCTACAATGAAACATAGAACCTTCTCCTTTATTCTCCTTATTTTCTTACCTATTCTTTGTTTGGTTCAGCTGAAACTTATCGCGATCCCGAGTCGGAAGACATCGACGAAGGCCACCACAGCAAACCTGCCAAAGAAGAGAAGAAAAAGCATCATCATCACGAGGAGTTAAAGTAAGATCTTTGTTTCTGTAACAAAACACATGAAAATATTGTAGTAGGAGTACCTATTACCTTTTTCGCTAGGCGCTGGCCGGTGGCTAGCTTAGTGGCAAGATGGTTGGCTGATCGCTTTGATAACTCATCCTAGTAAACAAACACAAGGCACGTTATGTGCGCGGCCTCACTGCTAGCAGAGACCAGTTTATATCAAGATCCATCTAGGAATAGCCGTAAATTTGAGCTTTTTTGGGTCACGATTTTTTGTACGGGATTGTCAGTCTTCTTGATATAAACTGGTCTCTGCTGCTAGTGTGTCTTGTGGCTTTGTCGCTATTATCTCAACAACTAAGCTTGCCTCCTAGCTATCCTTTAAGCATCCCACCTGCGGTGCGGCCGCGGCCTTAGTCTTTCAAAGAAGGATCTCTATTGAATGATTTATTTTCAGGGAAGGCGCTGCTGACGGCAACGGAGGTATAGAATCTTACGGTCACAACCCGAAAGACTATGTTTTGCCAGAGAAGTATACCTACGGCAGTGGAGAGGAGTACAACTTCTAGAACTAAACCTGGAGTGAGATTCATTCCAGTTCCAGACCTAGACTGAATTAATTTTGTAAGACTTGTAAAGTTCTTTGCTAGAGCGCGTGAATTGAGTTTAACGCCATCTATTTGTTACTGGTAGAACTATATTTACATGGTCCGTAAAAAATGAAATTTTCATTTGAAGATGTTTATAATAATTGTAAAATAAAGAACTGCTTTACTATAATTTGTTGTTTAATTTTATTACGGTACGGTTTCCTGTTTAATTTTTTTATTCTGCGTTTTGTTCCTTCTGCTAGCAGAATCGAAACGCACCTTATATTGACGTGTCAAAAATGACAGCTGACATGACAGAACAACATTGATTCGACAAAAATTGTTTTGCTATTTTGCTGGGACTCGGCACAAAGCGATCGTTCTGTTATTTACGAATTCCATGTAAACTATTGCATTTGCCTCTTAATTTGTGATGTAACCGTAATAACTACAATCCAAACATCAAAATGGGACTAAAATACATCGATATCTTGGTGGCGTTGGCGTTGAACATAATACAATGCGGTAAGTAGACAACAATTATTTAATTGAATCAATTCGTCCAGGACGTCGCTTGAAGTTGTTTCTTTTTAACAGACCACATCCTGTCGTGCAACATGACCGAGATAGAGCCGTGTAAGGGAGACCATCAGATATGTAATGGGACGACTCTGCAGTGCGATTGTTTGGAGGGGTTCATTCTCATGGGGGATGATTGTGAGACCCCGTCTGACTCTGAGCCCTACCACCGTACAGCCACAGTGCCTATCGTAACCATCTTCGCCTTAGTACTGATAGTCTCCGGCCTTGTTCTAGTAGTAAAGCAGTATAACTTGGTTGATTACGTCAGACAAAAGATTAACCAGAGAAGAAACAATGATGTCATGTACGAGGATGTGATGATTGGGAATGATGATCCTCCTCTCAGTCCTTAGTTCCGTTAGTAATTGTTTCTATTTATTGATACATTTTGTTGGGATTATGCTGGTCACTCCCTCAGTCTTGGTTGTATCATTGTCTAATGAGCTTGGCTTGGCGTGCAACCAAATTATACAGCATAGCTTCATGACAATAGTATATCGCTATGTAAACATACTATAATTAGATGTTAGCTTTCAATGTTAGTTAATATTTTGCTTCTATGTTTACTCCTGTAGATTTAAGTGGAACCAGATTATGAAGTGTAGGATGTTTTTTTTTACTGGACCAATCATTAACACAGGTACACAAGCATAATGAAGTAGTCAACAACAACTGCTAATAATAAATAGGTATAAGTAAATACAAATATAAGAAAGCAAATACCTATCCTTTACCATTTTCCTTAGTGATACAACAAGCTGGGTTTTCCTGTTAACAGATGTTTAATTATAAAACTTTTGTTATCAACTGATTGTTGGTCAAGTTGATCTGCTAGTACAAAAACACCCAATTATTGTACTTGCTTACATCTTTATACTGGGTCCTGATACACTGATTAGGAGGCCAACTAGACTATTGTCCAATATAAAGTAATAACTTAGGGACCCTATAGATACATTTGCCAGTGGGGACATCTTTTAGTTTTCATTTATTTTGCTCAACTATGCCAAAGACTGGTGTTGTACCATTCAAGTGAAAAGCACAAGTGATTCTGTATATTTTGTGTAGATTTAAGAAAGTTATAAAGACATAGTTTAACATTTCTACTACAACTAAGGTTCCTCTTTACTTAGAAATAATTTTATCTTTGCATGTTATTTAATGTTTTTTTTATTTTGTTATATACTAGCTAAGTTTATATCTTTTTAGCAGCTAAGTCACAATCTTTTGCTAATCAATTTATTGTTTCCAACTTGTAAGTAAATTTGGTGAATCATTCTATGTTTTGGACTAAGCACAAAAATTTAGTCTTTTAGTAGGTGTCTTAATACCTATTTTTAAAACTGTTGTAGTTAAGAACATTTTAAGCACTAAAACAGGAGTTTTGAGTTTTTCTTTATTTACACACAGTTGCATACACCAACCCGTTTTTAGTGTTTATACTCAGTACATACTAAAATATAATAATCTATAGTTATTTTTCAACATATATTTTCTCTTAATCAAAAACTAGATCCCAAAATATTGTAAGGTGAAATATATTTTTAAATAAATACTCTGTGATACTGTTCCAATGTTTTATTTATGTTATTAAGTTCCTTAAGTAAGGTGTTATGTGGAAACTTGTTGAGTATTTAGTTATGTTACTTACTGTTAATATTAGTATTGTAACTCCTAGTGGACAATCATACAGCACTGAAACAAAAAACATTCCATCTTTTAAAGGGAAGCAATTACCATTAAATGGCAGGAGTTGATCATTCTTTTCATATACTTCCTACTATCCTACTTCCTACTAATACTATAAATGTGAAAGTTTGTGAGAATGTTTGTATGTTTGTTATTCTTTAACGCAAAAACGGCTTTAACGATTTAGGTGATACTCTGGATTAACACAGGTTACTTTTTATCCCGATATACCCGCGGGAACGGGACTTACGCGGGTGAAACCGAGAGGCGCAGCTAGTAAAGTAGGTATAATATCTTTAAATTATAAGAGCTCCATATTTTTTTTGTTACTTTACTGTTTACTTTTTTTTTGGGTTTACTGTTTATCCAGTTATCTCATCGATGTTTATGAAATACCTACCCATCCACCCACTAATTGTATCGTATTTTACTGTTACTCATTGAATGAATAAATGAAAATACTTTATTGCACACAGAAAATAAACTTATGAACTAAAATCCTTAAAATAAATTGTAAGTTTGTACAAAGGGCGGTCTTATCGCTTAGAAGCGATTTCTTCCAGACAACCTTGGTATGGAAAGAAATCGATAATATCGGATAATACGAATGGTGGGGGTGTACAGAAAGTTTGAATAAAATAAAAAATAAACACAAAACAACTTATTAGTATCTAACCTAAGACTAATATAATATACAACAATAAACCATTACATAAATACTGGTATACATACATACACAAATACATCATTAAAATATAATATTATACAGAAATAGACTAAAAATAATAATGATAATAATAATAACAATAGTTACTCACCAGTAAAAACATTAGTGAAAACAGCGAAGCTGTACATGAACACTAGCGCCAGATGCAAGGCGCGGGTCTCAGCGGAACTATCCGTGCCCCATACAAGCATAGGCAGGGTGAATAGTATGCTCACATGCGATAACGAAAACGCCTTTACTAGTCGAGATGTGCTCACTGAAAGGAATAAATAGTATTTACAATACATACGGTATTTCTTTAAGTTTAAGGTAGACTAAACTACAATTTTAAGAGTTCTTTGAGTAACTTATAACCATAAGATTATTTTTGGAAAGGTAAGATTGAAGTTCCAAGTTCAAAACTAAATACCTAGTAGGTAATATTTCTGACTTTCTTTTTAGAAATGCAGGAGTCTTCTTACCGTTACAGTTTTATCACGACAGGTATGTAAAGAGATGCGCACATTTACCTAAACTTCACATTAAGGCTCGTATTCAAAAACTTCACTTAAACTTGAGTCTACATTTCGATTTTTGACAGTTCTCTATGAAAACTGAGTTATGAATTACCGCTCGAGACACGATTTACGCTTGAGTTTAGTCTCTGAATACGGGCCATAGGTAATAAGATGCTTAAATCATAGAATCTTACTTGATACATTCCATGGTAAGATCTAGGTTAGAACATAGAAGCTAGAAGCTGCAAACTGACCTCGGTTCTTCAAAGAGAGTGGCTTCATCAACTTCATAGAACTTTGAACGGTCAGTATAAATGCGACGACACCTGAAAATAAAAACACATTGTAAATTGATTTTCAAAATTGTGGTTTAAATTGGGTGAAGTAGTCTGAAACTGTAACTTTCGTTAGAAGCACTGGTACCTCATCTCGAACATTGATTTCACTTCAATTTTTCTTCAGGATAGTTTTTGGCGTTTGATTTTTGCGGCGTCACCTAGCGGCGTTAAGGCATCCGACTGCATGCCACTTAGCACTAGATGAAGTTACTTATTTTTGATTGCAGGCAAGACCTAAACACTGCTAGGGGCGCCGCAAAAGTCAAACACCAAAAAATAGCCCAAAGAAAAATAGGAGTGAATCAGTGAAATCAATGTTCAAGATGAGGTATCTGTACTGTACTTATATAATCTGTGGTTAGAAGGGTCTTTTCAGTGGCTTACCTAAGTACCTATTTGCTTACCAGCGAATATAGCAGTGAACTTGATATAGAAGTCTTTCTCCCATATAAACAGGTCTGCCTCATCTCCTTTCTCCTCGCGCGCCCACGCCTCGCAGTTGTTCAGCCATGACTGTGGAATGGATATGTTCACTGGAAGGTGCCTGAAAATTGGAGAATATAGGCTTAATATCTCGCCATTTAAAATACATGACCTTGCAGAATATAAGTCATCATGAGCTAGGCAAACACAGCATAGCCTGACGAAATAAGGAGCCATTTTAATGTTCGAGATGAGGTATCTGTACTTATGTAATCTGTGGCGATAGGCTGAAGTAATGCCACAGCATCATTATTCAGAATTAAAGCAAAGAGATAATGTTGTATTTTTATATAGAACTAGCTGCGCCCCGCGGTCTCACCCGCCTATGTGTTAATCCAGGATATCACCTATCTACATACCAAATTTCAACCAAATCGGTCGCCGTTTTTGCGTGAAAGAATAACAAACATACATACATTCTCACAAACTTTCACATTTATAATATTAGTAGGAAGTAGGATAGTAGGAAGTAGGATAGACTTCCTGCATCCCATCAATCAGTAGACTTGCTTGTAACTTACAGGTGTGTTGTATTGATAGTGCTGTTGCTTTGGATCCCGCAAACTGTATTGATGACAATATTGAACAGACTGTCGCAGCGCCAAACACCATAGGTTTCCAGCATCATTAGGATTATGAGCAGCTTCCAGTATGACTGAAAATTATAGATAAAATAGGCTGATTTATTTGGTGAATTTGCATAGACTACAGCACATAATGGTGGTTTATAGAATGAGTCTGTCTTAATTGCAAAAAAACTCAAACAGTCAATAAACTCAAATGTTTTGGATCATATTGATTTTTTTTTATAAGACAAAATGTGAGTTGTTTGATGTTTTAAGCCTTTCAAATAAAAATAAATGAGCAAATGTGTCATAACATAAGCATTATTGTGTAAATGAGTCTTCATCGAGACATCAAAGTATTTTGAGCTGGTATTTCATTCTTTTCTTCTTTCAACTACACAAGGACCATAATAAAAAGCATTAAGTTCAAAAATGCACCTTAAACTCAGTGTTATAGAGAACATGTCTCTGGGCTTCTTTGGACATCAGCACCAGGTCAATCATCACAATAACAGGATCATACTCCACATATTTGTCTACTATGCCTTTGCAATTTTCCTGGAAAAGAAAAAACAGAAACAGGTTAACAAATGTATCTCAAGGGTGGTTTTAACCCCAAATGATCTCGGATCTTCAAGCATTTGGTTTTAACCCCAAATGCTCATGAATCTTCAGGTATTTAATATTATTGAAGTTGGCTAGGAGTGTAGATTGTGGGACAGAAAGTTTGTACAGAACCTTACAATGATGTCTTGCACATGTCATCTGATAAAAAGTACTTAATGGATGTTTCCCTTTAGAATAAATTGCTCGTAGATAGATAGGTACTTATAATGCCAATATTACTTTATATATTATATACCTTAGACCTAGAGGCCCCAAGTTGGAGGAAAATAGATTATTTTATGTAGTTATCTTTCCTGTATTTTATGACAAAGTTTGTCGTAACAATTCAAAATATTAGTATACTATTTTACGTGTGAAAATTTATGTTTTAGGTGTTTAGTTTCATAAAAGATATTGCATTGAGTTAAATAAACAAACCCACACATTTCGTCAGCTTTAAAACTGTTGGACCATAACTCTTATACAGTGCAGCGGCTGGCTCTCCACAATTAACACATTTGAAGTCATTTGTGTTCAACATTTTCAATTTAATTCACTGCATTTAATTCAAATCTATCACGAAGAATTAAATAAAATTGCAAAGTAAACAAACAAATAATTGTGAAAGGTGAAGTGAAGTCGGTCAGCAACACACTGACATGACATTGACTTTCATTTCATTCAATTCAATTCATTTGACAGCTAAGTCAACCTAAAGCATCACCCTAGCACAGGTAGGTTTTATACTTGGGAAAAGAAAACACAGATAAGCAAGCACCCTAGCACAGGTAGGTTTAATACCATGACGTAAAAAAACAAATTGCGCTTCGGAAGCGTCGAACGAATCGAATCCAAGTCAAATCGTCTATGATCAATAGACGATTCGACTTGGATTCGATCGTTCGCCGTTTGTTTCGTTTGATCGTTTCGTTTCCGGGCGTTAATTAGAAAAAATCGCTTCCTCTACAGTTTTAAGGTGGGTACGGTACTAGGCACCTCAATTTATTTATTTTATTTATTTATTTTACAGCAAAAAACTTAACTCTAACCTAACAGAAAAATCCAAAGCGTTAGAGCTAATAAAAATAGTACACTTAGATAAAACATCAGAAATCAAAAGAATCAGGAATAAAATGAGTATAAAAAATAACTAACAGACAACAAAACTTAACACAAAAATAACAAAACGACTAGATCTATTTACAAGTTTCAGAAAAATGAAGTTTAATTTTTAATAATTTCAATTAAGCTATGCAATGCAACTTATCCTACCTGTAAGATCGTTAAAGTTAGAAGATCGTAAAAGTTGTAAGTAGGTAGGTATCATGTAATTATGTAAATCGGACTCTATTCTGTCTTACGTCCACCTTAGCTTACACAGCTAAGCCATAAAACTCTGTGTGTAGCGGAACACGGACAATTTCCTCTGGCTGGCGTGTGCAATGTGCATCGCCGCGGCTATTTCCTACTCCACTCACCCAATAAAACCAATTTGCTGACCAAATGGCTTCTCTGACCGGTGACCCCATATCACATTTTACGCGCTGGCTGGTTTTACACTGCATTCTTCATTTTTACTAACCGATAAAACTTCGAAAATACCTAGGTACTTAAGTACCTACCTACCTATATAAACCTACGAAAGATGGTTTTTGACAAACAACAAAAGTAGGTAGGTAGGTATGTACCTAGGTACCTACCTAAGCAAAACTTAAAATACTCGTAGCTTATTGAGTGGTAGGGATAACGGGTTTAGTAAACTGTTGCAAGAGGTGCCCTGAAACTTTTTGCATCGATATCTCGATTTTCGGCATCACCCTGTCTGTCAGTGTAGGTGTAAATAGGTCACTACACTACAGGGTGTTCGGTTCGTGTTGATCAGGACAGGGGAGCTCGTTGGCTGCTCGTAAACACTTCGGTACGTTACCGTACGTTTGGTAGGTTTCCTTAGCTGGGTAACAGTAAAGTTGGGACACCGTGACGGGCGGAGCGGTTAGACACAATCATGGTTTATTTTTCGGTGCATGAAGCAGTTTTATTTACTTAAATGTAAGTGTCGATGAAATTAAGTAAAACCGATGCTTTTGACAATGTAATGTAGAGGTACTAGGTACTAGCTCGCGAGTTTGCGTCTTTTTCCGTCTCTTCCCGTAATGGACGTATATAAGGGGGGGGTCCAGGGGGTCCGGACCCCCCCCCTTAGCATACGGCGAAAAAAAAAATTGACAACAAAATGTGCAATGTGTGTATGTGGTAATAATGAAATGTGCTAGGTAAGTCAAGAACATTAAATAAAAGAGTACTAAATCTGTTTTTAGAATGACACTTCAATCTGAAAACAAAGAAGCACAAAAACAGCACATGTAAAAGTTGGTAATTTTACTTTTTTTCTAATGGAATTTGAATGATCGAAGGAATTTGATTATAAATGGTCTTTGAAGACCTTTAAACTCCATCAGACAACCTCTACGTATTTAGTTATTAGGCCGACATCTAGTTTTGACTTCTATCAAAATAATAATAACGCGTTTTCGCTAGCGTCTTTTCTCGAAAAATAAGAACCGAACTAAAATGTTGCTTTTATCTTAAAAAATTTTGCTCGCTCCGCTCGCGTCGTTTTTCTAATAATAGGTTAGTACAGGTGGAAGAAAAAATTAGAACCAAATTAAAACGCTGCTTTTAAGTAAAAAAAAAATTTTGCTCGCTCCGCTCGCGTCGTTTTTCTAATAATAGGTTAGTACAGGTGGAAGAAAAAATTAGAACCAAATTAAAACGCTGCTTTTAAGTAAAAAAAAAATTTTGCTCGCTCCGCTCGCGTCGTTTTTCTAATAATTGGTTAATACCGGTGGAAGAAAAAATGAGAACCGAATTAAAACGCTGCTTTTAAGTAAAAAAAAAATTCGCTCGCTACGCTCGCGTCGTTTTTCTAATTATATTAGGTTAGTACCGGTGGAAAATAATAATGAGAACCGAAAGCGCTGCTTTTAAGTTAAAAACAATTTCGCTCGCTACGCTCGCGTCGTTTTTACTAGGATAAATTTATTAACCAGCCCTAAACCAAACCAAACAACCATGCCTACATTTACAAAAAATGTCAGCAAAAGTTGGAGGGGGGTAAGGTAACTTTGATGCCTTGGACCCCCCCCCATAGGAAAGCTATAGCTACGTCCGTGATGGTAAACATTTTTGTTTAGGAACAGTTGATCAACATGGGCGAGAATGTTGCTAACAACTATGTTTAATCAATACAGTTTAATCAAATCAATACGCTATCAACCATTGAGGACTATCAAGTATCAACTCTGCGACACGCAGTGTTGCCAGCAACATCTTGACACTTTGACAGCAACTCCGCAACACGTTGATTCACGTTGTTTCGTTCGTTCGTTTAGATTTCATGTGAATATTTTGGAACTGTTTGCATTTTCAAAAAAGTACTTACCTACTTAAGTATACCTACCTATTTTAATTTTTTTTTCGAAATTAATGTTCCTAATTATTCAATTCATACCTATTCATTATTATTATTCATATATTATTTAGGTCAGTATAAATAGTTATGAACGGGACCTAATCGCGTACTTAATTGAAATTATTTTATTTACTCGATGTTTCGATGACGTTATGGGTTGTTCCCAGAGTACTACTCCATTCTTTTGTTAAAATTAGATTACATTATTATTCATTATTAGGTAGGTATATTCGTTTATTGTTTCAAGTTTGTACTTAAGTAGGTAGGTAGGTAGGTACTTACATTAGGTTTGGCCGCAACAAGAGCCCCGTCTTTACTTAGTCTTTATTTAGTCTATTGAGTACTTACCTACTTACCTACCTACTTAGTAGGTAACATGAAATTAACATGAAGGTATGTCCGTCCACCAATGCATGTAGCAAAACGAGCTATTGGAGCTTTTAGGCCGCCGCCGCGTAGAATCTCTCTCTCTCTGTAGCTCATAACAAAAAAATCATGTAAAATTTTTGAAGTTGTGTTTTTTGTTTCGGGATTGTCTTTAGTCAGAACCTTCTCTTGATCATCTTCCTTCTGAATAACCTGTCTGTAATGTGTTTTCTTTTGTGTACCTAACAATAAAGGTGTTTATCTATCTATCTATCTTTAACCGTGGTAGATTTGCTCCTTTTAATTTTCGTGCCCAGTAACTTGAGAGCTCGTCACTTGTGTGTTGTGAATTCAACTTCGAATTTTTATAGAATGGACCAACTGTTCCTGGAATTAGGTATTTTGTTTTCGTCACTTGTTTAATTATATAGGTAAAGAGCTTTCAGAGGACACTAGTCTACACCACAATGGAGCGTTTAGAGGCCTAGGAATGGGTTGTTCCCAGAGTACCTACCTACTCCATTCTTTTGTTAAAATTAGATAACGATCTCCATACTTCAGGTCCCAATCTGCTCCAACGAAATTTTGATGAAAATAAATTTAGTGCAGTTAAGTTTTGAAACGACTCCAGAGTTTTTGTCCTTAATTCTCAAACCAGTCCAGGTACAGTCCGTAACAAAATTATGCTAGCAAAAGTTTTTTCAAATTACTTTTAACGCATTATTTTTTTATCGATTTTGCCGGCAAGTTCGTCATCATTGATTTGCAAAACGCACCGGTTTGCAAATGAAGCGCGCTGGTTATATTCGCCAAAGAAATTATATCGGCTCGCAAAGAAACGGCGCCGGGGCGCGGCGGCGGCGCGGAGCTCGCCAACCGCATGGCCGACATTAGCACCAGACGTAAAGCTAGCCAATACGGAACTGTTACACTTATCTACTCGCGGTGTGTTCGACGATCAGTACGCGTTCCTTCGACCGCAGAAACACAGCTTGAAACGAAGTCTCGATCACTTATCAGTGCGTGCCCTATTCTAGGAACTCTCAGATCGTACCTATCATGTGTCACAAATAATATTCCAGAACATTATATTGTAGGTACCTACCTACCTACCTACCGTGCTCACAAAAGTAGGTAGTGACGTGCGCACTATTAATACTCGCCGCAATAACAATATTTGCGGAGGATATAGTATATAAGTAGGTACTACTATGATGTGTAGCTCATTACTTCGCCGGACTCTGTTATTGTTGTACTTACTCGACAAATTAATTCGCCCACGATGAGCGTCGCTTTATTGTGCTTCGGAGTTGTTTGTGCGGTGGTGGCTTCCGTTGCTTCGGCAAGTTGCCCGTCGACGGATATATCTTTCGTACGCAAGCAAGGCACCTGCAACGAGTACGAGATGGGTGATGTTAGTCACAGCACGCCTTTGACGAATGATCCGTACAGGATCAACTATTTCGCAGATAACTTCACACCGTTCTGCGAGGCAACAGTTTGCGGAGATGGTCGACATCACTTGTTCTGCACGACGTCTGGCACTAGCGACGGTGAGTGTATACCCGGCAATGCGGTAGAAAACTTCCGAAACATATACGGTGATAGAGTGACAAGTGTGGACGTAAAGATCAACACGCTGTTGGTTGTGCCTGCACTCGTAAAGGAACTCTATGACGGATTTACTACTCAAGATCGATCTATAATGCTGTACGAACATGGCAATCACAAGGGTGAAAGTTTGGAAATTAACACTAAAGTGGGCCAGTGTAACAATCTACCATTACAGTGGCAGATGCGAGTTTCGTCGTACGGAGCGAAAAAACTCGCAAGATTTTATACGGGTGAAAACTGCACCGGCGATTCGTACAACGCCTGCCGCGACTTTGTGCAGAACGATTTCTGGGCAAAATCAAACAACTTATGGGGGCTGTTGTGCACCATCGAAGGTTTAAACGACAACACGAGGTCGTTTAAGTTTGAATAAAATATTCAGGCGATACCTACACTGGAATAATATATATTTTTGTTCGTTAGGTAGGTAGGTTTTTGCATGTAATTAAGTAATAATAATAATAAATGATATTTTAGTGTATTATTTGTTTTATTTCGTTCCTTCGTCGGAGCGAACGATTATTTTTAAACAATACTAGGGCTCCCTACCGACTTTTTGTCGGTGGAAAAACATTAAAATTCAACTAGCAGACGAAGGTGCTTGCGCTAATGCATGCTACCAAGAACCAGCAGGAAATTTACATCCTACCCTGACTTTCATGACGAGCTTTTAGGTTTTTAGAATTAGGAACTGCTACTTACCATCTATTGCCTTGAAAGTGACAAACTAACGCATTTAAAAGCTAAGAAAGCTGCCTCGAAAGCACATAGGTACCCATAAAAAAAACTAAATCGGTGAACATCGTTGTACTTAGAAAGGAACCTATTAAAATAATGTAGGTACCTATATTGTACACAGTGGAATATTAGAATCTAGTCCTATTTTGAAGTCGGTTGGTACCTAAACGAGATGAAAAGTAGGTAAAGATACTTAAAAAAATAAGAGTAGGTAAATAAGTACTCAACCACCTGCTATTAAAGAGTAGGTACTCATGGAACAATTTCTTGTCAGAAAATCTGTACCTCAATAAAATTGCCATACCCTTGTTATGCATTCCTCGAATATAAACACAAAAATAACATGGCGTAAATTGAAACATGAATTCAGTTGTTACTTCCTCCTTCTGTATAAATGGCGAAATTACACGTTACCTACAATTTTACCCCAAGCTACGTTACAGCATTATAAACATTTTACCGGTTATTTCCCGGTACCGGTAATTCCCGGTTAACGAGCGTGTGGAACCGGTTAAGTGCTTTGTCAAACTGTTACTGTCTTCACGTACTTAGCAGATGAAACTTTGTATTCTCTTTAAATAATAATAAAATAAAATTTACATAAATATCCGAGTAAAGATAAAGAACGGAGACTTGTCTTTATTTTACAAGGGTGAGTTTATATTTTGAGCTAGGATTTTCCGTAGTGGATTGTCCCAAGTAGGTATGCGACAAGTAGGTACAATTTTTTTTTTGCTATTAGAAAGGTGTAATATCGTTGTAGTTAACAATCACGAATTTCAGAGACAGAGGTAGGTATTTATAACCGTTAGAGCAGTTACGAGGAAAATGTACTTAATAAATTTTTATTGAATCATGGTTTTGTTTTTCGTTTTAATTGTCTACTAACTACAATTGCGGGATTAACAATGGATACGGAAAAAACAAAAATTATGACAAATACCACAGAGAAATCAATTAGCATAAAAATAAGCAATATCAATATCTGTAAACGAATAGGTATAAGTATTTAGGTCAAATCATTTTAATGAAAGACACAATGACTAAATAATTAGAAGCTAATAAATACTAACTACAAACTCTGCCGATTGGCACTTGTCTAGTGCAATGACCGGTGAGTGTTCTCATTAAACAGAACGGCTCTCTGAATGGCTCGCTACTCGCTTCGAATTACTTCCTTAAGCTTTGCAAATGAGTGTGAGCTGCAGGTGAACTGAACCAAATGAACGTTTACAGTTGCGCTGGTGACTGAATGTTTTATCCTTAAACATAAACTAGTTCTAAATAATGTTACCTGTGATAATTTAAATAAAAAAATCTTTCCTCCATATTCCGTCATCTTAGTATCTACCTATACTTCATTTCCTAAAGCGAGCTAATTAAATAAACTCACGTGATTGGTCACTCCTTTCACGCACAATGCAAATAGGGAATCAAAAATCAAAAGAACCTAATATGTTTCAACATGCGATAGATGTTCAAAAAATAATATTTCCAATTCAAACGAGCGTTGCATAAGCACGCTCATTCACTTTGATTAGGTTAATGATTGTAACAGAACACAATGACATCTGATAACTGCTGAATTCACTGTAATGGCACTAACTAATAGGCTGATAACTAAATTGGCAGTGTTTCTAGTTGATGTTCAAAGCTCATTACCGATGCATACCGACCTAGTTAGAATTCCGGACAAAACATTTATTTTAATATCTGTAGTGCAATTTCAGTAACATTTAAGTGGTAACATTTGGTCAAAACAATTTTATTGCTTGTTGCAAAGTCTGTTAGTAGTCAGAAAAGATTGTGGCTTAGGCCGATTGTGCCTTTCGTTTGATTAGCGCTTTTACACGCTAAACTCGCTAGAGATATTTGTTGTGCGTGCAGCCAGCATACATAGATTTTATAGACCACTTAGAAATAGTCACGTTCTTAAAACTAGGGGATTCTATTGTCTGTTCCAACGCGACTCGCTACACTAGGAAAAAAAGCAGGCAAGAACCTGGTGGTGCGGGCCTAGCATTTTTTAGCGTTTGTCTGTCTTGCTTAGCTCTCCCTCAGAGAACCACGAACCATGGAATGTGTTATTAATGTTCCACTCAATATTGAAGAATAATGTGTTCACTGTGTTCACAAAACATGTTTGTGTAGTACGTAAACTCTTAAAATTCTTGTCATATTCTTTCCCCTCACGTGCCAATGCTTTATCTCTATAACTTACACACGCGGTGCCCATAAAATTACTTCTTCATATCATTGCACTTCTCAGCTCGGTTTTTACAGCCGTGGAGGAAGTGATGTTTAAAATAACGATTTGTTTTACGCACAGGTTGAACTACTCAGAGGCATTGGCTGTAAAAATTATAAACGAAACATGATCACCACTATATTCACCTGTATGTACTTTACTATGTTTGTATGTTCGTTAGTATAGGCGATTGGCCAACTCTGGTGACGGAGTTTTTAGGTCGTCTTAAAGTAGAACGACTTTAAAAGCCGGGACCGTCAGTTCAGTTCAGTTCAGTTCAGTTCATTTATTCATAACATTCATTTTACAAAACGTGTTTGAAATTCTATCTAGGCTAAATGTAATTCTAAAATAATTGTAACACCAAATAATAAATAATAATAACTGCATGCATGTACAAATTTTCACAAACATTAATTTCAATAGCAAGACATGTCAATTTAAAAAGAAAAAAGTAATCATAACATATAACATAATAATAGAAAAATAAAATAAAAAATGAGCAATTAACATTAATACAATACTACATATAACAATAATTTACATTAAAATTTACTAAAATAATCATCTAAAGAATAAAAACATTCCTCCGTCGTCAATTTAACGAGCTCTCCGAAGCACGAAAGCGCTCAAATAATAATGCCGCTTGCGGTCACCCATCTGAGTAGTAACCGTTCAGAACGTTGCTTAACTTCGACAATCATCAAGAACGTCTTTTTTACGAGCGTTCCACGAGCACTTTAATGTAGGAATTCTCTCAATGCCGCGCTTTTTTTTATAAATGTGAAATTGCCATATGGATTGATAGGTCTCGCTTTAATCCTGTAGCATCGTAGATCTAAAAGTGTATCTATAATATTTTATCACAAATGGAAAGAATCAATCTTGAATATTCGACGCCTATCAAGTGGGTCATTCTTTCCTCTCATCGAGTGGGCTGTGGGCTATTCTTTCATATAAGTTTATCGCAGGGACAATAGCTATACAATCGTTCGTTATCTTGCCAGAAAATAGCGGCCAGAACTCGATAGTGTTGAGCGAAGTATCGATACTATCGATAAAATTTATGTTGGTAAAATGTTTTAGTATTATCAAAGATAAAATGTGCTGTAGGTTTACGAGATTTTTATCTTCTTTTACTAAAAGTTTTTACGGTAATGTTGAGAACAATAAACTTTACCGGTGATGTGATTTTTTGCTTCGTTAAAAGTATTAACACATTGAAAACAATATTTGAACTGTAAAGTCATTATTATAATTATACTTACTATAAACTATAGTTAGCATGTAGACACTTCGCTCTCTAATAAAGTTGATGGGCTTGTTCCCATTGGAATACTTACTTACGAAACATTATAGGTATGTATATGTATCTTATATAGTCATTAAAAAGACCTTAAATGACATATTATGAGCTATCTTCTCAGAAATTAAGCATATAGGTAAGTTTAAGTTAAGTAATTGTAACGTTTTAAACAGATTTAAAGAAAGTATCGATAAAAAATATCATAATCCCTCCCTATTCCTAGGCCTCTAAATGCTCCATTGTGGTGTAGACAATAGTGTCCTCTGAAAGCTCTTTATATAATTAAACGCGTGACAGTTCTAAATGATAGTTAACCTTTGTTGACGTTACTGATAATAGTTTGTTTTGTGAACGATTTAATTGAGCGGTTGATTGGATACTTTTGTTTATTGGGTTTAAGAAATACAGGAAAATTGTGAAGTTACTGATAAGGTATTATTAATAGATGGTATTACTATATGTAATACCTCTGACTACCCCATTAGACATCTTCAAAGGTTCTAAAGAATTATATAAAGATCTGAAAGAAATGTCTACGGCTCCCTGGAATACAGTCGTGATTATATTTCATTTATATAAAGCAATCAACTGATTACGACACATTTGAATTTCCCGGTAATTCATTTTGTATCTACACGTCTGTATAATAATTAACATAGTAACATAGTAACAAGCAATTCCTCAAAGCAAACCCGGGTATAATTGCATTGGCACGGTTATTGCTCGGATTCTGCGCTGATTTGCAATTCGTCAGCGAACTAACATTTGGATTTGAGTTCTAATAATTAGGTTTTGCATCCGACACAGTTATTTTGAAGACAATGACATGTTTGCTACGTAGATCCAATGCTACGACGTAGAGCGAACAGCTACGTCGTAGACATGCTACGAAGAACTTTCAGCTGACGATTTGTTCAGTACTTCAATTATCTTTGTGGTTCAATTAAACGTGGTAGCATATAAAAATAAGCAAAATTAAAATTCATACTATGCTAGGAAACATGAAATAAGTTATATTACGCATAGATGCATGTTGTTTTTACTACTTAATGCTTAAATCGTAACTTATATGTTTAAATCGTCGATTTTTTAAATATTATATTTTGTTTACAGAAACTAAACTAATACATAACTGTACAAAATACAAATAGAACCAGTTGAGCCATCGAAGGACCGTTGCAAACGGTCTATAGGTAGCTCAACTGATCCAAACCACTGCCAGACGGAAGCGTGCCCAAGACACTGGCCGCATTGCCACGCTGAATAGCGATGCTGATTCGTTGAGCCAAATAAGAGCCAGCCCTCGGATCACGCGTCGCTTCGACCAGACGCCCTGAAAGAATTTTGAAAACGCGATGGGCCCCGGTACCCCATGGACCCAGGGTCTCCACCCCAAACGGCTCAAATATGTAAACCCTATCCAGATTCACATACTTACGCCGTTTGAGATTTTCAGCCGAATCTGCCGCTGCGCCAGGCCCAACGGATGTCCCCGGGAGATGTGAATGCGCAAGGGTATCGACGCAAGTTGCGTCCCACACCAATGGCCTTCCCCTCTCCCAAGGGACAAGAGTCATACCGTCGGGGCGCTTGCCGTCGTCACGCATCAGACCGCTCGGTTCTAGAACGGCTGGTACGTTGGCGGCGACAAGAGCTCGACGGATGATGTCGTTAGGACTGGCGTGTCGGCAGATCCGACCGGCAGCCCTGGTGCACGACAATCCATGGTGACCAAGCTGTTCGACCGCCGTACCGCACTGACAAAGGTGAGGGGCGCAACACGGCGCACCCAACCGTAGGCATACTGCAACACGGAAGCTAGCGGGATCCATTAAAGTTCCTAAATTGTTGGATGGAAGTGCTTGAAGCCACAAACCTGACTCCCAATTTGAGACGGCTAGGAGACGGGCACGATCTGCGGAGCTTGAACACGTCTGTAGGAGACATTATTTTGTTTGAAAGAATATAACTCTCAAGGCGGTTATTAATATAGATTTTTTTGAAAATCTGACTATTATGTTTGGTATAATGATTATCAATAGTTTACCTAAAGAGTGCAGAAAATATCTATCTTCCGAAATACAAATCAATTTTGTAAAAAATTAATATTTGCAACTTTATTCACGACTCTTTGATGTTACTGTATAATACTATTCCAAAGTAGTTTCACGTTCATGCATCACCATGGAAAATGGCACGATATTTGAAATATGCCTTACAAATGCAAAGCCTTCTAAAGCCGCGTCACAGAGGAAATAAACTGGCAGGGAGTATGCACTTTTAGAAATTCCCCACAAAGGAGTGGAAAATTCACTATTTTCAATAGAGTTTGTGTGAATTACGATATCAGCAGATTTGATGTATATTTGTGATCGTGAAACTCCATTTGAATACCTTTGGCTGGATCGTAGTGGATGGCACAAACTAAGGGAGGCCTATGCCCAGCAGTGAGTAAAGTCGGGCTGTGGATGATGATGAAATATGTCACTTTGTTCGTTCGTTTGCATGAGTGAGTGGCCAACTTTAGTGACGGAGTTTTATGCCTTGTAAAATCATAAAACGTTTTAGTCAAAACATCTATAGGTTTAATTCCCTTAACTTGATTGCTTCCACAAGCCACTCGTTTAGACGTCACACAACAATCAGTGCACGTGAAGCCAAGAGGTAATTGCAGCTATTCCTACGAGCTTAGCTTTTATGTTACACTCAACTTTTTACTGTTATAGGCTCACATAGACTGAACGCAATATCTGGTTCATTTCATACAATGGTAACATGAGTTTTTGATACATTTTTCGAAACTTTTTGAGTAGTATTTAGGTAAGCAAAGGCTCATGCGTATTTAAGTGGAGTTTTATGTCATAAGTTATTATGATTTTCTCTATTAAATAACCGGTATGCCAATAGAAGGATCATAAATATATATGTACATATTACAATTGGCTGACTCTTTGAATACACATAGTTATGACCTGGAATCACAGACCTGCTTCTGTCTGGGTTAGAATAAAGAAGCCGTGGCAGAAACTACGGTAAGAGTCTAATAAGTACTTATAATAATAATTTCAGTGCCCCAGCTGTTAGTGTTCTGAAGCTGTCTTATAAATGTCGAATACTAGTATCGCGTAGAACGTTTACGGCAGATATATCGCACGATTTTATAGCTGTAATAGTCCATACAAAATGTGGTCGCGAAACTCATCCTCCGTTTAGTAGTGCGAAGACAATTTGTTATTTCAGATATGTTTTTATAGTAAGTAATGCATGGAAATCACTTACGTGCAAAATATGATGCTATAGATGGTTGCTCAGGTAAGACATCGCATTAGGGTTTTTTAAAACAAATCCACCAAAGAACGAAACCATAATAAATACGAACTATTTCTCAAAATCAAAACAAAAAAAAGACGTGTGGCACTCAGGGACTGCCGCGGTAAAGCTATTGCATGCCACCTAGAGGCGAGTTGCTGAAATAAAGTGACAATTAGGTGATTTCGTTACGGAATTTCTGGATTCGGTCTCCACGCCAAGGCCCGCGATAGAAGCTATGCAATAGCTTAAAAAAAATCTCAACTTCAACTTTATTTCTTTAGCATAAGTATTATATTGCTTAGTAGTTCCTAATATAGTAGGTAGGTTACCTTTCTACTGTGTCGGGTTGTCGAGTGGGTACCTAGCGTAGGTGTATGCGACGCAGCTGTTTTGATTGGAAACATTATACCTACCTATTTACTAAATATTAGAATAGCTGCGTCGTAGATACCAATCAGCTGCTACCTACCTACTTTAATTGTACTACTGGCGTAAACTTTCCTTAGTGTCAGGTTAAACCTTAGTGGTTTTTAGATTCTAAGTTACCATTTTATATGTATTGTTGTTTAAACGGTAAATAAATGAAAAAAAAAAGTTATTCAAAAAGTGTCGGTAATTCAGAATTCCCAAATCGGTGTACATTGTGATTCACGTCGCGAGTAGTTTGCTGCTACGTGACGGCCCGGAGGTTAGGATGCGATACAAATAACAGACGAGCTACCTGACGTACCCGCGTTAGTAGCGGGACATCTAAACATAACACAAGCAGCTTGCTTAGCTTGGGACTAGATGACGCTGTGTGGAATGTCCAACGATATTTATTTAGATTGGTCTCAGATATGTATTAGTAACTTCCATTTAGCTAACCTAGTTTACCTAAAAAGCAACTTGTATGCAGCCCACGGAACGATACTAAACTTAGCATAAATCTTTATCAACCAACACTGAAAAACCAATGACGGGCTAAGGCCTTTCAGACATTGGCATAGTAAAACTTAATCAGTCGTGCAACTACTAACTTTCAAAGTTGATGTTAAAGTTTTTGTATTATAAAAAGACAGAGAATGGATGAGAAAAAGGCAGAGACATATTCATGATATTCAGATTGCGGATAACTCTAGCTTAATTATGTATAAAAGTAGAAATAACAGATTATGAATTCTTAAGTGCGTTCTAAACAAAAATAATTGAGTAAAACAAGAAATATTATGATAGATGAATGATAGAATCGACGCTTTATTACACCAAAATACAAGAATACACTACACAGTTACACAAAGAACAACTTTAGTAATCTTAATAGTGAGCGGGCACTTGCAGCGATCTCTTCCAGACAACCTTTGTGTTAATAGGAAACGAGTATTACTAGTATAAAGAAGATGCACTGCAGATTGACAATGTCAAGGCGTCTTGGCCGCGTTCGGCCGCCGCAGTCAATTTACATTTAAATTACACTTCGGGCCACTCACCGACTTCCTAACTTACGTGAATTACGCGGACGTCACTTACGGATATTTTTTGTGGCCGCCAGTGTTTTGAATGTTTATAATGGTATAATAAGTAGCTGCGTTGAGAATAATTTTGAAAAAGTTCACATAGGTACCTCTTAAAATATATTTATTATTCATTTAGGATATTTATTTATTTATTTAATGTTCTACAACTACAATATAAATGCTAAACAACTTTCATAATTACCAAATGCACAAAATACAATAAAGGAGCACCGAAACGCAGTTAGTTTTGTATAATTCAGTTATTTCGCTAACCTCATAGCAACTACAAAACATTCATTAAAATTAATGAACAAAAGCTCACAATTTGGCTATTTTTAATCAAATTGCTAACATGCTCACTTGTTTCTATTGTTCTGTTTTAATAAAATTATTATGGACTCAGTTTTTTGTTTACAACGCAATCCTACTAATTTTATAATCGCGAAAGTTTTTGGGTTTTGATAGAACTTTGTTACTTTTTTACTTTTTTTGAACGGTTTTGGCTGAAAACTTAAATATTCATTTTTAAATTATGACTTTAAACAGCGCATAGGCTACTAGCCCATCCTAGTTAGTATCGCGCAAGCGAAAACGCGTGCGTAAAGTATAATGCTCGATCGTATTACAGATCGTAGCACAACTACTACGACGTAGCGTCATAGCTACGTCGTAGTAGATTCGCTACGAAATCTTACCCTATTATGCATATTCGACCTAAAACCTGTATTAGCTAAAACGTATATTAAATCTGTTGCTATCTCTTTTCGTTGACATATGAGTGACAAGAAAAAAACGTTCTAAAACGTTCCTAAAACCTGTATTAAATTGTCAAGTTTTTATGAATAAACCCCATAGTCTGGTTTCTTTGTAAAGATCTACCAATCAAGAAACCAATGCCATAATACTGTGCATTACTTAAAAATATGAGAGAACCCGTTAGATTTGTATAAAAAAAAGACAAATAATTTCAAAGACCAATCGTTATAAGAGTAGAGTTTCAGTATTCAGTCGTTAGGTCTACATAAACTGGGTACAAACTTAGGCGCTACAATTCTCAAGTCATTAGTTGGCTCAGAGCGTTGTTTCGTTAATTAAGGTTGTTATCGTAGCCAATAAATTTATTTTTATCTTGAAACGTCCGAAACTGGAATCCTTTTGAAATTGCACCCAAATTAAGTTCCGGCTAGAGTTTTGTACTGGAGGTGTTTTTTGTGTGAAATCAACGGAGGTATTCCGAGTAAAGGGGTGGTTAAAGTGTTTATGGTTTTACTAGAATTTTATATACAAAATCGAATTAAATAAATGAATATTCAAAAACCAACAGAATTGATGTTGGTGCTTCGAAATATAGGATAAGTAATTTTTTAAGACTTCAATTTCAATTTCGTACTTCAATTTCGTACATTTTGGGGAAAATAGTTTTGGAACATAATTTCATTTATTCTAGCAATGTGTTAAGAGTTTTACATGTTTTTTTTACGTTTCCATGAGATGAATCCTTTAAAAGTTATTTGTCAAAACCTGAAAAACGTCAATTTTGGAGTTTTCCGAGACCTAAAAAGTTATTAAAATCCTTTGAAGCTGCTAAATTACTGCACTATCTATTAGTTTATTTAAAAATAAAAAAAAACACGGTGTTGTTTTACAAACCGTACAATTGTTGCCTGAGACATTTGTTTAAGAAAAACCAAGTAGCTTATTACGTTATTTCCTACAAATTGAGCTGTAATTTTTCATAACAAGCTCATTAATTTTTGTCAAATTAGTTTTGGACATTTTACAAATTTACCTAACTGTTATTTTTTTTCTTGACTGTTTGTCAAAAATTAATGAGCCTATTATGAAAAACTACAGCAAAGTAACTGGATTAACGGATTTAAGACGATAAAAATCAGTTCATTGCAATTATCATACCACTGTCAATTGCATAGAAGACAAAAGTTTTCGAAGACAAACCAGCTGGTTACTAAACTAGAACCAGGTATTTCCTGCCTAACGCGTTGAAAGCATTGCGACGCGTTTTTACCCGGATGTTCCAGTGTGGGCAACTTCAAGTAAGGTCTATTAACAACTCACACTTGACGGTAAGTAAAATAAATAAATAAATAAATAAATAAATATCCTTGGACATTCCACACAGCGTCATCTAGCGGTAAGTAGCGCGGGAATATATCACTTGCGGCTTGTTCTTGCTGGAGCCAGTTCGTGTTGATACCGTGTTGGTTTGTACTAGTTTTTGGATATTTTATGAATAACTAGCAGCACTTCCCGGCTTTGCCGGGGTGTAGGTACTAACTAATGCTACCGATACAAAATATAGCCTACAGTGCTATGGCGCTAGTAAAAATGACCCGATTCTAGATCGCGCTGACGAAAACGCGCGGCGCGGAATGACCTCCCCATACAATCAAACCAACATTATCTCTTTATAATATTAGTAGAGATATATACCTACTTACTTATGAATGACTACAGAGTCCAAAATATTTATTAGAACATGTTTATGAGATTATAAATAAAAATCTTACTAAAAGTTTCCAACCCGTGATAATGGAATCGTTCTGAAGCCATACCTTATCACTCGGCCACAGAATTTGATCAGTATAATTATTTGTGTTTCTGACGTTAAACTTTTGAAACCATCATGGTAATGAATGAACGCTGGAGATACTAAAAACCAAATTTTTACCATGTTTCTAAGGATCTAAAAATGAAAAAAATCTGATGTTTAATAATAGTCAATGTTATTTGACAGCAATGCACAAATATTTTTATTTTTTTTAAATGCAGAACCTTTTTCATTAACTAAGGCAGTAGGTACCTAGCTAAACAACAATATATAGAGAAAATAGGATCGATTTGCCTCTACCCTCTAGGACTCATTTATGCCAGTTCCAGTTGCACTAACAGGCATGAACGTTTGGAATGGCAGACGGCAGATGGCGCGGCGTCGCAGTTTTCGTTCTCGCATGGTGTATTATTCAGCGCGACATCGCACGCTCGCTCGGTAATCATTGCGATTGTGCTCGACCCGCACCTGGACATTCTTGTGGACCCTACCACGAACACTTGTGTACTATTTCTGTGTTCTCTTAGAGAAAAAGTGAAACGTTTACAGTTTAGAAAAAAAAAGTCTTAATAAGAGTTACGACTCCGGCAGGATTTCAACCTGCCGCCTTATTCTCCAAATAACCATGTCTTACCAAGGCACGTCACGGCGTGGTTATTTTGAAAAATTCTATGGATTTCAGAAAACAAAAGCTAGATAACGTGCAACCTCTCCGCGTCATGTTTTGAATGTCGTCAAGAATCGAGCAGCTGTGATAAGCAATCGTTTTTCAACGTAATAGTAATTGTTATACAGTTTCTTTTACAGTTATCTTGCAGATACTGAAGACTCAAAAGTAGATCTCGTTCTTGATCGTCGTCGTCTATCATCTGTCGTCTGTCGATGTCGTCTGTCGTTGACAGCTAGAGCTAAAACTTTTTGCAAGCCACTTAAAACATAAACACAATATAAACAAATTCAACTCAAACACAAGGATAAACAAGTACAAAATTTATGTATCGTATGTCGTATTTTCCCTGAACATAGTTGATAAGTTAAATCAAAATGTGTTTGCTGATTTTTATTTACTACCGTGGTAGTGGTAGAGGCGATTTAAACCCCGTTTCAGATAACGTATTCGACGCATCGAATGCTCCAGTTATTAAGCTCTAATTTCCTTCAATACGCTCGCTGCATTTTGACAGACTTCAAAAAGGGATTTTACATTATAGAAAAATCTAACAATTATTGAAACACAGGTATTAATCATTATTCAATGTTAATAATTAGATTTGCAAACTATTTTTCCATGACCATTAAAAAATATTATATTAAATAGTTTAAGATCAAATAACATTAACTAGATAGTTAATGTGACATGTCTTAAATTATTTAAAATGAAAACAATAATTGTAAATGAATATACTATGAGCAAACAAGCATTAATACCCGAATACTCAAACGCTTATTAAATATTAAATGCCGTATTAAACACTAAGGAAGTTTTTTTTTGACAATTGTCAAATTATGTCATAGATAAGCACCACTTACTTAAGTAGCGTTTCAGTTATACGTTGCGTAAATACCACAAATTACCTACATGTAAATACCCAAGGCTTATAAACTTTTATTACCTATCTTAATCCTACTCATAATAAGTATAGTACATGTACCATAGCAATAAGTAGCACCATGTAACCTTCTAAGAGGAAAATAAATGATTTATTATTATTATTATTACGTCCAGAATATAACGGTGACAGCAGTTTAAACAGCACAGCTTCGAGCTCAATGCACTGATTGCCAGTTCAGATGAAATGGGATTAGTTTCTGAATCAGAATGTTTGAGCACACATTATATCTACTCTACGTCACGCATTATCTAATGAAATGGCTCATTTAAGGCTTGTTTGTGTACAAGCAATAGGGTAATGAGATTTTAGTTTAATTTGGTAATGATTTTGGTACCTCATATTGAAATGACGTGCATAAGTTTAAAAAACTATGAATATTGTTTGTGTGTAATAAAAAAATAAACAAAATTAATTCACGTTCAGGCTTCTAAAATTGTAGGTAGTAAAATTCCTTCATCTCTCATATTTAATTATCTTTAATAATTACTTATTTACATCCCATGTGCTTATTCCTGAAGATCTGCAGAGACTGCGTATTTATAATAATGTCATTTTTTTTTTAAATAATTTTTAAAACTGTATGCTTGAATCTAAAATACTATCTTAGCTCTAATAAAATATTAAAACAAATACCAAGATAGCATTAAACCAGTTTGCAGTTTGAAATATAAAATATATTATCAAAAGTTTATCTGCATTCGAAGAGCCATAGTAAGTGCCAAGTTTTAGCAAAAGTACACTTTACATGCCATCACGATTTATGATCCAACGACCGCACTATAATAAGAATGTAAGCTGCTTTTTGTATAATTCTATACTTTTTACTGCACTACTTATAGACCGTGCTACTACAATGCAGTAACAAAATACAGTATTAAAAGTCTAGGTAAGGAAATTTGTCTACACTTAACGGCACACACTTGAGCCATAGAAGAATCATCATCATTATCATAAGCCGTTTTATCCCACTGCTAGGCATAGTCCTCCCTTCGTGATTGCCATTAGCCTAGATCCTGCGCTAGCCTTAGCCACGTGCAATTTGCTGCCTTGCGGATGTCATCTACCCATCGAGCCGGTGGCGGTGTCCTTGTCTAGGCCACCACTCGGTCAACAGCGTCTTGGTCCATATGACGTCACTCCGTCACATATTCACACATACACGGCTGTAATTCAAACCCACGACCTTCTGAACGAGAACTTGCCCCTCGACCAACACGGCTTCCAATCTCTGTTCATTATGACCGTAACTAACATAGTTACAATAAAATAACCTAACATAACCCCCGCAGTGGGATAAAGCGTCACATTCCCGCGGTGATGGAAAATGTGGATCTGGATCCACGCGGATATTACAAGGAAATTGGCCGCGAGCAAATGGAGCCGGACATAGTACATTAAAGTAGTAAGGTAAACTCTGAAAACGTGTAAAATTTGTTTTACTGGTCTGAATGAAAACGTATATGAACAGGAACAGATGAAAATGTTGTGTCGAAATTTTTAACAAAAACTACATAATTAAGATTATAAATATACCTACAAGATAAAAAGACAATATATTTTATCCATTTACTTATATATTTTCCCCATTAAACAACAAAATATAATTAAAATATGAGATAAATTCATCGTACTTACGTTAAAAGTTAGAAGTACATAATAAAAGTATAATTTAAAATTTAAAACACAGTAAGCTAATGGAAATTAGAAATTGATTACTTTGCCAACAAAACGAATCCTACAAACTAAAAAAATGACTATGTATCCCAATATTTCTATTCCTCAGCATTACTTGTACTACTGCATCTCACTATACTATGTCAAAATGTGCAGCAAATGAAGCCTAATTAGGTAGGAAATTACAAGCGCATGACATACTTTCAACGAGGAATATGAAAGGAGATTTTCAATCTCAGATTAATCGTGCGAAGATTGTTCAATCACTGTTAGAGTGTACATCGGTGAACTATCTCTTGTCTTAGAAAAACTGCTTTAAGCCTTTGATGTGACGACCTCTGTGGCGCAGTTGGGCGAACGCCCGGCTGAGACGCCGAGGTTGCGGGTTCGATCCCCGCTACGGGACAAATGTTTGTGTGTTCTGCAGATATTTGTTTCGTGTCTGGGTGTTTTCTATCTATAATATGTATGTATTTACAAAAAAAATGTAGGTATCTATGTATATCAGTCATCTAGTTACCATAACACAAGCATTAAGTTGCTTAGCTTGGGACCAGATGACGCTGTGTGGAATTCCAAGGATATTTATTATGTGAAGAGCTTGTAGCCTTGCTGCAACGTTCTTAATAGATCGTTGAAGTTAAGCAACGCCAAGAGTTGTAACACTGATGACTAAGAAAAGCTAAAATATTGTTAAAAGACAACTATAAAATTCTTCTACTAAAATAGTGTCGGTTGATAGACTTGCAACTGGCAATAAATAGGGAAAAAAGGAAAGAAAGAAAGAAAAGAAAGTATATTTATTTTTGTAGGACCTCAAGGATCACTTAAAAATGTCGTATAAGCTAGGTGACTCTATTGTTTGTCCCAATTCAATAAACTCATTTATATGCGAATTTAATTATTTTTTTGCGTTAAATATCCGTGAATAATATGTTTCAACACAAATGAAAATATTTGCTAAAAGTAGATTATCTCACAATATTTCACTCTTCTCACATCCACACAGATTCATCTACTTTACACAACATTATTACTTATATATTTCAGTCTCTTTTTGTGTTCCAATGTTATTCCCTGACATGTGATATTTATAAACAAGTGCTCCAGAAAACTTTATAAATAAAACATTACCATTTGTAGTTGTATTTTACTGTACTCTTATTTATAAATTATAAAATAGCGAGGGACCTTGCAATTTTGCGGCACTTTAATCTGTCTCTCGTTTGGCGAAATGTTGGTGAAATTAAATTTTCATCAATAAGTATTCAGCGTGTAGGGCGTGGCACGTGACTTGTATTGTAACTGCCTTGTAAGGGCTTGTTGAGGAGCTTGCATATGATACTATGTCGGGATATGCTGTGGATAAAATGGTAAAAGCAGAAAGTACTGACACATCAAACTATTTATACACATACGTACATAAAACACATAATTAGCATGGTATGGTCATGTAATGAGGAGGGATGAAAGTCATATAACTAAGAAAGTTATGAGTATGAGTGTGGATGGACATACATGTAGAGGAAGGCCGAGGAAGAATTATGGATTGTGTGAAAGAGGATAAGAATGTAAGAGGAGTGAATTCGGAGTTGACGAGTGATAGAGATGAATGGAAGAAGAAAACATGTTGGGCCGACCCCACCTAGTGTGGGATAAGGGCAGGGAAATGATGACGTCCATGAAACACATCTCTGCACCATAGGTGAAGCGAAAACCATTGATTTCCAGTTGATACGATCCTGATATTCCTCTATTGCCTTATTCTTGCATATATTTTGCTCATCACAATTTTCGCGTCTCAAACTATCAACATAATTATAGAAGTGAATAGTTAAAAAAGATTATTTAAATAGATTTAAAACTAAATAAAAATTCGGCAACTTCAAAGCTTACTATCATCGTGTGAAATATTCCAAATGGTTATCACTAAAAAAACTTGCGAATTAATACAAAAAAATGTCCGGCGAAAAATCGTGCAGCTTTCCAGCATCATGTACAAGATTCCAAATTGTAACAGATATGCGTGCGTTTAGATATTGCTCGTTCATCTGCGGCCGTAAATCACAAGTGCTGGAGGAATTAAAACATGAAATTAAACTTCCACGTGCCCTAATGATAGCTGTCTTTGCATAAATCTTGTGAGCTATAATAGGATCGAAAGTTTGCTTTATAGGCTTACTTTTCCAATTAGATACATAAAATAGAAGTTTTTAATAGATAGTTGAAATTAGGCTACGTTCTGTTCATAATGGATGGGTGACAAGTGGCCTGCAGCGTTTCCGTGCTTTTAATTTCAGCTAAGCCATGACGGAGGCCTAAATAATATACTCTGTCACCAGAGATAACTTAGTCACGAACTTGGATTTTAATTCACACTTACGATAAAGACTCTGCTCGTACGATATCGATACATTAGAAAGAGAACATAAATATTTTGACGTGACAACGTAAACAAATTGGTTTGCCGGGTGACACTTCAAGAAACTGCGTTACGCTCCGCTCACGTTATGCGCTCACAATGAGAGCGAGCGAGAGGCACGCGCGAGTGAGAGGCACGCGTTGTGTCACGTAAAACTTTCGCCCGTATACCGACTTTACAGGCAACCAATTTTTTATATTTATATATAAGCCGCGGCCAAATTGATTATAATATGCCTTACAACTACATAATCTGTACAACTTAAAACAAATAAAGCCAGCACACACTCAAAACTTACAAGCATTTCGAAACTAGTTAAATCAAATTGCACTAAAGTAACTGCCTAAAGCGCAAGTGTCTTAATTCAAAACTCAAGTTTGCTTCATAACTGAACAAGTTGCTTCAATGCAGCAATAAGGTGCCTGGAACTTCTCTAATTACACGACATCTTGTAGTGACGTCACCGACATCTTGTAGTGACGTCACGGGCTCAGACAAACTTGCTTTATATCTTGAAGATTCTTGCATCTAAATTTTTCTATAGCTATTAGCTACTTGTCTAAAGTAAATACTACAATTTGTGAAAATGTTTGTACTTAAACTACTGAACGGATTTGAAACTTGGAGTATTCATACTTCGTATTTTCTGACAAACACACATCATCGTGCTGAGTTGAAGTGCGCTAATTGGCCTAGTTTTGTAGAGCCACTTTTTAGGCGTTAATACCTGTTTTTTAATATAATATCGTTGCTTGTAAATATCATAAGAAGTATTTAGTCAAAAAACGAAAATAGAAAGAAAGAAAGAAAGAAGAAAGAAAAATATTTATTTACTACACTCATTAAACATACATTGACTTAAATATAAGGTAGGTAAGTTTACATTTTATCGACGTTGAGTGACGCAAATTGGTCACCACTCAACATTTGCTGCAGTAGCTCAAGGAGCTACTGAGCGCTGGTTTTCAGTGATGCCATACGAGACGCGCAACAAAAACAGACCACTTATAAAATATTACAGTACATATTCATCTACAAAGAAAACAAAACACTCTTCAATAGATAAATACGTTGAACATTTTACTGGGCATAAAGTGTGAATCAGGAAAGCACAGCTTGTTATGTGAACTACCTACTTGTGGTAGAATACTCGTCTCCTGAGATAAGCCAGTCTAAGTTTGTTAAAGCTCGGGTTTATGTTCCAAAGAGATATCTGTTTAGTGTCAAAATAATATTATACTTGAATGCAAATGTCACTTCTCAATCTTGGCCATTAAGTTCAGTGGATTTTAAGCTATCAACACGTTCGAACTTACTTATTTAATGCGTTAGTAAAACACTAAATAAATTCAATTTTATTAATCTAATTTATTTTATATATTTTTTCATTAAATAAAATTAGGTAAATTGTAAAATAATCAATTTTTAGTAAGTGATGTGTCTGCCTACCTCCATGGGAAGAGAGGTGTGATTTTATAATACAAAGAAAAAAATTCGATGGCTCTTGTGAGCCTATCATTGTTAAGGTGGTTGTTTGCAACACACCACTAACTTATATAAGTAGTAAAAATATATGTCCTAAATAATTCTGAAACCAGGAACTAAATGTTCAAACATAATCTAGCTTTAACCTCAATTCGTTCAATTTTACAGCCTCCAAATTCTGCGCCTTCAGCTTGTAAATCCTAAAGCACTACTAGTTCGGTCTGAAACTTTAATACCTACTCCATTTCGTGTGACGAGGTGCCTATAAATAACATCCGATTCGGGCAAAAACCCGACAGTGACCTAACGTACATGGTTTTCTTGAAAACAGTGACTGTAATTTACCGTCATTATTAGCGTTCGTAGCTTGCTTTTAAGACGTTCTAGAATTTCTAGATAGATCGATGAAATAGCAATGCTTTAAAAATTACAATTTGGTTGACCGTAAGTGAAATTTAGAACAGGGTGCTTCTATTTATCGAAGGGTACGGTAAATTGTCGGTATCTTAAAAGTCGTAACGAAATATACCTTTAACTCTCGAATATTAGTCAGTAGCTCATACTAACTTATCTAATGTCAGATTGCCTTTCTGCGTAATGTTACCAGTAACAACTTTAAAGGCTCGAGCAGACCGAATGCGTATGCGTTGCGTATGCGTAGACGTAAGCGTAGACGTGCACGTACCACTGAGTTGTAATGTATGGAAATGTATGAGACAGGCCACACCGCTTGCGTAACGTAGACACGTCGACGTGCACGTCTAGTAGGTAAAGCGTTAACGTTACGGCCATCGTTTCTTAGAAAACCAAAACATAACTGTGTTACCTTCTAGGCATCCATATTCATGCATAATTGATGACCCAACTCAGTTTCAGGGTTACGTGAGGAATACCAACTTTGCAGACCCTAACTTTGTTTCCAATAACTTGCTCGCTCTGTTATTTTATTATTTCATTTATGTGGCTTATAAGATTTCATTGAGGTTAATTGAAAAACCGAAAGTAATTTCGGGTTTCCAATAGAAAAGCTATAGGTATAAAATGTGGTGTATTTTAAATATATGTGGTGTGGCGTAGGTTTTAACGGTAGTTGCAGACAACATTGAAAATAACTAACCGATGAGACATAGATTTTTGTTTCGTGCCTAGGTGTTTTCTATCTTTAATAATGATGTGTGTATTGTTTTAAAATTTCGTGTAAGTATACAAAAAAATATCTAAGTATTATATTATCAGTCATCTGGTTACCATAACACAAGCATTTCGTTGCTTAGCTTGGGATCAGATGACGCTGTGTGGAATATCCAAGGAAATTTATTTATTTTATAGATACTTAGACCAAAATCGTGCAAAATAACACGGATTGGAAACATCTTCAGTGATCTGATATAACCCAAACTCAAGTAAAACAACATCCCATTATAAATTCTGTAGAGGAGTCTGTTATAATCGGCCACCTGAGTGGAGAGTGGCTATAAGACCGTTATTATCAACAAGACCGTACAAGTGCCCATCATTTTCTATCCACTGCACCGGAGCCATTAGGCTGTGATTGGCTAGAAAGCCGCGACCGACATGAAGGTATTAAAGTCTTCAGGATACCTACTGGTGATTTAATAATAAAACATAGGCCTGTTATATTACAGCGTTAGGAATCTTTGCCTTCACTTAACTGGACACTGTAGTGCCTGGGACATTTGCTGAGATGGAATAGGAATAAGTCTTATAATAAAAGTAAACTTTATTTCATGCAACAATATTAACACGTAAACGATTTGAAGAAATAACTAACAATCATATGCTGAAATTTTACATAAATATTTCTAAACGTATAACCTTTTGTGACGTTTATATTTCTTGTTTATATAAAGTGAAATAATGTCAAAGATATCACCACTTTTATTAAGTAAAAATTCGTAAAAATTAAGATCCGAAAGAAATGTCTACCGCTCCCTATACAGTCGTGATTATATTTCATTTTTTTCATTTCATTCACAATATTCTTGTAATTAGTTACTTATATAGGTTTAGTTAGTAATACAATGCAACGATAACGGAAATAAAATAGCGGCGATAGTTTCACAGAGCAACCTTTCCAAAGGCTTTCACGGACTTGAAGTGGAATCATTACCAGCGGCCATTCAGCCAACAAAGGCCCATTCAGGTTAATCCTTTTAGAATATTCCAGAGCTAACGAGTGCCCTTGAAAATTGCAATTCTAATGAACTAATTCCATTATTGAAATGGTGGAGGAAATTGCATTTCTAGCATAATAGACGCAGTCGACTGCACTGCGGATTGATTTGCCGTTCATGGAAATTAATGTTGAGAATTATAAATACTTTGGATTTGATCAAAATTATTGAATTTCATATTAAATGCTTCGAGTAGAATTATTTTGAATCGTGTTCTCTAGAAAGCTGAAGAAAATTCCTCAAAGAAAACCGGCATGTTTGCTTTATTATATATAATATTTATGATGATACTTATAGTCACGCCACGTAAAAAGAACGCTTAGGGGAAAAGTAGCGCAGTAGGCGATTTTAAGGAACCTTAGGTTCCATTGGTGGAGGGGTGACGCGGCGTTAAGTCTCTTATTCACTCTCCATACTCATTTAAGCCGTACCTGCTTTCCATTTGTTTTTTTTTTAATAATATAATAATAAACCCTTGTAAAATGAGCTTGGATTTTGTAGCGGCATAAATGTTTTCTTGATCTTCGGATTTTTGTTTTGGGTTTTGTTACTACAATCGATACCTTCTCAAAATATCTCTTAATGTCTTACCAGCAGCATGCAGTAGGGAAGTTTTTTTTATTTACCTTTCACGCGACACCTCTGTACAAGGCAGTTTGGCCGTAGCTTTAATTATTCAAAGTCGAGAAGGAAATAGCATCTTCGAAGGGACAATTTTTCAGGCGACATCTGCGCAAACAATCAGCCGACCCTTGTTTCAATTAATAATTTCATTTCGTTCTCAGATTCCTTTGACAAATCGCTAATTTTGTACTAACGGTGACGTTTCACGGTAAATGTTATTTTGAAGGCTTTAGAGGATACACAAATCTTTTCGGGAGAGTCGTCACTGCGCGTTTTTGTGTATCGTGTTACCTGCTAATTCTTATCATACTTGAGTATGATTTTGTTTTGAATATCTCTTAATTGCATAAGTAGTATTCAAGCGCTTTCAAAATTGTTCTTGGCGCCACTTACGGTCGCTCGTACCTGCGTTTGAAGTTTCCTGTCATATCCCACTGCTGGGCAAAGGTCCGCCCAATATCTTCCACTGACCTATCTTTGGCGATCTCCCACCCACCACTCCTTCTTAAACAAATCAAGGTCGTCCCGCCAACGCTTTCTCGGCCGGCCTTGTCGCCTACCGTTCTCGGGCACCCAAGGAGTAGCAATGTTTGCCCACTTCTATATATTTATTTATTATTTATTTACTTCTCGGGTTGCATCCGCCTAACATGGTCTGCCCAGTCCCACTTGAGCTTGGCTGTTTTCCTGTATTATTTTATGAATAAGAAAATCTACATTCCGATTCTCAATTCCAAACCCATCGATAAATCAATTAGTATAATCCACCTCGTACGTAAATAGGTATCGGATGTATTTACTGCCACAATCAGCGTGACTGGTAATTCTCCGTCGACGCTGTAAGCTCTGATTTATGTGTCGGGTCTTGATGTAATTACCAAGTAGCGAGTTGAGTACTTATATTCACGTGATTAAGGGCGAGAGTTGCAATTTGAAAGCGATTCTTTTATTTCAATGAAGATCGATGCTCTTATTTTTAACTTTATTTATTTGTCAAGCCTGTGTCACTATGTACTGGGAAAATCTTTGAAAAGATTCATTCAAACATTCTTTAAAGAATTTGTGCATTCCCTAACTTAGCAGATATTGTTATTTTGGTATGTAAATAAATCAGTTAGTTTCACTAATCCTGTATATCCCCTTTTTTGATGTAGGTTAAAATGGTGTATCGTTATCCAGAAATGTAATTATTCATCCTTTACCTGCTCACGCTTGCGACAAAATTCTTCATATTTAATTAATTCTCACAATCAAAACTATTAATTACCGAATAGCCCAGTAATATTCACCCGCCCGAGGCCAATCATGCTAACTATTTGACCCGTGCCCGATTACAGCCCAACTATTATTGTACCAGATGGTCCTATAGTTGGTAACCTCTGGCCAAAGTAAGCCGCAGATAATGTGCTAGTTTGTATTTAGCCTTCACAACAAGTTGAGAAGTTTTGAACGTTGACTGTAGTGTTTTATTAAGCTAACAGTACCGTTTTAATTTAAAAATTGACACTTTTTGCCACTTTTTGGTAAAAACAAATATTTTGTTTTTTTTCGAAAAACTAAATAGTGATACAATAATCAGAAGTAGGCATGTTTTAACCGAGAATGTAAAAAAACTCAAGCCTTTACATCTTTACTAGATCATGCCAGGCGGCAATCTTTGCCTACGCGTAACGGGACTTTGCAGTGCCTGGAATATTGTAGAGATGGAATAGGCTTGTCCAACAAGAATGTAAAATAATAAGCCTAAGAGACCTTAAATTTTTATAGAAGTTACTAATTATGATAAAAATATCTAAGTCCCTTTTTGAGTTACGATGTTTTTCCGGAATAGCGTCGTGTATTATATAAAATTACTGCCAAACACCCGCATCACACACATAGTTTACATTCCTCGGGATCGCTCGCTTCCATAATAAAATAACAAAGTACAATGATGGATCAGCATAAAATGATAAGGCTGAACACCTGTTGAGGCTAAGTAAATTGCGTACAGATATTTTAGTATTATGAAAACAGATTCTAAATTGCTTTTTTCTATTTTGCGAGTTTGAACCACTGTTGAATACGCGGGGCCATTGTTTTTGAATTTTAAAATAATTTGGGCTTGAATATTTTATCACGATACAGCCAGTTAGCGTTACTGGTCGCCACGCGTTTTTATCGTGTTTGTACCGATAGATATTGTGGTGTCTCAACGGGGCTCTTGTTGCAGCCAAACATAACAGAAGACCAATATTGTACTAACTTGAAACAATAACTTTACAGATGTGTCTGGCCGGTAATGTATCGGCAATCTTGATTATAATACAACTAAAGTGCACGTTCAGCTAAATTTTATTAGATACCAATTACAATAATTGTCCATTTTGTATAGAAATGAGTACGTTACCGTATCTCCAGTAGAATTAGTGACCATTCAGATGGTAATGGAGCCGAACGCGCCGGGACTTGAATATAAAATGACCACTTAATTGCTTCTATTGTAGAGTCGATTCATGCAATGATGTGTAGCGTTTCGTACGTTTTGCTATTTCAGTTGTATTGCTTAATGGGTTTTATAGATTGAAAATTAAGAAAACGTAACATTATACGTTTTCATTAGAGTTCTCATTAGAACTGTATCTGTGAGAACACTATTTAAACTATCGCGACTTGGAAACATATTTATAAATATTATAGGGACTGAGTCGAGTCATCGACACTTAAAATGATTTCAATACGCGATCAAGTCCCGATAAAATTTATAAATATGTATCTTTGAAGATTCCTTGAAAATGTCTATCGGAGTAATAAAAGTTATTATTTGTCCGAGTTTTTCAAAATGAGGAGATCTCTTCCTATTCCATGCTTCTGCTACTACTCAAAGCATGGAAATAGTAAATTGCCAACGCCACTCACTACCTATAACATAATGAGCACCACGTTGCTTAACAACTTAAGTGATTCAAGAGGTAGGTTTATATGTATAATCCAGCTTTATATACTATAGTTGGACCCGTGCGAAGCCGGGTGGGTCGCTAGTTTATTAATAAAATATTATCAAAATAAAATCCGTTCTTTGAAACCAATCTTCAAAGTCGAATCAGTATAAAGTTACATCTCAAAGAATTATGATACAATAATAAAGCAGACTACGTTTCAACATAATTCCATTAGTTCAAAGATCAGGTAACCGATAAAATTCCATCGAGTAATTTCGCTAAAATATTGCTATCAGGTAACTGAAATACAATTTTATTTGAAACTTCATAAATCTTTACTTTTGATGTATTGCTCAATTTATTCATATTATCGGTGGAAGATAAATTGATGGTAGTAAAAAAGGTATCTTGGGTTCAATTAAATAAGACTGGTATGCCGGCAGAACTGGCAGAACTCAGAACTAAAAATGTAGTTTACTGTTTTGAAATTATATACCCGATGAGATTTTGTTTTTATCTATTGTGGATTTTTTGTTTGAGACTTTTTTGAGTAGCATTAATAATGTTTTAATAAGCAGTCATACTAATTCCTAATCAATAGTTATGGTCTCTCTCTTTATCAGAATAAAAGAAGCTCACAATTCCAATTCTAAATAATAAACTTCTTTTAATAACATTATAATAATTTATATCCCAAAACAAAAAGCAAAGAATAGCGAAAAACAGTGTCCATAAATTGTCCAAAAAGTCCCGACAAAGTTTGCCAGATAAACCAACGTACACATTATCAAAGCACTTTATTTTGCTTTTCAGGCATTTTAAATACTTATCCCAATCTCGCTATATTGAACATTTGACCAATTAAAAGTTAGGCTCGTTGACACAGGCAAAAACAAACATCTGGGAAACTGCATACTTTTATTTCATATTCCAAAACTATTGATTAGGAATGACAATATTCAAAGTTGTTGTTGATAAATTGTTTTGAATACATTGTTTTAAGATAAAAATTGTTTGTATAAAACAAATTCCTAAAATGAGTGACTTTATACAATATAATTTTTGTATGTGTCTAACCCAATTAACAACATTATTGAAATAATAATTTTGCCTACTTTGCCAAACAGGCCAATTTCGACAGCCTTATTCTCCTAATAACCATGTCTTGACTTGGCACGACACAGCATGGTTATGCGATGAATTTCAGAAAACAAAAGCTAGATAACGTGCAATCTTTTCAGTCCGTGTCATGTTTTGAAAGTCGAATGGACATCCAGACTGTTTCTGCTGTCTTCAAACTTTTGATGTTTTACATTACCTTATTTTTGTAATTTAGTTGTTTACTAAAGTTCATGCATAACTAATGGCTTATGTAAAGTTATAGAAATGAAGTAACCTGGCTATTTGTCTCTGGTCTGTGACCCAGCCGTAAATAAGGAAAGCAATTAAGGGGAGACACGTTAAGGCTGGAAACACAAACAAATTAAACAGGACTCGGAAAAATTACATTCACCTTAAAAGGAAACTTTTAGGCTTTTTAAGGCTTAATTAAATTGCTCGTTTTATTATCTTTTTGGCTTTTTGGCGATAACGTTAAATAAATGAGGAAAATTCAGCTTATTTTTAAAAGAGTGTTATTTATGTTTGTTTAACCACTTTTGTTTGAGGAAAGTTATTTGGACAGTGATAGTGTTGGAAATCTAGATTTCTCAAACTTTGTCTTATGTTAGCTTGCTACTTAAAGCGTATCTTACAAAACACGAAAAAGTTAAAATTCAGGTTCAATGAACCCCCAAAAAATTATAGTTATTCAAAAATATCTGCACTTTGTTACTTTAAATAAAGTTTAACATGTTTCGTAAAATAAATTTATCTTAAAAATATATATTAAAAAAAAAATAAGTACTTCATCAATTCTTCATCTCGTCATTTCTTTTTTACTATCTTCATTTATTCATATTATACATTGCATTTTCCACCCTAATGTGCAAAGTGAAAGAACAATACTTACAATTTATACTAATTAGATTCGCGGATAAAGTAAGACGACACGAATAAACAAACTTTAACAACGTCGGGACGCCATTATGACAATTGAATTAATTGGAGACGAAACGATCTTAACTGTAATTAGATTGTGTTTGTTCGTAAACAGTAATTTTGTTACACGACAACCTAACTTTAAGATCCTGCTTCTTAAGACATCACAAAGCTGTACAATCAACTAATACAAACTTTCAAAATTAAACTCAAGTATTGGTTCAAACGATTAAGAAAACGATAGTTTTGAAGCTTCAGTCAATATCGTTTGAATCAAAGTTGTAAGTGGCAACTCTACATATTTTTTCCCAAGCTCTTACATATAAGGGCAAATGTGTTTTTGCATTTTACCTAAATTTGTATTAAGTACCTGGTAAAAACAAAAAATCATCAGATTTGTATTAAAACATACCTACATAACACGGACTTTTATTAACATAGGTAATACCAAAAATAACTAAACCTAGAAGTTGTTGTATCTTTGAATACCGATATAATTATATCTATCACTAGCTGCTCCCCGCGGTTTCACCCGCGTAAGTCCCGTTCCCGCGGGAATATCGGGATAAAAAGTAGCCTATGTTACTCGTGGATAATGTAGCTTTCGAATGGTGAAAGAATTTTTAAAATCGGTCCAGTAGTTTTTGAGCCTATTCATTACAACCAAACAAACAAACAAAGTTTTCCTCTTTATAATATTAGTGTAGAAAAACCCAAATAATTATCTGAACACCTGTATAAATTCTCCCGCAGTGATAATACAACTCTTCATTAATCAATCCATTTGTTCTCCTTGTCGCCAAGTTTATCTCTGACTAGTAGCACGTCCCGGCTTCGCACGGGTGTACTAATGGAGCTACCGGGATAAAATATAGCCTATAACCTCCCGGACAGTCCATTCTACACACCCGTGAAAGAATTTTTGAAATCGGTCCGTCAAACAAACAAATAAACGAACAAACAAATTTTACCTCTTTATAATATTAGTATAGATATAATTCTGCGATCGAGTGAGGCAAGACTAAAGAAATAAAATTATAGTGTTGGCCAAGTCCCTTGATGATGACTAATCGACAGACGGCGCCTACATAAAAGCGAGCGCACGGCTGCGCGCGCTCACTTTGCGGTTGGCTTTCGAACGAGACGGATGTCTCGGCTTCCTAGGACTTTGTGTTTCGTTAGGTTGTTATGGTGTTTTCGTGGAGTTATGTGGACGTGTAGCCTATGTCAGTGCTTGTTTTGGTTCAGTGGTGTAAATTGGTGTTTCCTTTGATAACCTCAAATTGTTTGCTTATAAAGATAATTTTGTTTTGATGAGTTGACTAATTGTGTAATAAAGTTGTCACCTTTTTTTAATGATTTTCACTTCTGGTTCCTAAAATCAGAAGCGGGATAGAATTACACTTCCCACTATCATCCTGATCGCTTTTATCCTGTTTTTCTTTGTTAAAGAATTTTTGAGGGTATTTGAAAAAAAATCGAAGTAAACACCAATTTTCTTTGTTCGAGTTATATTTTTATTCGATGACCAACGTAGGTCTGTGCACAAGTCATGTCGATGCGAAGTAGGTCGTGAAACTTGACGCGATCTCGAAGTAGGTCAAATTCTTGTCGACCAGGTTTCGTCGTCGCGACAGGAGTGATGATTCGCGTAGTAACACTCGTTCTCGAAGCAGAATTCGTTCTAGGGGTAGATCTAGTTCGCAACGTAGGTCAAGGTCGAGTCGTAGCTCTCGCAAACGAGATGTGATCTCATGCAGCAGGCGTTAGATTCGATCCTATCTCGACTGAATACGGTTGAAGGTTGGTCTGGTACTCCCCTTGAGGTGTCGAGCGGCGAGTTGGTGCAGGGTCCTGGGCATCCTGGGTCTCATATCTCTCCGATGCCGCGCGGTCTAGCGTCACAAGTGTAACACATCTAATACTCCAGCATTGGAATCGACCGCGACGACAGGCGTTCTTCAATCATACCGTTACTGCGTCTGACGTACCCGTGAGTATTAGCACTTCCGAGTCCCATGGCGACCAAGGCGTCTTAGAGTCTGCGCGATTCTTAGCCGAGGTAATAAAGTCGGTAGGTAAAATTAAAGGTGCTAATTGTCATACGAGGTATTACCGACCCTTACGTCAGGGCGGGCGGCGGTAAATGTCAACTTATCGTGCAATGACCTAGTTTCGTTTTTGTCAATTTATGTAAAGCCTACCCGCACTAAACAAGATAGCCGAAATTTAACTTTCAAGCGGCTAGCTGTGAATCCTACGTGTAGTATGAGTTGTTTTAATGTAACTGTGGACAGTCGAGCCACAAGGCTCTTCACTGCCCGAAAAAGTCACGTGACAGTCTAATGATTTAATTGGTGAGTTTTGTAAGAAACCGGGACACAATGAAAACTTTTGCTTAAATGCTGTTAACAGTGATCTGAAAAGCGCAATTATACTAATAGGTATGTGTTTTATGAGCAGTCTAAACTTATCTACTTCATCTCACCAATTCATTGAACATTTTTTCATTATAACGAAAAATGAAACTTTTGTGTTTAAGTAGAAGGCGGCATATTGATACCACGATAGCTTGGTCCCTTGAAATCCTGTCTCCTAACGATGTCCAGCGGGATATTAAGTAAGCTAACATTCAATAAGCAAACAGTAAGTAAGCTCGCGTAAACTGAGACGACTTTCCGTGGTAACTGTTTCTTTTAACTCCCAAATAAAAATAGGGGTGTGTCATAACTTTGATTGTTACAAGTACGTGTATCTGTCTATGGCCGATTTAGCTGTAGTTTGTTCAAAGCAGGTTTATAAAGGGTTTTCTTATACACATTCTAAGCTGGCTGAGCCATTTAATGGAAGTGTAAGTATGGATGAGTAAACGAGTTTCCTAATATGTAAAAGTTTAAAGCTGATTTACAAGTAGGTACTTGTATAGTGTCGAAAGTTAATTACTTTTAATTCTACGAACTTGTAGTTTAACGTGTCGTTCTACAACTGTTGGTTTACCATTTAAAAAAGAGATCTACGAAAATTACAGCTTGACTTTAATTGTCGATATGTTTGTTTGGTGACGCAAAGTCGTGCAAAGTCGTAGTTGAGTGGTTGTGTCTCAGGGGTTGTGATTTGTGAGTTCTGTTCGTGGTACGAACATCAATGGGTACTTCCATAACTTTTTTTTAATTTGTTATTTTGTACATGTTTATTAACCATGGTGCGATGACGCACCGTTATCGTGTGTTTCGCAGTTGTTTAAAGCGATGACGAGTCGAGCCGCTCTCGGTCACGTCACCGACAGCGCTCGTCCGGGTTGCGGAGTGATCGCTCGCGGGACAGGAGGTCCTGTGGCCGGCGGTCGCGCAGCCACACGCGAGATGGATCGCCGCACCGGCGCTCTTGCGATCGGAGGTCGCGCAGCATTGCGCGTGGTGCTTCGCCGCGCCATCGCTCCCGTGCCCAGCGACTGTGCAGTCGCTCGCATGGGCGTACACCGCATCGGTGCTCGCATGGCTGTCATGGGCGACACGCCTGTGAGCCATCCTCTCGCGATCACCAATCTATGCTTCCTCGTTGTCACGGCGAGGCGTGCAGTGGCAACAGTCACGCTGAGGTACCTAGCTGCCAGGTACGTGTGGCGCCGGTACCACCACGGAGTAACTGTGAGTTTTTTTTTTGATACTTAAACGTTGTGTTGTTTGTGATCGAGGTATACTCTTATGTGGTAAAGCGCTAGGCTTCCAGGTCTTCTGGCAGTGGGATCTGCCAGGAAGGGATGATTTCGATCAATAAAACTAGGGCTTGAAGCCTGGAGAGAATCCTTCAGATTTTGTTGCACTTTCTTAGATACGGAAGTTGAGTATCTGGACTGACTAATTGAACAAGGTCAGGTACGGCCGAGCTCAGGTTTGATTAAAGCTCGCTGTGAATCACCAAAACTCAGTCAGATGTTTCATACTAGACATCCTTAATACTGACAGACATTCATTGACTTACGACAGTACCACCCATTAGGTCATGAGAGGTCATTTCACTACCAAGCTCTGATAACCTTGTTGGACCTTTGATCCCGTGTGCGTTTTTTCTGTACAGGGCGCTTGCTCCTGTGCGACCGGTCCTGTGGACGCGCTCTGGACGCGCTCTGGACGAGCGGTCCTGCGGACGAGCGGTCCGGTGGACGAGCGGTCCTGTGAACGAGCGGTCCGGTGGACAAGCGGTCCGGTGGACAAGCGGTCCGGTGGACAAGCGGTCCTGTCAGCGTTCGATCCGTACTTGTCTTGGTCTGACATTGCTTGCGTACCTGTCAATAGCCACCACTACGTTCTTATTCAACTCGTTTTCTTTCATTCTTTCTTTCTTTCTTTCTTTCTCGTACACAGATAATCTCATGACACTTACACTTACACTTCACTCACACTTAGGTAGGTTTAGGTAGGTCACTTAGGTACTTAGGGAGTCTAGGTAGGGTTAGGCTGGTTATGGTTATTGATGGTGACGTATGTAATGGATGGATTGAGATGGGTCGGACGGATAGCTGGACGTGTCTTTCGATACGTGTCGGGCGGTAAGGCCCTCGGTCCCGCATTGCGGCCGGCAGACCTGTGAGCAGTGCCTAGCACTCGACAGGGGAACGATCTTATGGTCGGCAGACCTGTGAGCAGTGCCTAGCACTCGACAGGGGAACGATCTTATGGTCGGCAGGGATGTGTGACTTCCGTAGTCCTGCCCTGGGTCCTACGCTTGGAGGAATCCTCGCTATGGACGGTGAACCCATTGTTGGGGGGACGCTCACATGCGTCGGTTGATCTCCGCGACGAGAGACGGAGCCGGGCGGACATCGGCTGCGCCAGCGGCGAGCACCGGCTGCGCCAGCAGGCGAGCACCGGCTGCGCCAGCAGGCGAGCACCGGCTGCGCCAGCAGGCGAGCACCGGCTGCGCCAGCAGGCGAGCACCGGCTGCGCCAGCGGCGAGCACCGGCTGCGCCAGCGGCGAGCACCGGCTGCGCCAGCAGGCGAGCACCGGCTGCGCCAGCGGCGAGCACCGGCTGCGCCAGCGGCGAGCACCGGCTGCGCCAGCAGGCGAGCACCGGCTGCGCCAGCAGGCGAGCACCGGCTGCGCCAGCAGGCGAGCACCGGCTGCGCCAGCGGCGAGCACCGGCTGCGCCAGCGGCGAGCACCGGCTGCGCCAGCAGGCGAGCACCGGCTGCGCCAGCAGGCGAGCACCGGCTGCGCCAGCAGGCGAGCGCGCAGTCCTGCTAGACAGCGAGCGCGCCTTACAACATGGAATCAGTGGAACAAGCATCAGCCTTGTTCCTAAATAAGTATTTGAGAGACGGTGTGACTTTGTGGATGAATTATTGTTGTCAGACGATGTATGAATTGATTGCCAGATCGTGTGTAAGAAGAGTATGGAACACTGGGTGTAAACTGGCAGTCTATCTTAAAAAGCTTTCGTTTTCAGATGAAGACGAAGATGAACAAGTTTCTGGCACAGGTGCCTGTGTTAGGCGCGGTTCCGAAGGAGAGTCCGCCGTCGGCAGCTGTCGGCACCACATCGCGTTCCCGGGTCGAGGACGACCCTCTGTCAGGAGAGGCCGTGTTGGCCAAGTCCCTTGATGATGACTAATCGACAGACGGCGCCTACATAAAAGCGAGCGCACGGCTGCGCGCGCTCACTTTGCGGTTGGCTTTCGAACGAGACGGATGTCTCGGCTTCCTAGGACTTTGTGTTTCGTTAGGTTGTTATGGTGTTTTCGTGGAGTTATGTGGACGTGTAGCCTATGTCAGTGCTTGTTTTGGTTCAGTGGTGTAAATTGGTGTTTCCTTTGATAACCTCAAATTGTTTGCTTATAAAGATAATTTTGTTTTGATGAGTTGACTAATTGTGTAATAAAGTTGTCACCTTTTTTTAATGATTTTCACTTCTGGTTCCTAAAAATAGTAATTCCTTTGCTATTGTTTCACTAGGCGCTAAAAGAACTTAAATAAGTCTCGTCTTAGGCCGTGAAGCCATTTAATTAATTAACAGAAAGTTCATTTACTTTTTGGTCTAGACTAGACTTTTGAATTGAACTTCTCAAGATTATTAATTAATATTGGAATTAGGATTAACAGGATGTCAAGAGTTACTTACTATTACTTACAAACTTATATTTAATAGAGACATTGCAATAATATTACGTTTTTATACGATCCTACTCATCATATTTTTTTTATTTTATAGGTTTTATCCAGAACAAAGACATTTTCTACTAGTTATGTTGCTAAAAGATTTTCTGAGAAGCTCTCACATTTACAACGCATTAACTAAAAGAGCGATATTTCGCGCTGTCACAAAATGAATGGCTAACAAATCCCATAAATGATTTTATGATTCCACAAACAAAATAAAATTTTAGGCTTTAAATTAACGATTCGGGGACGTTAGTTAGTTTAGTCAACGTGACAAAACTTTCAACGGTTGTAATGTGCAGGGGTCAAAATGTCTACAAAGACCGGCTAACTATAGAAAGGGAGCTAAAAGATAAGACTAACTCATCCGAACAAAACAAAACAACTACTATTAAATAAAACCAGAACATTCTATTCAGTTCAGTTTCTCTGGCAACATCGGCCGCAATTCGGCTTCGGTTAATCCTCCCAAGTTTTATGGCAAGTAGACTTTTATTGTCGAACAGATGAGGTTATTACGCAACAATGTAATGTTCTTATGACGGTTTATCGCTCAGAAATGATAGTCGCACTTATTTCACAGTTTTATGCAGCAGTAAAGTTTATGAGACTGTCTGCACTTTGTATGAACGTTTCCGACTAGCTTATGGACCAGGTTAGTTGATTTAAGTAGCTTCGTAGAGTCTCGGAAATTAAATGTTACTTTTTGAAGTATATATTCTTAGGAAATTCAGCCGCCTTATTCTCCAAATAACCATGTTTTGACGTGGCACGACACGCGTTATTTTGAATAATACTAAGGATTTCAGAAAACAAAAGCTAGATAACGTGTCATATCTTACCGCGACATGTTTTGAAAGTCGTCGAGAATCCACACGATCTTCTTAAGTAAGCACTCGTTACTCTATTAAATCTAATTAGCACCTGCACATTACGAACAGGTTTAATAGCGAAACTGCATGCTTTTAACTGTATGTACAAACAACAACGTGAAATCCTGTAAATACAGCCTCGCATCTCGTGGTATTATCGTATTCTCGTGGTATTATCAAAATCTCCATGATTCACAGACGCTGCATCATAATGAAGTTGCAGCGAGTTGCCCTTCAGCTGTTTACGCAGACAGACTCGCGCCGAGTTCTGAGCACAACTTAGTTGTGAGTGCGCTTTATAGGATTATACTGTGGCTTTGGTGAGGGGGTATAGCGATGTGGTTTACAAATTGTTAGTTGGTAACATGTCATCATAATATTCGCTTTGTTTTTGTTCCAGACGGTCAAGATGATGTAAAAAAACTTCCCTCTTATGAACTTTCATTGTATCTATTTGAGAAAAGTTTTATATAAACAAAATTTAATCCTTGTTGGTAGACATAACAAAAAAACTGCAGCGATTTGTCATATTTAATTTTTATGTTCAGTAATAGGTACGTTTTATTTTGGTTTCGGCTAGTTTCTGTTACCAATCCGTTTTTGGTTTTGCTTACTGATTTATTTATTTATTTATTTATTCAAACAATTTTAACATTTAATAATTAATTAATTAATTTAATTTGACATTTATTGTATTGAAGTAATGTCAAATACCCACGGTAGGCGAAACCACGGATGGGTAGGTTATAGAAACTAACGAATGATCGCTTTTCTTCTATCACAAAGCAGCATCATGCGGTCAAATGGTCCGCTCAAGCTGAGAACTGAGAACTGTATTGAGAATGTTTCCAACATCTGTTACAAACTTGCTAAATGTCGCTGGACAGTCTAATGACGCATTCAGTTGCATTGCACTCCTCGCTCTCTTCAGGTAGTTGTGGAGACAAAATTGCTTATTTCTGCGAAAGTGGTGATAAAAACAAACTGTTAATGAAAAATGAAAAAATATTTATTTAACAGCTTAGACTAGGTACTTACATTACAATTATAGTTAAATATACAACCAAAAAAGCTGCTCCAAATTAACTAAATCTTTATTCCTAATGATCCCCGCACTAGGCAAAGCCTGTATCGCGGGAATCACAAAAGATTTTTCCAAAATAAGCCTCAGTGACTTTTAATAGAACTGAAAATAGTTAAAAAATACTATTTTCATAAACTAAAATTATTACAAACACTACAACTATTGTCATGTTTCATACAGATAATAGACAGAATAGTTACAGAGGACGTTGAAACTACATAATAAAATTTGAAGTCTAGATAACAAAAAAAGACGTGTGGCACTCGGGTACTGCCGCGGTAAAGCTATTGCATGCCACCTAGAGGCGAGTTTCTGAACTAAAGTGACAGCGGTCAGGTGATTTCGTTACGGAATTTCTGGATTCGGTCTCCACGCCAAGGCCCGCGATAGAAGCTATGCAATAGCTTAAAAGAGTAGTCTAAAATGTTGAAATCTTTGTAATGAACCATATTAAAGCTTACCTAAACAGTAACCTACATAATACTTTCCTAAAACGGCTGTAATTGCTGGTGGTTGGCTAAAAATGAAATAATGTTACTGCATTAAGAATGTAGCAATGTTATAAATTCCGGCGGCCGACGTAATGGCTAGAGGCGTGTGCGGCGCCGTGTTTATGCGAAAACGTTTACTCTACTCACTCACTGACCTATATCAAAGTCTCACGCAAGAGCTTAGCTAAAAGGTGAATTATTTTAACATTTTCCACGTTGCCAAACTTTATGAAATATTTCTACTTGGTTCAATCTCTATATTTATTTCAATTTTAGCGAGTTTGAACATGAGTTATATCAGAAGTTAAAAATCTTTGAAAAGTTATTAAAACCCAATAAATTATTATTAATAAGAATAATTTTATAAAGTTAATAAATCCACGAAACGATAAAAGGACTATGCTCCTGTATCAATAAAAAAAAGGAAAAAGTTACAAAAAATACTTGTACTTATATACAACTTTTACAGGGCTACGTGCTCTCGATAGCGCGGCCCGTAAAGTCCTGCCGATAGTCGCATTGCACACCGGTGACGGCAACACTTCCGATAAACAAGATAAACTACACCGCTTGCTTTTTAAACTTCACAAGCTGTTCGGTTGTTGTTACAGTATAAATATTCGATGACTTTTATAACACATAATAATCTATAAGCCACTTAACCGATATAAAAAGTAGTCTAATCTGTCCACCAAAAAAAGCTCTTTGAATCTTTTATAGAAATATGACCACAAATGTGGTGCGGTAGACATTTATTTTATTTTATTTATTCAGAAGACAGACTGTTATAGATAATTACTAAAGTTAAGTTAAGTTAAGTTGATTACATTTCAATATACTTATAAGTCTTCGCTTAAAACATTATCACAAGCTTGATGAAGAAAATCAAAACTAATGAAACTATAAAGAAAAAAAAAACCATCAAAATGCTAAAATCACAAAACGAAAGGTGTAAGTACAAAATTATAGTTTAGGTTATTTTTAAACGTCTTCAAAAAAACAGGAGTTTCAATGTTCCACTGTATGTTTTTTTTGTTCACCTATTATTGCGTCAATAGTGGACCAATTTGGAATTTTGTTTTAACGTTGTTACCATAATATCGGTCATAAAAGCCGAAGTCGTAGATAATTACCATAATTTTAAAATTAGTGTACAGCAGCTACCTATTATAATATTAATCATGTTTACGTTCAATTTTTAGATCCAAGTGGAAATGGCAAGTCACGCGATCGCCTCTGGGTCAGTGGACTACAAAGGTATGTAAAAAATACATAGAACTGAAATTATTATATTTTTAGATGATATTTTTTATACACACATTAACGTGGCGCAACGTTACGCCATAGTAAAATTCGTCTGTAGACAGAGGACTTGTGTTTGCTTGTTTCAGAAGACTTATACAGAAAAACTCGATTATTTTGCAAAAGTACATAGTCACGAATCGTCAAGTATTTTCTGCAGTAACTGTTTATATACTAAACGAAATTTATTATTTATTTACTAAACGAAAAACAATCAAAAGTTGCAGACGCAAATTATTTAAAGATGGGAAATAAACTAATTACAGTTAAACTTCGGATCAGAAGTATAAACTAAGTAAATACCAAAAACAACGCCCTATTTCACATCTGTCCGTAAGTATCACAGTCTAATTATTTCTAGCTTAATTACTGGGCTAATTGTGGATCGGACGGGGCAATTGAATTTAAACGAAAACTTTTGATTGCCGGAAGAGCGTGCTGTTGGTTGGCGGCTAGTTTTTGGAGGGAATGTCCGAATTACCATAGATAATGCTATATTCAATTAATAATGAATTACGTATTTTGGTCATGAAATCTTGAAGATAAATGACCGTACTTGAGATGAGAATAGACAATGAATCTTAAATTCGAGTTGATATAAGTCAAAATTAAGTTTTTTGTCTTAGGGTACAAATTTAAAAGTTGTACGAGTACGAGTCAAACGAAAATAGTATTTATTTTAAATTCCCAACTCGTACAACCGAGTACGAGTTAATTGGATCCGAGTTGGGAACTAGTCAGGTGAATGAGTATATTTCGTTCCTTAGAGTATAATAAGGTTGTATGCGTCAAACTAGCACCTCTGCCTATTTTATCATATTGTTACATTTAAAACAGAAAAAAATACTGTTCTGTTTGTGATACCTGAGAAAAAAAAAAAAAAAAAATGATATTGTATTTCCAATGGGTGACAAAGTCGATCATTAATATAATTGGTTGATTTACGGATTGTTGGTATCTACCAATTATATTTGTTGTTGCCACTTCAATTACCGGGTGTTTTTGAATGTTTCCGCTCCAAGTATTGAATGGAAATAAACTCAATGGTATTTCAAAAGAGTAAAAACAACCATCGCGGTTCAATATTTTCAAAAAAATATCTAGTGTAGTTTTTAATACAGTTTCTTGAAACGTGGAATGGAACGTAAAAGCAATCCATGCTACGAAACCAATTTGCATTTAATTAGAGTTTTTCGCAGGTGCACCGGGCTATCTGCACTAGCGTTTACTTTAGAAACATTTCAGGATTCATTTAAAATTTAGATTTCATAGTTATTCCACTAAATAGTTATATAGCTGTGTTTTTATAGCTTTAAACTTTTGAGATTTCATTCATCTAAATATTTTTAATCGACTTCAAAACAGGGTCAGGTTTATTTTTTTGTTCCACCATACGTATTTTTTAAAAGAAACTTATATATACGAACCGTAATGTACGAGTAATAGATAAGTACATCTAGAAAAAAATCTCTCTTAAAAAATCGAAGTCGATTTATATATTTTTTAATTTTTGATGAAATAAAATATATAAAAATATAACAATTAATCATTCTTTAGAAAATAAATAAATAGCTATAGGTAAAAATAGGATATTTTAAATGAAATCAGTACAATAAAAACACCAACTCTAAACAAAGTTTGAATGAAAAGGTCAACATAACGTTATCTGGAAGCTTTAGTACATTACTTCCCACTTCCAGCCGACGAACCGGCGGGAACAAGTGGCCCAGAATGAATGCTAAGCAGCCCTTTGAACTTTTACATCTTTTAATCCATCGAGGTTTTTATTGTACCGATCTGTTTTGTTTTACAAAATGCTATTGTTTTTATAGTTTCAAATAAAAAAACCTTTACATCATCACAGTAGAAAATCAATGAGTTTTTAATGATTTTCGCTCATAATATAACAGAAATATATTATAAAAATAGAACGAAGAAATAGAAAAATCATTTATCACTAACAATTATTTCATAAAATAGTTATTGAACTATATAACATCCCAAACTGAGCGACTTATCGTCGCGTCAAGTCATCGCGACAAGACGCGGCGTTGTTGTTTGCATCGTGTCGCTGTCGCGTGTCGCCTAGTGCGCGTCTAAGCTTATAGTTTACGGTTCACTAGCTTAATTCCAGAATACACTAAGTTTTATGAATATCTATGCACCTACAATCCTAAAACAAACTTCTTAGAACATCCCAGTTAAATAGGAGTTGTTTAGCAGATTTCTAACTACACCGAAATTCACAGCTAAGCTACGTTCACACCGACTAGAGGCATACTGTTTCAGAATACCTTATTTGTTTAGAATCTTAGTTTTTCACTAAACTACAAAAGTTTCTATTTTTTAAAATTGAGTACGTAGTCTTTGCAATAACTCTCAAAGTTTCAAACTTTAGTACTCAAAAAAAACTAGCCCTATATTATTAGTTTCTAATTAATTAAGAAGGGTTAAGCCGTTGCACCGCAAACCACTCAAATTTTGTAATTACCTTTAAAACCACTACTTATAAGTGGCGTCTAATCCTGCTAGTTTAGCAGTGGCTTTAACTTCTTAAGTATCTTAAGCATTCTGCTAAGTTGAAGACACACGTCTTAGTTTGTTGGAAAATCTTTGAATAAGTTGGTAAGTAAATTTAGCTAAATTGCTTGATTACGTGAATATAATATTTTAATATCTTAATTTAGTTTCTGTAGTCGGATTATGTAGTAGGTATATTTTCGCTCATATTAATCAATTTGGGTTCATAAAGGTTTATAGTGCTATTAGAATAGAAAAGAATAGAATAGAATTAGGTTATTCAGCCTTTTTTTACGATCTCAACAAAATTCAGTTGATACTGAAGGTCCTAAAAATATTTAAATAAATAAATAAAATAAAAAAGCAGCGGTTTATAAACAAACTTAAACGTACAATATTTATCATAAATTCAGTTTAAACACCAAGGTACAATCTTTGCAGTAAACACATAAATAAACAATAAAACATAAATTCGGATCCTACATTGCTTTAATAGGTAGTAGAATCGGGAATGCAGCCTCTGCTACTGAATAAGAGATGGCAGGGCTTAGGCTGAACTTCCATTACACCTGAACGGATATCAAAAAATAAAAGGGAAAAATAAGATTCGTTGACAATAGAAAAATAAAAAGAAGTTGAGTAATGCTCAATTTCTATAACAAACGTACGGATGTCAAATTTGTTAATACAACATAATTTTTTTTTGACAGATAACAACGTTGCTGTGGCGAAAGTCCTACGGCCATCCGTAAAATATTATAGGAACCGGCCGTTATACCAATATTGATCTATTTTGAAAAGTTTTACACTGGATATATAGTATTAATAAATCCAGCCTTAATTTAAATAGTCATAATTTATATAAATTTAAATTGATGATAAAAAAAATTGATTGGGATCTTAAGTAGATTTATTTATCCTGGTTTCTCAGGATTAGTTCTCTTATAACTTATAATTCTTTTTCTTATCAGACCTAAAGTGATAGAGACTGTGTTCTTGATAATCAATACTTGTATAAAAATCTTTGGAAAAACAAATTCAACCTTCCTACGTACTGGATCGTGCCACTTCAATGGAATGCTGTCTTTATTGGCACCGCTCACGAAGCGTCTTCAAGCGTTATAGTAAATTCATTGTTTTTGCAAACGTTTTTATGATCAAACCTTTGTTTTTACGAGTACGTAGCAAAGGTTAAATAATGAAAAAATAAAATTGAAAACATAACGAATAGACCGTAATGTTTTCATTAGCTTCAATTTGAAAATGATTGAGGAACTTTAGTTTTCTGTTGGTGCGTTGTTGCTTAGTTTATTTATAATGTTTTGAGTCTTACCTACACACACATTTTAGAAACATTGTTAATCGTTTATGCTTATGTTTGCCTAAATGCATCCTATCATGTTATTAACCCTAGAGTGCTCGCGCTATGAGCATTTTGCCGCCCGCGGCACAATTTTCGTTATATTTTGTGTACTATGCATTTGTCATGTTCAAGCGTCCATGTAGCTGCCCCCCTGTCTTTCAACTTCTTGTGTTAGAAATAAAAATTAAATCAGTGCGCGAATTACTGCAGGAGACAAAGGTTATTGGAGGTGTGTCGCGTTTCGCGGCAAAATGCTCACCGCGCGACTACTCACGTTAGTAAAATTTATGGGTCTTAGTTTTTATTTTTGTTGAAATATTATTCATTTTCATTGCGTATAGTATTATTTCAATGTAAATATGGTATGATATTAGTTTTTATTTGTTTTAATTAATTATTGGCCCTTGTGTTTATGTTTTATTTTGTTTAGTTCATTTCATATCGATACGTCCAATATTTCTGAAAGAAATTGCCCTGGCTAAGAATAGACCACATATTGTTAGGAAATTTGGCGTGAACATCTTACAGAAATATCTGAGATACCAAATCTCTCGATTTGTGCCACCGAAACATCAAAATATACCCTCAGTTCGAGAAGGTATATGCGTCATCAAAGAAAAATAGAAGGACAAAAAAGGGTGCATTTGATGTGCAATGTTACTGTGCAACGAACATCGCATGTACATGTGCCAAGATTTATTTGGTGAAATACATGCCGTAAATGACGAAAACGAATAATGTTGTTGGTTTGATAATTTTTACAGTAATAATTATGAAGAAGTTCTAAAACACCAAAAATTATTACCTAAGATTTCCCAAAGCATTTTTTTCTAATTTCTTATTATAAGTTTTTGAAAAAAGTTTTCTATTTTTATAGTTAATGGTCTATTTTATTATTAAAACATAACAACAAATGCATATGACTCCGTATTAACAAAAAAAATTGCGGCGGCAAAATGCTCCCTACGCGATTACTCGCGTTTCACGAGAAGGCGCGACTACTCTAGGGTTAAGTGACTTAAAACTTGATAACATAACTTTTTCTAGAAAATAAAACAATTCTCTAAAAACCTATCTATGGCTAAGTCAGTCTGCCACAGCAGCTAAGTTACAATAATCATCTAGATTTTAAGTAAATACAAGTAGATCAAAGTTAGTGCTCTAACATAAAGCTTACAGCATAGTGTTCCTAATTAATAATGAACTACTCTTGTAGTCCATTATGTACTTTACAATAGACTAGAAACTCGAGATGAGTTTGTTGAATGCCCGTAACTTAAGTTATTATACTTTGCATAACTAAGTAAGGATCTCATATAAAACAATAACAGAAGCTTAAGTTGCAATAGTTTGAACAAATTTTCATATTATTATATTAAATTTTAAAATTTTATATAATTTCTGATGGCCTCTGAGACGCGGAGGTTGTCGTCGTTTCGATCCCACTATCTGATGTTACGATGAATACAAACATTCAAAATTAAATCTGTTTAATAATAACTCACATTGTGTTGTAAAGATAAAGATAAAGATAAAGAAAGTTTATTTGCTTGATCACAATGTAGGTTAAATAGATGTTAAACAATATATATTTAGTGTCAATTATGTTCTACTTAATTTAGCATGCAAATATAAATAAGAGAATGTCATTTGAAAAAAAAAAAAAAATATAACGTCAAAATGTATCAGTCATAAAATCATTAATATTATAATAGCATTTCTGTATTAGTAACTGTTTCAGTTTGGTTCTAAACATATTGTCATCACAATCTTGAAAACTTTCCTAGTTTATTTTTACAACAAAAGTGAGATCACATCTTAAAATAATAACACAAAGCACAAAACTCTTGCAATTTCAGCCGCGGTCAGCTATTATAAATCAGCGGAACAGCGCTAACTTGATTTAGTGCGGCTCCTCAAGCATTATAAGAATTTCAGCACTTGCAGCGCTACAGCGCTTAATCTCATAGTTGCGCTTAAAGGTACAACGTTCCGCTTCAGAGAAAATTGTGCGAATAAATTGTGCTTGGAAATCTGGGTTTGTTATGAGAAACAAGATGAGTTTTGGTTTTATTAAAAACAATTTTGTACCTGTGCACATGTGAAATAGGTGACAAGCGTTTAGAATACATTCTTCCGTAAAAATCACTTGTTTTGTAGGAAAAGACCTGATTCAGCTGTCAACTTTTTTTTGTAAAAATCTACGTGATTGGTCGTCGAAAATAATTGGATTGGCTAGATTTGACAATTGATTTGACAATCTAGCCAATCACGAGAAAGATAATTATTTTCGTCGACCAATCACGTGTGATTATTTCTCTTCCTATTAGCTCGTTTCAATAAATAAAGTATAGTACCTATAGGTAAGTCACACAATTTCAGATAAAAGTTATAAATTGAAAATACTAATTCATTACGGTTACCTACGAGTTTTGTTATGAACCAGTTATTTATTTTTAAATTATTATTTCACAGTAAGTACATTCAGATCATTCTCAATGTAAATTATAATAAAGTAAGTTTTTGCTCCTTGCGTTTTTCTTGCTTTAGCTTGTTACAGCAGTTGATTTCAAATCTATAATGCGACATGACAAAGGTAGGGGCGCACCCTTCAACGGATCACCAAACCGGATAGAACCGGATAGTACCAGATTCAACCGGATCCGACTGATTGAGTAAGAAATGTAATTTGTTGGAAAACTGCCTTAGCGAACCGCTGAACTGACTGCTTCCGCACTTTGATTGTGCCCCTGGAGCACACTTGGTCGTTTTCTTTGTTCTTAAGAACAGACTTTTTTTAAGTTCTTCATTAGAAAAAATTCTGTGCGTTATTGTTGAATATAATTTTAAATTTCGCGCCTTATCTAGAACATGATTTATAACTGTCAACTTACCTTTCCTGTGACACCAAGCGTGTATCGGCACAAATCTAATTCTGTTTTTCTTCATTTATTATAGTAAATACCTACTTAATTAAATACATTGTTTCTTTAATAACCCATCCATCAGTAATTAATTTCGTAACAGTTTCTGTAATTAAAATATACCTACTCATAAATAGTCGATTTAAATACCATAATTGTTTCGATTTATCTTAACAATTTTGTTGGAAAGAAGGACATTATGTTTATTATTCTTAACTAGCGACCCGCCCCGGCTTCGCACGGGTTCAATAATAATTATACATATAAACCTCTTGAAACACTATCTATTAAAAAAACCACATCAAAATCCATTGCGTAGTTTTAAAGATTTAAGCATACATAAGAACAGCAATAGGGACAGAGAATGTGTCTTTGTTTTATACTAGGTATGTAGTGATATAATTCTGTAACTACTTATAATTCTGAAATTAATTGTATGTTCCTACTTCATATACATTTTCTATTGACCCAAACAAATTTTATGTGTTTTGGCCATTTGTTAGCTGTAACCACTGGTAGTTAACCACAAACATTAACACAGTGAGTGTGTTGCCATAAATATCGTGAATTTCGTAAACACGCGATAAATAGTTAGAGGTCAACCTCTGCATCAAACACCGGACGCTATTATTCACGCAGCGGTGATTGTTTAAAAAACTGTGGCCGTCATTTCACTGTGTTTTAGTAAAAACTAGTTAAACGACGGGAAAATCACGAGTACTCGTACTGACTTTTCCTTTTGTCCGGCTATTTTCTATTTAGTCAATTTTTTTCTTTCTTTTTTTTTCATCGATCGATTAGTTAAGCAAAAACTACAAATCTACGTAGACTACCCAATTATAACTTGAATTGATAATCGCCGTAACTCTGACGACCCCTGTGGTGCAGTGGGCGAAGGCCCGGCTGAGACGCGGAGGTTGCGGGTTCGATCTCCGCTACGGGACAAATGCTTGCATTTTCTGCAGATATTTGTTCCGTGTCTGGGTGTTTTCTATCTATTATTACGTATGTTTTAAAAAAAATGTATCTAAGTATTAAATTTGTCATCTGGTTAATACACAAGCATTAAATTGCTTGGTTTGGGACTACATGACGCTGAGTGAAATATGTCCAAGGATATTTAATTTTATTTATTTATTTATTATGCCCTTAATATCACTTGAACCGTTTTTTGAAAACTCTAGCTTCAGTAGCATGTGGGCGTGCGGTCCCTCAAAACAAAACGACTCGTAAACCGGCGACAAAACAATATCTGTCGCGTAAACATCATTGGATGGATGCTTACGGCAGCTTTACATGGATTGATTGTTCGTATTATAGCATGCCATGGATCCATGTATCTGTAAAGTTACATAGCTGTTGAGTTCTACGTAGAAAGAGCTTTTTATCCAAAAACATATAGTCTGTCTATAAAGTCGTGACAATAAATGAGGGCGCTGCTAAAATGTATATAGCAACCCTATAGTGTGACTACTGATTTTGATACTTGCAGTTCGTTCCATGTAAAAGTTCCTACCAGCTTTTAGGTGGGAATTTGAGAAGGCATGTTTTATTTTTTAAATCTTGTGCTTATCTGTGTAATAATGTTGGATTAAAAGGTTAAACTGTTGAGTGTTCATACATAGGTACATAGGTGAAGGCAAATGAAACAAAATTGGATTTCATTGTCATTTTTATAAGAATTTTATTTTTTGCCGTAGTGCACAAATATTAAAATTGTCCATTGCTTTCTTGGCAGACCCTACTGTGTTTCACAGCAGTTTCAAACTTCCCATCATTCTTGAATTCGCCTAACCGTAGGTACTTTCTGATTTACCTACCTGAAAATTAAAAAAAAAATACTGAAAGTAGGTAATCAAAAGCATTTTAAACTTAAAGCAATTAGTTAAAATTTTAAATACTTAGGTAGGCAGAAAACGTAGCTAGACTGTGTGCCATTTTAATGTATCAAGATTAGATGGTCTCACTACAACATGACTTACTGTGATGTTCAATCTGACGTAAAAATGTGCAATGTAAACAATGCCTTTTTTGGTCTCCAAATCGTAATTTAGGTCAATTTGTTACTTCAGGCAGATTAGAAACAACCAATAAAAAGATTACATACCCGTTATAGATGCTGTTCGCCCATTTAAATCATCCAAATCCCACAAAATATGTCCAACTTGGTATTCCGCTAAACATTGCTTAAAAACTTAAAAATCACTTCCCGCGTGTCACTCTCATTTACTTTACTTATTTGTGATACTTTTGTGCGTAGTTCGGTTTCATTTCATTGCAGTTTAACTAAGAAAACAATAAAAAATAGAGGAAAATATGTTCTTGAACTCACTCGATGACAGCTGACGACAGCTGTTATACCTTTGTTTGGTGCTGCCAGATACACGAATAATTTTAGTTCCTCAAACATTCATGTCAGGACTTTATAGATAGACTATACTTATATTTTGGCCCAAAGTCTTCGGTAATAATAAACCTACGTCTCTTCATACCTGAGTAATTTACTCTTCATTTATAAATATAATTTACTCTTCATCCCAATTAATTACAGGTTGTTCCAAAAAACATACCAACGTGTCAGAAAGAATGTTGGCGAAATAAACTGCGCTGTAAATCACAGTGATGTAGTGGAGCCTGGCAACATGATGTATCATCGATGATACATAGGTAACATACTTGCTACACGCTGCGGCATTGCAGAAAAATAGTTTTCAAAGACTGTTTTATTATGACTACTCATAAATCTTCATTATTATTTAATATTACGAACTAGAAAAAATAAAAAAAAACCGGCTATATTGACTTGGCGACTAAACACATTACAGTTATTATGAGACCGCCCTAAATACACAAAAAAAATACACATCCTATAGCATTACCCCCTTATGCATATTCGACCAGTAAACCTGTATTAGCTAAAACGCATATTAAATCTGTTGCTATCTCTTTTCGTTGACATATGAGTGACAAGAAAAAAACGTTCTTTAAACCTATTAAATTGTCAAGTTTTTATGAATAAGACCCCTAGAACTCAACCCCTTATTTTATAGCAAAAAATGAACAACACCAATTATATTTATGAAAAGTAACTACCTTAACGTAGTCACAAAAAGGTAAGTTATTTGAATAATTAACCAACTTAAACCCCAAAACCAAAACAAATCAATCAGAGTTAATCAAAATTGAATTTCAACCCCAAAAGTACTTAGCCGTTTGAAACTCGGTAAATATTTAAACGAATTGTGAAACGAAATAAGTGCTTAGCTTATCAAGTACAAAACAAACTTAACCAACTTAATAAAGGTAACTGGGACTCTCTGATGCCATTTTAAGATTGGATCAGGATAACTTGGTGAAGACATTTGGTTTACGACTTTGTTTCTAGCTAGTCAAAGTTACTTTTTGAATGATCTGTTTATTAGGTGTGATGTTATACGATTCTAAGTTTGAGTATTCTACACTAGCAGCACGTTTCGGCTTTGCACGGGTAAACTAATGAAACTATCAGAATAAAATATAGTCTATAACCATCCAGACAGCCCATTCTACACATCGGTGATAATTTTTTAAATCGGCTGATTAGTTTCGGATATCACCTCCGTCAAACAAACAAACAATCAAACATTACCTCATTATAGTTTTATATTAATATTTTATTTGTAGGTATAGATTTTTTAGGGACCCTTACCTTCTAACTTATATCCGTTAATGGCAAGTGGTCAATAGCTCATAAAAACTTTTTTTTTTTTTTTTTTTTGCTAACCTATGTTGTCCCACTGCTGGGCAAAGGTCTCCCCCAATTTTCTCCAACCATCTCTGTCCTTTGAGACTTCGTACCAGTCTCTCTCAAAAGAGTCGAGATCGTCTCTCCAGCGCTTCCTCGGCCGACCGCGACCACGCGTCCCCTCAGGCTGCCAGGTGGTGACGGCATTCGCCCAGTTATCGGGGTGCATCCGGCCGACGTGACCCGCCCAGTCCCATTTCAGTCGGGCAGCTTTTTTGCCGACGTCTGCAATGCCCGTGGTTGAACGCAGTATGCTATTCCGCACCCGGTCGGTGCGTTTAAAACCGAGCATACTGCGTTCCATTGCTCTTTGACAGATCTTGAGTTTGGACTTCTGTTGTTCAGTTAATGACCACGTCTGGGCACCGTAGGTTAGGACGGGCAGAATACACATGTCGATTAGTTTGCGCTTGAGTGTCAGAGGAAGGTCTCCCTTCATGTGCGCCTTCATGGACCAGTAGCTCTTCCAGGCATTCTCGATTCTGCGACCGATTTCTCGGTCTTGCCTGTTGTCATAAAAACTTACTTGCAATTTAATACTCAATAGACTTAGGCTCTTATTCAGATACCTCACTCAAACTTGAGTCTACGTTTAAGCATCGATTTTTGTTTACAGTTCTCTATGAAAACCTACGTTTAACCATCGATTTTTAACAGTTCTCAATGAAAACTAAACTGAGTTATGAATCACCGCTTGAGACACGATTTACGCTTGAGTATAGTCTGTGAATACGGGCCTTAGTGTAACTTTTTGTTTTAAAATGTGTTTTCTTCTCAGACAGTCCATCTAAATTAGTCTGAAACCCAACCCTCGTCACGTGATCACAGTCCATAAACCCCAATAGAGGAAACGCCGGCTGAGGGCTCGCATCGGCTACTTAGCATCTGTTTGCTAAACGAGCCGGCATACTTCTGACTTCAATAGCAAACTTATGTTTGCGGTGCTTTTAACTACCTTTTAGTTAAAAATTGGAAGGAGAACAACAGAGCCATGTGGTAAAAAGCTATAATCCTATTCTTTTTAACCAACTTTTAAAAAAGAGGAAGTTCTATAAGTTCTATGTTGCACTGTATGTATTTTTTGATTATATGGTCGACGACATATTAGTTAAAACAGTAGGTCGTAAATGGGTCAGACTGACAGTTATGGAGGGTCACAAGCAAAGAGAGGCCTATTGCTCAGCAGTGGGATGAGACGGGGTGATGATGATGATGATTGTATGTTCATCGGTTATTAAGTCAATAGTGAAACGATTAAACAAAAAATTTTTGTTTGAAAAAATTTATTACATAATACAAAATGCCTTAAACTTATCAGAATATATCAGGGACAATATAAAACAAGTAGAACTTTAAACGACGTCTTGATTTAAGCAAGTGCACGAGTAAGTTGGTAAAGCCGCGTCGCTCGGTTAGGCGCCCCTTAGCGCGGAAGCCGCTAGAAATGCATCACATTCACACCAATTTATTTCTTCCTTCAGTGATAAAGATGTTCTAAAAAATTTTGCACTATTCATAATCAAGGCAAAATTCAATGTCAAAATCTCTCATTTCTTGTTTTGAATCGATTTTAATTTTTAAGGAGTTTTTGGAAGGTTTCCGTGTGGAGTTCTCAATCTTTTTTGTTGATCAAAGTTTCTGGTATTTGATAAAAGAGTTGCTGGGATTTTTTTAAATAACTGCCCTTTTTTGTACTTCGCTTTTGCCCTCATTTCAAAACTTTCTCCTCCAAGCATTTTCTTTTACACTGAATGATCTTTTCTAAGCATTTTCTTTTACACTGACAAGGTTGCTCTACCAAAAATACAAAATCAGCACCATTCCAAGCCTGTTCCAAATGTGTTTTCATTGCAATTTCCGACCAAAACGATCGTGTGTCATAAAAGAATCGGCGAAATATTCCGGAGGCGTGATAATGCCGTGACGGGACATGCATGTGATCTGTGATACTGCCACTACCGCTCTTGAATACCAAGTTGTGGTGCCTTTATTCTTACGGGACGGGTACGGGATGCAATGATTGTGATTTTTAAGCATGACGGCTACCGGCCGGTTCCTACTAACGGATGACCGTAGGAATTTCGTCAAAGCAACTGAAGCTTGATAAGTATCTGTCAAAATGTAAACATTTTATGTTGTAAAAAAAAGTTGCTATGGTGATGGATCTACGGATATCCGTTGGTTATAGAAATCGAGCATAAGTAATGTATGGAAGAAAACGGTTAGTATAAAATGACTTATCTTTTCCAACATTATATTGCGGTGGAATACTAAAAAGTTTATTTTTATAAGTCTTAAAAGTTTTTAATGCAAAACAATCCACATTACCGTAAAATGTAACTGCTAGGAATAAACGCCCTCTTCATGGTATTTGCGAGTTTCACTATAAAAGATAAAGTAGGCTTAAAATAATGTGCAATTTAAGTTCACATTTGAATTGTAAATGCCGTGAGCCCTGTAAGGTAACTGGCGAAACACGGTTCACTACAAATGGAAATATTAAACCGTTTTACATTTTAAATCAGAGGTCGGACCGTGAAAGTTATAAAACCTTTATAAAATCAGGTCTATTTGCTTGCAAAATCTTTGAAAATTCACTTTAAATTATCGTCTATTCAGCCGACTTTTGCTTATCCAAGTGATTTATTTGTGGTTTCAGAGAAATGTATATTTTAAGTATTAAGGAAAATAAAACTTCGAATTTGCCTTTTGAATGTTTTGCAAATAAAGGTTAGATTACAAGACTAGAAACAACTTTTCGAGACTTTTCAAAGTGTCATTTCTACGATCTGACTTGAAAGAAGTTCCAAATATAAAAAAAACAATAAAAAAAGTCTAATCCTACTGATACTAAGACCTACGTCTTGCCTACGACCTACGCCCCGCTCTTGATATAATCAATCTATCTAACAACAGAAAGAAAGAAAGAAAGAAAGAAAGAAAGAAAAATATTTATTTTGTCGAAAACAGTTACACATAAGACACATTAAAATAAGTTGGACATTGACAAAATTGGCAACAGCGAACGAAAGATTTTTTTAATTTGAAATCTTGAGCTAAAGTAAGTTATTATTTTGAAATTGTTACACTAATTTCACTTAATATTACGACTACCTACTGACTAAGTAATTTAAAAAGTTTCATGCTTACTTAATAAAAAAAACTTATGCACGTTCTTAAGTGAGTTCTCTGCTTTAAAACAAGGTAATAAAATCTAACCCGCGAAACCTTCCAATCACTCAGCTTAGTGTTAATGAACGTAATGAACGGAAGACCGAATGAATGAATGAATTAAACATGAAACACGACGGGATTAATGCCGTGATTGTGTTCGTAATCCGGTTTATTGTAGTCGTAAATTAGTGATAGAATTTATTCATGGGAAGTGACTATTCTATGAAACGGTCGGAGGCATTTGACAACATTATTGGGATCTTATAACTATTATAGGTACATTGTTCGATAAATTTACTATTTATGTGTTATTTGAACGAAATTATATAAAATAATTAACGATATTATAAAAAACAGTTAATGTATAACCCATTCAAGGCCCAAGTCCTCGAGCTCCTCCTGCCGCTACGGCGCCGCGGCGGCGTAGGCTGCAGGAGGAGCTAGTGCGTCCGGGGCACCCAACGTGTTAAAAGTATACTTACTTATTCTTTAAATTTGTACATCTTTTCTAAATAATTGAATTCTAATCTCTATATTTTAACTATATTTAGTAACCTAACTAATTAGATAATTATACAAATAAAATTTACCGTCCTTTGAAATTTCCAGCTACCTGTTCTAAATATTTACTTATAGATTTTTAGCATCAAATTTGTTTTCACATTGTGCCATCTAAAACTAATAACGTGATGTCATTAAACTGCCTCGCAGCTTAAAGCACGAACAACACAGTATTGAGTTAACACCATTTTATATCACATCGGCGCTGTGCCGTGAATGTTAATGTATGCCTTCACTAAAGACGAGGAGATGACAGCAATTTAAGTACTTACTTTAATAAATTAAATTAAATTCGTTTATTGCTTCAGATAACAAATAGATCCATAGATTAGAAATTGGTAATAGAATTAGTGTCAAAATAATTACAAGTCAAAAACAAAAATAAAAGTCCAAAAATACAAGTCAAAAACAAAACATTCAATTAAGTTTAAACGTCGTTAACTTTCAGTATAAATGACATTTTTGAGTTATAGGTACTTCGTGTCAGAATTACTTTGTTCTATTTATGTGAGAATGGGTCTGTTAAATATTCGAAATATTGTAGAACTATGTTCCTAACGTGAAACCTGAAGATCTAATTGGATATCTGCAACTGGAATATCGTCGAGAGCGCGTTTTTAAAAAAACGAAACTGGAAACGCAAACTTGTTAGGTAAGGTTAGTGTGAATTTCGTGTGAATTTCACAAGGTTTTGTTATGATTGTTTAAAATGGTAAAAACAGGCTATTTCAGAGTCTGCAGCCTTATAACAAACACTGTAATAAATATTTTTTGTTCTCTCTTTATATTATTTAAGTAATTATGATTTGATTTGACACTGACCATCGTGAAATGAGATTCCTATTCATTTTGTTGTTTCAAAAGCGTCTAGTCTATTCCAACCTGGCTAAAAAATGAACATTTAGATAGCAGCTTTCTTGCTCCAATAGATTTTTCACGTAAAACTTAAATCATCTTGACTAGATGTTCTCAATGATATGACAAAACCACCGCTAGCTTCCAAACTACTTTGCTTTCCAGCTCACAATATTTTGCGTACTATTCACGAACCCAATTACTTGGCATTCGATGGGATCAGTAAATTACATTTGAATATTTGAGCTTTAGTTTACATGAATGCACTAGCCGATTTTATTTAAATTGACGTGAAATCCAATACGTTCTATATATTTAAGCAAATTGATATCCATCGGAGAATTTAGCTTGGTTGGGTATTTAGTTTAACTAATAAGACAGGACTTTATGTTGGCAAGATTTTTTATTAAGCTATTGCATAGCTTCTATCGCGGGTCTTGAGCGTGGTGACCGAATCCAAAAACTCCGTAACGAAAAAGCCTAACGCTGTCACTTTAGTTCAGCAACTCGCCTCTAGGTGGCATGCAATAGCTTTACCGCGGCAGTCCCCGAGTGCCACACGTCTATTTTTGTAATAAACCTATGGGGTCCCTTTTGATTTTTACTCCTTACGCTCCAAGGTAACAGTTTGCCAAATAAGATTTGTTTTTATTGTAATATATTTTTAGTTTTTATTGACTTTGATCTGAAATTTAAAGAGTAAGTAACAAGAATATTATACTAAATACCTGGCTCCAGTGTTTAACATTGTTGTAGCATACACATCAAACAACCAAGCATAAATCCACAGAGAAGAAACGCCTTTTACACGCCATTTTTGCCCGCGAATTACACGGATTCGTAGTTTCGTTCAAAAATACCTTCTCAGAAATACTAAAACATTTAGCGGAATAAGCTCCCCTTGATGTTTTCATTTTCCTCGAAAGATCACTTGGAGTTTCAGTTAAATTACTTTCTTGGTTTACTGTTTCTTGAGGTACACTCAGTCCCTAAATATGAGCTCTTGTAGCAAAGCTTTTTCTAAAAGATCGATTAGTTAAGCATCATTTTGAACGGTCACACTTTTGAATTGGGCTTAACATGTACGTTTTTTTAAGCTATTGCATAGCTTCTATCGCGGGCCTTGAGCGTGGAGAACGAATCCACAAATTCCGGAACGAAAAAACCTAACGCTTGTCACTTTAGTTCAGCAACTCGCCTCTAGGTGGCATGCAATAGTTTTACCGCGGCAGTCCCCGAGTGCCGCACGTCTTTTTTTTGAATTGAGCCACGATGGCGGCTTTAATATCATAGATCCGCATCACTTACATGAAAACGTTTCGAGATTCGGGCGTTAATCTCTATACACGCGGAGAAAAGTACTATTGGATAATTTAACTAATTTCATCATCATCATTCGCTTGTTAAAACCCATAGCTGGACATAAGCCTTCTTCCCTGAACGCCGAACACTTCTGCTTTGGGCCTATTGCATCTAGGTCTTACCCTGTACAGCAAATATGTCGTCTATCCATTGACTAATTTTAGTCTTAAAGATTTGACTGCACACATGTTGCGAATTACCGGCCACGGTCTTCTCTTTCATAGAAGACCGTGACTGGTTCCAGAAGGAGTATTCACACAAGTAATATAATAATTTAAAAAAAAATTAGTGTTAACACCAGTTCTAAACAGTGAATGACATCATGAGGAAATAGGAGGTTTAAATGGGGCGAAGGTTTTGTGACCTGTCACGTAATAAAATACTTGTTACAGTTTTGTCCCGCATCTATCCAACCCTTACGACCTTTAATTAAATATGTTCCGACTCCGTTTAAATTAATTAAACATTGTTCATATGTTGGGAAAAGGATCATTGAAAATTAATATCAAAATTGTATAAATTTCATTTTTTTTAGTATTAGTTGCGAATAATTTCTGATTCTTTTGAATATGTCAATGTCCTGAATTTAAATTAATCTGTATGTCTTTAACCTGCGTCTTTATTGGATGACAAGTTATATTATATCAATAATAATCTATGTATAAATAATGAGATCGGCGTAACTGGCGAATGCGGGGGGAGGCCTTTGCCCAGCAGTGGGACAAGATGGGCTAATAGTAATAGTAATAGTAATATCAATAATCTGGTTACTATAACACAACACAAGCATTAATTTGCTTAGCTTGGGACTAGATGACGTTGTGAGGAATGTCTAAGGATTTATTGATTTATTATTTATCATTAAACCGCTTCAGGAAGCAATTTTGCCAACTCTTAAGAGTTAGCAACTCCTAACGATACACTGTAGTGCTTGGGACATTATTAAGATGGACTGGATACGGACGTATTTTGTTCGGTGACTGTACTCGCAATATCTTACTTAACCTTACCGGGATGAGAAGTAGCTTCATTAATAAGCTAACTACCGTAAAGGGTTTGTATTTATTCGTAAAAGTATTCGTAATTACTCAAGTATTTTAAGTGAAAGTATGAGTCGATGAACGAAAATAATATTTATTTTAAATTCCCAACTCGTACAACCGAGTACGAGTTAATTGGGTGTGAGTTGGGACTAGGACGATCTAGGACCTACCTATGTGAGAAACCTTCATCATTTATAGGTATAGCCAGTCCTAAACCAAAACGTAGGCAATAGGTATATTGGTTTTGCTTACTATCGTTAATATTTTCATATTAATTTATTAATGAGACTCAAAAGTTTAAGGACTTAAGGTTGAAGGATTTTGGGAGTACTTACCTATAGGTACTCTTTCAAATACATACAATCAATCCTATAAATAATATATTATTGGTATATAATATAGTAAGGATTCTACTCAGATTTATTTAAAAAAATATAAAACTTCCAACAACACAATTTATTAATTTTACAAAGTAATTTAAAAATAGCTACACAAGATTACAGATATCAGATTGTCTTCTACAATTACAATTCAATTACATCTACAATTACAAATCAATTACTAATCAAGTAAATGAACAGAATAACAGCATGATACAGACAATAAGAGATGTTACCAGTTCGAAGGCTCGAGCAAAAGTGAACTCGAGTCAGGCGAGCGCTCTGCTTTTATAGGATCGCCACCGATACAATTTTAAAAATAAAATCTACCGCTGATTCGGCTTCTCCTGACACGTGGTTGCCCTCAACCACATCACAGTTCTGGCATATTTTAATCTACATGGTCAAGTTAAAGACCATCTTCGGCAACTGGACTCGGCGAAAGCTCAGGTATGTCTCGTGGTGCAGTGGTGGTGGCCCCTCCGTCGAGTGGACCCGTAGGGATGTCTCCGTCGTGTGCACTCGGAGCAGCTTGTGATGAACTCGCGGAGAAGTCTCCATTTTCTGTGCTCGGGACAGGCTGGGACGCATCCGCTTGGGCGTCATCATCAACTGAAAGTAATACAAACAAAGTATTAGCTCAATTTCTATAGGCTTTTAGATATACAGCAAGTCTGTATATCTGAAAGCACTGAATTAACCAGACAGTGGCTCAAAGTTTCATGTCTAAAGCATCGTAAAGCTTCAAGCTTACATGCTACTATGGTACATTGTACCTACAAATCACAGAGGCATCACTTAGCATGTGAAAAAGGCAAGCAGAGCGAGGCTCCATGCCGCCACACACATCAATCACAGAGGCATCCAGTCCGCATGTGAAAAAGGCAAGCAGAGCGAGGCTCCATGCTGCCACACACATCAATCACAGAGGCATCCAGTCCGCATGTGAAAAAGGCAAGCAGAGCGAGGCTCCATGCCGCCACACACATCTATCACAGAGGCATCCAGTCCGCATGTGAAAAAGGCAAGCAGAGCGAGGCTCCATGCTGCCACACACATAAATCACAGAGGCATCCAGTCCGCATGTGAAAAAGCAAGCAGAGCGAGGCTCCATGCTGCTACATACACGTCAATCACAGAGGCATCTAGTCTGCATGTGAACACTAAACAATCACTGCATGTGAACACCAATCAATCACAGATTCAACGGGACTCGAACCCATGATCTCTATCGCTTTTCAAAGCAATGGCATTAGTAAATACAACGTACTTACAGTCAAAAAATGAGGCACATGACTCAGGGTTCCACTCGCCTCGCCAAGGCACCATGTGCTCGGCGGCGGCACTGGTCATTACGAGCCACCAACCAACTGCAACTCGCGTCCGCCATGGGGCAGGACTCTCTTTGCACGATAAGGCCCTCGCATCCCCGAGTCCAGCTTGCCTGTAATTTGAGAAGTTTATTTCAAAAACCATTTTGTTAAGTGACAATGTTCTCAGTTTTTCTATTACGATGAACATACTAGTCTTGTTTATGTCTATGTTGGTCAAACAGCCGGCTAGTGCGTTGACGACGCATGTCTCTTATACCTTCTCGATTGTTGCCAGAATCTTATATAGCTACATCGCGAACAAGTGACCTTATTACTAGCGTTGTCGCCTTGATGCCGATGAGCAGTTGTAGCGGAGAAGTTTGAGTGGTCCTTTGCTTAGTGCAGTTGATGACTAACTGCATTCTCCATAAGGACTCTGACCAAGTATTACCTGGTTCGGTTGCCTCAACCCGTAACATGTTGAGTAATGTCCTGCAGTAGCGCTCGACCTGCCCGTTTTTAAATGCACAATGCCTTTGATGTTATAAAGTGAATTCGGCTATCTATTTCACTAATCCAACTCACACTCTCAAACAAACGTCAACAATCAGACACAATAAGCTTAGGGACTCTAAATAAAGATACAGCGTTACTTAAGGTTTTAGTTTATCAGAGTCTTGATTTTGCATAACATAAAACAGACAGTACTTTAAGTACCTTGGCATCTACAATGCGTAAAATGATGAAATGCAAAACAAACAATGGGCAATTATTTTTTTAACAAAAGTACAAAGACACGGGTACCAAAAATGTCTCAAAATCAATTCCACCAAAACCTTGATTTTACATTCGCTCGGTCTAACCTGACCTTGAGATATTGTGCGACCTAAATACTCAACTTTAGTTAGTTACAAAGGTACTTTTATTCGTGTTTATAGCAAAACCAGAAATTGTTAAAATAAATGACTCACGTAAGTTTTCAATAGCTTCGTCTAATGTTAGAGGCTAAAATAAATATGTCGTCTATGTAGGTACCTACACCAAGAACACACACATACACTAGACACGATTACCAACTTTAGCCTGTAAATGACGATCCGCTGGTACTCTGCGTCCGTAGGTATACCTACCCTGTATAACCGCGGTCGTAACGTCACTATCTAGAAGCACCTCGCGACAAAAATTACATTGTTTTCGTTACGCTACTTTCTGATCGCTGTTTCGCAAAACAAATAGTGACATCATGACCCAGTTTCTTACAAAAAGAACACGTAACATTTTTCTGACTACCCGCATTTCTACTATCAGAGTTATTTTTAGAATTTGTTTGAGACTGATCATCCGATTTCATTTTCTTAAAACATGAACGTTGTAAATGACCAGATTCACCACAAGAAAAGCAATTCAAATCTGATTTCCTATCGATAAATGGTCGTTTAAGATCGGCTTTAAACTGTAATGATTTCCTAGAAACCAATGATTCAGATTTTATTTTAGGCTTAGTATAGATGGACAAAAACTCGACAAGGTCTTTGGGTAGCAAGTGAGCATTCACAGCAGCAGCACGTACCTGTGCGTCGGTTATTCCACGTATCACAATAGCAACAATTAGCTCTTCGCTTAAACCTTTTACTATATTGAGGCGCAAAATAGAACGCCGGGCATATTCAGCGTACGTGGGGTAACCGTCGGAGTCGGAACACATAACTTCGAACAATATATCAGCGATATCGATTCTTCGTGAGCATAGCGGCTTGAACTCTTTTTTGAAATTGGACCACGTACGGTCATTAGTAACCCAATCATTGAGCCAACTACGAGCATCTCCTTTCAAGCAGTTAGCTATCCGGGATAAACACTCATTGTCGTCCCAAAAATTTGTGCTACGAGCTCTCTCCACTTCCTCACACCAAGAATCAATATCGTGTAAACCAGGGTCAAAGTTCGAAATATAATAATGGTTGGATCTAACCTTGCTCAGTGTACTCAACGCTGCAATAAGGCGCTCGGTGACGTCCAGCGTGGACGTGGTGTTTGCCAGGGAGTCACCCATGGTGCTGGCATTGGATGCCGGCACGGAGACCTCAGCCCCTGATGGAAGTAGCACGTGCTCGGGCGCCGCACCGGGAAGCGTCATAGACTGCGAGCACGGGGTGACAGGAATGGGCATCGCCACTGCGCGCCCGTCTGGCGCCATCGGCTGTGAACACGTGGCGACAGGACTGGGCGGCGCCACTGCGCGCCCGTCCGGCGCCATCGGCTGCGATGGCGTAGCGCACGTCGGGGGTAGACCGACATGTTCCAACGCGTTCAGGCGCGCCAGAATTGTACCTAAAGTCTCACGAAGTTCATTAGTTTCGGTATTGGCACGCCTTGTCCTACCTCGACTGCGAGTCGTAGAACCTTCGGACATAATGCAAATAGATTAATCGAAATGTTAAATATTGGCCAGAGCGGGAATAGACCATGGGGCCTATCCCACTTCTGAAGTAAGGATTCTACTCAGATTTATTTAAAAAAATATAAAACTTCCAACAACACAATTTATTAATTTTACAAAGTAATTTAAAAATAGCTACACAAGATTACAGATATCAGATTGTCTTCTACAATTACAATTCAATTACATCTACAATTACAAATCAATTACTAATCAAGTAAATGAACAGAATAACAGCATGATACAGACAATAAGAGATGTTACCAGTTCGAAGGCTCGAGCAAAAGTGAACTCGAGTCAGGCGAGCGCTCTGCTTTTATAGGATCGCCACCGATACAATTTTAAAAATAAAATCTACCGCTGATTATATATTATTGGTAGAATAGTCGTCGGAACATAGGTACATAAAACGACAAAATGATTGTAGTGCATCATAACACTCTTCCATTTTTGAAGTCGGTTAAAAAACTCAACGTCGTAAATCATTGTTGTTTATTTTTATACTGTTAAGTCTATTTACATTATTACGGTTGCCAGATTATCCAATAAATCAATTCCACTCATCCTATCCCCAAAATCATTCCGCAATCCAAATAGACTTCAAAAAACGTCAAATCATCTCGCTGCCGCCATTTTTTCGACATTTCAATATTGGCCAAATATCCCCGACTTGACCAACGGAATTGGACCAAAGAGTTTGTATCAATAGGAATTGGAAGCTAGTGTAATTTATGCTTTGGGAACTCAGTATTAAGGCTTGAATTGCTAAACAAAAAAAATTGGAATGTAAGAATTATAGTTTTACAAGCTATCTCGCCCGCGACTTCACTCGCGTGCTAACCAGGATGAAAAGTAAATAAATTATAATTTAAAACTAGTTTTTAATTAACACTTGGTCAAACTTTATTTTTCTAAATTCTCAGAAAAATAAAAATAATATGGTCGTTGAAGATTGTACGTAAGTTTATACTAAAAATCAAATAAGCTTTCTAAAATACTGCTATTCCAACACAATTCACAACAAAAAATTCAAAGCGAAAATCCAAGTGAAACTTCGATACTAGGACTGTTATTAGCTCGCGAGAAAGCCAGAAAGGCCGTTAGAAATAACACGGGCCCATCCCAAATTCAATTTCAGTTTTCATAAGTGATTCCCTAATCCCGCGAGCGGCCGTCCAATTTGAATAACCAATAGGGGCTCATATGAGCTCATCTTTAATTCTGCATCTATCTGTTGTGAGGATTAGCTGCCATTTTGAAGGACCGGTATATTTAAAAAAAAAATGAAAAATGTTCACGACTGTATCCCAGGGTGCGGTAGACATTACTTAAAGATCTTTTATGTAATTCTTTAGATCCTTTGAAGATGTCTAATGGGGAAGTGAAAGGTATGTCCAAATACATATTTGGTACATGCCCACATTTGCAGAAGTTAGCTTTCCATACGTGACAGGTTGCAAATAGGTAGACTGACTCGGGAAACATTTATCATAGTTTTTATGACATGAGACACAGTGTACGTAATCTATTAATCGTAACCTAGGCCTTATCTATTAACCTAGGCCATTCATTTTTAATTTATATAGGTAGCGCGTCAATTATTTAGTGTTAGGTACCTCCAAACATAAAACACGATAAACTCAATAAAACTGATACTATCATCCACTATTCCAGGCCATTCGCCGGCATCATGACTACTATACGAATTTACGGTCAATTTCTGACACAAATTCGCCAAAAGCAACGGGTTTTTCTTCTCACCTGGCAACATTTTCATTCCAAATCTACACTCGAATTTGAGCTTTGTACCTTTGAGTTAAAGTTGGAGGTTAGTGTAAAGGTATGTTGGTAAGCAGTGACCCGTCATAAATTGAGTGAGGAGTCCCATATGTTCCGTGATAACCCACGTAACTCTCCTCGTGACGGATGGCCGAACGCGAGTTTACAAAAATACTGCCATCAATGACTTGTTTATGAAGCTGTAAGCTCCAGGACTTAATAAAGTAAATTTTATTGAGAACGGAGAGTAAATATGTTTTTCTTGGCGTACGTTAATTGCGGTTTATATTTCAAAGTGAAGTTATCTATTATATATAAATAAATATTTTACGTAATATTTTTGGTAAAGTTTATTTTTATTTTTAGGTGCTTGTTCAAAGCATGTTTTAATGACATAAAGTACTTTTTATCCTTTTTCTTTAAGTATTTTTACTGCTTTAAAAGGCTACAAATATTAAAAATAAGAGTCCATTAATACGAGTATTTCAACTGTCACTTCATATTAACAAAAAAAGAGTTTCAAAAATATTCCAGCTGAAATAAACCTGTGCGTCCATTATGATCAAGATTAATCTTTCGTTGCTGACTTTACGGTTTTAAAGTAAAAAGTTTTTGTTCCTGACCAAAAAAATCTATCATATTTTTACCCTTTCGCGTACCCGCTCGTTATTTTGGTCAAACTGGTATTTCTTTAAATGATGCATCATAAAACCATCAGTTTATTCAGGAACCCTCATAACTTTCCGTCACTACATTCATGGCAAGCCCGTGGGTGCCGTGGGTAAATAATACCCATTTGTTACACAGATGGCGCGATAGTGCAATGGAGATATTTTTCTCTGCTAGTCACGGGTTTTTGAAGTGGTACAAACTGTGGTATGTGACATTTAGGGAGGTTGAAGCTAAGGAAGAAGTTTAGCTGTAGGAGTTAGTGAATGCGGTGCTTTCAGAGGGTCTAAGTCATCATTTATGATTAAAAGAAGCACAATACACGTTATTGCGACAAATTCTGTTTACGCTAGACGCTTAACGCGTTTCATCATCATCATCCACAGCCCATACGTGCTCACTGCTGGGTGTAGACCTCCCTTCGTAAAAACCACAATACTCTGTCCTGCGCTATGCTAATCCAGGAATTATCTCAACGCGATAAGTCATTTTTAATCTAATTAGACTAGCTCAGAAGTAATCGTTTCGCCCACTCCAAGCACACGTTTGTATGTAGTACATGCAAACAAATACAAAGAGGTAAGTATATATTATGTATCTATGTTTCGTTTAGTATTGTGTCTGAAAGTGACACAGGCGCGGACATACAGGGAAAGCGTAGCGAGTGGCAAGTCGCCAGGCCGTTGTAAAGTAAACGATAAATTGCGGAGCAGGTGCCTGAGCCGGGATTGAACCCGCTACCGGAATTAGCGGGGGTTAGGCTGCCAATGAGTTTTTGGAGTTGACCAATTAGAGGGCTTAGGCTGAGAAGGGTTTCAAAAAACTATGTGGAATAGGTGTTTTTCATGATTTATTTTGTTGTTAAAGCCAGCAATAGTAAAAGGTAAAATAATAAATTGATACATTATTTTCGTCTTGAGCTACTGAAAATGATACCAGATGACCTCTGTGGCGCAGTGGGCGAGCATGGTATTGGCAACAGCGTGTCCGTATGATCGCTTGAATCATCGCAGGTTCGAATCCTGCCGACTAAACTTTGCAACTTTTACTAAGATTTTTCTATTTTTTTAAGCTACGATTGCTACAACTTCTCCAAAACAAAGAAAAGGAGCATCAAATCCGAATATCAAAACACGTGTTCACCCGACGACACGGTTCAGGGGCGAATGAATTTTAACTCAGTACGCTTGCCCTCGGTGGCTTTTACAACTTTTTGAGGCCGAGTTCAAATATATTGCCCAGTTTTATGGTCTCTTTTTCGCATTTGTTAACAGATGGTGTTCTGTACGTGATGAATGAAAGTGAAAGTGGTTTTTTAAGGTGTGACAAAGCATCGTTAGCAATGGATCATCTTATAATATCATTAGTGAATAATGTTTGGTCAATTAGCAAGATAAAGAAAAATATTGATGTTCATTTAGGTGTAATCGTAGGTATAAATTGAGAGACTACACTTACACTAAAATTCTTAACAATAAGACGTGCTCTCGGATATTTGGATTTTTTTAATAAAGTGCTATTATTTTACTACGGCAGTAATTAAGAAAAACATTTATTTGTGTAAAAATTTCATTTTAATATTCTATAGCATCATAGTATCATTCCAAACAGCCGCTGCACTGCAAACTGCAAACAGTGTCAGTCTGGTTAAGAGGAAAAACGGAGAATCCTGGCCTCCGAAGCATGGAAGCACTCAGGTGTCAATTCCACCTCTGGTTGGTTATTCTTTGTAGTATCTATGTAGTGATAAACCATGATAGTTTAAAAAGAGTTCTAAAATGTCTACAAGCTTCTGTGTCCGACTGTACTGACCTGTTGCGTCGGACTGATGTCAATTGAGCTGTTTAACCCTCGCTCGACGATGTTTGAATTATTTGAATAACTTTGGTTTAGCGTTGTTTGCATACTGTCGAGGGGAAGTTCCGAAAAGATTAATATCTGCCTTGTTAAGGTCTTTTGTTATAAAATCAAGAAAAAAAGATCATTTGTTTGCTCAACTTGGGTTACTTAGGATTACATTTGATTTGGGTAACACTTGAAAGGGAAATTAGTTATTAAATTAAGTGTATTAAATAAGTAGAAGAATATTAAACGCAAAGTTTGTAATCTAAGTTTTGTGACTTTGTTTTAGGCCTTTTTAGGCCTCATAAATGTAATTCGCTAATATGAGGTCAGTCCCAATAACTGATCTATCTCTGGTTTTCAAAGATGATGGCAAAATCAAAGATAGTTTATTGAGACTGGATGTTAATGATTTTTATCCGTTGAAATAGTGCTCGGTTCGATCCGGTGAAGGTAAACACGAGCCGACCGCTCATATGCAATAAATGCCGCTATATTTTAACTTTATAACTCCATTAGTTCGTCGTGAGCCTCGCGGAAATTGGCAAGCTTTCTCGAGCACCTAGCTCACCCACTGGACCTCAAACTTTAGAGACTATTTCATCTTTTTCTTACAAAAACTTTGTGGGTTTGTAGCATTGGTTCTTTATTCTGTTTTTAATGAAGGTGATGGAAAAGGTCAGAGAGATCTGTTCCTTTCCTTTTTATCTTAAACAATAATTGGCAGACAGAACCGGACATTTATTCAGAACATAATACACCTAACAGATTACAACAGAAACGAAGAAAACTACAAAAGGTATTTATAAATATGTTTCCAAGTCGCGATAGTTTAAATAGTATTTTAACTACAAAGAAAATGCAAAAGTTCAGAGTAAAAGTTTGAGAAGCATTGGCCGAGGTGCAGGTAAGCCGTACTGCGCTCCGCCATTAGAAGGTAATGAAACGAGAGCGGCTCGCCGATCGGGCGCCTTTTAATTGCGTTTCAGATATACTGCTGCTATCTTCCTTCCAAGATATTATAAATTAAAACACAAGAGATAAAATTACACTTTTCAAAAGTTTTGTAGATCTTTAGAGTTATGGACAAAAATGCTCGATTTCGTTCGTTTGTTCGTATGAGGAAGTGGCGATCTCTGGTGACGGAGTTTTTAGGCCGACAATAGTGCAGAAAATAGCTCTCTTATTTAAAAAAATATAAGTCAGTTTAATAGTTTTTGATTTTTTTTTCTTGTAAAGGATTATTTTCCTATTTCTAACTTTCAACGAAATAATTAGACAGAATAAGTTTTTTTTAACATAAATCTTATAAGAAATGTTTGTTTCAAAGAAAATAAAATGCAAAAGTGGATTGCACTTGCAAATATTTCACTTGTTTGAACAATCATTCCTTAGCTGGGCGGATGGGAGTAAAATTAGTAAAAAAGGGTTCAAAGATGTTTCCCACGAACGTTGAACTTACTGTAGAACTTACGGAGAAAATTTTTCGAAATTTCCTTGGCAGGTTTCATTATTTTCTTACGCCGAAATGAAACATTCTAAGTATCTTTACTTTACTTAAAATAACTATTTTGTTTACATTTTTGTAAAAATCCTCCAATAGCCCTATTTACTTCCTACTCATAATCCCACAATACATTTCTAATGACCCCCTTTCAGGGTTCTTCGGGGTCAAAACAAAGACCTCTTGTAGAGCCATTAATTTTTCAGAGGCCGCGTCATAACATTTATCACCCGTTTTGAGGAAAATAGGGTTTATAAAGGAAAAATATTTCGACGTGCAAGCTTAAAACTCTAATTATAAGCTTAGAGCTTGACTGAGTGAGATGGAAGCCTTCATTTTAAATGTTAAGATATTGCATTGTAGTCATACATGCTGATCTCTCTTGGCTTTTAAGTTATATATAGCAGCACGTCCCGGTTTTGTACGGGTGTACTAATGAAACTACCGGGAAAAATATAGCCGATAACCATCTCGAAAGTCTATTCTACACATCGGTGAAAAAATATGAAATCGGCTGTGTAGTTTCGGAGAATACCTCCGTCAAACAAACAAACAAACCAACATTACCTTTTCATAATATTAGTATAGATGAGCCCCCGCGACATCCCACGCTAAACAAAATGTAGCCTATGTCCTTTCCCAAGGTCTAATCTATATCTGTAACAATTATATCGGTTCATTGGTTTAGGCGTGAAATAATATACAGATAACAGATAGAGTTACTTTTCTCAAACAGTAATGGTACTATGAAATCACTCTACAAACTATACTTCATTTCTTGAAGCGAGCTAATAGTAAGAAAAATAAACGCACGTGATTGGTCGTCGAAAATAATTGGATTGGCTAGATTTCAATCAATGTCAATGTATGTTTAATGAGTGTAGTAAATAAATATTTTTCTTTCTTTCTTTCTTTCTTTTCTTTATTTGACAATTGACAATTGATTTGAAAATCTAGCCGATCACGAGATACTCAATTATTTTTGACAACCAATCACGTGTGTTTATTTTTCTTCCTATTAGCTCGTTTCAATAAATGAAGTATAGGTGTTATTCTTCCCGACTTCCCAACCTCAACGAGTTTGAGTTGAATCTGAAACTGAAAGTTCTACTCACTTTCATGGAAAGATGTAAAAAGACTATAAAATCCAAAGCTTCCTTTAATCGGTTTTAGTACTTACCCATGTTGTGCAGACTACAAAATGGGTAAGTACTAAAGTGAGTATTTACTAATATGCAAGTTACATATTTCTGAATTTTCATAGTCAACTATGCGAAGAATCGCACATTAGGTCAATGACGTCAAGGTTGAGTCATCAATCAAAAATATATACAATTCTGCAGAAGTAAATCAGCACGATCGTACATGTACCAATCAACTTGTACTACTAACTTACATTATCTCAGTAACAATAAACTTTACATTTTGAGTCGAAGAAACTTCTTGAAATTATGTTTACTGAGGTTTACTTTAAATCAATATGGTAATGAAGAGCAACCTGTGCCGAAAGAGTTTAGTGACCTCAATTTTGTTTAATTTTTTTTTATTTATGAGTAGGTAAAAAAAAAATGTGTTAGGTTTTGTTTCTTGGTTTTGGTTTTTTCTGTTTATCTTTTATTTTATTATTTCCTGTGTCTTACTACTGCTCCATTATTAAATACCTCCTTTTTATATATTGTAAATCCGTAATTGGATGTAAGATTTAAATTTTAGTATCATTAGTGTTCTTTTAGATCTGTGGATTTTGTTAAGATTAAATAAATAAATAAGCTACTCGACCAACTACACGCCCAGTGTAAACGAACTTTCAGTAAAAGTACCACTTTTATCGCCGGAAGCAGCTCTCACAGAGTACGTTAATACACGCTTCAGATACTTATTTGTCTTGTACGAGTAGGGTTTAACTATTTTTGGTTTTGTATAACGCTTCTTAAATAGTGAATTTTGTTCAGAATTAAAGGCGATGTTCAGAACTACAAATATTCAATTCTTTTGATGAAACATTATATTTACAGGTATTTATCGCCATTACCTTTATCCTTTTACTTATTTAACTTTATCCCGACGTTTCAACTGGATTGCACCAGCCGTGGTCGCGGGCAGACTGACAACTTGACTTCAATTCTTTTGATTATTAGTGCACTCACAATTTGGTCATAAATACATTGAAGGTTTTTTTTTTATATATTTATTTTGCGTTCACCACAGACTTTAACACGTACAGTTAATATAACGTTACAGTTAATATACTAAAAAGATCTTACTATTTTATAATTTTGACATTTTTGCTACTTAGCAAACTTTAAGGAAACGATATTATATAAACGATATTAATATTACTACTTACTACATTGAAGGTTGACGATGTTAAGAGAGGCATGTAGAGCATGAAAGTTTGTGTGTAAGGTGATAAACTGTTAGGAATTCAGTATCATCATTCCCCTGCCCTTGTCCCACACTAGGTGGGGTCGGCACAACATGTTTTCTTTTACCATTCATTTCTATCATTCGTCAATTCCGTATTTACTCTTCTCACATTCATATCCTCTTTCACACAATCCATCCACTTTTTCCTCGGCCTTCCTCTACTTGTATTTCCATCCACACTCATACTCATAATTTTCTTAGTTAAATGACTTATGAATTCAGTATATTATATATAAGCTTAAAAACTGAAATGAAACTTATTTTTGAAACATTTAACAACTCGTATGAACACAGGTTTTTATCGCGTTATTTACCTTATTTATGTAACGACAATCATCATCAGTCAGCCCGCGACCACAGCTAATGTAACATAGCCGAAACGTCGGAAAATAAATAAGGTAAATAACGCGATAAAAACCTGTGTTTATATGTTTCAAAAATATGAATTGTGATCGCGAAAGTTTAAGAAATAACATACAAATGAAACTTCGTTTTCGTTGATTCCAAGAAAAGCCTCGTGTGCATCCACACTGCGGGGCTAGCGCGGTTGCGACGACGGGCGCGAAATATCAAACATATGAAACGCGCCTTTGCGGCCACACTGAAGTGACTAAGGCGGAAGCCTAGTGCGACTGCACTGAGCGAGACAGCGCTCGTAAGTTTCAAACGCTCCTATCCGCGCGTTCTGGCCACACTACCGGGCCTAGTCAGCGAGCGACCCAATGCGCGATGGCGGGGGTAATGTAATGTAATGTACGTCGAACCGCTACAAGAGCTCGCGCGTCACTGTGGCCACCGCGCGCCCCCGCTCGCCGCGCCCGCGCTAGGCTCAAGTCACCGCGCATTCAGTGTGGACGCACACGAATAAAGCGAATATAATGTGTACAGTTACATTCAGAAGAAAATAAACATTTCTTCCAATAAAGTGTTCAAGAAACAAAATATTATCATTACTTTGAAGGTAATCGATCAGGAAGCAGCAGCAGCAAACCTTTCAAGAGCTGTCTTATTATCCTACTAATATTATAAATGTGAAAGTTTGTGAGAATGTTTGTTATTCTTTCACGTAAAAACGGCTGAACCGATTTGGTTGAAATTTGGTATGTAGATAGGTCATACCCTGGATTAACACATAGGTTACGTTTTATCCCAATATTCCCACAGGAACGGGTTTAGGCGGATGAAACCGTGGAGCGCAGCTAGTTCTCAATACATTATTCGTGACGCAGTACCGAATACATGTAAGTACAGAAATTGTATTAAGTCGAGTACATGCTTGCGTCAACAGTTCAATAAACAAGCTCCATTGAGCGCGCCCTCATCATTCAACCTCTATTTACTCTCACACACACCTCATGTTACAATTTTACTTTTATAAATGCGAATTTGATTTACGCTGAAAATTCATTACAAATTCCACAGAATTTCTGATGTAAAGTAAAACGTGAAATTAAAGGGAATTTGAAGTATAATTTTAGGGTGTATTTCCAAGCTATATTAGACAAGGTATTTCTATAATGAAATCAAGGGATGAAAATGTTTTTTTTAATCAAAAGTAACCTTGTATCATTGTTCATTTAAAAATAATCAGGACTGTAGCAAGTACCTATACGGTGAATTCAATATAAATCTTTTGAAATATTAAAGAGATTCAATTTTGTTTTTTTCACTATAATGTTTTTTTTTGCGTACATAAAAAAAGAGTGAAAAAAAACATAACCTTAAAATCTTTGTTAAAACAACAAAAAAAAAAAATACTTATCTAAGTAAGGTAAGGTATTTACTTAGGCATTTTTAATATCTTAGGCTACGGAATGAATCTTAAGACCTTCAGACAATTTATTATCTTCAAACAGTTGGCTATAAATTACAGCCTGGGCGTTCTCATCTCGACGCGGGAAAGTGTGAAACTAGGCCGTAGGATCTGAAGCATTTTTGCGTTGTTTTATAGCTTAATGTTTGGTTGTGTTGGAGGAGTCATAGCCGTGTTGGCCAAGTGGATTGGTACTTCGACTTTCGTTCCGAAGGTCGTGGGATCGAATCCTGTTCATCAACGAACTTTTTGTGTCGAAATGTTTATATGGGCTTTAACACGTTATAAACGGTAAAAGAAAGCGTCGTGAGGAAACCCGCGGTCAGGTCTACACGTATTGACCATGTCTTTTGAATATTCAAATTCAGAATCACTATATTACATTTATTTTTAGCACGCAAGAAACGTAACTAAAAAACATTGTGCAAAAATACCACGCTTTTTACAAATGAATTTACAGCAAGAAATTCAAACAAAACGTTAAATTGATGGTATTTAAAGTTAACATAACAAATCGCTGTATGTAATCCTCAGTACAAGCTATGTCCGATAAAGTGTACAGGTTAAATTTAGACAGTAGTATATAATTATTTGAAATTTTAACTATAATTGAAAACAAAGGTAAAACGTAAAAGTTTTCTAGTCGACGGCTAACCAAAAAAGTCGTAGAAAATACTGTGGATGATGATGAGTAAGACAGAGTCGTGTCTTGATTAGTACCTACATCAGTTCAGATGAAATGCATTTAAAGTTGTATTTATAAACAGAAACTAAATACCATGTTTACCGAACCTTAGGACCATTACAAACGATCTATTATAGATAGCTCAAATGATCCAAACCCAATTTAAAATTTTATCATCATTTAATTTTGTTGTGCAGATCTAAGTCTAATAATAAAAACAATTTAATGCAATAAATACAATACTGTTTGCTCTTCCCTGTGTCTTCGTAACTGTAAGTTTTTGCGTTGTGCAAAAAGGATACGCGGCGGAATCCAATATTAATTAAAAGTTCCGACCACGTCCGTGCTACAATTAGCGATTTGCCCTCGAACAAAAGCTCGTAAACAAATTATTTGTTGCTTTTGTTTTGAACAGAAGATGAGTTGCTGTTGTATTAATTAAAAGGTTACTGTTGTTTTGCGAAGGGAGGCCTATACCCAGCAGTGGGTGCCTATGGGCTGTGGATGATGATGATGATGATGATGTTGTTTAAACTTATCGTACGGGAGGTAGTCGGAAACAAAATGTCAGTCACACTTTTGACGAATTATACATTTCTTATTTATTACTTACTAGCTGCGCCCCGCGGTTTTACCCGCGGGAATATGTGGATAAAAAGTAGCCTATGTCACTCTCCATCCCTTCAACTATCACCACACAAAAAATCACGTCAATCCGTAGCCCCGTTTTGCCGTGAAAGACGGTCAAACAAACAGACACACACACTTTCCCTTTTATTATATAAGTATGTATTTATTACTTATATATGTCTATTTATTATAAAGGTAAGGCTTACCCAAACTCTCAGAAAGGGTATATTTCTGTCTATCATGATAAAGATAAGACTAGTTTACTCGTAATTTACCTTTCCTTTACCCTGTCCAAATAATGAATCTAAATGTTTACAAACAAACACGACAGTTTCCGACAGTTTGTTCAGTTGGTAGTGAAAATAATGCCTTTGAGGATACCTACTTACACAGTGGATGTTTGCAGACTCACCGTTTTCTGGACACTGATTGTTTAGCTTTAGGCTATGTGATATTTACTTTTTATTGCTACTAGATTATACAGAACTATACAGAAGTATTTTTTATTAATACGCACATGGCTTAGTCGCTTATCGATATTGGTGGAAAATAAGAAAATAACGTATCTTGGATTAGTGACTGTTAGCACACTGTAAGTAGTTCATGCTTTTTAGTACTGAAAGAAGAATAGTAATTCTGGTTATTAAGTTTTTTGAGATTCAAGTTTTGTTAAGCAACAAAAACAGTGATAAGTATGCAAATTAAAAAGAACTAAATTACTTTAGAAAAAGCGAGCGGAAAGATATAAGTTAAAAATACAATTAAAACTTGATCTAAAACAGATAACCGCCAACTTAAAGCTAAATTAGAAATATAACTTTTTAAATTCCTCCTCAAAGCACATTTTTCTTTGAAAGTGAAACTTTTCGGAGCAAAATATGTGAATACTTTGTTCAAGTTCTGTTTATCAAAGTGAAATTAAGCTTAAATGTAAACCTTTTCTTCGGGGTCTTATTTAAATATTGTGTGTATCTCAATAAATGTTAACCTTTTTTAGGGTCATGTAGAAATGTTCTGTTTATATTTGAAGAAGATACATTGGTAGATATTTTTTAACTTTTTATGTTATTTATTGTTGCTAGATTTTTTGCCGCAATCATTCTATTCGGTGATCGCCATTATAAGATTATCGCTTATATGACCGTTAGAAGCGATTCAGTTTAGGTTCTATTATGAAACTTTTGACGTAGGTAAGCTAAGGTGCTGATATAAAGTTTAGACAGTTTGAACCTAAACTGAATTGTTTAATAATACGTCATGGTAAGCCTCATGCGTAATGCGTCATGGATTTGTAATCAACATTCCATGCATAAAACTCTTGACTTAAGTGGTTTACGTCCGAGTTTTTGCACGGACCACTCGTCTATACTTCATTTATTGAAACGAGCAAATAGGAAGAGAAATAAACACACGTGATTGGTCGTCGAAAATAATTGGATTGGCTAGATTTGACAATTGACAATTGATTTGACAATCTAACCAATCACGAGAAAGAAAATTATTTTCGACGACCAATCACGTGTGTTTATTTCTCTTCCTATTTGCTCGTTTCAATAAATGAAGTATACTTACTTTATTTACTTGGTTTTCTGTTTTAAACCTGTCACGAATGCTGGAAGTAATGATAAGCTTCGCAACTTGTCACAAAGTTAAAACCACTATAAAATGTTTTATAAAAAGTAACTCGCACATTATAAAGATGTCGTCATTTTGTAACCAGTTTTACTGATTGCTGCATTTTTACGTTAGCTTTGAGTCCTTTTAAAATATGTAAAGCATAGTTTATGGCACAGACATAGATCAAGATAGACCAAAGGTGCGCTCCAAACTGTATGAGAACCGAGCGTGTCGAATTTTTCGTACCTACGGTGACGTCACGAGCGAGATTTAGTGATGGGAAAACAAGGTGCGCGAAATCGATACCGCCACCGATTCAAAGGAGTGCCGCCACCGATTCAAAGCCACCGCGCTGTCTTTTCGCCGCGCCGCCGTCCGCGTCGCTGCTCGTGTATCCCTCCGCGCCACCCCTCGCGCCTCCCCACTCCAACTTCCTAGTTTATTTTCATGCAGTAGGTTGCCAGGATTTGAAGTGGAAGAACGTGTTACCAGTGCATCAGTTGCAACATTTTCGTCAGCGGCAATTGTACCTACTCGCAAGTTCGTAAGTATTTAAGTCGGATAAGCGGTTTTGAACAACCGTCGCAATTTCTTGGTATTGTCGAAGCAGGTTTGATCAAAATGAACTGAAAAAATCCTGCTGTGTTTGTTTGGAAACCATTTTCCATTTCCTGTCGCATCAATCCATTTTTCTTTAATTTTCGGATCCTGTGGAAAGCTGAAAGTAGATTCTACTGATAACAAAAAAAGTAGGTTTAAGCTGTCTCGTCTTTTGAACTTTGGATGCAATGAAAAATGTGTTTCTTGAACACTTAATCGACCTCGTGGTAGAAGATCAAATATCTCATTTCGCTATCTCGCCAAACAAACTCATTCCGCTGTCTCAAAAAAATCGATTCTCATTCCGCTGTCTTATCGATTCAAAAGATCGGAACATACACAGCACTATTCTTAAAATCAGACAGAGGAATGAGGAAAGACTCATACCATGACGTTCGGTTCACATAACAGTATCGTTTGCTGCGATTTTCACTGCGTGCTGAGAATGCATACCATAAGGCATCACGTCAAGTAAAACCCGCAATGGAAGTATACGCGTAGCGATATGTTCACTGCGTCCGAGCTCCGTAATTATCTTTGTACCAGTGATGCTGATCAAAAATTAATTCTTAATAATTGTTTTACATATTAAATCCGGGGTTATCAGTGTTCAAAAGTACTTACCTGTGAAAAGAAATACCGTTATTTTCTCGGCCAACTGCTTTCGACGCGTTTCAGTTCAGAGCACTGCACAATTAACCATTTTCGTTCTCGTGTTTACATGCCAGTGGTCTCAAGCTGACTGACTTAGGCCGAGCAAGAGTGTGATCATAGATCACACTATTTCCACGCAAGGTAGGTAAACTCATGCCGTCTATCTTGATCTATGTCTGTGGTTTATGGCATAGTTGTTTTTAGCAAAATAGTAATTTTAAAATTCGAAGAATATTTCAGTCTGAAATTAAGCTTGAAACCTTTGTTTTGCAATAGAGGTTCTATGCCACAAGCCAAATATACATTAACACATTGCTAACCAAACGTACAGAACATTTTCTTAAAGACATTTAAACCGAAAAAAGGTTTTCAAAACGCCAGCATTGCCATATACACCTAAATGAAAACCAGGATTTTTCCACATTTCTTCACACATTTTTCCTCAGCAGAATCCACCCCTACCCAGCTTGTAACGAGCACCCTCGCGTTCCAGTTGTCCATTCCACGTCTATAAAACAATTGTGGATAGATTTATTTATATGAGAATCTCACGAGTGGATTGTCTCTTGTAAAGGGGCCTCTTGCTTTGAGGTGTTCTCCCTATTAGGATGAATGGCTGACTGTCTGGTTGACTGTCCGGCTGACTTGGTAATGAATAAGTTTGCATTTTTTTTGAATGAATTTTTTTGGGACCTGTGTAACTTAGCCGAACTTTTGTTGGTAAGCGTAACGTTCATTATGAGCTTTCGCCCTTGCCTTTGCTCGTGTGGAGTAAGTAGCCTATGTGTTATTCCTTATTTATGCCATAAACTATGTTTTTTTCTTGTTTCCGCCCAATCTGATTAGTAGTTTTTGCGTAAAAGAGTAAAAACATGTAAACATTCATCATCAAAAAATCTATAAAGAAAAAGGAACTAGGGGCTCACAGTCAGCCAATCACTGTAAACCTACTGGGAACAACCCTGACTCCATTGGATAATCCCCTCTTCATAGCCTAGATGCTAACACATAGCTGTTCACTCTATTTCATTCCCGTTTTCACAGCCCAGTTGCTTGCGTATTGACCATATCGTATTTCCTTTAAAACCGAATAAGTTACCGTGATTAGTTATGTGTTAACAAACAAAACTATGTTATGTAAACAAAGTCTCTACATAATTTAAAAAAACAAGATAAAAAAAATAATCGCTACATACTCTCATAAACAAACGGGAAAAGTTTTCAATACTGATACATCGCAATGGTTCATCACGGTAACTGATACTCGCTTTTGTAAATAAGAAAATCGACCACGCAAGCCCTGACATAACCATAACATACAAGCCTACCAAGTTTTTTTTAACTCCTCAGTAGACGTAAAAAACTAACCATGTATATAATTCCCCGCTTATAAATATCTTCAGACTTAATAAATCTCAAAATTCTATTAAAACCACATTTTAATATCAAAAGTTAAGAAGCCACAACACAGCGTTTGAATAAACTAGTTAAACAAAACAATACAGTTTGTTGGTTGCAGCAAACTGTTCCACAGGAATGAGTCAAAGCACACGCGCAGTTGTATTAGCTAACTTTTATTCATTTGCAAGCGTAAGGTAACGAACAGAACCGAGTGCGGACATAGTATGGCTTGGGCAGTGAAACAACTTTTTAAAGTAGCACTATCAGTAACAAAACTTTGTCTACTGCAGAGAATCTACGACGTAGCAAGCTCTACGTGTCGTAGACACGCTACGGCTTGTATTTAGAGTCCGTTATCAAACACAAATCGTATCATGCGATGATTCATTAATCAGTTGCAAAAGAAGTCTAACTACTCGTAGAACGAAGTGAGTGCAGTCTCTGAGTACGACTTGTTGAGACAACAATGTTGTGAAGTGTGAACTGTTTTTATATTTCAGTGATTACAGTCTGCAGGGCAAAGGACTCTTTAAATAATGTCCCAAATTGAAATTATAAATGAATACGAAATGAAATTTATCTTATGTTAATAAAAAAATATTAAAATAAGATGTGCTACGTGAAAACATTTACATTGCCCCACCTGGGTCTTAGTTGTACCGTGATGAATGGCGCGTGTTCAGTTAGCTCGCGTTCGTTTGTTTGTTTGTTTGTCACGACGGAAACGAAGCACTTCGATTCATGTACCTTAGAGTGGTACAAGACATGAGAATACAGCAAGTCAAGTCGAAAATATCTTTATTTGATAATATCTTATTACCGACCACTTAGAATAGTCACGTTCTTAGAACTAGGGGGTTCTATTGCCTGTTCCAACGCGACTCCCTATACCAGGGAAAGAAGGACCTGAAGGAAGAACCTGGTGGTAAATGCATATTCGACGTTCCAACGCGACTCCCTATACCAGGGAAAGAAGGACCTGAAGGAAGAACCTGGTGGTAAATGCATATTCGACCAGTAAACCTGTATTAGCTAAAACGCATATTAAATCTGTTGCTATCTCTTTTCGTTGACATATGCGTGACAAGAAAAAAACGTTCTTTGTCCTATATTAAATTGTCAAGTTTTTATGAATGAGACCCGTAGAATATAGAAAACATTTAATGACGACACATAAAAATAGTACAAAATAAAATGTAAAGTTAAATGACGCCACAAGCTTATACTGGTCAGGACTAGTTTACAATTTACAGCGAAGTGTCCTGACGGCACATACAATGCGGGCTTTGTTCCGCGCGTGACAACTCGCGCCAGCTTCAGCCGGAACTCGATCTGCCACAACTGGACGCAGTCGCTCGATTGTTTGAGTTCTGTTACAAAGACTTTACAATGAAATCGTGGAAAAGGAAAACTTTAACGATGGAATCTACACTAATCTACACTAATATTATAAAGAGGAAAACTTTGTTTGTTTGTTTGTTTGTTTGTTTGTTTGGTTGTAATGAATAGGCTCAAAAACTACTGAACCGATTTTAAAAATTCTTTCACCATTCGAAAGCTACATTATCCACGAGTGACATAGGCTACTTTTTATCCTAATATTCCCGCGGGAACGGGACTTACGCGGGTGAAACCGCGGGGAGCAGCTAGTAATATTATAAAGAGGAAAACTTTGTTTGTTTGTTTGTTTGTTTGTTTGTTTGTTTGTTTGTTTGGTTGTAATGAATAGGCTCAAAAACTACTGGACCGATTTTAAAAATTCTTTCACCATTCGAAAGCTACATTATCCACGAGTGACATAGGCTACTTTTTATCCCGATATTCCCGCGGAAACGGGACTTACGTGGGTGAAACCGCGTGGCGCAGCTAGTAAATAATATACCTATGAAAATAATTAATTAAATTTCAACCGTTGTAATTACTTATTAAATCTTGAATTCTTTGCCTGTGTTTTACACAAATTTATATTTGAACGTGTATCTAGCGCTTAGAAAATTACCCAAGACCGGAACAAATATCTGCAGAAAATGCAAACATTTGTCCGACGGCGGGGATTGAACCCGCAACCTCCTGCGTCTAAGGCGAGCCAACAACACAAGTACAGAAGTTGTCTGTCAAAAATAAATACATATTTTTAAAAATGCCTCTTGAATTTTTATCTCATTCCCTGTATTAATAACATTCAGAGAATAGTCACGATTCTTAGAAACACCTGTAGCTGTTATTTCAGACTTCAAATAATGGTCGGAGCAAAAAATAACAGTAAAATGGAAAGAAGAAAACTTAGTGAAATAATAAAGCAAGAACAGAAATCACGGACGCTGAGATAAGTGGAGAGTACTGAAAAATAATGAGAGTTCCGTACAGATAATACTGTACATAACATAATAGACATTCATCACTTTTTAGGTAGAATAGTTTAATTGTATTTTCGAAATATTAACTTCCAACATTTTATTTTCTCTACTAATATTATAAATATTATCAAGAGATATGTTGGCTTAATTGTATGGGGAGGTCATTCCGCGCCGCGCGTTTTCGTCAGCGCGATCTAAAATCGGGTCATTTTTACTAGCGCCATCTAGTACATTATAAACACTAAATACGGGATATTCACCATGATTTCCGATATTTTTTAACTTGCTGCTAATATATTTATAAAATTTAACATAATATACAGGTAGATGACGATATTTTACGGCAGTAACTCCCGTATCTTATTATAGAACCTTAACTGTCTTTTTTATAAGGGCTTTAAAACTTAAATCTGGCTATTACCAAGCTTCGTACACAATGAGTTTGAGTAGGTACCTATAATCTTGTTACCTACGAACTTAAGTGCTGCTGAAAAATTTGAATAATCAAGTATTAAAATATTTTACGGTTTTCACTCACTTTACGGAGCCCTAAAACCAACTGTTCTAAAGGTAGTAACTCAGTGGCATTTTTTATTATGCAGTTTTCTTTACTGTCTGTGTTGTTAGTGAAATATTTTATCTATAAGACTTTTATTTCTTTTGAGTTTTGTTTTTACCTCTTAAAAATAAACCCTAAAAGTTATCAAAAATAATTATTAAGTACGAGTAATTATTTATTGCCTATGAAGATTGTAAAATCGTTTCTAATATAAGTATACACTACTTTTAATCTGTCTCATTATCCATCTATAGGTTGTCTGGTAGAGATCGCTTCTTAGCGATAAGACCGCGATATGTCATAGTTAAGGTAAGTATTTTTAGTTTGTAGCACTTTCTGTTAATTTGTAAATATGGTTATTCTATCTATATATCTATGTATACATCATAGTCCACCCGCAGCTTTGATCTCGTACTAATGTAACTAACACGTAAGATACTTATGTATCAGGTCATTAACTATGTATATTCTAAGTTTCTGACAAATCCTTTATGTAGATACGTTTTATGTGCAAGAGTAACATTCATACAAACTTGCACGTTTAAATTATTACTAAGATTCCACACCACGTAAAACTCTATTGTATGTGTGTACCTACTTTATATTGTATATTATATAAAAAACCCCGTAGCACAAGTTGTTACTATTCGTAAGCGTTGTAACACTACGCCTTTGTAATGTATGATGCCTAAATATATTTTTTCCGACACTCGGGCCCATACAAATCACAACCACAGTATAGTATCACACAGTATGTTTACTGTCATCACTAACATTATCATCATCATCATCATCCACAGCCCGATTTTACCCACTGCTGGGCATAGGCTTCCCTTAGTTTGTGCCATCCACTACGATCCATTAACATTATAGCCTTACTTTATTTTATTATTTGTATTGTGCTAATAAATTGCTACAGCCTAATAAATTGAACTAATAAAGAACAAAGTGCTGAACAAAAAACGTGATAACTTTTACAGTGATTTAAATTGTATTGTCGCATAATTGAGGGAGGCTTATGCCCAACAGTGGGTAAATTCGGGATGTGAATGATGATGATGATAGCGCATAATTAACACCAGATATTACTGTTTTATTCATACAAAATAGTACAATTTCACAAGTTAACATTTTATTTGTTGAAAGTTCTTAAATTAATAAGTTTCGGACCGCGGCGGAGCAAATCGCCCATACCAAACTACTCTTTTTGAACTACTCTTTTACTCGTTTTTTTCACCACACAGGATGACAGGACGAATCGCTCAAGATGCTTTTCTGTGTAAAAGTTGCTGTGCCAAGCTATAAGTCACAGAAGGGGAGAGGGGGGTACGGACATAAGTGCATTTACATAATAGCTGCAATTTCGGAAGTGGGCCGAGCGCCTGCGAGCCGCTTTGTTTATGCTGAAATAGCGGTTTTACGCGTCCTTGCTGTAAAATACTTTGCTGTATTTTACGGTTTCACTCGTTAGTGTGCTTATAATCTGAATAGGCTATGGCTTGATACTGTTATGACTCTTCGTTAATTAAATAAAATAAATAAATAAATAGCCTTTAACAATTCACGCAGCGTCATCTAGTCCCAAGCTAAGCAACTTAATGATTGTGTTATGCTAATTGGAGGCAAAATGCGTCGTGTAGCTGTTGGTCTTATTAATGTAGTTATCTTTTGATAACATTTAATTCATTTACAGTTATTTTACGATGACCACTTAACCCAGCGCTGCAGAGGTCCGCAGCGTTCATGAAAACATCTTGTGCAAAACACTTTTTTTATGTTTTCAATACGCCATTAAGTCCCGATAAGATTTATAAATAAGATCTTGTGCATCATATACAAAAAAAAGGTACGTCTTTGTTTTGTTTAAAACTTGAATTAATTACACCTTTTAGATTTCCGGTTAATAGTGTTGAATAGTTATAATTTAGAAACCAAATGCTATAATTTACAAACCAGCTAGCTATATAGCTTGTTTAACAATTAAAAAAATTAATTACACCGTTTTATTAATAGTCATACAATGAAGTTGCATAACTGTTACAGCTTCTCATTTTTTTTTTTTTTTTTTGTTTCTCATCTGGTAAACCATCGGTTTTTCGTTTTCAAATTGAATAAAAATCCCTTCCGATTTATAAATTCGCTTCTGTTTTCTGCGCCGAAGTGAATGAAATAAAAAAGTTTGGAGAAGGCTTCAATAACATCGGAACGATGTGCTTGTTAGCTTGTAAAAGCAAAAATAATTTCGTGTTTGGAGAGCCATTGTGGCATTATTCAGTAATCAGAGTCGAATCAAGGTCTGCGGGGGTGAATGGGGGGTTAAGTGGCAGTCTACGAAACAGCGTTACTGTAACATGCATAGTTTTTATGTTTTTATAGTGTTAAATTGCACTAAGGCATTCATTTTCATTTATAAATGAAAAATCTTACTTAAGTTTTGGGCTTCGACGGGATTCGAACCCGCAAGATACAAGCAATCGTCCAAAAAATATCATCTTACTGATAGTTTTGAGCTACGACAGTAGGGTTTCGTGGCAGAGTGGTAAAGCAGTCTGGCTTCAAAAAAACGACTTTACCGATTTCGTGCTTGTTTTTTAGGTTTCTAATAAATTGTACGGGTTCTTATGAAAGATTTAAGAAATTAAGCATTTAATTATAAAACGGGTTGTTAGCTAAGACAGGAATTTAGCAGTACATAGTGTATTCTACGTATAGTATATTATACATTGTTAAATTATGTATGACGGTCATCTTTTTCAAAAAACGCTATCTTAAGGGCTTATATTAAAATCATAAATTCCTTTTATGCTCACAAAAAATCCAACGAGTCCTTTGGGGTTCAGTTGTCTGAAAAGGCGAATACCGCCACATTACGATTAGTAATAAAGTTTATTTAATTATTTTCAATCTTTTATTTACTTATTTAGTGGAAGATTTTGGGGCAGACCTTTGCCCAGCAGTGGGACACGACAGGTTCATAAAAAAATATTTACCAGCTTTTATTTTTTTAAGAGTTTACAGTTTAAACTTAAAATAAAATTACATTATAAACGAATTGTTTTCTTTAACAAACATTTTAATAAAATAAATAAAGACATTAAACTATTAAATACCTCTTTTATGAGAGACTGGTTACTCATTAAAACGTATTAAGAGTTATTTAAAGACGATTTAATTGCGGTGATTGCTATTTTAAAGACTATAGTTAAGTACTCACCAGTTGAGGGTCGCCATCCACTTAAGCCGAGCAATAGAAATTGTTCGCATTTTTATCGCGTAGATATTAATCTTTATTTATTAGACCGCGAGTTTTAGGGGAAATCAAGGAATAAATCTACTTGTCCAGCCCCTGCTACTGCTTTTTTCAGTTTTTTTGTAAAACTAGTAGTTTATCCCAAACTGAAATCTCGATTATAGTATCAATGTCGTTGATTTTTCTTTAAGGACTTCACACACAGCAGCTAAGAGTTTGGTACGCTAGTGACAAAAAATAAATGCTAAAATAAAGTATTGCATCTACGACACTATTTTTCACCTATATAAATACTATAAATACTACGTATAAATACTACTGTATAAATACTACGTAATTATAATTACAATAAAAAATGGAGCTGAAAAAGTAAATCTAGGTCGCAATAAGATGATAAACCTCGTCTTAAACCTTGCTATTTTCGCGCTGAGAATTGTGAAACGTCGCTGAATAAAATCAAATGCAATTTTATTCTTTCGTTGACAAAGCGTTTGGAGTCGGGATAAAAAGGTTAACTGTGCGAGAAGATGGAAATTGTAGACGCTTCATATATTTATAGTTCTTTGGAATAATGTGTATAAGGGTGTTAGTAAACTGAAGATCGATTCTTGAACACATTTAAAACATGACGCGGTAAGAGATTGCACGTTATCTAGCTTTTGTTTTCTGAAATCCATAGAATTATTCAAAATAAGAACGCCGAGGCATGCCGCGGACATGGTTATTTGGAGAAGGCGGCAGTTGGACTATTTTTCATAGACAAGTTATTACTGATGATTTTGATTCTTATTATTTAAAACTAGCAGGACGTTTCGGATGGGTGTACTAATTAAACTACCGGGATAGAATATAGCCTATAACCATGCCAGCAGTCCATTCTGCACATCAGTGAAATAATTTTTGAAATCGGCTGATTAGTTTCGAAGATTACCCTTCACGGAGGTAATCTTCGAAACTTACTCAGCCAGTGCAAAGCCGGGACGTGCTGCTAGTCTATACTATCTATATCTATACTAATATTATGAAGAGGTAAAATTTGTTTGTTTGTTTATTTGTTTGTTTGACGGAGGTAATCTCCGAAACTACTGGACCGATTTTAAAAAATTCTTTCACGGGTGGGTAGAATGGACTGCCCGGGAGGTTATAGGCTATATTTTTTCCCGGTAGCTCCATTAGTACACCCGTGCGAAGCCGGGACGTGCTGCTAGTGTTATATAAAATCAATGAATTCCCGTAAGCACCATTCTGCAAAATATCTTGCGGTTGAAACCAAAAACAGATTGTTAAACAAACTCTGATACTTTTACAAACTTGAATAATAAAAATGTATTAATATGAAAGAATCTTTAGTGCTTAAAAGCATCTAAGCTGATGACCCCAGCTGCGTCCGATCTTAAGTATAAACTTTTATCTTCCCTTTCTCTAAGCCCAGGCGCGCACTAGGCAGCCAGGCTGCGGCAGCCAGTAAAACATATGACGTTGTGTGGCTGCCTAGTGCGCGGGCTCCTATACAACGTCATATGTTTTACTGGCTGCCGCAGCCTGGCTGCCGCAGCCTGGCTGCCTAGTGCGCGCCTGGCCTATCCTTATTCAGTTAGCAGGAAGAATAACTTTCTAAAGAATAAGTTTGAACACTCCACGACTTCCTTTAAAGATTGCAATCTTCAGTTCTGCCCACTTACGTTCTGTATTTTTGTGAAGTTGCCTCTGTCATGTTACACACTTCTTTTAACACAATTTTATTAGTGTGTTAAATAAGTGATTTAAAAGTTTTTTACCTATGAAAAAAGCCGTGTTGTCAAGTGGATTGGTACATCGACATTCGTTACTAAGGTCATGGGATTGAATCCAGCCGTGCGTCAGGACTTTTCGTGTCGGTACACTACAGTGTCCCGTTAAGTGTAGGCAAAGATTGCCTTCTGGCACTGTATAAATCATTTTCATTTTCATTTTCATTTATTTTATTTATCTTTTCACATTTACATGTACTTAGATAAGTCAATACAAACAACATTAAGCTTACGAGACTATACCTACTAATAACATATTTACTTAAAATTACTTAGTTTATATTTTAACAAAATAAGTTTTTATCAGCCAGTGCTTCGTCAATTGTATAGTAACTCTTATTAATAAGATAAGTTTTAACAAATTTATATAATTCCATGTCAGATTTGTGTCTTAATTCTAAAGGTATTTTGTTATAAAATTTTATGGAAAGACACATAAAGCTTTTTTTTATTTTAGACAGTCTAGTATAAGGAACTATTACATTATCTTTATGTCTAGTATTGTAGTTGTGAATTTCGTTATGTCTGGTAACATTTACTTCATTTTCTCTTATGTACATAATAAATTGATAAATTTGCTCACAGGCCATTGTCATGATATTTAATTTTCTGAATGTCTCCCTACAAGTATCTCTGTAATTTAATCCAGCAATATATCTAATTGATCTTTTTTGTAGAACAAATATTCTGCGCGATTCCGCTGCGTTACCCCAAAACATTACACCATAGCTCATTAACGAGTGAAAATATGCAAAATATACTTGCCTAGCCGCCTTCTGGCCTCCCAGCTCCTTAATTTTTTTAATAGCATAAGTCGCAGAACTAAGTTTTTTGCTGAGCTGATCAATATGATTTGCCCAAGTCAATTTTGAGTCTACCCAAATGCCCAGAAATTTAATGCAATCTGTGTTAGGAAGCGACAATTCGATTAATGCATTGTTAACAATTGTTTGGGGGAATTTATTGGTATGTCCAAGGCAAAATTTTAGCACATTTGTTTTTCCAACATTTAGTAACAAATTATTAACTGAAAACCATAATTTCAAGTCAGGTATCACATTCAAGAGCTTATCACTTATTCCCTGGTCATATTTATCTTTAACAATTAGACTAGTGTCATCCGCAAATAATATTATGTCAACATCCTTACATACTATTGAAACATCATTTACATATATTAAAAATAAGAGAGGACCCAGAATCGATCCCTGGGGTACCCCTAAAGTTATGCCACCTTTTTTAGATCTAAAGCCATTAATTTCAGTAACTTGTTTCCTATCTGATAAATAAGATTTGAAGATATTCAATACATTATTTTTTAGTCCGTAGTGCTCTAACTTAGCAATCAATATTTCATGTGAAACACAGTCAAAAGCTTTGGAGAGATCACAAAACACTCCATATGTTTTTTGTGATAGCTCCAGGCCCCTAAACACATCTTCGATAAGCCTCGTTACAGCATTTTTTGTTGATTTTTTCTTTTGGAAACCAAATTGTCTACAGTTTAAAAAGTTATTAGAGAGCATAAAACTAACAAGTTCTTCAGCTAGATATTTTTCAAAGATTTTGCTTATGCTAGGTAACACTGACACTGGACGATAATTGTTACACATGGATACTTTACCTGATTTATATATCGGCACGACTTTTGCTATTTTCATTTCATCAGGAAAAATACCAGAGCTTATACAATTATTAATTATGTGTACTAGAGGCTCAGCAATAACAAATTCAAGTTTTTTTATTAAATAAGGTGTGATGTGCCAAAAATCATTCGACTTTTTGGGCTTTATGTTTCTGATAATATTTACAACCCTTTTTAGATTTATTGGATTAAGTTTGAGGGTGGCATTTGACGCAGGCATATAACTATTTAAAAACGACAGGGACTCTTCCACTGAACATTTAAGATTTTTAGTCACATTATTTGCTACATTAATGAAATAATTATTAAAATAGTTAGAAATGTCAACATTGTCAAAAATAAACTTATTACTAATATCACAGAAAACTTTATCACAGAATACTTTACTACTACATTCTTTTCCAGTCTCTTCCTTTATGATTTTCCAAACAGATTTTATTTTGTTATCAGATTTTTCAATTTTGTCAGTAATGTACAGTTTTTTAGCATCACAGCAAACTCTTTTAAAAATTTTACTATATCTACTTACATATAATCTAATCGTAGGGTTTTTACAAGTATTTCTTATAGCATATAATTCAAACAGTCTTTGTCTCGAGACAAGAATTCCCTTTGTAGCCCATTTATAACACTTAGATGTAATAGGTTTTTTTTCTATAATTGGCATAATTTCATTAATATTTTTCAAAAAATATTCAAAGTATCCATTGTAATCACTAAAAGTCATGTCTATATTTTCTCGTAGAACTGATTTCAAATTCTCTATTCTTAAAGTATTAACTTGCCTTAGTTTTATGTTTGGCTTCTTAATATTATCTACATTTACATTTATTTTTAAAATCTGTGCATAATGGTCTGATTTTACACCTGGTATAACACGTATGTGTGTGTGTCATTAAAGTAAAGATGTAAAGGCCTGAGTTTTGAGTTAAATAACTATTTTTGAAATAACTATTTCTCTAACTAGTGGATAATACGAGTATTAGCGGAACTAATAAACGGTTGTTGTCTTTTCAAAAACGGAAATAAAAAACTAGAAAAAAAACTTAATAAGTAATTCTACCTCTTGGCAACAGCACTGGTTATGACTTTATAAAAAATAAACAGTTCTTATAAGCTTCCAATATTTTAATTCTGGTTTTTATTTATATAACCTGCTTTTTATCAGGCAGCGTTTTCCGTCTAGATCTGACAAACCTCTAACTTTATAATAGACTAGCATCACGTACCGGCTTTGCACGGGTGTAACAATGAAACGGAATAAAATATAGCCTACTAACCACCCCCGACAGTCTATTCTACGCATCGGTGAAAGAATTTTTGAAATCGGCTGAGAACTTGATAACCTCCGTCGAACAAACAAACAAACTTAACCTATTTTTAATATTCTTATAGATTAGACATTTGTTTAACAAATAATGCATCGTTTGTTATCGGGTCTGCATTCTGCCCAATTCACACAAAAAACTTAGGTACTTTATAACTTTTTTCCTGCTTTTTTATTTCTTCTTCCTGCATTTTAATTTAGTCATGAAATATAGTGGCTTTAATATTATACTCATTTAAAAGTTCCACCAAAATGTTTATCACTTTTTTGTTTTGATATTAAAAAGCATACAATGTAAGATAATATACTTAAAGGTAAAATAATCTGATCTTAATCTGTCTTAAATATGATAAAGAGGTAAAAATTGTCTCCTAATGAAAGAGTTATAAAAGACCTGATATAACGACTACCATGCGTTAGCACTTAGTCGTAGGTATTAATGTTTTCAGTAATCAGGAAGTATTACCGAGTTGCCAGCTTTTAAGTCATAGTCAGTACTTTTGGCGGCCTGTAAATTTTCACTAGTAACTAACGTAGTAACTAGTTTTAAACTAAGTAGTTTGAAAGAACTAAAATTACTAGTTCAGTAACACCAGTTTTCTGTCTAGAAGTGAGTTTATAGCTCCAGTACTGCCGCATTTCGGTTTATTCACCATTTGTATCGACTTATCTCAGTTTTATTGCTAAACGCTGAATTGGTCGGGACCGTTCAAATACTGAAACATAATGGCTTTTGTTTAGTCGAGGTTTACCAATAACCAGATGAGACTATCTGATAAACTATGGACACAATTTTGCGAATTTCAAATAAATCTCGGACATAGTAATATATTTAAAAGCCAATCAACATAGCCATCTACAAAATAACAATTAGCATTGCAACATATTCAACCTGTAACCAATTTATTTAATTACAAATAAAGAACATTGAATCACCTCGATTTTTTGTGCAAACGACAATGGAACAAGACTCTACTTTATTAAATAATATCAATATACCTAGATTTAAATTATATTTCCTATAACATACACAAACAAAATACCCAAAATTATTATTTACAATAAACTATTTCTTGGAAAAATTGGATTTTATTAGTGCAGTAGTCATAAAGCAAACAGTATTGTATGCAAGAGGAATATCTAAGACGAAGCGAAATGAATTCTGTCATCTGCCTACCCCGGCCAACCCGGCTACCCGGGCGCGGTAGGACGTGAATACAAATGTATGCACAGTCACTGTCCTGGATTACTTTAAATTGTACTCCCTTTTAACCATTTACGGACCGTCCAATCACTCAACAGATTTAGTTGAGACCCAATTTGATTAAAAAAACATGGTTGACTTAAAAACTAATCAAAAGAAGTGCGTATAGTTGTTGTAAATACAAACATACATACATAATTATTGTACTGTAGAGAACACTAAAACGACATAAGAATCATAAAGTACATACAAATCGTACGCAATTATCAATTTCACTCAAGTTAAAAGTAAGTTAAAGAAAAAACTACATAGGTACTACTTATTCCGACTTATTTTATAATATTTATATCTACTCTAATCTAACTATTTATCGAAATTAAACTTTATCACACTGAAACACTATTGAATTTTGTAGAAATGACGTGTTCTACAACTAGGTTGAGTACAAAATTGTCTCGTCTGTAGAGCCTCTAAGTTTTCAAGCCTTTGTTTGCTCGAAGCACACCGCAACGCAGATTTAATATCTCATCGTGAGTCGTCACAGGGAGCCACAGAAGAGGCTCGGGGAGGCGAGAGAGTACCACGAGAGTACCAAGAGAGTACCAAGAGAGTACCACGAGGGCACAAATGAGAGGGAAACTTGTAATTGTCTTCAAAGCCACTCGGTGTCAACTGAGTTATGAGTTTTGTTCGTAACCGCTACTTGTGGAATGTTTATTTGCTAAAACAGATTGTATTACAGAAATTTTGTTTTGTAAATTGTTTTGTGGCGAAACTTTGAGTCTGTGATGAGATGTAAAAATATTAGCAACTTTTTTTACCTTATTTACTGAAGTTGGGTTTTTGTTGACAAGCGTTACATTATTACGATTTTACTCATTGTATTTTTATCGGTGTCTGTGTTTTGAATGTTATTATTATCTTTAAGTACTAAAAAAGTGAAATGACTTGCCTTACTTTCCTTACAATCTTTGAATACTTGACATGTAGTAGGTAAGTATGAGAAAGAATAAGGCAAAACTATGATCACGTAAATTAATTCTAAGTACCTACCTAAACTAAAGTATAAACGTACCAACTCTCCTTATAATTGGCAGGGGAATAAAAATAACTTAAAAATAAAAAACTTAACTTATTTGCAAACGCAAAAAATAGTTAAAAGCTTTTAAAATCGTATTTAAGCCTTAAAACTTTAGTTTTATACAACTTTCTGTTTTCCCGACGTTCTCTTGCAACATAAAAACTTGATTTTATTTATTTTAGTTCCGTTGCACGTTTTACGAAGTAATTAGAAAATGTTTTCTTAATTTTACCGTGTACAATGTTCCGACTTATCAAATAGGTAGTTATAGTCTTATTCATATTGGTCTAGTAAACTTACTTTAGTTAGAACGGCTATTTTTGCTATCTCTTTTCATTGAAAAAAGTAACAAAAAAATACATTTTTATATCAAAGTTCAAATTTATGATTATTTATGAACGTTGAAGTTGTGAGTTGTATATATTATCTAATACTTCAACTAATATTATAAAGAGGTAAAGTTTTTGTTTGTTTGTCGGAGGTTGACTCCGACACTATTCAGCCGATTTCTAAAATTCTTTCACGGGATAGTTACATGCTATATTATATCCCGGCAGTTTCATTAGTACACCCATGCAAAACCGGGACGTGCTGCTAGCTTTGTACAAAAGGTATAGTTCACTTTAAGGTGTCGTTAGCAGATTAGAAGGGTTTGGCTGAATCACCTACTAATAGAAGTCTAAAGTCTAGACAGAGGATAACGTAATGAAACTTTATACTTCAATCGCCTATTTAAAGCCCTGGATTTAAGAGTTTCGTGACAACATGTAAGTACCTAATACGTGGATTACAGTGATGTCTGTTTCTTGTAACCCTTTTACAGAAATGGTTGAAGGTGTGAAGTTTATTATGAACTGTTTTGGCTCAGTCAGATGTCTTAACCTTTTCATTATATACACGTTTATATAGATAGGTCTCATTCATAAAGATCTGTCAATTTAATTATAATATATGTTTCAAATAATTATGTTTTTGTCTTTTTACTCACCTACATAGATTTAATATCGGTTTTAGTTTTACTTTTTGAGTATTTAATGAAGTTTCGACAAAATAATGCCTGCAGACAAAAACATAGACAAGAATTATGATGATGATTCACGTTTTAGTGCAAAATTACAATAGAATTTGTTATTAAATTTGAACACGTATTCTTTGAGGGTGTGTTTAAGACAATATTTACCTTTACATAAACTTTTCCCTATATTCAGGTTTCATCAACATAACGCTGTCCGTTACAATTTGTTTATTACAAAAGCCAGGTTTTACGATGCACAGTAATATTTAAACTACTCATAAAACACCTTCGGACCCCCATCAAATATTTGACCCGAAAACAATTCACGGACCATAAAATATATTCAATCCACCTTACGGCCCTTTTCAGAGGTAAACAACTATTCAGGATACATAGCCATTTTAGATGTTCCCATAAATCCTTTTTAGGGGCGGTGAGGCAGTTTTTTATCGGGACCTTGGACTGCTCTCTGCTTTGTTTTGTAACTTTTACGCCACTTTGCTCTTAATAACCGTGTGATACGATCTACTTAGTGTTTTTGCATGTATAATTGAAAGATGTTATCAAAAATTTATTTAAGTAGTAATCAATCATTGCTGGATGTGTCGGGTGACGCAAATGGACAGGATAAAAAATGAGTATATAAGAGGAAGTGTGAAAGTAGCTCCAGCGAATAAAAAGATGAGAAGTAGTATGTTAGCTTGGTATGGTTACGTTATGTGGAGGGAAGAATATCATGTTACTAGAGAGTACTAGATATGAATGTGGATGGATATAGGTCTAGAGACCAAGAGAAGATGGATAGATTGTGTGAGGGATGACATGGGTAAGAAAATTTCATTCTTTTTTAAAAAACATTTAGATTATAAGCGTGCCAGACGGGAAGTGACTGTGAAATGCGAAAAATAGTGCAATTCAGTAGATTTATTACGATGAAAAGAACAAAGTCACATTTCCTCGTCGCAGTTCATCACGGAGTCGCATGTTTTGCAATATGCTCCTAAATTTGTATTTTCGTAATATTTTATCCGACTTTTCCTTATTCGTACATTGTTATTGGCGCAGTCCCAAACGATAACGCAGGGGTTTTTTCCTGAAAATCTTGCTTCTATTGCCATCTTATTTTGTCTGTATTTTGATTGGATCTTACCCAATTTCAATTGTTTCTGCAACAATTGAAAATTGAAGAAAAATGTCGCGGTTTCGGAACAAGGGAGAGTAAAATCCTATCACGTCGTAAGCTCGAGTTTTGGACCATAAAACCAAAATACGAGTACATCGCTGTGCAAAATGTCAAAGGAAAATTTGTTAATGTTACGTGAAGCGCTAAAAAAACATATCATTAATCTAAAACTCTGTAGCTAAGACGCATTTGTCACACACGCAGGGTTAAGAGTCAATATGACTTTTTCCAAAAATAATTTACTTGAAACTTGTATAATTTTCGAGACGCATCGATCTGTGTAGTTAGCATGACCATATTGACCATTTACCTATTATAATTATTGCTATAGAATATTTTAAATGATGTTTACCTATTTCATTTACAACCACTTACAACAAACGTATCGTAAATGAAACAATAACAGTTTCGGCCTAACACTAGTGTTGTTCGAATGCATTCCGCTCGAATCTGCGTTCCCAGTTCCATTACTGCCGTTTGAGATCACTTCGCGTAGCGCCTAGCCTGAGTTGTTAAATTACCTACAACAAAAGTCTTTAAACCATGACGGAGGCTTAAAAATTCCGTCATCAGAGTTGGCCACTTGCTCATACGAACGAACGAACCTACAACACACAACTTCTCTTGGTCAAAAATAATCATAATAATTTTCTAATCTATGATTCTAAGTTATGATTATTTTTGTATATATAATAATCATACTTCTTGATAACATGTTATTATTTATCATACATTCTTTGTTATTGGAACAAGAATACAAGAATACAAGAAGTGTCTTTGTGTTATCTTTATTAACATTTACTTTCCAGAATGTATGTTTGTGTCGACTTCGTAATTTTGAATGTTCAGAATGTTTTAAAAGGAAATGTGTCGAAATCGTGAAAATCAGACAACAACAATAGGGCTGTTCAATTTTATACTTAAATTATATGAACGGGTATTTATCACGTTACCTTTTGCATTATTCACTGATCACGTTAGTTTCAAAAAGACAAGGACTGTTAAACTTGTGGTTGTAATGTTTAGGAACTCGCACTAAGCGCACAGACCCGCCGATAGGTTGTAGGTAAAATTGAATATTTCCATTTGAAATATTCGCGCGCAATTTCAAGCGTCACTGCACCCGAACAACGGCGCTCGATGGATCTCTCTAAAATATTTAAATTGTTTTTGATACTGCTGTATTTTACTACATTACAAATTGATACATGAGTTCAATCCTTCCTTCCTTCGTATGAGCAAGTGGCCAACTCTGGTGATCTCTTTTATCAACATCATGAGTTCAATGAATAAATTCTATTGAGTGAGAGATGAGATTTAAAAATAATATTTTGAAGAGCTCTGTGGTGAAATGCAAGGCCCGTCTGAGACGCAGAGGTTGCGGTTTTGATCTCCGCTACGGGACAAATATTTGTATGGTCAGATGTTTGTTCCGTGTCTAGGTGTCTCTAGTCATTTTAAGGTACACTCTTAGTAAAAATTTTCTAGATCTCCATCTTACAGAAAACACCATAGGTAATTATTACATAATTTGATTAAAGTAGCAGCAGTACGTAAAACCTTTTAACCTTCAAGGAAATAAACCACCTCTTCACCTTATTTACCTTTTGTTAAAACCCGCAACAATTAATTAAAACGTATTGCGTTTCATTAAACCTTCGATTTTTTTTTTGTAAACCGATGTTTAGAATGTGCTGTTTTTTTTTTCGAAATATAAGTAGGTTATTTTATAGGATGTTATTAAGAAAGATTTGCATTCAAATTGTAGTAGCAGCATTAACATAACAGTTGGTCTTGTTCGTTTGTTCCTCACGCGACCAAACCCTAACTAATGATGTCACTTACTTATTCGCTCGGAGTGCTGAAACTAACTATAGGAAAGAATACTAATGTGCTTGTATTTTTTTGTTCTTTTATTTATCGCTTTGAGGAAAAAGATTTGGGAAAATAAGTCGGGGGCTTCAATTGTAAGCAAAAGTGTTTCTTAGAAGTGGAATACTATTTAGATTCATTCGCTGAGTTAGGTACTGTATCTATCAAAATAGATACATTTTCAATTTATCTATACTAATATTATAAATAGGTAATGTTTGTTTGTTTAACGGAGGTAATCTCCGAGACTACTCAGTCGATTTCAAAAGTTATTTCACCGATGTGTAGAATGTACTGTCCCGACAGTACATTCTACACATCGGTGAAATAACTTTCTTGTGTGTGATTTATATGTTATATGTTATACCAGTAGTTTCATTAGTACACTCATACAAAGTCAGGACGGAATTTATAATATTAGTATAGATAATTATGGTCTATGTATAATATATAAAATAAAATAAAATAGCCTTTATTACTGTTTCTTTTACATATTCTTTGAATATGCCTACTTCCTAAAACTAAAAGTTAGTTTTAGGAAGTAGGCTATTTATAATATTATCTACTAATAGATATAGTCTATCTATGGTTGCGTCGTATCTACTCCTCCATTATTTCACTGCACTGCGCTCGCTCTATGAATTTCTGAATTCATAAATAGGATAATAATAGTGAAATATTTATCCTATAAATTATAATACAGCTGCGGCGGAAACTTATGAAACTCACGAGTTTTTACATTTTCATAAATATTATTAGAAATACAAAGCGTCGATGAGCTTGCAATCCGGCATTTACTTACCAAATATTTGTTGATACCAGTGACTACCCCTAAAACATCTTTTTTGGATCTAAAAATACTAAGAGATATAAAAACTATTTACGTCTGTGTATGTATTTATTTGTAGAAATAATTTGTATTTATTACGTCTCCTGCATCTTTAGAATGTAACACTCTTGTAAAGTGTATATTTATTTTAATTATAATAAAAAATGAAAGAGCGATTCTAGTATAATTTTTGCTTCATGTCGGACGTTAAAGGACCAACAAAATTATTTATCTTGGTAACTCTCGTCGCCATTTTTCACGACGATGTTTTTGTCCATTTGCGGACTAATTTTGTCCGTAAATTGTCCGTTTCTTTGTTGTATTGTTGTATGAATATCTATAGGCACATAACAATGATATCCTGGGGAATTATTTAATTTAGCGGACAATGAGTGGCCTTTATAAGGGTGCTTTGTCGGGCTCTCTTATGGAGAAACTCGGCCTCTGATTATATTTAGTGCTAACATCCATACGTTGGGGTTGATTGTTAGTGTGATATTTTTTGTTAGATTATGAACTAGAGATTTGAGATTATGATTGGTTCTTAGTGACACAAAATAGGGATAAATGAAGAGAAGGAAGGTATAAATTTATCCTGAACTGAAATGAGACGGGTTCTTAATAATAATAAAAATAGTTAGGAACTGAATATTTGTTGCGTTTTTTATGTCAAAGAAGACACAAAATATTAACATAAAGTATAGTATTAATAGATATAAGTATTCAAGCTCATTCATATTAAGTCCTACTATACTAACAAAACTTATATATTTTAATGAATTCCGTTGCATTTGTAAACAAGTAATTTTCATAAAACTCTACAATAACGAGTAATTGGCGACATTCAGCAGTTTATTGCTATATCTGACATTTTAATTGTAGCAATTTCAATTCGCGCACTCCCATAAATAATTAATTACGAAAATATTGACACATTTAGTCAAAACCCGCGGGAACTGACACATGAATAAAGGTTCTGGTTAATTTAATTTTATAATAATCCGGATATCCGGAGCGATCGCACACGCGGGACACTTTATTATCCTCGTATTAAAAGGTTTATGAGCTGAAAATTTTAATATCGGCATTAAATGAAGGTTTGGGATCGCATCCCGCTTTACACCGATCATGCCGAAATTAAGATGACAAAACGGTTATACTGATTATAAAGCTTCGTTGAATCTATACTAATACTCGTATTACAAAGGGGGTTTGTTTGTTTGTTTAACGGAGATAATCTCCGGAACTACTCAGCCGATTTCAAAAATTCTTTCACCGATGTATATTTTAGAACGGTAGTTTCATTAGTACACCCGTGCAAAGCCGGGACGTGATTCTAGTAGATGAATATAGGCCAATGATGAATCTGGACAATATTGTAACATGTCTTATACCTGTATCGGTATTATTTATTTATTTAACACTCATATTTCTAGAATAATGACGCTTAAAAACATATTATCTCTCAGAGAAAATTCACTCAAGACATTTTGCGTAGGCGATAAATATTTTCCGAAAATACCGACTATTGTTTCTTCATAACACGTGAAGCAATCTATCACAGAAGCAGCCATGTTGAAAAACTAACGTGTTTGCCGCCACTTTGTAGTCAAAACATATAAAAACTCCAACTTTTTCATTTCATGGCTGTAGCCAGAATGTGTTTAAACATGCAAACTACGAATAAACTCGAATATTAACTAAAGACATTTTAATGAGTTTATAGTTTTAAACACTTTTTATTGAGTTTAAAAGTCGTTTGGTTATTAATATGCGTGAATCAAGTCAAAGTTGGCATCTTTATTTAACGTCAAAGTAAATTTAATCCTTAACATGACCTATCGTCCACGACAGACAATTTAACGTGTACGTTAAATTAGGGCATGGCAGTTTATAGATAGAAAACACCCATACTCGAAACAAATATTTGCAGAACATACAAACATTTGTCCCGTAGCGGGGATTGAACCCGCACCCTCCGCGTCTAAGGCGGGCTTTCGCCCACTGCGCACGAGAGGTCGTCAAAACTGTACGAGTCCTCAAAATTGGTATAAGTGTGGACGTGGTAGGTATTGGGTGACGGGAATCAGCTATGTTTGAAATCTAATAGGTTAGAAAAGATATTTGAGACATTTGTTGACAAAGGCCAGGTAGCTAATAGGGTTCGAGTTTGAGTTCTTGGAAAGCCCGTTACAAAGAAAATCGTCAAGAAATATATTAAGAGCACTTTTGAGGGAATTACACGATTTCCTTGTAACAAAAAACCTTCTAATTTACGAGTCTAATGTAGAGTCTGTTTATTTATACATCTGTTGTTCAAATACTCTGAAACTACTTCAAAGCAAGGTAATATTGCTACTGTTCCTACTTAGTTTTAAGCAGGCCGTCTGGAAGAAATCGCATAGTTGATAAGACGGCCTTTTGCAACAACAACAACTGTTGTACACTGACATAGTTTTAAGTTACTCTGTACTTGTAAGTGTTGCAATAAATTTTTTATTATTATTATTATTATTGCGGCATGTTCCTAAATAATTATGTCATCGAAACAACAATACTTTTTTTTATCATGAAACTAAAATTACCTTTCATCATCACACGCACATGACAGTACCTACTACAGGTAATCTGGGCAAAGGTTTTTCATTCTTCTCTTTGGTGAGAGCAAGGACGGTGTAGTATAACATCGTTCTTGGAAAGAGCATGAATAAAAATAGATTTGATGAGTATTAAAGTAACTTAATACTAGATAACAAGGTTCACAAACAAAATGGTACTTGCCTACCAACGTCCTCTCGAGTATCGGGTTTCGAAAATCCTTTTTGCAGAAGCAATTCAACCTGACTCCCTTAAAATTACTCATTTTAATATGCAGTGCCTGATTAACATTTTTATGGCAAAAATGGAAATTTTATTTGTAATTAATATTGTAATTATCGAACAGAGCCTTCGGTATTCGATTAAATGAAACGAAAAAAAAAATCGATTATTTTGTTTGGCTTAAATCGGCATTCGTGGTTGTTGTTTCCGATAACCAAAACCTGTAATATAGATGTCGGAAATGGAAAATTAAACTCGCCGAATTGAACTGAAACTTTCCGAAACGTCCTCTTTTGTTTCGTTTATTACCGTTCTATCGCGCACGATAAAATGTATTCGCAAAATATGGCGCGAGCGAGAGCGGACTTAGGCCCTTTTCATATGGTCTAGGCAAAGTCGCCGTGCAGTGATGTACCTGTGAGAATAAGTATAGTCGACAAAGAAATAGGTTTACCACTCTAAGGCTGAATATCATTTGCGCGTACAAAACATCAAGGGCTATTTTCGCTTGACAGATTGACCTGCTACGTCAGAATCTGTCATTCAGTAATCCCTAGCGAATAATTATGTTACTGGGAGATGTCATCAAAAGTGGTAAACCAACTTCTTTGTCGACTATACAAGCGCTTAACTAACTGAAAATGTAGTTGTCGCGTTGAAATATTCGCCATTAGAATAGTCGTGTTTAAAGTAAGGCTACATCGTCACGGTCGCCGCGCCTTATGAAAGGTCTCATTGTAACTCATACATTTCTACCTACACGGCACAGCAAATGCGTATGAAAACGGCCTTAGAAAGCTAAATGACATAAATAAAGAAAAAACTTTGAAACACTCCTCGTTTGTGGGAATGCTTTTATTTTGAAACAAAAAAATATTGTAAAAACTGAATAACATTTTAATAGTTTTGCGGAAAAAGTTTTAGAGTCGAATGCGAATGTTTGATTTGTTTTTTTTTGGGTTTTTGAAACAGGAAGGAATTGTGTAGTACAGTTATGAATAGAACAAAGAAAAAATACAACTATCATGACATACGAGTACACTGACAAATTATGTGGTTTCTAATTGGTATAATAATTTACAAAATCGGTTCTGTAGTTCCAGAGCTTACCCCCCTACAACCTGACAAACTTTACCTTTTTATAATATTGAGTAGAGATATTATTACTTGGCTTCTCGGCATCATGCATCCGCATTCCAAAAGTAGCGTGTGACGATGCCGTAACCTATATTTACAAAACAGTCCACGTGGCTGCGAGGAATTCTGTTACTGTAAAATTATATTTTAATGCCTAGAGTAATATGAGCCCTAATTGGCCTAGTAATATGGTATTTCCAGTCGAAAATAGTAAGTTCATTAACCCACTCCTTATGGCTATTGTCATGATATGCAGATTAAACTGGAAGTAAGGTTTTATTCTGCTGGAAGAAAGGTATATTTGTATACAAGCGTTTATAGATTGGAAATCCTAAACTAAACTGGTTTACCTTGACTTTTCCTGACCACACAATCCACTGCCAGCAGGGACACTGTTATCAGTTGTTTAATTTTCACTGACTGTGTTTTATGCTATGTGTTTTCTTATGTCCACTTTCGTAGACCTCAACAAAGGAATGGCTAAAGATCTAAAAGAATGTTTATCACGTTTTGTGATTATTCACATTTGTTATCATTGACATTATTGTCACCTTGTGGAGGCCTTTAGGCGGCCTAAAAACTCTGTTTAACGCATTTACTGCTACCCACAGTGTGCCACAGTGTCATCTAGGTGAAGGTAGAGCACAGCCTGCTCACGTTCAACACGTATAAATAAAATCTATTTCATTTTGCTTTTCTAGTTCCATAAGCCAATTTCTAGATAAGTCCGCCCCTGTGCGCCGTAAAGTTATAAATCTGGAAGCGGCCAAGTTATAACCTGTAAAACGGTTTACGTGACTATAAAGTGCGAGGCCGCCACTCAATGTCCGTTTCGGTAGCGCCGGGGCTCGGGTCTACAGTACCCAACCCAACTATTGAATTCATGGCGATCAGGGGACTTGTGCGACAATTGACTGGATTGTGCTATACTTCATTTCTTGAATCGAGCTAATAGGAACAAAAATAAACGCACGTGATTGGTCGTCGAAAATAATTGTATTTCTCGTAATTGGCTAGATTGTCAAATCAATTGTTAATTGTCAAATCTAGCCAATCCAATGAATTTCGACGACCAATCACGTGAGATGATTTTTTCTTCCTATTAGCTCGATTCAAGAAATGAAGTATAGGTGAGTTGTGATAACTTCGCTTGAAATTGTAGGTATACATTGCTAATATGAGCAAGATTTTAAGATTGCAGCTTCAAGATTTTTTATAGAAAGAGATATTACTATTAAGTTACTCTAGTCTAACATTTAACTGTTTCAAATACTGTTTGTACAAGCGATGGATCGTGGTAGATGGCACAAGAGATACCTATATACGAGTAATACAACTATCATTAGATTGAAGAAGATGTTTTATGTAAAGACGCATAAATGATTAATTTGAAATGTAATTTGTTAACTCTAAATTATCCATAACTGTCTGTTCCGAATAAAATAACATAAAATACCCATAAGTAGGTAAAGTTAGCTGATGTTGATCAAATGATGATGTTGAAAAATTGGCCGCCGTCGAATACTCGTTATTTTTTATAAATAACAACAAAAGATAATTAATTGCTTAAATGACCAACAAGCAAATTGATGGCAGATTACCAAAACTCGAGACCATCCCTTGTTAAAAAGCATTAATTAAAAACCCATGTTTTGACATTTTGACATTGTCCCTCGTCGATCACATGCTTGAAATTGATGCTTGAGCACAGACTTAGAAGTGAATAGACTGTTGGCAACGTTCCCTCTCAGTCACACAATTTAATGTCTTTTTTTTTTAATACTCATAAAAAAGAGACATTGTATAATAAATTGTGTCTAAGTCTAAGGCTTGTATTCAGACTATTCGACTTCGACTGACTATTATTTATTTATTTATAATTATAAATAATAAAAATAAATATCCTTGGACATTCCACACAGCGTCATCTGGTCCCAAGCTAAGCAACTTAATGCTTGTGTTATGGTAACCAGATGACTGATATAATACATAGATACATTTTTTTTTGTAAATACATACATATTATAGATAGAAAACACCCAGACACGGAACAAATATCTGCAGAACATACAAACATTTGTCCCGTAGCGGGGATCGAACCCGCAACCCCTAGCGTCTCAGCCGGGCGTTCGCCCAACTGCGCCACAGAGGTCGCCACTTTTGACAATTCTCTATGGAAACTGAGTGGACAGATGCTTCACGTATGTGTATAAATTCTGAAAACTAACATAAGAGTACCTACAATGTTTAATCTTATCTTTTCTCGTGACATCTATGATGTGTCAATAAAATAAAGTAGCACGCGTTTGATTGTACTACAAAACTGGGTTAATTGAATTTTTGCCCTTTTGTAGACACTCTAGCTGTCTGCCACTGGTCCACGTAATGTAAAACCTCGTTAGACATATTCCAATAACGATGAATCCCAACTGACAGGCCGCGCGCGGAAGGGTCGCGTAATTACCATCGACTAAATATTCATGGAGCGCCGACTGAGCGCCACTTTAATGGCTGAGATAAACTTACTCTATTATTTATTGCGTTGTTCCAATACGCCTTCGATATTGGAAACTACTTTTCTTGACTTACACTTCTGCTTTAACGTGATTTATCTAATAAAGATCTGTACTAATATTATAAAGAGGTAATGTTGGTTTGTCTATTTGTTTGTCGGAGGTAATCTTGAAAACTCGGCCGATTTCAATAATAATTTCACCGATATGTAGCTGACTGTCGGAATGGTTATTGGCTATATTTTATCCCGGTAACCCGTACAAAGCCGGGACGTTCTGCTAGTATTAAGTAAATTGAGAAGGTAAAATTAAATTAGACACATTTTAGAAAAGAGCAAGGTGTGTGGTTGTGTTTATACCCCCATGAAAAAGAGGCGTAAATTATTGTACGTGTATAATAAAATGGCCATCTACGCTAGTATCATACTTATCTCAATCTTTCCTAAACTTTCACGATCACATTTAATATTAAATAAACTCTGGAATTTGTCGGGTAAATTACCTTATCTTATGACCTCACGTTTCTGCTATGTTTCAACAGCCAATGGTCCCGGGTAACTTTTATTCCATAAATATTATCATGCTAATCTTAGCGAACAGTCCAGACTGGATGAGACAGGCACGGAATAGAGAGGATTGGAGACACATGGGGGAGGCCTACGCCCGAGAGGCGACTTTTACATTAGACCAATAATGCATGACATTTAATTTTTAAAATACTAATCCTAAAAAAATTATCACTCTTATCTCAAATCTAATGACGTCATAAATAATAATAATTTTATAAAATATTGTAATTTGTAATGTAATAGAATAAAGGCTATTTTTATTTATTTTTATTTTATAATCTTAGCGGACAGGCAACAGCCTCCTAAAGACTCAAGGACAGAACAAAGTAGTATGTGGTCAGTCCTCAAAGTTTATTCCACGCCGCGGTGACCCGTGATGGATGTGAAAAGAAAATCCAAGTCCTTTTACATTTATGTTAAAACGTAGAGTACCTAGACTACCTAGTAGGAATTTCATTTCAGAATTTCTATCAATATAATGTCTTTCTGTTGGTACGCTAAAAAACCAAATTGCTGACATTTTATTTAATTTAATTTTTTTTTTGGTAATTGTGTATTTTTTTGTTATTTGTGTAAAATTGAGAGTGGTTTGACACTTTTTAACTTTTAATATTTCTTTTCATTTTGTTATTTAAATTTAATAGAGCTGCGTTGATAAGGATAATAAACAAATTAAAATGTATATTGACCACAAAATGAGACTCCCAATAAACCAAAAAAACAATGCGACAAACTCAAAAGTTGCCGCCCTAGCCACGAGTCACCAATGACTCATTCTGTCAAATTGTCACTCAATAAAATAAAACTTCACAGAACTTCTAAACGGTCAATTAGCGAGCAAACAGAATTGAAGGCGGAAAATTTTTGCAGCGTCAATTAAAGTCAAGTTTGAGAAATCTCAAATAAAAGTTATTCACTTTTACGCAGTCTTGTCAGTCTTTTGTAAGGGAGGTTCGGTGTAAGTGAGGAGCGTACGCGGTAATGAAACAATTAGCATATGAAACACAAGCTCTTAGCGGTAAATGAAAATATGATGAGTTAGTAGATGATGAGCACTCACATTATAAAATGCTGTCAAAAGTACAGTAAAAGTGTATACCAATTTTTGCATAGGTAGGCCTTTTGAATACCATTGCGCCGTTTCACCCGCGTATGTCCCGGAATATCGGGATGAAAAGAAGCATAATAATATGTATCTATTATTGCAGGTCTATAGCTACCTTTATTTAGCTGTGTGGAATGTCCCAGGATATTTATTTATTATTTATATTTATTTATTTATTTCAAATTTTATCTCAATCGGTTTTGTAGTTTTTTCGTGAAAGAGGAACCAAAAACCGTCCATACATCTACTCGTATACTCACAAACTTTCGCATTTATAATATAAGAAGGAAGTAGGATAGTTCGTGTTCAAATAAAACTTCTGCTCCTGAAAAGAAGACATCCTACATGCACTACAAAACATTTTATAAAATGCAAGCTGAAGAGTTAGTTCGTACGTTTCCAAGACTTATCCCTTGTACCGCAAAGCCAGAGTCCATTTGCATAAGATGTCGGCGCAAGCTTTTAGCCGACGCTGGCGAAGAGTGTTTGTGCACGCGAGTGTACGTCTAATGATATTAAAATATGCGCGGAACATCGCGACTTCTCGGCATTTGAACAAATTCTCTGTTTGGGATCATTTTGGGTATCAAAGGGTCAGAATTTTTAAATGTTTTAAGTAGAAACTCGTCTAATGACTCAGAAAATTATTTTAATATTCGACCAAAGCTGGCATGGTTACGCCTGCAATATTCATAGTCATAATGCTAAATATTAGTATGACTGACGTCACGGCGTTTAAATACTTATACTCTGTTCACCGAGTCGATCGAACAGTTAGAGAAATAAACGCACGTGATTGGCGTCGAAAACAGGCCTAGGGCGAGTTCACATTGCCTTATGTAATGGATTCTTCTATAATGGTTTCTTCACACGTTCGCTACCAAAACACATTTAATTGGTTTATTATTTGATCGTCTTGGTGAACAAAGTATAGGTGTACGAGTGTATTTAAAACTCTTTAGTTTCAGTAAAACAAAAGAAAGCTAACGATCTGCAAGTGAGATGTAATGAAAGTTCTGTGATATCTCGTTTGGTCTCAATAGAGCTATAACTAGTTTCTACACAAGTTTAGATGTTATAGCCGTGGTTAATGGAACAAGGTTAGAGATAAGTTGTTAGAATGATGATGATAATAATGGTCAATAAACATATTATATATTATACATCTTTATAAAGATGCCAATGGTAATGAAAAGCTTCATATTTTCAGTTTCAAAATACAGAACCAGCACTCAATTCAAAAGTCCTTTTAAGTTATTGAGAAAAACTTCATCGTGTAGACTGGTAGTAGTTTTGTTAATTAAGTTCCCAGTTCATTTTATTGAATGGACCCTCGAAGTTGTGAACTGTAATTATTAAGTAATAACAAAAGCCTCTTTTAAAAACTAAGGCGTTGAGTAATACAAAGCTGCTTAACGGCTTTGCCATTTTGTAAAGGTGTTCTTTTTTAAATTTGTTTAAGTACCTTTGCGAGCGTTGTCATTAACAATAGGATTTTTCACATACCTACTGTTAAAATTAAAGAAAAATACAAACAGAGTCAGTTGAGCTACCTAAGGATCGTTATAAAAGATCTACAGGTAGCTCAACTAAAGCAGGGTACTGCTAGATGGACACGTGTTTAACACTTGTGCAATGACTGGATCAGCATTGCTGAGCTGATCCTTTCCTATGAGCCAATTATGAGCCCGACCTCACCTAGACGCTTAAGTAGAATTTTGAAAACGCAATGGACTCCGGTACCTCACGAACCAACCCAAAAAGTCCCACATTTTAAGTGTCTCAACCCCAATAACCTACTTATTCTCATGAACAAAACATTCCATAGTAATTCTCGTGCCCAAAATGATATCGCAAAAATTCGTGCCAAATTATAATTTTGAAGTTTGTTTTTAAATGTGTGTTACATGAGTCTTTTCGTCCCAATAAACACAGTGACATTAAAAGTTAAAACTGGGACGAGACGTACCTTAATTTACAAAAAGGATAATTAAACCTCGTCACACGGCGCGCCACCCGTCACGGCTTAACTTTCATGTTTTTAAAATGACACTACATATAAAATTACGCATATAAATAACAAACATAAAGTTATTCGAGTTAAGTTGAGTCTTTTAATAATATAAGATAAAGATAAAGATAAGTTTATTGTCACCTTTTTAGCTTGTTACACAGTATTTACATTATTTTAAATACGAGTATAATCTACCAGCTTTGCCCCGCGGTTTCACCCGCTTAAGTTTTTGCGGTTGAAACCCGGGAATATCAGGATAAAAAGTAGCCTATGTGTAATTCCAGGTTTCTAACTATATTCCAAACTTTGGTTGCAAAATTTTTGGTGCAAAGCAGTCTAGAAAAATCAGCCAAATTACATTCTAAAAGTAGGACATTCTCCTCTGAAAAAGAGCTTAACTATCTGAGTACTGATTATGATAAAATTGGTTTCAAAACTTGATATTCCAAGCACTCTCGAAGTTTTATTTCCTTTCTATTGAATATTTTTTCAATGCTTTCCCTTCTGTAATTCGAGTTTCCTTGTATAATTTTATTCAGTTTTATCTCTGAATTGGTAAGTTGAAACTGGCATTGATTCTGTTAGACTGTATCAAGGTGAATGCTTTGAAAATCACTTTGGCTTATTTTATTTTTTCATGACTTACATTGTTTGAAAAACGCCGTTTTTATGTTCCATTAAAAATGTTTATTAAATGATGTACTTACTTAGTGTTTCTATGTTTGTGTAACCGATTCTTTTTAATAGCAACTACATTGTATACAAAACTAATTCTTTCAATGATTATTTCATAGGTTTAATTAAGTCCAAATGTAGGTTTTCCCTGCAACGTTAGATGATTTATTATAAAGAATGATATTAATGAAAGATAAAATTATGTTTACTAATTATGGTACTTTATAAAATAATAAATCATTTATTTCAAGCAACTTAAATAGTTAAAATATTTAATACATAAACCTTTTGATACTGATTATTGAAAAACAGCGGTCGAACACGTATTGTTTTACCTTATGTACCCAAGTTTAAAATGCACCGAATGCAAAGATGCAAAATGTGCAATTTACATGAATTGTACACCAAATAAATGAAAAGTGGTAATGTCTTCAAGCATCTCATCTCAGTACTGAGATTGTTAATAAATCGCTGATTGCGTACAAATTGCCAATTACACGGCACCGAGGGCGCTCAACGCCTCGGATTCAATTTGTTGATGACGTGCTTTGTGATCCAGCTTACCTGTAATGTTATTACCTGTATGACGTGACAATGCAGGTCACAATTACCTACTAAATACTATTAGTTAATTTTAAGTTGCTTTTTGTTTTTTCATACTTTCTGTACACCCCCACCATTCCTACTATCTTCTACTATTTCTTTCCATCCTAAGGTTGTCTGGAAGAAATCCAAGACAAAAACTTTATTATTCTTCAAATATTCTCCTAACGCAGTATTTTACATGATAGTATGTGTTAGTTGAATCACGTATCACGCTGCTAATCCTAAATGGCCAGGAAAAATCCAAAGAGCGAGTGAACTCTGTCACCTCGCCATAATTTATTAGGCGATTGAGCCTAAAGCAGCGGTGAGTAATTAAGCTATCCACCCACAGACGCCATTACCCGCTATCGTTTTTGTTCCGCGCTCGATAACTCACGACAGCTTGCAGCCGCTGACACCGCAAAAATTACTTTGAAACTCCGATAATTTCAGCTTAGGCTATTAATCCTTCCAATATAACTGGATGATGTTATTGACCCAGACGACCACTGTGGCGCAGTTGGGCGAACGCCCGGCTGAGATGCGGAGGTCGCGGGTTCGATCCCCGCTACGGGACAAATGTTTGTATGTTCTGCAGATATTTGTTCCGTGTCTGGGTGTTTTCTATCTATAATATGTATGTATTTACAAAAAAAAATGTATCTAAGTATTATATCAGTCATCTGGTTACCATAACACAAGCATTAAGTTGCTTAACTTGGGGCAAGATGACGCTGTGTAAAATGTCTCAAGATATTTATTTTGAACGAATGGAAAATCTATTGATATCTTAGGGATGTTGTGACATTTATCGGACATTCCTGACTACCTGTTTAATATTGCTTCTTATAAGGCCATTTATTGGACGAATCTAGCGGTAGTGGCCCAAGTAACAAACCAGTTAGTATTCTGTGTGAGCAGTGCCATTTAGACCTTATTCTGTTCCGACACCCTATCTATACATTTTCTAAGAACTCGTACCTCGTCTTTAGAAATATAGTAACAGACATTTTTAGAAGTAGCTTGTGTTATTTCCAGGCTATAAACTTTGTATATTAGAAAGTTTCAACCAATACACTTAAGTTTTTGTGTGAAAGAGTAACTAACATCCATCTATACAAACAAACTTTCGCGTTTCTGTAGTAGGATTATTTGTTTCATAAATTACGAGCTATCTAGGCCCTGGTCCCAAAGAGATTGCTAACGGCACCCGCATATTTTTGTCAGCAAAAAAGCGATCGATCACCGGAACCGATTAACACCCATAAATAAAATGTTTTTTCGATTTATCTCGAGTTATTCCAGACCTAGTTGGAGAGGTCTGGGTCGAGGTCGATGGATTTATCTGTCGGTCGCCTGATCGATCGCTCGCTGACGTTTGCCTACGAACTATGAAGATAAATCGAGAACGGATTGAATTTTTTAACCGGCCTAATATTATAAATAGAACACTAAAATATGTAAATAGTGGTTTGTATTAGATTGATTGAATCGGACAATACAAAAAAATATGACCTGTAGCCGTACCATGAGGTGTTAGCGATTCAGTTTAGGTTCTGCCTTACTGTCAAAACTATACGTCAGCGCCTTACTTTACGGCAAAATTGGTTCGTAGTTGGACCTAAACTGAATCGCTATAAACGGTCATGGTAAGCCCGCTGATAAAATCCAGTGTTAGTTTAACTTAGATATAATATCGACAGAATTTGGATGGAACTTCATGAGGCACACACTGCTGAGTGCTTTTGTATTTCAAATAGCATTGAATCATGATGTTATTTAAAATAGGTACAAAGCTTATTAAATACAACTAGGTACTTACTAATTATTATTATTATTATTATTTAAAGCCTGTTGTGTCCCACAGCAGGGCAAAGGCCTCCCTTCTCTCCCTCCACTTCTCCCTATCCTCATTCTCCCTATTCTACTAATTAATAAAATAAAATAATTACCAATGTTTATTACATCCCATAAGATCCAGAATAAAATTTCAATTTATAAAACTTGTTGCATGAACAAATAGACCAACTTCTTGGTTATTTATTACATAACAAAAGTTTTTAATTAAGGAAATGTAGGAAGCCATTTGTCCAAAAATGGGTCAGTATACTCGTACAGTAATAAAAACAATTTTGTAAACAACCCGAACTAAAATAAAACGCAAACATTTTTATTCTTCTATTCAAATGAATGTTCGTCTGTATTCATTCAAGCTTCCGTGTAAATAATGAATTTAACTAAAATAGCGATTGTTTTAAATGAAAAAATGAATTGTTTTTCAATGATCGATTGTTTTACTTACAAAAAATATAAACAAAAAAACTCGTTAACATCCAGACACCCTCGGTTTCATAAAATTCCTCTTTTGGACAAAAGAAAAACCTTAATAATTTTGTGATAGGTGATAAATGATAAAAAAATTAAACAATGCTATTATTATGTCAGTATCTGTGCAACTGTTCATAGCAATTGAGGAAAAATGCTGTTGAGTCGGTTTATAAATTTAATACACTAATTTAATTTTACTATTTTTTATTAATGTTTCCATGGATTAGATTAGGAACTAATGTATGAAATTCTTATCTTTTTTAAACGATAAAATGAAGTACTTTGAGAACAACCCAGTTTTTAGGTAAGTATTTACAAAATACTAGTTATATTTAGAGTGTTTCAGTATTCGAAAATAAGTTGCCAAAAGCTTTCTGAAAAACATCAAAGTTTCAGACACATTAAAATGTGGTAGGCGTTTAACGCTAAAATTATTTTGTTTTCCATAATATTTTGCTGGCGAATTTAAGTAATACTTACTTATAAGTGTCAACAAAAGGCAGCTGTATAAATTGTAGAACCCAGTCATGCCGTTTTACTGGTAATTCAGCAAAATTATTTAACGAGATAATAGAAGAAAAGATTTCTCGAAATGGCAAAACGGCTTTCTTTAAAGTAATAATTATTGAGTTAAGCCTCGTCTTCAACCACTTTCGCAATTTATTTGATTCAAAACAAATCCATGTTCCGTGCACCTTATTATAATGTCGTAGAGACCATTTTCGAAAACAGCTTTTGGCTTTTATGATGCCCCGAATGTACGCGCGACATGTGAAATTTTACATCGTAAAAATGGGAGGTTTTGATAAATCCCTACAATATATATTTTAGAAGCAAAAACAGTTCAAATGTAGGTCTATTAAACTGTCCCCCTAGACAAGTGACAAGTTACACTTACAATTTCTACAACTACAATCGCTTAGAATGATTTTTTTCAGGAATTTACTATTTGATGACGAAAACTCAAAATCAAAGGAATTATAAAATAAATAAATAATAATAAATATCCTTGGACATTCCACACAGCTTCATCTAGTCCCAAGCTAAGCAACTTAATGCTTGTGTTTGTGTAACCCTGATGACTGATATAATACATGGATACATTTTTTTTGTAAATACATACATAATATAGATAGAAAACACCCAGACACGGAACAAATCTGCAGAACATACGAGTACAAACATATAATATAAACATACAAACCTTCGTCCCGTAGCGCAAATATAATAGAATACGAAGCGTTTGATATTTGGCTACAGAGTCTGTAGTCAAGTCACTTTTCTATCTATATATAAATTTTATATCTACAACTAGCAGCACATCCCGACTTTGCAAGGGGTATGTCTTGTCTAAAAATTAAATTATGACTACTTACTCGTATTTTAGTATACTACTTACCTCTTTTACTACGTTTGTGATATAAAACGATATCAGAAATGTAACTTGTCTAGAGGCCCTGTAGCGTCGGCTTAGGCTGGGACTTTATGCGGGAATAAAGTAAATGAATGAATCAGTTTTAGGACTTTGAACGTAAAAGCTGTATTTAATATTCTCTCTCGTCTTCTTCGAAATTCAGGCAAACTAGTTAATATGGAGTTTTGTTTTCGTCTCTAGAAAATTATGATCGATAAACACGTGGAAGCGCTTTCTTCTTTATAGCTAAAAGCAGACTCAAGATAATGCTTATCATTTTTAAATTGGTTAATTGATTATTTTGAAAGGTGTTTTATCAGATTTTTAACTGCTAAAAATTATTGTTGCAGTAAGTATGTAAGTGTCTTTGAGTTTATGTATAGTTATTTAAACTTAGCTTAAGTCACTATGCAATAAATATATTATTTATACCAGCATCGAGCGATCACAGTCCGAGGCAAACGACTAGTCTAGCTTGTTTTAAAAGTTGTAGAATTTTAAAACAAGGGATAAATAAATTAACTAGCTCTTAGAAGTTTTCTCATCAGTGGTGACTGCAACTATTTCTACCAAGTTGTGATGGAGAAGTAGACACGAACAAACATAAAAAGCAAGCTGTTAGACAGTTCAAACACCTCTTGATTTTTCTTGGTACAAGTAACAAAATAACAAAGACATCGCTAAGTGCGACTTTACTATACGAAATAATACGAAACTGGTAGTACGGGTGTTTTACGTAGTAAAAGACTGAGAAAGAGTGTCACAAACCATGGAACACTAAAATAAAAAAATATCATTTAAAACATTTGTATCCAAATTCACAATCTTGCCACGTCCGCTCACAACGACCGAGCTAGCTCTAATACGTTGCCAAGCCTGTAACTGTTGCCAAAATAGACTTTTCGTATGTCGGGATAATTTGTGAAATCATTAAAAATTATTGTAGAACATTTTCACTTTAGATTGAAATTATTGGCATTTTGTATTGGCATTCCATTTTTATTCTGTGGTATTGGTTTATCGCAAATTATCGAAATTTTCAAAACGATGTAAGTACATGATAGTTAATACAATCATGATACTGAATACTGGCGGCTAAATCAGCCACACACATACCTAATTATTGAAAAATCTGAATTACTCGTATGTACTCGTATATTATGGTAGAAACCTACATTAAAAAAAAAAAATTATTGAATTAGATGGTAAAATACATAACAAAAACATGGATATTGTATTGTTTTTTAGGTTACAGTGATATATCGTCCAGACAAAATTACTTCTTATAGGTACTTACCTACAATTTCTGAGTAATATTTCGACATTCATCGCTTTTTCAAAGGCTCGTAATACTCGTTCGTATTATTGATGTATTTACATTCACAGATGGTTAATTTCGTATTTCCTTTATACTTTATACAGATTAATCCGTTGTGGGTAATCCGAATGTAGTAATCCGGCTTTGAAGGAATATCCGACTATTTATGGTTCCGGCCCCATTGTAACCTTAAAGATTTATCCTAAATTATTATAAAGATGATGTTTCTGACTAGTGAGATAAACAAAAATGCTACCAATTTTTAATACACTAGTAGCACGACCCAGCTTCGCACGGGTGTACTAATGGAGATACCGGGATAAAATATAGCCTATAACCTCCCGATATAAGTCTCAAGTGGAGATGGGCGGGGCACTTAGCTAGGCGAAAAGACGGAAGATGGACTTCAGCTATTACGGAATGGTGGCCCAGAGATGCACAACGACCAAGGGGTAGACCACCAGCCCGATGGTCAGATGACATCGTTAACATCGCCGGGAAAGCGTGGCAGAAGATCGCACAGGACCGAACTGAGTGGCGTCATAAAGAGGAGGCCTATACCCAGCAGTGGGTGCAACTGGGCTGATATGATGATGATGATGATGATAACCTCCCGGACAGTCCATTCTACACACCCGTGAAAGAATTTTTGAAATCGGTCCAGTAGTTTCGGAGATTACCTCCGTCAAACAAACAAACAAACAAATTTTACCTCTTTATAATATTAGTATAGAAGTATAGATTAGATATGCATGATTTTTTTAAGTGATAATCCGGCTATTGGTACATCACTAGTTGCGGTTAGGATTCAATTTCTGGGCAAGCGGTAATTTTCCGCGTCTGCGACCGGTTATTTTTCAATAATTGCGCGCTCTCGTTCACTGTTTAATCACTTCACTTTAATATTTAAATAAGGGAATCATTCTCAACTGGAAAAATTAATAATTAATATTTTATTAATGACCCAAGGTTTTTCAAACGGAATTTATCAAGAAGCTGTGATTTATTGTAAAAGTTTATTAGAGAATGGCTATCGTCAATCTTTACTGGCCTAATTTATTAGGGAAGCTCTTGGTATTTACTAGTAAGTGGATTTTGATAGATGGTCGAAGTTTAGCGCGATCAGATCACTGATCATGTCATGTCATTAATAAATGAAAGCTTCCAAGCAACAGAGGGTACAGTATTGATTATAATTTTAAGATGAAACAGCAGACATTGGACATTCGCATATCATCCATACTTCGCGTCGCTCAAACTGTCAAAAATCCTTACTCACACAGATTTCACAATAAACCTAGTTTTAAAGACAATATCGATTTGTCTTCTTTCTTACCTTAATATCTACATTTCATAATCCGATTTACTTAGTCTTAGTAAGTAAATAAGTACTTAGTTATTTGTCTTTTTTATTTGACTTACAAAATCCAGATAAGCAAGTCCTGATTCCTATCCTATCATATAGGGTAGGTGCGTCAAATATGGGCCGGCGGGTAATAAGGGCCACTTCTATTTTAACATACTTCCAATATTATTATTAGACTCAAACCAAGCCTACATTATAGAAGACCATTAGGAAGGCTAATATCCGCGGTGGTATCGCCTTCCTATTCGCCTTCATGTCAGTAGACACATTTATTTAAACGATGTTTGTAAAAATCGCTCTACTAGAAAAAAATCTCCACGAAAACTGATTAATTGTGAGTACCATAGACTTTTTTTTTTTAATCTGCTGTTATTAATATAACATAAATTTATCATGTTTCCTGATTAAGTTAAGTTTAAATATAAATATAAATTTTTCATGATTTTACAGTGAATTTTGTCGAACTTGACGCAGGCGGCTAATAAGGGCCACCCCCAAGGCGGGTAGTAAGGGCCGTCAATTACAAGGCTTTCAGGTCTTCTTTCGAAGTCGTGTTCTATTATATCTGTTTTTATTGTGTATACGTGTTCTGAGGTTAAAATATGAATGTATTTTCTTTCTTTTTTTTGCTATTTCAGTTAGAAGCGATTGATAATAATGAAGGACAAAGACTGGTTATTAGCAATACTGGTACACAAAAACAGATGCAAAGGGCAAGGTGACTGGTGACTAACGACTGACGACTGACGACTGACGACTGACGACTGACGACTGACGACTGACGACTGCCGACTGACTACTGACGACTGACGACTGACGACTGACGACTGACGACTGCCGACTGACTACTGACGACTGACGACTGACGACTGACGACTGACGACTGACGACTGACGACTGACGACTGACGACTGATGAACAAAAAGAACAAAAAGAACAAGAAGAACAAAAGGAACAAAAATAACAAAAAGAACAAAAAGAACAAAAAGAACAAAAAGAACAAAAAGAACAAAAAGAACAAAAAGAACAAAAAGAACAAAATGAACAAAAAGAACAAAAAGAACAATAAGAACGAAAAGAACGAAAAGAACAAAAAGAACAAAAAGAACAAAAAGAACAAAATGAACAAAAAGAACAAAAAGAACAATAAGAACGAAAAGAACAAAAAGAACAAAAAGAACAAAAAGAACAAAAAGAACAAAAGGAACAAAAAGAACAAAAAGAACAAAAAGAACAAAAGGAACAAAAAGAACAAAAAGAACAAAAAGAACAAAAAGAACAAAAAGAACAAGAAGAACAAAAGGAACAAAAAGAACAAGAAGAACAAAAAGAACAAAAAGAACAAAAAGAACAAAAAGAACAAAAAGAACAAAAAGAACAAAATGAACAAAAAGAACAATAAGAGCCACCAATTCAAGAAAATTTTCAAGAAAATATTATGCTATTTTTGATTTTTTTTTGAGTTTTATGTAGTGAAACTAATAACTTTTTCAAGAATATGATAATTTTGAACAAATTTAGTCAATTAATGCTTTTTTTTCAAACTTTTCGTTTCATTAGTTTAATAAGGGCCATCACTGTTTTTTTCCGTGATTTAAATAAATCGTCAAGCGTAACTCACTAGAAAATCAATCTAAAAGTCTGCGAGAGATAGTATAGCTAGAGTTTACAATGATAAAAGACAAAATGAATGTTTTTGTTAAGTGGCCCATATTAAACTACCGTCGGCTAATAAGGACCAAAGGAAGGGTTTTGAAAAACCTCAATATTGATGATAAATTTCAATTAAAACCAAATAAATCATACTTTTTCAGACTGCTTATGAAGTAAACATTCTTAAAATGTACTGTTTTTCATTCATATCCGTCTGATTTAGAAAATATTTTGAATTGAAATTAAGTGGCCCTTATTTGCCGCAGGTACCTTAGTACTTGTATGTTTGGTCTACATCTAGTTTATGTAGGCTCTGCGTCTAGCTCGTAGGCTTCGGAAATGAGTGCGGAGGCGCCGGATATTGGACCGCATGCAGACTCAAGTGGAGCATCTCTATTGTAATGTCCACTGCTGTGTTTCTATGGAAGATAATATAAAATATATTATATTAAATAAATAAATAAGTAAATATTCTTGGACATTCCACACAGCGTCATCTAGTCCCAAGCTAAGCAACTTAATGCTTGGTTAATGGTAACCAGATGACTGATGTAAGTAAGTTCTTTGATCGTTTTTTTTTAAATACATACATAATAGATACTTAGAAGTTACCTAGACCCCGAATAAATATCTAAAGAACATACAAACCTTTATCCCGAAGCGGGGGTCGAACCCGTAACCTCAGCGTCTCAGGGACTTCACCCATAGCGCCACATAATTAAAATGAAGATATTTATCCAATTAATGTGAATATTGTCATTTTTTTCTACTTACATACAAAGTATTATTAGTAGTTACTCTTTTTGCCCATAAGCTACTAATGAGGTAATTGATGAAAATTGTTTTCGTGTGAAAGTTTTTAATTAAAACCTGGTTTCATGTAAACCGAGTAAATTAATTATAGGGTATATTTACCGCAACCTAACAACCTATTTTCAAAATTAATTATATTCCCAAAATGTAGAAGGATAACGGTCCACATAAAAGCTCTAAAATATGAATTAAATTATATAACAATAAAGGATAACTGTAGATAATAAAATCTTATTTAATTTGTTTGCCCTATTTTAATTAAATATGGATTTAGTCGCGTTATTCCCAGAAACCAAACAGTATTATATTGAAAAGGAAAAGGCAAAGTAAACAAGGCAACGTCTCGTGAGATTAATTCCATCAACAAACAAAACGAAGGCAAACATTTGGAATCATAAGAACTCGCTAAATGGATATTATGGGAATCCAAATAGGTTTAAATTACCATTTAAATTGTTAGGCTGAAGTTCGCGGATTAGATGTGGGAAAACATTGTCTGCGTTAACATGGTGATAAACACCGAATCACCTAGTGGTAGCCGTTCCCTCAAGACTCGAACTTGAACTTGAAACCTTGAACTTTGCTGATACTTACATCGGATATACTTTATATCCGTTTTGAGGACATAACATGCGTGTGTTGATAAATTTGAGGTAGTGTACCTAAGTTTAAAACTAGTGCCAGTAGTAGTGTATATTTTTTCTTATTATTTTATTTTGTTTTGTTTTTTTTTAGTTGAACCCCAGATTACAAAAGCACAGATACCTCATCTAGAACATTGAAATGACTCCTTCTTTTTTCGTCGGGCTATTTTTAAAATAAGCCGCCGTTTCTGAATTTACTTAAACTTAACTAAAGATATATCCAGGAATAAAATTTAAATCATCGAATTACATTAGGGAAATTTAAAAGTAATTTAAGGACTCATTATTTTTAGGTTACAGAAGTGAAAATTAATTAATTTTCTTGTAATTGAACCCTGACAAATTTACCATATTTTTAATTCTTTAGAATTATGTTCCACATTAAACAGCGATAATGGAAACCCAGAAAATTAAAGTATGTTCCCAACCGCGTGTGTGTCTAATTAAACTGTTTCTGATCTTTTGTTTGCACATTTTCTCATTACTTTTTAATCAATTTCCTAAGCTTATCATTGTTTGTTGGTTTTGGCATAATTCTATAAAGTATAAAACAAACAGGTTCACAGGTTCACGAACTTCTACACTGATGTGTTTTTGACTCTATGGATTTACAATTTTTTCACATAAAATCTACATAAAGTGCAGTTTCCAGCAAGAAATAACTGCAGGTCGATTGTCGACGACTTTCACATTATGTGGTAAAAGATTACACAAGCATTAAATTGACAAAAACTAGATGACGTTGTGAGAAACATTATTTATTTATACACTCGAGTGCACAAGTCCCGATATATTGCGTCATGCCTTCGTGTCACTAGCTTTATTTTTACAATCGGCCACGTCCGCGATCAATGAAGCAGTGGAACAATGGACAATCAGTGTAAACGGACCGATTGTGTCTGGATCCGCTCCAGCCTCCAGGCGACGGCAGGTGACGCACAATACATCTGCGGCTGGCTGTTGTGTCTGTTAACCGACTACAAATGGATCTGGGTTTTACTTTTATGTAAGTATGAATTTTATCTTATGTTATGTATACATGAGTATGATATACGCTTATTTTATGGATATTCTCTAAATACAACGTTGTATATAAATTTGAGTTAAAGGAAAGATCTTTATAATAAAATCTTATTAAATAAAGATATTTTGAGTTTGAGTTTGGATGTCAAATGAAATTTTGAGATTAATGTAACGTAGGTACGGTGTTTATTAATACAGTGCATTATACAATGTAGTCATATTTATATTAACAAGCAATAAACAGTGTCATTACTGTGAGTGATTGATCATTAGCTTAATGTGATTCAGTTGCTGAGTCAATACTAAAATATGACCGACAGATTGCAAACATGGCGAAGTCAATCCTGTCACGTCTCACTCCCGATTTGGCCATAACTTAATACACCACAGTCATTGTCAGACTGCACAACTCCGTTCATTAATCATTAGTCAAGTTCTTCCATTTCCCGTTGGCACTGGGAATAAATCGAGTACGATTAATGCAAAGGTGCGATGCATACGACAAGATTAATGACTCCGGCATTATGGTACGGCATTGATCTACATTATTTAACATTTGGAGTGATGTTTTCAACACTTTAAGATGGTAGCTGCAGTTTATCTGGATCTTTTGTTGAGGCTCCATCATTTTTATTTATAGGTTAGTAGTAAATTATTTTAACAAAACCGTTTTTTCTATGAATTCGAGCACCACTTAGCCGAAATTTTAGTTTTTGTATTATCATTATTATTTAGCCATAATCGTCCCACGGCAGGGCAAAGGGTTCCCTTCCCTTCTTCCACTCTTCGCAACTCGGCGCGACCACAGGCAATGTGCTAAGGTAGGAGTCAAGTTCGTCGCGCCATCTCATCCTGGGTCTTCCACGTCGAAGTATCGCGTTGTGTGGCCCACACTTTTCAAATGCATGCCTGTAATTAATTGATCTGTAGCTTAAATACAATAATTGCTTCTTTCTTAAAGCCTAAACTGTAATTAAGTTAGTATATGATAACTTTCACGAATGTTCAACCATAAGAACACACATTAAAAACATTGTACAATCCACAAAACACAAAATAATACGAACATGAACGAAGTAAACAAGATAAAAATATCGGTCTGAGATCCCGTGACCATTTCTAAGGAAATCAAAGCTTTAGCAAAAATCTAATTTAAAAGGTTAATCATGATTGAGAGGGTCTACCTACATCAGCCTAATTTTATTAAAAGCCTGGACCTAGATTAGATTAAAAATCTGGACCCTTTTAATACAATATGCTCGAAGAGCCACGTATTTATGAAGCTTTTCTAAGTATTAATTGGAGCTACGTGATAGAAGTTTAGGATAATCACCCTTTAAGATATTTTATTCGAAGTTAGTTCAAAGGTACAGCTTAAAACGTGATGTTTTGGAAATTTACTAGTAAAACTCAAAAATACTAGACTGCGGTAACTAAGCGTTACTAGCTAACTAGAGTAGACTGTTAATCAAATCGGTACACTATTTGACGGTATAATCAGTAAATATTTTAAAAATATAATTATTTTCTAAAATACTACTACCTACTTTATTTTAGAAACTAAGATTCAATAGAGCTTTAACATAAAACGTTTCGAAGAGCTATTTTCCGTCGAACAGAAAGTAATCTCAGTAACGAGTATAAAACGTCTCAATTCTAAAACAAGACTGTTATCATAAAATTACGTTCCCTTGTGACGTCGATTGCAACTGAATACCGAGACAACAATAAAATTTTATTAAAACTCTTTTTAGTATCAATGGAGTCCCAAAGGGATTTTTTTCAGGCTTATTATTATACTTTCGAATGTTTTATATAGTACCGTTATGGAAATTCAATGAGTGTCGGCAATGTGTGTGTTTACGATTTGACATTTTTGACCTCTTTGGTGCAGTGGCTGATTAACTAATGGGGGCGGGTTTAATCCTCGCCACTGCACAAAGCTTTAAATGATCTGCATTATATTTATTTCGTGTTTATAATTCTCTATAAATACATGTTTTAATTTACATCAAAAAAGGTACTTACTTATAATTAATACAAAAATTGAATTGAATATTGTGACAGCTGACGCTAAACAATTATTGATAAAGAGGCCAGATCCCGTCTTTACTCCAAGCTTCTTCATTCATTACATCTTTTCATTTCTTAACAATTTGTCACATCCTTGTGAACAAAGTTTAAAACTCCGCTCTGTTGTACATACGTGACATCTAAATTGAGGAACAAAACTCAAAAACCGAATAACCTCCGCAACGCCAATTGAATTTATACAGTGAGTCGACTTGTCAGACTGTCACTGTGTTGGAGTATATAGTCGCACGTATCATGTAGAGTTGATATGTTGACATATTCACAGCTGTCTTGCCCGTGGTGACGTTTGTGACACGTTTGAGTCTGTGCATACCATGTATCAGTCAGTTAGGTCCAGGGCAGAAAGTTTACGATTTGTTGTAGACTTGTAGCTCGTCACCTGCTAGTTTACTGAGCATTAAAAAAACATAGTTTTCTTAGGAAATGATCACAACATGTTTAAACTTGTAAATAAAAAACATTTCTTTCATTTCACACAAGTAGTAGTATCTAAGTATATTTGTCATATTAGCTTATTTATAACAAGCTGAGACTAAAAACACTAAGAATTGCCAAATAGTATTTATTTACTATTATCATTAGCTATAAAGCTAATGAATAAATAAATTATTTTACATTTAGAAACACAATTAAATACACTGTCCGTAGGCTTTGTATTATTTGAATTTTAGAAACACAATTATTACTTTACACAAATACACTGTTCGTTTGGTACAAAACCAAGGCACCGTGTAAAATACATGTAAAAGTTTCTGATCCAAACTCAGGTAGGCTTTGATTTATGCGCATACGTTAATGTACTCGAGCCTCGATATCCGAACTCGCGACTTTGTTGGCAACTCTCGCGAAGTTGGGCAGATTGCTGCCCAAAGCTTTTAAAAGTATGCGCTACGGGATTGGCAGGAGTTTTTGATACCAAATTTAATAATTTATCAGGATGAAATTATAATAAAACAACTAATAATATTTTTTTTTAATAAAAATGTATGGCAGCAGAACTGCGCTATTTGGTAATGATTTCACCCAATCAGGTTTCATACCAAATACATAATAGATCTATATTTATAAATATTAACGGGACTTAATCGCGTGGAATACAAAACAAAAACAAAAATTTTATTCAATACGCGATTAAGTCCCGTTAATATTTATAAATATGTTTCCAAGTCGCGATAGTTTAAATAGTACATATAGATCGTTTGTAATCTTTAGGTGGCTTAATTGTATTTTGTATTTTCAAACAACAAATGGTGTTAGTTGTTATAAATGCCAATTATTTGGCAGTTTATTATCACAATACTATGAATCTCAGTTCGTGTACAGCTAGCTAATACCTACCTGCAAAGTGTCCTACGGGCGGGCGCTAACGGCCCCCAAATCTTAGCAGAAGCTCCAAATTCCGTGGATTTCAGCACAAATCAGCTATAACTCAGGGTGTTAGACTTTACATTCTTGAATAGCGGTTACCGATTTGTGACGGACGTGTTACTAACCTAAAGTTAAGTTATGATCAGCTGCTCGATTCTTGACGACGACATTTAAAACATGACGCGGTAAGAGATTGCACGTTATCAAGCTTTTGTTTTCTGAAATCCATAGAATTTTTCAAAATAACCACGCCGTGACGTGCCGCGTTAAGACATGGTTATTTGGAGAATAAGGCGGCAGTTAACTAAACAAGGAAACCTCTATGGAGTTTTCAACAAGATTTTGTTAGCGACATGTCTCACGATCGTCGAAGCAAAATGGCAAGCAAAGTGACTCTTCCATTAAATATTTTCTCAGAAACGGCCACAGTATTCCAAGAAATCGAAGCTTAAGGTAATTCCTGTAACGGCGCCAGTCAGGAGTAAATCAGAGTGTACCAGTTTATCAGCGAGATTAGCCGGCGGAGGCTCTTTATAACTTGCTTACTGTAATCTTACGTACACAGTCATTTTTGTTACTCTAAAGCCCGCCGCACATCAGTCATACATTTGTGACTCGATAATTGTGGCGCCACATTTGAAACGCGACATCTTGAATTTTTGTAGCGCGAACAACGCCTAGCCATAAAATGCACCCGCCACAAATGTTTCCTCGGTGTGCGTGCTCACGTACAAATGTATGGGGGCGTTAAATGTGTCGCGTTTCAAATGTGGCGCCACAATTGTGGCGTCACAAAATGTATGCCTGGTGTGCTGCGGGGCTAATACAACTATATAGTTGTGTTTATGGTGGCATTTATTTTCTATATCTATTCTATACTAATATTATAAAGAGGTAAAATTTGTTTGTTTGTTTGTTTGACGGAGGTAATCTCCGAAACTACTGGATCGATTTCAAAAATTCTTTCACGGGTGGGTAGAATGGACTGTCCGGGAGGCTATATTTTATCCCGGTAGCTCCATTAGTACACCCGTGCGAAGCCGGGACGTACTACTAGTCTTTAATAAATACACACACGAACTGTTGATAATGGTATACTCACCATGAAAGCCTTATCCTCCAAATAACCATGTCTTAACTTGGCACACACACACGGCGTGTTTATTTTGAATAATGCTATGGATTCCAGAAAACAAAAGCTAGACAACGTGCAATCTCTTACCGCATCATGTTTTGAAAGTCGTCGAGAATCGACATCCTTTAGTTATTTGTATACTTACTCAGAGAGTAGTTCCGTGGCAAGAATTAATGTTTTTTTTTCGGGAAAGGAACTATTTTTTCTATGCAAGTTTCTTGATATTCACTCTTTATACTTATTGCTTACGCTAAGGTATTCGTCCACAGTCAATTTTGTTTCTCTACCGAAACTAACAGTGTTTATGGAGGCTTTTGTCTTTGGTAATGTTTCTTTGATGTTCTCTCTATCTCGTTAATAACATCCGACACCTCAGACTGTTTGTTTACCAAAGTTTCGTACTAACCCTACATTAACTAGATGTACGCCATGAACGAAGATCTCACACGTAACGTTGACGAATTATGTTTGGACTAACACCTGACTACTCCATACGACAACTTTTAAATAATTCGTCAAGAAAATCTTTTATGAAACACCTATTTAATTATGTATTTTTTTCACTTTGGAAACCGTTAACTTTAAAACCTCATTAGCGAATGTAGAAGGACATAATTATTATACCTAAGTGGTAAGTAATTTATTTTGTTGAATAAATAAATATCCTTGGACATTCCACCCAGCGTCATCTAGTCCCGAGCTAAGCAACTTAATACTTGTGTTATGGTAACCAGATGACTGATACTTAGATACATTTTTTTTGTAAATACATACATATTATAGATAGAAAACACCCAGACACGGAACAAATATCTGCAGAACATACAAACATTTGTCCCGTAGCGGGGATCGAACCCGCAACCTCCTGAATATTTGTATATAAATATTGGGAAACTCATTGATTGCCTACCAGTATTTTAGAGCACATCTCATAAACGTATTTCGTGAGACTGGACTAACGGTTAAATAATTGGTTTTTCTTCGCACAGTATGGCAGTGATCGCGTTACAGTACATTGAGCGCCACCGATGCACATGCTGTTAATTTAACAGGGTTCAGTTCAGCTGGCAGTAAACGGATCAAAGAACACGCGCCAGTTGTTTCTATAGGTATAACAAAGACGTGTGGCACTCGGGGACTGCCGCCGTGGTAAAGCTATTGCATGCCACCTAGAGGCGAATTGCTGAACTAATAAAAGCGTTAGGTTTCTTCATTACGGAATTTCAGGATTCGGTCTCCACGCTCAAGGCCCGCGACAGAAGCTATGCAATAGCTTAATAATTACGTAGGTTTTGTTATTTCGATTGAGCTATTTGATGATTCTTGTGATTAAGTTCTTACAATACTAGAAAGCCTCTAAAAGTCCCGTTCAACTGTTCAGTCTTAAACCAGTCACTAAGCCATTCGACTAATGGATATCATATCTTAACTTCGATCTATTAAAAACGACTAATCAAATTACCAAAACCTCTCCCCAAAGACTTAAAACTTAACTCTTAATTACGTCTTTAACACTCCAAGTCCCTGAAGCATTATAAGTTTAAAACCTTAAGCCACCATCGAAATAACCAAAGATGTAACCATGAGGTCGGTGTATTTTGTTTCACAGTTTCGTCCCTCGGGACTAAATGTATTGGAAACAGATCATCTGTGATCGCAAACTTGTTTATTGAAAATATCTGGTATGATAAACTTGTAAAAGTGGATAAAATGTCTTAAGGAAAATGTAGAGTAAGTTATTTGGAGACGACGAAGGAAAATATTGTCTGCATTCCTTTAAGATAAACATTTTTAACTTTGTAGATTGAGATTTTTGCAGTTTAATTAAAAATTAAAGGCAATCGCTTTAAAATCTAAATCAATTGAGCATTTTAATTTCAAATCAATTCCTAGATTAAAATGAATGGCTCTAAATCTATATTTAAGATGATTAAACAAATCTAATTGATGATTAAGACAGCAATAAAAGTAATTTAAAATTCGATCTTAACAAAGAAAACTCACAGAGGCACTAAAGGCAGTCAGCTAAGCCAAGCCGTAGAAAAAAATATTACAAATGAATTAAGTAAAACAAACAACAATAACACGCAGAAGAAAACGAATATGGAGTATGAAATTAAAAATCTTCATAAAGATTTCAAATTGATCAAAATATTGTTACAAATTACGGAACAAGTCCGAGGCAGTGTAATCAAAACGTTGCGCAGCGAAGCAAAATACGAATTATATTGAAAAACTCATGAACGGAGGAGGAATAAGGAATGTTGATAATAATTTATTCATAACGCCGACAGGGGTGACAAACGGATTCCGAGGAGCATTCAGATATTCTGATAACCGTGAAATGTCGATATCGATGCTTTGTCTTCGCTGTTATGCTGAACAGCCGCCTTATTCTCCAAATAACCATGTCTTAACGCGGCACGTCACGGATGGATTTCAGAAAACAAAAGCTAGATAACGTGCAATCACTTACCGCGTCATGTTTTAAATGTCGTCAAGAATCGAGCAACAGCCCCCTTATTCTCCAAATAACCATGTCTTAATGCGGCACGTCACGGGGTGGTTATTTTGAATTTTTTTATGGATTTCAGAAAACAAAAGCAAGATAACGTGCAATCTCTTACCACGTCATGTTTTAAATGTCGTCAAGAATCGAACAGCCTGTTACCAGCCGTTCTGTAAGAAATGGTACTTGAATTTACTCTGGTGACCGACAAGTTGTCATGGCTTCATACTTTTAGGCGTAATCAAGATCTACAGCATACAACTTTTTAATCCCACTACGGATTGAGTTTTTTGACGTTCAAAATAAGTTACAGACTGGCTCTCGAAAATTAAAAGTAAAAAGAGTGTCAATAAAAAACATGGTAAAGTGTTTAATTCCAACCATGACTAAATTTTGACTTTTTATATCCAATTAAAATCTGAGGTATAAGGTATGTCCGTCCACATACATAATTCGGTATACGTGACGATTGCAAGCCCATCGACGCTATTAAACACAAAATGTAAATAAACATACTCTATTTTATAACATTTTTACCATTGATACCAGTATTATTGTTCATAAAAGAGAATACACAATAACGTAAAAAACTTGTTTCATAAAATCTGCATCCGACGCATTCAGATGGCTTTCGAAACATTTCGAGAACCGATGTAAAAAATTCGCAAAAAAAAACAGTTTTTACCATCGTTGTGGAAATCGACAGGGCACGTCACTATATCGAGTGCCAGCGCTTCCAATGGCAAAGTTTCCGAAGAATGTTTTATGAATCAACCATCCGAGAGATCCGTTTTTTAAATACGAAAATACAAAACCATTTACAGAAAGTTGGCTGGATGGCTCCGGTTTACGAAGAATGGCGGGAACTTAATCATGTAGGTACGTTAAAAAATAGATTCGTTCATTTGGCTCACAATATAAAAATAAAACGTGAGTAGGTAATTACACAGATAAAATAATACTATGTACAGATTATGCCATTTAATCAATGTACTTTGATTCATCTGAATGGTATAAGTAACTCCATCTAGTGCTAATATTTTTGATTGCAGGCAAGACCTAAACACTGCTAGGGGCGCCGCAAAATCAAACACAAAAAAATAGCCCGAAGAAAAACAGGAGTGAAATTAATGTTCTAGATGGACCATCTGTAGATACATAGTATTATTTTATCTGTGGTAATTAATACAAAATTGTATACACGAAAAAGCACACGGTTATAAGCGGGTTACAATAAATGTTAAAAGTTACTGCAGGTATAGCAGTCCGGATTAAGAACGATCGCTTGTATCACCCGGGTTCAAATTCCGCCGGAATCGATGATTCATTAATAAAATTACAAATCGTTTAGTTAGTCTCATTCCATTCATGGACATTAAAATTTGTTAAGATTTTTTAACCTATGTTTTTGGTTTTTACTCTTGTTATTTACAATAAATAAAAAATAAAAAAGCCTTTCATTTCCAGTTTTCCAGTTTTTTCATTTCCAATTTACAATAATCATGATTATTTTATTTAGCACTTAGTTCACTAAGATACATCGGAATACAGAATAAAGTATTTCTAAGCGAGTAATGTTTTATTTCTACGGTAAGTAAATTCTCATGAGGCAAACTCTGATGAATGAGGTACTAAGCCACCTGGAAAATTTGACAACTTTATGGCAAGGAAACGCTGTTCTTAATGCCACTTTCGTACTTACTTATTTTTAATACCAGTAGCCGACAGTCGTTTCTTTTATGACCACGAACGTCGTTTAACTTCGACGAAGAAAAGAAAACATGTTTATTCGCAGTTGCAAGGATTAAAACAAGACAGTAAGCTAAACATACAATTTAAAAATACATATTTTTTTTAATACAATGAGCTTTGTATGTTCACAATGAGTTTATTAACGCGCTAAGTACAATGTGATAAAATGACAAACCACGTTTACTTAACTCAAGAAAAAGCGTGTTAAATGATATTAAATCAGTTGCTATCTCTTTTCGTTGCTAGAAAAAACCATCTTAAAACCTGTATTAGAACTAAATTTTTATGAACTTAAAACCATAAACTTTACATTTAAAAAAACTCATATTCTCATACAATGTTCGTATTGACCGGAGCTGTCCGAGTGGGGAGCGATACAAAAGTTTGACATTCTCTTAAAGCCTTCTAAAGTAGCTCGGAGTCGTATTGTTTACGCGAGCTCCCTAAAGTAGCTCCACAGAATATGAAACAGAAACGTAAATGTTTTTGTACTGAAATACTGAAAAAAAAAACTAGACTTTGCACTTACGCTGTTAATTATGAACATTATATTAAAAGCTCTGATTGGATTTGTTCAAACGGTCAACATTTATTCCTGTATTTTGTATTTTGTCCTTTAAAGAAGGAAAAGTATCATTAAAAGTATAAAAGTATATTCAAGGGAATAAATCGGAGTAACTAAATCCAGAAAATATTCTGTAATTTTTGCAATCTGAACAAACGGTTCTGGATTTTTGAATAATTTTTTTTTATCTATATCCATGTAAGTACATTTTCACTCATCCAATAGATTTTTGAAATTGTTCACGTGCACAATTTCCGTAGCCTACAATAGAAGCAAGCTAATTTACACTTTTACCTTAAAATAATAAAGCTTATATTGCTTTGAATGCAAAATGAAGTGAGCTAGCACAGTGAAGTGCAAAGTTTGGCGAGTGTATGGAATATATTTTAATTTCCCACTGCGCTGTCTGTCTGTGACTGTTGTTTGCGAGCTCAACTTTCAGATAGGATTATTGGTTTTGTATTGCGAAAGTTGGACAATGTTACTCAATGTTAATAATCACAATTTACATTGAAAAGCTGAGCTCTGAAATATTTATTTTAATTTTAAGGTATCGTGTGTCATTTACAGAATTTGTTTTGTTATTTATATATTTTTTTGTAAAGAAAGGTTGGACTGCATTCAGCAGTATATGAGTAGTCATAATCTGCTTTTAGTCAAAATCAATTCTGAGACTTTTTGATACTTTTTCAAGTTACTTAAGAAAGCTAGAAAGCTAACTGGTTTCCTCACGATGTTTTCCTTCACCGTTTAAAGCTCGTGTTTAAGCGCATATAAATTTTTCAACACCAAAGAAGTTAAGAAAGTGTAATATTTTCCTGTGAAAAATAAGACCAGATAGATCTAGGTACAAATGAATAGACTAATTGAGTCGGTGCAGTCAGATCCAGACTTATCCTAATGAATATTAATCATCTCGCTAATGTAGAGCTATGGAAATGATTAGTTACTACAAGTCTGCGATTCTAACTCGAATACCATAGTTTGATCTTAATAAAACGAAAAACTAAAAAAAAGTGTTGAATAACGGCGGGATTTGAGCACACGACAAGCAATTGTCGAATTGCCGACTACCTTACCTATTACCAACTTGGCCATAGAAGTCCGGTACGATAGGTTGTAATAATTAGTAAAATAATTTAAAAACCGACTAGCGCGATTTAATTTTATAACGACTAATATTATAAAAGAGAAAGTTTGTATGGATATGTAGAGCTAGATCCTTAGTTAGTCAGTTTAGATCCTTTTCTAGTCTAAGGGGTAATCAGAGTTAAGTCGAAATACATATTTGTTACATGGCCACATTTTACAGAAGTTAAAATTATATTCGTGACAGATTGCAACCGTTATCGAACCTAAATTCATCCATGTAAAAAATCTTATAAGGTACATGCTTAATCAAAAAAAGGTATGTATTAAAGCAAGTTCTTCACATCGTTAAAATAATATCAAATCACCGTATTAATCCCTTTATAAGAAGAAGAACAATCTTAATTAAATAATATCAATTTCGGTTAAAATTAACTAATTGAAACAAATTATTAATTTCTCGTCCAAACTATTGGTAGGGGCGACGCGGACAGTCCACAGCGACAATTTATATCAATTCATTACACAAGTCCCCATTAATTATATCCCGACGGTCTATTATTAAAATTATCTACGTAATTAAATTAAATTATTTTATTTTCACACCAAAACCCCAAAGGAGGCTTTTCACATCGCTAAATTAATTGATGAATCTCATGAATGGATTGTAAGGGAGGTGAGCATTAAGTAGGTAGCTCGAATATTTGAGTATTTCAGTTACAGAGTTGTATTTAGATTTCAAAGAATAGTTGAAGCGTACTAAGACTTACGTGGGCTATACATATTTACAAAGTAAAACCGCTAGTTAAGACGTTTTAAGTCCCCTGAATAAACTTTATTCGCTCGTGGTTGCGCTGTGGTGCAACTAACAGCTTGTATAAAATAAAATCCTGTATTTTCCATTCCACTGTGGCTTACAAACTAGACAATAGATATTTCATAGTGCAAGATAATGACCAAGATAAATAGAGCAAACCACAATTCGTTTATATATTTCGTACAATAAACTATTATAAAGTTTATGAATAAGCTCATCAAGCGGAAATTCCCCATTTTCCCATTTCCCCGTCCATATTCCCGTTTCCCCGACCGCGGCAGATGTGTTTGCTCTCGCTGGAGACGTGCATCCAGTGCCGCCAAAAAGCGGAGAAATCCCACTTCATCGCGCAATACCAATGGCTCGCTTTTACAATTCGTGATCACGAATTTACTGAGCTCTTATTAAATGTCGAACTTTAAAGCAAAAGTTTCCTGAAGTTCTGGCAATCACGATTTTGTCGTGGTCGTAAAAATTGTAATTCACTACCAAGTTTGTTAAGTTCGATTTGCAAATTAATTTTGTTGTTTAGTTTTGTATGACATGAATTTATGTAGTTTGATTCTTTACTAACTTTCTTGAAAAATATAGAGATACTTAACTACCCTGTAGTGTAGAGATTCACGTTGGAACAACCAATAAAATCCCCTAGTTAAGAACGTGACTATTTTAAGTGGTTTGTAATAAGATCTCATTGAATAAAGATATTTTGACCTTAACTTTGTCTTTATTTAAAAGTAAGATAAGGCCGACTAAACAACTTTTTATAGCGGGGGCGTTAAAGCGCTTCTAACAAAGCAAAGTATTATGTATTATCAATGCCATAAGCGTTCTCCTGTAGAACGTCTCTTAACCTCAACAAATCAAGAACAACTAGCAACACCACGGGCGCTTCCCACTTTTCAAATTTCAAATATTCCACATCCAAAAACTGTTCCAATAAAACTCTACTATACTTCATTGATTGAAACGAGCTAATAGGAAGAGAAATAAACACACGTGATTGGTCGTCGAAAATAATTGGATTGGCTAGATTTGACAAATGACAATTGATTTGACAATCTAGCCAATCACGAGAAAGAGAATTATTTTCGACGACCAATCACGTGTGTTTATTTCTCTTCCTATTAGCTCGTTTCAATAAATAAAGTATAGAATCGTATCGGACGATGCAAGTACTGGTTAACACATCGCGATCTCCACGGACTGTTTGGACTTCAAATATTTGCTGTTCGCAAACGTTGGCCCACTGCGCCAACTCTTCGCGGCCGACTGGCTATGAAAGCGGGAATACCTCCTCAACTATTCTAACCAGCTCTAAAGAAATGTGCTTTTCACACTTTTAATTTGCATGAGTGGTCGTGTTTGGAAGAATGGCTCAGAAATCTTAAGGTTTATTTTGAGTGTTGATTCAACCTTGGACATAAGTGAGCGTAGTTTTGATGTTGCTTTTGAAAGTGTAAGAAGTCCCTGTTACAAACAAACAAGGTAAATGTTTCTACTTTCGCGACATTAACACATTTTTCAATGGTGACGAAGTAGTCAACCCGTGCCTCGAAAATATATAAAAGTATACGTTTACATAGAAAGTCTATCACGATATATTTGGACAGTTTATTCGCGTCTATTCCTAGCTGACAATGGATAAAGATTATGTTGTCAAACAAGTGTCATGACTGTTATTGGATAAATGCCATCAAGGGTGCTAGTTTTAACGTGCAACTCAAAATAGGGCTGTTATTTTACGTATGAAACCTGTCAGTCTCATGTCATCATAGATCCTACACGGGTAAGCGTTTTTTGTTAGTTCGTTTGCTTATTGCGATTGTTTAAAGATAACTAAGGACTAAACGTATCTAAAGAATTATTTATTATGGAATTGATTGCTTCCATTTTCTCAGGGAAATCTTTTGTACCAGCTTGTTACATTATTGCCTAGGCCTAAACCATCCCAAATTAAGCAATGCAAATATCCAATTATCATATTTACTAATTTTGGTGTAGTTTATGTACACATATTGTGTACACATATTGGATCTAAATGAATGCAAATCCGTACCGATTAACAAAAACAAACTACAAACCAGTAATTAAGCTAGAAGCTGTATTAGTGGTCATTCATCTGATGGAATGATTCATTGCAGTACAAACTGGTAATGACTTTCTGAACGAGAATGCTGCTGCGATATTAATGAGGGCTATTAAAGTATGTTGTAACTAAGTTGTTGAATCTAATTTTGCAAAATCCTGGTAAAATCCAGTATGTGCTGATTGAGCTGATGGTTCGGTCGTTATGAGCAAGTGGCCAATTCTGGTGACGGAGTTTTTTGGCCGCTAATGGTGAAAATGTATTGCACATTCAGACAGAAACAGCAGTTGGTTTAAGTGCCCAATGTAGTTACATTTTAAATGGGTTAAGGACAGAAATTCGAAAGTCCTAGTAAGTGTCAAGATTTTAAATGAGAGCAAATGCGACGAAAGGTATGTGCCAGAATCGTAGCAAGTTTATGATATAACTGATACTAAAATTTCATATTATTATTCCTGAAAGAGTTTCAGTCAGTAGTAGGTACTCAACTAAATTTAAGATGTTGGTCAAATAACTTCAGATACCTACAACTTCTTATGTTGAGAAAATAGCAAGTTGAATAGTAGTAGAAGCTTAAGCGAATAAAATTCTAAAATTTGAATTTTGAAACAAGAAATGTATTTAAAACAAATTCATTACGACAATGCAATCAAAACATCATTAGTAAGTTAGACAACAAATACTCAACAATGAATTATTCATGAAATGAACTGTTTAACTAAATACCGTATTAACATAGAAATAAACCTGAATTTCCATAAATATTGATAAAATTATGTTCAACTAACAGCACAGTATCAGGAATTAAATGCTGTAAAGTTATACAAAACAAAGTATAGATGGAAACGTTAAATTATGACTGTTAAATTATTATAGCCAGGTTCAACGTACATACCCTCTGACACTCGTAATAATGCCGCTAATGCTCTCCCATCCATATTATTATGATAACCTCCCAAAACGTCGTTTAACTCCAATGCACTCTAAAGCTTCCTTAAATACCTGTTGATATTATTTTTATAACACATTGAGATACTAGAAGCAGTCTCGACTATGTCTAGATCTGCATCTCGGTTAAATTCCCGCACGTCCACACCTCATAATATAATGTCGTTTGGTATTCACGGAACTTTTTCATAAACTCGGATTAGTAGTGGTGTAGTGCTGCCTCGTGACACAGTGCAAATTATGTCCAGTATGACTGCATCATTCTTTAAGTTGTTTTCTTACTTCGTTTGTGTTAAAAAACATCTTTTCTACTGAAAGTTAACTGAAAAAGGAACTTTCATCTCAAAAGACACAATTCGATTTTTGTAGGCATAGGTATGATTTCAGTAGGATGAGTACTTATTGAATAAAATAGAATCGAAAATACAATTATGTCCAAGTAAATCGTAAATCATCTATTGTAGATACTCGTAATAAATTTATGTTCACTGTGAACCCATTATTGTTGTTGTAATTACGCTTTTAGTATCATAAAGTTCTATTCAATTAAGTTATCAATGGTAATTAATTAATTACTCTTCTGTTCCTAATTAAAATTATTTATTTAAATGATAGTTTTAGCCCCATATGCATATTGGTTCAGTAAACCTATATAAGCTAATGCGAAAACTAAATCTGTTGCTCGCTCTTTTCGTTGCCATAGGAGTAAAAGAGAAAAAATCATACTTCAAAGCTATAATTAATTCACAAATCTTTATGAATCAGACCCTTATTAAATACGATAATTTAGTAGTATATAACAGTTTCAGTTGTAGATGTTGTAATAGCGTTATTTGTCTAACTGTAAAATCCTTTGTTCTGTGACAATGTCGACCCCTACCGCGATACGTGGAAACTTGCAAATTAAAATACGACTTGCAAGAATAAGAATTCATGGCGCACTGAGGTTGGGTATTGTCATTAAATATGTATTTATTATTACGTTTGTGAGACGCAATTACTGCAGGCAGTAGACTTATGTACGAGTATTGTGTTCCCGCAACGTAAACTTTCTCATCTTGGTGTATTGCAAGAAATGAAATAATGATCACGACTTTATAAAATCAAAAGTCCCATCAGTCCGAACATCGCACTAATTAATCGAACTACTGATACTAGGCCGAAATTACTTACATAAAAATTTTGTTGATTTAGATACCAATGACAATGTTTTGTTTCTTCGGAAAATCTTCATCTAGGTCATTATGGTCACTCCTCGCGAGCGCGTCTTTCACTACGGGCGATGTATCGCACGGCGAGGGACGAGGGCCGCGGAAAAGAAAGTGAAACGATCACGACTTTAAATTCTTTCAGTTTTTTTAGTTATTTTAGATCTATTGAAATATTATTTTTCTTGCTTCGATTATAGGATCGAATGTGTATAAGTTCAAACAAATGTACAACACAAGTGCTTTGAAGCGATCTGAAAAAGAGCATTGGAAAAAGGTGATTTCCCAAAAGAGTCCATAATTGGGCGTTGATCACCCACGTCCATAAACACAGACGGCAGCACGATCTACATTAATTAGTGCGGTAAGCCGCGTCGCTCGCCGATGTTATGCCAACTCTACATTAGATCATTATTGATTTGCGGTCATTACGAGCTCGTGCAACAAGTACCGACCATCTATTATGTGACCTCTACATATCTGTAGGCTTATGTAGGTTTCCTTATACGTATCGATCAGCTTGACAAGTAAAGTACCATTTACATGATGCCACATTTTGTTTGTTGTATATTACTGTAGGTAATCATGATATTTTTCAATCATTGCTTCAATTTAATTAACGGCAAGAAAATGGTATCGTGTAAAAGGTAAGTACTTTTATTACTAATGGAAAATATTCCATTAGTACTTACCAGAAAGTCGTGTTTCTAAATTTATACATTCCGAGAAAGTAGATTTTTTTTAACTTCGGCAAAATATTTAATACGACTACAAAACATAATTATATAATATAATTACATTATAGCGTCCAATTAGGTACGCATCATACATGAAATCGTTGAAATTCAGAAGTTTTTAAGTGTTATGAAACGCGCATGGTTATTATATTATATCCTCTGAAACAGGTGTACACTACGGTAACCGTAATCATCAGGGTGAACTTTTATGTAACCGTAAATAATTTTAATTTAACCTTATTATTGTTTCTAATTGTAGTAAAGAAGAAAGAAAGAAAGAAAATAAAGAAAATACATTTATTTAGCCAAACACGTAACACATAGTAAAAGCGAATGACATGGTTTTTAATTGCATGGTTGTTTTCACTACGGATATAACGAAATCTAAATGAATAAGATTAACCGGAGGCAAAAGCTAGTCAGCCATAAAATATTACACAACTTCTTTTTATCCAGGTACCAGGGGGCGAAGCCGCGACCATGTAGGTACTCGTAGGTTGGTATGAAATAACTATACTAAGTAACTAAAATCGCCGAAGTCACTATTAAAAACATGTTTTATAGCAAAAAAAACCAACGATTAATATACAATATGTTACCATATTTCAATGATTGTATTCCAATTTATCTTTATTCAGAACTTTAAAATTTTATTGCTGTATCAGAATTTTTTTCAGTAACATTTTATACTGAAAATGAATTCTCAATACAGTTAAATGCTTTTTTGTTGGGATTCGTGTTACGAATGGGAATGAGCAAAGAGATGCGGGAGGCAATTCTTGAAACTTCATTTCTGAAGGGATTTATTGGAAACCAATTGTATTGGTTGACGACCTCTGTGGCGCAGTTGGGCGAACGCCCGGCTGAGGCGCGGAGGTTGCGGGTTCGATCCCCGCTACGGGACAAATGTTTGTATGTTCTGCAGATATTTGTTCCGTGTCTGGGTGTTTTCTATCTATAATATGTAGTATTTACAAAAAAAAATGTATCTATGTATTAATATATCAGTCATCTGGTTACCATAACACAAGCATTAAGTTGCTTAGCTTGGGACTAGATGATGCTGTGTTGAATGTCCAAGGATATTTATTTATTTTATTTATTGTATCGTGAAGAATCTTTTGTTAATGTAAAGCTGCCTTCTTATTGGCGGCTTGGTAGCATTTTTTATTTGATTTGGGTAAATAAACTAACTATAGTAAGTACAGTCGCGAAGTAAAAAGGTTGACCGCATTAAGATCTGTTATTGCTTGCTTGGCTCTCGCACACTTTAGATGGTTGATAGACTTTTTTGTGTTATGAGTACCTATGTATGTAGATATTAGGAGTCTACTGGATATTAAGTCTGTTGGATACTATTATGTGCGAACTGCCTAAAGATCTGAGATAAGTATAGTCTATAATAGTCTTAGGGGTAAAACGTGTTTTTTTTAGTTTATACATTGTCTTGTAAAATACAAATTGATCTTTGTTTTAACTGTTTTCCGTAAACATTTACCTTTAGGAACTAAACTCGCAATGACAATCGTGTCGGCCTCCGTGTCCCGAGGCTTTACTATTTATCTTGTGATTGCGAGGGCCTTTGATGTGGCCACTGGTCTTATTATTTACTTGCTAATTATTTTGGATGCTTCAGTATTCTACAATTTAAACATGGGCACTGGATTTTGTGATTTATGTAAGTACTTACATTATACATTCGTGTCTATGTATTTCTTGTAGTCATGATCAATATAATTCATGGTTTTAATACTCAACTAACCAATGGCCGTGGACCTATCGCCATTGCTTTTGATCGAGACTAATGCTACTCTATTATAGTCTATCAATAGTAAAATATTATTTTATTTTCTATTCTTTTATTGCTAAAGAATAAAAAAAATAAACATAAAGAGAGGAACATGGAGAAAAGGAACATGCTGTGACAACTCCAGTTAGCAATAAAAAAACAGGTAGATAATGAGAAGCTAGTAAATGTATTGCAAACCGGCTTTGCAAATAACAGTTTTGTTTACGAGTATATTGTACAATCAAGGCGAAATCTAGAGGATTATAACTTTACTACACATTGTAAAAAAAAGACTGTGATACATTTAGAATTTTTCAACATTTAGCTTTGAGTATTTCATGTGAAAATACCGATTTCTATTCGGTCGGAGAACGGCGAAGACTTTTAAATTCCTTTCAAGTACTTCCTACCTATTCAACTCCACGCGACCCCAATGCCAGATATTTATGTGTACAAACCGGAGCCATGCATCACAGACTAATAGATTGTCCTGCTTGCTCCCCTCCTAATATTTCTAAGGCTGTCTACACACCAAAGCCGCCGGCCCGGCGCGGCTCGAACCCGGCGGGTTAATGCTTTGGTCGTTTTTTGGCTTTAGTCGTACAAAATCAGGCCGCCGGCCTTGCCGCCGGGTTCGTGCCGCCAGCCCGGCGGCTTTGGTGTGTAGATAGCTTAAAGAAATAATGTATCAACTTGCTTCCTAAACGTATTTCTCTGATAGGCAATTGTTCGAAACGGCTGATCTACATAAAATGATTGCGCGAATCCGAGGGCTCCTCTGGGCCCTTATGCCATTCTATCCCATAATATGAATTCTGGTGACAATTTATGGAAACTTGTTTCATTGGAATATCTTAGGTTTTGTGTCTAGGGCTTGGATTATGTTGGACTGATATTTTATTTCACAGATTGTTTGGTTTCGTTGTTACTTTTGTTGGTGTATTGAATATTGATTAAGAGAGAGATTGAATTGGGATTAATTTTAATAAAGTACATACTTAAGAGAAATATCTGCAGTTGTCTCACATCAAACTTTCCTGCGTTTGTAGTAAGTTTACGTCCAACGAATAAGAAGTCCATTTAATAATTGTCTGTAAAATGGTCGCTAATAATATGCTCTTACATCGCATTACGACTAACAGTTATTTCACGATTACAAAATCTCAAAGAAGCCGTAAGTAGTTTACATTTATTTGCGGTAAAACCGACTTGTACATTTATTCTGTGGTTCGTATCACTCCGAGTGTAAAGGGTTATAAACACGAGTCGCGAAGATTGTTGCAAAACACGGACTAGAGACAATGTCGTCATGTCACGTGCCGCGGCAGATGGCGCTCGTTTTATTGGCCTCTGTCGATGACAGTCTACACTTTTATTATGATTCGGAACCTATTTTGAAATGTTTCCCTCAATATTGCAACATTCTGGAGACTGCAGTATTTTGAAACCAAACTTGTACGACGTTTAGTTTATTGAACATGTCATTGAGATGGAATTAGGTTTTTTCTGAAGTTATCTGTAATAGTTGCGCTTTGATAAAAATAGAGTCGAACTGGTAATATACCAGATACTATTTAAACTATCGCGACTTGGAAACAAAAGCGGACAATTGCTGAAAGAGTCAAAGAACATATCGCAGCTGTCAAAAACCGCCAGGTTGAAAAATCAGCGATAGCGGAGCATTTGCTTGAATTTGGGTCAAACCACTGGATAGAACTGCACAAGCCAATAATCCTGTCCAATGATCGCCACTATTATAGCCGAATTGTGCGTGAAGCGGTTGAAATTAAGAAGCACAAGAGTTTTAACCGGGACAGTGGTTACAAATTGTCATCAACGTGGGATCCAGTCATAAGAATGTGTTCGCATCGAAAAAAGTCGTCTAACATTTCGCCGGACATTGTGAGTGTGGTGTGTCGCAACCCTAGTAGTAGTTTTGTGTTGACTGATTGAGGGTAGACAAAAACCTCGTCAGTTGAAGATGCGAGCGGGTGCCGGCCTTCAGTCTACTCGTGACCACGGTGACTGTAACGCCACCGAAACGTCGAGGTAAATAATATGATTTTAATACGCGATTAAGTCCCGTTAATATTTATAAATATACCAGATATTACCAGATCGACTATATTTTGAAATATCATCTATATAATTATAGTGACAAGCTCAAAGATACACCAAGTCATATTAAAAAAACCCATCTGATAACAAATCACACGATCAGACAAAAGAGAGTTATGCCTCGCCGTGTTTATCTTGATTTTGCAAAATTTATAAACTTAACATAAGCTTTCTGTAAACTGAAACATGGTGTGCATACCCCCTGCTTATTTAGCTCCGCACGTATTGACCTTGTTCATGGATAAGACCGGTACGGCTAATGGGAAGGTGTAGGTTATGGGCCAAATCTATCTAACTTATAGTTAAGGGTAAATGATCGCGTAAGTTTCCATATGATACCACTCATACTTGAGCCTGTACTTTATTATAAAATTTATCTATAGGCAGAGTAATTCGTAACTACACTTAACTATACTTCATTTATTGAAACGAGCTAATAGGCAGATTAAATAAACTCACGTGATTGGTCGTTGAAAATAACATTCTATCTCGTCATTGGCTAGATTGTTAAATCAATTGTTAATTATCAAATCTAGCCAATACGAGAATAAACAATTATTTTCGACAACCAATAACGTGCGTTTATTTACGTTCCTATTAGCTCGTTTCATGAAATGAAGTATAGACACTGTAGTGCTTGGAACATTGATAGAATGACTTGATCAGCATCTAAGTCATTCTCTCAGTTTGACTTCCTTATTCACACAAAAATAACAGTAATAAAGAGCTGAATAAGCCGCGGGTTTCCTTACAATGCTACTTTGCTATGAGCGTTATAAACCCATGATTTTCTGAAAGAAAGAAAGAAAAATATGTTTATTTCGTAGGACCTCAAGGATCGCTCAAAAACGTACAGTCTTAAAAGCTAGTTGACTTTATTGCCTGTTCCAAAACAATTCCCTACACCATTGAACTATACTGAACTAATAAATTCACCAGAATTTGATCTCAAACTGACAGCACACACACGTTACTGAATCTGCTAGTATCATCTAGATTCTAGAACAATGATATCATCAGTAAAGGCCTAAGTTTTATCAAAGTAATAAAATGTAGACGTGAAATTCCCAACACGAAGTTGCCGCAAATCGAGTAGTTTGCTTCGGGACATAAATAGTCAACCGGAGAAGACTAAATTGTACGCATTCGCGACAAAGCCGCGACTCGTGCGAGGCAATAACGTAAATAAAAGCCACTCTCGCTTTCATGTACAGTGAAGCACACAAGTTGTTAGATTTCTTTAATGTTTTTAGAGCTTAAAAGCGAGCTCCTTATATTTCTATCTTTTGCTCTCTAGTACTCTATGGAGTCAGAGGACAGCATAAAAAAAAATTAATTTCTAAATAATGATAACTATCCTCCTCCTTGATTCGTTTTCCTCAACGCCGAGGTTGGCGATCTCCTCCAAGGCTTCCTTATAGCGTTCCAATGATTATAATAATAATTCTCTCCACCATAAATAATAAAGATACTTATAACCAAACACATAGGATCACAAATCGGCTGATAATTTCGACTTCTGGGATTATGGGTTCCGTGGCCGAGTAGTAAAGGCAGTCCGGCTTGAAGACTATCGTTTGTATCATAACGGGTTTAAATCCCACCGAAATCGAATTTTTTTTTCAGTACTCATTATTTTTTCTACTTTGTCTAAATGTGGGTAGGTACGTAAAGTTTTTTTCAGTGAGTGTACCCTACCCTGTACATCCGAATAGGCATGTTCATTACCATGATGAGAAAACTTGGGTTACACACAAGTCGCGACGGCGGCGGCGACGGCCATGACGCTGTTTGTAGTTGACTAGCAGCACGTCCCGGCTTCGCACGGGTGTACTAATGAAGCTACCGAGATAAAATATAGCCTATAACCACTCGGACAGTCCATTCTACACACCCGTGAAAGAATTTTTGAAATCGATTGAGTATTTCCGGAGATTACCTCCGTCAAACAAACAAACAAATTTTATCTCTTTATAATATTAGATAAGAAGTTAAGATTTAAGCCGTGGAAGTATCATTAGTAATGAGATTTTAAATTCTTTCTAAGATAAGTTAAAAGATTGCTGTATCTTATCTTTCAAACGTGAATAAAGTGTTTGTGATTAAAATACCAATTACATGATAATTTCTTGCCTCATAATAATGAAATTGTCTGTGATTCATGTGATTGTGTGTGTTGTGTAATACATTTGTTATGCGCTTCGGAGAGCATGTTAAATTGTTGGTCCCGTCGTTATTAAGCTAGGACCGAGGATTCTTGGTGGCCTAAAAGTCCGTTAGCAGAGCTACCCAATTGCTCACCTGGACTTACTTTATTACCAATTTAGGGCCAGTATTCAAAGACCTGATAGCATTGAACTTGAGAGTCGACTCGAGTGACATTTCTTATTCAAGAACACTGCTTGAGGGCAGTTTTGCTAAGTAGTTCAGCTGAGTAATGACGTATTCAAAAACGTCAATTAGGTGAAATCGTTGCTTAAGTTTGACAATTTTCAAAAAAATCAGAGTAGTGCTTTAGCATAGCTTAAGCGTGGTCTGAACCACGCTTGAGCGATACTCAGATGGCATTTTTGTTTTGATTTCAGTAATAATTAATAATAAAAGTACCTTGATTTGGTTGTAATTTAGAAAGTCAAAAACAAGACAAAAAAGTTGCATCCACTTACGTAATTTCAGTTTGAGGTGAACAACTAATTATGCAAACATGATTAGTAATAATTAAATATTATTAGTAATCTTTTATCAAATTTATTTCGTGGCTGATCGGCTAAATTCTGTTATAGCTACTGAAGCAAACTACAACAAACGCAATAAGTAAGTGTGGGCTTATAGAAAAAGATTGCGCTCCGTTACGGAAATAGTGCTTTCCGTAGATATCATCCCAGAAGTCCATGCGTCTCTCCAACAGAGTGTCACTCAGCTGCAGCGTGTTGTTTATAGACATGTGAGGCGACCACTTGCTGGTCACGGCGGGCCAAGACGGCAGGGTAGACCCGTCAGGCACTGGTTTCCTGGAAATAAACATTCTGGTCTTATATTACAATTAAGAGAATCATAACATTCTGGTATTGACATTGTTTTTTAGTATACACTAAAACACAAACAGATATTAGAATCATTGTAATCCTAATATTTTGTGTTTTAGTACAATAAATCTTTAAAAATCAATGATTATGTGTTTGTGAACTAGTTAACTTTCAACTTTGAACATTATTAATTGTCAGACGAACATACTTTATTTTCAACTATTGTCTGTGATTCTCATCTATTTGTTGTTAGTACACCTCGGATATTATAGGTACCTACTCATAGTACTCACCCAGTTTTTATAAAGTTAGCCCACAGCTGCCTCACAGTAGAAGCTGCTTGATTAAACTCCTCTGTTGCATTATTTCGCATAAATAGTTGTCCAGCAACTGCTTCACTCTGGGCGCAGTGGCCAGCACCTTTTATATCCGTGTAGGGAACCACCTGAGAATTTTCATCCACGAAGGAATATTCATACAAGTAAATTTGGTCGTGGCCATTTTCTACCATTAACTTTACAGACCGTAGTGTGGAGTATGTAAATAAAATATCTGAGAAGTAATCAACGTACGCTATGGCATTATCATTGCCGACCGGTTTATCACCAAAGTAGAATTCTTTTACTGACTTTGCTACCTCTTCTCTTTGTGTATCACTTGCAAAAGTCAAGTCAGCAGGTAAAAAGTCTGAAAATTTTTCATTCATTTTGATTTTCCAAGATTCAAATAAGTCTATATTTACAAATCCTTCCATGTTGGTAAAACCGTGAAGAACAGGTACTTTCTTGTAAGCATTTTTCTTTAAAATGTCTATTGGAAATTCATCCAGAAAAGCTTCCGTCGAGGTCTGTTCAACGCATGGCGTAAAAATAAGTGTAGAATCGAATCTTTCGAAAAGCGAATCGTTTGTCAAAACTTGGAAAGGCGCTGTTTTGTAAAATTGTTCTACGGCGTCGATGTCATCCACGTTTTCAACATTATTCGTCATTGCAAACCATTTTGCGTTTTCGATTGGCTCGAACTGTACTGTGAAAACAGCAATACTAACTCCACTCTCTGGAATGACTTTAGTAAAAAGTCCCTCCGATGATTTGGACAGCATATGCAAATCTACTGAAGCGGAGCCCGCGCTGAATCCTGCTATTGTCACATCATCAGGGTTTCCACCGAAGGAAGCAATATTCCTCTTGACCCAGCGCAGAAGCTCCACCTGATCCTTCATCCCTGCGTTACCGGGGATATCTTCTGTACCAAGACATAAAAAGCCATGGATTCCAAGACGATAGTTGAAAGTAACGGCTATGATATTGTGTTCGGATACGAGTTCCTCATATTCCAACACTCTGCCATATCCACTTTGGAAAGATCCTCCGTGGACGTACACTACGACAGGAAGGTTTGTTGCTTGTGTGTCAGGAATGTAAACATTGGCAATGAGGCAATCCTCTTGTATCACAAAGTTTAAGTCCCATCTGGTGAACTCTATGTTGAAAGGCTGTTGGCATAATATTAAACCTTTGTCTGTTCCATCGAACGGGGTTTCCCAAACTGGTGGAGGAAGCGGTGCCTAGAAAGATTACATGCATGAGTATGGTTAAGTTGTAAAATTATAAAATGGCTTAAACTATGACAGCACACAGTTTTATAAAAGTGGTCCCGAATCAACCATCTGCGTTTTGATTTTATCATACTAGCTGTCTGTCGCGACTTCGCACGGAGATATACTTAATTTAATCAGCTTAGATAATCACTTTTAGTGTATGATATTTAATGACACTTATACCAATTTAATGATAAATAGGTGTAAGTTTAACTATATATTCACATACCCATTTCGGTGTTCTTCATTCAGTATGTTAAGTTGTATTCCGCGAACAAATCGTTATGATTCATGATTAAACGCATAATTTCTTTTTGGTTTCTAATTTAATGTAGTCTCTAGCTTTACTTGTTTCGAATGACTCTTGACTGCGTTGTCTAGCTGAATAGCGTCTCACCTTGAACTTGTTGGGTCCAGTCGGCGCGGTCGCATAGGGGATGTTCAAGAAGGAAAATATGCCATGCTCAGGGTCCTTGTATCCTCGCACAGGCCCTTGGGCGATATTCACTGTCTTCGACTCTTGCATATTGTTCTGCGCTAAAGCAAACAGCACGCACAGACACAAACACGAGAACGTGCTTGTCCACATATTGCCTCTTCAAAACTGACAAGGCATGTGACCGTTGCATAATAAAAACCTAAAATCCTGATATAAAATGACTCATTGCTAGATAACAATTTACTTTTCCAACAAACAAGATAAAAATAAATAAATTGGATCTGTTAACGTAATTGAATCGAATAATGGGGAAATATTCAGGGTAACTACTCTTGACGGCAATGACAATGGCGATGCAAAGTCAATGCGATCCTGATCGTACGAGAATTTGGTACTCCTGAAATCAGTTTTAAGAGGATTGTTTCGTCATGGGAAATTGTCACAAAATCAATTAGTTGACCCAATACCATGTCTAAATCACGCTTGAGCGCTACCCACATAGAATTTTGTTTTGATTTCAGTAACAATTAATTACATACATCGATTTGTTGTAATCTAGAAAGTCAAAAACAAGTCCAAAAAGTTGCATCCACTTACGCAACCGTGCGCGTAATTTCAGTTTGAGGTGAACAACTAATTATGCATAACATGATTAGTAATAATTAAATAATATTAGTAATCTTTTAGCAAATTTATTTAAGTAATGGCTGATTTTCGTTGTATATCGGCTAAATTCTGTTATAGCTACTGAAGCAAACTACAACAAACGCAATAAGTAAGTGTGGGCTTATAGAAAAAGATTGCGCTCCGTTGCGGAAATAGTGCTTTTCGTAGATATCATCCCAGAAGTCCATGCGTCTCTCCAACAGAGTGTCACTCAGCTGCAGCGTGTTATTTATAGACATGTGAGGCGACCACTTGCTGGTCACGGCGGGCCAAGACGGCAGGGTAGACCCGTCAGGCACTGGTTTCCTGGAAATAAACATTCTGGTCTTATTTCGTTCGTATGAGCAAGTGGCTAACTCTGGTGACGGAGTTTTTAGGCCGCCTAAATGCCTCATGACCTAATGACTTGAAAAGCCGGGGCCAACAATTTAACGTGCCCTCCAAAGCACGGAAGCACTCAGATAATAATATAAAAAAAAAATCTTTAAGACAATAAATCTTAAAGAAATCATTGATCAAAAATGTTAGTGACCTAATTATTTTCAACTTTAAACATGGTTTGTTAGGCGGACATACTTTATTTTCAACTATTGTCTGTGATTCTCATCTATTTGTTGTTAGTACACCTCGGATATTATAGGTACCTACTCATAGTACTCACCCAGTTTTTATAAAGTTAGCCCACAGCTGCCTCACAGTAGAAGCTGCTTGATTAAACTCCTCTGTTGTCTTATTTTGCATAAATAGTTGTCCAGCAACTGCTTCGCTCTGGGCGCAGTGGCCAGCACCTTTTATATCCGTGTAGGGAACCACATGAGAATTTTCATCCACGAAGGAATATTCATACAAGTAAATTTGGTCGTGGCCATTTTCTACCATTATCTTTACAGACCGTAGTGTGGAGTATGTAAATATAATATCTGAGAAGTAATCAACGTACGCTATGGCATTATCATTGCCGACCGGTTTATCACCAAAGTAGAATTCTTTTACTGACTTTGCTACCTCTTCTCTTTGTGTATCACTTGCAAAAGTCAAGTCAGGTGGTAAAAAGTCTGAAAACTTTTCATTCATTTTGATTTTCCAAGATTCAAATGAGTCTATTTTTACAAATCCTTCCATGGTGGTAAAACCATGAAGAACAGGTACTTGCTTGTAAGCATTTTTCTTTAAAATGTCTATTGGAAATTCTTCCAGAAAAGCTTCCGCCGAGGCCTGTTCAATGCATGGCGTAAAAATAAGTGTAGAATCTAATCTTTCGAAAAGCGAATCGTTAGTCAAAACATGGAAAGGCGCTGTTTTGTAAAATTGTTCTACGGCGTCGATGTCATCCACGTTTTCAACATTATTCGTCATTGCAAACCATTTTGCGTTTTCGATTGGCTCGACCTGTACTGTGAAAACAGCAATACTAACTCCACTCTCTGGAATGACTTTAGTAAAAAGTCCCTCCGATGATTTGGACAGCATATGCAAATCTACTGAAGCGGAGCCCGCGCTGTACCCTGCTAATGTCACATCATCAGGGTTTCCACCGAAGGAAGCAGTATTCCTCTTGACCCAGCGCAGAAGCTCTACTTGATCCTTCATCCCTGCGTTACCGGGGATATCTTCTGTACCAAGACATAAAAAGCCATGGATTCCAAGACGATAGTTGAAAGTAACGGCTATGATATTGTGTTCTGATACAAGTTCTTCATATTCCATCACTCTGCCATGTCCACTTTGGAAAGATCCTCCGTGGACGTACACTACGACTGGAAGGTTTGTTTCTTGTGTGTCAGGAATGTAAACATTGGCAATGAGGCAATCCTCTTGTAAGACAAAGTTTAAGTCCGATCTGGTGAACTCTATGTCAAACGGCTGTGGGCATAATATTATACCTTTGCCTGCTCCATCGAACGGGGTTTCCCAAGTTGGTGGAGGAAGCGGTGCCTAGAAAGATAACATGCATGAGTATGGTTTAGTTGTCAATTATAATATGGCTTACACACAGTTTTATAACAGTGGTCCCAAATTAAACATCTGTATCATACTAACTGTCGCGACTTCGCACGGAGATTTATTAATCAGCCTATCAGTAATAATATATAGATTGCATGCTTAAACCAATTTAATGATAAATTGGTGTAAACGTATCATTAAATGTTCACATACTTACCCGTTTGTTCAGTTTGATTAAACGCATCATTTATTTTTGATTTCTAGTTTCATATAGTCTCCAGCTTTAACTTGTCTTGTTACGACTCTTGACTTCGTTATCTAGCTAAATAGCATCTCACCTTGAACTTGTTGGGTCCAGTCGGCGCGGTCGCATAGGGGATGTTGAAGAAGGAAAATATGCCATGCTCAGGGTCCTTGTATCCTCGCACAGGCCCTTGGGCGATATTCACTGTCTTCGACTCTTGCACATTGTTCTGCGCTAAAGCAAACAGCACGCACAGACACAAACACGAGAACGTGCTTGTCCACATATTGCCTCTCCAAAACTGACAAGGCATGTGACCGTTGCATAATAAAAACCTAAAATCTTGAGATAAAATGATTAATTGCTAGATATAATCTGATTATAAAAAATACATTTCCTGTTTAGTGACGCACATCACACACTAATCTGTTTATTTATTTTTTAAGTTATACATGCTAAATAATATCACAATTTTCAGCTTGTTCAAGCGATTCCTAAAAAAGCGAAAAAACTAAAATAGACCTTGGTTTATTGAACTGCTCAATCAAAACCTTTGTCTAAATTGGTTCGCATTACAGCTAAATAATTTTCTACCACCATCTTTGTCCTTTGAGATTTCGTACCAATCTCTCTCAAAAGAGTCGCAGTCGTCGTCGAAGTCGAAGTCGAAGAAAGAATTGCGTTGAGCGATGGGCTAGCAATGTAAAAATATATTTTCTCTCTTTACAATTATGATTCTATCCATTTATAGTTTACCTTTATTTAGTAGAATATAATCTTAAGTGTTATTATATTCTTTACAGTATTATAATATTTTATTTTCCGTAGCAGTAACAGTAGGCACTTAATGTAACTAAGCATAACGGACCCAAACTTCTATCATTACTTTCTTTTATACCAGGAGGGGTCCGCACTAACCACATGAAACCCTCATTTAAACCCATTCTAGACCCAAAATACGAGTTTGTAGGTAACGAGAACAAAATAATACGCTCTTCCGTCCAATAATTACAATCCAGTACACTTCCCGCAAACGGCTTTCGGTGTAACTCCTTGTGGGCTAGCACCAGTTTGGTTAGACATCTTAGAGAATTTAGCCAACTTAGACATTGTCATATTTCTAATTTTACAAGAATAATTAGTGTATGTACTTATGTTCCTACTTAAAAATGTGAAATTTTCGATATTTCGACATTTAATTTTGAATGAAAATGTGAAGTTCAAAAGTACCTAAGTCATGGAAAACTGTAATATGACCATGGAATAGTGGAACTGTGGCATAAAGAAAAAAAGATAAAATCCATAAATAAATAAACCTGGACAACACCGATACAGTTGTGGGTGTTATAATAAAGGTTTCTTAAAAAGAAAATCTTCTGCTTAGCCACATTTAATCCTATGGGTGTAGGCCTCCTTCATAATATGCCATTCTTTTCGATTTTATGCAGTTTCCATCCATTGAATAAAATCTGTTTGTATTTTTTTAAGAACGATATCCATAGCAAGTCGATAAAACTAGAAACCTTTGCTAATATCTTTGTTTACCTTTCTGAAGCCGTTACTGGACAAAGCGATTACCGTCCAATCTCAACTCAACCCTTCAGTAATTGTTTTCGCATTCAACAAAATGAAACCACTCGCTAATCTGCGATTTACTAAACCTACTGAGGATTTTGGAAGAGAAACACAGTTACAAATCGAGAGGCTAGTTTTCTTTTCACAAGCCGTTTTTATGTCCAAGGTCAATGACATCATCATCATCATCCACAGCCCGACTTCACCCACTGCTGGGTTTAGGCCTCCCTCAGTTTGTGCCATCCACCACGGTCCTGTGCCAATCCGATCCATCTTTACTATTTACTACTCTATTTTACTACTATTTTATTTAATTGAATTGACAGTATTGTATTGCATGGGACTACACTATTGCATTAGGCACAGCCTGTAACGATAGTAGTAAGTTGTTGTAAATAAATAAATAAATAAATCTTTTGCCCGCGACTTTGCATATATCGTCTGCATATAGGTCAATGACATCTAATGAAAAATATTTAACCTCTCCATAAGCTGTTAGCATTCTACTATAATAACAGTTAATAGAAAAAACACTTTGTATAAATATGATAAATGAGTGTTACTAAAAAACAAAAAGGGTCGCCAGTAAATGGATATTTTATTAAAACCCGCAATAAAAGTTGATGGTAGGCCAAAACAAACAATATAAACATTTTAATTACGAAAATATTCAATTTTAAATATTCACTCCTACAGGGCCGGGACCCATTGAAGATAATTAATTTGTATTACGTGCCCTCCCGTAACAGGAGACGGCCTATATCACTTCTTTATTTTCATCTTTTACAAGTACTATTTCTTTAAAAATAAAGTCTATTGAAGTGATATCAAAGCTTGTCAAATGCGAGCCAGATTTGCATATAGAGGACGCCGTACTCAGGCGGTTGCAGACTTCCTCTTAGATTGGACACTCCCAACCATTTAGGCCGCGCTGCCTTGAATTTAGCGGGTAGCGGGGCGGGAGCGGCAGCGTGGCTGGAGCAGCGCAGGCCACGCTAAAGTCGAGGCAGCGGCCTAAGAAAGCTTCATAATGCTCAGATTCTGCATTTAGGTTTAAGCTATACCATTTTATGGCCTTTTCCAGACAATGCCATTCCATGCATCCATTATAATATCTTTTCGCCGTTTACGCCTGTTTTTGAATATTTTTTAGAAATTTATAGATGTAGTAAGTACAGCCGGATGATTTACGGTTTTCTGATCCTTTTAATCATCATCCCACGCTGCCAATACTGCCGAACTAGTGGAATAATTATAACTACCAGAAATTCAGAAACATTTTCCACCTGATTATGTATTATTGGAAACTCTAAGTAAATAATCGAGTGCGTGGTTTCAATGAAGTTACTACTAAGTTATTGTATTAACTTAGGTAACTAAGTAATTTATAATGTTTAGTTATTATAATAATCAAATCATACTAATATTATATAGTTGAAAGTTTGTGTGTAAGTGTGAAGATATCTTACTCATTCAGTTCGCTGGACGGATTTAAATGAAATTTGGTACCAGGATAGCTTATTGTTAATCTCGGTAACCCCACGTGAACGGGAACTATTCACTGCGAGTAACTCCGCGGGCAGCAGCTAGTTCTGGTACTAGAATATAATAGAATAATGTTTACTTCGAAAGATTTAACTACATTTCAAAACAGTTTGTTCAGGACTTTAATTAAAACCAGGTTTGTGTGCTTAGCTTTTATTTATTTAGTTTGACAATAATGGTTCTAATTTAATTTTCGGTAAATGTACCATATGTACATAATTATATAAATATAACGTAGTAATAATACTACGTTTTCGATGCACAAATTCTGGCTATTCTTTAGATGAAAGAAAATGATGAAAGAACATCTTTAGAAGAATGATGAAATCATACACTTTTAAAAAACATCGTGTGATCTTTGAGAATGGTTCATGCACATTGTGGAACATAGACTCTGGTCTATTTACAGTTTCATAGAGATTACAAATTCAAGAGCCCTATGCCGACACTTAGCATACTGAGGCTTGCTCAGCACTTAAGCTATCCTCAGTTTAGTCCTAGTCTCGTATCTATTGTAGAAGCAGCCTATATGTTAGTGCTGTCTATTCTGTGGCTGGTGATAAAACGTATTCCAAGCGTCGAGCCGCTGTTACCAGTTTTACGGACGACGCTCGTGAAAAGGTGGATTTTGTATTCATTTGTCAGGCCTTTCCGTAACGATTCTTACGTTTTAGTGACGTGTCGAAGAGTGCATTGACTTTACTGAAAGATAAATAAGAATTCTTAAGATGTTATTATGGGTTTGTTACTAAAGCACTAAACATAAACTTTAAAATGGTTTTATTATTACCTTCATCTTAATCTTCAGCCATGTAGCCAGGTGTTCTAGTCAAATGGTTTATATAACGACGGAACACTCAAGAATGTTATAGAGTCGTAACTCCTCGCTCTACGGAACATGTAAACCACGCTTACCAGCAGACGGTAGGATAATTCATTCATATGAATGGAGCCTTAAATCATCGTAGCCGCGGCGCTACGTGCGTAGCTCGTAGATCCCACTCGTAGCACTTACCTCTACGGAAGGCAGCATAAATCAAACACCTTAGCTACAGGCTTAACTGCTGTGAATTCTGGCTTAGGTCTGAAGAGATATTTGCGAGTTTGGTATCTAGAGGCAACATCTAACGGCATCTGATATTAGGTACAATCTTACTAAGACTGTTGAAGATCATAATACCACGCGTTATTAGACGCGAGAGATAATAATTACATGTGCTTCTTATATAGACCAGGTGAAGAATTTTATTTTAGTAGTCAGTAAGTCTCCTCGCTCATCGAAGGTTTAATCCCAATATTTTTAATTTAGAATCTTGTCATCAATCCTCATTATTCCAATGAAAATGATCGTTCCAGGTGACGAGTAAATCCTGCAAGGCTCTGAGCTTAATCTTGCCTTCCAATATTAATTTCACCGAAATCTGTCTACCAAGTTGTAAATCTACCCCACGGAATATTAGCTACCTTACGGGGTTATATAGGGGATACAATCTTAAGGTTGATTTATTGCCAGCTTTCTAAGATTAAATGGTTAATTTTGATTATTTATTAAAAATGATAATTGATATAACTTTTTTTTGCGATCTAGATGGAGTGACTTGAAACAAAATAAAATAAATTACATGTCATACCTAGATTTTTTTCCTATGGCATATGTAGTAGACAGCTCAATCGGTTGAGGATAACTTCTCAAACTCAATCGCAAGATTTCACACTCATTAATAATGGTATGTTTTTCCCTTCAATGGGAATTTGAGTGTCAAATTCCACTTCAATCTAAACTAATACTCGTACAACGACTAGAAAAATCTAGAGCGCTCGAAGCACAGTTTGCGTAATTTACAAAGAGCTTCATAAGCCACATAATTTGCGTGGAGAATAATTTCCTAGGAATAGGCGGGTCCACACAGAGCGAGCAGCCTCGCGAGGCATTTGCCGCGCGAAGCAGCTCGCGCTGTGTGGACGTAAACATTTCCTAGGAATAGGCGGGTCCACACAGCGCGAGCTGCTTCGCGCGGCAAATGCCTCGCGAGGCTGCTCGCTCTGTGTGGACCCGCCTAATCGCTGTTGGTAATGAGCTCGGTAAGTAGGTGTCACCGTGATTCATGGAGCAGTGGGGATCGTTCCTCTATATAAGCAGGTTAGACTGATACATGTTCAAGTTAATAAGTGACAAGTTCTGTTTTAAATGTTTTATAGTCAACAAGGTGTTTCTAATAAAATTGTGTGAATCTTACAGAATGTTTCTAGGACTACAGTTGTAAAGAAAAAAATGGTTTATGAAGGGCAATGAATGTTGGGCATGAATATTTTTTATGTTATAAAATTTGAAGGTTACGTGAACATTTTGTCCCACTGATGGGCAAAGGTCTCCGCTGACGAATATTAATAACAAAAATTTAGGCAGCTGTTCAACCTGCAAGGTTCGTTTAAATTTTAAGCTTTAAATTTGCCTTTGACAAACTTTGCAAATAGCTATTTTCAGGAACAGTGTGTTGCGGGCAGCGATATCATTTGCAAAAATGTTTGCGCATCCTCATAATGATTACATTCGAGTCAGCTTAAAAATTGGAATGTAAATGTACAAACGAGTGACAAGAAAAAATAAATTTAAAGTAAAAATTCAGCAAAATTCGGGAGTTCGGGAGTTCGGGCCGTAACGCAATTAGTCTGAATTGTTGTAACGCTGTATTTTGCCGTTTTGGGTTTTCGACGTTTTTTGATGTTGCTTTTTGAATAATTGAATGAGGGTATTTGAGAAATGAAGAACTCGATGAATGAGACGGGTGACGAGTCATCCAATACTTGTACGTATATGACATAAATAAAACTTTGAGCCTGTTCCACGAAGCAGTTTGTGAAAAAATTGGTTATTATTTCATGTTTTCAAATAGTCAAGTTTTGAACGTTACGTAAAAAAATCTTCTTACCAAGTTTAAATGAAATAATATCATTAATAAAATCTTGAAATTTTTCAGTCATGTCTGCTGATGGCAGCATATACCTATTTTTGCATTTTTGACCACACACTACATTGTTTGACCTAAGACTACCTCAGATTACATTTTTTAAAATTATCACTGAAACATATTTTCACTTTTTTGTGCTTATTTTGATGAAACGAATCATCCTTTATAACGCCTGAAAATTTCACTATCGATTGTCGGATTGAAAGGCAAGGCACGAGGCGGCCCCTGTAACGTATGCTTTTAATATTTTTTTTATAATTTTATAGTTAGTTACCGTTGCAGCAAATATAATTTGTTGTATCATTATAAAAAAAAACAATTTAACAAAATAAAAAATATTTAATAAATAAAAAAATATTTGTTCTTTGTCGCTTATAGTTCTTATTGTTTAAAATTATCCAATTTAACTCTAAGATAGATCTCAATAAGCGAAGCAATTAACGCAAAGCGCCGGCCGTTACGCGGACGCAAATAAATGAATGCAGGATTGAAAAGGCTGTGATTAAAACTGACGGTGACAAGTTCATAGTAAAGAACCAGTAACTTAGCTCTATCGAAAATAACGACGTATATATACGACATATCAGATATCATATGAGTAGTTTACACACTTAAAATGATTTATAAATACTTATCTGAGATGGTAATAAAACTCGCACAATGCATCAGGCAGTATGTTCGTTTGAATTACAAGCTTATAGTGACTGGGTTTATAGGTCTCCAGAGTGAACCGCGATCATTTGATTTGTCTACTATGCCCGTCCATATTATATCACGTGCATTTCGCACGGTGACATTACCACTTGCTATCCATTCAAACATTAACTTCAAAGATCTATCAATAAGCTAGCTAAGCTACACCACTAACTACACTCTGAGATATTATAAGCTATACTACTGCGGGCTTGTTAAACCGTGTATATGTTAACGAGAGAGCTTGTGGACACTTCCGCCCCAATTAAACACAGCCTTTTACACCGCTATCTGTACGAATCGAAGCGTATTGCGGTGGTCGTTGGTTAAATATTGCCTGTTCAATTTATAGGGTTTTGCAAAAAAACCTTTACTGTACTTTCCTAGTTTATTTTCGAATTAATCCAACTTCAAACAGCAGGTACGCTATTTATTGGCTGGCAAATTTTTTAATAGTATAAGTACTACAAATCGATAATTATTATATTGCACAGCCAAAAAAATAACCCACGTCTTAAAGAGTAATTCATGAGCTCGTAGCATCCGCCGCTGTGCCTAGGCATCCTAAAGTTCTAAGACTGTCTTTTGAATTAATACACAACTAACAAATATTCATGAGTTCAAATTATAGCCTAGAAGCTTTAATACATCCCACTATGCCAACAAAACTTCTACAACAAGATAACAAAGTAATTTCATAAGGACAGATTGAGTCAACCTTCCACGAATTTAGAGTAGAAACATTCCTCTTTACTCTTCGTATAATTAGTCTTTAACAATCAAGCAGTGTGACATGTTTATTACAAGCGCCGTTGACAAAGGTTGTACATAGAGTTAAAAGCTACCAGAATACATAAAACACCCTCTTCAGAAACAAGAGTTTCCACAAACAATTGTTAATTTTATCATTCACACAAAGTAGATAACACAGTATTACACACTGAATCATGAACATAACTACTGATTTGTGTACTAGAAACAATAGCCACACCGTTTTGGCAACAAAAAGGCTTTTACGATGCGAATCACAACCGTATCACCACCCAAATACGAAGAACTTTGAACTTTATTCAAGAAAGAATAAGAGGTGAAGGGAGGCAAAGTTAATTTGGGTCAACATTAGTTGTCAGGGCAGTGATATTGTGCCGGCCATGCATCATACTGATATACGACATAATGAGGATAGGAATTTACCGACATAAAAAGGTCTAAAGACAGTATTTGGGGCAAACGTAATTTGGTACTAAAGCATGTGTTATGGCGGACGTGATGAGGCTCTCATCTTTTACGATTATATGACTGCTTCTTGCAATGCTGCAGCCGTTTTCTTACTTACATAATTAAGACACAAGAAAATGTTATCCTAAGACTATGATAGATAGAGATTTTTGAGTGGTGATTTCTACAGAAAAGTTTTCCGAAAATATCGGCTCCTGTGGCTCTCTGTATCAAATGTTGTTTCCAAATTATTGAGCTTGTTAAAACATTTTAATTTATATTCATACTAGCAGCACTTCCCGGCTCTGAACGTACTAATGAAACTGCCGGGATAAAATATAGGCTACAACCATCCTAACAGTCCAGTATACACATCGGTGACAGAATCTTTGACATCGGCTGTGTAGTATCGGATATTATCTCCGTCAAACAAACAAACATACCAACATTACCTCTTTTTATTATTAGTATAGATAGGAGCTGGCAACCAAAATACTCCAAAAGATATAGTAGGTAGTATTGTTTCAATTTGCTAGAACTCTTACGGTAGCCACTGTTTAGTAAACAACTGTGGCAAAGGATAGATTAGAGGCTTAATCTGTACGACATGCTCATTATTTTGTCACTCAGTTATGATTTATTAGGGACCGGGACGGATATAATGATGAAAAAGCCACAACATGTTGCAAAACGTGACGACATTGTTGTCTTTTACGTCTAATAATTAAGTCTTATCTTGTAACTTAATTAACATAATAATTATGTCGAGACAGTAAATGGAAATATGTCTCTTTTGAGACCAAAAAAGAAGCGTGAATTTATGTATGTAATCAAGTCTGAATAAAACGAGTAGTAGGTTTATTTTTAGAAACTAAACATCTTACTATATATTTTTATAAAGCTTGGGACTAGATGACTTTTTTGGAATGACTATGGATATTTTAGTATTAATAATTAGTCATAAGTTTTCAAATATATACAGTTAGGCATCTAAGGATCGTTGTAAAAGATCTTTGTAGGTAGCTAATTAGAATCAAGCCACTGCCAGACTAAAGCGTGAATGGCAGCGCTGTTGTGTCCAGGCAACAAATAGGATTTAGGATCAAGCGTCGTTTCGAATAATGTCGAAAACTCGATGATTTTGGTTCCAAATATAAACCATAACGAGATTTACAAATCAAATTGTACTGAAAAAATAAGCAAAACGTATCTGTGAAAATATCAGTGAACAGACAGTAAAATCACGTGAAAACACCCACCTCCAACCAGTTTGCAAACAAAATACGTAATCAAAAAACTTGCCAAACTCGAAGTGAAAATAAAACCCTTTTTTGCCGCCATGTCTCTTGAGGGCTCACAACGATCCTATTTGCACTCTGAAACCGTATTCAAGTAATTTTATTTGCCGTGAATGGCATGTGGGTTACCAATTTAGTGGCGCTTAGAATTACATTGCAGGCGGCGGGACTGGCTGCATCAAGTATTCAACGGGCCGGTTGACCTATATCGCTCACGGCCTGCTTACATGTACACGGAAACTTCTATGATTGAGCATGTCTTTGGTTTACTGTCGTATATATCCTAAATCTAGGTGACATTTTGTCCGTTTATTCGGCAGCCGAATACATCCGAAAAAGCACTTACATGTTTCGAAATGTCCATAACAGCATTTTTATAGGAAAAATCCGCGTGGAAATTGTAGGGATTTTTCTGAAAATCATGCGGTCTCTTTTGGCTCTTTTGGTTTTGTAGGCCACAGAACACTATTAACTCCTAGCGGAGCGGCTTTGCTTTAGAATCTAGTCGACAAAGTCGTTTAGTGTCTCTTTGTTGGCAGTTTCGCCGGTATCATATCCGTGTAATTTGTTTGTTTTAAGATGTAATTTACAATTTATGTAATTAAATTTCTTATTTACAATCTTATCTATGTTCTTTACGCAAACATATTTAAAATAACATTCCACGTTCAATTTATTCAAAAATTTTTGTAAATTAATCCAATACTGAAATTGCTTTGTAAAATCGAAGCCTTTTGAATTGTTCCAAAGTTAATAAGCATCGCATGATTCTAATATCCGGGTCGGAGCGACTTGCAGGATGCGTGATCAAACACCAATTTACTGCTTAAGGAAATGAGTACCGTACACACTACGCACATAATACGCACGTTCCCAATACTGAGGCACTTGGAGTCTCTCGACGCCTACGTGTCGCCTTGTTTGCACGGGAACATGACGTGAGACTTGCTTTCAATTGATTTATACGTAATAGCACCTTTACTCGTAAGATCTTTGAGTGTACATTGGCATAACAAATGATTCTGTCTAGACATGTTTTTGATTACACAGATACGTCGAACGGATGTTTAGAAGGGTTACCTTTTTGTTTCTTAAAAATACAGCGACCATATTTAAAAGCAACAGTTATGTACTTGCTTGACTTTTTTTCTATAGAGAGTTTGTTTGTTGGCCCGAAATCCTCCACGCAAGAGTGCCTTTCAATTAAGATTAGGCTGTTCACCAACAAAACTTGGGCTTGTTTGATATTTTCCATAAAATTTGATTGCCTAAAAACAGATTTATGTTATAAAACGCTCGTAATTAACACTTTTCTCTCGGCTTACACGCAAACTACGTTACATTTTGTAGCTTCATTGTTTGCAATAACTTCCAGATTCATGCTTACAAACTAAATTATTTATTTATTTGTATTATATCCAAGGATATTCATTTAAATAAGCTTTAAAAATAAAGTCACCATAGGCGAAAAAAAATGTGAGAGGAGTGAATACGGAATTGACGAATGATAGAGATGAATGGAAGAAGAAAATATGTTGTGCCGACCCCACCTAGTGTGGGACAAGGGCAGGGGAATGATGATGATGAGGCGAAAAAAATGGTCTAGAATTCTAGATTAGAACATTACGGGCGTGATAAAAATATCACTTCATGTTAGAAAATCAGTTTTACAGAAAAACGCACCTGTGTGCAAAACAAAGTGTACAAACACAAGAAAGATGAAAGAATAATGTTGTCTCCGGAGGGCCGTGTAAATATTTAAAGGGCATTATATGGGCCGAAGAGGACTCGACTAGAGACGGAATATACAATTCAGATAAAAACTACGACTTGGATGTTGAATGGCTTTCGTATGGGACTTTTATTGTTAAGCTTTTGACTTGATTGAAATGAAGTAACAACTTTAGGAACTTATAAATTAAGTGGTCGGTCCCAAGTCAAGTCCAATGGATTGTTCTAACTAGGTACTTTAGTAATTTAGTATTCAGCCACTAAACTACTAACTACTCTACGTACTATTACAAGCCTTTTTTTTGGTACGGGTTGGTAAATCTGCTAGCGGACAATCCAACTAGGCTTTTTATTTTATTCTGAGGAAATACCTATGTCACAGTAATAAAAATAAAAAACTTTACAACTATAAATCTGTCAAAAATATGTTTTGTGACTGAAATGTTTTGGGTTCATAGTAAATTACAAGAGTGGCCGGTTTGCGGTCAGGAGCCTTTTATTTGTACTTCATACAAATATCAAAGGTTTTTCGTTAAAACTTATAAGTCTAGATATACGAGTATTGCTTTTGATTTAGCGGAAACCGTCAGAAACATGCAAACCGCTTGAAAGCAATTTTTTTTTCATTGTAAATTAATGGTAAAGCAACTTTTCATATTTCGACTCCGAAATGCTTATGACAGTTGCTACATAGTAAATTGAATTGTTGAAAAAGGAAAGGTATTATTAATATTTAAGTATATGAAGGTTCTTTTTTTGAAAAAAATGAAGAGAATACAAAATATTTTTCTTTATTGCCCGCCTGCGGTAAATCTTCAATCGTCAATTTCTCTTTAACATTTTTTTTTACCTTGTTTGTACAGTCTTCAGTCAGTAAAATAATTCGATATCAAACCGATCAAAGTTGCCACAGGCACATTAATTATAAAATATTACTCCAATAGGTACTTAACCAAGTGCAGCAACCAATCACGTCAGAGTAACTCAATTCATTGTCATTATTTAAATACAAAAATCTTAATCGCCTTTACTTCTTAGACCGCGTCCGGTCCAGTTCCATTTCAATCTCCTCCACACATTTCCCTTTGGTCTCCGGCAAGAATAAGAGAGTCATACAAGCTGCAAGAGAGTTGATCGTGGCGAAGCAGAAGAAAGACACATGCAGACCAAAGGCCTCTGTGATTGGCCCAAATGCCGACAGTTGCACGAACAGGGAAAACCAGCCTGTCGTTGCCAAAACACCCATTATTTTTGCACGGATCTGTAAATAAATATCAGTTGTTTATTGTGAAGCGTTGATCTACGAGTTTGTCGACTCAATGGATCAATGGGTCTACTCTGCATAGCGAAAAACGAAATTTCGGCATTAAATCCCAGCTTGAGTTGGAAACTGAATTCGGTAAGTTAACCAATTTTATCGTTACTCTATTGCATTAGAGCTACCCTGTAAAAATAGATGTAAGTGGAATAAATAAGAAAAGAAATATCCAATAAAAGAATGGACCGGGATATGTGGAAAGTGAAAGGGGAGACCTTTGCCCAGAAGAGGGACATAGGTTGAGAAAAAAAAGTATTTATGTAAATACATACTTAATACACGGCACAAGATAGGGAGGGTTGGCACAAGCGAAGAGAGGCCTATGCTGGGCATAGGCCTCTCTTCGCTTGTGGCCGTGGGATAAGACGGGCTGCACGTGATGACGTGATGATGATTTAAGTAAAATTAGGCTTACATGGAAGTTGAACATTTCGGCCATGATAACAAACGGCATGGGGGAGACTCCGCCAGCGTACGACGCCATCGCCAGCGCGATGCAGCAGACCACGATCCAGTCTGGTGACGTCACGCCTCGCGCTTGCAGGGCTGTGATGGTGGCCAGACCGCTGAATGACAAAACTGACAGCAAGAATGCTGATGCTAGCAGCAACTGGGGAAGATAAATAAATTATTATTGCTATAATCTTCAATTGCACTCGTAGCGTATGCAATGTACTCTGATATATGAAGGTTTTTAAAAAACTAAAACATGGAAGGAGAAAGGGAGTCTACGAATATTCCCAGCATAGGGAGAATATGTTTTGATAAGGTAACCTGTACATATTAATTATTTATATATTACCTACCTTTACTTGTTTTTGTTTTATCTATAAGTACTAAAATTAAAAAGCGATATGTTGGTTTGTTTGTTTGATTTGTCAAACAAACAAACCAACATATCGCTCGCTATCTGGTAATATCCAAACTTCTCAGCCCATTTCAAAAATTATTTCACCGATTTGTAGAATGGACTGTCGGCATGGTTATAGGCTATATTTTATCTCGATGGTTTACTTAATACACTCGTGTAAGGCGGGACGTGCTGCTACTATTATATAAATACCCTTACCCGTCTTCCCACACGTTCGATGCACGCCATAGACAGTAATGAGGCAAGGATCATGCACCCAGGTATGCTGAAGCCAAGCAGCTCCGGGCTCATGGCGACACCAGACCGTTGCAGGATGGTGGACGCGTAGCTCACGATGGTGAACCCGCCGTTCATGCCATGGAGCATCATCACCACTATCATGTAGCATAAACCGTTGCGCCATGCTTTGTGCTTCACTGAAATAATTGCATATAACATTAACATTATATATAATGTTTTGAATTAAGTAATTACCTATTATTATTATTATTATTTTTAACTTCTTTTTAATGTACTTATATATTTTGTTTATTAATATTATCTATGTTGTTTGTGAGAGAAATAAATAAATAAATAAATATCGTCAAACTCAAACTCATTAGGTATATCTTTGTTCAATACGATCTTATTACAAACCACTTTCACGTACTTAAAACTAGGGGATTCTATTGCCTGTTTGAGAAACAGTAACTCGTTCAGAATATATCTACAGACCAACTCAGGGCTGGTAGACATTATCTATAGAAATAAGCCTCCTGCTACATAAATGACAAAAACTAGATGAATCGTTTATCCAATCACTTCATCCATACTTGACCAAATTATCGATGGATAAATGTTTGCAGCGAGAGTGCGCATGCTATCAAGCTATAAAATGTCACCTCATTTTTGTGAACTGTAGGTTAAAAGTTTTCATGACCTTTTGTCAAAACGTCGCCAATTTGCTCCAAGTATCGAGTTGATATCATGAAAAGATTCATCTTGTTTTATATCACAATACTGTACAGATTGAAACGAAAAAGAAACTCAAGAAACGGGGTCAGTAAAAAATTCACTATAATATTCGAGTCTGCTGCACGAAAATATTTCTCTTTCTGTTGATTTATTTTGTAAACAAAAGCGTAGAATGAAACCTTAATACTCACAGATTCCCACAAAGGAGACGTTGGGTATAGATTTGAATTGTTCGTCCTCAGATTTGATTGAATCGATCTCATTTCGTACACGTTTGTCGTCGGCAGTGAGGCCTCGGAGCGCCGCTATGACCGACGCCGCCTCCTGAAATGAATAGAAATCATCTAAAATTGTATTTCAATGAGCTAATGGCACCCGCTCCTAATAAAGGGACAGTTTGAAAGCATTCCGTTTACAGTACAAATCTGTTTATTGAATTGTATAGCTAATTTTGCTGAATTTCAACAATCAATTATGTAGATTTGCAGTTTTCAGAATTCTAATCATCGTATCACTCACTAATGTACAAAATAATTTATGTGTTATTAAATGTACAATCCCCGATACTTCATTTTCATTATATTCTATTCATTCAATTTGTAGGTACCCTATTATTACCTACAGTTACCTGGGGCTCATGGAGGTGAGGATTGACACGGACTGCCTGTTTATGGAGTACTGGGCGAGGACCATACTGCTCTCCTGATTGTGTTTGTTTTTTTAATTATGTGAAGGTAATCTTTTGGACTATTATGGACTGTTTTTATGAATCTACTTTTGTCTGAAATAAATAAATTGAATTGACTTATTTTCTTTAATTACCATGTATACTCACTTTTTCTTTACCAATCTTCATAAGATAAGTAGGAGACTCAGGTCCTGCGATCATCATCACGAGAGCTGTCAGAAGGGGCACTCCGACCACTATATAAAGTACCGTATAGTACTCCAAGTATCCTCCCATCACATACATGGCGAATATGCCCACGTTCTGGCAAATAGCGAGGAGGAGTCCAAGCGTCCCTCTGAGGTCATCTTGGCTGATTTCCTTCACATACATAGGGACAATATTAAAGCCCGCACCAGCTCCCAATCCGGTGAAGATTCTGGCGACTATGAGGCTGATGGTAGTGGCTGGACATATCGTAATTATCCAACAAATCTGAAAATACAAGTTGTATGATTTTGAAAATTAATTGATGTGATTGGTTTAGCATTGGTCGATGGGTGCTTGATGATTATTATAATAAATCTTGCAATATAATTTACTAACAGTAAAAAAACAAGGTTGTGCCATCATGTTTAAAGCAAAGAAATGAAAAAGATTGTGACGGCATTTATGAGTCTAATCTCAATGAAATCACCATCTGTGAGAGTCAAGTTATCCTAATTAGCACAAGTCATTACAGTTTTTTATTATAAATTTACATAAGTTATTGATTAATAAAGAATTTTTGAAATTGAAAAAATTGATTATTATAGATTTATCAAGGGCTTGACGGTATAGCCTTCTTCAGGCCGCTTTGACCTAATTTGTAAAATCAGTAGAAACTTACCGCCTGCATTACTCCCATAGCTACAATACAGTATTTTCTTCCAAACTTATCAACGAGATACGCAAACATGATGACACTGAGGACGGCGGCGAGGCTGGGCACACTGGCCAACAAGGATATCTCGTCGTTGCTAAGAGGGACGCCGGTGGGGGACCGCTCCGACTGTAGCTGTGCGGATACGGACGAGATCCAGCCGCTTTGTAAACCGTGGGATAGGAGAATCATGTTGGCTGAAAAGTGTTTTACGAAACGTTAGCAGAGTTGATCAATTAACACAATTACAGCCGGTTTTTCGATGGCATTTCGTCTCCAAAATTAACTTTAGAAAGAGAAAAAGAACATTTTGTTTTCTATATAATCATGAGAAGCAGGTTGGCCTATTGATATTTTCTTCAGAAAGCACTTATGCATTATGGCAACGGTAATCCATTTACGACTTTTGAAACTATAAGTACTCGTAAGTATTTATTATAGCCACGCAATACTTTACTGCCTGGAGCATTGTTGGGCAAGCACTGTGCAAACTGTACAGGCAATTAAGAATAACTGTCTTTCAACTAAACCCATATATTTAGATTGGAGAAATCATCTAATTTTAGTCATTATTATATTATCCAGCTAATCATCCTCATTTACAAAAAATATAATAGAAAAAAATGCATTTTTCACAGTGTTTCACTTACCACTAAATTCAAAGTATTTTTTCAAGGGATCATGGGAAATATTTACCTATGCATATTTTCATAAAATAACACTTTGTGTAACTTACCCAGGATAGCAACAAGCCATTGCATGTAGGTATGTCCCTGTTGCGAGCTGTCTGTGCCTTTCATTCCATTCATTTTGTTTTAGTACCTATCTTATGAAAATAAACTTTTATGTATGTTACTGCAAAGTTTGTTCGTATGATTTTTATGAAACAATTACAAATGATAGAACACAGACACTACTTTGTCTCAATTATACGAGTTTCTGAAACAATGATAGCGGAGAATGATTTTATATTATCAATTTATTTATTTTCCTGTTGTAGGGTTGCCGTTTATAAGTTTTTTTTTTAAACTTTTTTTTGGAGGGCCTTGAGTCACATTGTGACTATGTCAGCGTTTATAAGTTGGATGAAAGTTAATTACAGTACAATGATAGTTGCTTAATTTATAATGTATTTTTTGAATACTTAGATGGTTTTTGTAATTATTTTATTACTATTTTGAAAATGAAATATTATCACGACTGTATCCCAGGAGCCGTAGACATTTCTTTCAGATCTTCGTCTTTCTTACTATTTTATGTGTAGGTACCTCTTAAAACGGTTAAAACATTATTTTACTGTAGACACCGTACTTATATACTCTATAACGTGTTTTTTTTTAATGCTGATTATCCGTTCCTAAAAATAAAAAAACATGTTATTATGAAATGTCATAATAACATGAATGATGTTTTTTTTTAACTATCTCATGTAATTTTATTTCGAATTCTAAGAAACATGATTTTATATTATCAATTTATTTATTTTCCTGTTGTAGGGTTGCCGTTTATAAGTTGGATGAAAGTTAATTACAGTTCAATTAAATACACAATTACCACCACAGTAATATTTGTATTGATAGATAGTTAGATAGATAGATTATATTTATTATATACATTGGAGTTTCTGAAAATAATTTTACTACACCACATGTGGATTTAAAAGTAAGTATATACCTAACACGGATTTTGATTTCTTGTAATAACAAATAAGTATTTACTTCTCCGCTTAAAGAAACTACTGTCATATCTTTATCTATACTTATCTTATCAAACAATACAAGTTTATCACAAGTTAGCCTTCACCCTCAAACTAAATGAGATACTTAAAATCTCTACTTCCCTACTTAATTATTTTAAATACAAAGGTATCTCTAACTGTCTGTCTGTTTGTTAAGCTTTTACCTAAACCACAGAATGAATTTGGATAAAGTTTGATAGAGTAGAGAGATAGGCTATTTTTATTCGGGTCACGCTTAGGAAGCTACTAGAATCATCTAGTCAATAATAGAATCATCCTATACTTTCCGAGTAAAATATTTTAATGAGGGAAATAAATATTTTAATGTAACCCATATTGTATCTAACTTTAAGAAGCGACAATGGTTTTGGTGCCGGGCAAGCACACCCCATTAAGTTTGGCATAAATCGCATCTTGATGCTGTAATCTAGTACTATCTGATAACTTCGAAGTTCCTCATCAGTATTTACTACAAATACATTTTAGTACAGGCCCGTATTTAGCAGAAGTTCCATAGGAAACCAGTTAGCTCGAGGAAACCAGTTAGCTAGAAAGCTAACTGGTTTCCTCGAGATGTATTGTTGGATCGTTTAGAGCTCTTCGATTATGACAGCCCTATTCCCAAATTGTCTAAAATTAGATCCCTTGAAATGAAGGAGGGACTTTAATGTTTGTTCAATTTAAAAATGATGAAATCTGTTTGTTGTATATCAAAAGCCTACTTAAATTTCATTATTTAAGTAAACAACAAATAATTGTTTAAACAATTTAGACATTGTTGACACTTACTATCGTAGTGAGAAGATTGTAACCTGTTGTCAGAATATTTTTATGTAATTCTATTGTATGTTCTAAGAGATAAAGGGCTGTAGCTAATAATAGCTGTCCATTTAATTATTGTATCAACAGATATTTTTAAATGTGTCAACGGACTTGAGTTTACCTAATTTCGGAAGAAAATTTGTTTGGTTCTTTTTATGGTGTCTCTCAGATTATTTGTTATTGTTGAATACCCTTTCAACAGTCAACTCAACATTTTGACGTATATTAGAGACATAACTCAGTCCTACAATATTACCTTAAAACATTTAAAGGGACTGTTATAATATTAAATCATTTTATATGGAATGTAAGGATGTCAGAAATAAACGCTTTACATTTATTTGTTTATTATTTATTTAATAACAATATAACAATGAGTTTTAGTGGTAGTTACATCCCTGGTAGATCAATCAGCATCAATCAACTTTTAAATCAATTAAATATTAAAGTTATAGGCCTCTTTCCTCATTGCCTTTTATTTTTTCTGCCAGTTTTTGAAATACTTTTCTTTGAACATTTCAAGAGCGAAGCGAACAATTATAGCGTCACTGCTTATCGAGTTTTTCGAGAATAAGATTAAATCACTTGATAATACGGTCTATTCTTCTTACGTCTTGTATCTGCCAGCGCCGACCAGTGCATTCTCAATCTCTTCTATATTCCGTCCCTTAGTCTCAGGTACAATGGTCACAGTGACCACGATAGCCAGCAGGTTCACTGCAGCGAACATGAAGAAGGAGACATGAGCTCCGAAGGTTTCTGTCACGGGCCCGAATACAAGCAGTTGGACGAAGGTCATGAACCACGCTAGCCCAGCCAGGATGCCCATCATCTTTGCACGAATCTGAGGACAATATAACTGAGTATTGAAAGCTGTGTGCGATAAACCGATTTGATTAGGTATATAGATTCTGATGCTGCAAGATGGGACGATATAAGCACACGCAAACAAACACTAACAAATTTATAACTGTTGGTTTGTTGTTTGTTATTTAACTTATTCATGCCACAGTGTAAGATTATAGGATCTGTATAGTAATGATTTAACACATCAGCAAACATTGATTAACAATGATTCTACTGTTTGCTTGAATTGTAAATGGAAATCAGTAACGATAGAAGCTCAGTTAATATTAACACGCAATAATATTACTACACAGCAAATATACATTACATGACATACCACGTGAAAATCAGGTTTTTCAAACAAAAATCCTTAGCATACATATAGATGAGAATGTAAAATGCAAACAATGGTGGTACAAGGTTATTTTTTAATAATAAATTAGTTACTAATTGATGTTAGCTGGGTCAAAGCCATCAAATCATCAAATTCCATTATTATTTGTTTAAAAAATGTGATTGTATCAAACATATACAAACAAACATTAAGGCAAAATAAATATGAGGTTATAAGAAATGGTGTTGTAGAAAAAAATGCTTTATGTACCTGGAAATTGAACATTTCAGATACGATTATGTAGGGCAGAGGGGAAACGCCGGCTGCGAAGGCAAACTCCCCAGCCACCAGTACAGCGACAGGTAGCCAGCCCGGCACCCCGCCGCCTGCGTTCTGGATCATGATGATGATGGCAAGTCCCGCGAACGCGACCACTGATATCAATGATGTCACTGCCAGGATCAGCTGTGGAAAGAACAGAATTTTTATGTAAAACTTGGTGGTTATAAGAAAGTTCAGTGGCTGGAAACTGGGTCTCAAAAATCAAAAATTTCGATATGCATTCAGGAAAAGTCTTGCATCATTTTGTCTCTAATTAATTTCTGAAATATACCTGAAACGATCGAAAGTTTATTCTTTGTTTAGTACCATCAGTCTAGACCACAACACACAACACAACAGTAGTATTGACCTTAGACCAATTACGTTATAACTTGACTCAAATTAACCTTAGAGTTTTTTTATTTTTAATTTATTAAATTTATTATTCTCTTGACTCCTCTTAAAAAACTGTTAATATGTAAACTCAAACTTACTCTTCTTCCAAATCTCTCCACACACGTCATAGCCATGAAGCATCCGAGGATCATGAAGCTGGGGAAGCTGACGCTCTGCAGCTCAGGGTTGACGGTGATTCCTGACTGCGTGAGGATAGTGGACGCGTACATGATGATGGACATGCCGCCGTTGAACCCTCGCAGGGACATCATGATGAACATGATGACGAAACCGTTACGCCACGGACGGTGTTTGACTGGAAAATAACAGAAACTCTATCAAACTTTGAACAGTATAAGAATTAGACAAAGTTCATCATGAAACTTGAGCCGCTTAGATCTGCACGATCTTCTCGTAATACAGAAATACTTGTAAAACAATGAAAACAAAAGTGTTGTTTTTATGTTTTTCGCAAAACCTCAAATCGAGTTTCCTGTGGTCTTCACACGTTCATCAAGACACAGACTTAAAAGTCTACTTTTAAGTCTGTGTCTTGATGAACGTATCTGTGATTAACGATATACATTTTACAATTTGTCGAAAACTTGATTAGTAAAATCATGTAAAACTCACAAATTTTGATAAAATTGACGCTGGGTATCGACTTAAAAACTTCGTCTTCTCGTTTGATCGCGTCCATCTCATACTCTACTGTTTTGTGTGTTACGTCCAGCCCTCGAAGGTATGCTATGGTGGATGCTGCTTCCTAAAAATAAAGTAAAGAATTCTTGAGTTAGTTATATTATATAGCAGTAGTCGTTTCTACCAATTCTATAAAATGTGGTCACAAAAAGTTATAGATAATCCACATACACACAGGCACATTTATCATCATTATCTCAGTCATAAGATGTTCTAGCAGTACATAGGGCTCCTTCATAGACCTACAGGCACATTACTATGACATAGAAAGAAGAGCTTTACGAGTAAAAATACTTCCATCACAATGCCGATGGAATAATGTGGGTTGAATAGAAAGATAAATTGTTCCATGTTGTACCATGCTGTACCATGATACTACTTATTGTAACAATATGAACTGGAGCTATCATGAAACTTACTTCAACTTTCCCAATCTTCACCAGGTAGACCGGCGACTCTGGTGCTAGCAGCATCAAGAACGCGCACAGCACGGGGATGGGAGTCAGGATGTACAGCACCAGGTGGTAATCCAAGGACGCACCCATCAGGTACATCACTAACACACCTACATTCTGCGACAGCATCACTGTGAAGCCGAGGATGCCTCGCATATTGTCTTGGCTGATCTCCTGTAGAAAACAATGATTATTGTATGTTGTATTGTCTACTGTGTACTGTAGGCTCACTATGACCGTTAGAAACGATGCAGTTTAGGTCCTATAATGCAATGCTTTTGACGTAAGCTTAGCAGTCATAGGCGGCTGGTTTTGACAACGTGTTTCCTTAAAAGAGGTGATCGCGAAAGATTAAGGGGGTCTACTCTGCACAGTGAAAAACGAAGGCATCAAATCGCAGGTTAGCTTAAGTTGGTGGAAACTGAATTCGGAAGGTATACAATCATAAGCTGACCTGCGATGATTGTAACGAGGATTTATAGAGTAGAGGGCTTTACCTTAATGTACATCGGGATTATGTTGTAGCAGGCAGCGGCGGCAATTCCAGTGAAGACCCGTGAGATTATCAGACATGTAGGATCTGAGGTCAGCTTGAGGGCCCAACACATCTGAAATTTATAAGTCATCATTAAATTGAATAGCAATGTCCTAACTTTGCTATTACATTCATATTTAAAAATGGCACCAACTCGATTAAGTAGATATTTGAAAACAACAAACACACCACAAGTTAATTTTGGCAAACAATAACGGAACAAAAAACAAGGTACGAGTACTATCGAACCTACAACTTCCTCCAATTTTAAAGTCAGTTGTTCTGCATACTTACTGCTTGCGCTACTCCAATAGAAGCAATCCCGAACCTCCTTCCGTAGTTATCGACCACCCAGGAGTAGGGAGACGAGCAGATAGCAGAGAGCAAAGGTGGAAGACTGGCAATCCAGGAGACCTCGATATCAGCGAGAGGCCGGCCAGCCGGTGACTGCTCCGACTGGAGTAACTTCACCACGGGGGAGATCCAGCCGATCTGCAGCCCGTAGGTTATCACTGAGAAGTTTACTGAAACAATAGTTTTGTTACAAAAACTCAACAAAATTATGCTGGACATCACACAGTCATCAAATATCTAAAAGACAAAGTCAAAAATACGGAAAGCTCAAATATCTATTATATTTTTCTGCAATAGTGACCTAGTTTCTCAAGAAATACCAATTACTCATAACAACTTACCCAGGATGGCAACGACCCATTGCATGTAAGTATGTCCCTGTTGAGAGCTTCTACTCTTCATTGTTTCAACTTGTTTGATCATGTTTTACAAGATTTAAAGTTGCAGTATTTTTTGTATTCTTTTTTAGAGAAATTATGAAAAGCAGTTATTATTTAGGACACCAGTCTGCCTTTTAATATGAGTTTATGAAACAATGATACCGTAGGCTGAATTTATATCATCAATTTATTTATTTTGTTGCTATAGGGCTGCCGGTAGTAAAGACGGATGTTGTTTTGTTTTGTAGTAATGAGTATTTTAATAACTTTTAAGAGTTATTTAGACATCATCATTATCTTTTTTTTCTTTATTCATTATCATCATTACCTTTTAGCCAAGATGGTTTCATTTTTATTTAAATGTATCTTACAATTTACCTACATTTTTACATTTCAATTTTGAAATACAAAATAGTGGAAAGCACCGTCTCAATCTTCTGATTAAAACATAGTTACCTATATACAGCCAATGACCTATCTATTTTTAGTTTAGCTTACCTACTGTGGGTAATTATTTGACATTACTTCCATAAAAAACGTGTCAAATATCTACCGACAGTAAACAGCCAGAGATAGGTAGGTTATTGAACCTGGCTGTAAGTCAGGAGACTTCAACAAAGATGAACAATAAGGTAAGAAGTACCGGCCTTGTTCTTAAAAAGTTATTTTCAGTGCTTTTCTATATTTATTTTAAACTTGAACCTGAAGAAGGCTAAAGGGTCATGACAGCCCTATTTTCAAATTATCTAAAATTAGAACTCGTGACATAAAAGTAAGGCTATTTTATTTGCTCACTTTAAAAATAGATGATGAAATCTTTGTTTGCTCTTATTAATATTTTATAAACGCACGTAAATTCCAAATTTTGTTTATATAATTATGTTTAAACAATTTAGGCGTCATTTGATTACATCGTGAAGATTTCGTTAGATACTTCCGAGCATTCACGAGTGTTGTGCTTCGTTTGATTGAGCTTAAAAAATGTTCAACTTTCCATGCCAACTAGGTCAGTAAAAGAATTATTATTTTTTATTAATACCTACTTACTTAAAATTGTCAGGCAACCCCACCGACTGGGTTTGCTAAGCCTATAACAAAAACAAAATAATTAAAAAAAATTAAAAAGTTATTTATTTCAAAAAGATATTCAAGACATTAAATATGTACTAAAAGCAAAAAGACAAAAGTAAAGGGCAATGTTTATGTAGTATGGGATTCTGTCTAAGCCGATTCCATTTTCCTTTTCAAAAGTTCAGGATGCAAGTGGCCTCTAATTACAGAGAGATATTTTTTAGGCCGCGTTAAGGCATCCACCATGAACCATCGACTTTTTAAAATCAGGACCGACACTATAACGTAGCTGATCCATGGCTTATTATAAGCTACTTGCGGTGTGAAAGTCGCATTTACATAACATCCGGTGACTGTTTAGAAAATTGCTTAACTTCGACGTTCCAGAACGTTAGTATTCTACACCACGAGAATTAATATAAATAATAAATATATAAATAAGTAAATTAAATAAATAAATATCCTTGGACATTCCACACAGCGTCATCTAGTCCCAAGCTAAGCAACTTAATGCTTGTGTTATGGTAACCAGATGACTGATATATTAATACTTAGATACATTTTTTTTTGTAAATACATACACATTATTGTATATAGAAAACACCCAGACATGAAACAAATATCTGCAGAACATGCAAACATTTGTCCCGTAGCGGGGCTCGAACCTGCAACCTCCGCATCTCAGCCGGGCGTTAACACAACTGCGCCATAGAAGTGACTGAATAGGATGACGCAGTGTCTGCCTGTCGCGAATGGAATGTTAATTGAAATAGAACCCCCACACCTTGCATTGCATGCCATCTATCCACTACATCTGACACGACACCTGAAGCGCTATGGAATGCACTAAAGTACTTGGCTTTCCACGTGCCAAGATGCAACTGTAAACCTATCGTGTTTAATTTGTCATTTTACTTTTATTTAATTTTTTTAACACTAGCTATAAACGATGTAGGAAAATATTTTTAGGAAACTCGAGTCTAATAGTTAGCTTTATCAAGCTTATTCCATCTCCAGTATTTCCCAGGTTGTACTACAGTAGTGTAGTACTACGTATAGTGTAGGCAGAAAACTGCCTTCTGACTGTCAGCTTTAAAAAAAACAACAGATAGAACAATATAATATTTTAGAACTATTTATGCACAGGTTTTTATCGCGTTGATTACCTTATTTATATCCCGACGTTTCGACTATGTTACAATAGTCGTGGTCGCGGGCAGACTGGAGTATGCATCTGAGTTTCGTTGTGAAGCGGCGGATAGTTAAGCAGAACTACCCTCGCTATCTTCAGAAAATGAATCGGCTGCATTTACACCACAACACACGACACTAACAGTATCTTTACACCGAAAGTTCATATTACGACGTGCACTGCATCTACTTATGACCGGATTCCATGATAACGGAAGCCTAAATCCATCCTCACGATTGAAATTCGGATATTTTTTGATTTCGATTGCTTCACGAATTATTCGCTTATAATACTGGCGTTCGTTTGCAAGAATCTTAGGATCATGAAGTTCAATCCAGTGATTAGGCCCTGAATCCACAAGGTGCTCTGCTATCGCTGATTTATTAACTTGGCGGTTCTTAACTGCTGCAATGTGCTCCTTTATGCGTTCGGCTATAGTACGCTTTGTTTGCCCAATATAGGAGCGACCACAACTGCAGTCGACTTGTGTGGTCGCTCCTATATTGGGCAAACAAAGCGTACTATAGCCGAACGCATAAAGGAGCACATTGCAGCAGTTAAGAACCGCCAAGTTAATAAATCAGCGATAGCAGAGCACCTTGTGGATTCAGGGCCTAATCACTGGATTGAACTTCATGATCCTAAGATTCTTGCAAACGAACGCCAGTATTATAAGCGAATAATTCGTGAAGCAATCGAAATCAAAAAATATCCGAATTTCAATCGTGAGGATGGATTTAGGCTTCCGTTATCATGGAATCCGGTCATAAGTAGATGCAGTGCACGTCGTAATATGAACTTTCGGTGTAAAGATACTGTTAGTGTCGTGTGTTGTGGTGTAAATGCAGCCGATTCATTTTCTGAAGATAGCGAGGGTAGTTCTGCTTAACTATCCGCCGCTTCACAACGAAACTCAGATGCATACTCCAGTCTGCCCGCGACCACGACTATTGTAACATAGTCGAAACGTCGGGATATAAATAAGGTAATCAACGCGATAAAAACCTGTGCATAAATAGTTCTAAAATATGAATTGTGATCGCGAAAGTTTAAGAAAAAACACAGAACAATATAATGTTTATTTTTTTACTGACATATTTTACAAACATCATAAATCTTAAATAGTATCATTTTATTACACAACAGTAGTGTCTTCATTCGACAAGAGAACGATTATATCACATTATGTTTTCTTTCTATTTTAATACAGTAACAGTAAACGTAGCAAGTGGAGATCCGTTATCTCTGCGGGAAGGAGGCGAGATTTTATGTACATAACATAATCATACGATAAACAAACGTTGATCATAAAATTCTGTTAAAATTTAAGATGGGGCAATAAACTCTTACATGAAGTTTCATACTTGAAGACATGAAAGTTGCATTGAACTTCTTTCTTTCAATTTTGGTTCTTTTCTTCATATTTATTTTATTTTTATTACAAAATGTAAACGAAACTTAGTACCTAAAATTGGTCACAAAAACGGAGGAGATTTTAAGATCTTGAGATCAAAATGTAAGGATAATTTCAATTTAATCACTTTTTGTGACAAAACATGACCCAAATCACAATAAAGTTTAATTTATGTCTCAAAAGCTTTGGACCAAAACACTAAACCTATGACTATTAAAAAAATTAAAAACTAGGAATAAAATAAATAACTAGGAAAACTATTGATTGCTTGAATCATTAGTTTTCCCACCCAATGAGTTCTCAATCTGTTCTATATTCCGTCCCTTGGTTTCTGGCAGAACGGTCACAGTGATAACGACAGACAGCAGGTTCACTGCAGCGAAGATGAAGAAGGAGACATGTGCTCCGAAGGTCTCGGTCACAGGCCCGAAGGCTATCAGCTGGATGAAGGACATGAACCACGCTAGTCCAGCCAGGAAGCCCATCATCTTGGCACGAATCTGAGGATAAAGATTTCTCATTTATTTTACTTCTGATAATTATGCTCCCAAAACACGATCATTTATCGATGTATGAGTAAGTGGCCAACTATGGCGACAAAGTTTTTGGAGTTTCTGTTAGCATCAAACTTTAACAGCATCGAAGTATAAGTTTATTTTTCTCATTATATAATCATTCAAAATAAGCAATCATTTGACTGTCCTATGAAGGTTAAAAAGAGATTAAGAAATAACAATATGCAAATATTATTCATAGCGTCTTTAACATTTATCTCGAGAACAATTTAAATCTTATTGGTATGCATTATATGGGGTGACAAGTATTTTTGCAAAAATGAATTATTTTTTAAATTCACATGATAACAAAAGTCGTCACAAAAATGAAATAACAGCTAAAAACAAATAAATCAGTAAAAATACCTGAAAATTGAACATCTCAGACATGATGATAAAGGGTAGAGGAGAGACGCCGGCTGAGAATGCAAACTCTCCGGCCACCAGTACTGTGACAGGCAGCCAGCCCGGCACCACGCCGCCCGCGTTCTGGATCATGATGATGATGGCGAGCCCCGCGAACGAGACTACTGATACTAAAGAGGTGACTGCCAGAATCGGCTGTGGAAAAATAGTCATGTGTCATTTTGTAGCTTTAAATATGTTTGACTGCCATGACGCACTTGGTGGGCCGCGGTCCTGCGCTCCTCTCCTTCGATAAGGACCGCGAGGCCTGAGCCATAAATTTATTACAGAGTGTGCTAGTTTCTAAAATATATAGCTTAGGCTATAGCTACTATTTAATTATACTTAAATTCTCTTAAATAAGTTTTACGATACTGGGCATTTAAGACGCAAATCTAACTTAAGGAACAGAACGGATGTCTTTTGTCTACCTTTCTTGGAGATATGATTCAGGATTTAATAAAACTTACCCTTCGACCAAACCTCTCCACACAGGACATAGCCATGAAACAGCCTAATATCATGAAGCTGGGAAAGCTGACGCTCTGCAGCTCAGGGTTGACGGTGACTCCTGACTGCGTGAGGATAGTTGACGCGTACATGATGATAGCGAAGCCACCGTTCAACCCTCGCATAGACATGAGGATAAACATAATAATGAAGCCGTTTCGCCAGGGACGGCGCTGAACTGAAAATAAAGAATTGCTGCGTAACTTCCATCTTCTTCCAGTTCCTTCAATCAGTTAATATACCTCAACATGGGGTGACCATTTTTACTTTTTTCACAAGATCGTGTATTTTTTGGGTCTACTTAAACCTTGCAAATTAAAAACTCTTCTAGTAGCACTTCTATTTGTAGTATAGTAATGAAACTTGTTTTTTCAGAAGACCCAAATTAACAGCATATTTTATGCAAATAGAGTTCGCTGTTAGACAAAGTAATCGTTGGCTGAAACTTACAGATTTTGAAATAGTTGACGTCGGGTATAGATTTGAAAACTTCATCTTCTCGTTTGATTGCATCTATGTCATTTTGCACATTTTTGTCTGTAACGTCCACGCCTCGAAGGTATGCAATAGTAGACACAGCTTCCTGTGGATAGAAAAATGTATTTTGTTATATTATTGTTGCTGAATCTGATAAGGAAAGTATGCAATACTGTTCCACTTTGTTAAGGTATTGAGCACAACACAATTTAAGAAAAGTTAAATTCATAAGTAGGTACATGTGATTTGGCTAAGTAGTCAGATTGTACTATTATAATAAAACTTACTTCAACCTTCCCAATCTTCACCAGGTACACGGGTGACTCAGGTGCGAGGAGTATTATCAGTGCGCTCAATACAGGAATAGGAGTCATTATCCACAGCACCAGGTAATAGTCCAGGTAAGCACCCATCAGGTACATCAACAACACTCCAATATTCTGCGACAGCATCACTGTGAATCCGAGGATGCCTCGCATATTGTCTTGACTGATTTCCTGGTGAACACAATTAGTAGATCATGCCGTGACAATATTACAACCTGCAGATCTTATATTTGTGGTAAAAAACACGAAAGTTGATTTTAAAATAATGGTTTAGTCAAATGATGATAAAGATATTGCAGAAGAACAGTACCTTTATATACATGGGAATGATGTTGTAGCAGGCAGCAGCGCCGATGCCAGTGAAGACGCGTGACATGATGATACACGTAGGGTCTGATATCAACGTGAGGACCGAACATATCTGAAATAGCAGCTAAATGATTATCTGTTTTTCTCTACTATGTTGGGTCTAAACGAAATTATACTTCATAAGTTCAACAACAACAGTTAAACTTGTAATCCAACAAGTCTTCTAAGGTCAGTAGAATAAAATTGGGAGAAAAGTATACTTGAACAAAAAAGGTTCTTCATAAAGGAATACTTACTGCCTGCACTATTCCAATAGAAACAATCCCAAGCCTCCTGCCATAGTTGTCCACGACCCAAGAATAAGGAGAGGAAAAGAAGGCGGACATCAGGGGCGGTAAGCTGGCGATCAAAGAAACCTCTATATCAGCCAGAGGTCTGCCGGCTGGCGACTGTTCTGATTGCAGCAGCTTCATCACGGGGGAGATCCAGCCGATCTGCAGCCCGTATGTTATCACTGAGATGTTTACTGGAGAGCAAAAGAGACAACAATATTTTTTATTCTCTTTGCACTTGTTTCCTGTACAAAAACCTATTTGTAGGATCGTCTCTACCTACCTATAATAAGTTTCTAGTAAGTCTGCATGAGGGTTACTAAAGTAAAGTCTTATTCGCATATTTTGATGTTAATTAATTCCGTAAGGATCCCCATAGGAAGTAGGATGGGATAGAGGATAGGATAGGATAGTAGGATAGGATAGGATGTAGGTAGTTTATGTACATACGAATACGGATATGATTTTTAATTTATCGGAAGTAATTTTATTCAAAACACTCACGAATTTAGACCAGCCACGTGTAAACCTATTTATACGGTTATATCACTAAGGTTAAATTTTGTTCACTCACCTAACAAAGCTACTCCCCACTGCACGTACGTGTGTCCTTTTTTAGCACTTGATTTTTCGGTCATTGTTTCGAACGTCATTTTCACTTGAATATTAAATTTGGAACAAAACCAAAAATATTTTCTTTCTGTTCTTTAAATACTTTCCTTGTTGTTTTTTGTTATCGCTTATCTCACATTTTTTAAAATCATGAAACGTTTAGTATTTCTTTGTTTATTCGGCTTGAAAGCTATTTATTCGAGATTTAAATTAATTGACAGCAGCGACATTCTCGTTTAACAAGATAGGAGACACAATACTGTACGCCACGAGGAAGCTCGTGAGATAATTTAAATTGACGACGTCATGGCAATTTTAATGAAATCGTCACTGAACAGAATTATAAGTCATTGTTTGACAACGTGACTGGTTATTGAAATTACTAAAGATGAACATTCTATACTAATGTTTCTAATGTCTCTGATCTATTTAAATAAAGTTGAAATTAATCATTTGCATTCCGTTGAAACGTCGGGATAAAATTAAATTAAGGTAATTGAGATAAATAACCGTAAATATATGTTTTATCATCAGCTGATCTATTTAGTTATCTATTGACAGGTTTTTTTGTACATAAACAATGTTTTTTTTTATAAAACAGCAGGTACTAGATATCACTTAACAAAATTTCCAATGCACAACCTTTTTCATCGAAATAAAGTTTATTAAAAATCATGAGTAAATTGAATGCCTCTCATTTATCGAATGTTAATGAAAAGTAAAGTCCCATTCGTCATGAATATTTAATTTCATCGCACGAATCCATATTCAGGTTCTACTTATTAAATAAAGGCCGAATCACGGTTTTTAACTCAATTTTGCTTTACTACTGAATAAACAATAAATTATGCTGTGTTGAAAGTTAACTTAAATTGCATTTTTTTCAAATATTTGTACTTATAATAAAAATAATCTTCAAGAGATACAATGAAAGGTTGGTGTTTGGAGTTTAAAATCAAACTCCATCGTGTTTGGTCTTTGTGGCTTATTTCATTCAGCAAAAATTACTAGAGATATAGCTATGCTATTTCTATAGTTTTACATTATAATAAAATATAAACCATTTTTTATGATTGCGGTGTTTCTTAAAACTTTATAATGATTTAATGCTAATCCTTTAAACCAGCAAAGTGTATGCAGGTTTCCGTTGCATGTTTTATTAGCCAACCTGTTCTGCCGTGCTAAGGAAGATAGCCGTAAACTCATGTCTACTAGTTTCGAGAAAAACGCGCTTAAAGTTTTCAAAATGTTTTTGACGATTGCGTCTACATTATTGGCTTTTTTTAACATCTGAAAAAAACATATTATAGACAAAATTATGTAGTTTTATATGTTACAAAATGAAACTCCAAATATAATTATTACCATATTAAAACTTCAAAAAACTACTTATAGTGAGGAAGCCTATTGTATTTTACAGACGAATACTTACAATGAGCGTCGTAAGCAACATACATAGCGCCCTTATGTTAAGGAGGACTATTTTAGAGCGCTTTTGACAAGGAACATAGTCAATAAAATCTATTAAGATTATGCTTAACCGCCGGAACTGTACAACTTACGGCTGTCTTGTAAAGGAATAGATGCCGCAATGTATAATTCCGGCGCTTATTTCAAGAACTGATCGTGCCAAAATTATTGCCATTGCTTATTATTAGCGTATGTATTGTACACATCCGGCTATTATCATAAGGATAGCAGAATATAGACTGTAATTGATACTTTATTTAGCGCCGTAATTGGTAGTTACCACGCTTATTGTAAGTAAAGAGTTGCCGATTACAACGCTCAATACTTAGGTGTAATGCCATTATGAGTCTTTAATGCGGTTATTGTAAGCACTGCATGAGTTTTATTTAAAAAAAATTTGGATTAGGGTGGTGTATGTGCTTTTACGGCTTTATTTCTAAGTAATTCAACAAATAAATTGTAGGTTACGGCGCTTAGCACTACTGTAAAAAGCCTTTAGAGCCTTTATTTTAAAAAACTGTCAAAGACAAAGTTGTAGATCTCGACACGGCGATTCCGAATATGGTACTAACTCAATTTCGGAAAAAGTGTTGGTTACGGCTGACCCTCTTAGCACGGCAGTGTTGAATCCCTTAAAACTAACAAAAAATAGTTTATGTTTTTGACCTTGTATTTTTTCTCCACGAATCAGTAAACAATACTTTGTTAGAATCTTTTTTAAGTGTTGTCTTAAGTGTGTTAAGTATAGCTATTTATATTAACAGTATGTTTGGCTTCCTTTTCCAGCAGTTATACACATTATAAACATACTTTTAAAGTCATTTCATACTGAAAGTAAATAATTATCAGAGCACCCTGTTATAACGAAGGCACTTTAAGATCAAAGCAAGTCTAAGATGCTTTCAAATAACATCTGACTTAATATCACTTAGCACTCGTTTTTGAAATTAATCAATTTAAAGTGATATTTATTTATTTTATTTTATTTGGAAAATAAACAGTATCAACAGCTTATTTTAAAATCTTAAAATATATATCGAGAGAGAGATGCGACATTATTTGCAATGCAGTTTCTTGCGACCATAGATAACTGTGATTTAATTGAATAGGTCGATTAATAATTATCACATAATATTTTTTTAAAGAAAACTTACTTCAATATCATATGAAGTGAGCAACTTCTTGTACACTCGAGATGCATTTTTGTTCCTACCCCCGGGAAAGAAGAGTAATTATATCGGCTAATTATTTGTGGCACCTGGCGAGACGTAGTGTTGACAGCTGGTGGTGCTAGGCGTTGACAGAATGGCCGAGGACTGGCAAGAGAAGCATCGAACGTCCTCGATGGGTCGACGTAGATATTTCCAACGTCGCGCGTCGTCGTGCGACGGCGGACGGGGATCAGGCAAGCGCAGGACTGTGAGCAATGCCAAAAAACAAGGGGAGGCCTATCTCCCCTTGTTTTTTGGGAATAGTCCCAGCAGTTAAATTAGAGAAACTGGAGCTAAAGGCACGGTCCCCGCTGAGCCTCCAACCATTTCCAATCGGATCCCGGCTCGTACATTTACCAAATGAAGCATAAAAGCGTTTATAGGTTGATTCGGGTCCGCTGAAAAGAACGAATTTATTCATATCTATAAAACTCGCTTTTCATGTTTACGATGTAACAAATGAGTAATACAAAAGCAGTCTAAATTTGCCTTTACTTACTTATTCTGATTGACTTTCAACAACCTCCTATTAGCATCGTCAATGAGTTCACTGAAAAACTTCCAAATTTGATCAGAAAATTCAGAATTGACGACCTCTGTTGCGCAGTGGGCGAAGGCTAACCTGAGACGCGGATGTTGCCGGTTTGATCCACACTACGAGACTAATTTCATTTCATTTCATTTCATTTTATTTAATTTTTTTTTACTAATGTTTGTACTTCCTTCACATAGAGATAAATAAATAAAATAAACTAAATATCCTTGGACATTCCATACAGATTTAAGTAATGAAAACACATTTTTTGTTTTCGGTTGGACCACAATAATCAATAAAAAAAATTATATATATTAATAAAGGTTGTTATTGACTGCAGCTAGATCTTCTAAACAAAACGTACACTTCAGTTTTCGTTTAAGACGCTCTGCTAGATTTCTTTTAGAATAACTAGTTTGTTGCAAGTATCGAGAGGTGCACGGAAGCGATAGAAAAGCGTTCTATTTGAGTTATTGCCGCCGAGACTTCAATCCAGAAACGATTTCACCGAGGGAGCTCTCGACTCGATATTTTCACAACACATTCTGTTACCGTAACGATTCTATTGCCTTCGTGTTCAGAGGCAGACTGGGAAATAAGGCCTTATAGTGTTTTTTGATCAAGTTTATTTTTAATGTTGATATTAATATATTAATGATGGAGAAGAGTGATTACTGAGTGGTGCCTTGGGAGGGCAATAGGAGTTGGTAGTCCGTCTGGTCTTTGAATTTTGAACAATCATAAGAAACGGTTGTACGAGTATATGATCGTGTATTCATTCAATAAACAAAGATCACATAAACATTTCTTTGAGCTATGTCTTCACCTCTGTTTTCGCGACCACTTTGGAAAACAAGGACAAACTGGTTTTGTCTCGTAGCTTACTTCAGCCAGTCTTAAACGAAAAACAGAGCTCGTAAGAAAATTATTTATCATCTCTCGCACCAGATCTCTGGGTAATGAAAATCTTATTTATTTCAAGTACAAAAAATGTGGCTCCTCACTCACCAAATTGAAACACAAAGCTAATACAACTCTTTAAAAGCATTACAGTCGCATCCAAGCTCCGGTACTCAGGAAATTAAAAGAGAATCTGAGATAAGGAGCTTCAGCTAGTTTGTAAGGAAGCACTTTCAGCGATGTAAATAACGAGAATAAATTAAAATTGCCCGTCGCTGGATGGTGTTTGGGAAAATTTGCAGCCGTCATTCTGTAGAGGTTTTTTTTTTTTTCATACTTGTGTAGTAATACAGATTATCTCAGATCTTTATGCATTTAAAATATTTTGGGTCTGCAAGGTATACACCAAAGGTATGTCGAAGTTTTAGGTACATGCTGACCATGAACTAATAAGTATTGGGTTCATGATGCCGACATTTTGCTTAAAATTAGTATCCCGTTCAGGTTGTAACCCATCGTCTTGAACAACAGAAGCACTGAGCTCATTTTTAAATGAAATTGTTGCCATCTTTTTTGCAATGCTAGATACACATAGGTACACGGCAAAAGCTGAAAATGATTGTGGGGTAACTCTTCCGATTGTCTGGGAAATGGGTCAACCCATGTTATATGACGGTGACGTTTTTTCAGAAATACTCTTGCAGATTGGAACTCACTTCTGAATTCATTTTGGAAGTTGTTGTAGCTAAATGCACTCGCAAAGGTAAAAGGTTTCTAGATTTTTCAGTGAAATATTTTCTTCGTGAAAACAGATTTTTAATGGAATTCAGTCGTTTTCAAGTTCACTTAAATGTTTATTCAGTTTGAATACTATGATGCTACGTCAATTATCAATTTCAACTTCTTTAATGAAATGCTAATTTTTTTTATTTACAGAAACTAAACTATTAGGTACCTACATATTTACATTATTGTACATAATACAAATAGAACCAGTTGAGCCACCTAAGGACCGTTGCAAACGGTCTATAGGTAGCTCAACTGATCCAAACCACTGTCAGTCGGAAGCGTGCCCAAGACACTGGCCGCATTACCACGTTGAATGGCAATGCTTATTCGTTGTATCAATTACTTTTATCAAATTATCAAAATTTTATTAAAAAATTATTAAATTGGTTTTATTTTCGAAATATTTGCAACATTATTAATGTTAAATGCATTATCACACCATTTTGAAAAACCACAAAGTTTACTCATTAGCTCGACTGTAATAAATGTACAACCCGTTTGACATTTAATTTACAGTTCCATATAAATGTCGTCTTGTTATTTTAATATGTAAATATAACCTTTGTGCCCTTTGCTATGAAAAAGCTATTAAAATGTCTAGAGAAAATGTTTTGTGAGACAGTAGGGCGGCGCAAGTAAAAACACTCATTCAACAAAAGATCAGTTTTTCAACACAACCAGATATTTTATGTTATTCGATTATCAATCTTTAGGTCTTTAGGTACTACATAGTAACATACAAGCCTTCGTAAACTGTAATGTTAAGCTTAATATAATTATTTTAATAGGCGAACTAGGACTGCCATATTTATAACCGTCATACGCACTTCATCTCCCAATACGCATTTTCAGTGTGTTAAAAATATCGACATTAAATGTGCTTACAATATGGATTGTTACTTAAATCTTTATATTTCGTGGTTGTTATGACCAACACGTTCCATTTATATCTCTTAAAATCGTAATACTCTCACGTTTCGACCCCGGGCTCAACAGGCATTTATAAAAACGCCGGACGTTATGAGGTCGCCATTTGCCGACGCGGAGGACAAACGAGCTCGCTGACCACTTTGTAAAGCGGATGGATTTACAGCGCTTTTTAATATCTCACTTAAAACCAGATGATAGTTGAAAACATGAAACTGGACACAAAGTTGGTCACAACTTTTAAGCTAGCGCGAATAGCAAACTAGTTACTCGTAGTTGTCTATGTAGTTTTTGTAGATGACCTAATACACCGGTCAAGTTAAACAGAAAAATAGTGGTCAAATAACAATAATTCCCGGAAAGCTGAATTTTGGTGGAGAGCTTGGTATTACCATTACAAATAAAGTGTTAAAAGTCCCCATCGATCCCATGTGTGCGTCACGAGTTATTCGGGGTCAAAGGTCCAAATTTAAGGTTTCTTAATTTTTTTTCGAAAACGGTAAGTTTTATCAAAACAAGTTTCAGCCCAAAGTTATAGATCTTAAAATTGTCTACAATAATGGTCCCGATAATATTTTTCCTAAGAGTTACCATTCGTGAGTTATCGCGGTGGAAGCGAGCGCACCTCGCGGCCTACTAGGATGGAGAAAGACCGCGATTTGCTTGCAGCGAGTGCACCACGCTTTTTTTCCATACTGAATTAGGGGCTCGTACGGAATCTCTTACTGCACAAGGGGCTCTGAAACGTTTTCATAATACATTAAGACTCATATCATGGATTTTCAAAATGAATAAAGATTGGATTTTCCAACTCTATTCCAATGGATTCTCTAGGTTTTATGGTTTCTCTCTCTAATTCTCTCTCTCCTAAAATTATGCTAGAATCCAGTTAACCATAAAAGAGTTGGAAAATCCGATCTTTATTCATTTTGAAAATCCATGATATGAGTCTTAATGTATTATGAAAACGTTTCAGAGCCCCTTGTGCAGTAAGAGATTCCGTACGAGCCCCTAATTCAGTATGGAAAAAAAGCGTGGTGCACTCGCTGCAAGCAAATCGCGGTCTTTCTCCATCCTAGTAGGCCGCGAGGTGCGCTCGCTTCCACCGCGATAACTCACGAATGGTAACTCTTAGGAAAAATATTATCGGGACCATTATTGTAGACAATTTTAAGATCTATAACTTTGGGCTGAAACTTGTTTTGATAAAACTTACCGTTTTCGAAAAAAAACTAGGAAACCTTAAATTTTGACCTTTGATCCCGAATAACTCGTGACGCACACATGGGATCGATGGGGACTTTTAACACATTATTTGTAATGGTAATACCAAGCTCTCCACCAAAATTTGGCTTTCCGGGAATTTTTGTTATTTCAAAAGTGTATCTTGACTGGCCTATAAGTAGTTTTTGTGTTTTTTAATTCACATGGCCAGTTTCATGGATTTTGTTCTAATTTTAAATTTCTTTCTCCAACTTCAGGAGGCTTACCATGACGTATTATCGAACAATTCAGTTTAGGTTGTAACATTACGTCAGCACCTTAGCTTACGTAAAAAGCAATTCATTATAGGATCTAAACTGAATCGCTTTTAACGGTCATAGTAAGCCTACAGATCTACTATAACCTTAACCATATTCAGATATATAATATTTAAAATTGTGTACTTCTCCATTAAATAAAAAAGGAAAGACTAAGATTAAAGTACCAATTCAGGTAGAAAAATCGAACTTCCTGTGTTCGTACAAAACTATATATCATACCGAAGTTCTTACATTTCCTTTGAAAATAATCTCCAACAGAAATTAAGTTTGTTCTGAGCCTCTCGCTGTTATTCCGCTATTTACAAGGCAATCTACATAAATTTCTCAGTAACCCGCACAGGGAGGGCTAGGGAGGAGCTAAGATGAGCCGGATTAAATTACTTCTTGTATACTAACTTGCTAAAGTCGGATAGAATTAGGTATCAATAACTAGTTATAATAATAACTAGATGATATAGGTACATAAAAACGAAAGCCGAAGTGTATATAAAATCAATACTCGTGATTCTGAACTAACTAAAAATGTTGCCGTCCTGTTCATAACGATTGAAATTAAAAGGGATGGCATCATCTTTAGCTGGTTTAGATTTTAACAAACAACATGTGTAGCTCATTCTACGCTTTGGGCATCTTAGGAGCTACCTATTCCTCTACAGATAAATAAAATATTTTTTAACCACTATCTATCCATTCAGTACTGATTCTAGAGGTCGTTTTGAATACTTTGAGTTTGTATTCGATCGACTAGATTTCTGATAAAAAGATTAAAAGACTTGTTAGCATTTATCCATTTATCCGGCTTTTCTAACTTGAGCGGCAGCCCTACAGAGATGTTTGATAGCACCCACATTCATCTTTGCAAGACAGATGAGCTAATGCAGAGCCCGAAAAATACTTAATGTGCTTTTTATCACCCCTCGACTAGAGGCTGTTCTTTTGCTGAAAAAGAGGCCTAAAGCATTTAATGGACTCCTCCAGCTGTTTAGAATAATGGTGTAATCGATGATGAAAATGTTTTAAACATTCGATTAGGATTTAGATATTCAACGTTGATGACCTCTTTGGCGTAGTGGGTACCGCTTAAGACGCGGTAGTTGCGGCCTCGATCCCCGCCACGGGACAGATGTTTGTGTTTTCTGCAGAAATTTGTTTCGGGTCTGGGTGCTTTTCTCTTTTAAGTAATTTTTATAGTCAGTAATAAAAAAGTATCTACGTAATTTGGTCACCATAATAAACACTATAAGTTGTACTTAGGACTAGCTGACGTCATTTAAGGTCCAAAGATATTTAAATAAAAACAGCGGATAATATATTTCGTAGAAAGTCGTTTAACGATTCATTAGACTGTGTTCTTCGTTATGGGCTTATAAGCTTCAACTCGAGATTTTTAACCTGTTGCCAGTCCCTTAAGCTTTGCTAAATTACAAGTACGTAATATACATACTAACTTATATCCTTGTTGATTAATTAAAATAAGTAATTTTTAATTGTTTTTCAAGTGTGAAACAATTTGTTGACAAAAGAAGCATTTAATTGTGTTAATAGGTTTTAAATTGACTAAGAAGTGGCTTGTTTTTAAATCACTTCACAAGTTTCCCAACTCTCAATAAAGGAATATTACTAGGATATTAACAAAGGTTCCTTTGGAACTGTAAAAGAAAGCTACATCTATAAATAAACCAACTTTATCCAGTAATGGCAGGTGCTATCGGAAGTGTGGAGCTCGGCGACGTAGCGCCCAATCGAGGACGTTTAGATCTGTCGTCAGGGGATTGTACGTATACTCTACTAACGATACAATCCATTCTAAACGTAGCCTATTCGATTGTAAGGTACTCAAGCCTGCAGCTCAACTTGTGAGTTTGTAAGAACTAATGGCCAACTCTGGTGACCTTTTAAACCTACGATATTCAAAATCAACGTTCTATAAATGGCTACATTTTTTCCTGATGTGGAGACTTCGATAATTTAAAGTAGCTAAATTAAAAGTGAAAAGTGCTAGAACTCTTAACTGCGTTGCTTCGACCTGACGATCTAAAAAAATTTTAAAATGCTACAGCCTCAGCATCCTATTCCATCTCAACTATGATATTTTCAAACTCTACTTCATTTAAAGGCGACGATGACTAATAACGTTTATTTATTTATTTACAGCTCCCGTAAATAAATTAATCACGCACGAATGTTTCCAGTGTCACAGACACGCACGACCAGATCACTATAAAATAATAGCTTCAGATGATTAATAAAATATTCACAAAGCATTCTGGGAAAAGTTTCATGAGAATAAGTTTGCGCCAGCTAAGTAAGTACATTGGATGCGGTGCTCGGAGCATTCAGTAAGGAATAGCAGACGATTGGAAACGTGTATCTGTCACCAAGTCGAGACTAGGGTTGCCTCTCGCGGAAAGTTTCTAAGAAAATCTTTTTTTTTTCTTAGAATTTAAGTTTTCAGTCTTAGATTTTGGTTAACCATTTACGAGGATTCATTTTAATGTTTTAGTTACTAAAAATAGTTATAAAACTTTGATAGTAAACAGAATAAGTAAATAAAATATACCCATCGATTATGAAGAAAAGAAATGGCTGTAAATATCAAATAAATTGTTAATCAGGGTAGTTCAAATTAATAATTAAATATAATCTAATCCAAAAACAGAAATTGCTACTTATGATATAATTATATCAGCGCGTTTATCAAAAGCAAGGAATAACAACAACATAAATAATTCCGCGAGGTTCTATTTAGAGCGATTATTTCAAAGTGGCAGGTGTCAATTTGAGTAGGATTCTTGGAAACAATTTAATGGCGAGCACTTCGATAATAATAATTATTAATTTTATTCAAAATACCAGTAGGATATGGCCGTCTAAATCACATTTAAATATAGATAATAATAAATAAATAAATATCCTTGGACATTCCACATAAATAACTAGTATGACAGTTTATAATATCAGTTGACTGTTAAAAAATAAATTTCATAGTGTTTGACACAACGCATTTATATTATGTACATACAAATTACTTTTCGACCACATGCATGGCCATCTCGGATACACGGTCTGAGGCCTTAGATCTAACAAAAACAAAGTTTCGTGACTATTCATAGGTTTTGCGTAAGTTGGCGGATACTGAATTTACTTATAACAGATCACCATCAGAAGCTGAACCCGAAAATCAAGTAACTACATTTTCGTTAAATCCAAGTAGTTTTTGTTCTAGTGCTGTGACAACCCTACACTAACAGTTAGGAAATGGTCCGGAAGCGAGGTATCACGCACATCGTCACGCTTATTACCGTCACCACGAGCTGGGACGAACTGGGACGAACTGGGACGAACTGGGATGAACCAGGTTCACTTGTAGTTGAGATAACTCGCACAAATTGTACGTTAAATTGGACGGAAAACTTAGGGAAATGCTATCTTCAGTAAAGTTAGTAAAGTAGTCTAAAATTAAAATACAAATCGTTCTGATACTAAATTTTTATTGCTAGTAGTGGTCAAGATTGCCAAATGTTGTAGCAAATCTTTTCCAAAAGTTGTAAAATATTTTCTTTTTGTCAAAAAAATTAAAATCAACTACTTCTCGTATTCATTATTATGCGCTGTACAAAGTTTGATGGGGTATTTACTAAAGTTTGAACCTTACTGTCTTACATGTAGGCTCAAACTTTGTTAACTCTTAGTTTTAATTGAAAAATTCTTCTCCAAAAATTAAGTTCTTTCCCAAGTAGTAGCCATCGCGAAAACTTAGTTAAAATTCTACACGACTGTATAATAAATTTTTAACCTAGGTAGAAATAGTATGGTGACTCTTAGGTGTACTCTTTAGGCCATCACATTTATGTAGATAAGAACATGATAATTAGAGATGGGCGTTCTTGGTATTTTTTACCAACGTTCGCACATCGTTGTTTCGAGGTCGACATCCAACAACGTTGTTTCCAGAACCGGGTTAACGATACCTTTATTGTTCGGCTGTAGTTCGTTCCTGTTCGTTTTTCATCGTGCCTAGTTGTGTCAGCCATCGCCAACCGACAACGACGGAGTCAACCGATATCAATAATATCGGACGTTGCCGGAAACTGCTGATTCTTGTTGCTCGCAACCGTTGTTCAACGTTTTGGAATCGTTACTCACCAACGTTTACTGACATCGTTGTTCACCAACGTTTGTTCAAAAACGACCACCTCTAATATTCATATGGATGTTGCGGACAACGTCACGTGAACTTGGTATTCAGTAACCGCGCCATCGATCCGATTACGCGGGATATAAAATACTTATACCATCCACTCACAGCTTTGCTCATTTTCCATTCAATGGGTGCACGTTTTATCAGGGCTTGACTCCACGAGGCTCAAAAGTTATGTACTATCGAGGCTCGGAAATATGTTATGGCGGTTCTCGGTCGCTGTGTGGTACATATTGACACAAATTTCTAAGATGGAAAAAATACTCTGAGCTTGTAGCTAACAATCGAGATAAGCAACGTTCTGAGCGGTCACAACTTGGATGGTATAGGTATAGGTGACCTTACCTATGACCATATTAAGGTATAAAAAGCAATGACAAAATTTTCTAACGAATACCGTTGTTCAAATCTTTCTAACTGGTCATTCCATTTAATACCATTCTCTATGATTTGCAGTAACGTAACTTGGATCTTGTTTATACGGGTATCGTAAAGCAGCAGTAAACCAGCGAGGGTGATAGATTGCCGATAACTTCATAATGAGGAGTCATATCTAAATTCAGGTCAATGTTAACCGCACGCAATTGCATAAATTATTCCAAAATCAAACATATGTTTTGTGATAAAATAATACCCAACATTTATCCCAAAATAAGCACATAATATAGGTACCAAATAATATTTTTACATACCTCAGACTAACCCCATAGACATTTGGAAATGGATCTAAAAATGTCTAAAGATCCTTAAAACTTGTCTGCCTTACCTTCTGCATACAATTGGGATCATTTATATTTATTACTTTCAATGAGGATCTTAAAATGAATATAAGTTCGTGCAAACTGCTAACTAAACAATTCTACGAAAAAATCTACAAAAACACGAGAAACTTACATTTAAAATTCTCACCCCTACATTAGAATATTATAATAAAGGCAGTCATAGTCTCGCCATGGACAAAAGTCCTTGGTATCACGTTGTTGGGTCTAATGTCACAGAATTAGAAGCAATTAGCAAATAGCAGAGTATTCAGAACAGAACTATTTGAGCTCAGACGAAACTTTAGACAATATTCAGTTTTCGTTATTTTCTGCTCCAAAATCCTGTACAACTAAGCAAACAATGCTAAATAAAACTTGTCTTTATTGCGGAGGTGCAAGGTGTAGTTTTGAGTGTCGTTATTCCATATACAAAGATAGCTGCAGTTCGCAACTTCCCTATTCCAAACATTACTCGAAACTTCCTCGGACATTGTTGAAGTTCTACGAGATTGTTTGAAATTCATATACTTAGATAACGTTTTCTGAAAACATTTAAAGTGTTTAAAGATAATAGATAAAGACTTGACTCATATCAAAAACAAACATACTGGTAAATTAGATTCTGGCATACGAGGTTCTGTGGCCGAGTGGTAAGGCAGTCTGGCATAAGGACTATCGCTTGTAACATGATTCAATCCCGCCGTAATAGAAACTTTTAGTAAGTTTTATTCATTAAAAACAACACAAACAAAACAACGTATTTTTAAAGAAATTTGCATGATTCAATTGAAAAGCAGAAAATTTAAATTTAATAAACTTAAACTTAGTTGTTCAATTCTAAGATAAATACTAAAACAATTTATCTTCCAACTATTTCTAACAATCAAACAAATCTGAGTAAGAGAATTGATAAAGTTCTTGAGTCAAAGCCTCTATAATGAAAAAGTTCTGAACTGCCTTTGTAGTCAATAAAAGTTTATATTCCAATCTACAGTTTGAAATACGACTTTGCTTGTTACAATCAGTCAATATTGAAGCCAGAAAGGACACTTAGATAGTCGAAATCCTACTACTAAGATACCTACATTGATAAAATTCTGGAACCTAAGGCAGGGCTCAAAGCATTTTGGTTGGTTCTTTACAAAATTGGTCAAGAAAAAATATTTACCTGTAATGTGTACGATGTAATGCGCATCAAAAGCTATTGAAGCATTTAATCAGTTTATTCATAATGCTATAATAATGCTTGCTAAGAACCTGCGTAAAAACTAAAAAAATAATAGAGATATGGTAAAAGCGAACACTTAAGTCAGACAAGACACCGTTACTGTTTTCTATTTATTTTACCGTGCTAACATTTCAAGAGGCTGTCTAGACAGGGGACACGGGGAAGGGGACAGATACAGGGGACTAGAGTACACTTGTCAGTTATTTATGTGGAAAGGTTTAGCCCCAGTAGCTACATTCATCCGTTTAGTTGAGCTGGTTTAAACTGTCTCAGCTATGTTCTGGAATCTGTGTTACTTACTGTGAAGTTTAAATGTACCTTATTATGGCGGAACTTATAAACAGTAGAGTTAGTTAAGAGAAGCTTTTAGTTTTTAATAAAATAAGTATTATTTTGTACACAGTACAAATAAATCTTGACTGTTGAGAATTTCTATAAATGAAATTATCAACAACCTAAATTTTTGTACAAATTTTAATTACATTTTTTTCACACATTTCAGCCGAGGATTTTTTATTATTTGTTCAAGAGCAAAGATTAATTGAGTTTAATCGATAAAATAAACTTTTATTGACATACTTACATGTAAAAATGAACACATCCATTCAATCTTTACTGATAGTTTTTATTATTAATTTAAAAAAGAATCAGGTTATATCACTACAAAATCAACTCATCTTCCTCCTTATTCTATTTGTTCTACGAGGCTAGTTATGAAAGGTGGTCACGAGGTCTTTTGTGAAAATAAAGTAAACACGTTAGCTGCCGGACGGGGAATGGCCGGGAAATTGAATAAGCCGAGCGAAGGAGGTTAGCGGTGCACAGCCTTATTGATTACACAGCAAAAACGAACTTTTACGCAATCTATGGAGAATGCCTGCAATCATTTAGCGTGAGAGGGCTTTTTGGGAGGAAATTAGTGTTGAGAAGTAGCCCTAATGATAGGATTGGAGGTATCTAATGTGATGTATAAGATCCAAATCATTGAAAAAAATATCCAAACTAAAAGATAATAATAATATCCTTGGACATTCCACACAGCGTCATCTAGTCCCAAGGTAAGCAACTTAATGCTTGTGTAATGGTAACCAGATGACTGATATAATACATAGATACATTTTTTTTTTTTTTTATTTATTTACAACTTACTACTATCGTTACAGGCTGTGCCTAATGCAATAGCGTAGTCCCATGCAATACAATAATAGATGACAATAAGAGAGAGAACATTTATTTATTTATTTATTTATTTATTTATTAAAAACAATTTTAACACTATAACAGCGCAAGCCAAAGCAGTGTTAAAAGTATGACAAAACAAAACTTAACATGATTAACATAGGTATAGATAACTTAGTCTAACAATTAAATAGATACAATAATAGGATAATAGTCGTGATAACATTTTTACTTAAATATTTCTTTCTAAAATGAACTGTGCTACCTCCATGAGTTTCGGCAGGCTGAGGGCAAATATATCAATATCATTATCATTAAGGTAATTGATTAAACGAATCGCATTAGACAACGGTGCAAACTTAAGAAGGTTAGTCCTTGATGGAAGCACACTTAACAAAGCCGGGCGACGGCGCGCGCCCACTGCTCCATCCGGGGCACGCAGGCGCAGTGTTGCCAGCACGTCCGGCTGATGCAAGGCACCGCGAAAACATAATTATTATAGATAGAAAACACCCAGACACGGAACAAATATCTGCAGAACATACAAACATTTGTCCCGTAGCGGGGATCGAACCCGCGACCTCCGCGTCTCAAGATATAGAAAACTAAAAATTTGAAAATAAAAAAAAGACACTTGGCCTACTACATCCATGACCGTGATTTCACATGATCTTGTATTGTGAGGTGTAGGTGTAGGTAAGGTGTTCTGTAATGTATGTAAATAGAGTTTATCCGGGTAATTCTCGCACCCCAATATTAGATGACTGGACGCTCACACGCATGTCTAAAGGTCAATTCAATTTAATGTGAATATAGGTTGACGATTTTATATATTTTGATAGGTAATATTATGTTATGCAGAATTTGTATCAAATGTTAAATAAGATACTTGAATATTTTAGGCTAGTTTTATAAGAGGTCAGACGGTCTGACCGCAAGCACTAACTGCTAAAAACAGGCATTAAATAACTTTTTAATTTTAACAAAAGCGATTCCATTACAAACCCTTTTCACCTTAAACTAACACTAAGTACAAAAAATACTTTCGAAATGTACACTTAAATAAAATGCTTAGATATACAAACGCTGAAAAATACTTGTATGTACAGTGGCTGCGCACTTACTTTTATTACAATGATATAGTAAATTTTGAATTTAGTGTGGCAAATAAGACAAATAATATTATCTCAACACATTATTTTGGAACGTGCCCATTTTTTAAAAAAACCTATTTTGTTTCGTACTTTTCAACAAAATAATATAACCTTCAACGAAAGAAAAAGATCCAACATATATAATTTCAAAATATAAGAGCGAGTAGCATATTTCCATATCAATATTTAGATGAAAATAAAAAAAAATTACCCGACTGCGCCAGAAGAAGGATAATATTTTTCGACCGTTTTTTTGTTTGTCTATTTTTAACTTCCAAACGAGTAGGGGTTTGTTTTTTTTCTATAGCAATATGTAAATCAGCAATATCAAAAGAGCATTTCAATAATATTAATGATTGCATTCGGGTGTTTGTTTTTCAAATAAGTACTTGTTTATTATAAGTAGAAAAGTCTATAACACAGGTAACAATTGCTCCAGAATTTTCGCAATATATTATTCTGACAGTCAATTCAATAACCCGAATACTTGTGATAAGGGTGTGATCCCGCAACAAGACGTCATACGCTTCCTTCCCGCTCCATTTGCAAATAATAAGAAACGTTATCGCGTTCTCGCTCTGACAATAGTGTTTTGTCCACGATCTAATCAGGCGCGCCATCGACATTGGACCCTTTCGAGTTTCTGACCCCTTTGCAGTGCCTAAGGCGTTATTATAGGTTTCACCTATTAATATAGGAATAACTTTGATGAACTGAGTTACGCAATATTAAAGTTGACAATTTAGTAGACTGGTGTTTCGTTTTAAGAGGACAAGTTTTCCACAATCTGTAGGTATTTGCTCCTTATCCGGTACCATCATTCTGTAAAGATTTTGAGTATTATAACCATAAAAGATGTACCTATTACCAAAACAAGCATTTCTTCCGAGTGGTAAAGTGCCTTGACTTTCGTTCAGAAAGAAGTGGGTTCGAGTCCCAATCGTACGTACATGTAGGATTTTCTTTTAAAAAAAGTATATCTACTTTTACACGAGCTCTAAACGGCGAAGACAAACATCGAGAGGAAATCTTCCCACACGTAATGAACATCGTCTCTCCTATGAATAAATCATCCAGTAAATATGTAAAGCTAGTCGTAGTATAGTTGTTGCAAATACTTATTGAAATGTTAAACCTTCCTGGTATTTTTCTCAATGGCTTCTTGCTACTGACTATTTTTAAGTATAAAAAGTATAAAAACCTTTAAAATGTAGGATATGGTTTATAGTGACAGTTGTATACTTTCACACTCTACATTATTCTGTGATCTCCTTTGCCTTTGTGGGTATTTATCTAAATAATTCAAAGTCGAGCTCTCATCTCAATGTCGCGCTTTGTGCTCGTGGTTCTATTGAGCCCTGAGTTTTTGTGAGCTTTTTATCAGAGAAGAAGTACTCTCATCATTTCGCTATTATCTGTCGGAGTTAAGTACCAATTACTGTCTGGAGACGGCATTAGCTATACGGATGTACTGAAAGTATGATATGTTTTGGTGCTAAGGTGAAGTGTTCAAAGCGATAAAGCTTGTTAGTATAACAGGATGATACTTATGTTTGAGTTGGGTCTTATTTTTGTGATAATTACCTACGCTGGGGGTATAGGTTATGGCTATGGGTGTGGGTTCGTAACGAAAATAATGTACCTACTTACAATCCCAAAAAACTTACAAGTATAATTTGATTGCTCAACTAGAGTTCGAGTTCGATTGTTTAAGAAAAATAAAAACAAAACCCGTTCGAATTTTTTCGAAGTTTTCCTTAAAAAGTTGACGTTTTATTAAAAAAGAAACATGAAGTAAACTTCAAGTATTCTGAGAATACTTCTTAAAGTGTTTAAGTTTAACAACATAAAAACGTTTCCGTTGATCCCAAGGTACAGCCTTACCCCATTATGCATATTCGACCTAAAACCTGTATTAAACCTGTATTAGCTAAAACGCATATTAAATCTGTTGCTATCTCTCTTTTCGTTGACATATGGGTGACAAGAAAAAAACGTTCTTAAAACCTGTATTAAATTGTCAAGTTTTTATGAATAAGACCCTTAGTATGTTAAAGCGTGACAAAATATTAAAAAAAAAAATATCCGTGGACATTCTAAACGTAATAATATATTTGCGTACAATCTAATCACAACACATCGTTGTAACGCAGTCAGCTAAAAACAATACACGTTCGAATGAAAGACATCAAGATTCAGTTCACACGAGCGATTTAACGACCTTTCATTCCACCAGTTCAAAGCTACAGGATCAAAATAACGTTCATTCATCAAAATCATTCGGTCAGAAGGAAATAATAGATACGTCGCTGCCCGCTGGACAGCTAAGCTCTGGAATCTCATACTAACTGACGCATTATCTGTGACTCATCGTCTTTTCAGAACTATTATAGGGATGGAATAAAAGATCTGTGCTCGCTGAAATAACTTAAGTTCATTTAGGTTGAACAGTTTCATAAGACTTTTATTATTTATACAACCAAAATACACGATAACTTATAAAAAAAAACACTTTTTCACATACATAATACCTATAAAGAAATTGATTAAGAACACTTAATCAATTTCAGATCACGTTTAAGGGTAAGAGATTGCACGTTATCTAGCTTTTGTTTTCTGAAATCCATAGAATTTTTCAAAATAAGAACGCCGAGACGTGCCGCGTTAAGACATGGTTATTTGGAGGGCGGCAGGTAATAAAATATACTACCTGTTTAGCATTTGTATCGTAATGACGTACTAAAAATTAAGTGGGGCAAATCTCGTTTTAATTAGTCATTCAAAGAATCTGATAATTTAAACCAAGAAGTTTTAACAGATGGTGCTAATTAAGTTTTTGAATTCATTTATTAATAAGTTTTTTATTTGGTCTATAATTTAAGACTTTTCATTGTATCAAAAAGTAAAATAGATTATTATCTTAAGAGCTAGATTCTTTTTATTCTGTCTAGATCTACTACGACTACAGAAAGACTGAATGTCACAAATAAACACTTTAGACGGTATAAAATGTATTCAAGAAACTAAAATACAAATCGTGTCAGCAAAGTTGGTCGTCAGTCAACATTTAGCACGTCTTTTGAGACACGATATGTAGGAAATCGCTTAGTATTGCCTAAAAACAAGTAAATATACGTCTCAATAGTTTTTCATTGACAAAAATTTATTATCTGTACTAGTTCTTTTATTCCTCTCGATTTTCTTTAATTTTCTCTCACGATAGCCTTGTCTAGATTCTGTTAACAATATCTAGCAAGTTTTCCTCTTCCAAATTGTTCACATAAGAACAAAAAGGTGACTTTTTGTTCAGAGTTTTTGTAAAAGATGAAATCAAATCAATCGAATGCAAATAAATTCGCAGAATACATAGAAATAGATAATGATTTTTAACAAGATCTTAAAGCTATAATGGTCTTCTTAACTTCTTTTATGGTAAAAATCACGTCAAACAAATACCTAGTAGATCAAAAATAGCATTTTTCATAACATTATATTTTATAATCAATGTTTTTAAGTAAGCTTAATAATAATTAGAAATATTCACACGGTGAAAAGATAATTTCTAACAATTAGCTGGTCAAAAGGCATCCCAGGTCAATATCTCTTGGCTATTTAGAAGCTCCTCCAGAGTAAACTTTCATTATGAGGCAGTTCCCAAAGAATGGGTTATTATAAACGCGGGTAAGCACCGAAGGCCGCCACAAATTTTTACGACGCTCCCAAAAGCCGGTACAAAAGGCGCAATTAATGTTTTATCGTCACCTCAGGGGATACTCGTAAAGTTTTTTTATATTTTGCTCTGATTTTTTGATAAAGACAAAATGTATCTGGATTGAGAGTGGATTAGTGCCCCGCGAGGGTTCATTTGGATAAGAGCTGAATGATAACTTCTTAGTATTATTGGATACAACTGTTTAATTACTCAGGATGCCATCTGACTGGTTTTGCGTTTGGTTTCGTGGTCAAACGTTTCGTTTATTGGTTGTTTAACCCATTACACAATCTGCGCGAAATAATAGTTATTTTTTAAAAACCGAGACATGTAATTTTATTTTATTTGCGTTTTTATATAATTGCACTCCACGTGAATCAGCAAAGTGCAGCCGCCGGCCACAGAATGAAAAATTCAACTCTAAATAGCTGTACCGAATACCAAACATTTCAGAAACTAACAAGCCCCAGGATCCACGCTGATTTAAAAGCGGTGAAGCAAGAGATGTAATTGCAACTAGAGCCACAGCTTGCAACACAGTTAGTACTGAACCTGCCACAGCTAGTTTATTAGTTAGTATGGAAGTTGCCACAGGCTATGCAGTAGTTAGTAAGGACGGCAGTCGTCTTGAGTGCGCGTCTTTGTGTCGCGAACAATGCGCTGCTGTAATCCGTGAAAGTCCTTCAGTAATGAAAACCCGCGGCGGAGTGTACAGGGAATACAGAAATATTTCTGCGTCTTTGAAATATTTTTGATAGCTGTACATAAATATGAAATTGTTTACTAAAATTGATGAGTGTAAAACTAAGCGCTTTTACAAAAAAATTGTTTAACTTATTAGGACACAATAAACACACACTAATACATGCTAAAAATATACAAAATATACATGCGTTAGTATTATAGTTTGTCTGTCATTAGGTTACGGCCGCGGTCTTCTATCTCGGCCTCAGGTCTCTGCATCCGTTCGCTTTTTCGCGTACCGCTACCTTTACGTAGGTAGTATCATTTGTTGTTTAAAATTGTTACCATTATAAAGAGTTTTCCATCTATCAGTACAAATAATCTCAAACATACGACAGTTTACATAAGTACAGATACCTCATCTCGAACATTGAAATGACTCCTGTTTTTTTCGTCGGGTTTTTGGTGTTTGATTTTTGCGGCGCCACCTTCAACCTGTGATACCTAAAGACAAGTAATAGTACTGTTCATAGCAGTATTGTGTTACACTCCGCACTCAGTAATCTGCAAGTTGCAAATAACATGGTTCAAGATGACTTGGTCAAAGACCCGGGAGATTGAGACTTGGCTTGAGCTTCTTATCTCCTTGTTGACTTGGCTTACTTCTCATTAGTTGAAACCTGTTGATAGTAAAATCTGTTTTGCTTATGATAAGATATCGTATCTTGCTTAAATATTTTAATGTAGGTAGGTTAGGTACCCTTCATTTAGTTTGGAAGAAATTGTACACTGAGTCTAAACCTTATTTTTAGGTTCTAAAATAAATAAATATTATTATTAGAAGTTTTATGGACACAACATTTCTTCAAATTTCCCATATTTGGGAATATACTCGTATCTTTCAAAACTACAGCTAGATAACCTGTTTTAAATAAGTATAAAAGAAATGTTCTAAACGGTCCAATCGGTCGTTTAAAAGCTACTAACAAACTTATAACATCCTTCCTTTTCGTGCGGGGGGTCAAAAACACTACTTATCCTTTTTCTTATTAATTTAACTTACTAAACAGTACTAAATTTTGATTTGTAAACTGTTATGAATGACCCAAGGCAATATTACAAATCTTGGCTAAAGTTACAATGAAAAGCTAACCTAGTTTCAAAGTTATTTGAGCATGATTAACTTAATATTATTATATTTACTACATTGTATTATTTTATCTGTGTATTTACTAACTTTATTGCTGGCTAATACAAAATCTTGTTAATAGTAAATTAACATTATGGCAGCATTTCTCTGATACAAACATGAATGCTCTTCTATTTATACCTTCTCTTCTCTTTCATTCTTGATGGTCGTGTAAGAGTTATTTAGTCTCAACCGCCATGTTGTCTGTCGTTTGTCCAGCGCTAGTGGTCTGCCATATTTTTTGGGCATCACTTTGACTTTTTGTAAAATTTAAACACGGATATGTATTAAGGTATTCATACTTAAACAAAATATTGTACGTAGTATTAAAATAGTAGAAAGGTTAATACAATTAAATATAAAAACATTTTTCAAAGCACATAATGAATACAAAATTGATAATAGGATCTACAACTATAAAATACGATTAGCCCATCCCATATAATTATCATTACTGAATAGACTTTTAATTTCCCTTCACTTGTTAAAGTCATTTACACGCATGTCATGGCGGTAACTTTGTAAGGATAATGAATCCCCATTGGAATAGGCTTAATGGAAAACGAACAAATAATTGAAAAGTAAAACACTTACACTGAAAGTCACAATTCCAATGCCATTCTAATTTAAACCCTATCGCCTAAACAGTAAAGCGAAATATACTTACCTCGTTAGATTACCAGGATGAGATTTCCGGGAAATTCCTTCGGGGAATAAATGGATCTGATTTTTATTGGATTCAAGAAATGTCTTAGTATCGCCAGAAGTGGCAATGTTTTCTTTATGCCTACTTTTAGCGATATACGAGGAACAGAGTAAATAAATTTAGGCGGTCGTAAGGAACTTGGGAAGTTTTTGATGAAAAAAACTTTACCGGGAGTGGGTAGATGAACCCGTTCGAGATGTGATGGAGTACTTACTTGTGAAACGTTCTGCCGCTTTTCTGTTCAATCTGTTCACTTGCTAAAACTTCGAGTAAGTTGTAAAAAGATGCCTTCAGGTTTATGAATAGTTTTATGGTTTAGTTGTAAAGCTGAGCCGTGTTGGTCGAGTGGAATTGTGTCCAGATTGTAGGACTGAAGGTGCATTTTTGATAGCTACAGTATTTTTGTATTTTTAGACATGATGTTTTAACCGACTCCCTAAAAAATATTCTATCTGTCCCAGTCACAGTGGGTAACAGTCCCAACACATATATTTTTTTAAGGCGGTACCTATCGGCTTGTGTAAACGCTTTGATTTAGTTAAAAGATCACTGCTTTCCTCGTAGCTTTATAGTCAGTATAAAGTACAATTTCAAGACACTATATCGTACTGCATCCGATTTTGTAAACACAGTTTCTGTCTAAAGAATCCCTCTATTAAAGTACGAGGATGGTAAACAACGACACAAGTTATCCTTAACTCGGATATCTCTAATTGTTGCAACGAGTCAGTCCGCTCCCAGTGGCTTTTCTGCTGGATTGAGCGCTCCCAATCAATCCTAAGCCTGCACGTTTTATTCACTTGTAACGTGCAATAACTGTAAAATGGTTCGTGATTGACGAATCGGAACGAAACAAAGCTTAAAATCGAATAACATTATTAAGATTGGAAAACTGAAAAGCTAGGCCCACAATAGGTATTGGGTTGTTGACTGATTTTTAGCTGGTTTAATAGAATAGACAGTTAAAGCCCACGTTTGAAAGTAGTCTAACTCGATTATTGGATAGGTAATTAAAGTAAAGTTTGAGTTCAACTCATAATAGAAATAGAGAGATAATTATGTTTACGGAATTATAGCGTCTTTGTAATGAAAACATCAACACACCATTTAAAAACATATTTTTGCCAAAATATTAATGAATAATTTTAACGAAATACCAAAGAAAATTTCCACAAAAAATTATTTTTTCCTAAAATAATGAAAAATAACAAATAAATATTTGAAGGTTAAGCTAATAATAAGTTTTAAGCTCATATTTTTCATAAAATTATTTTATGAATATTTTTATTAGGTACTCTGGTTTTCAGACCAAAGATATCAAAATCAAAAGTTTTTTAACTTTAGCGTAGGTTTATAACTTCACAAACATGTATGGAAATTTAAAAAGTCGAGACTCAGTAAAATTTATTCTATCAGGAAGTCCAATAAAAAAGTAGGTACGTGATGTGAGACAGTTCAGGTATCCTATATAAAGTTCAAGCGAGTATCAATTAAAGCTGGTGTTTAATTCACAAAGCAATCAACACTCACCTGATTGTGGGTTGGCGTGATGAGTGCACTCGCATGGGTGCAGTACAGTCAGCTGCAGAGGATAACCATATTGTTTTTTTTAGTTAGAACTTTGTTTTGCCATTTCAGTACAGGTAAGTCGTCAAGCCATGACGGAGGCCTTTAGGCGGCCTAAAAACTCCGTCACCAGATTTGGCCACTTGCTCATACGAAAGAAGAAGAAGTACAGGTAAGTTAATTGTATATGTATCGAAATCATATTTAAATATTTTATTAGGAACTAGCAGCACGTCCCGGCTTTGCGCGGGTGTTCTAATTAAACTACCTGGATAAAACATAGTCTAATTACCACCCGGACAGCTCATTCTACACACCCGTGAAAGAATTTTTCAAATCGGTTGAGTAGTTACGGAGATTACCTCCGTCAAACAAACAAACAAACAAACAAATTTTACCTTTTTATAATATATTAGTAAGTATAGATCTCTGGCAGCTCTACAGCTGTCTGGAAAACCTTGAGCTCACGGCTTTTACAATGACTGAAGACGCAACATTTGTTAATCTTAAAGCTAAAATTAATCCTATTATTTTGTATCTGCTTTTGTTTGTACCTGTACTTGCATACTGGAATATATTCAATTACTACGTTTACTAATTTGTACCTAGTTATTGGCACAGATTAGACTATTGTCATTTTCAAGTGGCTATTGTGAACTGAGAGATATCGTCAAACATCCTCAACGCGTATAACTCTCGTCTCAGAACACGATGCAGTAGTGTATAAATCCTAAAAAGTATGTAATAAATCCTAAATTACAGTAATTTGTATGTATAAAAAGACAAAAATGTATTAAAGTACAACAATTACAATTACAATACAATAAAAATTACAACATTTCTAGGTATTATTATAAAGCTGTATAATTTTAAAAACAAAATATAAAATTCCCTACTAGTTTACTTATAAAGGTTCAGTAAGAATATGCCTTTATTAAATCGATTTCGAAATGAAGGAAAGTTATAAACTATTATCGACCTAAACATATATATGAAGTATTCATTGTATGCACTTTACAAGTCACTTTGTTTAATAGGAGTTTTATTGAAAACAACTTGTAATGATGCTGACGAGGCCTTGTCAAAAGTACCATTATTTATCCAAACAAATTCCTTTTCCTCATTCATTAATCAGGAAGCCAACTAGCAATCTGTTGTTATCATCATTGCCTAGGTAATTACTTGAGGTGCGTTATAGTAAGACAAATGGATACATATATTACACAGAAATCGCGTAGGAAGACTTTGGTGAGACTTGGCGATTTCACCACTGTGGAAAATGGCTAATTTCCTTCTCGCCTTATTCTAAATTCAACCTTAAGAACATTAGTATAGGGTGTCGTTTTCTTTGACATTATTTGTTGGTAAGATAATAGAAAATAAGGGCTGCTCTACGTGATAATAGCCTCGTTAGAAGCAAAAATTTCTCCTTTTTTGTTTACTCGTATGAAGTTACGCGTTGCTAAGCGCTGGATATTATCTTTGTCCCAAAACTCCCTCCTTGATGTCTGTATATTTTTATGACAGAAATATGGAGTTCAGGAGAAGTTCGAACGTGACTGAAGCATTTATTCTCCAATAAAGGAGAGCTTCGAACAAAATTAAGTTTTGAAGAATGGCCGTGAATTCCTAACTTCTTGAAAATTCAAATTATTGAAGCCGCTTTTATTTTAAAACGACATTTGTAAACCTTTTCGTAGTAACTACTTATTTATTTATTCAAACAAAGTTTTATATCAGAAACAAAAAAAAAAAAAATTTTTTTGTAGTTAAACAATAAACTTAGTTAAAAACGAGTGATGCAGGTAAAGGCGATCAAATGATGTTTATATACTACCACACACTACACGGCCGTAACTAAGTGAGGTTTCAGGGGTTCACCCCCCATATTTAAACTTACCACGACCGACTAACCTTAACTCCTTCACGCTAGCATTATTCAGTTAAAACTAGTAAAGAGGGTCGAACGATGTACGTACAAAGTATTGCTATACCTTGCAATAGAAGCGGACCAATGAGCCGCGATCGACACCTGAATGAGCGCGGGTCGGTGCAGCAATGCGGGTCATTCACCGGCATTGTAAAGCCTATGACCATACTATACTTTATTTCATGAAGCGAGCTAATAGGAGGAAAAAAACGCGCGTGATTGGTCGTCGAAAATAATTTTCTATTCTCGGATTAGCTAGATTTGAAAATTGGCAATTGATTTGACAATCTAGCCAATCACGAGATGGACAAATGTTTTTGACAGCCAATCACGTGAGTTCATTTTATCTTCCTATTAGCTCGTTTCAAGAAATGAGGTATAGTTATGAAAGTTTATGAGCAAAATTGTATGTTTGTATCACGAACCGAGTATGTTGTTATTACGAAATATGTTCGACACGAATGAAGCGTTAGAAAGGAATAAGAGACCAAAAAACAGTTTTAAATAATTGAGTAGTAAGTAGACTGCGGCCTTTTTAACAAAAATGTGAAAGAAATGAAATGCAATATGTCCCATCCTTGGTACATTTTTAATAACACAAGTTAAGTAGTTAGCTTTCTGTTTGCAATTAATTATAACACATATATTCATGTAAAATATAGTGTATTGTATGGTGTATTTAAAGCAAGTCTTTTAAGTTTTATAACATATAAGTCATGATCCTAAAAATAACCTGTAAAAGTTTTATAGGACACTAAGCAAACTGAACTATACATAAAGGGCATTTTTTTTACAAGAAAATCATTTCCGTAGAGACAAGAAGGCAGTTCACCGGCAATCTGCAGGCGATGTTGTGTCTATCAACATGAACGAACAATTATCTACCAGTTAGCTAACTCGACGGGCACACGGCTAACTACGCGCATTATCCTTGAGCACCAAGAAAAAGCAAAATAAAGTGGACCGTAAGGCGATGTAATAAAATCAATAGCCTGCGATGGACGTGCGGTCATACAAGTAGCGTGGATGGGTTTATTTCGTAGTGGTGGTTTTCTGCGTTAGGGGATATGAGTTCAATGCCCTCCCAAGGTAAGATAATGATTTTTGTGTTTATACAAATTTTTGAAATTGTTGTAACGTATGTAATTGAAGTGTAAACGTATGTTCTTGAATTTGATGTGTTGATCACTTCAAGTTAAACTTATGAGTAGCTTTATAGCTTTTAGCTTTGTAGCATCCAATAATTTCACAACATTATTTAGTTTTTCTAGATGTTTGAGAAGTCAAAAGCAAAGTCATACTTAGTTACACATACTCAGACATTCAATAACTTAGACAAGAAACAATCTTGAATTCTTACAATTCTCGTTGTAAAGTTTTATTATTGAAATTCTTTCAAAGTGCTTTTAAGATTCTTTTGACAGATAAATGACAAAGGTACTAATATTTTTGCATAGCCTAGAGCACAGAATAAAGATCCTAGAAGCCTGTTTTTGTTGTTAATAATTTTCACACTTTTTTATTTCATTTTTGCAAAAAGTGTCTATATGTTTTGGTTAGTCGGGAAAAGTGTCGTTGGTGCTAAATAGCAACTACATATATGTATATATATTTTTTTTAATAAATGTACTTTTGTGGGATAACTGCATAAGAAAATGACATGTGACCACAATTTTATTTTCCCTCATCATGTTTCGCCAGAACGCGGTGTGTCTGGCCGAGGCACTACTGGTTCATAATAAGGAAATTAAGCCTCAGCCTCGCATGCTCTTGACAAGCGTTTCCAATTAGTTGTGAAAGAGTCTATTTACAAACGAACGGGTTCTGTAGCTGAGATAATGCAAATGAACCTATGAATTATACAGTGATGATGAAAACATTAAAATTTAATTTAAATTAAAGTATATTTTTGCGGAACAAGAACTATTAATAAAACTGATACCGTTGAGGAAATTTTCTTTTTGATCTTTTTATCAGCTTGCTAATTAATGAATATGTATTTTTTTTTTCTTTAATTGATCTTGATTTTTGACTGTAGCTCATTGTATGTAGCTCACTTTGCAAGAGCCTTCAGATCCCTCAATACCTAGCATTCCTAATCAAGGTTATAGTGGTCATTATCAAATATTGTGAAATTAATATGTGTCAGCTGTAGCCTTGTTAAATAATAATTCTTGGTCAGTGGAATCACAGAGCACGTCATTGTCCGCCGAACCAGCCGACCACAACACCACAAACACATCATTTGACATGAACTAGTAATCAATTTCAGCTGCGGTATGAAGCACTCTACTCACCTCACAATAATATTACCATTGCAATGTCATTTAAAAATACGTCGAAAACCAATCAAGGTTTTGGGCCTTTTGGGCACCCTACCTGCGATCTGTGACCTAAACTCTGTATTCTGTCCGTAGTTAATACTAGGATAGAATACAGAGGTTTTTTTTTCGTTTTTAAGTAGTGTAGGTATTTTTGTTTCTGTCTGTTTTTTATTTGTTTCATAAATTAATAAATAAATACCAGTTTTACACGTGACTTGAATGTTAATTTTATTAGGCACTAGTAGCACGGCCTGGCTTTGCACGGGTGTACTAATGAAGCTACCGGGATAAAATATAGCCTATTACCTTTCGGACAGTCCATTCTACACACCGGTCCAGTTGTTTCGGAGATTACCTCCGTCAAACAAACAAACAAACAAGCAAACAAATTTTACCTCTTTATAATATTATAAGTGTAGATATAGTACAGAAAATGTAAGTAACACAAACCTTGGCAAGCCGTGAGGTTCCCATCCGTCACGCAGTCAGTGCGGAGTCCGGCGCGCTCGGAGGAGCACGGCGGGGATGCCACAAATCCTGAATCAAACTACCCGGAACTTACACTTACTAATCTATAAAAATACGACCTATTGCTTGCTAAACTAGCAATGTGCTCAAATATAGGAGAACGTTCACTATTTGTGTGCTAGTAACAGAAAGATCGCTTACTAGCTGTCAAACTGTCAAAAACTTCGGTACCAGAGATTTATGCTATGATGGCGAGTCAATAGCAGTTTAGCTGACGATTGCTTGTATCATCGCAGGTTCAAATCCTGTCGGAGTCGTAACTTTTACGAAGATTTTTCAATTTTTCTGATTTAGAGATCGTCCAAAGATCTTGTATAATGATCAATGGAGTCCAAAAAAGTTGGATCTATTTATGCTCTACCGATGACTCTTGTATGTTAAACCACACTGAGGCATTTCTTTTTGTATCAGTTAATTCATATCGTATGTTTCAATGCAAACATCTGCATTGTTTGGTTTGAATGAAGGTGTTCGCTGAGCTCCGCACAACGGGACTCCCACAAATCTGCAAGCAAACATTGCGGAACGAATGCTGCTTGCGTTTTCATTTCATTGTAGTTTTCACTACTGTGATATATTTTCTTGTAGATTTTGTTTATTGCATAGAAGGTACCTATAGTTTCAACTTTATATAAAATATTTAGACTTACAACAGCATAAAGCTATGATGAAGGTCTTTAAGAGGCCACCAGAGTTGATCACTTGCTCATACGAACTTTTTATTCAATTTTCTTTTTTGATCTGAAAGGAAGTAGAGAGTAAAATAAAATCGTCAACGTCTGAAAGAAAATCATCTTTCTAATCTGCAAGTAAGGTAGTGCGAGACAACAAACAGTTTTCTTTTGAAACAGCATAAAGATAAAGATAAAGATAGTTTATTTGCTTGAACACAATGTAGGTTATGAGTCATCACTATTATGACAGGTTGCAAACTCATCGTCAATGATACAAGCTTTACCTGAAATTGTATTTTTACGAGTCAAAAACGTTTACATACAATTCGACATCGCAATAAAAACATTTTCCTTATCTTTGTGCAAATAATATTCCTACACCTTACGTCTTGTAAATAAATCGATCCTTAGATTAAATATTGAGAAATTTTTCATCTGTAGATATTTGTTTCCTCCCGAACGCCTCAAATATGGAGCAACGGACCGTCCCGACTTTACGCCAACCCTTTTCAGAGTCATCAAAAGGCGCTGGAAGTGATCAGTTAAGCGTTTTATTGCCTCCGAGCCTGTCCTCTGTCAAAAGACACCAGAAGGTAGTAAGCTGCTGTTTTCGTGGCGTATTGATAAGTATTTTCTACTCAAAAGTCGTCGTCAAGTAAAAGTGAGAACTGTTTTTATTGGATTTGTTTTTCAATAATTTGTGTTATAATAATATGTACAAAAACACCCAAAATCCATAAAGATTGCCGTAAGGGTTCTTGAGTGGAAACGAATGGCAAAAGCTATGTTAAATTTTTAGCTGATAATGATATTTTAAATAACGTTTAACGTTGGAGTATTAAAAAAAAGTGTAAGTAAATAATACGTTCCGAAATATGAAAACTGTCGTAGACTTTCTTAATCCAAGTTATGCCATAGCACTTTTCGTAAACTGCTAAAAGCGATTATTTACGAGTTAAGAAAGGTCTAAGTACAGCGAGTAATTTTCACAAATTATTTTACTGCATCAGCTTGTTCATAAAATATAAAATTTTACTGTTTTGTTATAATAACTTTTATACCCAAAGCACTGTTTTATTTCAGTATCTATTTAATAAAATTATCATTTTAAAGGACGGGCTTGCGGTATATGTAAACATTAGTTTATTGCACCAAAGTAAGTAAAATAAATAAATATCCTTGGACATTCCACACAGCGTCATCCAGTCCCAAGCTAAGCAACTAAGTAAGTTCGTATGAGCAAGTTGCCTACTAATCGTAACTCTGGTGACGAAGTTTTTAGGCTGTCTAAATTTTACTAATAGCACTACTATTTATTCTGTGTCAATATGATATAAATAATTAAAAACATTGAAAAAAATATTTAAATATGAGTAATCAAGGTCTTGGGTTTTCTGAATTATTTTTAATCAACGAAGAACCTTGGAAGTCCCACAAGTATTAAATTCTGTGGATTCCTCATCTGCCGCGTTGAGGTGTAAACTCTAAGTATGAAAGAGATACTTCAAATTCTAACTTCAAGAGCGCTAAGAGATATTGAAATTCGTAAAATAAATATCGAGGGTGTGAAATTTTCAAGCTTTCACGATACTCTTCTGTGTTTTATTTTATTTTTACAAAAGCAGACGGTTCAAAATCCGTGACTTTACATAAATAAAGAAGATTTCGAAGCTATGCAGGTCAAGTCTGACGACCTCCCGATTCGAAGCTATGACGACCTCTGTGGCGCAGTTGGGGGAACGCCCGGCTGAGACGCCGAGGTTGCGGGTTCGATCCCCGCTACGGGACAAATGTTTGTATGTTCTGCAGTTATTTGTTCCGTGTCTGGGTATTTTCTATCTATAATATGTATGTATTTACAAAAAAAATGTATCTATGTATTATATCAGTCATCTAGTTACCATAACACAAGCATTTAGTTGTTTAGCTTGGGACTAGTTGACGCTGTGTGGAATTTTTTATTTATTTTATTTATTTCTAGCCCATATTGTCCCACTGTCGAATGTCCAAGAATATTTTTTTATTTATTTATATAATTAAGTGTGTACTTGCGTGTGTATAGATAATTTTCAGAAAGCAATTTGAACAGTCTCACAATTTAATTCTTTAGTAGCTATTCAAGGCATTCTAGATACCCTTTTAAAGATATGTAGGGTATCTAATCAAAGAGACGTCGAAAAATTTACAAAGACTTTATGCCTTCAAGTATCAAGTGTTAAGTATTCAACATGACAAGTTGCAAGTCCATTGCAGTCCAATAAAAACAATTATATTTTTATCATGATCCTCATCAACCAAGAAAAATCTGTTATTTTTCATAGCACGTCGTCGAAAGCCAAACAATCTATTTCAATTTTTTTTTATGGAAGCTGGAAACCAAACTTTGTAAATTATTATACTGTTAGCCGAGTCTCTTGTTGATGACTAATCGACAGACGGCACCTACATAAAAGGCGAGCGCACGGCGGCGCTCGCTCACTTTGTGCTTGGCTTTCGAACGAGACGGATGTCTCGGCTTCCTAGGGAATTTGTGTTGTTAGGTCGTTTTCTTGTATTTTGTAATCGTGTAGCCTATGTCAGTGCTTATTTTGGTTTAATGGTGTAAACTGGTGTTTCCTTTGCTTCCGTTGTCTATCCTGACCATCTCAAATTGTTCGCTTATAAAGATAATTTAGTTTTGATGATTTGACTATTTGTGTTAATAAAGTTGTTCTTCTATTTTTTTAAAGATTTTCACTTCTGGTTTCCAATATCAGAAGGTGGGATTCTTGTCCACACCCACCTAATCATTTTTACGGGAAAATAAAGGGTACTTGATTAAATCGAAGTAAACACCAATTTTCTTTGTTCGAGTTGTCTGATGACCTACATAGGTTTCGTCGTCGCGACAGGAGTGATGATTCACGTAGTAACACTCGTTCTCGAAGCAGAATTCGTTCTAGGGGTAGATCTAGTTCGCAATGTAGGTCAAGGTCGAATCGTAGCGTGCTTCAGGCATTGCCATCCATCGTCTTGACGATAGTTTTGTTCCGGCTTTGTGTTATTTTCGTGATTTTGTGTTGTTTTCTGGATTTTAGTGATTTTGTGCGATTAACAAAAATCGTAACTACCCTCATTTTGATAAAAATTTCTGGACGTTCGTCGAGGACTACAGATCGTGAAAATGTACAAAGGAGAGATCGTTCAAGTAGTGGGAGTCGCAATCGTCGTTGTCTGGCGTCTAATAGTCGATAAATTTGTTTGGTGACGCAAAGTCGTAGTTGAGTGATTGTGTCTCAAACGACAGGTCGAGGAGTATCTTCAAAATAGAGAATACACTTCCCACTATCATCCTGATAATTGCTAATTGGTTTTTAATCTTATCGAAAAGGTTTTTAACAATGAAAATAAAAAATTATTGTGTGGGTACTTCCATAACTTTTTATTTGTTATTTTGTACGTGTTTATTTAACCAAGGTGCATTGTGCACCGTTATTGTGTGTTGTGCAGAACGAGTTCGAGCCGCTCTCGGTCACGTCACCGACTGCGCTCGTCCGGGTTGCGGAGTGATCGCTCGCGGGACAGGAGGTCCTGTGGCCGGCGGTCGCGCAGCCACACGCGAGATGGATCGCCGCACCGGCGCTCTCGCGATCGGAGGTCGCGCAGCATCGCGCATGACGTTGAGGTACCTAGCTGCCAGGTACGTGCGGCGCGGTTACCACCACGGAGCAACTGTGAGTCTTTTGATACTAAAACGTTGTGGTGTTTGTGATCGAGGTATACGTCTTATGCCTTCAGATTTTGTTGCACTTTCTTAATACGGAAGTTGAGTATCTGTGCTGACTAATTGAACAAGGTCAGGTACGGCCGAGCTCAGGTATGATTAGAGCTCGCTCTGAATCACCAAAACTCAGTAAGATTTTTCATACTAGACATCCCTAATACTGACAGACATTCAGGTCAAGGTCATTTCACTACCGATCCCAATAACTGTGTGGACCTTTAATCGCGCGTGCGTTTGCTTTTTGTACAGGGTCCTTGCTCCTGTGGACGCGCTGTGGACGAGCTGTCTTGTGGACAGGTGGTCCGCGCACGTGCGGTCCTTGAGGCATGGTTGGCCCCTGAGGCATGGTTGGCCCCTGAGGCATGGTTGACCCATGAGGCACTGTTGGCCCTTGAGGTACAGTTGGCCCTTGAGGTACTGTTGGCCCTTGAGGTACTGTTGGCCCTTGACGCACTGACGCCGGACCACCAGTCCCAGCAGCTCCGCCCGCAGGCGATCACGCAGTCTCTAGAGCAGGTTCCGCCAGCAGGCGAGCACCGGCTCCGCCAGCGGCGAGCACCGGCTGCGCCAGCGGCGAGCACCGGCTGCGCCAGCGGCGAGCACCGGCTGCGCCAGCAGGCGAGCACCGGCTCCGCCAGCGGCGAGCATCGGCTGCGCCCGCAGGCGAGCATCGGCTGCGCCCGCAGGCGAGCACCGGCTGCGCCAGCGGCGAGCATCGGCTGCGCCCGCAGGCGAGCACCGGCTGCGCCAGCGGCGAGCATCGGCTGCGCCCGCAGGCGAGCACCGGCTGCGCCAGCGGCGAGCACCGGCTGCGCCCGCAGGCGAGCACCGGCTGCGCCCGCAGGCGAGCACCGGCTGCGCCCGCAGGCGAGCACCGGCTGCGCCAGCGGCGAGCATCGGCTGCGCCCGCAGGCGAGCACCGGCTGCGCCAGCGGCGAGCATCGGCTGCGCCCGCAGGCGAGCACCGGCTGCGCCCGCAGGCGAGCACCGGCTGCGCCAGCGGCGAGCACCGGCTGCGCCCGCAGGCGAGCACCGGCTGCGCCCGCAGGCGAGCACCGGCTGCGCCAGCGGCGAGCATCGGCTGCGCCCGCAGGCGAGCACCGGCTGCGCCAGCGGCGAGCATCGGCTGCGCCCGCAGGCGAGCACCGGCTGCGCCCGCAGGCGAGCACCGGCTGCGCCCGCAGGCGAGCACCGGCTGCGCCAGCGGCGAGCACCGGCTGCGCCCGCAGGCGAGCACCGGCTGCGCCCGCAGGCGAGCACCGGCTGCGCCCGCAGGCGAGCACCGGCTGCGCCCGCAGGCGAGCACCGGCTGCGCCCGCAGGCGAGCATCGGCTGCGCCCGCAGGCGAGCACCGGCTGCGCCAGCAGGCGAGCACCGGCTCCGCCAGCGGCGAGCGCGCTGTACAACGTGGAATCAGTGGAACAAGCATCAGCCTTGTTCCTAAATAAGTATCTGAGAGACGTCTCAATAGTGTTAAGAGAGATGGTATGACTTTGTGGATGAATTTATTGTTGTAAGACGATGTATGAATTGACTGCCAGATCGTGTGTAAGAAGAGTATGGAACACTGGGTGTAAACTGGCAGTCTATCTTAAAAAGCTTTCGTTTTCAGATGAAGACGAAGATGATCAAGTTTCTGGCACAGGTCCCTCCATGCCTGTGTTAGGCGCGATCCGGAGGCGAGTTCGCCGTCGGCAGCTGTCGTCGGTTCCAGTGGCACCACACCGCGTTCCCGGGTCGAGGACGACCCTCTGTCAGGAGAGGCCGTGTTAGCCGAGTCTCTTGTTGATGACTAATCGACAGACGGCACCTACATAAAAGGCGAGCGCACGGCGGCGCTCGCTCACTTTGTGCTTGGCTTTCGAACGAGACGGATGTCTCGGCTTCCTAGGGAATTTGTGTTGTTAGGTCGTTTTCTTGTATTTTGTAATCGTGTAGCCTATGTCAGTGCTTATTTTGGTTTAATGGTGTAAACTGGTGTTTCCTTTGCTTCCGTTGTCTATCCTGACCATCTCAAATTGTTCGCTTATAAAGATAATTTAGTTTTGATGATTTGACTATTTGTGTTAATAAAGTTGTTCTTCTATTTTTTTAAAGATTTTCACTTCTGGTTTCCAATAATACATACATACATACCCAAGGTACTTAAGGTGATGTATACTTACTTTCTTTGTAAAAGCTGATCTAATAACTTTCAATCTAATTCCATTTCCCCTCACAATTTATTTAACTTATTCAGGGAGTATTATGTACATAAAATATGTTATTATGCAAAGTGACATTATCATACTTTACTCGGTAGCGAGATCCAGGCACACAGTGGGTACAGTCGCCGACAAACGCTAGCTTTTATTGCTTTGACGTGTTTGACCGAATGTTGGTTTGCAAAGTACCTAGCAGATATTTATTACTATAAGCCGAGATGAACTAAATGACTATGTATTATGATTCCACTGCTGGGCAAAAACCTCTTCCCACTCTTTCCACGTTATTATTATTACTTCACGATCCTTGGCGAACAGTCCGTCAAAAAAATAGTCGATTTCGTCTCTCCATAAGTCGTTAGTCTTTACTAGTCTCTGATTTAATTCAGTTTAAAAACTACTTATAGCTACTTGTAATTACTTCGTTGGTTTTATATAAAGGCAACAGTACCAAAGTTGACAGTACTATATTTATTCCGTGGCTTTTGCAAGAAAGGAATCTAACTTTATGGCTTAGGAAGCTTTGTTTGACATTTTCGATGTTATAATTTTATCATGGGGATTGAACGACTTGATTCAGATATTTCACGGTTTACGCGCCATTTCACAATTTTATGTTTATGTTGATTTGTTTGAGTTGTTCAAAATTGTTTAATATTTTTTGTTTTGAGCTTTGATTGTTTATTTATCTTCCTGAATGCTGTTAAGAACAATATGGTTTTATGAGACTGTGACAGTTAGAGACTTAGATACTCTGAATAGTTTTGAGAGCTGTATGATAATTATCATGGCTTTTTAGTTTCTAGTCTCTTATTCTCGAAGAATAAAAATAAAAAATAGATATAAAGGACCAGTAATTATATAATTAGGTATAATTATTTACCATAAACGCCGTACAGCTTTTTAATATTTTCGTCAATCAGCGTCGGTTTTCGAAAAATACTCATAAATACAGTAACATCTTGGCACTTATTTCTTGGAGGTTGTGCATTTAATAAGCATTTGCACATTAGAGAGAAGTTGGCACTCGTGCCGCGGTATCTTTGATCTTTCATTATAACCTCTAAATGCTTAGCGATAGTGTTGCTAATTTCTTCCAAAATATTGTATCAAAATGATTTTAAGCTGGTGATAAATGTTACCTTCCAGCTGGAAACCAAAGCTATAAAAATCCAATGAATACAAATAACTCGACCTCAAAATTACATTAAGGTTTTTCGGCATTAATTCAAGCACAAAGTACTTACCTGCTCAAACTTGAAGCTTGAACTCATTGAATTTTAAAGGATCTTGAGTAATACAACTACAAAGTTCCATGTTGTTGTTAACAAGCACAACGAAACAAAGAAACATAATAAACGAGTACATACCCGAAGCATATGTTAAGCTTGATTAGTCGTCGAATTCAGTTAATATTTAATGCGCTCTTAAAATGGATAGGTAACCGCAAGTGGCAGTAACAGCTGAGCGCTTCCGTGCATCGATAAGCATATTAAGTTGTAGGCTTTTCAAGTCGTCTATGATGTAGGCCTTTTAGGCGGTCTTAAAACTCCTCCCTAGGTTATTACTCCCGGTTCTATGCGAGCACATAACTTATAACAATTACATAAGAAACGTGCAAACCTTCGCAAAGCCAGTTATTTATGTGTGTCGCTAAAACTAGTGCGAATAACATTGTTGTAGATAACAGGGCGATACGCGCCGCGCCTGGCGCCGCGCCAGCGCACCCGAGCACTGAGCTCACGACCTCATCATCATCACACGTTTACTATAGTATAGTCTTCCTATTATAATAAACTATACTTTGTTTACCGAGTCAATCGACAAATAAACCAGCTAAATGTGTTGTTCATAAATTTTGGTACATATTTTGCTAACGTGTAAAGAAACAATTTTCACATTACACAAGGCAATGTGAACTTACTCTAGGCCGTTTTCGACGCTAATCACGTGCGTATATTTTTCGAACTATTCGATCGACTCGGTGAACAGAGTACCTAAAGATACTACGGTACGGGGCGTATGCAACTGTGTCGAAATATCAGGAAACTCATTAATCTACGAATCGTGTTAAATATCCCGTTTTAAGTGTTTATAATGTTCAAAACTATTATAGTTTAAAAAGCTCTAGTTTACTCGCGGGGTAACTATCTTGGTAAAATGTAAGCAAGCGTTCCAGGTCATCCTATATTCCAAGTTTCAGCCAAAACCTTCCTGAACCATTCAGAAGTTTTTATAATAACGAGGTAGTAACGAGTATCAAAAATGTAAAACATTTCAGCCATTCTCAAACTACGCACTTAAATCAGCATTGTACACACCGGTTCTATAGGAGGTATCATCTAATGAGACAAGTGCTCTATATCAAGACGAAGTTAGCACGAGTTTGTGTAGCTTCTCTCGACCATTCGAGTATCCATTAGGGTTCTCCATTACATGATTCTCAGGGAAGCTGCGGAACCCGTATATTCAGAGCGGTAGAGACGACATTAAGGTTGACTTTGCACTGGACTAGCACGTGTTGATAGTAAATTGTGGAGTACTCGCTTATAATGCAGTTTGTGGAGACTTTATCAAGATGATCTTTGACTTGTAGTTCAACTTAGGTCATGTTCATTAAATTTAATCTAAAGATGGCATGTAGATATGTGTTTATAATAATGTTGAATGTATATTAGGTGACTTAACAAAAACAAATGGAAGCTTTATTGTAATAACTTACATTTTTTCACTTTGTTAAAAGGATTTTTATTATTGATTGTATTTAAGTTCAATTTAGGTCAATCACAATGTTTGTTAACTTCACTATTTTAATCCTCAATTAACAAAAATAAATAATCTAATTAAACTTATCCACAATTATACAGTCCTAATCAGGAAATGTTTCGGCTCAAAACGATTTTGTCCCGCTCACATTATTGTCTGATTGCATAGTTTGAATATTTGACATCAGTACTCAGTAGTCTACTCGTAATCAGCCGCTACTGTGAAAACCGAAAATGATACTTTGTGCCAAGAATTGCAGTTCCACTTATGTTGGTAGAAACTGAATTCAGAATATGTACCTGAAAACTTACATACCTAAATAAATGCACACGTGTTCGAGACGGTGAATGGAAACAAATTTAAGAAACTGGCTTTGATATAATATCCAAATCCAAATCCAGAAACTAAACTAAATATTAAATGATTTCAAACGGGACTTTATCGCGATGATTTTACAGCGTATTTTAAGCTTTTCTCAAATGTCACCTATAACTTATTAGTAACTTAACAAAGTGTTTATTTCTGTAGGATCACTTAAAAAATGTAGTCTTATAAGCCAGGTGATTATATTATTGCCAATTCACCGTACTATGAAGCACAACATTTTAAAATTTACTATGCAGTTTCAGCAGCTACCTACCGATTAAACAAAAGCCTCGCCATAGTTAGTAATTTATAAAAGAAAGCCAAAATAAAATCAGTTACAATTTCGTATAGAATTCCAAAACATTCTCATCAAAATCACAGATTGACTTTATCGCGATATCAGAGACGGATCTGTTTTCCTAGGGAGCTAAGCAAGCGAATACCCTAGGTTCGGTCTCATCTGTTTGCTCGCCAGCCAGTTTGTTTAGGTACTGAGCGAGTGACTTGCTCCGCACATAATTACATAGCAACTCGATAGTACTCACACACACACACAGTTGGGCCGGTATACTCTAGGTGAAAGTCCCGACTTTTCTCGCAAAAAATTTTGACCCACATTTTCATATTGCCTACAATTTGAAAATGTGGTTCAAAACAGAAATACTAAATAGAGGCTGTACTTATTAAAGTGTTTCTGTTACTCATCGTCATTGTTTTTTCTTTTGTACCTTTTACTGTTTTTATTTGTGCCAAGACACTTTTTCGAATTAAGATAAAGTAGGATCAACTCATGAAATCAGAATCTTTTTAATATTAAATTAATAATACTGATTGCATTTAAGGTTTTTATTTTTGGTAAATCCTTCTAATGCTTCTATTTATTTTAACAAAAATAGCACAAGATTTCTTTTAAATTGTGAGTCGATGTTCTTTTCATAATCTATCTATCTATCCAGCCGGTAACACCCACTCCTGGGTAAAGGCCTCTTTTCATAATAATTCAGGTAAAAATCACTGTTCAGAATATCTTATTTTAGATTAGTTTGGAATTTTCAAAAAACAGGTGTGGCAGGGCCGTAAAAGCGTCTGACTGATGGAAAGAATAAGTGAGGTAAAGCCCTAACAAAGGATCCCGGGATTGATAGCACGCAAATTGACGTTGAAGTGCTGAAATTGGGGATACAACCCTTCGCTTTTATAGTTTTCGGACTTTTCGGATCAAAGGGAGTGGGTGTCTTGTATAGAGGTCGGTAACAATTGTTTGGTGAGGTCACTGCGGTGAGTTCCATTACTTAAGGACTTTTATAAAAAACTTATAAAGTGTTTTGGTGAAATTTAATAATAATAAAAGTGGTACTTAACGTGGCTTATGAAAGAAGAGGTCAAATGACGAATTGAGGTCAAAGAGTGATTTTGCATTTTTTAGTGAAAGAAACTTTGAGGGTTTCCCAATCCCAATCTTAATAAAACCAATATGTCTTGCACAAATCTGCCCGTTTCTATAACATGTTATTTCAAAACTATAATGAGCCAATATTTCTACATATTTAATAAACGCATTCTTCATTTATCTCACAGCGCAGAAAAATCAAACTGTCCCATAGAATTTTAATGTAAAGCATAATGTCGATGAAGCTGTCGCTTACAAGTCCGCTGACGCGGTAAGTCTTGTAGGAGCGAGACGCGCCGGTTATTGAGGTCATTCTTACATCAGAGCTCGACGTGTAAACATCTCCGGCAAGAACTCTGCTTTGATAACATGGATCTAGTACACTGCTGGATAAGTCACAGAAAAAAATATGATATTTTTGTGAGAAAAGATTCATATTAATATAAATTTTTGGTCCCGTAATGTGTCTTTTTTGTTTCATTGGAATGTCGGTTTTAGATATGCATTTACTGATAATTTTGTTCTTATCGGCGGTGATAGTAGTCTAGATATTTATGGCTATGTTAGAAAAACTCGCGCACATCTAACAAAAGAACACAACCGTCAACACTGGTCAAAGGTTTGAAAACCCTATTTGTATATAGTGATGGTTTACTTTAACTTGTTGATTTTTTGCAGATAAAAGGCAAGGGTAATGCTGTATTGCACCTTTGTGGAATATGCCTGAGGGTTGCAAAGTTAGGGCTGGTATTCATTGTTATGAATGTGATTCGAGTCCGGACAGAGTTTTGGTGAAATTAGACCGCGCATGAAAAAATTTTACGGTCAAAAACTAAATTTGGGTTCTAGTTTTAATGAAAATTATTATATTAGGAACTGTTGAGTTTCGGCTCATGTTTGTAATCTTTTATATGTAGGTTCAAAAGTTTCCATAGTTTTATTAGTTCGATACAATAGGCAATGGAAACAGGCCCATATTACAGGCTAACATAGTTAGATCTGTGTTTCGATACTTCGTGATCGCAAAATCACTATTTCACTTTTCTTTTGTATTTTATAATCTACATAATTTTCAAAGTAGGTCATTATCCCAAACAATGAATATAAACAAGAAGTTCCAAGAACATAGTCCCACGCTTAATCCCAACATACAAATGTTTGAAATTGTTTAAGTTACACGCTACGCTCGTAGCAAAGTGCTACGTTTCGTAGACGTGCTACGAAGTCTCGAGATTAGCTCGCGGCTATTAGCTCACTTACGCTTTGAGCTCGTATGCGCTTTGATTCGCTTTAGGCATTGGATTACACAATCATGAATACCTAATTACAAAGTTATTTAGTATTTAGTACATTTTAGTACCAAGCTCGTATTTCTAACGCGAATTTTGTCACATTTGACGCTTTCGGCCTCACTGCTCCATCACGTGCAAATAAGTGAATACATAAGTTTGCAGATATTTGTGTTATTAAATTTGTGACAATTCATCGCAGTCAATCGTCGTAGTCCTTAGATAATTCCTGTAACAAAATAATTGTTTATTAAAATACTAAGTACTAAGTACTCATAATAAAAATATTATGAGAATGTTAAGTTGGTTTATTTTAGATTTAGGGGGTAACTACTAAAACAACTGACTGGTTTTTGAAATATTTAAATAGTAAGACAACTTATACTTTGTTTTTGTGTACCTGCCGTGTATTATAAATCACGTAACAATGAATTTGTTACTGATAGTTAAAATATAGTCGTATTCTATGAAGCATTGACACGACACGACACGGGGTAACAATAAGATTTCCTCTATTGTGAAGTTCCTGGAGTTTCTACATTTATCAAGACACAAAAGGTGAGGTTTCGTTTCGGGGAAGGAATGTTTGTTAATATTTGCGTTCCGAACTTAACACTGAGTTACTGTACCATATTATGTACTCGTAGTTTTATAAATTACCAAACACAACTGAATTTCACTATATCGATAATTTTATTTTGACATTCTAAACGCTAATTACGGGATATTTAACTAAATAAATTCGCATAGTAAATATTGGCGGGACCTGTTATTTTGAATAATGCGATAGATTTCTGAAATCAAAAGCTAGATAACATGCAATCTCCTACCATGTTTTGAAAGTCGTCGACAATCAACCGCCCGCTAAGCTCACACACATAAAGTAATACTAAAGGTACAAGTTGGTAGCCGACTGCACGCGACACCAGCAGACGACGTGTCGCGACACACTACTGGTTTCTACGTATTTCTTATTCTATGGTATTTCTATGAAATTCCCTCTGAACAGACGACATGTCGTCTGCTGGTGTCGCGTGCAGTCGGCTACCAACTTGTACCCCTATTGAACTATAATTAGTTTATCTGTATATTATCTAATACCGATGTTCGGTCTTGTCAGTCGTAAAGACGTCACTCAGCGATAAATTGCTCGCTCGGAAATGATACTCGCGACCCAGCAGCGTGTCCCAACATCTAGGGTTGCCAGTTTATACATCGTTTATTTTTAAATAGCAAGAGAAAGACGTAAAGAAGAGTAATAAATGATTTCAAATTGGTCTTATCAGTCTGCCCGTGACCGTGTAACGCTTTAAAACGGCGGCAAATAAATAAATAAGGTAAGATAAAGTGTTGAAAGAATTTTTGAAATCGGTAGTTTTGGAGATTACCTCCGCACACAAACAAATAAACAAACTTTACCACCTAAACTTTTTTTTATAATATTAGTATAGATAAAAGGTTTAGGCTGTATTTCAAAAGAAATGTTCCATAAGACCATCTATTAGTTTGAACAGCATCAGCCCTGAAGTGAACTGACATTTACAATCTCGTCTGTCCGCGCCAGAGTTTGTCCTCAACTTATTGTTGCTTTCCTTCCTCAAACGGCTCTATTAATTCACAATAAAATCTTTTACAGCACTCTTTTACAACTCAAACAAATAAGCGAGCTGTAGAAATGCAATACGTCAGGGAAATTTCCTATTTACATTTAGCTCTGAGCCGTTTTTACGTTTAGCTAATTAAGTGTTGCCGAGTCAGTGATTTTATGTAACCTCAAAAGGAACAGACGAAGTCAAACGAAAACGTACAGTTAGCAATAAAAGTGATGAATTACATCTTTTGTTGATGCTAAAACGAAAGGATTTTTTGTGATTTTTTGTTATGTATTAGAAGGCAATTCAAAAGTAAAATAGACATTTTTGATTTATTCGATTTTGTTTTAAAGGTAGCAGTCGAAAATATTTTTTAAACTTACACAACTTACACGACGCAACAAAGAACGATTCATAGTTTATATTTATGTTTGCTGTTCATAGTAAACTTTTTGTAGTAATTGTACAACGAGTATACTCGTATAAAAAGTTTACTATGAAGAACCATATTTATTAAAAGCCATTGGACATTAATTCTTAAATAAAAAATATAAATTATAAATCGTACTTTGTTGCTGGCTGTAGTTAAGTGGATTGTTAATGGACGCAATTAAGGTAGGGCGTGACGCTTCTGTGTGCACTGTCTAACACATTTCATTGCGTTACTTTAACTCACTTACGCGACCTGTTGTCGTCTTGCCGTCAAGCACCTTAAGACAACCTATACTATACTTAGCGTGATTGTGAAGGTTTTTCTTCTGCAACAAAAAAATATCGATTGACGTAAAAAATTCTTGTGGTTTTTTTTAAAACCATTAAAGTTTTTTTTAAAGTTTGGTCTAGTATGTAATTCCACTTAAATATTAAAGTAAACTGAAAAAGCTCTTACCTAATTGATTAAAACTTAGTTTCACATCTACCACAATGTTTTATAAGCACACGATAAAGAGCATTTTATTATATTTTCCTTACTTTTTCCTCAGAGCGATAAAATGACGCACCGAAACTTAAATAATAAAAAGTTCAGCGCGGCCACTTGTACGCCACTTGGGGAAGTTATTGACGATTTTATGAGTATTATTCTGTATTATTGAAATTCAGAGAATCTGTTCCAACTTCACGAAGTAGTTCTACTATTTCTGTTTGTTTACGCGACTTTACTCATAAAGAATATAAAGTTATCATCCATTTTGTTTCCTAGTTTATAGATCTGGGAATTGTTTTGAAACTTGAATCAAGTTTCATTCTCTAAGAACTCTTTGTATCTTTTGCATTTATTATAGATTACTTTTTTAAGGTCAATGCCTAGCAAAACTGCGCAAAGTTCTCCCAACTGTTCCCAACTTTCTCGGTCTTTTGCTATCTCCTACCAACCTTCTTGTAAGCTCACACTACTACTACTACAAATACAATATCATGCATATTAATGAATAGAGATTTGAATCCCAAAGGAGCTCAATAACTTGAGTTTCATTCCAAGAGTCTTATAAATAAACCAGTGTTATCCGACTAAAGATCTATTAGAAGCTTCATTTGGTCGGACACTAGTCGAAGGAACATCAATCGCGGGTCGATCGCGACCGCGTCTAGAACTAATCTGTCTGTTTATCTCGCGTCACGGCGCGCTGTGCGGCTGACACGCAATTACGCCCATGTTACACAGTAACCCTACTCTGTTCTACTCTCCATTACCTACTTTATTCTCAAGGGTCTATGACTCAATTTAATTTGTCGCTTAGAAAATTGAAACAACATCTTTTTGCGGAGGTAAAAGCACTGTGTCTGAGTTGATAAGGTTGAGAATGCAATGATTCAGCGGTAGATGGGGTTATAAAGATGTTTGTCGTAGCAGTGCAGTCGGTTGGTAGACTGACTCCTTTAAAATGAAGTGAGACTGTCTCTTAGTTAATTGTTGTTTTCTTTTGTCTAAGAAATCCATTTCGTGGAGGAATCTAGAGCGTGCTTTCTCTTTCTTTTAAGAAAATGTTGATAAATCTCGAGGAAACTGTTTTGCTTTAGATAACTTTTCTTACTAAACAAAGTAATGCCTCTTCGTAGATAATTTAAAAAATAAATATGCAAAGAGATATAATACCGACTGTATTCCCGGGGAACGCACTTTTCACTTTTATTCGTTTTATATGTGTACATCTGCTTCAAGGATAATCCACTGCCAGAATGACCAACCAAGTTGCAATGTTATTTGTATTATCCCACTGCTAGGCAAAGCTCCCCTTTCTCTTTCCACACATCCCGGTCAATTCCTGTTTCCGGCCATGTGGTGTCGAAATCATCCAGGTACTATACATTTAATATTTTTATTATTTTAATACCCACTTAAATAATACGCATTAACCAAAACAGAGTAAATCCTCGTAACAATAGCACCTATTAGAAGCATCAGGCGAGACCAGTATCAATCACTGATTCAGCCTTATTTCGTCACTCGCCATCAAACCCTCCTAATCCTCAGTACAAAACCGACCTTACCTCCTTAATCTAAGGTATAATTTAACACTCAGGATTTGTAAGAACCACCTCAACATCTTTAAGGTAAAATGAGCTTAATCCTAATAGTAATAAGGGCGGATTTTCTAGGTGGTGTGCAGAAATATTCTAAGCTCATATGGATTTTTACGCATTTCCCAGGATTTCTACCGTTTGACGCGACAAATATACATTCATCGCGACGTTTATTACGTGACGTTGATTTATGAAGTGACTGTGGGATGAAATAGTTTTACCTTTTCGCAGACTTTATTATTTTATGAGAAGACAATTGGTGCTCCTTAAAAAAGTTATGTGAATTGATGAATGATGTTATGCTCTATTGTGACATATGTTACAAATAAAATATTGTTGATATGATTCTACATTATATTACAGTATGTATCAATAAAGTACACCTATGATGACTTCATCCTAAAAATTTTCAAATGATTTTGTAAACTAGGTCCTAAATTATTTAAAATGAATTTGAAAACTAGGACAATCCAAGCGTCTTAAGGTTTCTTCTTCAAGTAAAAGTCGGGCCAAGAGTTACTTACGCTATAAGGCAGTAACGATATTTGCCGGTAAATTTCCAAGCAAAAATGCTTGAGTAACTTTCAACTTGGACGGGCAATATCTTGTTGCTTTGTACTTGAAGTGGTAGGTACATATTTTAAAGTACTATCTTTGAAAGTTTCATCAATGCAGATTCATACATATTGTTGGTACTTCGTTACTTTAACGATACAAAGACTGGTAAGTGCATAAATGACACGTGATGGATATGAAAGTCAAAAGTCAAAATATATTTATTCAATAAAGTCATATTAACGACCACTTACACGTCAGGTTCTTAAAACTAGGGGATTCTATTGCCTATTCCAACGCGATTCCCTACACCTACTGAAATTCTTTGCATTAAAAAAAGTTGGTGTACCTAAGCACAGTGGTCAAAGGATCTAAAGAATTACATAAAAGATCTGAAAGAAATGTCGACCGCACCCTGGTATATTAGTCATGATCATATATCATCTTTTTTTTTTCAAATCTGGTGACGGATTTTTATCTTTGTCTTAGACTTTTATCGGTAGGACCGCATCGTGTAATCTTAAAGTTTATCAAACAAAAGCAACTTAAATACAGAGCTACAGGATCAAAGCGATATTGTGAAAGTAACAATGTTATCTTAAGTACGATGTAACGAGTCGACAACTGCCAAGTTTACTTCGAGCACGTGATACTTCGAAAAACAACAACAATTTAGACTTACACGATAACAATAGTTATTAGGTGACAAGAACAAATTAGATTAAAAGGCGTGGGTAAATAACAGATAAGGATGATATGTTCCATATCTACAATCGCTTTTATAAACAAAAATATATGCAAAGAAATTGTCATTCATGTCAATACAAAAATTCAGGCGACAAAAATTTAAAACCATAGGAATAGTGTTCACAAAAATATAAAGAATATAAGCCTTTTTTCTCTTGAATACCGTGTAATAGTGATGTCAAACGAAGATCTAGATAAAGTTTAATCAAGAAATGCTGAAAACAATAAATAGTTACGTTAATAATTGCCTGGTTGTTGTCAATGGAAACCTAATTTATTAATTTCAACTACATAACGGTATTGGAAAGGCAATTTAGTTTTAGTGGCATATTAGCGAAAATTAGATACGTAAACACTCTGTCATGTTAGTTATGACTATGTATAAAAGCTATATAATGATATCGCTTGTATATACTTCTAGCTGCGCCCGAGTAAGTCCCGTTCCCGCGGGAATATCGGGATGTAAAGTAGCCTATGTCACTCTCCATCCCTTCAACTATCACCACACAAAAAAATACGTCAATTCGTCGACCCGTTTTGCCGTGAAAGACGGACAAACAGACAGACAGACAGACACACACACACTTTCCTTTTTATAATTATTTATGGATTTAGAGCTGAAGCCGGTCACGTTTTATTTAATCCGCTCAGAACCGTACTAAATGCCATTAACAATGAAAGACCTAAGCCTAGCTCAGCACATTAGGGGATCATGTTTAATGATTGTAGAGTCCTTGTCTGGATACAAAGCTCAGAGTTATTGGAACTACGAAACCCTTTCTAAGATATCACGCGTCATTCCGAGTATTGGGCATGAAAGGGACTGACTAATGATGAAAGGGACTGACTGACACAGTGTATCAAGACTTGACAAATTATTGTAATTACTGTACTGTATGACTACCGTCACAAGTGTTTATGTCACGAATCAGTCGTACCGCAGCCGTCATACCGGACGGTTGTGTGCGAGTGGTCGGGCGTTGGCGAGCCGAGTGTATGGGACAAAAACTAATACGTTACAGTTACTTAATCACTTACTAAAATCATTATAGATACGAAACTGTACAGCTAATATTGCCCTCTCCCCCTCGGATCGCGAAAGCGTTAAGACGTCTTACTCCATGTTCAATTTAATTCTAAATTTATAAAATCAAAACGAAAATTACTACGAATAAAGTCCATCAGCTACCAGGCAATCATAAAGTGCAAGAAGTATTCCTATCAAGACGACGACTGCAGAAGAACGAGACAGCGCGATAAACAAAGGCACGACGCAACAGAGACAAAGGTATCATTGTCCGTACCATCCACAAGCGCTACTGTTTAACGTAAACATCGTGTTTTTTGTCGTGTGGTACAAGCTCAAGAGATAGCGTTTTTATATTTCCCGAAATGGATAAATTCCTCACTCCAAAAAACTTAGCTGAGAAGTCTTCAAGCGAAGGGAATATAAACCAAGCATCTAAAGCTAAGGAATCTTTGGAAGTCACCCCATCAAGCTATGTTCTCTTACGCCGTAAGCGAAGCAGAGATGATGACTGGTATGCGGAATTGGACATCTTTAAGGAGGAAATGAGCAATATGATGAAGGAACTATTATCTAATCATGATACGGAGCTTAAGAACTACTTCACTCCGACCTTAAATGATATCCAGAGCATGAACAAAAATATAGAAAATTCTATAGCGTTTCTAGTAACCAAAAATGAAGATCTTACAAAAAAAGTAGAACACCTGGAACAACAGGGAAAGATTGACAAAGAATACATTACATTACTAGAAAACAAAGTGGAAGAAATTCAAAGAACAGCCAGAAAAAGCAATTTTGAAATAAAGAACGTCCCCAAAACAAAGACTGAAACAAAGGAAGATTTGGTAAACATGGTCACAAAGCTGGGAGCATCAATCAGCTGCAATATAAATACAACTGATATAAAAGACATATACAGAGTCAGAGGAAAGAAAGAAGGACAAACAAATACCCCAATAGTTGTTGAGCTATCCTCTACAATGCTGAAGACTGATGTACTCAAAATGAGTAAAGCCCATAACCGCAGACACGATAATAAACTGTGTGCCAAACACCTGGGTTTCAAGAAGAATGAGGACACGCCAATCTTCATCGCAGAACAACTTACAGTCAAAGGGTCACGACTGTACTTCCTGGCCAGAGACCTCGCTAAATCCAAGGGGTACAAATTTTGCTGGACGGCGTACGGAAGAGTTTACGTAAGGAAGGATGAAACGTCTGCGGTAGTAACTATTCACAGCGAGAATCAAGTAAATAGCTTACTAAACGGAAATTGACTATTGACTGGGAAATCTGGACTTTTCGATGAAACAGAAATAGATGGCCTGGATCAGGATCTAAATAAATGGTATTACTATTCAAAATTCACACTTACATCAATAGCACACTTACATATCACACTCACACACACAATTCAACATACATTACTCAATTTAAACTCAATCAAACAAACGAAACATTATTATATTCTTCAAATACTAAAAACCAAATTATCTAAAATAATTACAACTATAAACATGATTACTTATAGACAGAAAGCAATAAACACGAAACATTATCAGCTAATGACAGAAAACCTAAATGCCCAACACAACAATGGATAGGCTCATAAATATAGCTGATGAAATAGACGGTACAAACGTTGCGAATTCATTTTCATGCGATGTTGAGGACTTATCGTTTAAATTACCTAAAGTGACAGCATCTGATCTCAGTTTGGTAACGCAGAACATAAGAAGTATATATGCAAATATTGATGACCTGCAGGTAAACTTAACTAAAATCAGTTTTGAAGTCGATGTTGTGGCACTTACTGAATGTAGACTGAATGAAGAAAAACCTATTCCTCATATTTCTAACTATAACTCATTTGTCACTTGCAACAACAGAAATCAAAATGACGGTGTTGCAGTATACATTAAAAATAATCATAAAGCTAATGTTGATGAAATAATACTACAACAGGCGTCTTGCCTTCAAATAACAATTTACAATTCAATCATTTTATGTATATATAGGTCTCCATCTCATAAATATGCTGAATCATTTATAAGCTCGTTGAATGAACATTTAAGCAAGATAAAATTATATGACCAAATAATTGTGTTAGGTGACATTAACATTAACCTAGCCCCAAAAGGAGAGGAACGTAGTTATGAACAAAATAATAGGCTAAGCTACCTAAATATTTTATCTATAAACGGTATGTTGCCAGGTCATAACTTGCCCACTCGATTAAACTCCTGCCTCGACCATTGCATTCTTAAAATAAATAAAAATAAAAGTAAGGCAACGATTGCAGTTTTGCAAACGACTATTACCGACCATCTTATGATTCTCTTAATTCTACATAAGAATACATATAAAACTATCACACAGACGACGCAAAAAGTTACTGATTACGATAAAACTTTAAAAAGCCTAGAAGGGAATCTACTTGACTTACTTCAATTAAATAACCCCAACATAATATGTAGTTTATTAACATCAAGAATACAAACAAGTTTAAGTGAAAATAGCAAAATAATTAAGATTCCTTGTAGTAAACGAATAATAAAGCCTTGGATCACTCCCGGGATACTCCGTTGTATTAGAAACAGAAATAGCATGCAAAGAAAATTAGAAAAAGATCCTAAAAATGAGATTCTTCAAGTGAGCTATAGAAGATACCGTAATTTTTGTAAAAACCTATTAAAGAAAGTAAAACGGCAATATGATCAGGAAAGACTACAAAACTCAACAAAAAATAGTAAAGAACTTTGGAAAACTATAAATCACATAACACACTATAAATCTGTAAAGACATCAAACAACCAGCTTCTTAATAGTAAAACTTCCCCTTTGGAATCAGCAAACTACATTAACCATTACTTTGCAAACATTGGGAAAACATTAGCTGAAGAAATAAAATTAAAACCAACAACATCTAACCGCGACTATTATGACCTATCTAATAACCATAGCGCTTCGTGCGTTTTTCTTGAAAGTGACCCACTAGAAATACAGAAAATAATAATGAAACTTAAACCTAAAAGTGCACCAGGCTGGGATGGTATAACAAATAAATTCCTAAAAATATCATTTAATAATTTAGCCCCTGTGATTTGCCACTTAATAAATAGTTGTATAACAAATGGTGTCTTCCCTGCATGCCTTAAACAATCAATCATAACTCCAGTATACAAGAATGGTGATAAAGATGAGGTCAGCAATTACCGACCTATCTCAATACTTCCAGCTATCTCTAAGATTTTGGAAAAGGTTATTAACACTAGAATACTGTCATTTTTCAATAAACATAATCTAATTTCCAAAAATCAATATGGCTTCCGGCAGGGTCTGTCTACAGAAGATGCAGTTGCAACTCTATGTAATCTCGTGGTCACTCAAATTAATAAAGGTCAAAAATGCCTAACAGTATTTTTAGATCTTAAAAAGGCATTTGACACCGTCTCGATACCGATTCTCTTAACAAAACTAGATCGAATGGGCATAAGGGGTACACCGTTATCTTTGCTTAATAGTTATCTTCATGAACGAAGACAACGTGTTAAGATAGGTAGCATAGAAAGCGAAGATACCGCCATAAATTACGGAGTTCCACAGGGAAGTGTCTTAGGGCCAACGTTATTTTTGGCATATATAAACGACCTCTGTGACTTAAATATCCCGGGTGGTAACATCTTTTCTTACGCTGACGACACAGCAATCGTTTTTGTGGGATCATCTTGGGAAGATGTCAAACAAACAGCTGAAATGGGTTTGAAAATAGTAGCTAACTGGTTAAAGTTAAACTTACTCTCACTGAATGTAAGCAAAACCAATTTCATGTGTTTTTCAATCAACAATTGTTCGCAACCTATCTCAGACTATTCCATTAAGATACATGAGTGTGATATGTCCAGAAAACCTTGTAATTGTTCTAAAATTAATAAAGTAGATCACACAAAATATCTTGGAGTGACTATCGACCAGAAACTTTCTTGGCAACCACACATTGAACTACTCATGAGCAGAACCAGAAAACTTATATGGCTATTCAAAAACTTAAGACACGTAGCATCACAAGATCTCATACACAAAATATACATTGCCCTAGTACAATCGATATTAACCTATTGTATACCTATTTGGGGAGGAGCAACAAAAACCAACCTCATTAATCTTGAACGTGCACAAAGATATTTACTTAAAGTAATGTTTTTCAAGCCCTTTAGGTACCCTACAGTAATGCTACATTCTATCAAGGATACGCTGTCAATAAGAAAACTATATATATTACATTCAATTACAAAGTTACATAAATCCCTATCATTCAATCCAAATTTAACAACAAGAAGAACTAATAAAAATGTGGTCAAAATAGAAAAACTTAAATCGGCATTTGCATCTCGTCAGTACGTAGCGCAATCAGCAAACATGTATAACAAAATAAATAAAACTCTAAAGATTTACTCAAAGAATAGATATAACTGTAAGACTAGTGTGATTAAACATTTACTGGCTTTAAACTATAATGAAACTGAAGCTATTCTAAAAATCAATTATAAATAATGAGAATATAATTATCCGACCCTACATTACATACACATTCACCCACCCACCCACACACACTTGCACACACACACACACCCACACACACACACACACACACACACAATACACACATACACACTCACTCACATAAATACTAACAAACTCGAAAACTCAGTATTGCAATTAAATTAACACCTTAATGTAAACATCTTCATTCTATCACTTGTACCACACCACTATTTCTATTCCGACCGACCTCAGCGATAACTAATAGCAATACACAACCCAATCTACCGTCAAATTATTATTTTGTTTTTAAATTTAGTTGAACTCATACAAAATGTTTTCTCTAAAATCACAAGTATGTAGTTATAAGATACTTACTTATAGGTCTTTTATTATTAATTCGCCTACATAAATATAAAAGTATGTTAAGGAAGAGCGTTGCCTCCTAACACAGGTATATTATACTTAAAAGGAGGCTTCGATTACTGTTATGTTTTTTGTACTTTTAAGTTGAAGCCAATAAAGCATTTGTATTTGTATTTGTAATATTTTACTTAACACAAATACAACAAAAAAAACCGAATAATGATAAAAATTAAATAATGTTTTCTGACCGCATACTTTTAAAAATTGTACGTCAAAATGATTAAGATGCGATGAAATTAGAGATTCTAAGGTATTTTACGATTTGTGTGCTTTTAACGATACGTTTTAATATAAGTCATGCATTTTATGACTTTAATAGCTACTAGCTAAACCCGGCGGATTCAACCGCCAATTTTATTTTTATAATTCGAAATCGAAGAGTTCGAATGAATGAACTCGTTTAAATAAACAAACTAACTCTTCATTTTGACATAAATGTTAAATATAGAGAATGATTTAGAACTATTAAGTCACATTTAACTACGCTCCGTAAATTTACTTAAAACACTGCATCCATAAATTTTTAAAAAGCAATTAATAATTCTCTTTTCAAACCCTTCCACTCCAGTAAAAGTTCAACCATTTCTTGAATCTATAACAGCCACAGCACCCTGGGTGGTTATTCGCTATGGCCCAAAAAGTTACCGCGACAAAACACGGCATTAAAAAAATACTAAACGATAACACGATGACAAGCCGTGTTTGTCGCGTTTTCTTGGTTCAAAACATCCAGGTAGCACCCCAAAACAAGTTTGTACCCGTAAAACAAGTCGGGAACTAAGTTGTGCCTGTGAGAATATATAACACGGCTCGTTGGGCAACTGAACTCGTGCTTTACACGTCCTCCGCTTCCGACCCAAGCGAGTTACGACTTCTGCCGAGCTACCTTCTAACCAGAGTTCTGTGAGTATGTTATTCTAGTTTTACTATATAAGAATGCGATTACTTTTTCGTCAGTTTTACTATTACTTTACTCGATGATTTTTGTGTTGCAGTGGATGAAGGCCTAGGAGATAGCGAGTTCGATCCCCGCTGATGAAAAAATTTTGCTGCCGTGCAGGTATGAGTGATTTATACTTATTGTATAATTACAATAATTATAAGACAGCAGGTACTTTCTCATTTCATTTATGTTTACGTTTCACAAATTTAATATTTCCAGAAATTTCATTATTTTCTAACTCAGATTGCCTTAAAACAATACAGTTTGGTAATGTATTATTATATTGAAATTAGAGCAAGCTTTTTATCCAATTTCAAGAAACCCTTCCAAAAATAAAACCCATTTGATTTCAGTAGATTATTTTCAGATTTCAGCAAAACCTTTAGAGCACTTTAGTCTCTTCACCCCGAGCTAGGTATCCCATTAGCGAAACAAATGTTATCAGAACATTTTATCTGAAAAGATTGAAAAGGTTCCCAAAAAAATACAGAAATCGTTCTCAAGATTTAACTGAAAGTAATGTGTTAAGTAATAAAGGGGGCTCATCCATCCTCGTTGTATTTGTTCAAGACGCCCGAAGTTGTGCACTTTGTGCAAAAACGAATCTTAGCTCGTAATAGCTGAAGTTGCAACGTTTATCTCGGCCGCGCTCGCTCGGTACAATACCCGCCTTAACATTCGAGTGCACGTACACACTGCGCCGCCGACGAAGCACGTACCAATACCGTGTTCGTCTTTTAAACTGCACTTTTTATCCACTTTACTACAGTTTTTTTAAACTACAGTTCACTGACAAAGCACAGCTATTAGCGTAATGAAGTCTTAGTTTAATTTTTGAATGTTCCCAGTGAGCTCAGTGTGTACGCGCTGTTGTTTGTGACCACGTAGTTCAAAACTTAATGACGCCAATTAAATTGTCACTTAACCCGTCGCGATAAGGTCGCGTTTGCGTCGACAGCTCATTTGTTACACTTCCTTTCTGAGCACACTATCGTCCGCGCGGGAAATTTTAATTTTGAATGTTCGTGTCTGAAGTTTTGGCAAATTAAAATACTTGCACGATTCAGCGTCAGATTTTGAGACAAAGTTCAAATTACACTTTGAGTACTTTAATTGTAGCATTTTAGTGGCTTTTGGCTTCAAAACATACTTTTAATGTTTCAGAATAGTAAACCGCTATACCATCTCTGCTACTAAATACATACCCACATTATTTCACAGACCATATGCCATAAGTGCAGTAATGTTTGTCGTTAAAACCTAAACATAGAATGGTCAACTAAAAAGAAAGCGAGCTTTCTCGCATATATGGAACCTTAAACAAAGCTCCTGTATGCTATTAAGCTATTTTATAGAAGTGCAGGAACAAGAAGTGTCATGCAGGACAATAGTCGACGTCGCACAATGCACTCATTGTGCTCGCGCCCGCTCCCAACTCAGCGCCAGGACTTAGAACTGCATGTTCTTAGAAAACTTCTCTTTCAACTAATGTTTTTAATGAAAATAAACGCTAGGAAATCCTGCCTTATTTATAAGCATAAGAGGGAATTAGGTCTTGTTCAGACTCAAAGTGAGTGGCTGACTGACGACGTAGTGCGAGGGATGGATGGAGGAGACCTATTGCCAATTTTAGCAACTGCTAGACAGTGAAACGCTTTTTAGGTGAAGTAGAGATTCTTTGTATCCACTTTTCCTGGTTCTTAATAATTAACTTACAAATAACAAGTTCAAAAGATTGAAGTTTTCTATTTTGTCCGACACAATGAACTTTGCACCAGTTTGTCTTCAGATTTGATTTAATCAACTGAGGTGGGTCCCCTTTTCAAAATTTGAAGAGTTAAACTTACAAAGTCAAATTGTGACTCAATATCAAAATTGGCAAAGTTTAACACTTCAATAATTTTGACGGTAAAGTACCACAAGTAGATTTTTAGTGAATTTAGTTTATCAATTTTAACGGCTTCGGTAGATTGTCATTATACAGATGATTATATTTATTTTAGGGTTATGTTAAGTGTATCGTGATAGATAGAGATATAATATCGAATTATAGTAAAATTGCTATGTAGAATAAAAATAGCTGCTGCCCCAATAAATAACAATAAATAATTAAATCGATTAAAATAAATAACAGTCAAGTTCTCCATTGTATTTATCGAAGTATGATGGCATTCGCGGAACGCCAGTGATCGAGAGCACGTGATAATCATTGTCCGTTTGAGTCGAGTTCCACCATTTATCGATTTGAGCGAAGTGTCCTCAATACTACAAGAGTCCTCGGTAACAATGCGACATGCGTTGAGCACTTCGCTGTATAGACGCAATATTATAATTAAATTACTTAGTCGATTTTAAGTTTCTGCACCGTAGGAATCCTTATAAAATCGGTGGTCCGTCTGTTTCTCTATCGAGAAAAAAATAGGATCCTTATTGGATCACTCGGTTTGGTCTGTCGGTCACAACTACAACCCTTTTTCTCAAGAAGTTCATATAAACTTAAACCATTTGTAAAACATTAGAAAAAAAGAAAGAAAATGTGTTTATTTCTGTAGGACTTCAAGGATCACTTAAAACTGTACAGTCTTATATGCTAGGTGTCTCTACGGCCACGCTACTCCCTACACCAGGAAACTAAAATTTTTGATGACTTGAACTCTACCTGTATGTTAACCCTTTATGTCTCTGTATAATATGTCCAACACAACGACAGATCAAACAAATATTGTAAATGTTGGAATATGTATTTAATACTGGATCAGAAAAATACAATGAAAACAGATGTGTTCAGTTGATTTCAGTTTGCTTTCATTTGAGTTTGATTCGCATTGAACGGACTAAGATTTAGGTAATCCCAGCATTAACTACAAATAAAGTAGAATCCTTTCCCAAACAAAGCTTCCTAAGAGCCGTAGTTCCGACAACGGATGGGATTAGTATGCGCCGACCAGACAGGACCGCACTCACCACAAATATAGAATAAGATAGTCACTGTACTTGATTTACTGAAACAAAGTGTTTTTGAGCTATTGCATAGCTTGAGCGTGGAGACCGAATCCAAAAATTCCGTAACGATAAAACCTAACGCTTTAGTTCAGCAACTCGCCTCTTGGTGGCATGCAATAGCTTTACCGCGGCAGTAACCAAGTGCCGCACGTCTTTTTTTTATGTTTAAAATTTATTTATTTCATAAGATCACATCGATAAACAAGTCGTAACACTATGGAGTTTTAATGCCTGTTGCAGTGCACTTGCATTTGTTGTAAGACTCGGAATTGTAAATACTTACAGCGAATACAAATAAAACATTTCTTTAAATGAGTGTAGGCACATCGGAACTTAGTCACTAAATAACCAACATTTATGTCATCGTTATGGGTCAATTAGTCCCATAAACTGCGGCTCAGTTCCGTTGTCATTATCAATAATGGTTTCTTATTTTTATGTTTACCGAATTTAATGTACATATCCATAAACATACTAACAAGTTTTAAAATAAATTTAGTGGTTAAAATTAGATAGTTATCGAACGTAAAACAGCGTTTAATCTTCTCTCTCTAGCCTCAAAGGTTTGCTGGAAGAGAACTCTCTTTAGGGTTAAGCTCGCCTTTTTACATGTCTTTACAATTTATATTTTACTGTATCAATTTATTTGTGTACAATATAAGAATATAAGAATAAAAAACAAACTCTTAGATATAAACGTAAAATAACTACCTTTTTTCTCATGGGAGTATTCTAGAGACAACGAATCTACACTTGCTAAGATCGAGACTCTTTTCACCTCATTCAATCTCATTGCATTCTTTACACTTTTGCAGGTAGTAAAGAAGATGCCTACGTCCGCCCCTGTCTACATCCGAGGAAACTTACTGATCCACTTTTAAACTAAGGAAATTCTTCGAATGTGATTCTGGTTTGGAAATATTTTATCCGAATTTCAAGAATGGACATGTGATTTTAAGTTTGGCGTGTTTCAAACCGAATTTTTGCAAGAAACTTTATATTAGGAACTGAGTCCAGGTTTAGATCTTCGATTCAGATAGGAACGTATGCTTTTTTCATCAAGACTTTAGATGGAAAGTATTTTAAAGTCAATTGAAGTTTATTCTGAAAATCTTTCTAAACACATTTCGCCATGGTTTTTCTGTGAAACTTATTTTTGTTTTCTAACACGTTTTTATAGGACTTGACTACTAGGATTTTTGAAAATTCTTGGGATTTTTAGATACAAGTCTTATCATGTATTTCTTTAGACTCACGTGCTTCAACTCGATTTTTTTTCTCTAGACACAAACATTTCTCAACAAGAAAGCTAAGAGAAACCTTATCTCCGGAACACTCTGTCAGTTTTCCCATGGTCATTTTCGCCCTTTGACGTGATGTGGGGCGATGTAAGCGGACACTGCGCTCGCTCGCCACCGGCGACGTGGAGGATGGAGTTTGGCACTCTGTGACACAAACTGTGATCCAAGTTATAAGAGCATACGTTTTATATATTTTTGTGACTGGTTATGGGTGGGGCTAAAGCTTACAGAATTTGAAGGAATAAGATTGCTAAGAAGGAGTGCTTAGCGGACGCCTAGCGTGTGAGCTAGCAAGAGTATTTTTTTGTTTAAACGTTATCCAACAATAAAGGACAAACACAAATTAATAAAATATATTTGCACTAAATCGTATATTTAATTAATGTTACCGAAAAGCTTGATATACAAAATGTATATCACAATATACATTTTGTGAGCATTTCAATCTATCAGTGAAATACAAAATTGATAATTTTATTTTGTATATAAAAATCAAATAATTGTAATACAAAATATTATACAAAACTTTCTGTCTCATAAATATTATTGATAAATACAAAACAAACTTCAGAATTCATATAGTCGCATCCACTTAAACTGAGGTAAGCAGCTCCTGCCTTGCAGCTGGCACGGTGACATCGTCAGCGCAAATATTTGCGGAGGCGAGCTCAGGCACGACCCCGCACCTTGCAACTACGGAGGGACGATTAGCAAACTAACTACACCAAGCCACCGTGGAAAGTACTTTGCCACCTTTATCTTGCTTCGAAGTACGTTTTATGCAAGTAACTTTTAATAGTTACCGTTATAACCGGTGTTTGGGTTTCGGTTTGAATTGGAAGTACCTAAGTACTATGCTACGAGTACTATTATTGGACATAAATTACAACAAGAGCATAATATGCCTATAACTGCTAAGATTGACAAAATAGTTGTCAAAGCAGGGACAGGAACACACTTTTGCTTAACAATATTATACTAGGCAGACGAATACAAAGTAGTATAATGTTTAGTTTGACCAGACCAGTTTAAATCTACATTGAGTCTTGTTCTGGCTGGCAAGCTGTTGGCAAATATTTGAATTCTAAGCTGCAGGTAGGTGGGACTCAGATTACGACATCCTGGAGATCGATTCTTGAACACATTTAAAACATGACGCGGTAAGAGATTGCACGTTATCTAGCTTTTGTTTTCTGAAATCCATAGAATTTTTCAAAATAAGTACGCCGAGACGTGCCGCGTTAAGACATGGTTATTTGGAGAATAAGGCGGCTGATCTGCATGGGAAGCGCTTTACAAACTTCCAATACGAGCTGCTAGATGCAACATTGTAGTGTGAATTTATTAAAAAGCTTGTCCTGTGAATACAAATTGCTATGAAGTTTATTAATGCAACGTCATTGGAAAAACTTGCGTTAAATAATTTCAGCTTGAGAAAGAAAGCATTTACGGACTAGTTGCTACCCCTTTCATTAAATGAAACAAGCTTACCATCAACATTATATTTTATCTGAAATACAAACATAATCATATTTACAACTCTTTCCCACTACATTCAAACATGAACAATATTAATAACTCAATAAAACTGTACTCTCCTTTTTACAAAAACTCCATTGGCGCCATCCGCCATCTCTCTGTCTGTCCGTATAAAAACCTTCATAAAATGCATCAAAGATTTGGCTACCGTATTATAATGACATTCTAAGGCAATTTAATCTCGAGTGAGTTGAGCTTCCAGCAATAAATGTTCTTATACCGACTTCTCAATTTCCACTCCAAAGTTGCTCTCCATCATAAATTGAACATCAATTTCGCGTCGATTGTCATTACGCACTATAAAGTTTATCGCTCTTTCTGTGACTATTAGACCGAGATATCGGATCCAATTTGACCAAAATATCGGTATTTAATTTTACCGAAAAGACATTGACCAATTGTCTTCTGCGAATTCGCTTATTATTATTGTTGTTGTACAACAATGAAATTTTAATTATAATAATGATAAATATCCTTGGACATTCTACACAGCGTCATCTAGTCCCAAGCTAAGCTAATGCTTGAGTTATTTTGGTTACATATTAGCTTGATTCTTGAGTTTTAAGAGTTATTTTTCAATTTTTGAGCTTATAATCAGAATTCCCAAAGTTCGAACCCACAACGACAAATGTATCTCATTCAAAATATCACTAAACCAAATGACTTTGTTTGGTGAACAAATACTTTGATTTCACGGTATTGATAATAAAAAATCTTAAAATTACCTGGATGATACAAAGTGATCCTATTAGTAAAACTTTTTAGTTTATCGAGGTTTTGAACATTATATAAACACGTAAAAACTCATAAAATCTACAAATCATGGTAAATATCCCGTTTTACGTGTTTATAATGATTGATTATAGTGGTTTTACCAATAAAAGTTATTTTTGTATTTCAAACAGTGAAACTTCATAAGATGAGAACCAACAATATGCTAATATGTACAAACATTCGGTCGGACTTCAAACCGAATCTCGCGGCTCCAATGCATATTGACTTGTGTGTTTATCTTGTTAGCATCGAATCGTGAATTCGTGTATCTTGGCTTGATCATTCGGAAACTTTCTCTATAAAACACAATATATGGTTAAATTATTGTCGCAAGAATTTGTTGCGTTATTTAATCTTAAGGCACTAAGTTTCGACTGCTTTGTTATCAATATAACAAGGAGCTTTCGCCTACCCTGAATTCAATCACTCTTTTTATGGGTATGGTAATATCTCAATAACTATTTAGATTTAGGAACTTTTCCATTTACATGATTAACATTTCTTTCGAGATTGAACGAATAGTTCATACAATGTTTCCTAAGTCAAACTTACAGACCTTCATAATATTAGTATCAATAGATTAAAAATAAACCAAACCAAGCGCGCGTGGCCGTTTCCTGCTAGAAAATAGTCCCCTAAGCCAACTGTCACTTATAAAACAAGAATGAAAGGTAGTAGCCCTCACACCCTCGATAGTGATGCAATCTACAAGATTTATTTTTATGTTCCGCCTGTTTTGTGTTATTCGACATTATCGCGGCTGTAAAATACGCCATCTTGAATTATAATCTGTGGCTGCAATAACTGTCGCTGTGTCGATAAATTACGAGATTTTTTTCGAGCTTTCTATAAAAACTTTTTTCGGTATACAGTTTTCCTTTTTTCATTGTTTTCCAGGGCAGAGTTCCTAGTGCCTAGTAAAAAATATTTCATTTTTTGAAGTAGCAATATTTAATTGACTTCAGGTGTTATTTTAAATTCCATGAATATTAATAAACTTAGTTTGTGTCTGTAATAAGTACGAGTAAGTTCACTTTGTTCATCTTAAAGTGCACTTAAAACCCTCTTGAGGATCTAGATAATAAATTTATAAGGATGTCTATCAAACTAGAAGCTAAGATAGCATGTTTTATAGCATCGTTTGATGTTAAAGACTAGTATGTTTTAATTGTTTTATCCTAATAAATAGGACATTGAACCTTCAAAGGCAGGGGAAGTGAACGATAACATTCTGTCCCTCTTCGTTATTTCCATTAGAAGCGGTACTTCAGGCAAGTATTGCCAATTACCTCCAAAGGTTGGATTGCATTAATCGGACGTTGATAAACGATCGCCAAACAAAGAAATACTTTCAGGCTTTCTTTTCAAGCGATAAATCGCTAATGAATTGTTCCTCGCCCCACGACCTAAATACCAATATTGTTAATTTTATTGACTCTTTGACATGACAGCGCGTATCTTGGATTGTTCCCCGAATTTTATCAGTGTAACAAGTGGTGACAGGCCGTGACAGGTATTTAATAACGCTAAACATTCCTTCTTCCGCTGAATTTTCATTACGAGGGATAGAGAATTAATTCGATGAAAGTTGGTAATTAATTTCGTCATATTCATAACCTTTGAGCTTTTGACTAAGAACTGCCTTCAACATATTCATGATTATAATAATCGTCGGGAAGTGACTTACCTACGTAGGTGCTTTATTAAATTGTATTTGCGTTGTTAATAGGAACGTTTAAGAACTATTTGTTGAATATAAATATTGAAGTACCTCCCAAGTAATTACGACATACAAACAAGTAATTTTGAGTTATTACCTACCTACCACCGACCGTGGTTAATAACATCGTTTGATGTTCGATGTATGAATAAATTGATGTTTATTTAATAAATAACATTTATTATTTTCGAATAATGTGTTTACACATCGCCTAGAAGTAAAAGGATGGTGGTAGACTTCATATATGTTTGTTTTCTTTGTAATCTTTTTCCTATAATTGAAATACACTTTTGTGTATAATAATAATTGTTGTTTACTACTTCAATTCAATTGTATATACTTAGATCAAGTTTAGTGTTCAATTAATTGAATTGCAACATAACCGTGTAGTAAGCAGCAAATTGATCTGTGATAGGCTCAAGCGGTGTGTTTGCGGCCCGTATTTGATGGCTCCTGAGAGCGGTAGGCCGCCGTGTGTTGGCTCACCCGCCAGTTGACCCTATTTGCCGACAGAATTGGTTTATGTGCTGTTTATCTTATCCTGGAGGTAACCAAAACAAATATTGGTGTCGATTGTCGGCACAAAGGATATTCTCTCACTTGCTTAACTTGGAAGTGTCACGTTTAACTTAATTGTTTAGCTGTTTGTCAAATATCTAAAATTGGTCATAGCGATTAAGACCGCCCATTGTACTTCATTTTGTATCTTTGTGTTTGTTATACGATTTAATGTTATTTATGGTGTACAATAAAGTGTTAATCTATCTATCTATCTATTATTTGCTTCAATAGCACTATTATTAATATATTTCAGCAGATAGTTCCACGAAGTAAACTATATCAATGAAATATTTTTTATCGCATTTTTATTTTAGCCAGTTTCATAAACCAGGACAGAATTATAAAACATCGCAAAAAAGCCTCACCACTATAAATTTGTAAACGTTCCAAAACATGGCAAAAATGTTTTTGCGCAGATGTTTGATGCAATTTTTAAAACTGTTCTTTTCAAATTCAGATTGCAGCATCTATTTCACAATTCAAACGCATCCGTCGGAATAACAGAAAAAAATCAGAGCGTACATGACCTAAATGGGAATAGGGCTGTTACATCTCCGAAAAAGGTATATGTTGCCATCTGTCATCCGGACAAAAGAACTGAACAGAATATCAGAAGAATAAGCGATTGATTCACGTGTGATGCCGCGCGTCGAACACGGCTTTCTCATTCGGCGTCGATGTTACGTTTCCGATCTCCCGTCACGATTGCTTCCAGCCGCAAGCCGTCTTCTTTGCCACAGAAAAGTATACTAAGGTTCCAATTTCGCAGTATTATATGTTTTACAGTATTTGCGTCACAGTATATTTGTACAAAGTAGGTATATGTGCAACTACTCTAATACGAAAGGGTCATGATTGTAGCTTATTGAACCTATAATCTCTCTATCACTTCAAGAAAGTGTCATGAACTTACATACTTGCATGACGTTATCTATAATTTATATCATTTTTCATAGAAATAACTCATACGTACCTATTTGAAAAACAAACCCGTGAGTGTCAGTCAAGAGAGTACCTTAAACTGACAAGCATGTTTAGATAATGTGATGGAAGTGAATTAAATACCCGCGTCTTGATCTTATCAATTAGGAAAGCCGAGGTGCGAGTATATATGTACCATGTTTGATGAGCTACTCTCTGTGATTGTACTACGTAACCAATTCTACTTACGAGATCGAATCGCCGGTGGGCACGACTCGTGGAACAAAGGCATCTTTTGTGAGCTGTGTGCTATCTGTCGTATTCTCCTGTACTCTCCACGGCCCTGAGGAGTCTCTGTGACGTCACCCATTAGGCACCCGCGTTTGTATGTTTAAACATGTTTAACGAGTATTAAGGCCTTACATCCAGTGATCCATCGGGAGCAATGTTTGCACGACAGTCGGCATAATGCGTCGCTAATTTTGTTTTCGTGTTTACTTGTTTATTTATGTGAATTCGTTTACGAAGAATGATGGAGCTGAAAGTCAATACATGGAGCTGAATAAAATATTTCGTATTTGCATACAAAAGTACTGTCTGATATCGTTTAATATACTTCAGAAATACGTTAAATTTTAATGTGTTTTTGTCGGCTCGTAAGATCTAGAATCGCGGATACGAATATATGACATGGTTCGTCTAATAGTTTAAACTCTGAAGTTCATTAAATATAATTATTAATTTCAGCAGCAAAATATAAATGGTAAAACATGATTATTTTAACATGTTTTACCATTTCTATTTCGCTGCTGTAATTTCTCCTGTTTTGTAAATTCCAAGTTTCCTTTGACCCCGTTTCTTGTCTATAATAAAACAGTTCCCCGGCTAATCTGCCAATCTACTCTCGCCAGCATCTTCCCACCAGCCTTTAAGGTGCTTATGAGTACATAGACAGGGTCTATCGAGTAGAGGGTCGGTAATGCAAATCCCGCGCAAATGAACTGTTCCATCCAATTAGACATTCCTGCCTCCCTTCGGAGAGTGCAGGGGCCACTAGATCTGACACAGTGTGTGTCTGACAGTGGGACTTTATCAGTTGCATATAGTTTTAGGGGTTTATTCATAAAAACTTGACAATTTAATACAGGTTTTAGGAACGTTTTAGAACGTTTTTTTCTTGTCACTCATATGTCAACGAAAAGAGATAGCAACAGATTTAATATACGTTTTAGCTAATACAGGTTTTAGGTCGAATATGCATAATGGGGTTAGACTACAAAGGTATTTATTTTATTTAAGAATTAACATTGATTAATATGATTAACATTGATTAATTTTGATTAATATACGCGTGGTTCTGTTACCGTGAAAATGAAGGTGTTAAAAAAACGGAGTAGTTAGTTTAGCATTATTTAGAAGAACCAGAAGTTATGATTTTAAAGCTCTTTGAAATTACTTAATTTCAAAGGGATCAACCTGGTTGATGAATGATTCTGATATCTTAAATTATAGTCAACATTGTAAAGGAATTTAGAACAACTGTGCGTGATGTTGGTGAGGAGTTCTCCTTCTAATGGTGTGTGCGGACTGTGCACGGGACTGCGCCATTCAATTTGCGGTCACGGCCAACGAGCCGGCCAGTTACCGCCTGTTATTGAAGCGTTTTCACGTTATTATTACGCCAAGGGACCCTAAAAGGCGTTTCGGTGAAGAGAATTTTGTTGCTGATGTAATTCCTAAGCATAAAGGTTCGAGATGCTTCCTGGGCTAATATAGTCTGAGTTCGGGTTTGCTATTATTACAATTTATTTCAAAAATAAAGGTTATAAAGGATTTCTTTAACCCCTGTTCGAGATATTTTGTTACGAAAATTATAATTGGTTAAACTTGTACCTGGCAATTAAGCAAATTCGGTTTGAGGTTTTTTTAGTCTTTGTATTGTTTTCTATACAATTTGAGTTTATAATTAAGAGCAGTCTTCTCGGATATCTTATCTCGGCAGATTCAAAAGAATAAATTCTCTGTATTTTCCTTAAAATAGGTACATAACGTTGTAAAAAAAAAGATTTTCTAATTTTTTTTTACTATTAAATAGTTGTAAGCGCATTCGAAAAAGATAAACCAAGCATTTATCAGTCCTAAATCGGGTCCCAAATCGTGACAAGCTGATCTTTTCAGCTCACAAGTCGCCTACTCATCGAGCACAGATTCAGAATTCAACTTTCATTGTTAAATTTCAGTAAGCACTTAATCCTTAGTAGCAATTAAAGTATTTTTGACAATATATTTTATTTTTACTTTATTTTTATTTTTAGAATTTTAGGAAAACTTACAGCTACATTAAACTCATAGAAAAAAATATTAGAAACATGTGTAGACACATGTTTGCCGATGGCCAATTACAAGTTTCCACAAATAGTAAAACACACACTGTACACAATATAAATCCATGGAAGCTACTTCAATGTCAGCGAAATGTTTTAACCCTCAGTAACTCGAAAGTTAGTTCTAAGAGACCCCAACATCCCTATTTTCAACGGACTTTTATCTTTCTAAAAGGGGTCCGAGTAATCCTTTACGGGTTAAATGTCCCGTCCTCGGCGCGACCAATTTATTGCGCATTTCAATCTCCATATTGTCTGAATCTGTAATTCACTCGTTGTTAGTGGACGATGCAATTTATAGTTCATCCAATATAGAGGGAACGGGTATTGGTCACGACGTTGTGGTAGCATTCACGCATAGAGACCACTCGGGGCTTTCGAATAGCATCTTGACTTTACATTACTCCAATAGAAGCAAATGTCAAATGAAACATTGAGAAGTGCTCGTAGTTCAGCATTTCCTTTCTAAGTTATCGAAGTAGAAATCGAGTTAATAGCTTTCGTACTTAGCAAACCTGATAAATTAAGGTTGTAGTTTATTTATAGAATGTAGAAATCACTTCTAAGTAGGGTACTAAGATGTATTTCTAACTTGCATGCGACAACTAACCACTTTAAAATTACACATTTCTTAGGTACCTATGTGTGATTTTTAAGAGGTTATATATACCTATGTTAAATTTTAAGATGATATTTATCTTCAAACCCTATGTCCTCCAAATTAATGGAAGCGGCATAACAGTAAACATCAGATACTGTTATCACATCACATGCTTCACTAGTGATCTATTGCGGTGACTCCTTGGTCACCATGTACAGTCGACTAAACGTTCGACCGCAAACAGGTATTGCGGCGACTGCACTAGCTCACCCTGTACCCGAGTGGGACCGCCCCACGCCCGGTGCCCAGCCCACTGAGCATGAAAATAATAAAAAGCAAGTGAGCCATGAAACAGCCGCCTTGACGAGGGTCTGTGTGTTTTAGACTTTCATACCTGAAGTGAAACAAGTGTCTATAGTTGCTTCCCGGCTGACGTCACGTACTTGAGATGTGTTGTTTATTCAGCCGAATCTGAATAAAGGTAGGCTCACACTTCTCTGAGCCGAACGCGTTGAACGAACCGAATAAAATATGTTTTTAGTAATATGAAATCCTACCCGTGGCGAATAGCCGGAAGTCTCGGAATTATCCCAGAAATTATAAACAAACTCGGATGACGTCACAATACGCATAATAATGTTTTATTATGTAAGTACTTACTTCAGTTTAATTCTTTCGGCGCTTTCGGTTGAAGTATGCATTCACCCTAAACGGTATTTTCAGGATAATTTTCCTGAAACGTTGTTTGCTCTTCCACGTCAAGGCATATAACAAGTATCTTAAGGCTTATCTGCAAAATATTAAAAGGTCTAAACAGTTTTTGCAGATAAATATGTAAGAATTTTTGCCACGACCTTGACCAGAGAAGTGCCAAGTGTGGAGACTCACTCACGTTGTTTGAGGGGCCTTGAGAGAACTTAAGCCAGCTATTTCTCAGAATACTTTGTCATCGAACTAAATAGTAACAAATTGTCATTATTTGAAATGAAATGAAAATGAAAAAAATCAAATATAATCACGACTGTATCCCAGGGTGCGGTAGACATTTCTTTCAGTTCTTTTATGTCATTTTTTATACACTAATACGCAATAGTTTTCAGTACACATCTAATTGATCTTCAAAGAATTTCATCAAGCAAAAATGGATAAAGAAAATAGCAGCAATATAGAAAGAACAGGATTTTAAAATAAAACAGGCAACGTTAAGGCTCGAACACGAACAAAAAGTGTCCACTATCGGCTCACCGCAGGATGGCGGGGACCGACGGCGACGCCGCTGCTTTGTACGACCAACCAGAACAACGACTCTCAAACAAAAATACTGCATTTTACTAGGTTCGATAGATGAAACAACAATTTAAAAATGTTAGAATGTTATGGCAAGTTTTTTATTTAAAATGAGTAAGTTTCTTGGCAGAAGTGCATATATTATTATTGCATTTGAATGTCAAAATGAACTCTCTTTTCAGAATGAACTCTCAGCTATAAAGGTGATTATGAAAACAAATTTAATTTAATCTTAACCCTGCAAGGTTTGCTGCTTGTCGGTCTGATCATCTGTCAAAACCCCTTTCTTTCAAGAAAGGAAGCTTAAGTCTGGTTTACATTTTCTATTTTATTTGTAAATAGTGTCCCAACAGCTCTCAGACTCAACAGTAGAGTATAGTCCGGGAGCACTGGCCTTTGTTAGCGCCACAATTATAGGTTTTTCGTATATAATCCCGCGACTCGTAAAAACATTTTGCTGAACTAAAAATGTAAGCTTTACCTAGATTTGGAGCAAAACGACGATTATGGTAATCCCCGCGATTTTCCTTGTCATGCCGCGCTGATACTGTTGTCGCGAATTACAGATATTCACAGATTTGACTGTTCTGTTTTGCGATATACTCGTATTTCGTATTGTATCATTTACTTCAATTCCTAAAATTTTAAGACTCCATTTCTCCATTATTTACTTACTTGTCTCGATGTTAATTTCGAGACTATGTGAAAATCCAACATTTTGGATTATTTTGTATTATAACCAAGTCTTATATTCAAGTTTAATGTGGCTGAACAAAAGTATCGAACCTCGACTCAGTGATCACGGCCGGAGATCCCGCTGCTGCCGGCTGCCTACCCCCCGCGGCGAGGCGTCCGACGCAGCCCCGAATATACTCCTAGCAATGGCGGTTCATAATTATATTATCGCCATAATTAAGGGGTAATTAAAACGAATGGCTCCACTGGCCGCAATCATTACTCGCTCTTTCACAATATTCTGCTTTATTTACCCGAAACATACATTATTGAATATTATTTTGTTGAATGAAAACATTTTATTTGTGTCATATAGTAAATTTTACGACCATTAATAAAGTTGTGTCGTGCCATAATTGCTTTTGTGCAAATTATACTGTCAGTTGTACTAGAACATCCAATTCAAATGATGGTTGTTGCTTCCGAATCAGATTTATAAAACCGCATTTTATTTCTCCGTAAATGATCGACAAAATCACTTTGACTTTTATCACAAAAATCACTTCTACATTACATCAGCTAAGTTGATTTAATTTATTGTTTAAAAACGTTCCAAATAATTTTTAAATATTTTTATCTTATCTATGACCTTCTTCAATATGATACAAGTTTTTACTTTGTATCACTATACAGTCGGCTAAAAAGTATTTGCGAGCGCTTGTCCAAAATAGATTTCAAGTGGTCCTAAAATAATAAAGTCTGGTAAAATGCTACTCCGAGTAAAGAGGTAAAGGTCGAGTGTCCAAGAATAGACGAAAACAGACGCCACGTCAGCATAGAGCCATCTATACTCCGGTAGGCGGGTGGAGACTAGTTAAAAACATGGCTTCGTTTGCATCAAAAGAGTTCCAAAAGAGAGCACAACTGTCGGCGCACTATCTCAGTTCTACTTTAAATCTTTAAATAAGAAATATTTATCAACTTCTGAAAGCAGCTTTGAACCGCATTTAATAATTAACTTCCGTCTAAAAGCACAGTAATTAGCAATTAGAAGTTGTGCGTCGCGTCAGTGGCAGGTACCGGCACTCGTCCCACTCGTTTCAAAGGTTTCCTTAACTTTTGGGGGTTTGTGGAACAGTGCCCCGTCTGCATTGGTGGAGCAGTTTTGATAAAACTTTTGATAAACGTGCACGGAGCTTTGTTACACAATTATAATGCAAACGAATTGCCAAATACTGTCCATAGATTTTAGTAAGCGAACTTATTCTGAGTAAATGTTATTATTTCAACTTTCTAATATTATTACTTCATTTCGTACAAATGAATGAGTCTTATAATACACTTTACCAGTCCAGCTTGATATTTTTGGCCAGTTTCCATTATGACTTTCGATGTAGGTAATTGGCAAATGAGATAGAGTAGAGTAGCAAATTCGATTATAGAAATGTAATTAGATCTGGGAATTAAAATAACGTGATAAGCTTAATTATTATTCTGGACTTTTTATCCAATAAAATCGATAGTATTTTACCTTCTACTAGGTTTAGAACACTATATTCAAGTCATCATACTTGGACTAAACAACTAGATCCGTGTGAAGCCTCCACCAGGCAGGTAGTGAGCGCCCGCGGCACAAGGATATATATAAACTCATGTGTCATGCTTTTTATATTATAATAAATGTGGAAAATGGTTTGGTTTTGTGATGGCTTAACTTCTGACATTAATTAATTTCATTTTTAAGTGAACAAATTTGATTTGATAAGTATCAAAAGTGTTTTCTAGAAACACAGTATTGCATGTCCAAATATAAATTGCAGCCAATGCTTACATTTAACTACAGATATGAATAGATGTGAAATTAAAAACTGAATAAAAATTCCGTTATCAGCTAAATCTGCGCAGTACCAAGAAAAAGCTTTATCAATCATCATCATCATCATCATCAGCCTTTCTCATCCCACTGCTGGGTATAGGCCTCTCTTCGTTTCCGCCACTCGCCCCTGTCCCGCGCCAATCTAACCCAAGTCCGACCTGCGGTCTTAACTATGTCGTCAACCCATCTTGTTGGCGGACGACCCACACTTCTATATCCTTCTCTTGGCCACCATTCAGTAAGCACTCTACTCCGCTTTATCAATAATTATAATAATTTGTAAACAAAAATATAATTAAGAACATCTACAGATACCCCCAAAATATAAATAAGAATTATCAAGGATAACATTTTTAGCAGACTCAAGTACACAAATAAACATAATCAAAGTCGGTGGTAACTATTCATAACTCATTTTTATTGGAGGTCAAAAAGTATGTCTGTAAGTCAAGGTGTATAAGGTCAATGACCCATCACGATTAATATAACGAGTTGGATTAATTATGTCAAGTTTCATTGCGAAGTGAACTTCTACGTTTCATATATAAGTTATCAACTTCGGATTCTTAGACTTTTACGACTTTTCTCATAAAAATACTTGAGCAGCCAAATGCAGACGTTCACGATGTAGCCTCTACAGATATTGCTGGAGAGCTAGCACTAGTTACGAAGGTTTTACAGCACGTAAACTTAAACGTAATCATGTTTTTTTTTTTTTTTTGTAAATATTACCGGGACTTAATCGCGTATTGAAATCATATTATTTACCTCGACGTAATCATGTTTATTGTTTGGGCCACAAGTCATTTATTTAATTTAGATAGAGTAATCCTATCCTACTATCCTATCCTTCCTACTTCCTTCCTATCCTACTAATATTATAAATTTGAAAGTTTGTATGTTTGTTATTCTTTCAAGCAAAAACGGCTGGACCAATTTGTTTGAAATTTGGTATGTAGATAGGTCCCTACTATTCTTGTGGGAACGGGACTTACGCGGGTGAAACCGCGGGGCGCAGCTAGTAGTATAATATAATTATAGTAAGTAGTGCTAGCCGGTCCGTGCTTATCGCTAAACTCATTTACGTTTTATTTTGCTTGATCGGTCACGTGAGCCATATAATGTTTATCGTAAATTCTTTCTGCACTAATAATAACATATTATATACGTGATACAATAAAATAAAAACCGCAGAGGAAAAATAAAAAAAATATTAAAAACGTTGTACTTATGCGAAACATGTTATGCACAATGTAGCAGTATCAAATAACTGAGTGTATGAATACTATGCTCAAAAGAAATTTTATTTTATAAAACAAGTAAGTACTATTTTATTTAAATTATTTATTTTACTGCAGCTAAGCTTTAGAACATTGAGCGTAATTTTCTTTGTCATATTATATTTTTATTAGGTTTTAATTATATCCATTTACCACGTAATAAATACTTTAATAACTGAAATAACATAGCTTTACAAACGCTCGAGGATTTACTTAGCTAAAAACATTTTACTGTATCTTCAAATATTAAACATTTCTCTTGTCTATAGAAAATACACTTTTAGAAGTACATGCTTTAATCTGAAACTATGTACACTTATACATTTAATAGTATGTTAGCTGTTGAAGTTTTCAGCTGAAATGCTAAATTATGCAGATTCATTCAGAATAAGGAACATTAACCCTACATGCTACGGATCGCTACGAGATCGCTACGCCTCTGCTACGGCGTAGCTAATTTGCTACGGATGTACGATATGCGCCGTTTATGGAAATTCAGAGAAGCTACAGTTACTACCATAAATTAGTTGTAACTTTACAGAAATGAAACTGCCATTAAAATCATGCCAGAATATGCAATAAAAAAAAGTCATTGCATTCTAAAACTTTGCTATTTCATGACAATTTTAGAAATGACCGTCGTGGTCAATTTTCTTGAGTTTTTATTAATCAGTTGCTCGGTGATATAGTCTACTTATATTCAATAAGGCTTTATTGAATATTTCTAGATTTAACTAGAGTGTATTTAATTTTGAATTTCTACCGAATCTTCCAATACAATGCAATTACATAATAATAAATATGAAATGTGCGACTAAATAGGTCATTCTTACGTGCTCAACATAAGTTTCATATCTCTACGCCAACTATTGTATGTAAGTAGAATGCGAGAAGCTTGCCGTTCGTCTTGGTCGCGTTATCGCGAACTATCGCTGGGCGGAATCAATTATCGGATTACGCCGCCCTTGATACTATTCATACTCGGCTTATGTTTGTTAAGTGGGTACATGACACTAATTGCTTTTCCACGATTACGATCTAGCAATTGTATTTTCGTAATTTATTTTGGTTGTTTAGTTGTATTGCCTTGAATACCTTTTCTGATTTTTTTTAAGCTATTGCATATCTTCTATCGCGGGCCTTGAGCGTGGAGACCGAATCCAGAAATTCTTTAACGAAAATAAACGCTTGTCTCCTTAGTTCAGCAACTCGCCTCTAGGTGGAATGCAATAGCTTTACCGCAGCAGTCCCCAGTGTTGCCAACTTTATTTTTAACGAAGGTTAATTTTGAAGCGCGGTGAAATGTAGACATTTTGTGATTAGAGCAGCCTATAATTTGTCATTAAAGCTATGGATCTAAACAATTTTCGTTAGACATGTTCCTTGAAATCAACGTTTAAAATACTGTTCCATTTTTGTTGTACTTTTGCCGTGTTTTTACAACCAAAAGCAATAAAAAATATATTGATTATTCTCTTATCTTTTATGTATTTGGATACACTAGACTAATCCCGTGTATCTTGTACATCTCACGAGAAGTTTCAAAGCAAATATTCGGCCAGTTTCCTATGCAAGCAGTATACGATTAGTATATCATTTGTGTAAGTAATGTATAGCGCAGTATATCTGCGGAGGCGATGATTCAACTGTCGGCCTCACTGTCCGCAATCTGTCCGCTGATTTATGATCACTATGACGTCGACGACTCGACTGCATTGTGTCATATGTCGGAAACTAGTCATTTTTTTTTTATATTTCAGAATGGAATTTTGTTTCGACTTTCTTTTGTAAAGTTTTGTCTAAGAGTCATGTGAAGAGACAATTACTTATTTATGCTCCCTGGAGACTTTATTACAATATTTTTAATAATAATAATTTAAGAAAATAAAGTCAGTCAATAATCCTTTTTCAGAGAGGAAGCCACGGGCGGTAGTTAGTGCTAAAAATCTGACTGCAAACATGCAGTTGTTTATTTAGTCTAACAATTGTATGTTCTTTTAAACAAACATTCTGCTAAAATAAATCAAAATATTACACTTTTGTTTCGTTAGAACTTTTATTTGATCGTTTTATATGACAATGGAAATTCGTTTACACGATGTTCTTTCATTCAAAATGTGAATTAACAGAGTTGTGGAGCAGGTTGTTGTTAATCAAAAATTATAATGGTGCTCCCACACTGCTGTTATATAATGTTAAGTAACGTTAGTAAACATTTGTTAGCTAACATTTAATCACAAAAGTTAAAAAATGTTTTCATGTTAGTAAATGTTAATTAACATTTTTGAACAAAGTTTTGTTTGTAAACATTTTATACAGGTGACGGCGGGGTAGTAAACAGTAGTAAACACTTTCCATCAGTGTAGGAGCACTTATAACATATAACAGTTCCTAACAAAATGTAACAATTGACAACATTTGTTAGTAAATGTTTTAGTGTTCAAAAATGTTTAAAAACATTTTGTAACAGCAGTGTGGGAGCACCATAAGAAAAAAACTCCCTACTCATTGTATGTCACTAAGATATAGACAAATTATCGATTTATTAATGATTTTTATCTATAAATTTAAAAAAAAATCCTCTGTCAAACTCAGGAACTAGGTGATTCTACTACCATCTAAAGAGTCAGTCAAACACGATGATAAGAGCCTCATTTTACTTTAGTGGTCCAAACTTTATTTTTCACTATCTCTTGGTAATTGGTATTCGACTTTACTGCCCAGCTGTATAATTAAAGCCGGCCCTCTATGCAGCGTAACGGTCACCCATCCAAATTGTCTCTAGAAATGGTGTTTATGTGGGTTGCACCGTTGCCCCGCCTCTGACAACAACATTGAAGTACTCGCACTAGTTTATGTTCTAATTGAAACAGTACGCAATGTCTGTATGTTATTGCTATTGATTGTCTGTTTGCGCAGCCATGTATGAGATTAATTGTATTGTCAAATCCAATATTGCAGTTGTGTTTAGATGTACAATACTCATCACAAGTGAAATGACATGGTTAGAGTTAGGCGAAGGTGTTTTACATTTTCAGTTGTTTGATTTCATTCTTACTTAAGTTATCTAAGAGAGATTGATTTGGATTATAGTGCTTTTCAATGCGTTTAGTAATTTTTAATTTTTATTCTATTTTGTAGATGTAATAAAACCACCTTACGTTTTATTGTTTTTACAATACATTGGAGTACTTGTTACATAATAAAAAAAGTACAATAAAAGAAGAATGTTTAATAATTTTTCGTTTTCAATGTAACTTTCTTCTGTTCCCTGACAGTCTTTGTATGAACTCAACTGTGTCAACAATGAAGAAAAACATCGTGGAAAGCAAATCGTTAAGAAATTTCCTATATTCTTTGAATATTCTTGAACAAAGTTTCAAAAACTTCTTGTTCCGAAGTAATTGTTGCCTCATTATTATCTTTCTCGGATGTTTATATTAGTTAGGGAATACTTGTAGTAAACGGCAATGAACTTGGAAAACTTGTGGGATGTCTTTCAGTTCTATGCCAAAGTGAATGACCTATAAAAGTTTTCATCCAACTCTCATCTATAGTTAAATACTTGTAGATTCATGTTTCCAGCGGTTTATTAAGGAAGACTTTATGAGTATTTACAAGAACGTCTTTTCCAAGCATCGAGTTTATGTCCTTGATGGCAACTGCAGAAGTTATTTGCTAGAGATAGGATTCATCAACAGCACGTTTCATCAAACCAGTTTTACTGCCCGTAGAAGCATCAATCATTAGATTTCACTTATGAAGATGTTTAGGTTGATAAGTACCTAAACAGGGTCAGGATTTTTTAGGCCTTTCGGGGATGTACGTGCCTAAAAAAAGTCATCATACACAAAGTAACATGGTACCTACTATAGGTACAACTTGTGAGGTCGTCATCATCATCACTTGCAAACTAATATAAATGAGAGCACACAGTAGGTAAGTCTAGAATCATTATTAAAGTTAGTTAAACGTTGCTAGTTTGGCACGAGAAATGAGTTTGCTGACGCGAACGTGTATCGAGGCTAACTGTCCACCGTCACCACACTACTTTACCGGAAAATATACTTTGCTACGATAATTGGTGGGTTGAAAGTCTTTTCACGTATTCTCAGATAACGAAGTGACAAGGTTATGTGAATTTTACACTGACACGAACCCCAAATATAATCTCAACGGCAATTTGATGACGTGAATTGGGCGTGGAAGGTGTTTTTCCGCCTTTTAGGCTTTGAATGAAGGGTCTCGAGATACTAGATGACTCTGCGGTTTCAGTTCTGTCATCTCATGGGCTATTTTATCATTAGCTTTAAAAAAAAAATACACACGATAATGATTATTAAAATAAAAAAATCTGTGAACACATTTTCAATTATTGTTATTCGACAGGTCACAAGAAACACAGTAAGAAATAATTAATGTTTAAAAATTCAGCCTATACCTGCCTGAAACAATCCCTAAAACAAAAAATTGTTTTCTGTTTATTTTTATCGGATAACGGTGGCGAGTTTTAATTTCAAATCCTCGACTCTCCGTCCACAAAGCAATAAAAATATGCAAATAATATCTTTCTAAAACGAAAATTATTGGATACATATCGCAGATTTTTTTATTACGCTTTAATTTACATTTGATTGAGAAAAACATTTCTAATCGTGTTTGCGGAACTCACCTGTTGTTGTATTTTTATTGTATAGTTCTATTATTAGTAGTTGTTGTATAGTATTGTTGTAGGAGTTACTATGATAGTTATAAATAGGAGTAAAGTTAAGTTAGTTCAGAGAGTACTTAAGACTTCAGTGTTGTGACTAAAAGCAGGAAGCAGAGCCCACTGGTGAACATAACAATGGATATCAGTTTCAAACAAAAATATTGTTATTTGTTTTTCGATGCTTTTCCGAAAACAGCGAACGTGTTGGAAATAAAATAGCTCGGGGCTTTGGACAAAAATAAAAGGGCTAAGTCGTATTGAAGTTGATTTTAATCAAAAAATAATCTGATGATTGTGTGTAACAGTTATTTACTAATCAAATTTCAGATAACCATAAGAAATATAGATTTGGTTTTCAAAGTTGTATAATAAGTTGCATATATATTTTAAGCTATTTGACTCTGAATGTGACATAGATCAGAGTTCATTTAAGCTCCAGCGACTATAAAATGTTACTGCAACATGAATGTGGCACTATTTTTATTTAAACCAAACCATAAACAATATTCCATCATACTTTACCACCTCAATATCTGTTCACTAGCGTGATGCCGTAAATCCGGACACGCCGTAAAATAGTCCGATAAAGTGCTCAATAAGAAGCCTCGCAGTCTACGGAACACTATTTTAAAATTCAATTTCTATATCAATTTATATCTCCGACAACGTTTTCCCATCTCGATGTAAACTGGACTTTATCTAGCCACAGGAGGGGTTGAATCAGCTCGCAGGGGTTGCGTGCAGGTCATGCCCGATATATCAATGGTGTAGCCTACGAGAGGGAAATGGGGCACTCGGGCCCTAACAGCTATCGGTTACAAAGCAACGGCGGAAAATGTACGCATTCGGGCGACGAAACTTATAGGGGTTTATACACGTATCTAGAGGGGAAGTGGCGCGTATCGAGCAGAGTCACGTGCGGTGGCTACTTCTACATAACTTTAATCTATGTGCAACTTGTAGAGCATCTCCTAATGAAATACTTCAGTTGAACATTTTTATGAAAAAAAAAAAGATATATGATCGCGACTGTATCCCAGGGTGCGGTAGACATTTTTTAGGATCTTAATGTAACTTTTAGAACCTTTTAAGATGTCCAAGGGAAAGAGGGTCAGAGGTATACCCAAATACATAATTGGTACATGCCCACATTCAAGGTACTAATCAATTTGAACAGCTAAGCTAGTTTACTTTAGTTACTTCCATAGTGTAATGTCCTACGGTATTTTTCTTTGGGGAAAAGCAGCTGATATTCAAACTATATTCGTCTTACAAAAGCGAGCTGTCCGAGCTATCTACAAATTAAAACGTCGTGACTCCTTAAGAGAACTTTTTAAAGAAATAAATATTCTTACTGTTTTTTCGCAATACATTTATGTAAATTTATTGCACACGCACAAAAACATCAACAACTTTAAGAAAAAAAGTGAAGTACATAAAATTAACACTAGAAATAAGAATAAACTATGTGTGCCCAAATTTAGACTAGGAAAAGTAAATGCTTCTTTTATGGGAAATACTGTACTCTTTTATAATAAACTCCCTTTCGACGTAACCAACCTACCGACTAGAAGGTTCAAAATGTACATAAAGAATATTCTTGTAAAGAAAGCGTATTATTCCATTGATGCTTTTATTAATGATAAAATTGTGTGGCCTGATGTCGCTCTGCCTCTCGACGGTTGACGATCTGCAATATCTTTACTACCTTCATAAGCTTTGACATAATAATTTATATCTAGATATAAGTAGGTACCACTTAAGTTAGCCAAGTGTAATGTGTGACGCCGGACAACATGTTTTGATAAGGTGCTAATATCTTGATAATTTTACATTTACTTTTAATTGCTCTGACATGCCTTACATTATTTGTTTGACTGGCTTCTCACTGAAGCTAGACTATTTAGATTGTTAAGGGATTGCTTCAAAAAAAAGCTAGGCCCAGACCACCAGGTTCTTGCCTGATTCTTTCCCTGGTGTAGGGAATTGTTTTGGAACAGGCAATAGAGTCAACTAGTTTTTAAGACTGTACATTTTCGAGCGATCCTTGAGGTCCTATGAAATAAACATATTTTTTCTTATTTTCAGGATATTTATTATTTATTTATTTATTTATTAATTTCATTTTCAAAACAATCGTGGGTTGTACCAGAGAGTTTTGAAAGTGAAATCCTTAGTGAATTTTAACGATAGTTTTGACCGCGAGGAGTGGCCATTTTCATACCCAGATGAAGTTTCTCCGGAAGAATCGAAACATTGTTGGGCTTGGGAACTATATCGACGATTATTATCTTTACGTGAGTAATTTCTCGTGTACTTATAATGAAAGGTGAATTCTTCCAAAGTTTCTCCCTTTGTCGAAATCAGTATGTTAAAATACAAAATTATGCGTATGTATAGTATATGCATCGACGAACAAGCTTCAAACAACGAAACACAAACTAAATTATTCATGATGGTAACGTCGCTTTGATACGAGACTTAAAGTACGTTTACAAAAAGGCTTCTTGGAAACCTAATTTAGGGATTAACAGCGTAATTCCGTTTCAATTTGGAATATTATGATGCGGGATGAATTAAATTTCTTTTAAAAAGAAAGACTGCAATTACATTAGCGCTTTGTTGCGGATGTACAATGAGGAAGCGACGCCGCGGGCCGACTCGCACTTGCCTCGCGCCAAACAACAAGGAACTCGGATTAAGGTGTTTTCTAACTCTGAGCTAGATATTTATGATATCCCCTTTGACTTTTACAGTTTGAGCTTATAAACTGTTTCCAGCAAAACTTTAATTTTCTTTAAACAACAGATATTTGTTTCATATTATGTTTGATTCCGTGTAGAAGTTAATTTTCAAGTGACGGCAAAAGCACAATTAACTTCATAATTTGGGTGATTTCGTTTACGCCATCTCACACAGCAGAATTAGCTAAAAACGAATACGCGCAGCTTTATTAGTTTATTGATAACTTTATGCCATTTCACGTTGGGTTTTAAATTATTAATCAGTGTTAACTCTTGTCCCTCGGGAGAGGGGAAGGCCCTGGGTATGGTATGATCCTTGCGACACCCTTGCACTTTCACATCTACCGGGTAACTACATTAGTTTAGCTGACGACATCAAAAAGCGCTTGTACTGACAGTGTCTTTTGCACGCTTCTGTCTGCCTAGGATTAGTTTATAACGATCCTCTGATGCCTCAACTAGGTCTTATTGAATTTTATACAGTTTTGTGAAAATGGTTACATTAACATAAGTGTATACGAGTATACTCCTACAGTTGAGTTCCTATATGTAACCCATGATTGTGTCTCCATCAGAGTTGACTTTGAAACAATCCGTAGATAAGTTTGAGCAGACGGAAGCGTCCGTTTGACTAATTAGTTGTGAATGGAGCGAGTGCAGTCGTAAACTCTCGTGTGCAGACGACTCTTCAAGTTGACCTGCGTTGTCGCCAGTTTGCACTCCCCCAACACAAACTGCTGCCTCCTGAGTTAGAGGTTAGCACTTCAATCGTCAACTAAACAATCTTTTACTACTGAAAATTATTTAATACGTTCATAGATCTTTAAAAGGTCATCAAACCATAAAAGTTGCGATCAAAGAAGGTTTGTTGTTTCACTTATAAAAACTTGAAATTATTGGTAGCAATAGACACTACAGATTATAATAATAAGTATTTGAATCTATGAAATATTTTTTATTTTTATTTTCAAATAATTGCAACTTGACTAGTCACGTCAAGCCCTTAGCCAAGTGACAAACGCTTCGTATTGTATCTATTCTATTTATCGATATTCCTATGGTTTTTCATTTCTGATATCTCGAGTTTTCGTTAATGAAATATAATTTTCAAAAAATAAAAGATGTATACATCTTTTATTTTCTGATCTAAAGCTGTTGTAGTGCAGATGTAGATTGTAAATGCAACTTGGTTAAGAGGGCAGTCCCTCGCAGTCCCTCGCAGTTCCTCGCAGTTCAACACAGTGTGGTACGGCTTCCTGCAATTGTCCCGTTGTTTGCGTCCACTCTCTCGACTAATTGAATATCTTTGTTTGTTTGACAACTCGTTGTTGATGCGAGTACGTTTCTTGCGTTCAGCGTCAGCTCAAATGGTTGGAAGCTTTGTACTCCGCTGGCTGGAACTCAACAGCACTTTAAGTTAGTTTTCTTTTCTTTTGTCGCACTCGTTCTACTATAAGTATTTAGACTCTTTGTTGAAAGTACAATACAATAGTGTTTATCTTTATGTTGTTGTATTTATTTAATAAGGAACATATAAAAAACAGATAGAAACAAAAATAGTCCTTGTCTTGATACTATTGACGCTCTTATCGCTTTATCATTGTTCATGTTATTATAACTGTTATTAATTCCCAGTTTAGTTTGCCCATCATCACCAGTAATCCTCTTTAATGTTAAATATTCAATGCAGGACTGTTTTGGTAATATATCGATAGAAAAGTTTCGTCCCTCGATTTAAAAAGTAAACTTGAAACAAAATAAGGTTCATTTCAAGCGTAAAACAATAAGAAAGTTCGTGTATCGATCCGTCGAGCGCCCAAAGTGTTTAATCCTTTTAGCGCTTCGGATACTCCAATGTCTGAGCAAGTTGCGTCCTTATTGAGTTTCTAGAACCCCCGACTTTGTATGACATCTGCTTTGTTTTAGGCGAGGCTTTATGACATTGGACTTATTTATTGGCGTTTGTCGGAGGAACCGGGACGTTTTTAGGGTGGAATAAACGTAATTCGGTCAACTGAGGTGTGATGTGTCGTCGTATTCATCATGCCACGTCGGTTTTATAACCAGGAAGGGATCAATACCTGCTTTCTGTGTTATAACATTGACAAAGTCATCATTATTTTAATCTTTCCTATTATATTATAAAATATATGAAGCGCTGGAGAGACGATCTCGACTCTTTTGAGAGAGACTGGTACGAAGTCTCAAAGGACAGAGATGGTTGGAGAAAATTGGGGGAGACCTTTGCCCAGCAGTGGGACAACATAGGTAAGCAAAAAAAAACAAAAAAAAAAAATACTATAAACGAGAAAGTTTGTACAAATTGTATGTTACTCTTTCACGCTAAAACTACTGAACGGATATGAAACTTATTTTACACATAGTCTATGACCTAAAATAACTCATAGGCTATTTAAATTCCAGTTACCACTTCAGAACCACGGGAGCAAGGAAAGAACTTTTACATAAACTACACAAACCAGAAAAATAATAACATCATTTAGTCAATCTTTTACTTTAAACACCGAACAAAATGAACCAACCGCAACCCGAAGATAAGATGTACAATGATAGCGTCGCATTTATTCCGATTGAGTTCACATTTGTAAGATGATCGGCGAAACCAGAGCTCTTCCGCGCGCGGCGCCCGCACTGATTCCACGATACCGCACCTCACTGAGCAAGCGAAGCCTTACCTTACTTCCTGACTTACTGGGTGGTAACCACTGATTGAACATTCAAATAACACAATTTTGTAGCCTTTTTTTAATTTTGGCTCTTGAGTTTGAAGCTTGCCAGAGCAAAGATAAAGGAGAAGTTAGTTTTTGAAGTTAAGAACAGCCAACGGCTTCGAAGAATATGGTAAAGTAGATAGTAATTCTATTTCACGAAAACTTGTTTAAAGTGTTTGCAAAGCTGGATGTTTAAATAACTTAAAAATAAAGTATGTTTAAAATAAAAATAACATATAAGTACTAAATTGAAAGCTAAAACTAACTAAACTTAACTTGTTGCCTCAGCGTGGCCAGCGTTCATTCAGCGGGGATTAGCGCCACAAAGTAAATACGAGCATTTCCTAATTTACTTTAAACAAAATAAGTAAATAAGACAGTGCCTGTTTTCCTGAACAAAAGCTTTTCGCAGCTAAAATATTCTCGGAAGGTCACGAGGCGTGTGCTTAATTTTGTTAGACCAAAATGTAACGAATGCTTGAGATGACGCTCATTGAAAACATTGAGAGCAAGGTTAATTACTGAATTTTAATAAAAACACACAATTTATCTGGACGTTCTTTACCTGCTTTTAAAAGTGCTAGTTTTGTTATCATTTAGTTATCACCTCAAAAGGTGATGTTAACTTTTATACTTATTTGTCTTTTGAAAGTAGATTATGGCTGACCTTACAAAATGTGTCCTGTATAACCTGTGTTTCCTAAAGGAATGATTTATAATTATTATTTTTAGACCTGTAGTACTCCCAGCGCTTCAGAGCTATACTTCAGTTCTATTATGAAACGACCTTGACGTACCTCATTAGTGAAAGTCATATATTCGAGGGGTCTCTAATCCAAAAACATTATTCATAATGAAACATCAATATACGCAGCGGAGGCGATCGTTTAATATCGGTGTAATGGAAAATTCAACAGGCGCGTCCCAGACCAATATCGGCTCGGGGCCTACTGCGAAACTCCACATATATTCAGCCTGGGACCTATAGACCCGAACTTCACGTGCTATACCGACATTATGTTAGCTATTGCTCGCTTCAAGTCTAACTAACTTGCGAACTGGTGTAGAGTTTGCCTTGTTTTGACTTCTTGGTTTATCGGTGAATTAGTTTGAATATTTAGTTCAGGATATGAATTAGGAGAACGTGACGAACGTGATACAGATAGTTTTGAAAATGATAATTCATACACAACACAACGAATAGTACTCAACTACCATAAAGGTATATGTACCATATAACTTAGTGTATATATTTTTTTTTTTAACGTAGGAATATAAGAACTGTTCAGACACAATGATTCTTTCGTTAATTCATTCATTGAGAGAGATATTGTAGACTTACTTACTCGCCCGCAGCTTCGTCCGCGCGGATCACCTAGATAAAAAGTAGCCTATGAGTTAAACCAGAATATGAACTAGGTAAGTACTTATAATTCCAAGTTTCAACCAACTTCTAGTAGTTTTTGCGTGTAACAAACACACATCCTCGTAAACCATCTCGTTTAAAATATTAGTAGGAAGTAGGACGATTAGGATTAGAAGTTTTCCCAGTAGTCCTCCTAAGGCGTCGCAGCAAGCTCGCCGGTACCACGTGGCGCGACTTAATTGGCGATATAAGAGGGATGCATTATTCAGCAGCGCCATTCATTCACAGCCTGGTCGGTGCGACGTGCTCCATTACTGCATTCATACCCAAGCTTAAACGCATTCATATTGCCGTGTGAATTCCGTTCGACATCGTTCACACTTACTCTAGTTATGAATATCTAGTTGTAACTGGAGTTGAACATTTATTGAAAAATATCAAGGTGTTATTTATTTACAGATGTGACAGTGGGAGCTTCAAGGATAGGAATTGGCAAGTTTTGATAAGACTATTGTCTTTCAGAGAGATTAGATACGAAGAATCATGCTTTAGACAAGAAAATAATTTTATTTTCATTTAATTTTTTGATGGATCACTAATACTCTTCTAATGCATCTTAAAGTTTTTTTAGTACAGTCACAATTTAAAAATTTCATACAGATACCTTTTTTATGAAATGAAACAGAAACTCTCAGGCGGAACCACAGAATGTTTAAAGAAATAACTTTTAATCAAAGCGTTAATTATGAAACAATTAAAAGTTCGTTACGTCTTCCCGACAAAATGGTGGAGTGCTTTTATATATTACTTTTAAAAGATAAATATTTCAGACTTTAATGTTGCCCATTGACGCATAAAACACTTCTTAATAAGTTCCAAATTAAGTAATGGCGTCGTAACCCTAGCTGTGAAAGTTATAATTATATTGGGTTGTTTTAACGTAATTTGTAGGTACTTACCACGATCTATTGCAAGAACAACCTTTGAACGGGCAAAGTTCGTCTTCGTCATTATCTCGCAGGAACTTTTGATACCTACAAGAAGCCAGAAGGTTCAGGAATGGGAAACGACTTCAAACAATCAAATAGACTAGTATTATTTTTAGTAGAACCACATAGAGATCCGCCAATCTTTTGTAATTTTTGTTGTACAACAAAGCATTATCTATAGAAATAAAAAAAAACGGAAACAATAATTTATGGTTATGATTATGAACATAGTACTTCTGGGTTATTTAAGCTGACCATACCGTCGCGAGCCTGTTACTATAACTACATATTTTAAAACAAACAAAATCAACTGCCACGAAAGGCTCTCGCGGTAGATAATAGAGCAATTAGCTCCAAACAGTTTCACACTCATCAATCTAACATAATAATATCCTCAGCCTCTAAACTCCCTTGTCACCCGAAAGTGGCCTATAGAGTCTATGTCTGAAAAACGAGGACCGAAGTTCTCACTAGATTCTTGAACAATACTGCAATATTGTTACATCCAGTGCAAGTTTTAACGCTATTTATGTTACCCCATTATTGTAGAAGACATTTTCAATACAGTGGTGTGTACACAAAACATATACCTATTAATAGGTCGTAAAATAACCACCACTCACAAATGACGGTGTTCGTGTTCTGAGAGCGCGAGTAAAGCCTCTGCAATTAGGAGTGGCCGCTTTGAGCAATATCAATCAAACCCGAGCACAAGACTTGCTAATACCCCTTCTATGTGAAGGGACTATAGGTTAGTTTGAGACGGCGCGGCGCGGCCTAGTGGTTACCTAGATTTATCTCCAAGGATTGTAACTCACAATGTTTAATAGTGTACCTACGAGTTAGTGGCTACATAAATGGGCTTAGTTGGGGTAAGCTGGATCATTGCAAGACAACTCTCAGAGACTCAGAATACCATTCCAGTAATAGATGTGCCGATATCGCTCAAGCTACTAGTGTTATTAAACTACAAACTTGCGCTAATCAATCAGTATTATCAAAACCCATATAATCGGTGAAAGTTTTCATTGTTTAATTGTATCTTGGAGTTGACGGATAATGAGGCAAGTTGCGCGCCCCCGCCGACTTACCAACTACAATAATTGGATTATTAGCTCAACTATTGCTTTCTCTGAGATATTTCCGATATCGACTCGGATTTTCGCTCTTGATTACATAGAACTGATTAATTTGTACAAATTCTATTCAGACGGGATTTGAAACCGTAAGATGGCAATTTTGTAACATATCTCTTGGAATATCGAAGAGAGGAAGGTGGCTCCAAATTGAACTAGCTCCATCGATCACACCCGACAAATACCCAAATTAATTTAGTATTCATAAGATCGATCACAGACCGCATTGACCCGCGCACGAGCCTCCAGGCCTGCAGACCATCCATCAATTAGCGGCATTCCACGTCATCAGCTGATTGACCTCTGCTTGACCTCTATTCGACAAACATTAATATTAATTTGCGGTGTTGTACGTACGAGCTCGGTATGAACCCACCGCTTGTTTAGCGGAGGGGGGGGGGAGTGGGGGGGGCTCCATCCGATTATCCACTTTCCAGCCCACGCAACGTAAAACGTTTTTATGCAGGTTAATTCTACCCTCGAGTTTTTAAGCCAAACGTCACCCACCGCTGAATGATATGATACCCTGATTATTCGCAAAGCTTTATTGTAGATAACCTTTTGTATGGTTTCACATCAAAATTATACACAATTATACCTACACTGGTTAAAAGAAAATTGACACCGAATCGATATTTATTGAAGTGGTACAACACCTGGGTAAATGGAACTAAACTTCATTCATTTCCTGCATTAAAGTTGGTAAGTTCTAATCAGATAGCAATTATCAGCTGGCCACTGAAGAGAACGGGGTCGCATCCGCACCCACCTATTAAAACAATGTACATGCTTTACAGTAATACAACTTTATACATATTCTCGTAAAATAACACTTTCTTTCCGTGTCTAAAACAGAGAAAAAAAATTGCATTGTTTTCGGTCAAAAAAATTGTAGTTTCAAGACTTAACAAATACAAAAGGAAGCACAAAGCTTTGAACAGGTACCTCGGGCAAGCTAGATACTGGTTGTCGTCAGTAAAGTGTGCCAGCCAGCGCCAGCGAGGTGGCTGCGGCAGGAAAGTTAGATTGTATAACTTGTACCAGGGCGTCCGACGCGACCGACGTGACGATTCAAAACAAATTGCACAAACAAAAACCAGAAGTATTTTCAATGTAATTTGACTACAAAGAAACCGAATCGAGCTCTACGTGATTGTGACACTTATTGATAACGTGGTTTACAATGACGTATTTTATAAATATTTCAGTTTAGGTTTTAACTGTTTTAACTTTACGTCAGCGCCTTAGCTTATGTCAAAATCAGTTCAATATGCGACCTAAACTGAATCGCTTTTAACGGCCATAGTAAGCATCCTGTATTTACTATATTGTTATATTTACTGCGTTCAGGTGCCCCAAATAAAATTAATTAGTACGTATTTTTTGATAAACTTATTTAAAAAATATGTAAAACATTTTTGAACGGATACTGGTAAGTAACGCAATACCATTAAAATATGGTTTCCAGCTCAAATAATAATTACGCCATGGTTGAAGCCTTTCAAACGCCGACTCAGAAAACTCTGCTTCAATTATTATTTTTTAATTAATACAAACAGAGCTCAGCAACAAGCCATGTTTGTTGTATGAATGTTTACGATAATGAATGCTCTAAAAAAAGGAGTAGATTAATCAGTTGGCGAATGGCCACAAAAATAAAAAATACGTAGAAATTGTGTGGTTTTAAAAAGTGTTAAATTGTAAAGGTCTCAAAAGTCCTCTTAACATAAAAGTCCATACGAAAAAAGGGTGGTTATAATAAGTGGTCGTGAACATAAAGTCTCATAAAACTATAATTATTAAAAAAATGTGCCATCGAATAAAAGGTGAGTGTGAGTTTTGCCAACCCCAGCAGAAACACGACAGTCCGACATCCACCTTGTAACTTAATATAAATAAACAGCATAGAACCGAACTTGTTGAGTGCTCTCGATGGCAAAACTACTCGTGTACTCGTAAAAGCTACGTACCTAGTACCTACGTATAGCTTGGACCTATCAACCATTGGACTCTATCATTACAATTAAGAAAAATAATTTTAGAATTAAGATAGAGAATTTCTAAGAGTCTTTAAATTGTAGAGCAGTTTCATGACTGTTTCTACAGTTGGAAACTTGTATTACTGAATTTAAAACTGCAATCAATGTGTACCAATATTACTGACCAGCGTGGCGTTGAAACAGGCAATAGAAAGAACTCAAACTTTCGCAAACTTTTGCAAAAAAGCATACGCAATACTTTTACCATCGTGGTTGATTTGATTACGACTACGATTTGATTGATAACATTCGTCCTAATTGGTTGGAATAAGATAACGCTGTGCTTAATGTCGAAGGATATTTAGAACCTGAAATTAATTTTATTGTTTCTTCAGTTGTGTTTAACGACGTCCAGATGTTAATGTCCCATAGGTGCGGCAGGCAATGGCAGCACGCCACTTCGCGCCGACAGATCTGTGCAGTTCAAATGCGATGCAAAAACTAAACTTCTCCATTTCATTCGCTGAAGTAGAAAACATTGATGCGGCATGAGGAGACAACTTACTAGTGACAATAACATACCATATCTATTCACGGAACAATTTCACCTTGTTATATCTGTTCTTTTGGGCAATAGAGAAAAAAAAAATTACAAATAACAATAGTGTTATTTGACTGTACATTTTTAAGTGATCCTTGAGATCGTGCAGACATAAACAAATTTTTATTTCTTTTTTTCTTAATAATGAATTGGAACATTATTGAAAGTAACGCAATTTAACAGACAGTGAAGGATTTACCGCGTCGTACAAATATCAAGAATAGGTTTAAAAGCAATTTTAACTGGTCGTTTGTGTTTTTGCGAAACGCGGTTGCAAACTAGCGAGCAAGTAGATGTACGGAAATGAGTTTAGTTGTGTCAGATCGGCAACATTTGGAGACCTATCGCGTATCATAGAGACCTATAGCCCCGTGCCTATTCTACACTGTACTGCACTTGCTATGAGGTTGGGCCAGTGAATATAAACCAATCATTATCATGTTACGCTCACTCCGTCAAAGCAAACCCACGACATTGTCAGAACAGCCGCCTTATTCTCCAAATAACCATGTCTTAACGCGGCACGTCTCGGCGTTCTTATTTGTGTATTTGTTATTTTGAAAAATTCTATGGATTTCAGAAAACAAAAGCTAGATAACGTGCAATCTTTTACCGCGTCATGTTTTAAATGTGTTCAAGAATCGATCTCCAGAGCTGCGGCGCATCTAATACGCGCTTGTTGTGTACTCCGAGTAAATAGTAAAGAGTAAACGAGCTGTGAGAGGATCGGAGCGAGTAATCCGTGGTTTGCCTACCCGCTGTTTGCTGAGTCAATCAATTCGAGACAAACGTTTCAGTTCCAAGTCTATAGTAGAGCCTAAGAAAGGAAGTTCTAAAACAAGGTTCTAAAAAATCACGCTGAAGTTTTTAAAAAACAAAAATCAGGCCGTTTTGTAGAAAAATGCTAGGACATGTGAAAAGTATCAAATGATTTCAAACAAGATTTTATCGAAACGTCGGGAAACAAAATAAAATAAGGTAATTACGCGATAAAATCCCGTTTGAAATCATTTAATATGTATACTGATCGCAAGTGAAAAGTGTTCATGATTCAATTTTGTACATTAAATTGTGATAAAGTTATTGTTTTTAACTTTCTCCAAATTTAAATAATGTAAGCCATCTTACATTATTTTCATGTATTGAAAGCTGCCAAAAAAAGTTAAATTTCGAAGCATAGCTTGAAATAATTGTAGGTCTCCTTTGAAGCTGTAGCTGGGTCAGTCGGTATCTTTAGAAAACATTGACATAAGACCGCGACTGCTGCTCGGGATAAGCCGATTTTGAAATTGATTCGTTCCAGTTCAATTCGCTTGCAGAAGTCAGCTTAGCAGTTCCATTGCTCTAGTTCAGTCAGACGGTCTTCAATTAGCGAGTTCAACATGGAGGCTTTTGCCCAGCAGTGGGATCCAGCAGGCTGAATAAAAAAAATTAAAAAAAAAATAGGCTCTCGGTTTATTTCTTAGGGATAACTTCGAGAGTATTCTCTTTCAAATAAAAAAAACGAAATCAATTCCCTATTGACGATATAATCGTATCATTAAAAAAGAGTGGAACATTTAATCTTTTCCGTTTTTGAATTTTGTTAAACTGCCTTAAATCTTTAGGCAATGACGTCATAATAATAATATTCATCTGTTATCTCATATCCACACTGCCTCATACAGGGCATTCCATTACGCACTCCTTGTGAATGGCAGTGTATCACTCGTTAGTGCGAACAGTTAGCCGATGGAACGACGACCATCTCACTAATGGACTTGGCTATTATGACATAAAAACTAATTATCAGGCGAGCTTGCAATTAACTACGTAATCTGATTTTATAAATATGCAATGTTTATTGTGTTTTTCTTTCCCTGTGCTGTAAAAAACGCATATAAAATTCAACATTATTAAAATGAAGGCTTGTTTTAATACTAATCAATTGGACCTTTGTTGTAGAATGAACAACATTTTTTTTAATAAGGCGTAACAGCTAAACGAAAAGTCCACAGTGTTACATGCTATAAAAAGGCAACTTAATTCTCTATAAAACAAAAATGAACCATTATAAAACAAACTCTACAAACTTACACATTTAAAAGAACGCGTATGGAAAATCAAGGCGACGCTAGTTACGTTTAATAGAGTCACTTCATCAAACTATTTAAATTTTCAAGTTTGAGTGTGTTCGTCGGAGGCATCCGTTATCAATATCATTATATAATTACTTGTTTGTAACTTGTACGTAATTACTGTTCTTCACTCACTAGAGCTGGCTTGTACTCGTATATTGTAATTATAACAATTATGTGAAATTACTTGTTAAAAGTAAGTTATGATTGTGATGCAGTTAGAATTGTTATCTTTCGACATAATTTGAAATTGTACTCGTAAATACGATTTATTGCCTTAAACTGTGTCGTACTATTCTAATGTAGAACATATCCATGAGAGCCTTCGCCAAATATCGTTATCTCGGCGCGTTTGGCGCCGGAGCACTGAGCACTACACTACATATTGCTCATAGTTTAAAACGCAATCGAATTATAACGTCATATTCACGATGTTACTAAACATTAGTAACATCGTGTGACACAGTTTATGTGACTTCTGTTTATGTCTTGGAATATTATGACAATACCACTTTATGTAAAGGATATTTGTTCCTGGAAAATTCCTATTTGCTTTCACTATTAATTTTAGAGTTAAGGTAAGACTCAGACAAGATATTGTTAAAGTTAAGCATGTTTTACACATTTTTAGTTTTGTTCAATTTTGGTGTAAAGTATACACTAAAAATGTAATAAACAAAACAAATTAAGATATCTAAGAGTTGATGAAGTATTATAAGAAAATATGAATGTTAAGACTTGCAACGGAATTACCTATAGACAATTATAATTATAATCAACTGATATTTGTAATAACTTTTCATAAAGTATTTGCCTTAAAAAAACTAAAACTGCAGGTAATATCAATCAATCAATCAATCAATCATTTTATTTATTTTCTCTCACAAACTTCTTAACATAATATGAATAAACATAAATAAGTACATAAAAAAGAATTTTAAAATAATAATAATAATAGTAATAATAAATACAATTAATAATACTTAATCCAAAGTGTTTGTTGGTTTCTAGCTTAATACAAAAAAATGTTGTGAGTGTAGATTATCGCCTCCAAGCCGCAATCACATTGTTACACACTCTTCCCTCTCAGTCGAGCCTCAGCCTTACGCATTTGTGTTAAATAATGAAAAGCAGTTTCAATCAGCAGCTCACGCCGAGTGGCCGCTCGCAGCGGACGCAGGCCTCGCGACGTCTCCAGCAGGCCCACTACAATGTTACCCGTTACGTGACTACTTAATGTACTACTCTATAATTAATAGGCGAACTCTTATTGCGTGGTGGGAAGGTCGATAATCGGTTAATAGACGCTCGAAGTTGTAATGGGGGTAGTCACGCAACGGCCTCTGGGGTTGTAAAGGCTGTCACACACAGAGTGATTTGAAAGAAAGCGTGGCAACACATTATTCTTCAAAGTTCACACGCATCGGTGTTACTTTGAAAATAATGCGAAACGAACTTTAGCATAAAATGCAGTATTAAAGTATATCAAAACAAAACATCGTAATATATATGTAGGTTTTATTTTATCAAGAAATATGTGTGTATGTTTGATTGCGTTTGGAAATTTTGATTCATAGTTACCGCAGACAAAAATAGCTAACTTTAAAAGTTCTTGTACAATTACAACTATACTGGGTCAAATCGGCAAAGTCATGGTCAATGACAATGACACAATGACAATTTCAATCACTCAAGCGTCTCCAAAAGTTTCTGCCTTTTGAAACTAAAATTACCCTTGCCCAAACTCTCCTTCTCCCCATTATTGACTACGCCGATGTTTGTTTCCTGGACGCCACGGAAGAGCTTCTGGACAAACTGGAGCGTTTGCAGAACTTGTGCATCCGTTTTATCTTTGGTTTGCGCAAGTTTGATCATGTCTCCAGTTTCAGATCCCAATTAAAGTGGCTCCCTATTCGTCGTCGACGTGATCTTCATGTCGTTTCTTTCCTATTCAACACTCTTCATAATCCTCTTTCTCCTTCTTACCTTCGTGAGCGTTTCGAATTTCTTGTTCCACGGGGAGTACCATGTAGGTCTACAACATCACTTCTCCTTAAAACTCCCTGTCACTCTACTTCCCGTTACGGTGACTCCTTCACGGTTGGAGCGGTGAAGCTATGGAATAGTCTTCCACACTCCATTCGTGAAAGTCAGACTATTAGCACTTTTAAAAAGAAAGTTAAAGAACATTATCTATCCTTATAATCCCACTTGCTATCATATCACTTAGTATATGTACAGGTATATGTACAGGTATATGTATGTATTTATTTATTTATTTTTACTTATTTAATTATGTATTTTTTATCCTATCTATGTATTGTGTTTATCTTTACCTTCTTATTTGATTTTTTATTATTATTACTTTTTTTTAATTATTGTACTGTTGTACCAATCAAATGCCCACATAATCAATGAGCTTTTCCTATCCTCAAAGGTTTGCTGGAAGAAAACTCTTATAGGGTTAAGCTCGCCTTTGTACATGTCATTTTGTATCTGTTTTTTATGTATTTTTATTTCGTGTGTGTACAATAAAGAATAAAGAATAAAGAATGACCTTTGCCCGAATTGAGCCATTCAAAGTTAAACGTTATTTTGAGTGATCGAACCATTGACAACTGCGTGAGTAGTTTGCTGAAGCCTAAAGTTCTAAAGTAGTTGTTTACACGGTGAACACTCATTTTAAATGCCTTTTACTCGTATAACTACATAGATTTATTATTGTTATGCTTTCAAGAACGCGCGAGTCATGGTCATATTTCTTTTTTTCTTTCATACTTTTTTGGCGTTTTTTTTTAATAAGGGCAATAAACTGATGACAATGTTCAAACGCTCAATCATGAAGCTTAGTGCATACCTCACCGAAAATATTTACAAGGCTGCTCGGCTCTCGATACAGACAGATTAATGATTCGAAGAGGGTTGTAAACACGCTCGTAACACTCTGTTTCATGACTTAAATTTATGTACCAACTTGAAACAATGAATGAATATGAATATGAAATTTAAATTATTTTTAAAAAAAATCTTATTACTTATCGTGTTCACTTTGAAACACTTATGATAAGACTGCGTTCGTGGTTGCAAGCGATTATTGAAATGATAAATGCTTTATGTTCAGTTCTGTGTGAGTACATGCAGATGCAGGCGGTGCGGGGCTTCCGAGCGACTGGCGGGGACATTAGTCAGTGTCTCACGGGCACTGGGGAACTGGAGACGAGAAGATCATTACAATCATGTTCTATATAGAAACCTTTGCATGTAATATCTGCTGCATGCTAAGATTTGAGGTTACTCGTGAATCGAACAACCGTCTTATTAACCGAAACGTCGCGGCAAATAAAATAAGTAATTGAGTCTAAAATGTGTTGCAAAATATGTTCCAAAGTCGAATATCTAACATGCCCTTGGATGACCACCATTCAAAGTGGCAGTCATAACATTAGATACAATGTGAATTGCACTGTTACAAAATCTAGTTCATTTACATATAAAATATCCTTGTTGGTCTGTAGTGTACACAATCCGAGATAGTTTGCATCGAAGCCGCGCATCGACGGATTTTGTTTTGTATTTTTGTGCACAATAACACTAGCTCAAAACGGTGAAGGGAAATATATAGTGTGGAAACTGCGGCTTATCCGTACGAGCGCATTGTATTATGACCTAAGAGCATTAAGCCAACGTCGCCTAGAGTTGGCTTACTGCTCTAAGGTATGACCGATGGTGCATCTGTCTACTTCTAAACATTGAGCAATGCATAACAGATATTAAACACCAACCCGCTTATACATATTTGACCAGTAAACCTATATTAGCCAAAACGCATATGAAATCTGTTGCTATCTCTTTTAGTTACCATATGACTAATAAGAAAAAAAACATTCTTTAAACCTGTATTAAAATGTCAAGATTTTATGAAAAAGACCTTAACTCTCAATGTGCCGATCCTCAAGGTAATCAGGATGTCCGCTGCAGTGAAGCAGTAAGTACTCTCCACACCTTAGAACGGTACTGTATGATTATCTTTATATTAGTCATTTTAAATACGCGTAGGTCAAAAATATTTACTTGTTTTCTTTTATTAAATTTACGGGGTCCGTAATCAGTGACCGGTGTGATCCGCTTCGGTGAAAGCGAAGTTTAAGTCACAAAACGAAAAATAGGATAATAACACCATTAAGATTATCGTGGAGTTTCTTATTCACAAAACGTATTTAGATAATCTTTCCACGCGCGACTTGAACCTGTGCGTTAATGAAGCAATTCCTGAAAAGCCTTACATAAGTAAATGCTTAGCTAAGTAAATGGAGCCTTATGTAAATGGCACGTTTTATTTCAGCCAATTACGACAGACTCGAGATTTGGACAAAAATATTCCGCTGAAATGAGAGCACGAAATAGGATTTTGGTTTTTCTTATCATAATAAGAAGTTGAATCTTTTTGTTAGCGAAACAATATCGTTATAGTAAGTGGTGCTTCGGCGGGCGCGACACGCGGCCTAGGCTAGGACGCCTCCGCGATTACACGAGTAATTCCCTGTTAATTGGCAAACACACCGACGCCACATAATTCCCGAGGCGTGATCTCGCGCCTCGTGTTTTGCCGAAGGCTGCGGCGGCCTAAGTGCTGCGTATTAAAACACCACACGAGAATACTAATTAAAACCTTGTGTGTTCAACAATCAAGAGGCTTTTTCATACTTTCAAATTGAAAAACAGCCCCATTTTCAAAAGTTATTACTCGCTTGCAACGCTATAGTTCCAACAAATGACGCTACTTCCGTTACAAATAACGCTCTCTACTTCCGCTGGAAGAGTACTTAGTGCATCCGACGGAAGTGTTACTTTGCTTTATACAAAAAATAAGAAAAAACAAATGGAATCGAATAATAGATTTACTAAAATGTATTTCGTTTTTTTAATGAAAACCCAGTGAGACGTCACGAGCGCTGACTAAACTCTATCCCTCAGGGGGGCGGGGAAGGAAGGGGGGGAGGGGGGGGGCTCGGCGCATACAATATGAATATCAAACCTGCTGGCTTGCACAAACACGCCAGAACTATTTTTCTGCATTAAATAAATTGATATTGCCATGAAAGATTTAGTTACTTGCACTTTTAGATGTACTGAAAATGGAATATCAATATTATACTGTGATTTGTAGATTTAGTTTGTTTCTAATCTTTAATTGGTTTCCCACAGCTGACATTGGAATAATGTCTAAATATAGAAAACTATTGCAACTGTCGACGTTCTTTAACCAGAACTCTAAACAAATAAATTTCGTGTTGAATGAAAAAAGTAAAAATATAAATATTCCAACACCTTTTGTTAATTTTTCTTTGAATCAAATTAAACAGAGAATTAATTAAAACTGACTAAGAGACATCCTATTAACCTGCACTGTGCTACGCGAGTGCTACGCCGTAGCTAGTCCTATTTACCTGCACTGTGCTACGCGAGTGCTACGCCGTAGCTAGGAAGCTACGGACCTCTCGTAGCGTCCGGTCGGCCGTCGAACATTATTTATGTGATGGCGGTCATAGTACATTAACAGTACACCATGTCCCTACATTATCATGATTTCAAACTATAAGGGACAAACTTAATTTAAATCAGTTACAAGTTTCATACCCACATTCAAGAAAGTTATGAATGAAATCAATTTATATACAATTTCTTATTTTAAAACTACAAAGTTTCGAATCAAAAAAACTTTTGAGCACTTGTTATATAAATAAACAAATTATCTTTGAAACAAAAATATCCAATTATTAAATTTTATGTAACGTAATGAAAACCCGAAATACTCGTATCAATTATATTCATTTCTATAGGTTGTTTTGGTTACATTTTATACTAAAAATATTTTTTCGTATTTCATTTATGTACCGTTTTAGTTGTACTGTGGCTGTAGTTGTCTAACGGCTCCATTGCTGCCGCTATACATCACAGAGATTGAGATGCTGTGACGTGGGGGACTCCGGCGCATACCAACTATGCACTAATCTGTGCTCCGACGCTTTTTGTCCCATAAATATCTAGTTTGCTGCGGGACTAGTATTCTGAACATTGAAAAACAAAACCAATGGAAACTATCTATGTAGCATTTTAGCTAAAACGTTGTACTACTCTAAGTTTTGCTTATTTTTGGTAGCTAATTGACTATGACAAAATACCCACAGTAAGCTAAACCGAAGATAGATAGGTTATTGAGACTGGCTATAAGGGGGTGATGGGTTCGCAACCCAATAGGTGTGCCATTATTATCAACCAAACAGCAGTAACTTCATTTTTAAAACCTACATTTCAAATAAGGAATGTCGTTTTCCAAAATCTTCCGCTCCAATTTACATTCAAAGTCCAGGCGGTGGAATATTTTATCAGCATCGAGTCCGACATTGCTTGCCGTAATATGTTCCCTCCATATGCAAAGTGCAATCTCTGGATGTGTTGGTCGCTCGCGGGCGCGGGTTAGCAACTCATTTGCATATCTTGCGGAAACTACTGACGGCCGCGGAATTGAACCGACTGAGTTACGGAGCCTCATCTAGTTATGGAAGTTCTTTTTGCGGGAAAGCAGTTTTCATTTCGTATGTGAATAGGATCAAAGCATGTGAAAGGTTTAGAAGCGAGTGAATTTGTGATCTGAGTTAGTGAAAACGTTTACGTCAGTTCTTGATACTTTTACATGAAACATGATTATTTTACTTTGAAAAACTTTCGTGTAGTGTTCATTACTCCTTCGTTTCATCCAGTCTTCTATTTACAGTTGAGTGAGAGGGGCTTGCGGTACAAGCGGCTAGCTACGCAGCTTCCCGTTCGCGTCTTCCCGATCGTAAGCATTCAGTATCTAAATCGGCCATATTTCAATGTGATTACATTTTATGTGTTATTACTACAATAAACTATATCGCAGACAATTAATAGACCATTTAATGTGAAGTCTACCGTACATGATGGCTACACTCTCTTCGCTATTTGATTTAATTGTCCAACGGTTATAGGTTCTGCGAGTTTTACGATTTGCGCAGCCACTTCTACTTTCTTATGCTAACAGACGGCAATAATAACTGATACTTTTATTATGTTTTTGTTTATTTCTTCTTCCTTTCGGATTATATTACCCATAAACACAACCACTTTGATTCAACCATTTACTCGTATATACGAGTATCTCTAGTGATGACTAGATATATAAATGCTTCACCTGCTAAGGCTAAGTATTCTTAACTCTACTTAAGCACTAACCCAAAATTAGAATTACTTTATTTTCCTTACATTGTAATGGCGAACATAGTTCATGCACTCGAATACACAAAAATACAAAACAAATAACGTTACTGCCAGAGTTTTCTATTAGAGCAACAAAGCACGGCCCGATGAGCATTAAAATGTATTTTCCTGTGTAATCGGTGGACGCTTGTTGGATAGAGGCGAGTGCTGAGGTGCCGGACACTGTCCACTCCAGACACTCGACATTCCACACAACACTGCCCAGCTGGCACACTTACACTGTACTCCATTATTAATAAGTATAAAAGAATCGTAAGAGACAAAATGCCACTTTCATCCGTTTAACTATCGGACGTCACTCGCAAATATACATAAAGATTTCGACTGTTTAGACAAAAGGCGCTTATTAATATTTCGAATATTAAGATCGCATTTTAAATAAATATATAAAACACTCTCTATCACCATAGTAGCCATTGGATAATACGATTCATTCTTGACTACGGAACAATAGAAATGGATTGTTTCTTACCTTTTTTGAATAAACTGTGTAATTTTTATGACTACTTCTGCGTGTAAGGATCCAAAGAATTACATAGAGATCTGAAAGAAATGTCTACCGCTTCCTGGGATACAGTCGTGAATTAATGATCATATTTCATTTCATTTTATATCTGCGTGTAAGTGAGCTAGCTGGACTTCATCTGGAGCTCTGCGACCGCGCTCGGACAATTGTTGCAACTTGTTAGAGAAACTTCAGACTCAAACAAAAACTACAAATAATGCCGCGCTGTTTCTAGAAAAACAACACTGTTGCAAACACATTAGGGATTTGCTAAAATACTTGTATCACAATATTTTCACTGAATCGATGTTTTTTTCACTGAAAGAAGGGCTTTGTTATGTTTTTAAGCAAACAGCTGGCTACGAGAAATAAAACCAATAAATAATTGGTATTGGTTATTGAATGCGATTCCGAGTTTTGCAATTGTTTATTTGCATTGAAACTCGTTCTACGGAGATTTTATTCGCTGATTTTAATTAATAAACCTGCGGTACACATGTTCATTAATTGGTTTTTAAATTGGATTCGATTCGTAAAGTGGTAGTGAGCTTGCTGCTATCTCTGACCTAATAAGTATAGTGTTTGATCAGTGATCGGCACAGTCCCGACAATGTAACGTGATTGAAGCAGCACAACAAGCAATACCCACAAGTGCATTGACTAACCAACACACGATGCTGTATTTCTGTCGTATTGCAAGGGCCGCGGCGCGAGCAAACATCGCGCTCGCTCTGCACACTCGACGACCCGACCAGTACCACAACTCCATACGATTATTTATAAATTAGATCTAAAAAAAAACTTTCTTTTTAGTAATCTCATAAGTGAATGTAAGAAATATGTTTCAGATTTCCATGCATCATCAAGGCAACATTATTTATATTTTTAGTCTTCGGTTTTACAGTCAGATCCAACTGGAGCAGTGTTGGCTCTGCACCTCGACTTTTAAAACTATCTCGTTTTTGGCCAATTTCCAAATTCTTATGAAAAATAAATGTGCGCATTAACTTGCATTTTCTCGCGTATAGAATTTTAATTACTACCATTAAGTAGTCATGTGCCTCATGAAACGTGTGCTCGGAGACATTTAAAGATCGTTAACTACATTAGAAAGAAAGCCCGACCCTACATTTTATATCTTGTAGGAATTGGTCGCGAATGAATTAAAGTATAATTACAACATTGAATTGTTTAAGAGCTAGTAAGACAATTCAATGTTGTCTCAGAAGTCCGTCTGAAATAATGTTCAACTTTGACTTTATGTCTATCTACTCTACTCTAGAATCTTGTACTAAAATCAGCGTACAAATGTGTACTATGTCGCAGCTGATTCAATGTTTCGTGCTCACGCCGCTCGCTACTAAAAGATTGTGTACTTTGTAGCACAAAGGCTGGCCGCTCGCTTTGATGCAATTTGTAGAGATCGCGGCCTCGTCCACTAACTCTGTCTCCCCCTGAATGGAACCGACTTTTACATGGTTACTATGAGCTGATCTACTTTTATTACCGAATAGTTTTGGATCGCTCTTGGCTTGTAGAGTAAAGCTTGCCAAAAGGTGAAGAAATGTTGTAATAGATGTAGGTACAAGCAGTGATGTAGGATGTTATATCAAGAAATTATGCGGCTTCATTCCTTGGCTCCAGGCTGTACTTTACTATGAGGTTTTTTGCCGTCTTCAGACGCGCGTATTCTTTTGAGTCGGTTGCTGCGGCTCAAAAGACTTCATGCACTCTTTTACTTGGATTTCTTAAAATATTTTGCAGATTAAATTTTGTACTGCTTTCCTTGATATCTGTTTTCAATTCTCCAGTGAAAGCTTTTAATACAACATAACTAACGAGCTCCCTTCGAGTTACAACCAGCTATAAGCTATAAACTCGCTAGTCATCACCCGAGAGAAACTTAAGTCTCCAAAAAACGACTTCCGTCACTTTACGGCCAGTACGTGAAGTTGCGAAAAAGCACCCAAAATATCAATGTTAAGTTGATTGAAAACTCGCAATTCTCAGTTTCAGCTTTTTAGGAACGTAGCAAATAAAGCTATAGTCCCTCGAAACGGATGAAATTATGAGAAACACATCGCGTACGATCCGCGAGCGATTTATGATAAATGCGAGTAACAAATGTGCGTGATGTGTCATTGTGTGTGACGCACGCCGCGGGGCGGAGCGCCTCTGCGGGCGACGAGCTCACCCGCTACACCAATTGAGAGAAACACTTTAAAATGACTTACACAAGTAACAACTGGAACTCTAGCACAAACTGTAAAGGTGCGTGTCCATTGTGCAACTGCACGTAGGTAGGATTAAAAACTCAAGTGCTGGAATAAGTACTTACCTACCTCTATTATTTTATATCGTCGTCTGTTTATAGTTTAAAACTGGAATTAAAATATTACGTTGCATGCGGACTACTTGATTAACTCTTTAAGTCAGTTTCACATTTCGTGCTCTACAAAAAATTTTCTACTTAAATTTCGTCAAAAGTTACTTTAAGCACAACTATGTTTTTCACCCATAATCTAAAGTCGTCCATACGTAGGTAAACACCTAATACGATGTTATCATTGTTGGATCCAGCCTGGCATATCGAACCAGGATCCGACCGCTGGAAGTGGGACCGCGCGTGTGTTCCTGGTGGCTTGACGACGTAAATAGCCAGCTTATGGCAGGTGCGTGGTGATCGATGTACCCCTCGCATGGACTACACACCGCATACAAAAGAGGTGTTTTGTAAAAATGTTTTATACGCGTTATCGATTTATTGTAAACAACACGTGTACGCTGTACAATCACCACTCGGTACTTGAATCACGCTTGTGACATACTTTGTTTTGTATTACGGTACAACAGTTTCGTTATTAGCAATGTTGCCAAGCTCGTGTCAATGTTGCTCAGTGCACTGGTTTCAGCGTGAATATTCCGTGTTTCAAAGGTGATTGGGAAGCAATTGTCAAATATTGTGAAACCGAGGACAGTTCCCATTTGTGCTCTCCAGGTTCAACTTTGTAACTACTTATGTCATTCACAGGTCAGGAGCACTGAAGAGGTTTATAGAGGATCGGAGTAGTTTTCGTGTTTCAGTAATTTGACAAAGCTACGAACAACGTACCATTGAAAGTTAGAGATTCATAAAAGCAGATTCTGGTAAGTGAAAAATCGTTTGGTATTAATTTAGATCGAGCAGCTTTGAGTGCGCTCGGCGGTCCCCCGAGCCTGACCATCCACGTTCACTTCACGAGAAAACAAGCCATTGACACTTCTTAGAAAAACTTAGCTAATAAATGTTGATAAAAATATTTCTAAGAAGGAACTTTTTTTGCCATACTGACACATTCTGGGGCAGAGTATACCCTAACAAATGTATAAGAAAATATGAAAGACATATTTTAAGGGAAAACTTAATTGCACAGAGGAATGCAAGTAGTTGTAGTTGACCTAATTAAGAAGTTTATCATTGTACCCTGAAGACAGTGACCCAGTTTGGGCGAGTTACGGAGCTGCTTAGGTTATCGTCACAGCAAATGATATATAATCATAATAATAATAATAATATTTACATTTTACATACACCTCTTTTCCATTTGGGTCGGCAGAGACTACGGATTTTCACTTGCTACGATCCTGACACATCTCTTTCGTCTCATTTACTCTCCTCACATCCTTCACACAAGCTTTAGCGATGAGGATGAATATGTTTGATGTGAAATGTCAGGAAGCCACATCTACGAGTAATAAAGTTGATGAGCTGCTGGAATATGAACAAGTAGTTAAGCCACACAGTTGCATTCAGTTACAAAGTCATGACTAGTTAACTGGACGAACATTCAATAACCGGCTTACATAATTAGAGACCTTAAGCCCGGATTACACTCGCAGTCGGAACAGGGTAATGCGAACGATTCTATAATGCACATTCCGCTAAATCTGAACTGCATAGGAAATATCTTTTAGCCAGATAAATAGGAATTGTTTGGCTGATTGCCTTCATCTGTAATCCTCCTATGCTATGCATGGAGAGATGTGATGTTGCTAATTCGAGAGTACATATTAGTTTTCCCGCGAGTAGGTTATTGTGTTATAGTTGCCTGTTCTATTTTGAAATAGGTAATTTGATAACTAAGATTTAAAGTTTGATTTTTAAAAGGATCTGGTCAATGTTACAGAGTACTGGCAAGTGGATTTTCAGTATTTATGTGAAAATGTATGTGTTGAAGTTGAGTCACAGTCCAACATAGCAACCAACCAATTATTGAGATACCGGAGAAACCGCAGGCAGAAGCTAGAAACCCTTACAAACAGCCAGACAAGGTATTGTTCCAAGACTAATGAAGGCATGTCAGGCTCGCGACACAAAAAGCACTCATTTACCCGCTAACAAGCTCCTCGTAACCAAAATGACTCTGAAGAAATTATCTGTTTAATGGCGCCGTAGTAAGGGAATGTTATTTTATTAAAATGGTGGATAATGGAGGCGAGAATAGTCGCACGACGAGGCAGGGCGGGGCGCGGCGCCGGCACGAGCTGAGCGACAAGCGGAGCGAGCGCGGTCGAGATGTTCGGAACAGCTGCCAAGTTAACATCTCGACTTAATGTCCGCGTCTTTGATAGGCTCATTTGGCACTTGAAGCGCATTCAAAATCTATCCTACAAAATCTGAATATTTTCATAAATGTTTTAACAAAATGACAACAGCATTTTCTTTTTCCGATACATCCTGGAGCTATCCTTTACATAAATGCTTCACAAAGCATCAATTTTGGAACTAGGAAAATGTGCATCGACAAAATATTTCAGAGTACCGGTCAACGGAACGGAACGCAGTTGAGAGCTTACTAGTATTTCCATTGAAACGAATGGTGCTCACTTTTCCATTCAAGTGAACTGCAACCGTTCCGCCATGCTCGACCTCTCGACCATGCTCTTTACAGATATTGTCAAGGATTATTATGTCTATAAAATCCGGGAAGAAACGATATCAGTTATAAGTATTTAGACTTCAGTGCGTGATTTAGACATTTATTAGAGTTCATTTTTTTAATAACTGAGATAACTGAATTGTTATGCCTATTAACGATAATATTGGTTTTCTCGACAATCTACCCTATTCATCATTATCAGCACAGCCACGTACCCATTAGGTACTTGGTGTAGGCCTCCCTTCCTAAACACCACAAGGTCCGGTCCTGCGCTGTGCATAACCAAGTATTGCATGCAACTTCACTACCATAATCAAAATATGATGTAAAAGGAAGTAGACTTGCTTCATGTACACATAGAGCATGCTTCAGATCTTTACTAATACTAAAAAGAGATAATGTCTGTTTGGTTGTATGGGGAGGTCCGCGCCGCGCGTTTTCATCAGCGTGATCTAGAAACGGGTCATTTTTACAAGCGCTATCTAGTACTGTAGGCTATATTTTGACTCCGTAGCATTATTAGTACACCCGTGCTAAGCCGGGACGTGCTGCTAGTGTAAAATAAATCCGCTCTGCTCATGATGGTTGTGCGCGTGGTAGAGGCGAGGACGGAAGCGACGGCGCCGCGACGAGAAGACAACGCGCTTCCGACGCGCCATCGCCGCATCGCCTCCATTCTACACCGCTCACCACCATTCACTACCGCCACCACTGAGCCACGAGTACTTCTTTCTATAACGCCATGCTACTCCACACAACTGCTTAGATATGCAATAACACGTTACTTTTCCCTGTGAGATGGACACTATTTTAATTTCTGTCAAAACCACTTATGTAATTTTTATTTTATTTTATCTTGCAGGATTGCAGGATGGTCGGGATGGAAGCGAGCTTTTGTTATACAAAAACCATAGTAGAGTAGTCTGTTATTTTTTATTTAGTCTTTTGTTATGGACGCAGATCAAACTCTCAAATCGAAATCTCAAATTAGCGAGTAGAAAAAATCCATAAATCTAAACTTCGATAAAGCTGTAGCAAAAAGTAATAGAATACAAATCTGTTCTAAAAAATAGCCATACTAAAACCAAAGGACATATGGAATGTAAAGTCAACAGTCACTAGTACAGAATGGTCTGTAAATAAGCGCTGCATAACTGCAGGCTGATTAATTAGATTAGAAGCCTCCCTATAGCCGGCTACTACGAGTAGGTACTAGCGGCTGAACGATAATTATAACTTCCATCCACTTTGCCTACGGGAACCCGCTGCTCTATCTATCTACATAATTGATTTAATCGCTGAATACACTGTTCATGGAAAGCATGCATTGCATCCCCAAAATATAGGCAACAATATTTATACATAAAGAAATGGAGAGTACTCGTATGATACAATACAGATAACGATATTCAATAACATCCATTATACCATCGTTAAGAACTAACTATTAAATAGTCAAAACGATATTTAAAATTCTGCATTGTCCATTGAAAATAGTTTTGGTTAATAGTGCAACAACTCAGATCATAATCGCATATTTCACAAATATTATCGAGTTTCAATGATAGCTATTCATTTCCTACAACGTATCGCACACGCTCGCGTCGCTGAAATGAAACATATATCTAATAATTATTGCAACTTGGTGCTTCGCCAAATTGTTATTGTGCAAATATTTTAGAAACAATGATATGTGAGTCGGAGACACAGATGAAGCGGCCCTCGCCGCGTCCACACCGGACTGCTCACTGAAACGGAACTGAGTGCATTATGCGGGAAATGTAAATGAATGCCACGAAATGTATCATTTATCAAAATAACGGGGACCAGCGGCGGTTTCTTATGCAACTATTATGATAAGCTGGCTTTGATCATGCAGGTGTACAAAGAACTTACTTGTTATGCTGTAATATACGATTAGAGTAGCTCATATATTCGGTAGATTATTATTGCAGCTGGAACTTTTGTCATAACCGAGATTGTCTTCCTGTTTTGCGACAGCCGCTCGGCCGAGACGCCACATCGTTGATCTATCCAGATTACAGTCACAATCGCTGTATTTGTTACAATCGCCGACGTGATCCGATAATTCGATGAATCACTCCCCAACGAGATTAGTTTTCCGATTTATTAAACTCTCGTGCAAGCTGCTACGAGGAAAACTGATATTGTTTCATTGATAAGGGAGGAAATGAGGTCAAAGTTATAAAAGTGTACAAGACAGGTGGCCGGCGTGTCTGGGAAGTTTTGTGCGAAGTCGCGACCGTCACACTGGTCACACTACATCAAAGGTCTTTCATCTACGAAACTCTCAGTTTCATAGAAACACAATTTTTAGTAGGAAGGTACATTTCAAAGATGACTTTTGGGTAATGATGTTTCTGCTTTTTAAAGATGACACACGAACACTAAAACTGTATCGAATGATATTGATCTTATTTATACACTGAAAAACTTATTAAACACAGGATCTACTTAATAAACATCGAAGAATAACATGAAAAGGTTTGCTATTTCTTCCCTGGTAGGTAAATATAATAATGTACTTAAATAAGGTCAGGGTCCTTGCTGATTGGGCAACACCTGACTACCCTCTCGGCATTGTTGCCCGCCGCCGGTCGGCTCCACAACAACGATGGCCCTCGGGAGAAATTACCAGCGCGATGTCGGCGGGTTACGAAACGCACCTCCTAGTTTCGGCGTCTATAGGTTGGGATTTCGTAAACATGCTTCATTAAATTGACAGTATTCTGATCTGAGAGTACAACCTCTGAAAAAATAAAACACTAAATCTACAAAAAGCCTTACGCCTTAAATTTTTGTTCATTTTGCACCATAACTAAGTTACCCCATAAGTTACGACGGTGCAGCCCACCAAGGCATGTGAGAATTTATGAATTCATAACTCCGAAATTGGCTTCATGTTCCCAAATTCATCATCAAGTCCGCTTTCCTTTCACAACTGAATAAACATATTTCAGAAGGGTTGCTTTCTTCTGCGTATTTCAATTCAGTATAAAAAGGTAGAGTTATGTGACCCGCTTTATTTGCGATGTAGTTGCGGCGCTGATCCGCGCCTCCATGATCCATGACGGAGGGCACCGGTCCGGGGCTCCGGGCCCCACGTACGAATTAGAACGGAGCCGGGAAATTGTGGGCCCCTCGGGACTCCCCGCTACTTTTCGTGTTAAGAAGAACTTTGCGTGTCGATAAACAGATGATTTGGGGTCACGGCCATGCGTAGGTACGAGTATGTTAACTTTTCTTCTGGAAATGGAATGTTATCGATTACGGATCACAGTTGATAAATGAAAGACCCACTTTAATATTATTTCAATTTAGACTCTCATTTATCATCATTTTCTTTTCACCATGAAAAATAACTAGAAAGCTTCGTTAGACAGCGAGAGCATGAGCTACAATAACCGATTGCCGTGAGATTGCTAGAGAGTTTCAGCAGGCGCCGCGCGTCGCATTGTAATGCTGCGTGAACCAAAGCAGGTAAATAATGCAAAGCTCGCTTGTGAATCCACTGTCGGTGAAAGACGTAAATATAAATCCTTTATACTACCTCAAAAGCTTGTGCTCGCGGTAAGAAAGAAGCACTAAAACAGTCACGCAACAATAACTTCCGCTGCACGAAGGAAAACCGCAGCAGGTAATAAATCCGGCGCTTGCAAGAGCGTGCAGCTACTTATGAATGCTACATTGAAAGTTGCATAGAACAAGGCTGAACTGGCGCGCGAGTCCGGCCGGCGAGCTATTGAAAACTTCGCGGAGTGCTCGCTCGCGCCACTCGCTGGAAACCGATACAAAAGTTCCCCTTTATTCCCTGAAGCGTGCCCCTGAGCGACTCATATTGCTTATAGCTCTCCGTTATATAAAATACTTTAGATAGTTAAAGAACACTCAAAAGTAGCTTTCTTAAAACCTGAATCCATCTACTTTTCCAGCATCCTTACCTCGAGCCAACTCGAGCTTAAAGCTTTAGTAATGAGCGTTTTGTAATTTCTCACAGATAATATTCCAAGTTTCCGAGAACGACTGCAAAGATTTTATTCTCAGTTACAAGCAAACTGAAAAGACTCATTACGATTTTGCTGAATTTGAGCCGACAATTCCACTCAGTAAGCTTTAAATGAGCTTATCCTCCAGGAACAGAAATAACCAAATAAAATGTGCCTCATCAATTGTGAGTGGTTTACGACTAGTTCTCAGCAAGAGCAATGAAAACGATCCTTATATTTGGCATGAGCAATTAGAACACGCTTTGTTTAAAGCTTGTATTCTTGTATTCTTGTGTCTACTAAGTAAAGGGTCGATTAGTAACTTTTACAAACGTCAGGCACTCTATGTATAACCCATTCCTCATCTCTCACGGTCCTCTCCTTTTGTGTTTAATGTTACTCAGATATTAAGCCAAGTAAGAGGAACTTCTTATCCTAACAAACATTAAATTAAATTTAGACTTTACTTGGAAATGGGGTTACAAATGAAAAAAATCTTAGAATAAAAAGATTAGGTACAAAGATATAGACCCAGTATATCAGAAGATAGAGTAAGCAACTCATAAACTTATCTCTTATTGTGGTATTGTTGGTAGAGTTTAACTAAGTAGGTACTTATGCGATGGAATCACATGTATTGATTGAATTAAATAATCAATAGAAGATTAAATTTCACAATATTTATACGTCTTCCCCTAGTTGGTTCTCATTCACCGATCTCCACGCTACCATGTCGTGTTAGCTACTAAAAGCTTAAACCAGCACAACAAGGGTAAGTAAATAAATAAATGGAGGCTCTTTACATAAATTTAAATGAACTTTGAAGGTGTCGTGTTGACTGCGCAGTATCCTGTGACAATTTTAGCAAGTTCAGCGTGATACAGCTTAATTGGCGGCGCACACCGTGTTGTGTAATTTGTGCAACCTTTCACAAATATAAATTGATCGCCGACAACGGCGCGGTGGCGGCGCGGCGCCGGGACGGCTCCGGCGCGGTGCCGGGGCGGCTCGGGCGAGGCCTAAACAATGATCCCACGTTCATTAATTCACTCGCCGCAATTTCCACGGCTTACATGATATCCCCGTAAAGCTCCTTAAAATTATGATAGATGTGCGGTTTAATTTATAACTATTGTTGCGGTGTTCATTATAATCAGTGGAGCTCAGGACTTGCTTATTTAGGTCATATTGAGGCGCACGTCAGGCGGCAATTTAAATAATTTTGACACCCTTTAAATTTGATGAAAAAATATTGTTGTCTGTTTGCTCGTACCTTTGTAATGTCTGTCTGCATATTATTATAGATAACGCAATTACACACTGCGTCGCGTCAGCTCGGTTTTCTTTTATTAAATCAATCAGTATTGGTTTTCACAAGTATGAAAATGAGTTTTACTAGTTCATAATAGAAGCTCATAACAAAAGGTCGCTTCAAGTTTCAGGTGCCTTTGAAGCATTATAATCAGAAACCGCAGAGCATGTGACCAGGAGGGGAGGGCGCTGATAATGCGAGCTGACTCAATAATATAGGTGTCGCAACTGACGAAACACAGTTTTGACTTAAGTAATGCCGAGTTATTAATAGCAGTTTGTACAATTTATAACGGAACATTAGTATTTATGTTGCGGCGCGTGCGTAATGCAGGCAACGATCATGTTTATCCACCTGTTCCCTTTATGTGGCCCTTCGGAGATTACAAAAGAAAATTGTGTTTGTGCCTCAATGTCGGCGGCACTCGCTCGCTTTAATGAAATTATAATGAAACGAATCGTGTCGACTTACGCGTTCGTTTACATGCTCTCATTTGATTTTTGAACGAAGCTTAGGCTCACTGCTTAGACGCTAAAATTGGACTCGTTACTGGAGAGAGAGTCTTTGTCTGTAGCTTTAGGGTGGTTTTGGTTTCAGTTAGTACCAAAGAACTTTTAGCGTTGTTTCTTCACATTTTTATGCACAATATTGTAGAAATGACCCGAGTTTCAACCTAAAGAGAATGGCGTAATGAGTTGAAGCTTTTATGAAAATTTAAGTAGGTATAGGTACATCTTAGTAGTAAAACCAAAACTTATTTTGAACTACTTGAAATAAGTAGTAAGCAACCATTAGCAGCCACCAAACTGATGTTACCGGCTGGCTGGCGAGACGCAATGGACACCGATAAAATGATTGCGGTTCAATGTGCGAACTTTAATGAAACTCCGAGCTCAATATCATTACGTAGACCGAGAGCCAACTGACATATTTCTGCAGAGAGAGCAGCATTCAGTTGGAGAGCTGACCGACATGCTGGTCCGCTACGAGTAATTACAGTTTAAATCTAGGCGGAGTTATTTAATATCGCGTTCCAGTGGTAATTAGTTGAAACATCCGACGTAGTGAGTGCTGGCTAGTCGCGGCGCGCGGCCGCTCCCGCTTATTACTACCCGTCAAGCCTATTTGCAAACCAAAATTCACTACGAATATTATAAAGTTACATATTTCGAAATACATGCCAAATTGAACTAACTCCTAAGAGCGAATTAAGCAGTGTTTATTTAGCTTTCCGACCCACAGATGTATAAATTTATTCCGACCCAAAATGTGCTGGAACATTTGAGTTATAATTAGACAGTCATAATTAGAATACGACGAAACTTAACATCAAAACGATTGGTTCATGCCGAGTCTTCGTCATTTTAAAGTTGATTCTGAAAATAAATAAATCCTTGTTCCCAAGTAAGTAGGTGGCACCTACTTGGATCAGAATTGTGAAACTTTATGAGTTGATTCAATCGTTTGAAACAACCGAGTCCAAAAGTAGAGAGGATGCAATCCTCGGAACGTCACCATTTCCAAATACGGTTCGTATCAGTCGATGACTAATATTATGCCGACTGTCGGAATAACCTACAATTTAGAAACAGACTAATATTTTCGAAAAAAAGTAATTGGACTAAACGTAAAAAACTTACTAACAACATAACTAGTAAGTAAACTGCTTAATTAACATGTCAGTTTTCCTAGTCACTATTCTATCTCCACAACATCCTAAGCAGTACACACAGTACCTACGTGTTTATAAAAATTGCCTCAAGACACTATAAATCATCTAGTCCCGTAAAATATTATCATAGGTTGCAATTTTTTGCAAGTTTTTGCTAACCGGCCATGTGTCTCGTAAGTATTATAATGGTTGTCTATATTAGGCTCGCAGATAGTATCGCTTCGCTTCTCATGAACGCGATCGGGATTCCGCAATTGAAACAAAGCTGTAATTATAAAAGCCGCTGTGGGATAGGTACAATTATCGTTGCGATTGTAATTGAAATGACGCTAATGGACGCCACTAGCCGTCGCCGTCTTCGCCGTCGCCAAGCAGTTACACACGCAGTTCAACTATACCTCGAATTAGGTCGACATTCCATGAATATAATCACAAAATGTTTTGGCATCATTTTAGAATTTGCATTTTATGTGTTACATTTTACTGAAACGCATTTACCTACTTGTTTTAAAGAGTCCAATTTAATATTAGTTGTAAAGTTATAAAGATTAAATGAGTAGAAAAATATGAGAATAATACTCGTATGTCTTAGGTATATACATTCTCACCATTTTTTTAATCAGTTTGAATTTGAAAAAAAGAGCAAAACATCAAACAACATACTGTATTTTAATGACAGTGCGTACAAGATCTGTGGTACAAGTTACATAAACTACTTGAGATATCAGGCATCCCCGTAAGAAAGCTTGAATAAATGATAAGAATGTTCATAATCTTTATGAATTAAAACGTTCGTTAGGAGCGAAGAGCGGAGAGCGGAGTGGAGCGGGCAGTAACGAGCTCCTTCGCACGTAATGAATCCCGGAGCCCGGACAAGGTCGCCTCGCAAATATTATTCAGCTGCGACTTTTAAATACTGGAGTTCCAAAGTCGTTCATTGCAAGTTTGGGATTGGCCGATGGAAATATGCTTGAACTTTTTCGGTGGGTTTGGCACATTCCGCCTCGTTCCGCGCGAGCCGCGGCGACGCTTGCTGCTCGCTTGCAGTGTCACAACTCTACCTTTTACTTTACAGAAAAGATGCTGACGCCTACTCTTATTTCAATTCCTGATACATTTATCGTGAAAAAAATAAAGGTGTCTCAAATCATCTCTAGAAATAAACTTAAACTACGCATCGGAATCCCTTTAATGTTAGATCCGGCGTCTAAAGAGATGCACATCTGACATTCCCTTGACTGTGGCGCACTCTCCGGCCGCGCTCCACTCCGTTATTGCCAAACTTTCCGCAGAATATTATCATACCCGACATTGACACACACGGAGCTAATATTGAAGCTGATACTTATAAACGCGTTCCACTCAAAAAAGTTCCAGAGTAACCGATCGAGAGCAAGTTCTGCGCTAAGTTCCCGCGAACTCGGTCAAGTGCGTGGTTTGTGTAATGTGGTTGTGGACGACCCACTTCCAGCGAGCGCACATCTGCGCGCCACACGCCCGCTACATGCTGATGTGATTCAAGCAAATTATCTACCTATCCTATCTGAGATTGAACAGACCTAACAACATGTAGCCTTCCCATTTTAATAAGCAAACATTCATTTCTACGGAAGCACAAAAACTAGAACACTTCAAAGGTATAACAACACGGCCGTTCGGCTCGCGGTGGGTAATCCGCTCGTAAAAGCGCGGAATGGAAGCGATCCGTTATTTATTTAAAAGTCCGGACTAAATTTGGATCCGTGTTATTGTAATCGCGCCACCTACACGCGTAGGTGCGCGATACACGAAATCAATCAATCGCCGGACCGCGCAAACGAGTATCGAGCCCGATGCCTCTATTTTTTACCGGAGGTGAGCAGATCTATTTATTTGCGTTAGATGATTTGTGTTTTTATCGGAGTGCTATCGCGAATTCAATTACTTACTTGCAAAAAGCGTTTTCGGTTCGATGTTGATTGTATTGTCGTTCCTCCCGCCAGCCGGCGCGCCGTGCCCGTCGTGCCCGACTTGCCCCAACTAAACTAATAATCCCGTTTAATGCGGAATCCGTGACATTGAAGCGGTCATCCTTCACGCAGAGGGCGCAGATAATAACGGAGCGATCCATCGTTTCGGGAACGTGACGCCCCTTAACTGGGCTCATTGTCCACCGTCCCTCGGCGACCCTCGCCTCCGCACAGTTATAACGAGGCCGCCTCTCAATATTCAACTCCTCGAACATTTCTGCGAAACACAGACTACTTTGTAAAAAGAGGGTAAAGTTTCTATCTACTTTGCATCCGCAGGATAGTGCATCCTGGCTGAGCCGCAGCTGACTGAGCTAGTAAATACTTGTTCATCATTTGGTTCCCCACAGCGTCAGAAGCGTTACCTAGAATCTTATCGTCAGTCTTTAGTCTCGTAAATATTTTATGTGGTGGTATTTAGGTAATATTAATAAAGTTTACGCACGCTCGCTCGTGTAACTCGCCCGTAAAAGGTAATATTCTTTTTAATGTCTTTCAACTTTCAAAATTCCACTTTACTGTACCGAGAGCTTATTAGTTTATCTCCTGCGAAACATTAATATCGTTACCGATAATTATAATGATTTATATCTCAGCGTGCCGTGTGAGGTACCTGTCTAATTACACCGCAGCTACATAACGAAGTTCTATATTAGCAAATCTTCGTGACGCGTTGCTTTCGTGAATACAATCTCGGTAATTTTGTTCAACCGTGCCTAGAACATCACATTCATGCCATAAAGACTTCTAATATGTTATTATAGAATCTGGTAAATCCTTTAGTGGTTTCACGATAGTCGCTATAGCAGCAATCCGTCAAGATGAAAGTGAGATTACGGGCGCGTTGTAAAACTGTATGTTTACGATGGATGTCATTCATAAGTTGCCGCGGACGGAAATAGTCGGCGCGGGGTCGACGACAGCGCGGTGCGGCCGGCCACGGCAGTTGCATCCAGTACCGCAACTCTAACACCGATATCTTCATTTTCTGACTTGAAACAAGACTACTTATGACTTTTTTTAAGGTTCTTTAACGTTCTTTGTTATCTTCGTATACTTACTCGTAGGTAGTCTTGCGATTGTCCAAAGGAAATTGCAGCGAGCAATCAAACCACTAATAATAGGACATTTTAGTTCCACGTTTGGACTCACCAACTTGATTTTGTATATTGTATGAAAGTTTTTTATGTAGCATTTATACAAATAAAACTCAGAATCACACATGATATCATCCCGTAGGTATTCACATTATTTTGAGAGATCAGAACGGAAGTGAGGTTTGACAAAAGGTCCGTTAAGTACGTGCTTGTTATTTCATTTACTTACTGTAGACTATAGACTGAAAGGCAGCATTTACATTTATTTTTTCACTCAAGTCACACACCGTGGAGTCGCCTAGTCGTGGAGTCACAGAAGTATAATCACTCAAAGTGAGTACACGTGTGAGTATGTCAATTAAATGCCGTTGACTTAAAAGTTTCTGAAAATCTGATATTTCTTCTGCAGCGGTCGTAACTATGAAGTTGTATTACTACATCAGGCCACATGGCACGTCAGAAGCCGGCAGCGGCGGCGGCGTGTGCGACTACAACTTGTTTTATTGACACCGGTGCGGTGCGGTGCTAGCACTGCTAGCCGAGCGCCCGACAGGCTGCTAGACAAACGACGACCAAAAATTAATTAACCAAGAGTGGTGTTCACCAATAAACGCAGCCATCAGGTGGAGTGACTGACAGATAATGGATTCAAACATGTGCTGAATAACATAAACAACTGCCTACAGTTTTGAAGAACACGAACATCGCTATTTGAAAATGAAATATGGTCATGAGATTTTATACTTACCTAAACCACAGAATTGCCGAAACTGCGGTTGGTCTTTGGACATTTATAGATCCTTTGAAGATGTCTAAGAGGGTAGTGAGGGGTACGTCCAAATATATTTTGTTGATTGAGTTACCTAATTCGGTCTTTTTACAAGTTTTTATGAAACTGTACCTGTAAGTTACTTTGTTACTATGTTTGGAACAAGACTTGCATTTGGATTTCCTCCCCTTTAACCAATTGTACCGAAATTAATCGTCTCTAGCATACCTGCGTATCCTCGATACCAAAGCGGGCTAATCTGGCAATGGACGCATGTATGTTCAATAGAATACCTAAGTAAAAATTGAATCCACTGAAAATTCGTCGGCGTCTAAGAACAACGGCGGTTTTAATGATTCGTCAAATTTTTTTTATTGTACAGAACACCTTAGAATTATGTCCCCCATCGGCTAATAAAAACATATTTTTCTTTTTATGAAAAACTTCTGAAATAGCGAATTGAACACAGACGGTTCTGAATTTAGGAACGTAAAAAAATGTTGAATGTGCACAAGCGTCCTTGTTCTTGGTTTACCCTCCCCCCCGCACCCCCGCTCCGGGGATACTGATGGTCACTTCCGTCTGTGTACTAGGCAAAGTCACCTTTATTATTGTTTTGCTCGCATTGAAACTTAAATAATAAATACGAATATTTATACGAAAGTTTATACGAAAGTTCTGTAATAATTACAATATCCATTAAAAACAACGGATGATCATATTCGTCGTTGTATTAGGGACTCAAGAGATAACATTGTTGTGTTGGTCCAACACTACCGTCGTTGTACTATGGAAAACAATGTTTTTTGTTTTTATCATTAGTTGTAATAAAAAAAAGTTATTCTTATCTGCATTTGAAAAATAAATTAAAAAATTATAAAATATATTTAGTGACGGAACATAATAATCCGACATTGTTTTAGGGAACTCGCACTGTCGTATGTTTTGAACTGACGTTTTTTTACGGATGTTCGTCTGTCGGATGAAGGTCGGATGGATACAACTGACGTTATTTTACGGACATGTTTTAAAGAAGCGTCATTGTACGATTCCTAAATTAAAAGTGCGTGAATATTTTGGAAAAAAATAAGTGCTTTTTGATTTAAAATTTATTGTTATTTACGATGTATTCATCAGAATTAAAGTAAATGCAATAAAAAAAAAGTTATCATAGTTTTTCGGTCTAACTTTTTGGCTTCTCGCTATTGCTTGATTTACTGATTAAAATCTATTTTTTTTATGAAATAAAGCAAATTACTTATTAATATAACCTACATACCTACCTACGCAATTCTTCAATTTCGTTTAAATAACCAATACTCAACTAGACAGCTATCTGCCGAAGTAGGAATAGTACCTTGGTAATCGGTATACCCACACCTACCTACCTAGGCATACCAAGGTAGACTTGGCTGAGTATAAATAGGTAGGTACATTAGTTCCTGCTTTTTATTTTAGTTTTTGTAGATGAAACCTCACGAGAGCTAATTAATCAAACACATGAAAGAGATCAACTGACGACTCTTCAACTGAGCCTTCAGTCACAGAACATTTCTCAGTCACGACTTCATACACGCCTCATCAACACAAAACTCCTTAAATATTGACTAACCGACTTTAATAACGTACCTACATGAATTCTAAGTTATTTAAATACAGTCTGAGAATCTACATGAGATGCCTTTATGCCTTCTGACTATTGTCCTAACAATACTAACGTTACGATGTAAAACTTCGAATTTGTTTCCCGCTCTCAATTCGAATTTATTTACTATTCTAACTACTATTGGTACGACCTCTAACTAATCGACCCCAGCATTCGCAACCTCTGTTTTTAAAACAGAGGAAGAAAGCGGCCTAAGGAAAAAGCAGGTTGGAAATCTGCTTCGTCTAAGTGTAAGTGTGTGTACTTCGATTTTCAAATTGTAAATAAAATAATTCTGAAAAAATGTCTATTAAGTCACTCGCTGGAGTACCAGTTTAGTCTTTGTGATATTTTTTGAAGCCTTTAATTAATATTTTCTAAGTAAATATTACGTCGTACGTACCAAAGTAGTAGGTGTAGGGGACCGTCTTAAAATTAAAATGGAGTAGGGCAGGCCACTTGGCAAGACTTGGTGATGGCAGATGGAGTAAGGTCTTAACTGAATGGTGGCCACTAGATATGATTCACATACATTTCATAGTGATTCACTAGACCTCTCGGCAGGCCACCTGCCAGATGGATGGACGACATAGTTACCGTACAAGGTAGGACCTGGATGCAAAAGGCCCAGAACAGAGCAGTTTGGCCGCTAGGGAAGGAGGCTAATGTCCAGCAATGGTTCACTAAAAGCTGACAGAATGTCCAATGAAGTAAATATTATATTTTGTACATTACTCAATGAAGATTGAAAACTATGATCATTAAATAGCTTTATTAGCGGCTATATAGAAGTAAAAGAGTACACTGTTGACCACATAAAGTTTACTAAAAGATTTTGTTTTCAAGAACCTATATTATGTAGACTTGAAGGTATAACACTTATGCTAGGTTTTCGCAAAGCTAATAGACTAAGAATTAAATGAAAAATGATCATGACTGTATCCCACAAGGAGGACAAGGGAGCACAAATACATTTTTCGCAACAAAATACGCATAATAATCATGAGCTCTTAACGGTGACGGAAAACATTGCGGCAATTTGTCAGCCCCACATGGTATTGACCATTGTCTTCCCTGTGGATAATGCTGACTAAACTAAGGGGATGGTTCCGGTGCAGGGCAAGCCTATTCCATCTTAACAATGTCCCAGGTAACAAGCAACTACAGTGTCTCGTTAAGTGTAGGCAAAGATTGCCAGCTATCGTTGTATAAATCATCTAGTAATGGTCTGAGACTGAATGTTGTTGAATTTCGTATCTTAAGGCACAAAACATTACATAAAACCTAAAGTAAGCTAATAATCAAAGTCAGTTTTACTGTTTTTGGTGTTGAAAAATAATATGATTAGAACTGTTTCAAAGGAGCGGAAGACAGAAGCGGTTTCTTGCAGATCTTTGTTTGTACAAAAATACTTGTGAAGTTATTTTTAGATGCTGATTAAGAGGTTTTGGGCAAACCAGAGGTATTTCCAAATACATATAAAAATATTATTTGGACATACCTATCCTTTGCAGTAGGTAACTTTCTTTAGAAACGTGACAAGTAGGACTTAATTTAACATTTTGTTCAGAAAAACCAAAATTTAAGACCTACAATTTAGACCGATGATCATAGTTTTACTTTATTTTTAAAGTTAGTTACTATAATGATGATTTGGATGAATAAATAAGTGCATTGAAGTTATTTTTTTTTTATTTTTCTCTAGTAAAATTTCACATCCGTCAAAATATTTGTTTAGTTTTCCCTAAAATATCGACGTAAAGTACTGATCCGTCACGCATATAAAAAAAAATATCCGTACTAAAACGACGGATGAATACATCTTACACCTGATCCTACATCCTACATCCGCAAAACAATGACGCATGTGTTTTTTTAGGAAAACTAAGCAATTTTATAAATAGTTGTTTAAACCTAAATTTAGAAGGCCTGAAGCTTATTAACACTGCCAAGTTTGAAACCGAAAGCATAAGCCGTTTTAAAGTTATGCACAAAAAACTGATTTCAAAACTTAAAATGGCTCTCCTGTAAAGTTGTACATTTTCACAACCGTCTTTGTTCTACGACGCCGACGAATTGAGTTTCAGTCCAAGTATACCTGAATGGTATAGATAGGTACCTACTTTCGAAATTTCCAAACACCTCTTGGTACTTCGATAAAATTAACTCTTAATGAGCCATTTGAAATATTTTCTAAACATTCCGTTTCGAGTATTTCAGTAAGTATTGCACTTACTGAAAACCTTCCAGCTCGAGTAAACATCGTTTTAGTTGTTTAAATATAAAACAGCTTAGACATAATCAAACATTAGGAAACTAGTTCGGAATGAAGCATGTTCGCTCGCGCTCTGTTTTCGCGGAATGAACCAACACACGATGAAAGATTACGTCGAGTTGCGGCGCACATTATTTGTTTAAATTGGTGCGTGTTCATGCCACAGACTACACCCTAGTCGCTGCGATAACTATTGCTACTAGCTACAGACTGTGAAGTATTCTGCGGGCTATGAATGTTTCATACGCTGCGGATTGATTGTCTAGCGCGCGGGTAAATATTACAGTTACTGAGCGTATGCGTCTGTTTGTATCATCGCGACATTATTTAGATCGACGAGTCGTGTGTAGTTGAGTGGAAACATGGGCCCGCCGTGCACCGAGCAACACAATTAGGTTCATGGTCATTACTAGATTCCTCAGTCGATTGAGAACATTGTTATTGAAGTTAATATTGAGCATTCTGCCGCGATCATACATTCTGTAGGTATTTTTTACCAGAAAAACTGTTTTGCTTTGTGGTTCATTGAGAAAAAAAAAATGAAATATGATCACGACTGTATCCCAGGGAGCGGTAGACATTTCTTAGAGATCTTTATGTAATTCTTTAGATCCTTTGAAGATGTCTAATGGGGTAGTCAGAGGTATGTCCAAATATTATATTCGGTACATGCCCACTTTTTGCAGAAGTTAACTTTCCATACGTGACAGGTTGCTTGCCCATCGACGCTGCTAGAAAGCTAACTGGTTTCCTCACGATGTTTTCCTTCACCGTTTAAAGCTCGTGTTAAAGCGCATTTAAATTTTTCGATACGAAAAGTTCATTGATGCACGGCCGGATTCGATCCCACGACCTTCGGAATGAAAGTCGAAGTCATTGAGATTGACAAACCTTTATTTTACAGTTTCCAGATAAGAACTCTAGGCATAACATTATACTTAAGTGACCTATGGCATCATCAGTCACCGATAAAAGTTATAAAACTTAAATATGACAAAGAAATCACTAATAGTAATAATAAAGAATTAAGTAAATAATAAAAATAATGGCTAGAGATTTTCATTAAAACTGCAACTTCCACATCTCTTCCATCTTGTGTAATATCTCTTCCGCTACCTCCACGCAGTAAAGGTCATTTCCCCATAAAAGGACAGAAAGTGAATGTTCCATTAAAAGCAACTTCTAAAGCAGTATTTTTTTCCTATTATGTGTATTGAGTGACCCTTCCGCGGTCGCCGGCGCGGTGGGTGCTATTACTAGTCCGACTCTGTGGCGAAACTCGGAGCCCCGTTCCGAAAGTTTTGAGCAGGTAATACTTCTAACAGAAAATGTTTGTTTTGAACAAAACATAATTTTAGATTACAACCCTCCTAATCACGCCACATCAAAACGAGGGAAAGCTTGTTTATCCAGCGCACTTGGTCGCGGCCGCACAGCTGGCAAACGTAGTTTTTTATTTCAAGTTTTTGGTTTGGCCTCGCTCTGTGACTATTGATAACTCATGTCATCTTCATGAATAAAATCAAAACTCGTACATACATATTCCCTTTTAGAGATCCGCAGAAAAGAAGAAGAGAACACTAACATTGGCCTCCAACATTTTTGTGGGAAACTTTTAATTAAATTCAAATGTGGGTATCACATTTCGTGTTTGGAAAAACAATACACGAACAACAATTTTCAAATATTAAAAATGTGATTAAATCAAAATATAATAAGTTATGTAGATAAATTGTAATATGTAAAGATTGAGACTTGCAGTCAGCGCTGGCTGGGCCCGCCGCCGCCGCCGCCGCCGGCTGAACTTTCATTCTTTACGATACGACTTGCTCTCATTCCAGCTCCAGAATTGAATCTTACCAATCAGTTCTTGCACGAAATTATAGATGACCTGGGGGTGAATGAAAGGAGTGGAAATGGACGAAACGACATTAACTTAAACAGTTTTGGTGACAGTTGTCTTTTGTTAAATTCGTTCATTTACGAAAATAAACTCACACCGATTTATAAACATTTGAATAGAAGTTTCTTCCTTTGAAATTATTATAAAAATGATAGTAGATTTTTCAGGCACTTTAATTATTTATTTATGCCTGACGTATGTACCTACCTACTACATTAAAATACTAACATTATCCAGTAAAACCTACAAAAATAGAACTTAATGGTCTTTCTTGTAGTTCTTCGGAAGCTAATGGACGGTGAACCATTAAAATCACCCCTAACGTATTTCTATCGCGCACAAGAGTGCGTCTCACAATAAAACGAATTGAATATGGAGAGCAATCCATTACTCTTCCCATCGCTGACTTATAGGCGTGTGACGTCATAGAATGATGGAGCAGCATAATATTCCATATCCTTAAACTGGCCGCGATGTTGAGGGGTTTGCTGCACGGAATACTCATTTCGAGATCGTCATACATTTCCGTGTCACGTATTCTAATCCATAAGCTATACTTATTACAAAAAGAGGGTACCGAGATTTGTAGAGCTCGAATGTTATCGATCGCCGCACATGAGCATTCAACAATAACAACAATATAGCGATTGTTTTGTACTGGAGCTAAGCGTAGAATGTTATTCAGAACAATTTCGATAAAACAAAAACTTTCTCAACTCAGAGAAAAAATAAGTGATTTCAATATTCACATCAAAAAACTTGGAATGGGTAATGTGACATGCATCCGATCTTAGATCAAAGGGTTCTGCTCCTTCCACAACTTTTGGGACGTCTTCTGATACAAGTTGTGGTGTTTCATTATTCATGGGGGGCGGTGGCGGCATGGCGGCCGCGCGCGAGGCTTGGCTCCATTTGCTCGAATCATGTTGGTGTGATTGAAATATTTACGAGACATACCGCCAGCGCCAGCTTGGACAAATTCATGACTTAGTAACAAATATCTTATGTCAACGCAGCTTCACTTGAGAGCTCTATCTTTTCTTATTATAACAACAACTTCAGTTCAACTTGATTTCGAAAGAAATACCCAATAAATAATAATATACCTAATGTCATTTGTGTTGTTGTACCACCTGATGTACCTACTTAGTTTTAAGAAAATTTCAGACACGATTAATTTGATTGTTATTGAATAAATGAATATGAATATGTTGTTTATTATTGTACTATCTGACAATACAAATTCACTTCTCTTCTTGCTTGTGGCTACTGCGACAATACCTACAAATGCAAGACGGTGTCCTATAATTACAATTACGGATAGTTCACTTTAATTTAGAAAGATCATTCATCTGTTCGTACGTGGTCTCCGAACGACGCGGCGCGGCGCGGTGCGTAGGACGCCGGGCGCTACGTCGGTCGTCGCGACGCGCCCGACGCAGATTTGCATGTCAAAGCGGCTGCTTGCTCTATTATGCACTAACTCGATTTACGACACAAACTATGTCGGTACTGTAATACTCGCAAGAGGATCGCAGGTGGACCTTAATTGGACCACTTACGAATTCCATCTCTGACGTCATTGAGCATCAAGATTTATATTTTAGTGAGGGGTTCGACTTGAGAGAACCATCGAGAGTCGACCCTAATTCTAGATCAATGGTCGTAAAGACGAGTGTCGAGTCAGGAAGGAAGAATATTTTCAAATTGACAAGTGTTTGTTATTGTAAGCCTTGTAAGGGGTTCGAATAAAATGTTTGGCAGAATTTTTAAGTCTGATTCCATACAAGTGTATGGCCTTATCAAAGATAACGTACAGTACAAACATCCTTGTATAATATACGCACATTTATTTTTCTTCTTCCTCCAACTAATTACTTAAGATATCAGAAAGCCCTACGACATTTTTTCGCTGAAGATGAGCCATTTCCAAATCCCCACTTAATTTATTATCGGAACAAATCGGGCGTCCGTCCCCAGCCATTGTTACCTCTTAGAGAAAATGCTTCAAAACTCTCAGATTTTCCTCCTCAGATCTCATTGATGAGTGCTACTTTTCCTTTGAAAATAAATGTAACTCACTTCATAAATATTAAAAGAAAACTCTCCTTGTTTTGTCCCCGGGAGCTTCCAATGGCATTGTTAGGCTTGAAAATACCTTCTATCTATAAATTGTAGGTATGTAATATATTTTTATTTGTTGTGTCGAGGTACCTAGTAAACTTTTTATGTCATAAGTTATTAAAGAAGGAAGTGTAAGTTAGAGTAAACTTAAAACAGTAGAAGATACCTACTAGTTTATGTCGTCATGGCCAGCAAGTTATCTAATTGACACTCAATTAACTTCCGAGTTCCAGTAGTGTAGAGCTCAGTTATAGCGCTGTATTACATGTGGCTTGGCAGTTTGCAGCGAGGCACGAGGCACGAGGCGTAGGTGTGGCCGGAGATCGGATCAGGGTCTTTCGCATATTGTTTATTTATTTATTTATAAATGAATGTGGTCACACACAACACGGCTGGCTCTACCGGCTAATCGCACTCCCCACTGACTGTTTGTTTACATTGTCCTTATTACGACCAAAGGCTCCGAGAGGGTTGGGCTGTCGTTCGTCCCTTCGGGTTCCATGGTTTTTATTTTCCACCAAAATCTCCAATTACGAACAGATTCAATGATCTTCAGAAAATAAATGCTTGTTTCTCTTGAAAACCTCAGGTAAGTATTGTTTTAACAGATTACCGTTTTGCAATCCCTCATTCTATTTACAGTTACAGTGCGATTCAGCAAAAACACCTGCTTATTCTCTACGAGCATGCTATTTCTCAAAGTATTTTTAGAACCTACTTATTGCACCACTTATTTTGTTGTACGCTTATTCTCAATTGGTTGGAGCACTAGACAAGATCACAGATTGAGCGCCAGTGTAGGCTAGGCAGAGGAGCGAGAGCGACAAAGAGGCGACAATTTCCCGCCATTACGCGCCCAACTCCGCGCCGGTTCCCAGCACTCAGCGCGCTATTAGCGGGAGTGATGAGTGCAGCGGCGGCGGCGTCACCTGGAGCCGGCCGCGCCCCGCGCCGCGCCGCCTGGTCTCATCCGATATATGGACTAGTTAGTCTCTACCTTATACGTAGAGAGATACTTTACAAAAAAAGGTCAATTAAAAAATTACACGCAATTCAAAAGTCATTAAGTATTCAAGACACGGAGAACATGAAACGTCCTAAAAGCTAGATGATTCTACTTTTCCTGAAAACTCAGGGCAACAAAAAAGGTGTAAGTATTATTGCCTAGCTTTCTTTCTTTCGGTGCTCCATCTAAAATCTAAAATTTAAATCTAGATGATCTAATGGGAAACCAGTCAAACAAAATGAGGCTCGTGTAGTCAGTCAGTAAAAGTGTAGGTCATTTTTACATGATCTCCAGATCATGCCTGGCTGTACCAAGGACTATTTCACTGGTCCCTGGTTGTAGTCCGTTACTTTGAAGTTTAAGAAAGTAATGACAAGACTAAACAAGGATATCTATTTTTCTAAATTTTTCATTCAGAGCGTCATAACAAATGCACTGGAAAACATGCCGGGCCTGAGGGATGTAACCCGAGATAGTTACGGACTAGTTCTAGGAACATACGTATGAAACAGCTCAATAAAAATGCTATAGTGGTTTCATTTGACCAATAACAAAATTCTGGAAAACATGTTATTTTTATCTACCTAGTACCTCGTCGCCAGTGTCTTGGACACTCTACCCGCTGGCTCAGATCATTTTGGGCTAACTAAAAAAAATCTGTAATAAATCATGATTCAAAACTATGTAGGTAACGTATTTAAAAATCTATGTAAAAATTAATAAGTAGTGGGTAGAGTTAAGTTTTTGTAACCCTACAACAGAATTTTGCAAAATAATTTTCCACAGCATAAAGTTGTACACAAATAAAAGAAGGTGTAATTATTACTAAACAGTATCGGCTTTGTGCTTCACTAGGTACTCTTTGTAATGAAAGTATCGACATCGGATCAGCTCACTTCAGTGCCGGTCGGTGGCAACACTAGCAACACTAGCGAGCTATAAAGCAGTCGACGCCGACGCTAGCTCGCGAGCTAATATAGGTACCTACTTAGTTTTACAATCTAATAAGCAGTAAGTACTGAACAGCTCGTTCACCGTGACATATGCGGTCTGTAATACTCCTGCTTATAGCTAGGTGTGTTTAGTTTAGCGGTGTAAAGCAATGGTTTTAAGTCACGGTAACTTACCGAGGTAGTAACTACCTAATTTGGTTTATAACTAGAATACCGTAGATTTTGAAACACGGTTATTATAGCAGCTGCTAGCAGGGCTTGGAAACCGGGTTAATTTTAAACCGGTTTGGCCTTAAATACCTACAAACCTTTATCTTACGGTTATGCTCCAATGTAACCTCTATTGGGAGCGGTTAATGCGAGTGGAACGGTCCAAGCGGTTTTGTTCTAAAAAACCGGTAAATAACGAAAATGAACAGTTCTTTCCCAAAAAGCGAGCACGCTAGCGCCACCGGCGCCGCGGCGCGGGGCGCCGCGTTGATTTGGTTATTTATTTATCTTCGAAGACTGGATACAAGAAGTGCGCTGCGCACAAAGCCGGACTTACTTTACCCAGTTCGTTCTACCTTTATTAAAATGGGTAAGTAAAAAATATTGTATACTTATAGATAGGTACTTAGGTTCCTATTTTACTTTAAAACTATTATTATGAGAATCCTACTAATATTGTTAATGTGAAAAATTGTGAGAATGTTTGTTATTCTTTCACGCAAAAACGGCTGGACCGATTTGGTTGAAATTTGGTATGTAGATTGGTGATACCCTGGATCAACACATGCTACTTTTTATCCCGATATTCCCACGCGAACGGGATTTACGCGAGTTACGCGGGTGAAACCGCGGGGCGCAGCTAGTGATGACATAATTTTTAACATTGATAGTAAGTTCGAGATAATAGTTTGAATTTTTGGTTCTAATTAACTAAATAGGTACCTACCTAGATGCCTATAAATTTATGGTAAAAAAAAATTGTAGTAATAGGTAGTAAGTAGCCGACAATAATAGATAGATAATTATCTTTATTGGACACTAAAATGCATTTTCTTTAATTTAGGTACGTGTTTATTTTCTTCGATAAATATTATGAGTTAGTACGGTAGATATTGTCCTAATATGGTGTTATCTATAGGTACTATACTATCTATACTTTTATACTAATACTAATTTATAGAGGAATTTTTTTTTGTATGTTTGTTTGTTTGTTTGACGGAGGTAGGTAATCTCCGAAACTATTTAACCGATTTCAAAAATTCTTTCGCGGGTGTTTAAAATGGACTGTACGGTAGGTTATATTTTATCCCGGTAGCTTCATTAGTACACCCGTGCGAAGCCGGGACGTGCTACTAGTTATAATATATAAATGAACTGTATATAAACCTAGAAAATAATTAATAAAATTAATAACTATAATTAAATAAAGTGGGCGTAGGAGAAAAAATATTTTCTTCATTTTTTTTTCATGGTGGTATCATATAAACGTATCATGGTCTGATTGCAATCCCATCATTTTTAGAAGTGGTCTTTTAAAAATAGTTTTTTTTTAATTACTTATTGTTTTAAAATATTTTTGAACACTTTAAAACAACCAACTTAATATAGAGAAGAAAATATAGGTATAGATAAATAATATAGAAAAAAATAAAGAAAAAAAAAGTACTTTCGTAAAATTTTTACACTATCATGGTTTTGAACATTATAAACACTAAAACCACAAATCATGGTAAATAATCTCGTGTCAAGTGTTAATAACTTTCGTAAAATCTGCTAAAAACCAACAAAAATACCTTTCAAAAAATTAAATAATACTTTTTCAAAATATATTTTGTTATTTTTTTATTTTTATTTGTGCCAAAGCATGGATAGCTGTGAAGGCTTCAGACTTAGCCTCAGTTGCACTAAATAAAACTAAACTGCTGGGCTAGTCCTTAAAAAACACAAAAAAAAATTTTCGTCGCGATTATTATGTCTTGGCCCTAAAAAGTTTCGAAATTTCATACAAAATGTAAATGTAAATAAACCTAACCTAGCGCACAATAAACTAATTTTACCGGAGAGCTCTCAAGAAAGATGCGATTCAACCAAAACGGGGCGCGCGGAAGTAAGACGGAATGAATTACCAAGCGAGACTCTCGCTGTTGACGGAAAAAGGCAACTCTCGGTCAACGGCGACACAATCGCGTCTTAGGTGCGCTGTGAAATAAACCGGTTTATTAAGGTGTTTCATTCGTTCGCGATAACGTTTACGTTCGAACGAAAAAAAGTGGAATAACGGTTTATAACGGTTTCGAACGGGTAAATTTCAAACCGGTTCCAAGCCCTGGCTGCTAGCTTTGTAAAAAAAATACCAGTAACAATATAGTGCCGAGGCTCTTAGATAATCTTTCATCTTTCATTATAAGTACCTTATATTAAAATGTAGTTTATGCCAGCGAACATTGCTTCTTGTTTACTTTAAAAAGTAACCTTGTTTAAAAAATATTCGTATAACATAGGTAGGTACTTAAAAAGGTAAAAGAAAATTAATAATTTATGAGGGCTTTGAAATCTCAATGATAAACAAAGAGCCCAAAATCTGTATCTGGCTTGTTAGAACCAAAATGCGGCGTGAGTGGATACGATCCTATCAAATATTATTCTACCGTTAATTAAGATATTAATCCGAGGGTCGAGAAAAATATTAAAATATTCAGTCTGGGGTCGAGCCGACTCAAGGTTGCCTCGACTCGAGAGCAAGCTCTAACCAGGCCAGGTAATGGGTGTACAACACTGAGAATGGACTTTAGACTATATGATGGATGGGTTATAGACTATATTTTATCCCGGCAGCTTCATTAGTACACCCGTGCAAAACCGGGACGTGCTGCTAGCTTTGTACAAAAGGTACCAATAGTTTATTTTAAGCTGTCGTTAGCAGATTATAAGGGTTTGGCTGAATCACCTTCTTAGCTTACTTTAGACCACAACTTAACGAGTTTAAATACTTACGCTAAATGGGAAATTTCTATTATTGCTATTAAATACATAAAAAACATAAAGTTGCTTGAACTTGGTAGAAGAAGCACAACGTTTATTTTGAGAAGGAAACTTTAGCCGAACTGTGAGTCCCCAGATCGGGGACCAAATTCGATTATAAAATTTGCAGTGCAATGAAAAATCGCGGATAACGCGATCGCGCCGCGGGAACTTCAATTGAACTCGCTCGTGCTTGCCGCCATCATAATATAGTGCTGGTCCGTAGCTCGTGCCCCTCCTACGGACTGTCAGCCTTGCAGAATGTCATTTAGTGCCTAGATGTGCTTTTATCGTGTGATTTCGGGTGCAGATCGCGGTCGTCAGGCGCGGTGGCTTGACAACCTATAATTCAGCTCCATAAATCCCTCGGAAGCACGCACTAATGCTTTGTTCAGTTCCCACTTCAGCGAACCATAACTTTAATAGGACGTTAATTAAATTATACCTACTGTTTTCAATTTAGTATTTTAGTCCAAATCATTTTTTATACCTACATTATTCTAGCTAGGAATTCATGCAGAACTGCCCCGGTCATTAGCCGATTCGTAATCCGACGAATGAAATAAAACGCTTGCATGTTGATGTACATATTCACAAACAGTTTTTCAAGGATTCCGTGAACGTAACGATCACTTTTATATCTGACCATATATAAGCAGGGACGTAGGTATATACCTCAAGATAATTATGTATTTGGTCCTAGGACATTATCTGTAGCTATTCGATAGAAATGTGTCCGAAGTCACAATTTCCGTTATTTCCATTTGATTCGCCCCAGTCTTTGTGCATCTCAAAGCAAAAGCTCATTTGATGTGCGTTCACTCCTTCGGGAGCGCTCTATTCTCCGCTGATCTCGGGACGCTCCGTAAATAATGGAAGCTAGGAAGGTATTAGACTCACTAAGCTCTACTGAAAGCGCCCATGACGTGGCTTTTCTCGTTTTAGCTGATCTTCTAGACTAGAATCGATTAAAGCTTAATTTTATGCGTTTTCTGGTCGTCTCTATCTCGTGACAATGTTCAGTAATTGGTGGGTTCTTAAAAAATAAGATATAAAATTGTATTTAACAAAATAGCTACAATTTAGTTAAATGCAATTTTTCATCTTTCTATATTTTGTCCTCGGAGCTGAGCTAGAACTATCCATTGAGGCATAATGGAAAAAATCGTGTCACGTTTGATACCTTCTTCCAATCAAGTTATAAGAGCGGATAGAATTTCAGCGCTGAAAGCAAGAGCTATAGTTAACTAAATCCTCAAATGAGATCCGAAGAACAGTGCAGTGAGTTGCTGGAGCAAGTTGAGCCGCAAGTAGAGTACCGGCAACTCACAAATTGAGCCAACTCGGAGTGAAACTCGGCGAGGGAACTCGCGGCCGCACGCTAACTACATTCGCGTCGGTTTAACTTCGTTCCGCTCGGAATTATTCTTTCCCGGGAGTTGTGGACTTGGCATTCCGGAGACTCGTCTCCGAAGTTCCGAAACTTTGGCGGTCCCATTACACCTGCACTAGAATAGACCGAATGACAAAGTCTGCTAGCCACCTGACTTGTCCATCTCAGAAAACCTAGAAAACTAACGTAGAAAAATATAGTTGAATGTTCAATCACAAAAAAATATCAGATTCTCAGACAGATAACTTCTATTGCCTTCTAAATTAATTTACTTACTTACTTATCGTAATTTTAAATTAATTGTTCGCTCAAATAACGATGTCCCTACTTACCCTACACCTTCATTCAATGCACATTTTTATTTTACTGTCAGTGTCCAATAGAGCCTCATACAAACCACACGTCGTTTTATTTAAACACAAGAAGCAAGCAAACCTCAACCTTATCACCTCAACATATGGTCCATAATCGAGCCGAATATCAGCGCCCGCTACCTGAGTCGCCGGCCGCCCGAGAACAAAAGAACGCGATAAGGCCCCGTTGTTCGAGACTTCGATAGAACTTTGAGTGAAGAGAATTACAATTTAAATATTACGATTGAAGTTATTACGCACTTATAATGGCTGCAGAGATAGAAAAAGCATTGAATATAGTGGAAGAACTTGCTTATACTTTGAAGAAGACCCAGATTAATCTAAAGAAGAGCCCTAAGTCAAGATTAACCCGTAATTACGTTGAAACCCGCCTAAAATGTGTAGAAGAATACTGGTGTGATTATAAACAAGCTTATGGCGAAATAATACGCAATATACCGAGGGAGAAGCGAGATCAAATACCTTACTTAGCAAACGAAGAATTTTATGAACATGAAGAGATTTACATATGCTTGACGACCGACTTGAAGGATTTATTAGTATCTCAACCTGCTAGCGTTGGAACTTCGTTGCCTGTGCCGAGTGATTGTCAACAAACGAGAGTGGTTTTACCGAAAATACAGTTACCTACGTACAGTGGACAGTATGAAGAGTGGATGTCATTTCATGATTTATTTAACACGCTTGTGCACACGAACGTTTCACTAAACAATGTTCAAAAATTGCATTATTTGAAAACAAGCCTTACTGGAGAAGCTGCGTCAATATTGAAGCATATACAAGTGACGGATTCAAACTATGAACAAGCATGGAACACGCTCAAAGTAAGGTATGGCAACGTAAGAATTATTATCAATGCAGTTATGAAAAGATTATTTTCTCAGAAGAAAATGACCACTATAAATTCAAGTGCCATAAAGAATATTTTAGATACAACTTTCGAGTGTTTACATCAACTTCAAAACATGAACATGAAAACTGATAACTGGGATCCTTTGATCAAATTCATCGTAGTGCAAAAATTAGACTGTGAGACCCACAAAGACTGGGAAGAACATGTGAGTACCAACTGGAAGGAGCCTGATAGTCTCCCGTCTCTCGACATGTTTCGCAAGTTCCTGGAAAGCCGATTTCGTACGTTGGAGCTCACAGAACCAACAAAACAGAGAGCAAGTTCTGTTCATGTACAAGAGAAGTCATTTCACGTATCAACCACTACTGAAAGTATCAAACTATGTCAAATGTGCCAAGAAAATCATACACTCAGCCACTGTAAGGAGTTTGGTAAACAATCACCTGCCCAAAGAAGTGAGTTTATTATCATGAAGAATTTGTGCTTCAACTGCCTTGCACCCGGACACTCTGTAAGGTATTGTCGCATGCCAACAAACTGTAGAATATGCCGAAGACGTCATCATTCACTTCTTCACGACAACAGAGATGAAAGTTCAAGCAAATGTGACACAACGGGCAACCATGAGAAGCAACTAACACAACCCGGAGTGACACTACATACAGATGTGGAGAAGACTGAAGAAGAACAAGAGGAAGACATTACAGTGTTGACGTCACACATTTCTACTGAGCAAAGCACATCATTACTTGCAACTGCCCTCGTTCAAGTAAGAAGTGAAAGCAATCACACAATGAAATTAAGAGCTTTAATCGATCAAGGCTCACAAGCGAGCTTTATAAGTGAACGAGCTGCACAACAACTCATGGCCAAGAGATATCCTATGAAGGGTACAGTCATCGGGGTAGGATCAACTAGAGAAGACATCAAGCAAGTAGTTCAGATCAGCGTTGCATCAAGATATGAAGATTTCAACTTGGATATAAGAGCATATATTATGTCCAAGCCGCTGACAACTGAACTACCATCCCGCACAATCAACACAAGCAACTGGCCTCACCTAGACGGACTGGTCCTGGCTGATCCAAACTACCATCAACCAGGATCCATTGATTTACTGCTGGGTGTCGACGTGTACGCACAAATTGTTCAAAATCAATTAATCAAGGGTCTGCCAGGGTCACCTTGTGCTCATAGAACCAACCTTGGCTGGATTTTATTTGGAAAAGTAGAAGACGGAACACAACAAACAGAATCTGTTCTTGTCATGCATCATCAGATCATAGGAGAAGACTTATCACAAACATTCTGGGAAATAGAACCTGATTCGAAAGAAAAATACACAAATGAAGTTATCAAGTTTAGAAGACCGACAATAGCAAACACAGATTTAGAAAGAAAGAAGAATATACATACAGTCCAACGCAAACGTATCAAAAGAAGATAAATTTAGAAATTTGAAGAATATGATTCACTTATCAAATTATTGAGAGTACCTATTGTTATATTGTAGAAGGATTTTATATATAAAAAGAGATGCTAACAAACTGAATAATGGAAAAACACCCCGGACAAGATAGAATAATGCGAGTCCATAGGTATAATAGTAAATTAATTTGAAGATCAATTTCAAACTTATGTGCTTTGCTATTCTATAATACTAAAACTATACTAAACACTAAAGACAAATAAGTATCACTTTTGTTTGAATATTTAATTATGTAACTAAATTAGAATCATTTGTTGTCAAATAAGCTATTATCATAGGTCATGTTATTTTGCATTCTGTTTATTTAGAAAAGGCCTTAGAGTCCTTTTGGTGGGCGGTATGTTCGCTCAAATAACGATGTCCCTACTTACCCTACACCTTCATTCAATGCACATTTTTATTTTACTGTCAGTGTCCAATAGAGCCTCATACAAACCACACGTCGTTTTATTTAAACACAAGAAGCAAGCAAACCTCAACCTTATCACCTCAACATTAATATTATTAAGGTAAGGTATAAGCGCTCGTGGCGAAGCTTGCTAAGACGGTCTTGATAGATCGTCGAAGTTAAGCAACGCTCTGCGCGGTCACAACTTGGATGGGTGACCGCAAGTGGCATTATCAACTGAGCGTTTCCGTGCTTCGGAGGGCACGTTAAATTGTCGGTCCCGGCTTTTAAAGTCGTTAAGCCAAGACGGAGGCCTTTAGGCGGCCTAAAAACTCCGTCACTAGAGTTAGCCACTTGGTCATACGAACGAACGAAGGTATAATAAATTAATAAGTACGAGTATTATCATTTCTTTGAAGGTGCGACCGAGTATTCAATATTAAAATAACGATGTGTTTTTGTGTTTTGCTCTACCGATCCTCGGTATATTGAGCATCTAATATTCAAAGTGCTCTATTAAAATAAAATGATCATGAAAATAACTTCCAACAAATAACTTTCTTTACCAAGCTCGAACCGTCGAACAGCTTACATAATTCGCAAATTGGGGCAGTATCCTGTTTCGGGAATTGCCGAACTTTGCCAATTACAATTCGACACGATTGCGGCTTTCATTACTCAAAACTGCATCACAAACAGCGCAGCCAATTACAGCGTCCGCTCCAGCGCAGCGCCAGCCTCGCTCGGAACATCTTCAAAGCCAACAGGTGAGTCAATTCGCCACGCACTGCCGTTCGCCGTCATCGCTCATGTTGCACACCACTCTACCCTTTCATCGTGCCGTGCCGTGCATGGCTTTGATGAGCACCAATTATAGTTTGTCGTCACTTTTTTTCAGTGCTCTGAAAGCCAAGAATTTCAGCCGTAGGTTCATAAATGCAAATCATAAAGATCCAACAAAACTATGTCAACAGTTTTGAAAAGAAAATTCGAGAGAAACCGTCCGCTCTGACAAAAGTTGGTTACATAATAGAAGTACCTGTTGTGATCTATTCTTGCCCTCTCGAGGGCCCTCAGCGGCTGGGGCAAGGGCAAATACCATTAGGCGCAACCGTACCCCTACTCCGCTATTCGCGCCGGACATTGGCCGCGATATTGAATAATATATTTGGTGACCTCTTCACCAACAGAATATGTTTACATTAAATCAATCATGACAACGGTCAGGTTTCTTATTATCCATATAATATGATCCAAAACTATTGTCAAGACTTGTTTGGTAGCAAAATGGAATCGAACTCATTTTTTTAGATTTCGCCCTTTTAACTATTTAAATGAAAGGTTACTATTGAGGCTATCAGTCGACTCCACGAGGTTCTAACTCAATTGTGCCATGCTTGGACCTATAATAAGGGAAGTTATTATTCCCACTTATATCGTGTATCCTAACAGGTTTATTATCTGCTGAGTTATCTCACCAGCCGGTTTACATGTTTGTAAGTCTAAAAGCACAGGCAATTTCATAACTCAAAAGCAAAAAAGTTTATCCACCTAAAATTTTGTAGGTACATTCGTCAAAACGTACACTCCATTATCATATCGGATTTTTGACCCATTCAAAACAAATGCTTTCCTGCTAATCTGTTTTTTTTTGTATTTGATCAAATCCTCATTTAGTTTGAATGCGCCGCTGGACGTTCTGTGTTAATAATTCAAAGGAATTAGTGAAACATCTCAAGTTGGTGCTCGGCCCGGGCCCCGGGGGCACCCGGCAGCGACAGCTGGCGCTGCTTTCGATTCAATTTCTCGCTAACTAGCGGACTTGCACAAGTTTTTATTGGAGATTTACAGCTAATTCGGGGAGCCGAGATAAGGAACGCAGAGATAAGCCACGAGCCGACTCCGCTCGACGCCCGACTTGAACTCACCCAACACCCAACTCAGAACAATACTAATAATGATATTCCTACCTGTTCCCAATTCAAACCCATTTTTTTTTTAATTGTCCCTTCGTTGTTTAACGTTTGAGTAAGTATGTGTAATATATACTCGTTCATTCCATAATGGCCCCCGCAGACGGCCGACTTTTTGTAGGTGGAAAAGTAGGTCGCCTTTTCAACCGATTTTTTCACCTACTTTGTCACCGACTCCAACGCACACGACCGTCACTTTGTAGGTGGCTAGTGAGGGGGGACAACATCGAAAAATACTAGAACGGTGGATTTGCAAAGGGAGATAATTAAGTAGATAATATAGTAGAAGATAAGACTACCTAGCTTTCTTTTCTTATAATGCAGCCGAAATATACTTCGGTTATAATCCTTTCTACTAATCCTACGAAAATTCCTACTATAATTTACTTATCGAAAGTTTGTGAGTATGGATGTATGGTTATTTCTCTTTCACGAAAAAACTACAAAACCTATTGTATACCTACTTTGGGATATAGGTAGCTAATGACATGGTATTATACATAGGCTACTTTTATCCTGATATTCCCGCGGAATTCGTTGAAATTACTTTAAATTACAATAAGTACTTAATAAATTACATGGTTAGGTAAGTACCTACTTGTAATATTATTATTATTAATCCAATAACAATAAATTATAATTAAGAATGATTGAACCTACTTATCTACCAGAAGTGTACCTAGGTACCTAAGCAAATAAAATTCGGAGTAAATTGTCCACTTGCGGAGTAAGCTCTATCACTTATTCCGATAAGCGCATCACTAAACGACCTACACATTCGGAGTCGGTGTCGGGTCGGTCGGAATGCCACCTACTTTTTTCTCACCTACTTTTTGTAGGTCGTGTGCGTTGCACTATTGTTCTCAGTACGTTCTATTTTTCGACCGATTTTTCCACCTACAAAAAGTCGGCCGTCTGCGGGAGCCCTAATGTTTTATAATAATTATACCTATATTAGCTAGAGTCTGAGCGATAAGTCTCATCGATTGGTGTGAGCCCCTAATACCCGGCTTATGTCCCTTAATATGGATAAAACCTTTTTCCTTTTCGTAATTATGGATGGATGTTATTCCTTGTATCGCAAAGTTTTGTTATGCCCCATTACTTAAAATTTTAGGAATAATTACTGTGTCGCTTAATCCCATCGATTGCGTCATCACCACAATTAACTAAAAGCTATTATTGACAGTCAGTATTAAGTAAGTATAGCGTTGTAAAGGCGAGATTATACGAGATAGTAAGAGACTAGTCCTAATAAGCCTCTATTATGAATCCGTAGATGTAAGTACTTACCTAATATTGGCGTAGTCTTCACCCCAAAACAAAAAAAATATAATTATGTGAATGGTTTTTTTCACGATGGGCATCAAGCCCATTACTTACTTGGTATTTTTACTAGGTTATAGATCTCTATTACTTAAGTATATATATCTCTAGCGACGACTATTCCAAGGTTTTTTTCACATATTATTATTTGCATAGGTATATTTAAATCCATGAAATTCGAGATAAGTCAGCATTCTGTAGGCGCCGCTGCGCTCTTGCGCGATGCAATAGACGAGATCGTCCAAGCACGTCCGGTTTATTTAGAAGTAAAACGTGGAATTGCAAAGTCGACGAGTTTCCTACAATCGAGCGTGAAGCTGGAAACCTTCGCTCGAACTGTTCGCGAGTCGCACGTGCACGTGCCGGCTCCGCGCTGCTTCGCACGGATGTGAGCGGAGCCGCGCCCCGCTCAGAGACCAGCTCATTGTAATGCGCCCATTGTGATTGAGAGGCGTCTACGGCCGCCCGTGCGAATAGCCTTCTTATTCAGTTTTTACAGTAAAACTTTTGCGAACTTCACTAGAATAGAAATAAACCGGCAAGGCGCTCTGGGGCAAACTTTGCCTTCCACATCCCGAGTCCAAACGTGTAGTTATTAATGAATCTGTACAGTGCAAATATGTCTCGGCGGGACGCAGTCGTTGCACACTGACCTATAAAACTTCTGAATCTAGATTTCGCCTTGCAAAGTAAGACATAAGACCACTTATGTTTGCTGTAAAATTACACTAATGCTAACTTTAAGGAATACTTATTACTTGTGTTGTGTATGGTATTGTAGTGTAGTCTGTTCGTTTAGGTACAAGTAAATGATGACTGAGCTAAGAAAAATGAAAGGCGTCAAAGCGTAGCTCTGTGTCGGCTGGCTGCTGTCGGTAGCGGGAGCGTCACGCGCGTCACGCGCGTCTCCGCACTCATTAGCGACTCATTTGCGTGACGCCTGACGCCTGACGAGCGCCACCTGTTGATCTGATTCGCCGCTTTTGTCGCGAACTTCTCTTCATATTTTATTTCCCGACACTTCGTAGGCCGATTGGTATCATTCTTTAGAAAATACTTTTATAGACGGGTGCTCTCGGGTAAACGTTCAATAAGTTACAAATAAAACTGAAAATGTTGTGCCCGTAGCTTTGTACATCGTCTCAGCGTTTCCATTTGAGTGGACAGGCTGTTCAATTAACGTGCCATTCGAAAACTCAGTTAGATGAGTGATGAAAAGAAAACACGCTAAGAGACATGCAATAATAAATATGCAATGATGAAAATAATCTAAAACAAATTCTATCACATATGAATCCGAATCAAAATAGGAAACTGTCACTCGAAGTTGATTATTACTAGTGGACTTAGCCGCGGAGGCCGCTGAACTCTATGAGTGAGTATAATCTAGCCATTAGTAAAATATCTAGCTGTGGCGGCGGCTGTGGCTGGACTACAGCCGGCTTCCACTGCCACTGCTGTTAGCTTTAGTACCTAATAACTTGAATAATGCACGAAAATTATAATTGGGTGTGTAGTAGAGATGTAACGGATATCCGGTAACTATCCGGTATCCGGCCTATCCGGCCTATTTTCACTATCCGGCCGGATACCGGATAGTAATACAGTATCCGGCCGGATACCGGATAGTAAAATTTTAAAAAATCTCATTATTTTACACAACGCAAATCATACGCCAATAGGTTATGGAGACCGTTTATTTTTATAAAATATTGCCATCGTGTTTTGATGATGACATTTCTATCAGAATTCAAACTTAAATCATAGGCAATGCACAAAGTGAAAACACCTACTTATACCTTATATCTTACTTTTATTTATTTAGAGTTGAGCGATTAACCAAATTTTGTTTACCTAATATTTTTATTTTAAGTGTTCTCACGTAAGTGACAGTGTCTTTTATGAGAATGAATATTTTTAAACCTAAACCTAAAATCACGACGACAAGTGATATTAAACAATGAAATAAACAACAATCGAACCGAGAAACAAACACAAACTGACACGCGCGATAACACTCGAACGCCCCCGAATCGACCTGATCTCCGCTTACGTGCGACCCGAATGCGCCCGAATCTTTCCGATCGCGTTCACCGCGCCAATATTCAAATTAAACTGAGCGCGTCAACGCAATAAAGGGCCGGATATCCGGCAGCCGGATATCCGGTGCTCCGGCCTAGTAGCTTGCCGGATATCCGGTATCCGGTATCCGGCCAAACTACTATCCGTTACATCTCTAGTGTGTAGTGTACAGAGGATGGACTAAAGCCGATTTGGCAAACATGTTATGAATAGAGTGTGGGGCAGTGGAAACAAAACGGAGGCACTTTGCAAAAATAACAAGTGAGACGCACCCTGAGTGTGTGTGCAATGTGGTGAATAAGAGCTAGTACACGTCGCATCGCTTACTTAATTAGGTACTTATATAACGTGAGTAGGTAAGTACGCATTACAGAAAAACAAAACAAAACTGACTCATCATAAAACAACAAAACGCCATGACCCAAAACTTTAAATAAACCCTCACCACGCCCTCACATTTCACATGAATATCCCAAATTAAGTATTCCCTTCCAATTTCAGCTATAAATATGAAAGAATGCTCCGGCGTGTACGATGTCGTTTGGTTTAATATTTGAAGGGCGGTAATCGAGTTCGCGCGACACGCGGCGCCGCCGGGCGCGACGCGGCGCGGTCGACGCGTAGCGAGCCGGAGCGGGCCAGCGGGGTGCCGCTAATATGGCTTGCAAATTCTCACAAAAAAAGAATATCTACACCTGAGTTTTGTTTTATTAAGTCGAAGTTGAATAAACTTTGCATCAAAAGCAATACCCAAGAAGTTAAGCCCTTTGTGCATGTTTAGTAGTCGGTGAGTTTAAAGTTGGTAGCGAGTTGGAGGAGTCGGCGTTTCTTTTGTAAACGCCAAGTGTACGGATGAACGGAACTTTTGGAATGGCACCTGGGCATTTTTCATTTAAAGTAAAATGCTTAAATTTTTAGAAAAAACATCTTCGTGATAATACATAAAGGTTATAGAGATCCCATGTAGCGCCAATCTTCTGACTCTACACACCCTAACTCTTCAAGACCTTACTTCACAGTGTAAAATGTTAGACATGGTGGTCTTGGCACATTATATTTTGGGTACGTATTGTAAGAACATTTACTCCCAAGCTCGATGTCACTTTTATATTATTATTTTTATTTTTCCAAGCTACTGAATGTGTCGCACCTTTGCCCATAAAGGGTTGTTTTTTAGTTAAAAAGATAAAGTTTCCAAGTCATTTGTCCTCGGTCAGTAAATTCACAAAACTAAAACAGCGGAACATTTTCTTTTAGGTATTTCATGGGCCGATAAACAAAATAAAATAATGTTCGGGTCAGAACCATTCGCAAGTAACAAACCTATCTTGAAATCCTGGCTTCCGCGATCGGAAAGGGTCCCACAAATTTCCCTGACTATTTTACCCAAATAAAATCCTTGTAGGTAACATTCTGTTCCGTAGTACCGACATAATGTACCCTTGTTACGGAGATACAGCCTTAGCCTCCGCCGCCTCGAGATCACATTTGTACGGTGCAGAGCTCCTTCTTTCCTCTTTTAAACTAATTACAAAAACTACGGAATGAAAGGTAAAAGTTGCATGTTTTGCGTTAAACTTCGTAAGGTAAGTTTATAGTTAGTTAGAACTTTGATTACCTTATTTATAAATATTAACGGGACTTAATCGCGTATTAAAATCATATTATTTACCTCGACGTTTCGGTGGCGTTACAGTCACCGTGGTCAACATATCGCAGCTGTCAAAAACCGCCAGGTAGAAAAATCAGCGATAGCGGAGCATTTGCTTGAATTTGGGTCAAACCACTGGATAGAACTGCACAAGCCAATAATCCTGTCCAATGATCGCCACTATTATAGCCGAATTGTGCGTGAAGCGGTTGAAATTAAGAAGCACAAGAATTTTAACCGGGACAGTGGTTACAAATTGTCATCAACGTGGGATCCAGTCATAAAAATGTGTTCGCATCGAAAAAAGTCGTCTAACATTTCGCCGGACATTGTGAGTGTGGTGTGTCGCAACCCTAGTAGTAGTTTTGTGTTGACTGATTGAGGGTAGACAAAAACCTCGTCAGTTGAAGATGCGAGCGGGTGCCGGCCTTCAGTCTACTCGTGACCACGGTGACTGTAACGCCACCGAAACGTCGAGGTAAATAATATGATTTTAATACGCGATTAAGTCCCGTTAATATTTATAAATATGTTTCCAAGTCGCGATAGTTTAAATAGTATTTGATTACCTTGTTGCTCAAGGTTTACAAACATAAAGCTCCTTACCGAGGAAATCTAAACCAGTTCACCTCTTCCATAGCCGATTATATTTTGAACTTGTATCGTCATTATCGCAACAAATAATGATGTAGGTTAGTTAAGTATATTAAATTAGTTAGTGTTCACTGTTCGCATCGCGTCTGTTCTCGCAGTGATCAAACACGTCGAATAGATTTGTATTCTATTCTGAGTGTAAACATGTCGGTGTATAATCCAATTTCGCCCAAAATACAAGTCCAAGGTCATCGCAAGTCTGAAGATTCTCGCTTCGTAGTATTCATGAGGTGATTTAGGCTCGCGGGGCTGGCAGGTGCGGCCGGGCGCGCGAGCCGGGCGCGCCGGCGGGGCGGCGGCGCATCAATAATGCAAGCCGCTGGAGTGGAGCCTTCTCCACTCATTCAAATTCATGGAGACCTTAACAAACCAATTAGGCTCAAAGCTTGCGTTTCACTCAACGAACTTAGACTAAGAATACATACTAAGTACTCTTATTAGTCTTTAGGGTTCCTGCAAAATCTTCAACTTAGAGGAACAGCTCACGAAACCAGAATGAAGTAAGGTTGCCCAAGCCACTCTATGTATCGATGATAATATTGGCAAGGACGATTATATTATTATATTAGAAACCGATATAGTTCCAAAGATTACGCCGAGTGAGTAGGTAGATAACTAAAGAATTTCTTACGCTTAGTTTAGGACTGTAAGACGCGCAGAAGACCCCTGGCAGTTAACATATAACCTACCGTAAATTCTAGAGTCGTCTTGGAACATTTCCAAAAGTCAAACGTCAACTCATAGCGTTATGATTTTAAGATAAACTTTCTTGCAAACTTTTGTAGTAACTTGATTAGTTTTCGAAACTTGAAAGTTTTAAGTCGTTAGTGTTGATCCACTGCAGGTGAATGAAGCTGCGCGGCTTCAAGTTAGAATGAGCTGTCATATTAGGTACCTTAGTAGCTTCATCCGGCACTCCGTCAAGCGGGCGGCGGCGGCGCGGCGCGGCGGGCCGTCTCGGATGCAGTTCCGCATAATGCGCCTGAAATATTATGATTGTTTCGAGCAGATCCTAGCGCAGCTTTGTCACGCCTCATGCCATATACATCGCCAGCTTACCTGCCGGCTGCCGGCTGCCGGCTGCCGGCTGCTGGCGTGTAAGCTGGCGGCGCTACATCGCTCTCGGTGCACACGCGACGCGTGCTCCCCGGCTTTTGTGTATCGCTCTATTGTTGCAGGTAATTTGATATACTCGCGTTCAATTGCGCTTTGTTATTTCTAGGTCGGGATCATTCAGATGCCTGTTTTGTTTTAATTCAAATCTATTAAACTGATTTGTATTTAGTGTCGCATGCCCCACGCTGGCGATGGCTCAAATAACGATAAAAATAAGAGTACATAGGTCGTTTGGAAATTAGACTTTTGCTCTTCTACCCGAGCCAGCCCCACAGGCGGCTGCTCGTGACAAATTTACTATTGAAAATTAATTTTGATTAAAAATTTTATGTATTTAATTGCCGCCACAATGATGTCGATAAAAAGAAACCCATTCAATAGCATGTCCCCATTGTTTGAAGAGAATTGCATCGATTATATCGCTATAGAGTCCGTCGGTCGGTCGGTCGGTCGGTCGGTCGCGTCCCGCGCGCCGCGTCACGCTTATCAAGATATTGGCTCTTTTTGGTCACTTTTGAGTTGTAACATTGATTTTGAACAAAACTCGTAGTTGAAAAGGACCATTGACATCCTACATATTAGGCAAATCATATTTTCCGGTCGGTTAAGTAAATAGTAAAAAATCTTGTAAATTATTGGGAAACAATGAAAATGTTTGTTCTACTTTGACAAATAATTCTCAAATTATTATTGGAGTTGATTGAATCAAAGTATGCAGCATGAACGTTCCGCGACAATCGGGGCTACTCGTTAGGTTGTGGCCCACTGACCCGTTTCTCACAATTACCTCGCTGGTATCTTATCTGGATCTTAGCGGCAACCATCCGCCTACAAATGGAGCGATGCATAAACCATGAGGGCACGAGGTTCGGCGCTGTCGCAACGAGGTACTCGCGACTTACCTCCGCCTCGTGCTGTGATGAGCACTCATTCATTTGTATGCCGCGGCCGAGTCCCGAGCCCGGCTCATCGGGACTCCACCGACGCACGATCGATTGATTCAACCATACGATAAGTGATAACTAAGCACTTTCGCTAACGCCTTATATAAATCACAGCCATCAGCGATAACAAGGATGACTCTATCTAGAGTTAAATAACAGATTTGTTATTTATTATAGTGAATAGGAACAAGAACATCATAGTTGCCACTATTCCAGTGGCACATAATCGTCGAAACACTGCATACGGTATCATTGTGGTCCTGTCTCCAGCCGCAATAAATTCACGGACGATGACCGCTCGCCGCTCTGCGTTGATGAAAATGTTTTATGCGCCGCAGATTGTGCAACAGTTTCTATGGGCAAATGTTCACAGATGGTGCTACACCTAGTATGGTATTGTTTACATGGGCCTCTGGGGCGCGGTGGGAGGGGGGCTGTTCGAACAGCGCCTATTCATTCAAACTGATGTAGGGCCCCCGCAGACGGCCGACTTTTTGTAGGTGGAAAAGTAGGTCGCTTTTTCGACCGATTTTGTCACCTACTTTGTCACCGACTCCAACGCACACGACCGTCACTTTGTAGGTGGCTAGTGAGGGGACAACATCGAAAAATACTAGAACGGTGGATTTGCAAAGGAAGATAATTAAGTAGATAATATAGTAGAAGATAAGACTACCTAGCTTTCTTTTCTTATAATGCAGCCGAAATATACTTCGGTTATAATTCTTTCTACTAATCCTACGAAAATTCCTACTATAATTTACTTATCGAAAGTTTGTGAGTATGGATGTATGGTTATTTCTCTTTCACGAAAAAACTACAAAACCTATTGTATGCCTACTTTGGGATATAGGTAGCTAATGACATGGTATTATACATAGGCTACTTTTATCCTGATATTCCCGCGGAATTCGTTGAAATTACTTTAAATTACAATAAGTACTTAATAAATTACATGGTTAGGTAAGTACCTACTTGTAATATTATTATTATTAATCCAATAACAATAAATTATAATTATGAATGATTGAACCTACTTATCTACCAGAAGTGTACCTAGGTACCTAAGCAAATAAAATTCGGAGTAAATAGTCCACTTGCGGAGTAAGCTCTATCACTTATTCCGAAAAGCGCATCACTAAACGACCTACACATTCGGAGTCGGTGTCGGGTCGGTCGGAATGCCACCTACTTTTTTCTCACCTACTTTTTGTAGGTCGTGTGCGTTGCACTATTGTTGTCAGTACGTTCTATTTTTCGACCGATTTTTCCACCTACAAAAAGTCGGCCGTCTGCGGGGGCCCGTATTGTCTGTTTGTCCGGCCGCGTACCTACAACTGCAAACAAAACACTCGATTGCTGTAGCATAATTTGAATTAAATGAATCCTTAGGTTCTTACAGAATAAATAACAAAGTACCTATTTCAGTCCAAACCCCTACATTCTTTCTAAAAATAGATTATTATTTTAGTCTCAAATTTGTAACGTGTAGGTACTCTGGCTTAACGGTTGGTGGGTATATAGATACCATCGTCAATAATAGTACAAACTTACTTTTAAACTTACCTACCATAAATTTTGGCAAGTTGACTTCGATTGTTAAAATTGTAGACATAGATGTGGTTGGTATTAGACGTTGTAGAGCAGGCAGAGCCCGGGGCAAAATGCTAGTATAACTGCACGTGTAGGTATCTCGCTCGCCTAATAATGCTGAGAGTGCGTAATATAACCGCGTCAAAATGAGCTTAGCTCGCCTAAGGGCCCCCGCAGACGGCCGACTTTTTGAAGGTGGAAAAATCGGTCGAAAAATAGAATGTACTGACAACAATAGTGCAACGCACACGACCTACAAAAAGTAGGTGAGAAAAAAGTAGGTGGCATTCCGACCGACCCGACACCGACTCCGAATGTGTAGGTCGTTTAGTGATGCGCTTATCGGAATAAGTGATAGAGCTTACTCCGCAAGTGGACTATTTACTCCGAATTTTATTTGCTTAGGTACCTAGGTAAACTTCTGGTAGATAAGTAGGTTCAATCATTCATAATTATAATTTATTGTTATTGGATTAATAATAATAATAGTACAAGTAGGTACTTACTTACCTAACCATGTACTTTATTAAGTACCTACTTATTGTAATTTAAAGTAATTTCAACGAATTCCGAGGGAATATCAGGATAAAAGTAGCCTATGTATAATACCATGTCATTAGCTACCTATATCCCAAAGTAGGTATTACAATAGGTTTTGTAGTTTTTTCGTGAAAGAGAAATAACCATACATCCATACTCACAAACTTTCGATAAGTAAATTATAGTAGGAATTTTCGTAGGATTAGTAGAAAGGATTATAACCGAAGTACCTATATTTCGGCTGCATTATAAGAAAAGAAAGCTAGGTAGTCTTATCTTCTACTATATTATCTACTTAATTATCTTCCTTTGCAAATCCACCGTTCTAGTATTTTTCGATGTTGTCCCCTCACTAGCCACCTACAAAGTGACGGTCGTGTGCGTTGCAGTCGGTGGCAAAGTAGGTGACAAAATCGGTTGAAAAGGCTACCTACTTTTCCACCTACAAAAAGTCGGCCGTCTGCGGGGGCCCTAAACCCGCGCCCCGCGCCGGTCGCCCGGCAGGCCTCATAGGTAGTAAAGTAACAAATAATTCACTGCGTATTTTACGTAAGAGCCAGGAACAACATAGGTAAACTAAAAAATGTTGATACCAAAGTTTAACGCTTAGGCTCCAGTATGCCTAAGCGATAGATATTAGATAATGAGAGGTTACACACTCTACTGGCGTCAGGTCTCCCTCATGTGCTGTCTAACCAAGTCTAAACTGAGTAGCTCGTGGTTGGTAATTTCGAAGGTAGAGTACCTACGGTGGCTGCTTTCATTAACCTGTGTACTGTTGTTTGATCTCTGCTGCCGTTGACATCGTAATTGCCAAACGTTATGGTCCAAATATCAAATTACTATTTTGTAAAAGAATGTATCGCCAAATAATTTCACTAAAAGACAAATATGAAACAATCGAGGTATAAATATATCGAGGAAACGAAAATAAAATTGTAATTTTTTCAGAATCGAAATCAGCAGAATTTTTGACTGACAGCAAATTAACACATAGGTAAGTAATAAATTTACCTATGTACACATAACAATGTTTTATTGTGTTACCCAATAATACAAAAGTTTTTATTCAACCGTTTGTACAACGAAGTTTTTGTAGAGTCACTCAGACCACGCAGATCTAAAAACATTTCATTTTATTGATACTTATTGATAATCATAGAATGATGTTTCGAAGCGGTTTATAGGTCCTTCACAACAATATATTGTTCATGTCGTGTCGGACACGACGGCGACGCTTTCATCAGATAAGCGCGCGTAATCATTAATTCATTACGTTCATTTGTATGTACTGTTGTGTCCCGCCCGCTATGTGACGTCACCACCATACGACAACCACAGTGGAACAACGCTCTTTGCAGCATTCGTGTACATTCCAATCAGGGCTTAGGAGCTTAGGACTGAGCAATATTTATAAATTAAAAGGCTTAAGCTACACCACCACAGGATCGATATCAACACCTGATTGTATGAAATATTTTTTCAATATATTTGCCCAGCTTTACAGTTACCTACATAACACCTTAAAAATAATTGAGTGTGGCAATCTCATAAAAAACACATTAATTTATAACAGGCCCTTCCTGCTTCTGACCCATTTCGAGTACATATTGCGAATGGAATCTAACATTTAATTCGTTAAATGACGTCCATTAGAGGATGTCACTTCAGACTACAAACTGATCCAAACGTGGTAAAGTAACGGCTCGTAATCATTACTAACATAATGTTTTATAGGTCTGGTTTATCGGTTACTTTTCACCAATGGTATGTAATCAGATGGATGGACTGTGTGTGTGCAGATATGTGTGTGAAAGGAGTGAGTACTGAGATGACGAGCGATAGAGGGAAATGGAAGAGGGAAACGTGTTGTGCCGACCCCACCTAGTGGGATAAGGGCAGGGAGATGATGATGATGATGGTATGTAATCAGCACATTTAATTGAGGTAGAGTCAGTTGTCCCGCAGTTCTAGATCGTTTGCAAGTGGAGTCGCAGGCCGCAGCCGCTGCCAGCCGCTGCCAGGCGCGAGAGACCAATCTCCCTCGCAATATACTTCGAACCCTATTGCGGGGGAGCAGAGTTCAAGGTCGCAGGGGGTCTAATGCTGAGTCCTCTTGAAGTATCCGTGTAGCCGGGCTCGACCCGCGCCAAATGAACTAGCGGGCAGCGGCTGCCGGTGCCAGTGCCGCCGCCTCCGCCTCGCCGGATTCTAAATATTGCGTGATTAGCGACCTAATGCAGCCACTCCCGACCCCTACTCTATTCACCTCGCTCTCGCTCGGTTTATTAGCACAATATCCCTTATTGTTCCTGGTAGGTTACAGTTAGGTACAGACGAAAGTTCTCAGTAGTTTTGATGAGGCGATGACCATGTGCTCCGGAATACTTGTTCTAAATACATGAAATACAATGGCGATTTGCGAACGTCAGCATCCAGCCGCGGAAAATAAAACAGAGACAGAGTCAGGCTGCCTGCAATTTATCTCTTTTCTCTTTTCGTTAGAAAATTAAGCAGCTTAAACTTCTCTTTTTTCAAAAACGAAGACTTTTCGTATTTTCTGAATAGCTAACTCTACCCAAAATTAGCTAGGTACGTACCTAGTACCAGAATACTATTCTTACTTAGTACTATGGATAAGTTATTCAAAAAAGTTATCTTCTCTATCTGAATAATGAAAAAAGTAACGATTACCGAAGTATCGCGGAAATGAAAAGCAGGAAGTGAAAAGCTGCAATATCAGGAAGTCACCGCCTTCCGGCGCCGCTGCCGCTAGTTCTTCTATTTGGAGCTGAAAGGAAATTAAGTGGAAATTACAATATTTTATCGGGAATTTATTTTCTTGAGGCTTTGATCATTTACTATTTCTCTTCAGTTGGAATGGGAAGAAGAGCAAAGCTTCTCTAACTAAATTGGAAAAATATCAAACAAATACACCACGTCCAGCAACTAGCTTTTTACTTCCGTCGCGCGGAAGCGGGCGCGGGCCCCAAGCGAGGGCCCCCAGCGCGTCGCCCCGGACAGAAGCTCAGGCAGCTCTGGGCCCGGGCGGGGCTCTGGGCCCGGGCGGGGCCGGCACGTCACGCGATGTTTCGTTCCCGCTGCAACTCGAGTTTCAGTTTTAATTGCAACATTGAATCGCAATCTGTTTCCGAGAACCGGAGTGGCGTGTGATCGACGTGCGCCCCCGCTGCCGTGATCGCCCACATCCAGCCGTGACCCCTCGTCTCGTTATTGGGATTTTGAACCTTAATCCTTCCTGATGATCGTTCCTGATATACGAAATTGCTTAGAGAATGGGACTTGGCACTATATTATAATAGGTTGCTGGATTTCAGCGGTTGGTCACATTGCTATTTGGTTTATCGGCGACATAGCGCGGCGCCGGCGGGCGGGGGCGCCTCTCATTACGCTTGCGGCTCTGTTCCTCTACGTCACTAGTTGTTGGCTATTATCGCGTTGTTTACTTATGTTACGAACTATGCTTCTATTTAGACCTACACTATATAACTGTTTCTGCGAATTGGTGACATCGCAACTTTATGCAACTTACCAAATTATTTCGAATTTATTAGGGACTATCTGATTACAAAACATAAAGAGGTGATTATATTGAAACACCTACAATAGTACTGTACGTCTATCTCTTTGGGTTACTTGAATAGATAGATAGATGTGATAATAATCTGAATATCAAAATAAAGTACGCTTTAGCGAAGCGCGGCGCGGGGCGACCCCTGAGGAAATCACGGCGCGCCAATCTGCCGCTTCCGTAACAGCGCGCCGCGCGACGCCACCCGACGCTGACGGTAGACGCACTGTAAATTGTGACACCCACTTAGGCCGTCGACATCGCAACACATCGCCCCTTCTAGCTTTCTGTGTGAGGCTCCACCTTTTGACCACTACCTATAGCTCATCCTCATTCCAACGCACTTCCAACGTAGCAAAATAACATTACAGTCTTCCAGAAAAAATATTCTTCCAGTTAGTTAATTGGCAATAAAGTGGCATTTAATTGTATCTAACAGGCATCATGTAAATATTAGTACTTTAGTCAACACAGTCAATAGATTAATTTCGAAGAAATCGACAATTCCAACATTAATAATGATGAAATGTTCATTCTATTTAGTGCTTGTTCACAGTTGTGGTGGGTACTGGGTACGTATTTGGCGTTACATACATTAAGCTTACGTGCTTGTAGTTCGTGCCATTTCCTTACACCGGAACACGAGCTCGGTTCTGTCTGTTTTTTATGGCTTCGCTATCAATCCGACAAAGATCTTAAAGCAACAACGCAAAGGCTCTGGAAATTGCACTGTGTCCTTTGTGTCACGCCAGCTCACAATGCACGATGTAATGTCATTCCGATCAGCTGTTTTATGTTAAGCTTTTTGAAAACATTTACCTTACATGACATTGTAGGTATTTTTATGAAAGTAAGTACCAAATTGTTTCTTTAAGTATTTCATCTATAAATACAATACACACCCTTCAGAGCGCGGCACTATAAGAATTTTCTTATAACGCTGCGCTCTGAAGACATTTTTAACAATTTAATTAATAGAACTGTTGTATTAATCTAGAGTGACCGAGCTTTTCACAAAGATGATGGGTAAACAGCGCTGCTGGTGTGTTAGAGAGAGTAGAGTACCTAACCTAGCTCGTAGCAGTTCGCGGCAGGAAGTAGAGCAACAATAATCAGTTCCCAACACTTAAATTGACCCTCGGGAACGCGGGCTGGGCCGCTTGAGCGCAAATAATGTTTTCGTTGAACGAGTCATTTCATTTATTTTGTTCTCGAATAGGTACCTACCTAGTCTACCTACTAAATTATTAGTCTCTTACAAATATATTTGTCTTCAATAAATAAATAATGGAATGGAAGGATCGGTTGTCATTATGTTTGTTTTTGAGACAACTCAATTTAAAAGTTAATCAGTTCGGCGACAGACATGTTTCGTAATTTAATTCCAGAAATAAAGCTAAATGCTAAACTACTTCTAAAAAAAGAAAGACTATGAGCCTTTGCCTTACAACATAAGATTGCATGTTGACGATTAAGTATAGGCGACGTTTGGTGATCCTACAAATTCAAAAGCCATTTACGGTCATCTATCTCGTGAGTGAGCCGCTACCGCTGCAGCGGAGTGCAGCGCTGAAGTCCGCGTCAATTAGCGCTGCAGCGGCTGCCGAGTCACGGAGCGGCTGATGTGCTCGTTACCGTCAGACTAATCGTCTTAGATAGATCTCCGGTTTGATAATACAAGAACAGGTTGCGAAACTTGCTAATTACTATAGGTACCCTACCTGCTCTAGATTTCCCCTTGAGGGTTAACTTATGACGTTGCGAAGCTCAAATGCGTCCTACTACTACTACATTATCTCTATAACACAGACAATATCATACCTAGGTACAAGGAGTATAGGTAATATTATCAATAAGTTCATATTATAGATAGGTACAGAGTTAATAGCATGGCACTAGTCCTAGACAATTAATAGTAACAATACTTATGTCTAAAAACGTGAAATAGTATGGACAAGGCATGTGGTCAGCCTGGGAGTCTCCGTCGTTGGAAGATGATTAATGGCGGGTGTGGAAAGGTCGCGGAATCGGACGTACTGCGGATTAATCACGTGTGATAAATTGAATGAGCAAATGTGCTGGAAGGGGACTCGAATCCGCGGTAATCTGTCGGTGCGGTGCGAGGGGTCAGGGGAGTGCACCGTACACGGTGACTTGGCGGGCTTCCGAGCGCATCACACACAACATCATTCTAAAGGAGAGTCCTAAAGGTAATCTGTGGTCCTATCAAACAAAGTCTTTTCAAAAACAACATAGCTGTAGGTAAGTACTGTAACACAGGTAAAGCCAAGACTTTCCAATAGGTTAATTTTGTTAATTTAGTGACGATCACAAGCGGAGCAGAGCGCACGCGGAAGTCTCCGCTGCTGCAGCATGCGCGGTCGCCGACCTCGGACCCGCGCCTAAATATAACATACCTACCTACACTGTTTGAAGTTTGAAGCGCACCGGCCGGCGGCCGGCCCATCAGCCATCATGCCACCGTCACCACGCGGGGAAATCTCATAAAACCATTATAGGAACGCTCTGATGTCACTGGAATGTGATTTATTACATTTAATTAGGTTTTCGGCTGAATCCACTACAGAAATCCGAAGGGAATTGTCGAAGCTAGCTAATGCATCCTTGTTTATTAGCTGTGGAGAGATTTACTCGAGTCATTAACTTGTTATAGTCTCCTACTTTTTTATTATTAGGTACCTTTCCCCATTGGAATAATGTTAATTGAATTGAAATTTATGATTTTTTGATCAACCATTATTGTGTCAAGAGCAGCAATACACCTACTTCAGTAATAGTACCTATTTGGCAATTGTGTAAATGGGCCTCAGCTCAGCCCGCAGCGAGCAGGTCGCACGGGTCGATCGACGGCGCCGAGCGGGGCCGGCCCGCGGCCGCCATGACATGTCTCTAATAGGAATAGTCTTGTAATTGCGACAATTGCCAGCATCGCCAGATGCGGCCACAGCTGCCGCCCGCGCCGCTCTCACACGGCACGCACGCCATCCAGCCATGGCGCCACGCCTCTCCCAAACAAGAGTAGGTTCTTTATTGAGGTTTTCATGACTAGGTCGCTGCTGGATGCGTCAAGAATTGCGGGCGGTTTCTATAAGCCTAACGTATGCAAATCAACTCTAATGAGACAACTCTGGCTGTATTGAATTATTAATGTACTCGTGATAGGTATTTATCATTCCAACCTTACCGATGACCACGCATATTTGAAATTATTTGACAATCTACTTACTAAAATTTGCAACGAAGACTCTAACGCTATTATACTAGGAGATATTAATATAAACATTCTTGAAAATACAAAAACTAAAAAACTTTTGGTAGATACCTTATCGAGGCATAATTTTACGCAGCTTGTAGAATCGGCAACGCGAGTTAGTGACGATACATCCACCTTGTTGGACCATGTGTACACGAACCTCTCCGCGGAGCGCATAGTTAGCTGCGCCGGCGTCGCGACGCACCTCAGCGATCACCACGCCCAGCGACTCACCTTCTCTCGTGTCGCGGCAACACCACCGCAGTCCATAGCTAGACGGTCAATGACCATGGCTAATAAACACAATTTCAGCAACGCTCTTGGATCAATTGACTGGGCTTCGGTGGTCGAGCGGTCTGGCGGCGACTGCCATAAACTCGCTGATAAGCTACTGACCATCATAGTTAATCAGTTTGAAATATGTTTCCCAATTAAAAAACAACCCTATAAACCGAATAAAAAAACTTGGGTAGACTGTGAGATACACAATTTAAAAAATCTTATATTCGACGTACTTAACTTGATTAAATCCTTCCCTGAAAAAACCGACCTAATTGATATCGTTGAGGGTTACCAAATTAAGTTTAAAAATTTACTTATAGAAAAGCGCACAAATTTTTACAATAACATTATCTCAGAACACCCAAATAAATCTAAGTGTATGTGGACTGTCATTAATACTGAACTAGGTAGACAAAACCGTGAAAGAGTAGACTATACCGACCTCGTGAAGAACTCTTCTGGGGTACCTTTCAGCTCTAAGCTAGAGCTCGTAAATGCTCTGAACCTTGAATTTATGACAGCTGCCAGCAAGTGCGGCGCCCCGCCGGCCGACGTCCCTCTTGCTCACGAGACACTCAGCGCGAACGCACTAGCGCGCAATACCTCGCTTCGCCTAAGTCCTTTCTCTCCGGAAGAAATAGTTAAACTCCTCTACACACACATAGCCCCAAAAAATAGTACCGACTTATACGGAATCTCACCAAACCTACTCCGAACTGTGGCCAAACCACTCGGCCATATTATAACATATCTATTTAATACTTGCATACGGAAGGGCGTATATCCGACCCCCCTTAAACGTGTCAAAATATCCCCGTTATATAAGGGCAAAGGAAAAAAGTCCGAAATGAAGTCGTACCGGCCGATATCGCTAGTGCCCGCTATCAGCAAGGTATTCGAGGTAGGTCTCAATAAAAGACTCTTAAGTTTTTTAGAAGAGTTCGACATCCTATCTGACAGACAATACGCATACAGAGCCGGTCGCGCCACAACGGATCTAGTGCGAGAGGTGGTTTGGCGAGTGCTGAGCGCGCGCGAGGCGGGCCAGCACGTGGCTCTGCTGTGCTGCGACCTCTCGCGCGCGTTCGACACTGCTGACCACCACCTGATCGCCAATAAGTTAGAATTCTATGGAGTGCGCGGCCCAGTGCTGTCCCTGTTGACTTCCTTCATGTCACACCGGACGCAAACCGTGGTCGCTGAACGCGGGCGTCTGTGGTCATCTGAGCTGGTGAACAACATGGGAGTGCCCCAGGGTTCGTGCCTATCAAACACACTGTTCAGTTTATTGCTAAATGACTTACCAGAGTCCATAAGAGACGCGCAAGTTTGCATGTATGCCGACGACGTTGCGGCGGTTGTAACGGCTCCGTCATCACCCGAACTAGAGCATAAGTTGAACAGTGTGGTTGGGACGCTTGAACGATGGTTTATGTTGAACGGTTTGTCCCTGAATAGGGACAAAACGTGTTATATGACCTTTCGTTTGAACGGCAGAGCTCTGCGGCCCTTCACGGTCATCGCCGGAAACACAACACTACAAATGGTTGAGTCCACGAAACTGCTGGGTTTCCACATTGACAGTGGACTCACATGGGAAGCACACATAGATGAGCTATGTTCCAGATTAGGCCGTACATGTTTCGCATTGCGACGGCTCGCTGGCACCGCCTCGCGAGGTGTAGTACTGTCGTGCTACTTCGCGACCGTCCATAGCACCCTCACCTACGGCGTGGAGCTATGGGCGCGAGCAGCGGACGTTGAGCGAGCCTTCGTCATGCAAAAACGTGCCGTGCGCGCTATCGTGGGCGTGGCCGATGACGTATCATGCAGGGACCTATTCAAGGAACTAAAAATTATGCCTCTCCCCTGTGAACTTATATACCAGGTAGCTCTCTTCACCCATACCAACATCGATAAGTTCCAGCGGAGGGGTGTAAACACTACCCGCGCGATGAGAAGTGACAGGCTCGCCCATACCCTCATCACGCCCGTGCATAGGCTGAGCAAATCGGAGAGGTCCGTCTACATAATGGGTCCATCCGTATATAACAGGCTGCCAACTACAATCAAAACGGATGCAACCTCCACCATGGTCTTTAAAGCAAGACTTAGAAAATGGCTTCTGAATCAGTCTTTCTATTCAATAACCGAATTCTATGAATTACCAATTATATAAATAAGAATGAATATATTTACCCATTATTATACCAATAAATTAATTTATATTTTTTATTCATTGTAATAATTTAAATTATTAATTAATTTATTCAAATTTTTAATTTAAAAAATGTTTATTACATTCTAGGTTATTATAAGATCTTATAATAATACCTGCCCAATGACATGTAACTTGGTGTTATGAATAAAAATATTGTATTGTATTGTATTGTATTGTTAGCTGTTTTGTTTCCATTGATTTTATATCTATCCGCTAACAAGCCGAGCAGGTCCTTGAAGCCACTCTAGGCACTAAATAATTCGCAGCGTGCGCCTCCCGCGCCTCCCGCGCCTCCCGCGCCCGCAGCCGTGCGTGGGAGCCCTCACCTTTGCCATTCAACAGAGCAGATCGACAGCCATGCACCACCCACCCGAGCAAGTCAGCACTTCTGAGCAATCCGCTGACTACCAGCTACATGATTTCGTTGATTTGAGCACGTCGTTACATTACGAGCCGCGTCGAAGGGTCGGGGTATTCAGTCTCTGTGAATTATTTACCACACTAAGGACGCATTGTTCTCTCGGCTGCTCTTGTTCCGCTGAATTAGGACACAAACCCGGCGGTTGTTACGCGAACGACACAATTTCGACATGTTCTCGGTGAAAGTCACTTCAAGGCAGGCAACGCGACATGTAGCTCGTGGGATGCTATAGTTGTAACATGCGGCTCAGATCGAAGCGAAGGAACCTGAAGCGAGTACCTACATACTTCATTATATTGTTTCATAAAAGCTAATGCATATTAGGTAGGTACTTATACCTATATCATAAACCCATGCTTATCAATGCAGCTGACGGGGGAGTCCTGTGTGCCTTCACAGAAAAACCTCCTTTTTCCATCGAAACGATCTCTATGTATATCCTATATGAGTGAAACAAATAAACATTTTTCTTTCTTTCTTTCTTTCTTTTTTACTCTAATGAACAGTGACAACTGAAAATGACTTTCTTGGATCTAAAAAGAGCGTATGAAAGTAATAGTCATTTCCTTAACTACCATTTACAAGGTGTCTAATAAATAAACAACTCATCGGTACGTGTAGTGTAGACTGTAGGATTGTAATCGACCGATCAGGAAACATTGACAACATTGACTAATAATGTGAGGTATATCTCTGAACATTGAAGTGTCTACTTGAACTGACCTGTCTCCAATTCTAGAAACGTGCAGCTATCATCTGAACAAACAAAACAAACTTCGATGAGTAACGCCCTCGCTTTGAGTCAGCTAGTGATTCATTGAACTCAGATGCGAGTCTGCGAGAGGCGAGAGGCGAGCGGCGCGGTCAGTTAGCGCTTGCATTCATTTAGATTTGGAAGGCGCAGAACTAAGTGGTGCGGTGCATAACCTGTGGTGACCGACGCCGACGCCCACGGAAATAACTGCTTGATCTTGTGAAATGTCCACGTCTGGTTGGGAATACGCGCCGCACGCCCCGTGCCCAGACTGCGACATTGCACAAGCCATTCCGTAATATACTTACCTACTCTGTAGGTGTCAATATTGCATACGAAAGCTCGTTATAACTGATAATAACAAGGAGTTAGGTATGTAGGTATGCATAAACTTAAGTCGTAAATACTTTTATCTCACTATTAAAAAAACAAAGAAGTGACGAAAAAATTCCCAAAAAGAACATTGTATGCTGCTTTTATTGCCCCTCAGTCGGAGCACATATTAAATGACTCTGATAGATCCATCTGGTTTTCATCAGCAAAGCGACCGGCTACGACTGCGCTCGCTGCCGATGAACCTTCCTCACTTTATTTACGTTCTTATTTGGAGCACTTAGTCGGTTCGTACGAAACTCAGACGTGTGCCTACATTATCCGAATAGGCGCGAATGGCTCCTGCGGGAACTCGTGCTAATGGCCCTTGGAGCGAGCTCTGTGTGGCGCTGATTAGTTGTCGTCGCCTCCGCTCCAGCCAGCTCCAGTGGGAAAAACTGTCCACAAATTAGCTTGAGCTAAACTGTTGAATTCACTTCATACATTCACATGATATGCAATAACTTTGTTAATAAGCTATGTCTACTTGAAGGATTACTTAGTCAAAGGATGTGGAAAGTACAGGTACGTGTGCAGGGTTCACTGGACCTGTCAGCTACCTTTGTCAGCTTTACCGACAGGTTCAGCTAAAATGAATATGTGGATACATAATTCAATAACACTTTACTCCCTATTTTAGAGCCTGCTAGAGACACCACACCTGAAAATATGCCAAGTACCTAATTGATTCAAAACAGTCCAATTTCATTGGTTTTTAATTGTGAGTAATAGGTAGGAACCTAAGTATCAGCAGGTTTGATGCGATTTTGTGGTGCACTCGCTATTTAAGGAGCACACGAATGAGCTTTGGCTTTGTCTTAATTTGGTCATGGAATGAAAATGAGAGCAGCCCTGCGCGACTCAGCATCATCTCCAAAATTGAGACGCGATGTCAATGACCTGGGCGAAAAATTTGTGCATCGGTGTCTATGTACCTATCGTGTTTGTAACTTTGTACCGAGCACTGCACTCAGCAGTAATTCTCAAGCTATTTTTTTTTTATATGTGAGTGAACAAACCAGTAGGTAGAGTAGTATGTCGTCGTTCCTTCCAGCTGATCCATCGGCTCCTGCGTCTGTCGCGACACCGTAACATTCCAGAAATATAACCGGTCCCAACCCCCCCCCCCCCCCACCCCGATCCTCTCCCCTCGCGGGCGGTCGCATACTTCCATCCTTGTTAAATTATATAAGTAGGTAAGTAAATGTTTTTGTCAAAGTCTGACTGCGACCTCCGAGAATGTTTGGGCGAAAGACTGGTAGAGTTACTCTACCAGTAGAAATATCAACTAACCTTACTGTGTGTAGCTCCATTCATTTTAAAATGAATTACTTAGCCGATTGATTAGGTTTTCTTTTTACTTAGGCTTTAATCAACAGACATGTACCTACGTCATGTACCACTTACTTCCTAGTGCATATAGAAGCAGCACACGGTCCTGACGACACAAGCGGACCGGGGAGCCCGGGGCCGTCATTACGCCGGACGGAACTCATCCAATGAAACATGAGAAACAAACACTCATCTCTACAAATATGAGTTTAATATTATTTACGAGCGCGTCACGTGCTCTGAGATTAAGCTTGATGTGATATTAATTTGCGCTTTCACGATGACACATCGTGTGTCCGACGACGACGCCGGCCCCGCGTTGACGACTTGGCGTGCGGCTCGCTCGCCTCGCACCATAATCTACAAATATTTTTAGCCTCTATTTAGAGGGGTGCTATTTATTTGGTAGGTACTTAGTTAATTTTCTTACGAAATTACTTGAATTTGTTTTTTTTTTTTATTCATTATTATCTACGAGTAGGTACGAACACCTCTTACGGCTACTTGAAAATGAGATCTCTTGCTGATACCAAAGAGCTATCCAAAAAAGCAAGCCAATTTGTGAAAGTTAAAATCTTTTACTAAACTTAGCATGATTGCGTACAAAGTAAAAGTTTTTGGCATTATTCCGGCCAGTTATGAAATGACGGTAATAAATGCCATAAAACGGGTTAATTTACCAATAGCTGCAGTGCGGCCGGCCGGCTCGTAATGTCATGAAACATGGCGTTGTTCCACGTCGCGTAACCTTTCATTAGCGGGCGCCTTACCTACCTACTTCCCGATGTAATCCGCTACGCTACCAACCACTGCCGCCGTGTCGTCGGCGTCTCGTGTCGTGTCGTGCGCGAGAATCCAACATCTCGCAAAATGCCAACGGGTTATCGAAGCGAATGATACGAGTACCTACCGCGACCGCAGCGGGGAGGGCTGCAGTTTTCACAAAACAACACTGCGACTACTGAAGGGTTTTCTTACCAATGTAAAGTTCTCAGTACCTAGGTAGGTACCTAGTTTATTTTATAACGTCTTCTAAATGAGGACAAATGGCTGGTGGCCACCCGCAGGACACCGAGGAAGCGGGTAAAAACAAAAGTTCATAAACTTGATCCCAGAGGAGGGTCGTAAGTCATCTGTTCCCGCAGTTATTTCAGTAGGTAGGCTCTTTAATTACACAGCTTTTTGTCCGTGCACAAGTTACCGCCCCTCCCTCTCCCGGAGCGCCCCCTTCGCCATCCCCCGCCCGTCTCCCACGCTAACTGTTTACTTCATTTTACTACTGTTCTGATTGACGTGATGATGCCGTCCGAAGACTCTAGCGCCACGTCCATTACCACTAACCTACCATCTACCTACACTACATTTTCAACACTCCTTGCATGCCAAACATGTTATCCTCCATAAAATCAAAATGTGGGACAGAACTCTCGTTGCCCTACAAAACCCGTTGGTTGAAGATCAATTTGCCAAAAATACCAAGTACTTAGGTACCACATGCATGGCACAGACAGACTGGTTGGTAGATACCTACCTAGGTATGTGTGAAACTTGAAAACATCGTACCAAGGTGTTTCAGTATATACAAATGTACTCTGTGCCAAGGTGCCTGCCTTCAACTGCACAAGTGCAGGTCGCCGCGGTGCCATTGTCGCTGGCGCGCCTGCCGGCCGCCGCCGCCGAGCTCCGTCCGCACTCCGCACTTCATTAAGTTCTTATTCGTAGGTAGGTACCTAACCTACCTAGCTCTAGACGCTGCACAGGTACGTAGGTACGTACCTACGATTACCAATGAAATCATACCTAGGCACATTTTGTAGGTACCTAAGTAAACGTGCCGTTATCAGCGCTCCGAGCCTCCGACCGACGCCGGCACCGACGCGGCGCCGGCGCCTGCGCGGGGGTACGGGTGACCACTCGGCCGGCGGCGCCGCGTGTCGTAGAGCTCGGCCGGTATCGAATTCAAATCTTAAATTCAAATCTTACGATGTTTGCCTTCCACTCGAGGAGGTATCTAATCGTCAACTAATCGCCCCGCGCCCGCTTCCTCGTCGTCCTAATTGTACCTACCTAAGTAGGTAGGTAGGTACCATGTTTGATTAAGATTAAGCGGAATGTAACACTATTTGCTCTACGTAGAGTCAATAAACAAGTTGATCGGTAGTTAGGTACCTACGGTGGTTACGGAAGTGAGGGCATAGGTACCTACGTAGTAGCACAGATCAAATAATACTGTAGTATCTAGGTACCTCTAACCTAGGTACCTTCCAGGAACATCGGATTTTCTTACTGGGACGATCGTCAGCCTGTGCCACCTGTGCACCCCAGCCAGAGGGCGGCAGCGTGAGCATGGGGAATTAATGTGTGCAGGCAGCCCGCGCCCCGTGTCGGCAGCGGCTCGGCGGCGGCGGCGGCGGCCCGGCGAATGCAGTCCGGCAGCGGGCCGGCGCGGCGGCGCGGCGCGGCGGTGCGCCGCGCCCCGCGCCCCCGCGCCCGCCGCCGCCCGCCCCGCCGCGCCAGTCGGCCCTCAGCCACGGCGACGGATGCACGTATCGCTACTCGCTAGCGTCGATCCCCGCACCTCTCTACGAACCTTACGCGAACCTCCTCTCGCGAGACACTTTCGGATCGTTGTGCTCGGAAACTTAGAAAAAGTGTTGTGAATTGAAATATTAGTGTGCCCTGTGCGGTTAAGTGAACGAATCGAAGTATTGTGCGATAGAAGCCGGTTTGAAGCTCGGCCGGTTCCGTGTGCCGTGGAGTGAGCCTGTGTGCCTTCGGCTTGGTGCTTTCTAAACGAACGAAACGAGTCTCGACCGGAGACGAGTGGGTACCTGCATGCTCCCTGTGTAGCATGAATCACTAGGAAATATTGCGACAGGTGAGAGGCTTAATCCATTCAAAAAGAAGAGCCCTTTGAAGGAAATATACCTAGTACCAGAACCAACCACAGAAACATCCTAATAGAGTCTATGTAGGTAGTTAAATACGACACTGATTGACTAAACAAACTTCAACCACTTGAGAACAAATTGTTGTTGTAGTAGTACGTAGGTACATAAGACAGACAAAGCAAGTCAAAAGTTGAAAAAGCTATCGTTCACTTCTACTCCCTTGTAAGTACTTATGTACCTACTTACAATAAGGACCTACTAACACGGAATCATGACATGACCTTCATTTCGAAGGTCAGAGTACAGAATGCTACTTGTTTTGCCCATTGAGAAAACATGAGGACATGAATTCAGAAAGATAGGTAGTTAATTAAATTGTATTTCCAAATATTAAGGCTGCTAGCTAACTTTGGCTTACTTATAAATTCCACAAAAAAATTGTATAATCGACAAAATTTTACCTGTAAACTTTCCGGAATTTACCTGGGTAAGCGTAGGTAGGTAGGTGAGTAAGTCGGAGCAGAGACTGACGAAACCCGCAAAGTTTAATTGGCACTTGGCCGGTCTTTTTAGCGTTCTATCCGTAGTCAACCTAGTTGTTAATAGGAGAGGTAGGTACTTACCTACCTACCTCACGCTTTTCTTAATTTCTGCGAGGCTTCATAGGTAGGTAGGTTACCTATCTACGGCATAAACATGAACGAATAGCACAATCGAACTGTAGATCCAAGTAGGTAGGTAGGTAGGCGCTTAAACGTGTAGGTACCTAGGTAGAAATTACCACGTATTAACTACCTGGACTTGAGGAAAAGGTCAGTTTTTATAGGTAGGGAGAGTTTGACAACTAAATCCTCATTTAAAAGTTTTTACCCACTACCTAGGTACCTACCACGTTTTAATTTAACCCAGTTAAAAGTTAAGTCACATCAGTTAAACAGTTCTGAGTGAGGTAGCTTGATGCCCTAACTAAGCAATCTACTAGATCAAAATCCTAAATCCATCTTACCTACTCCAAAGTGCAAATTCAAAAATTTGATTCAGCAAAATGTCAATGTAACATTTTTGTTGTGTAAGTACCTACTACCTAAAGTGAGCGGTGCAGTTTCATTTAACCTACATCACAAGTAGGCCTCGCCTCATCTGGGACACATTTATTATAACCCGCAAGTGTGAGGCCGAATCGCAAGACTTTATCTCATAGGTATTTTCTGAAATGCAATCACGCATCAAAATCTCAAGTACTTACTAAGTCTCTCTAATGATGAAGTCAAAAATCTTTCTCTCGACGAGAATATTATTATTGGTGTAGGGAATTGTTTTGGAACAGGCAATAGAGTCAACTAGCTTTTAAGACTGTACGTTTTTGAGCGATCCTTGAGGTCCTACGAAATAAACATATTTTTCTTTCTTTCTTTCTTTCTTTATTAAGCACATAATCATAGGTAGGTACTCGTAAAAGTTATGGAACCGGTTTCAATTTCGTAAATAAGAGAGTCCTGCACTCTCGTGCGTGGTGCTTTTCATAATTCCTCATCCTCTCAAATTGTTTTATGGGACCACCTCAAAATCGATCCAATAACTATTTTTGGAAATATCGGTGAATTTCGGTAAAAAATGAAAACGCAACAGGATCGACAGCTGTACTCCTAAGAAACGTCACCGCACATTATTCAAATTCAGAAATAGCTCATTCAGTCTGAAGGACCTCTATAATAACAGTGAAACATCAAAAGAGCTTGCTGATTCTAGGAGTTCATAAATGCTGTATCGCGCGCGCGCGACCAATATTGGAAAGAATCAGGCTAACAAAATAGAAATGTCTGCAAGTTGCAGTGGGGGCCGTTCGAACAAGACGAGAATTAGAATTGGTTACCTCTCTCATCCTCTCGCGATTTTTTCTCTGATTGATAGAGGCTGGTGTTGTGTTGCACATTATTAACCTGTTTCGTCCCACTGCTGTCTCCCCCAAACTTCTTCAACAAATATTTTTACAAAACGAAAATCCATCGATACGCAGTCTGCCCCTCTATTGAATTTTCTCTACAAACCAAATAAGATACATCGTGCCCCTTCGTTAGATGTCAATCGCTAATTGTCACCAACATTATACTCTGACCTGCGATTAATGAATCCCATCCCACTTCCCATCCCACTATCCCACTAATATTATAAATGTGATGTGAAAGTTTGTGAGAATGTATGTCTGTCTGTATGTATGTTTGTTATTCTTTCACGCAAAAACGGCTGGACCGATTTGGTTGAAATTTGGTATGTAGGTAGGTGATACCCTGGATTAACACATAGGCTACTTTTTATCCCGGTAAACAATCCCAGTAAAAAATCCCGGTAAACAATGTAGGAAAAAAAAGTTGTCTGGGAGCTTAAAACGAAAACGCTGCCTAAACCCTTTAAGATACAACAAAATAATGTATTGTGGAATTGTGTATCTTATATAGTTCTACAAAAAAGTCAGCGATAGCATATGTCTATCTCTTAAGTATAACATACTACATGCATTTTAATACTTAAACAAATGATCAATTTTATAGCGTTAACTTGGAAAGCTATTTACAAACATACAGTATTAATCCTTATCATTTTAAATAGGTTCGTTGGCAAGAGCATTTCATGTAGATTATTTTATCTTTTTACAGCATGCAAATCAAATAAATACTTTAGGAGATATCGCAAAATCAAAATAACGCGCAACAAAATTAATTTCGTGTTTGGCCCGCGCGGGCGGCGGGGTGGGGGGGGGGGAACAAGTTCGCTCATCGCTGAGTGCGTTTTCGTACCTAACGTGAATTTACAAGGCACTATCAATTTTTTGAAAACGCATTGTAGGGTATCTATTAATGTAATATTGTGATTATAATAATTTTTACTTACCTACCTACGTAGGTTACCTACGTAGGTAGATTAGTAAGTATTTGATTTTCTTTCTATCTATCCCACTAATCCCACTAATATTATAAATGTGAAAGTTTGTGAGAATGTATGTCTGTCTGTATGTATGTTTGTTATTCTTTCACGCAAAAACGGCTGGACCGATTTGGTTGAAATTTGGTATGTAGGTAGGTGATACCCTGGATTAACACATAGGCTACTTTTTATCCCGGTAAACAATCCCAGTAAAAAATCCCGGTAAACAATGTAGGATAAAAAAGTTGTCTGGGAGCTTAAAACGAAAACGCTGCCTAAACCCTTTAAGATACAACAAAATAATGTATTGTGGAATTGTGTATCTTATATAGTTCTACAAAAAAGTCAGCGATAGCATATGTCTATCTCTTAAGTATAACATACTACATGCATTTTAATACTTAAACAAATGATCAATTTTATAGCGTTAACTTGGAAAGCTATTTACAAACATACAGTATTAATCCTTATCATTTTAAATAGGTTCGTTGGCAAGAGCATTTCATGTAGATTATTTTATCTTTTTACAGCATGCAAATCAAATAAATACTTTAGGAGATATCGCAAAATCAAAATAACGCGCAACAAAATTAATTTCGTGTTTGGCCCGCGCGGGCGGCGGGGTGGGGGGGGGGGAACAAGTTCGCTCATCGCTGAGTGCGTTTTCGTACCTAACGTGAATTTACAAGGCACTATCAATTTTTTGAAAACGCATTGTAGGGTATCTATTAATGTAATATTGTGATTATAATAATTTTTACTTACCTACCTACGTAGGTTACCTACGTAGGTAGATTAGTAAGTATTTGATTTTCTTTCTATCTATTAATAATAATAAAGTTAACCATGCAATAAAACAACGAAAACGCTGCGGAGCTACCGTGATAAAATATAGCCTATAACCACCCGCACAGTCTATTTTACACACCCGTGAAAGAATTTTTGAAATCGGTTTAGTAGGTAGTTTCGGAGATTACCTCCGTCAAACAAACAAACAAATTTTAACTCTTTATAACATTAGTATCTATCTATCTATAGATAGTAAGTATAGATAGATAGGATAACACCAGCAGCAGTGATATTGTTTTACAATTAGAATAGAAATAGAAAAAAAAAATATTTTCCAAAAATACACATTAAAGACATCTATAGACATTAACAATGGAGAGGAAAATATGGCAACCCCTCAGCATGTGCTTCAGCAGCACAATGGCTGATGAAGATGAGCATATTAAAATTAGGTATTGTATTGCTGTAATTTTAATTGAATAGGCAGGGGCAGATTTACCAATAGGCAGGAGTAGGCTGGAGCCCAGGGCGACAGATTTGGTCCCATTTTTTTTTATTTTACAGAGAGAAATAAACAAATTACCTACAAATTTTTTTTTTGTAATCTTCTAAAGTGAAAATCAGTGTCAACCTTCTATGACTTATTTTGTTAAAAAAATTTCGGCTCGCTTCGCTCGCATGATAACTTCTTCAATTTTCTGAAGTGAACACCAGTGTCAGCCTTCTATTTCAGCACAATGAGCAAAATCAAACCTTCCATGACTTATTTGTCTTAAAAATTTCGGCTCGCTTCGCTCGCCCCATACCTTCTTCAATTTTCTGAAGTGAACACCAGTGTCAGCCTTTTATTTCAGCACAATGAGCAAAATCAAACCTTTTATGCCTTATTTGTCTTAAAAATTTCGGCTCGCTTCGCTCGCCCCATACCTTCTTCAATTTTCTGAAGTGAACACCAGTGTCAGCCTTTTATTTCAGCACAATGAGCAAAATCAAACCTTTCATGCCTTATTTGTCTTAAAAATTTCGGCTCGCTTCGCTCGCCCCATACCTTCTTCAATTTTCTGAAGTGAACACCAGTGTCAGCTTTTTATTTCAGCACAATGAGCAAAATCAAACCTTTCATGCTTTATTTGTCTTAAAAATTTCGGCTCGCTTCGCTCGCACGATTACTTCTTCAATTTTCTGAAGTGTACACCACTGTCAGCCTGTTATTTCATCACAATGAGCAAAATCAAACCTTCCATGACTTATTTGTCTTAAAAATTTCGGCTCGCTTCGCTCGCCCCATACCTACTTCAATTTTCTGAAGTGAACACCAGTGTCAGCCTTCTATTTCAGCACAATGAGCAAAATCAAACCCTTCATGCCTTATTTGTCTTAAAAATTTGGCTAAACGGATTTTTCTTATCTTGGTGTAAAAGGTGAGAAAAAAATCGATCCCGACATTCCCGCGGGAACGGGACCTACGCGGGTGAAACCGCGGGGCGCAGCTAGTCGTACATAAAAGTATCGTTTTCCGATTGTAGAGTAGTAGAGGCGCTGGACTTTGACGTTCGGATTTAAAGTCAAGAGGTACTTATCTCTGTTTAAAAGCAAGTCCATCAAAAGGCTTCGAACGCATTAATTTGATTCTTAATTAAAGCTTTGGGGCAATGAACTCCAGAGAGTGAGAAAATCACTTGGAAACCCCGATAAGAGTGTCTGTGTGAGTTCATCTCTAAGAGATATCAATTACCTACATTGTCACTCTGTACCTAAACTCGGGTAACGATCTTATTTTCAGCGTGTCGAACAAAATGTAACACTCAGTGGAACGAGTAGGTAGGTTAGGTATGTATGTATGTACCAATGAACCATCAACACAACACATAACTCCCTGATTAACACATTGATGTTATGTTATTATGGCTGAACCTATGATGAGACCTAGCGCGCGGCGCAAGTCAATACACTAGTTCTAGACTTCTAATTCCTTCTTCATTCTGTGCTTCTAGTACCTAGGTACCTATACACCGGTATTGTATAGTAGAATGAGCAGGTCGATTTAGTCAGATCGAGATATATCCTTCTAAGGGTATCGATGTAGTCCAGCAGGCATGTCTGGCTGGCCTGGACTAAGTCGATTCTAAAATGTTTGATGATTCTCCGCTCAGAAACATCAACTTTTTGAAACAAATCTTCGAATCGGATACGCTTCCAGAAGTCTAAATCGCCCCACAGATGCATTTTATTGATCTTGAACCTTCGTCGGAATTACATTAATTCTCTCTACCCTAAAAGCAATTCAGCCATCTGTTGCCCTTGTCAGATGTTCAAGTTAAACGAATCCACCTGTAATAATGCACTTTATGCCTTTACAATAAAAAACAAATTGTAGCGCACTTGTAAGGGAAGGGTGTCGTTTGTATAGAGTGGTTTGTTCTTGCTGGAAGTTGGGGTCACACTCACACAGGGGTTCGACTTGCCAAACAATCTGAGTAACTATTCCAAGTTGCCGTGTGTTCAGGAGAAGTACCTACATTGATGTTCACTTACCTCGTTTGTTTGATACAAAAGGAAGACGGAAAGGAAGAAAGAAAGAAAAATTATATTAAGAACTAATTGATATTAACAAAGACTTTCCTTTATAAACCTTTTAATCAATGTTTTACAAGTTCTCAATTAAATCTTTTTTAAAATCTATCGTCCATCTTTTTTTCACACACGACACAGAGTAAAAATCCTGTCCCGGTTCCCGCCATTTTCATCTGACATCTCGCTAGACGTCACGTCAGCCGTCATTTTCTTCAATGATGGTCCGGCACAGTCATTGCTTGACGAGGTTGCCAACAATTATGTTTATTTCGTGGGACCTCAAGGATCACTTAAAATAGTACAGTCTTATAAAGCTAGGTGACTCTATTGCCTTTTCCAAAACAACTCCCTACACCAGGTAGGTACATACCCATAGACCTTAGAGAGCTTTGTGTAGCAAATCTTTTACCGATCTATTTCGTCAGGCAGGACCTCAGAACCAAATACATACCTACGTAACTATTGCAAAAGTTAACATTCGTACACTACCTACCTACTTACTTTATCTATTTAAGTAATAGGTAGGTAGGTATGTAGATTAATTAATAGATGTCCGATTCGAACCCACGACCGCACCACCTTTGAATAGATAGTCTAGTCGAAGTAGGTAGGTACAATACAAACAAAACTAAATACAGAATTAATTAACACTAGACGAGGTCAACACTGCCTAATTAGGATGTGAAAAAGCTTCGGTATGGTATAATCTACATTGATTGATACCTACCGGGGTCATTCACATTAAAAGTTATAGGTAAGAAGGCAAATAACAAGAAACTTCACACAAGTTCTCGAATAGGTAAATAGGTACCTACCTACCTATCATCCTTCCTACGCTTATGAGTTCGTTTATTCGTGGCGATGTGAATGACCATTCACCGGCATAACAATCAAGGTTTACGTTGCCCACAATAAGTTGAAACGTTCACTTTATTCTGTGACCTAAGTAGGTAGGTAGGTCTACCTAACCTACAACAATAAAATTCATTTATCATTAACCTATCCATTATTCGAGATGGCGACGCGACGACACATTGACAAGAACAGCAGGCTTTAGTAAAATACTCTGCTTTAAAATAATGAACAAAAGCTCTCGTAAAGCAGTGCACATTGTGCACAAGCCCATAAGGTCGGTCGTGCGTGCACGCACACAGACAGCTTCCCCCCCCCACCCCGGCCGGGTGGGGGGGGGGGCGTGTGTCGGTCGCGGCGCGCGGTGTGTTTGTAAACAGAGCCGCGTGTGTGCGTGCGCGCAGCTGCCGCATGCTTGTGCTTACCGCCGCCCCCGCCCCGCGCGCACCCCCCGCACCCCGCGCTCTACCGTCTGCTCGGCTAGTCCCGTATTGCATCCACGGTGGTTGATTGATGTATGAAAATATTCGGTATTGCGTACCGGAAGGGGCAAAACCGTAACGAAAAAACCTAACGCTTGTCACTTTTGTTCAGCAACTCGCCTCTAGGTGGCATGCAATAGCTTTACCGCGGCAGTCCCCGAGTGCCACACGTCTTTCTATTATTTATTTATTTCAGTAACCTTATAATTTTACATTCGTCCTTTAATCCTGCGAGTTTCGGTTCTGGTGTGGCTAACTCAGATGTAGGTAGGTAGGTACCTACCTACAGGTAAAACCAGACGTTAAGTACCAAAGTAAACCTTACATTTTCTATTCCTAATGACAATAATTCTTCGGGTGGTTGTCGCGTTTGGAACAGGCAGTGGAATCCCATAATTCTGAGGATGTGATGTACCTACACCTATTCATGAGTTTAGAGCAAATAAGTTTGGGCATTCTTCTTTACATTTTGAATTTCCGAAATGACCACGTTCACGTCGACGTATTTATTTATTTAACGGAGATCCAACAGCTTACATTTAACGGAGTTGACAATGATTTAGCTATAGGAAGCCAATTATCTAAAGTGTTTATCCACCTACACAACGAAACTTAGCATAAGACGTGCTTGCATTGCCTGCACCTGCTTCTGAGGCTTACTATCAATCAAGGACCGATGATACGTAATAAGTCGCTTTAGAAAATAAATAAGAATTTGTGTAAGAGAGCTGCTTCCTTAGCTAAGTTAATATTAAAATCGAAATGTACAAACACTTTAGAATGGAAACAAAAAAACTTTACCTCGAAATCAACGATCAGAAGCCTCAAATCAATGGCATATCCATAAGAAATACGAAGCGTTTGTCACTTTGTTACAAGAATTGTATCGTAGGTATTAGGTGTTGAATAGTTGGTAATGATGACTCCAGTAGGTAGATTAGATAGTCGGGTTTACCGGAATAAAGGTTAGGTGATAGGGCCCGTTATCGAGTGAGTGTCGCTTATCTACTTCTCGGTAAAGAAACTCCTCGCGCTGGGCAATGGAGCGTTATATGGGTCAGCGGCGCCACGCGGGAACAATGCGTCGCGCGCCCGCCGCGGCCGCCGCCAGCCGCGCCGAGTTCCCACAGCTCCCACGTGCTCGGCGCTACTGCTTGTGCTATACCTACACGAGAGACTAGAGCTAGTACTTCATTAGCTCCATATTTGGAATTCACGACGGATCTAGGGCCAATACTTAAGTACACCTACGCAAGGCATTTAAATGTTTCGCAATGTTGCCTCACTAAATGGTGGGACGTTGCTCTTGTTGCGCGTATTTATTACTTTTCTATAAAATGTGATGTAACGTTACATAATTAGTTTACATAATTAGCATACCTAATATGCCTTTAGGAATATGTGAGTTTAGTTAGGTTAGCGTCACGCACGTCGCGTGTCGGCACGTTACGACCGGCCGGCGGCTGTATGTAGCGGTGCGAGACGGTGAGTCAGTGCTCACGGTGACGTCACACCCAGAGATGGGCGCTTACCCGGTAAAAACCCGAACATTGGGTTTTTACCCATTTATACCCATTTATACCTACCCATTTAGAATTAATACCGGGTAAAAATTCAATACATCTTTTTTTGAGATTCATCAAACTATTTTTAGCTTTTACTTGTTCGTTTTTATTCTACACACTTGAAAAAAGTCTTAGCTACATAAATTCTTATAAAGAAGCTATTTATAGGCCAGTCATCTTAGCTTAAATTAGGTAAGAATCTCGGAATGCGAGATACCCAGCTGGAAAGTCAGTAAATAGTTGCATAATGACACCCTAAAAGTTGTCTCAAAACCTACATATAGTAGCGTGTGCGCAACTATTAAATTTCAAGGTCAAAAAGTCACAAAAATCGGTTTTTAGTAGATATCTCATTTCCTATTGGTTTTTTGATATTTGTATGTTTTCCAATATTGTAGAATATACAATTCTCTACAAATTTTGTATAACAATTTTTTTTATATGGTGAACCGTTTTCGAGATAGAGGGCGGAGAGCGCGCGGCACAAACAGCATCATTTCAGGTCAACCGGTGCCTCCGGTCGAGAGGCCGCGGGCGGAGAGTGCTATAGTATAATCCTATCATACTTCCTACAATGCTTCTTGCTACTAATTATTGTAAATGTGAAAGTTTGTAAGAATGGATGTATGTTTTTTATTCTTTCACGCAAAAACGGCTGGACCGAATTGGTTGAAATTTGGTATGTAGATAGGTGACACCCTGTATTAACACTGTACGGTTCACACACCGCACAAAATTGCAATCTTTGCATTTCCATGCATGAGCGCGAGCGCCGGCAGTCCACATTCAACTCGCGGCTCATTAACATGTCAATTTAGTGAATAAATCGTGTGTCAAATTAAATTACATCTTTATCATTTTGATGTCCCATACATCAATGGTCCTTCGAGTCTCCGTAGGCGGGACAACCTTCGCGAAAAGCATTTTGTGATTTTTGTGCCCAATCTGGATTGCAACAGGTCAAAGCATTGATCTGTAGGTGAGACAGCAGTCTTCGGTGAGTCAGTATTTTTACACTCTCTACCACGCAATCGAATCTATATCCATCGCTACACCATGGAGGAGTATTTAGCGAATCAACAGAAGATCATGATAGCAATGGAACATATTCTTAGCAACTTTAAAAAGGACGGACCTGAGCGCAGAACCTCAGCGAACATCAAAAAACGTCTGGACTCTTTAGAGACATATTGGAAAGAATTTCAGTGCAATCACATCAAATTGTGCGAATTTGACGATAAATCTGGAGACTATTTCGTAACTAATGCATATAAGCGAACTTCAGATTTTTACATTGATACACGTGCTTATCTTCAAAAATATCAGCCTTTTGACACAAAATCAGAGCTTCTACGTCCAGCGACACCCCTAGCAACCAAGGGGCAGGCAACGCCACGTCCCGGGACGCCAGAAATTTGGCCGCAGCCAACACCGTCCGGTTCCCAAGGTCAGCGCAGCAGCAGCGGGCAAGGAACTAGCAGCAAGCTAGATGAAATGTTGAGAAAGCAGCAAAGTAACTTCAAAGCATTCATCAGGACGGTCAAATCAATTGATTTCGAAAAAATCACCAGCAGGTGGGAATTCGAAGACACGCTAAAGTCGGTACAAAGCCGTTGGTCGGTTATCGATTCCCTGCATTGGGAAATTGATAGCGAGCTCTACGAAGACAATCTCGAGTACGAGCAAAGCTACAGCAAGTATGAACAGCAGTTCAATGACATCAAAAGGTCGCTGAATGAAAAAATGTGGTCTCATCATCATCGAGAAAAATCGACTCCGCAAATGGATATACCGACCTTCAGCGGGAGCTATCAGCATTGGGTGTCCTTCAAGGATTTATTTGTAGAGGCTGTACACAGCAACAAGTCTCTATCGAACGCCCAAAAGATGCAGTTCCTAAAAAGTAAGCTCAAGGGCGAGGCAGAAAAATTGGTGCAACATTTACCAATTAGCTCCGAAAACTACGAAGTGGGTTGGGACATTCTGCTACATCGCTACAATAACTTGAAATTGATATTCAACAGCCATATGAATACCTTGACAAGCTTACCTACATTGCAACAGCAATCGGCAGCAGCCATCAAAAAACTTTTCGATACAACGAACGAGTGCCTTAACGCAATTAAGGCCCTAGGAGTCGACATAAGTACCTGGGACCCACTCGTCGTTTACATCGTTTCAAATAAATTAGATTCGGACACGCACATTGACTACGTCGAGTCATTAAAAAACCCAAAGGATCTACCTACGCTAAAAGATTTATTGGATTTTCTTGAACTCAAGTTTACTTCCCTAGAAGCATCTAGAAGAAAGCCTGAGGTGAAAACTCAACAACCAGAGCCATCATCAAACAAGAAAACTCATTTTTTCAAATCGTTTTCAAGCAATAAACTAAATCAAAATCAGGATTCCTTTAATGCAAACAATAAATTGCAAAACAAAATTACGAAATGCGCAGTTTGTAATATGAACAATCATTACAAACTTTACCAATGTGAAACATTCCTCGAAATGCCGCCTCACTTGAGACAGAAAACCGTCGAAAAACTATCCCTTTGCAAAAACTGCCTTATGTCACATGGCAATAAAAGATGTTTTTCCAACAAAAGGTGCCAAGAGTGCGAGGGAGAGCACAACACTTTATTGCACAACACTTCGACCGGCAGAGTTCGTATTTCTTCACAATCACAATCGTGTGAAACGAACAATTCTCAGCAGAGTCAGCAGAAGGGTAATGCACATGTTTTACAAGGGGAGGCGGGGGAAATTCTTCTAGCAACTGCATTGGTAAACGTGACCAAGGCCGACGGAACCTCTCTTACTTTGCGAGCATTGATCGATCAAGGTTCACAAACTTCCTTGATTACCGAAAATGCGGCACAAATGTTAGGCATAAAACGCAAAAAATGCCAAGGAATAATATTTGGAGTAGGGGCCAAGGAAATGATCTGCAAAGGAATCATTGGGATATCGTTATCATCACTTTACATCGATTACGAAATTAATATTGAAGTTTTCGTTATGAAACACGTAGTCAACAATTTACCGAATCAAACATTCAAACAGCCAACATGGTCCAATTTAGACAACATTCAATTGGCAGATCCCGAGTTCTACAGAAGTCGATCTGTAGACCTTTTATTAGGTGCAGACGTGTACGCGGAAATAATTTTGAGTGGTGTCATCAGACAAAATCCATCCATGCCAGTCGCTCAACAAACGCGTTTTGGCTGGATCTTATGCGGCAGTGCAAACGTCACAAAATCGTATCACTGTAACGTAGTTTTGACGGAAGAAAATGATCTGAGTAAATTTTGGAGCATTGAAGATATTTCCGATCAAAACAACATGTCCACGGAAGACTTGGAATGCTTACAGCTGTACAAAGACACAACGGAGCGCCAAGCAGATGGTAGGTATATCGTTCGCCTACCATTACATTCCGATGCAGACGAAAAATTAGGCAAATCAAAGCCAAAGGCATTGGCACAGTTCTATCAATTAGAACGAAAATTTAAACGATATAAAAATGTCGCAAATGAGTACATATCGTTTATGCATGAATACCAAGAATTAGGTCACATGCGCTTATCGGTAAGTGACGGTAACAAGAAACCCGGATACTACATGCCTCATCACTGTGTGCATCGCGCCGACTCTACTACAACAGCCTTGAGAGTCGTGTTTAATGCATCAGGAATGACAACGCGCGGATACAGTTTAAATGATGTTATGTTTCGGGGCCCGAATTTACAAAAGGACCTACTCTCTTTGGTACTCAATTGGAGACAATACGAATATGCATACATAGCGGACATAGAAAAAATGTTTCGTCAAATTCTTGTACATAAAGACCACCAACACTATCAGAAAGTAGTATGGCGGGATTCTGAATGCAAAAAAGTTCAGGATTTTTGTCTCCTTACAGTCACATACGGGACAAAAGCAGCAGCTTTTCTAGCAATGATGACTCTTAAACAGCTAGCAAGCGATGAGGGTCATAAATTCCCTGCAGCAGCAAGGGTACTAGAAGATCAGTTCTACATGGATGATCTGATCAGCGGAAGCCACAGCATTGAATCGGCAAAGGCCTTGAAGTCGGACCTAACCGAACTTCTAAAACTAGGAGGATTCAATCTGCGAAAATGGTGTTCAAACGAATCATCGTTACTAGGCAATGATAATACAACCAAAAAATCTCACGACACCTTTGATTTTCGTCACCAGGAATCAACAACGACATTGGGGCTCCTTTGGAAAGCAAAAGAAGACGTATTCTCATACAAATGCAAGATGTCACCGAAATCGTCCACAGTACCATCAAAAAGAATTCTTTTGTCCGAAATATCGAAAGTTTTCGACCCCCTAGGATGGTTATCTCCAGCCGTCATTCAACTGAAGCTTTTATTTCAAGAAGTATGGAAGTCGAATTTGCAGTGGGACGATAAAGTACCCGAAAATATTTACAAAAGATGGGTCCAGCTGAGAGAAGATATTGACAACATCAACAAAACCAGATTACCTAGGTGGATAGGATGTGGAGAGAATGACGTCATACAGCTCCACGGATTCTGTGACGCGTCTACAAAAGCGTTCGCGGCAGTAATTTACGCACGAATTCAAGGGCAAGATTCAGCAAGAATCACGCTTTTAGCCGCCAAGACAAAGGTGAATCCTATCAGCACGATAGATAGTGGGATGTCATTGCCTAAATTAGAGCTAAGTGGAGCACACTTATTAGCAAAGCTCATGACCAAGGTCAAAGAAAGTTTACACGGTCGGAAAATCGAATTTAACGGATGGTGCGACTCTACTGCAGTACTTGGTTGGCTACATGGAGAACCAAGTAAGTGGAAGCCCTTCGTTGCCAACAGGGTCAAAAAGATAACAGAAATAATGCCCGCAGAGTGTTGGCGCTATGTGAAATCAAAAGATAATCCAGCTGATTGCGCCAGCCGAGGCCTGACAGCAAGTCAGCTTCAAGAGCATTCACTCTGGTGGCACGGCCCTGCATGGTTAAAATCGTCAAAAATCGATACCGAAACGAAAAAATTCGAAACTGACTTAGAAACAAAAACTAAAATACAATCAGTGAACATAACTCAAATTGAAAGTACACAAACAAGTACAAACACAAACATAATAGAACAATTGATAAGCAAGCACAGCAGTTTTACGCGAGCGTCGCGCGTCCTTGCATGGATTATGCGAGCGATAACACATCCAAGTCATCGTAATAATGGTTATTTAACCACGGGCGAAATACGCGTTGCGAAGCTTAAAATTGTTAAATGCATTCAACAACTGGAATTCTCCGTCGAGATCAAAGACCTTCAGAAAAATCAAATTGTCAGTCAAAAGAGCAAATTGTTTAACATGAACCCATATCTTGACAAAGATGGCATGTTAAAAGTTGGAGGTCGCCTGAGAAATTCGAATATTAGTGAGGAAATGAAACATCCACTCATAATACCTCACTCAGGCCATTTCACCGAGATGCTCATCGACTACGCACACAAACAAACATTTCACGGTGGAAGTCGCTTAACGCTTTCTTGGCTAAGAAAAGAATTTTGGATCGTAGGGGGAAACAGAGCTGTGAAAAAACGCCTACAACAATGCGTCGTTTGTAAGAGACACAAGCCAGTCATGCAAAATCAACTGATGGGTGACCTGCCAACATCAAGGACGAATCCTTCAAGGCCCTTCTACAATACAGGAGTTGACTTTACTGGTTTTATTGATGTAAAATCAAGTAAAGGCAGAGGCATAAAAACAACAAAGGGATATGTGTCAGTTTTTGTATGCATGGCGACCAAGGCCATTCATCTTGAGCTTGTGTCCGATTTGTCATCGTCAGCTTTCCTCGCAGCTCTGAGAAGATTTTCAGCGAGAAGAGGTACCCCGCGACACATTTATTGCGACAACGGAACAAACTTCGTTGGAGCAAACAAGATCCTAACAAAGGAATTTATAGAACTGAAATCGTTTCTATCAGAAGAATTCCTAAGCGAAACAAACGAAATGAAAATAGAATTCCATTTCATAGCACCATCTTGGCCCTCAGCTGGCGGTCTGTGGGAATCAGGCGTCAAAAGTCTGAAATACCATTTACGTAGAGTAGTTGGAGAACAGAAGCTCACCTACGAAGAATTTACGACTCTTCTTTCACAACTAGAAGCTTGCTTAAACTCCCGCCCTCTATGTGCTTTGAGCGAAGATACGGAGGACATCGACTATCTTACTCCGTCCCATTTCCTAGCCAGCGGCCCAGTTTTAACAATCTATGAAACTGAAAGAGATGAGCGAACGAGGTGGCAACTAACACAAAAAATCTTCCAAGACATATGGAAGAGATGGCGTACAGAATATCTCACACAGCTACTTGCCAGAAGCAAGTGGAGAGAGACACGTCCTAATATAAAATTAGATGACATAGTCATCATACACGATGCCAACCTGCCAGCAGGCAAATGGGTTTTAGGCAGAGTTATCGAACTTCACCCCGGCAAAGACAACCACGTCCGGGTAGTCAGCATCAAGACGAAGAGTGGAATTCTTAAAAGACCAATCGTCAAGGTCTCAATTCTACCTGTTAACCAAGTCAGCACGACAGCACAAGATCAAAGGGAGCAAGTAGAAAAACCTAAGCAAAGAAAAGGTGCCCTAATTTCGTCATGCATTAATTTGATGACTATGATTTTCATGTTGTTAATGTTATGTTCTACGACTGCAGTCCACGGCGCATACAACATTACGGCAATGCAAAACAACAACAGCATTTACTTTGACAAAGTTTCCGACCTTCGAATAATTCAAGATAAGTGGAAACTCGTTGTCTACTACAACATGAAACCGTATTGGAAAGGAATGGAGTTACTAAGTGCATACAATAAACACTTAGAAGAACTATGCTTAAAATTCCAAGAAAGGAAATCCCACTGTGATACTTTACTACTGCAGTTACGTCACGGGTTCTCAGAAATAGCGTACTACAACGATATCTTACAACAAAACGATAAGCACGCGCGCAAGAGACGAGGACTCATAGACGGCTTGGGAAATATCGCAAACAGCCTATTCGGCGTTTTAGACAGCCGCTTCGCAGAGCAATATGAAAAAGATATTTACAAACTCAGAAGCGACCAGAGACATTTGGCCGTCTTGTGGAAAAAACAAACCTCAGTAATTGAAGCGGAAAATAATTTAATTAAAAGAGTCGAAACATCGATGGAAAAACAACATAAAGTATTCAACAGACACTTGAATGAACTAGCAGGGACGGCGGTCAAGTTGAACGATGCAATCGTCAAAATAGACAACATCAACGAGTTTATGATGTCCAGTATGATCGCTAATAACATATTAATCAGTCTCAAAAACATTCAAGACGCTTTGTTAGAAACCATTTCAAACTATAAAGAGTTCAACGTTCATCTGCTTACACCCACGCAGCTACGTAAAGAACTCAGTATAATTTCTGGACAGCTGTCTAAGGACTTATCGCTGCCCGTAAACAACATCCAGACCGACCTTGCAACACTCTACAAAATTCTCAAGGTCAGAACAAGAATGTCTTCGGAATATTTTATCTTCGAAATACAGATTCCGTTGGTAAACAGGGATAGCTACGAATTGTATAAAACGTACCCAGTCCCTCAGCAACAACAAAACGCTATCGTTAGCATTACACCGATAGCGGCCTTTTTAGCAATCAACATTGAAAAGGATACGTATATACCGATTTCGGATATTGAGCTAACGCAAAGATGCATTAAGCTTGAAAATTCATTACACCTATGTGAATTACAGAAGCCGGTGTATCAAAAGGCATCGGGAGATAATCTTTGTGTCAAGGACGATAAGAATACTCAATGTAAAACAACATTAAGCACGTGTCAACCGACCTGGACGGAGCTTATCAATGTAAACAATTTCATGATCACCTGTTGCGGTCAATGCACTGCAAGATTTATCTGTGGCTATCAAGTTACACAGGAACAATTAACAGGTGTAAACATTATCGCACTTGGAAACGAATGCGTCATCAAGGGCGAGACCTTCACTATAATGTCTCATAAGCAACATTCTAGCACACTGAACACAGAGCCAGACTTATTATCGATAGAGATCGCACCCGTCAATCAAATAATACATCTAACAATACCGTTTATAAATCTTAATGAGAGCGACAGCGGCGACTTCAAAGGTTCAATAGAGCGCATCAACAAAAGTATCGCAGGACTAAAGGAAGCAGCTGATCAATTCGAGCAAAACGACGAACTGTCATCTCACGACGTTCACCAATACGTCGCTATCTACTGTGTGGCGGCAGCCGCGCTCGTTGGCGCTGCGCTCCTCTGGTGGCGAGCGCGGCGCGGGCGCGGCACCGCCGCTCTCGGCGGCAGCACGGCGCGGGACACGGCCGTGACGCCCGCTGCCGTGCCGCCGCCCCCCCCGGGCATGCAGCCCACACCCTCGGTTCGCGGCTCAGCGGTCTCCGCTAGTGTTTATAGTGAGATAAATAAGTGTGGTGACAATAGTGCGTGTGTTAATTCTTACAGTGTGAAGTGCGAAAAGTCCAGCAAGGACTCCGCGACGTCACCTAAGTTCGATAGAATAAGTTTCATTAACGATCGCGATTAAATGTCGGTATCATACTGCGATAACTAACAAACATTGTTGCATCATCTTATATCATGATACCATTATCGCTAATTAACAAATTCATCTCATCTCATAGGCCTCCTCTCGCGCCCCGGAACATGTACGGTTCACACACCGCACAAAATTGCAATCTTTGCATTTCCATGCATGAGCGCGAGCGCCGGCAGTCCACATTCAACTCGCGGCTCATTAACATGTCAATTTAGTGAATAAATCGTGTGTCAAATTAAATTACATCTTTATCATTTTGATGTCCCATACAAACACATAAGATTTTTATTCCGATATTCCCGCGGAAACGGGACTTACGCGTGTGAAACCGTGGGGCGCAGCTAGTAGTTAATAAAAATTGACAAATATTTATAATCATTGATTTATCGATAGTTCATCAACTAGATTATAGCCTATACCTATACCTATATGGCGTATTTTCGACCGGAGGCACCAAGTGATGCTGCGACCGACCGCGCGCTCTCCGCCCTCTGTCTCGAAAACGGTTCACCGTATAAAAAAAATTATTAAACTAAATTTGTAGAGAATTGTGTATTCTACAATATTGAAAAACATATAAATATCAAAAAACCCATAGGAAATGAGATATCTACCAAAAACCGTTTTTCGTGACCTTTTGACCTTGAAATTTAATAGTTGCGCACACGCTACCATATGTAGGTTTTGAGACAACTTTTAGGGTGTCAATATGCAACTATTTACTGACTTTCCAGCTGGGTATCTCGGATTCCGAGGTGAATTACTAAAATGACTGGCCTATTATACCTTCCCATTTAGAATTAATACCTGGTAAAAATTCAATACATATTTTTTTGAGATATATCGAACTATTTTAAGCTTTTACTTGTTAGTTTTAGTTTAGATAGGTACTTGAAAAAGTTTTATTAAAAAAAAATCAAATTGTTAATATTTTTTTTTAATATTTTTTTTTATTCTTATTCAGGTTTAAGTTATTACAAAGGCACCTACACGAATCACAATTAAGTGGACTTTTGAAAGAAATTTTTGTCGATTTTATTTATCTAATGAAATCATATTTTAGACCAAAAATTAAGGGTTTTCCTGTGTAATATCAATGACACTCTACTTACTACTTATTTTCATAATAATTTATAATATTTCATAATATTTTTAACATTAAATAATTCAAAAATACATGTCGAATTTTTACCCGGTATAAATAAAAAATACCCGGTATAAATGGGTATTTATTCATTTTTACCTATTTTACCAATTCCTTCCTATTTAACCCACCCGAATTTTTACCCACCCGCCCATCTCTAACTCACACCTCGACGTGCTCACTCATTCATAGTAGATGTAGGTACCTACACTTCGCGAGAGCCTTGTTATCTGTCAAATCATTATCATTCACAAAATAAACGGCGACGGACTTGAAACCTGATGAAACCATGGAAGCACTGAAAATGAGGAACGTATAAAATAATAACTTATGCAAAATGTGGGCATTAATCAAATATTTATGGGAGCATGCATCTGGCTATTCCTAATTTATTTCAAAGAATATTATTTATAAAACCGACTTTGAGATCTTTAAAAAAAATTACTTAAGTAAATTGGACTACCTCGATCACCCAATAGTATCCCTCCCCAATCTTTCAAAAATAAAATTTCACCCCATAAAACAAAAACTAAGTACTTACCTATTTGTTTGTTGTTTGTCAGAGAATCCCGCGAGTCGTGCGGGCCCGGCGGGCATGCCAGAGCGGTGAGACGGCGACTGACGACGCGACGGAACTCACCTGAGACCCGCTACATGATGTAAGTCATCCTCAACCTTTTCATTGGGATAAAATGTAAACCCCATCTTGTGCTAGGCTAGTCGGCTCTGTGTCCCAGAGCATCGTAACAGATTCCGACCTGGGCTAGTGCGCCTGTTTGAACCACGTTATACTGCGAACAGTCCCCTATTTCTCGTGCGCATCGCAAACTCAACGAGCTCCTGGTCGCACATCCTCAGTTAGAAGTGTTTGCGGATGGCTGGAAGGAGATAGAGTGAACGTGTCTAGTATTTTGTGAAAAGTTGTAAATATTATGTCCGTGTTGTTGAAATAGTTAAGCCTTAATACCTAATTGTAAGCATTGTTATTTTATTTTTACTATTGTTTTTATATTTTGGATTTTATAGTTACTTAGACTTTTGATTTTATGTGATTTCTGTTTTTTAATTAGATATGTGTACTGTTATTTAATAACTATAACGAATTGGAAGCTATCTGTAATGTTGTAGTTAGTTGTGTAAATAAATAATTTGTAATTTGTAGGTAATTTGTGATATCGATCGAATTTCTCGAAATGCATTCGATTCACAAAAATGTAAAATCAAAAATCCTGAAAATAAAAAATTGGAAGAATGCTGTAAACACATACTATTACCTGTGCTATGCTATTACATAACATAATCTTAAGACTGTAAAAAAATCTGAGGTAAAACTCGCCCTGAAGATCAGGATAACGAAATTGCGAAAGCAGCAAACTCTGCACCTTCTGAGAATGCGTGTATCCATTTCAGATCGTGGGGGTCAAGATGCAGAGCGGCGGCTGGGCGTGGCTCGTGCTGGCGTGCGCGGCGTGGAGCGCGCGCGCCGGGCCCGGGCCCCCGCCCCCCGAGCTGCGCTTCACGCAGCCGCTCTACAACGTGAGCGTGCCCGAGAACAGCCCCCCGCGCACCCCCTGCCGCCCGGCGCCCCCCGACCCGCCGCCCGCCGCGCGCCTGCCCGCGCCCGGCGCCCGGCTGCGCTTCCGCATCCGGCACGGCGACCGCGACAAGTTCTTCAAGGCGGAGGAGCGCTGCGTCGGCGACCTCTGCTTCCTGGTGGTGCGCACGCGCGCCGGACACGCGGACGTGCTCAACCGGGAGCGACGCGACTCGTACCGGCTGGAGGTGCGCGCCACCGCGCAGCTGCCGGACGGACGCGCGCTCGAGGCGGACGCCGTGCTGCAGGTCGCCGTGCTCGACGAGAACGATCTCAGCCCGCTCTTCTACCCGACCGAGTACGAGGCCGCCGTGCCGGAGGACGCGCCGCCGCACACGAGCGTCGCCCGCGTGCGCGCCGAGGACGCCGACCTCGGCCTCAACGGGGAGATATACTACGCGCTCGCGGAGCCGGACGCGCGCTTCGCGGTGCACCCGACCAGCGGCGTCGTCACGCTGACGCGCCGCCTCGTCGCCGCGGACGGACCGGAGCTGCGGCTGGAGGTGGTGGCCCGCGACCGCGCCGCGCTGCGGGACCTGGGCCCCGCCGCGCCGGCCGCGCGCGCCTCGCTCGCGGTGCGCGTGCTGCGCGTGAACCTGCACGCGCCCTCGCTGCGCGCGCGCCGCCTGCCCTCGCTGGCGGAGGAGGAGGGCGCGCAGGTGTACGCGATCGTGCAGGCGAGCGACGCGGACGAGGGCGAGGCGGGCCGCGTGGCGCGGCTCGACGTCGTCGACGGGGACCCGGACGGACACTTCCGCGTGCGGCCCTCCGCGCAGGCCGGCGAGTGGGACGTGGTGGCGCACGCGCTGCTGGACCGCTCGGCGGCGCCGCGAGAGTACAACCTGACGCTGCGCGCGGAGGACGCGGGCCGGCCGCCGCGCTCCGCCTACCTGGCGCTGCCGGTCGCGCTCGCACCCCGCGACGACCGCGCGCCGGTGTTCGGCCGCGAGCTGTACGAGGCGGCGGTGCCGGAGACCGCACCGCCGAACACCCCGCTCGTGCGGCTCAAGGTGAGCGACCGCGACGCGCGAGTGCACATCGAGATCGTCGGCGGCAACGAGGGCGGCGAGTTCCGTCTGAACCCGGACACGGGCGTGCTCTACACGGCGCTGCCGCTGGACGCGGAGCGCAAGGCGCTCTACCACCTGACCGTGTCCGCGCTCGACCAGGGCGGCGCCGGCCCGCGCGACCAGTCCTCCGCCAAGGTGCAGGTGCAGGTGCTCGACGCTAACGACAACGACCCCGTCTTCGAGACGGAGGAGCTGCGCGTCTCGGTGCCGGAAAACGGGCCCGCGGGCGCCGTGCTGACGAGGGTGGCGGCGCGCGACGCGGACGCGGGGGACAACGCGTACGTGTCCTACAGCCTCGCGGACGTGCGCCCCGTGCCCTTCGACGTGGACCCTTTCTCGGGCGCCGTGCGCGCCACCCGCCTGCTCGACTACGAGAGCATGCGGCGCGAGTGGACGCTGCGCGTGCGCGCCTCCGACTGGGGCGCGCCGTACCGCCGGCAGGCCGAGCTGCGGCTGACGGTGCGCATCGAGGACGTCAACGACAACCGGCCGCAGTTCGAGCGCGTCGACTGCGTCGGCCGCCTGGCGCGCGCGCTGTCGCCGGGCGCGGAGGTCGTCACCCTCTCCGCGATCGACTTCGACGCGGGCGACGTCGTCTCGTACCGCATCGTCGGCGGCAACGAGGACGGCTGCTTCGCGCTGGACGCCGCCACCGGCGTGCTGAGCCTCGCCTGCGACGCGGCGGCGGCGGTGGCGGCGGGCGGGGTGGGGGGGCCGCGCGTGCTCAACGTCACCGCCACGGACGGCACGCACTTCGCGGACGCGACCTCGCTGACGCTGCGCGGCGAGGGGGGCGGGGGAGGGGGAGGGGGAGGGGGCCTGCAGTGCCGGGAGACGGGCGCGGCGCGGCGGCTGGCGGAGCTGCTGGCGGCGGCGGAGCGCGCCAACGCGCCGCCGCCCCCCGACGACACGTTCCCGGAGCCGCCGCCGCAGCGCGCCCTCAACAACCACGCGCCAGAGTTCATAGACTTCCCGGTCGAGGTCAAGGTGAGATCCGAGTCCTCATACACTCCTACTGTTGAAGATCCCATCGGATCTGTCTTCTGTCGTTATTTTCGCTTTTGCATCCCAAGTGTTTCATAAACCTAGGGTCATTATTTTGAACGAGAGTTTTAGAAAATTTATTGAAATAAAAAATATTTGATAAGTAACAATTATCTACCATACATACCCAGAGTTGACATGGTGTAAGAACCAAATCATTAAAAGTCTGTCTGACCGTCTGACTTTGTCAGACACTTTTAGACGTTGGGTGGCCATTACCACCTGAGATATTCTAGTAATTACGTAAGTAATGGTAATACCTCTGTTTTTAATTTTTGTATGTGTATTTTACTGTGTCAATGGATCTCGTGTAATGATGATAATATATTAAAGAATTTATTATATTATCATTATTATAATGAATGTGCATGCTATGGTGGCAGGTAAACGAGTCGGCGGCGCTGGGCACGACGCTGGTGCGCCTGCGCGCCGTGGACCGCGACCCCGGCTACAACGGACTGATCACGTTCGGCGTGTCCGGGGGCGACCCCCACTCCGCCTTCCGCCTGGAGCCCGACACCGGGGAGCTGCAGCTCATCGGGTACCTGGACCGCGAGCGCGAGGCCGAGTACTTCCTGAACGTGAGCGCGTGGGACCAGGGCCGGCCGCGGCGGGTCGCCTCGCGCCTGCTGCCCGTCACCGTGCTCGACGTCAACGACAACCCGCCGCGCTTCCGCCGCGCCCTCGCCAGCTTCCGCGTCACCGAGAACGCGCTCAACGGGACCGTCGTCTTCCAGGCGGAGGCGCACGACCTGGACGCCGGCACCTTCGCCGAGATCACCTACAGCCTGCTCGGAGGCGGGGGCGGGGACGACTTCTGCGTGGACGCTCGCAGCGGCGCGCTCCGCGTGTGCGCGCCGCTCGACCGCGAGCGGACCGCGCTCTACGAGCTCACGCTGCGGGCGACCGACGGCGGCGGGCTGCACGCGGACGCGAGGGTGCGGGTCGCCGTCGACGACGTCAACGACAACCCGCCGCGCTTCGGCCTCGCCTCGTACTCGGCGCGCGTGCGCGAGGACGTGCCGGTGGGCACGCTGGTGGCCGCGCTGGAGGCCTTCGACCCGGACCTGGGCGCGGGCGGGCGCGTCACGTACAGCCTGCCGGACGCGGGGCCGGAGGCCGCGTTCGCGGTGGACGCGGCGTCGGGCGCGCTGCGCACCGTGCGCGCGCTCGACTTCGAGGAGCGGCAGGTGCACGGCGTGACCGTGCGCGCGACCGACGGCGGCGCGCCCGCGCTCACGGCGGAGGCGGCGCTCATAGTCGAGGTGGAGGACGTGGACGAGAACGCGCACGCGCCGCGCTTCCCCGCCTTCCCCGCGCTGGAGGCCAGCGTGCGCGAGGACGCGGCGCCGGGCGCGCGCGTGCTGGACGCCGCCGCGACCGACGCCGACCCGCCGGGCCGCGACTCGCGCCTCGCCTACTGCATCGTCGCCGGCTCGGGCATGGCGCACTTCGGAGTCGACGACACCGGTCGGTGCCGCCCCCACCCCACCCCTCCCCCCGTCGCCCCCTGCGCCGCTTCCTCTGACCGTCTGTCTGTCCGCAGGCACGGTGCGCACGCTGGTGCCGCTGGACCGCGAGACGACGGACCACTACTGGCTGACGCTGTGCGCGCAGGACCACGGGCTGGTGCCGAAGCAGGCGTGCATCGAGGTGAGTCCCCCGCCCCCCGTCCCCCGCCCCCCTCGCGGTACAGTATAGAGTGACGTGACGCGTGTTGTCGTATGGTACACTCGGCAGGTGTACATCTCGGTGGAGGACGTGAACGACGTGTCCCCGTGGCCGGCGCTGGCGGGGTACAGCGCGCAGGTGACGGAGGGCGCGGGCGCGCACACGGCGGTGGTGCGCGTGCGCTGCGAGGACGGGGACCGCCCGCCGGAGCCGCGCCCTCTGCGGTACTCCATCGTCGCCGGGAACCCGGACGGACTCTTCTCCATCGATGAGAACACCGGTCAGTGGAATGATTCACCTACATTGTAGGGTTCTACAATCTTGTATAGCTTATGAAACATCTATTTTGTACTGAAATTGCTTGCTGGCAGACCTACGTGGCTTCACTCGCGTGTGACCTGTGCTTGTGGGACACCTTGATTAAAATATTAAGTAATTTTTAAAATCGTCTATAAAATAAAATACTTAAATAAAGAAAAAAAGCAAATCGTCTATCTACTGATGATATAATAATAGGTGAACATAAAAAAAAATTGGTTGCCTGTAAAGTCGGTATACGGGCGAAAGTTTTACGTGACAACGCGTGCCTCTCACTCGCGCGTGCCTCTCACTCGCTCTCATTGTGAGCGCATAACGTGAGCGGAGCGTAACGCAGTTTCTTGAAGTGTCACCCGGCAAACCAATTTATAAGACGTTGTCACGTCAATAAAGGCTCGGGATAAATATGGAATACATTTTTTAAAAACATAAATGCCATTAGTGATATTTTGAACTCTTTGATCGCTATTTTTAGTTTTTTCAAAAAAAACTTAGTCAACTGGTAAAAAAAAATTCACTAATTCAACGGCGATTAGTGGAATAAGCCTAATGTAGTTACCATAACCATACAGACAAAAATAGAAATAATTTTTGTATAATATGCCATAACATAAGCATGACGTTGTTTATCTTGGGACTAGATGACGCTATGTGGAATATCCAAGAAATATTAGTTTATTTTATTTGTTTACTTACCTGTTTTTTTCCAAAATAAAGAAGCTACCTAAGTGAAAAGCTAAGGTTCCAAAAGTTTGCTCTACCTGTACTTAGGTATATAATTATTTTACGTATTGTTTTAGCCATATGTAGGTTCATGTAAGTGTTGAGGTGATAAGGTTGAGGTTTGCTTGCTTCTTGTATTTAAATAAAACGACGTGTGGTTTGTATGAGGCTGACACTGGACACTGACAGTAAAATAAAAATGTGCATTGAATGAAGGTGTAGGGTAAGTAGGGATATCGTTATTTGAGCGAACAGTAAGTATGTAGGTTTAGTTAATAAACGTGCTAGGTGAAGATAGTTCGTAGACCATCGCAGTAGTCTCTCTATACGAGTATATAGTATGTCTGACTGTGATCTCAGGAGACATAGAGACGACGGGTCGCGCGCTGGACCGCGAGACTCGCGCCGAGCACGCGCTGGAGGTGCAGTGCTCGGACGGCGCGCTGGCGGGCACCGCGCGCGTGCACGTCGCCGTCAGGGACATCAACGACCACGCGCCCGTCTTCACCCAGCGGTACCACGAGCTGCGCGTGCCAGAGTCGGAGCCCGCGCCCGGCGACCCCGACCCGCCCGACCCGACCAGCGCAGAGTGGGACTCGGACGACGAGGAGGAGGGCTCCGGCCGGCCCGCCGCCCCCTGGGAGCACGCGCCCGAGCCCGAGCCTCCCTCGCGCGCCCTCGGCACGGTGCTGGCGCTCGACCCGGACGCCGGAGCCAACGGCACGGTGCGGTACTGGGCGCGCGCGCGGGGGGCGGCGCGCGGCGCGCTCAGCGTGGGCGCGCACAGCGGGCGCGTGCTGCTGGCTGCGGGCGCGACGCTGCGCGCGGGCGGCGCGTACTCGCTGGCCCTGCGCGCGTGCGACGGCGGAGCGCCCCCGCGCTGCGGCGTGGCGCGCGCGACGCTGCGCGTGGTGCCGCGCGGGAGGGGAGCGCCCCCGCGCCTGGCGCCGCCGCCCCCGCTGCAGGCCGCCGAGCTGGACGCGCCGGGGTTCCTGCTGGCCGTGCTGCAGGCCGCGGACCCGGAGGGCGACCCTGTATACTATGACATCGTCGGTGAGTGAAAGACCTACGAGAGAGGCAAATTTTTGGCCTTCGAGGGTGAGCTATCATGTAATTTGAAAATTTTGTTTTTACGAACCTTTTGTTATAAAATATCGCCACATTTTTATTTTAGACGAAAAGAACGGTCAAAACTCGTATGTAAAACAACGAGTTTTTAAATTACATTTCTACTAGAGTGCACACCTGACTTTTTTTAAAGCAAGAAAACTAACATAATAACATTTGTTGTTGTAGTTGGTAAAGTGATTGCGGATGATTTTATTAGCTATCACGATAATTTGCATTATTTTTTTTGTGTAATTTGGAGGTGGATAATGTTCAATTAAAAAAAAAAAAAATGTGTGTATGTACTTGATAAGTATGACAATGTTCAAGATGAGGCATCTGTACTTATGTAATCTATATGCACTTATCAAGTACATACTCACGCAATATAAACATTATCCACCTCCAAATTACAGAAAAAAAAAGAATGCAAATTATCGTGGTAGTTAATAAAATCATCCGCAATCACTTCACCAACTACAACAATAAGGGACATATAATTTCTAAAGTCAGTTGATCCACTCAACGATAGCATTTTTTTTGACTTGTTGAGAATTGTTTTTGTTATTTTTGAACTGTTGACTATGGCAACATTTTCTGAGAAAGATCAGGGTGATAATATCGCACCTGTGCTCAGACGGAGATCCGCGGCAAGAGTTCCACCTGGGGCGCGAGGACGGGAGCCTCGTGCTGGCCAAGCGGCTGCTGTGGGAGCGCCAGCCGCGGTACACGCTCAACGTCAGCGTCAGCGACGGCCGGCGCGCCTCGCACGCGGCCGTCACCGTCAGCGTCGTCAACGACAGGGACGAGGGCGGCGTCGCCTTCCTGCAGGACCACTACACCGTGGAGGTCGCGGAGGACGCGCCCGCGGGCACCGCGCTCGTCCGTCTCGCGGCGCGCGCGCACGCCGGCACCCGCCTGCTGTACGGGCTGCACGCGGCGCGCGCGCCCGCCTCGCTGCCTCTCTTCCGGCTGCACGAGCGGGACGGCACGCTCGAGCTGGCGCAGCCCATGGCGGGGACCGGCGCCCGCCTGCACGAGCTGACGGTGTGGGCGCGCGACGCGGCGCCGCGCGCCTCCCGCGCCTTCGCGCGCGTGCGGGTCGCGGTGCGCGGCGGGGAGGGGGGCGGCGGCGCACCCGTCTGGGGCCGGCGGCTGGCGGAGGCGCGCGTGGGGCGCGGCGCGGCGGCGGGCACGCTGGTGGCGGCGCTGCGCGCGCGCGCGCCGGACGGCTCCGCGCTGCGCTACCGGCTGGCGGGCGGGGACGCGGGCGGTCTGTTCTCTGTGGACGCGGCGCTGGGCGACGTGCGGCTGACGCGCGCGCTGCCGGCGCGGGGCGCGCGCGAGTACGCCCTGCAGGTGCGCGCGAGCGCGGCGCCGGGGGAGGGGTCGGGGGAGGGGGAGCGCGCCGCCACGCTGCCGCTGCACGTCATCATCGTGGAGCCGGACGACGCGCCGCCGAGGTGAGCCCCCGCATCCGTCCCTTTCGGGTGTGCTAAACTCACCTATTAAAATATTAGAATTTATTTAAAAAAAAAAAAAAGGTTCAAATTTTGATTTTATAGATTTATAGATTTATTGGAAAACCAACAGCTTAAAATAAAAAATAGGTAAACTTAATAGGACACAAAAAGCCAGTTATAGGTTTTCACGTATAAAAAATTTCATGTAAAGGAGAACAAAATGTGGACTAGAAACAGTCGAAAGTTGTAGCCTATCGTGGGTACACAATATCATAGGTAACACTAAAATAAACTACTAAAATAAACATAATAACAAATTTCTATCAATCAACTAGATTAAGCATCCGCGGAGAAGAAAGTGCTGCTCAAACGCTGCCTGGCCGAGTTAATGCTAGTTAACTTATTAAAACGATCACCAACCCGCCACAGAAATGCGTTTTGCCTATAATTCGCTCCTACAATTGGGGTATAAATTATGGGATTATGGCGTTTAGTTATAGCAGGGGCATAAATAGATAAACAGCTAAGTAGTTCAGGACAATCTAACTTGTTAGAAGTAATTTTTAACAGGAAGGATATACCAGCAATTTCACGTCGTTTAGAAAGGGGTAGAAAGTGGAATTTTCTGCAAAGTTCTTCATATTCGTGCGACTTATATTTATTTATTTTTATTTATTTATTTATTTATTATTCGGAAAACCAACAGCTACAATAGACAGTAATAGAAACAATTATAGCTCCAGAAAGCCAATTATAGGTTCTCACTGATAGAAACATAATATTATATGAAACAAAGATGTGAATATGGAATTTTGAGACGAAAACAGACATATTTAATAAATTTAGTTTGGATTCTTTCTGATGAAACCCCTTCCGTGTATGAGTAATTTTTTTTTTTTTTTTTTTTTTTTTTTTTATTGGTTCCCAAAACTGGACTTATCACAAATAACTCACATAATACTAAAACATTTGAACATAATTGAGTGAAAGACCTTCTCGATGAGAACACAGCATGCATATGAAAGATTACTTACGATACAAATTAAAATTAAAATACTACCTAACTAAATACATCCATTTAAGCTATAAACAAAAAGTTAAAAATAAGTACATAATAAATAATAAATAAAATACCTACTTTATGATTCAAGAGACATAAGTAGTCTCTTGAGGGAAAAAACTGAAGTATGAAAAATGTCAACATCGTTACAAATACTGTTATAAGAAGAACACATTCTGTTTAATGGCGAGTTTTTACCATAGTTAGTTCTACTATACGGCATCTCGAACGTTTTTCGGTTTACTAGACGGCTAGAAGTACGAGGAATATGAAAATTAACTTTAGCCAGTAATGAAAATATTGATACTTATGTCATCAGATTCACATCCAGTGAGATAGTGTGCGAGGTGTACGAGAACGAGCCCGGCGGCGCGGTGCTGGCGACGCTGGAGGCGCGCGGCGGGTCCTCGCCGTGGTACTCGCTGCGCGGCGGCGCCGGCCTCTTCCTGCTGAACCCGGCGCAGGGCCTGCTCGCCACCGCCGCGCCGCTCGACTACGAGCGACAAGCCCTCTACAACCTCACCGTCACCGCGACCAACATGGTGAGTGTCCGCACCCTGCCCCCCTCCCACCCTCCGGCCAGCAGGCGCTCACCCCCCTCCGCGTGCGTGTGCAGGGCGGCGGCGAGGCGCAGGCGCGCGTGACGGTGCACGTGCTGGACCGCAACGAGTACCCGCCGCGGCTGGTCGCGCGCACCTTCCTGGGCCGCGTGTCCGAGGCGGCGCCGCCGGGCGCGCTGGTGGCTCGCGCCGCCGAGCCCCCGGACCCGCTCGTGCTCGAGACGGAGGACGCGGACTCGCCCGCGCACCGCCAGCGCGAGTACGAGATCTCGCCCCCCTCCGCCGCGGCGCTCTTCCGCGTCGACCCGACGACGGGGGCGCTGCGCACGCGGCGCGCGCTCGACTACGAGCGCGCGCCGCGGCACGAATTCACCGTGCGCGCGCTCGACGCGGGCTCGCCGCGCCTGCCGGCCGACTCGAGCGCGACCGTCGTCGTGGAGGTGGTCGACGTGAACGACTGCGCGCCCGAGTTCGAGAGCGCGACGTACTCGGCGACCGCGCTGCTGCCGAGCGCGCCGGGCGTGCGCCTGCTGACGGTGGTCGCGCGGGACCCGGACCCGCCGCCGGAGGGCGCGCTCAAGTACGACATCATCTCGGGCGACCCGGCGGGCCTGTTCCGTCTGACGGCGGGCGGGGACCTACTGGTGGCGGGTGGTGAGCTGACGGCCGGCGCGCACACGCTGCTGGTGCGCGCCTCCGACGGGCGCTACTCGGGCACGGCGCGCGTGGAGGTGACGGCGCGCCCGCTGGAGCCGGCGGGGCTGGTGTTCCCTCGCGGCGAGTACCGCGGCTCCGTGCCCGAGAACTCTACCAAGCCGAGCACGGTGGCCGTGCTCAGCGTGCTCGGCGCCGCGCTCTCAGAACACATCGAGTTCTCCATACTCAACCCGACCGATGGATTCGAGGTGAGTCACGCCCCGTGCCATCCGTCATCCTCCAGATATACTTACATACGATAAAATAAATAATTTATTTACCTTTACAGTCTATAGAAGCTTTGATGTTAAACATGTTATGGCGACATCGTTTAGAACAATATACCGGTTAAATTGACCAAAATCAAAGGTCCTGTCTCACTGGTTGTTACAACAACTATCGGTTTTTACGACTAAATATGAGTACATAGTCCCTTCGATGTTTTTGTATCAGATTTTGACTGCTAAAACGTTTTCATAAAAGAATGAGTATTATCCCAAGGGTTCCCAATTGTTCCAGTCTGTATATAGAGAAACTTCTATTTATAAGTCGGTGAAATTAACATATTTCGAAAAAAAACCTTATGAATATTGGTCCAGGAAATTAATATTAGCTAATTCGTTACTATTTAAATTCAATTGTCAAAATATCTTGTGGTGGTCTCTTGTGGTGGTCGCTACTAAATGCGAGACGAAGCTGTTATTTGTTATTAATAGTATTTTAAACTTTTTCACTTGTAAATAAATAAATAAATTGTAACCGACTTCGAAAAAGGGAGGAGGTTCTTGGTCCCATACAATTTTTGACGTGACAACGTCTTATAAATTGGTTTGCCGGGTGAGACTTCAAGAAACTGCGTTACGCTCCGCTCACGTTATGCGCTCACAATGAGAGCGAGTGAGAGGCACGCGCGAGTGAGAGGCACGCGTTGTCACGTAAAACTTTCGCCCGTATACCGACTTTACAGGCAACCAATTTTTTTTCTTCTGAGTTATGAACATAAATGTACCTCGAGAGTGCAAGAAATTTATCACTCACGAGAATTGTGAGTTTGTCACTCGTTATCGAATACTCAGTGATACGTTAACGTGCGCGATGTTCCCGTCAGGTGGGGGTGACGTCCGGCGCCGTGCGCACCACTGGGCTCGCGCTGGACCGCGAGCTGGTCCCCTCGTACACGCTGGTGGTGCAGGCGCGCGCGGGGGAGCGCGTGGCGCGCACCACTCTGCACGTCACCGTCACCGACGTCAACGACAACTGTCCCGTGTTCGTGGGCCGGCCGTACCACGCGGCGGTGCGCGCGGGCGCCGAGCCGGGGGCGCTGGTGGTGCGCGTGCGAGCGCACGACGCGGACGCCGCCGACAACGGCGAGGTGCGCTACGAGATGAAGCGCGGACACGGCGAGCTGTTCCGCGTGGACCGCCGCACCGGTGACGTCACACTCAAGCAGACCATCGACGCGCACAACCAGCTCTACGAACTGGTCATCGCGGCCTTCGACGGAGGTGGGTCGGGCTCGGGGCGCCTGGGACCGTTATCGGTTTTATTAATGTTTCTTATTTTTCTGTTTAAAATATTTTTATTTATTTTCTCATTTTTAGTTGTCCTAAGCTGTTTAAGTTCATCAATGTCTTTATTATGTTCACATGTTTGTTTATTCACTTACGCTTCTATCGGTGAAAATCTATCTTTGCTATGACCTTAGCTGTATGAATGTGTGTGTTTCGAGCTACGACCCTAGGGCTTCGTGCTCGAGTGGTAAGGCAGTCCGGCTCGAGGACGATCGCTGTATCCCGTGGGTTCGAATCCCTAAACTTTTAGTGAGATTTTTCATTTATAAATGTGGTGTGTGCAGGCGTGCCGGCGTGCGGGTCCTCGTGCGCGGTGACGGTGCGCGTGTGGGGCGGCGGCGCGGCGCCGGCGTGGGAGCGCGCGCACTACGTGCTGGAGACGAGGGAGGACGCGCCGGAGGGCTCCCCGCTCGGTCCCCCGCTCGCGGCGCACTCCCCGCTCGGCCGACAGCTCATCTACACGCTGGTGGAGGAGCCAGACCAGCCTCCGCTGCCGATAGAGATACACTTCGACACCGGTGAGTCATCATCGCACCATCCGCTTCGACGTCGAGGCGCGATGGTTCCTTATATTTTGTGTTAGAACTCGATCGAGCATCGAGCGTAGATGCCGTGTGCGATGATTGTGAATGTTGGCGGATCGTTTGTTGACCGATGGTTTTGTCCCGCAGCGCCCGAGGGAGGCAATAACCCATGTGAGTACCGCGCCTCGAGTCTCCTCCGGTATCATTTGTTACGTGAATGTCTGCACCTGCTGTTCATGTTGTGCTAGTCCACGATCATTTTATTTTAGCTTTGTTCCTGAGGATCAATCATTTTAGTAGGATACCTATACTAAATTTTTTGATACGAGCTAATAGGAACAAAAATATACACACGTAATTGGTCGTCGAAATTAATTGTCTTTCTCGTGATTGGCTAGAATGTCAAATCAATTGTCAAATCTAGCCAATCACGAGAAAGAAAATTATTTTCGACGACCAATCACTTGCGCTTATTCTTCTTCCTATAAGCTCGTTTCAAGAAATTAGGTACTTACCTATTTCATTTATAAAAAAAATATTTTTACCACATGATTCATTAGATAAATCCATGATCAATCCTATGATCGGGTATTTATCACGTTACCTTTTTAATTTAATTATTTTAAAAAAGACACATGATTCATTAGCATTGCGATACTTACTTAAGATTCATACTTTGAATGTCAATTGTCAAATCTAGCCAATCACGAGAAAGACGATTATTTTCGACGACCAATCACGTGTGTTTATTTTACTTCCTATTACCTCGTTTCAATAAATGAAGTATAGTTATGCATTAGATTCTAAGTAAAAAAGTTGCTATTTTCTTTAGAATAAGAATTGACAATGGTTATTAAATGAGTAAATCTAAATTTCATCAAACGTGATCGAAATGCTATCACACTTAGTAATTATTAATATACTGCATTTCTTGGTAAATCATTAATTTCATTTAATCGCGTAGTTTCTACTTTTATCCAAATCCAAATATTTGCATGTTTCATTGTTACTTAAGCTAAAAATGTTTTTGTTGTTTTTAAAAGTCCCTGTGTCCTAAACTCCTAACGGAACACTGAACACCGCACGCTATCAGCCATCACCACCACGGGCCGTGTGATTCAGTACTCGATCCAAGATCTACTACATTACACTTTCAAAACTATCGTGCGAGTTGTACCGTGGGATTATACTCTTAATACCTAATCTCTACAAAATTCGTCAAAGCTTAAAAATAATAAAAACAATTCAACATTACCTATTTCGTTCTCTACTATGAGAGCTCACTCTCGGTGACAATATTGCAACATTGTCGTCTAAAATGTAGAGAAGCATGATTCTGAATATGAATGTAATATGTCGAGTACGGAAACACATGGAGTAGCTCGCTCGCTTGTTCGCTTCCCGTGTGGGCGCTGACTGACGTCGGGCGCTGACCGTGCACTGGGTGTGTGTGTGTGTGTGCGCAGGTGTGGTGGTGGCGCGCGGCGCGCTGGACTACGAGGCGGGGCGCGAGCTGACGGCCGTCGTGCGCGCCACGGACGGCGTGACGGGCGCGCGAGCGGACGTCGCGCTGACGGTGCGCCTGCTCGACGTGAACGACAACGCGCCGCAGTTCGCGCACGACGTCTACCGCGCCAACATCTCCGAGGCGGCCGCGCTCGGAGATCTCGTCCTCACCATCACCGCCACAGATCTAGATGAAGGTGAGCTCCCCCGCCCCGCCCCGCTCAATGTCTATCTATCTAATAAAACATTACTTGTTTCACTTGTTGTAAGTACTTTTAGTATAAAGTAAGAAGATTAGACACTTTATGAAGTTTATGAACGTCATTGAAGTATTAAAAGTTATCGCACTAAAAGTTGTAAAGTTATTATTTTGAAGTGCAAAATATTGCACTTTTTTTTTTTTTTTTTTTTATTAGGTTCCCAAAACTGGACGATACACTATGAACATACAAAAAAAAGTTAGGATACATGAAGACATACAGGAGTGTTAGACCTACTAGATGAGAACACGGCATGCGAAAAATGTTACATGTAAACATAAAAGTAAACTTTAGAAAAAATAATTAACATAAAATACTTAAATTTACTTAAAACTACTCATTTTGGAGAACTTTTAAAAAATCCCTTTAAAGAAGAGATTGGTGTAAAAAAGATATCTATATCTTTATCAATGTGGTTTTGTTTTATTTTCTTCTGATAAAACAATAATCAATGTCCAAATATAAGTCCACTACGGTAACAGTAGACCATCCGTCATACTATGCCCTATAATGCCTTGCAGGAGTGAACGGCGAGCTGACGTACACGCTGTCGTCTCTGTCCGGCGAGGCGGGCGAGGCGCTGCCCTTCAGCGTGGAGGCGGACACGGGCAGCGTGCGCGTCGCGGCGCCGCTCGACGCCGAGACCCGCGCCGCCTACCACCTGCGCCTCGCCGCCACCGACGCCGGCCGCCCGCCGCTCCACACCACCGCGCACCTCCTGATCACAGGTGAGTCCGTCCGACCCCTCCCTCCTCTCTCTCTCTCTCCCGGACTAGCGAGTGACCCTCCCTCTCCGTCCCGCAGTGGAGGACGTGAACGACGTGGCGCCGCGCATGGAGCGCTCGCTGGTGGCGTGCTCGGTGTCGCCGGAGGCGGGGCGCGGCACGGCGCTGGCGCGCGCCGCCGCCTGGGACGGGGACGCGCGCGACGCGCCGCGCCTGCGCTACCGGCTGCACGGCGCGGCGGCGGGCACGCGCGCCTGGAGCCTGGACCCGCGCACCGGCGTGCTGTCGCTGGCGGGCGAGGCGGGCGGTGCGCCGCGCTCCCTGAACGTGTCCGTGTCGGACGGCGCGCACGCCGCCTTCGCCCGCGTGAAGCTCTCGCTGACGCCGCACAACGGCGCGCCGCCCTCCTTCCCGCACCTGGTGCACGAGGCGCGCGCGCCGGAGAACGCGCCGCCGCCGCTGCTGCTGACCACGCTGAAGGCTCACGACCCGGACGCGGGCGAGTACGGCGCGGTCTCGTACTCGATCCCGTCGGCGCGGCTGCGCGACACGTTCGCGGTGGACGCGCGGAGCGGCGCGCTGACGACGCTCGTGCCGCTGGACCGCGAGGCTCGCGCCGCGTGGGAGGTGCCCGTGCTGGCGTCGGACGGCGGCGGGCTGGTGGCGCACACGACGGTGCGCGTGCGCGTGGTGGACGTCAACGACAACGCGCCCGAGTTCCCGCTGCGCGAGTACCGCTGCAGCGTGCGCGCGGACCGCGGCCGGCTGGCGCCCTTCCTGACGGTGACGGCTCAGGACCGCGACGCGGGAGAGAACGCGCGCCTCACGTACTCGCTGTACGCCGCGGAGCCGGACGCCGCCTCCGCCGACCTCTTCCACGTGGAGCCCCACACCGGCGCCCTCTCCTTCGCGAAGGACGCCGCGCCTTACGGTATGTCGCACTTATTTCAATTTATGTTCATCGGATTAGAAAAATATTTTTTTATTTAAAAAAAAACATTTCCAATTAAAAACAGTTAAGGATCTGATGAGGATCTTCAGAATTTTGCCATTGAATATAATGATGCGAGCCCACCGTAATTGTTCCAGCGTCTCGCATAGTGCAGGTGTGGGTGCGGGCGCGGGACGGGGGGGGGCGCGCGGGCGAGGCGCCCGTCTCCGTGTTCGTGCTGGGAGCCGGCGACGCGCCGCCCGACCTGCGCGCCCTGCCGCCCGCGCTGTTCCTCAGGGAGGACGCGGAGCCCGGCACCGTGCTCGCGGACCTGCTGGCCGGGGGGCCGGCCGGGGGGGGCGGGGAGGGGGGGGCGCGCCTGCGCCTCGCCGCCGCCGCGCACCCCGCCGGCCTGTTCGCGCTGGACGCGCGCCACCGGCTGGTGCTGGCGGCGCGGCTGGACCGCGAGACCGCGCCGGACCACGTCATTGGGGTGATCGCGGAGGGCGCCGGCTCCCCCGCGCCCGCCGTCATGCAGGTGACGCGCCTGCACGTGCTGGACGTCAACGAGCACGCGCCCGCCTTCCACTCGGAGCCCTACGTGGTGCACCTCGCGGAGAACGCGCCGCTCCACACCTCCGTGCTGCAGCGTGAGTGCCCCCTCCTCTCCCCGTCCACCTCCGCCCCTGGGGCTCGCTCTCACCTCTCCGCTCCTCCCTCTCCGCAGTGATGGCGGACGACCTGGACGCGGGCACCAACGGCGAGGTGCGGTACTCGCTGGCGCCGGCGGACCCGGCCGACCCGGAGGCGGAGCCCTCGTTCGCGGTGGACCCGTTCACGGGGTGGGTGAGGACGGTGCGCGCGCTGGACCGCGAGGCGGCGGGCGAGCACCGGCTGGCGCTGGTGGCGGCGGACGGGGGGTCCCCGCGGCGCGCGGCGCGCGGCACGCTGGTGGTGCGCCTGGTGGACTACAACGACTGCCCGCCGGTGTTCGAGCGAGCGCAGTACGCGTGCTCGGTGCGCGAGGACGCGGCGCCGGGCACGGTGGCGGTGCGGCTGGCGCTCGGCGACGCGGACGCGACGCACGCCCCGCTCTCCTTCTTCGTGTCGGAGGGGGACGAGCGCGCCCGCTTCCAGCTGCGCGCCTCGGGCGAGCTCTACGTGGCGCGCGCGCTCGACCGCGAGCTCGAGCCCGAGTACCGGCTGACGGTCGCCGCCACCGACGGCAAGTTCACCGCCTACACCGCCGTCCTCGTCACCGTCCTCGACGTCAACGGTGAGTCACTCGCTTCTGTCGATGTTCGACATGGCAAACATTTTTTTTAATAATTACAAATGATAGTGAATCTGATGATAGTAATGTTTCTATCGAGTTAAATATTTCTGTATCAGGATGAAAGGTCATGATAAAAATCCGCCAAGTACATTTTTATCGTATCTACCTATCGGAGATCCACCAGCCTTCTTAATTTGTCACGATCATACTCTCGCACATCTCTCTCTGTTCGACCCGGTACATGGGTAACATATCGTCGTGTCCACCTTCAGACAACCCGCCGTACTGCGTGCGTCACCGCTACTCCCTGGTGGTGTCTGAGGACGCGGCGCCGGGCGCGGCGCTGCTCACGCTGGAGACGGGGGACGCAGACTCCGCGGAGCACGCGCGCCTGCGGTACTTCCTCTCAGGGGAGTCGGCGCACCACTTCAGCGTGGAGCGGACGACGGGCGCGGTGGTGGTGGCGCGCCCGCTGGACCGCGAGGCGGTGCCGCGCTACTCGCTGCGTGCGCACGCGCAGGACCGCGCGCGCGCCGACTGGCAGTGCGCCTCCGAGCTCGACCTCCGCCTGGCCGACGTGAACGACAACGCGCCGCGCTTCTCCGCCGACACCTACAGCGTCACGCTGCCCGAGGACGCCGAGCGCGGCACGCTGCTGCTCAAGGTGACCTATCCCCGCCCACACTTTTTACTTCTCTTCCCTTCTTATTTCACGGTTTATAGACCTCTGCGCTGCATGGGACGCGACGGGCTCGTAGTGATGATGATAATGACAGGTTACAGTTGACAAGTTTTCTTTTTTAAATACCTATATTTTTGTATGTCATAAAAAGATCTTTCCAAACAATGTCAATAGATGTATTTCGCAAGATATATAAGACCTATGTTAGACCATTGCTAGAGTACGGATTTCAAATATGGCATCCCTACTTCCAAAAAGACATTAACCTCCTTGAAAGTGTACAGAGAAAAGCTACTAAGATACCACAGGCTCTACGTCGAAAAACCTATGAGGATAGATTACTCTCACTGCGCCTCACTACTCTTGAAGATAGACGTCTTCGTGGAGATCTCATCGAAACATTCAAGATTGTGACTCACCAGTATAATTTGCCAAACATTTATGACATGTTGAGGAAAAAAGACAACCAAAGACCTTCACGTGGCCATCAACTCAAACTGACCCGTGACACCACCCACCAACTTGCTGCACATCACTTCTTCAGCAACAGGGTGGTCCACAATTGGAATGCACTACCAGACGACGTTGTGACAGCTCCTTCTACCAACGCGTTCAAAAACAGGCTCGACAACTGGCTACGAAATAATAAATCAGTGCTCAAAAAGATTAACGATACATAACTAAAAAGACTATTCCAACACTGTGTGATATAGACATACCAGCAGTAGCTGCTCGTCTATCATCGTTAAATAAATAAAATAAAAAATAAATATATTACGTCATGTTCCAGTGCTTTTATTAATTTTATAAAAAATAAAATTACGCGCAGACATCTTATTTTTCTGTAAAGTTATGGTTACCAATCAATCAATCAATCATTTTATTTATTTTCTCTCACAAACTTCTTAACATAATATTAGTAAACATGAATAAGTACATAAAAAAGAATTTAAAAATAACAATAATAATAGAAATAATAAATACAATTAATACTTAATCTAAAATGTTTGTTGGTTTCTAGCTTAATACAAAAAATGTTGTGAGAGACTGGTGCCTGAAATAGGTATAAGAACCTGTGCTACGGGTCACCAGTGCCCTACTTCACTGATTTGATTAGGTGTAAAAAAAATAAAAAAATCTAATAATAATATGTTAGGGATTTTTCTTTGACGGTTGTGCTTCCCGGTGTGTTGTGTGTGGTTGTGGTTACCTATAGATGAATGAAAAGAAAAAAATCTTTAAATTATTAAAATGATCTAAAAAAAGAAAATAACATTGTTGATATCCTTAAGGTTTAGTTTAGCTTGCGGTAAATAAAAATAAAAATCACTGTATAGGTGTGCTCGCGATAAGGTTTATTTGCAACTGGTTTATTCACACGCGCGCGTCGACTTATATCTAGAAACGATTAGGTAAACAAAAGCTTATTTATTGAAATATGACATAACAAACATGTTCCTTTAAAATTTTAATTTTAACTATTAACTTATGACCTCATTATAGACAATTCAATTATCATCCAAAGCTTGTCACGATTTTTTTTTTTTTTTTTTTTTTTTTTTTCATTTTATTTATTTTTTCTCTCACAAACTTGTTAACATAATATTAATAAACATAAATAAGTACATAAAAAAAAAAGAATTTAAAAATAACAATAATAATAGAAATAATAAATACAATTAATACTTAATCCAAAATGTTTGTTGGCTTCTAGCTTAATACAAAAAAATGTTGTGAGAGACTGGTGCCTGAAATAGGTATAAGAACCTGTGCTACGGGTCACCAGTGCCCTACTTCACTGATTTGATTAGGTGTAAAACCTAAACTATATAATTTAATTTTGACAAGAAAAAAATAAAGAACTTAATAATAATATGTTAGGGATTTTTCTTTGACGGTTGTGCTTCCCTGTAGCGACGATAAACGATCCCGGCAGTCCAAAAATCGGGAGCCAGGAACACTTCCTTGTACTTGGCGGCCACCCGCAGCACATATGACTTGAAGTTAGTTTCTCTTGTAGAGTCCAGCCTCTTCAAGCCATGTACGATGACTCCAGGCGGCTGCTTGATTCGGCAACGGCTCCTCTCATCCACATACTGGCGGATTGTTTCCTCAGTAGTGGTTGGGTCCAGTCGGGATATATATATGCCGATGGTCGGCTCAACGGTCGGCAGGGCGAGCCCGGCAGAGCGGGGGGCGGTCCCTCGTTCGTTGCGGGAAGGCTTCGGCCGGCGCTTCTTCTCTACGAGAACGAATCCGTCTGCGTCCACTTTTCTAACGTCACGAACGGGTATTTTCTGTTGTGACAGACTCTTCTGCCGTATCTCAACGCTTGGCACCGGACACGGGGGTCGATTCTGGCGAGACACTTGTGCATAACTCTTCTTCTGCCGAGCACGTGGAGCAGGAGAAGGCACAAAGGTCGCAGGCTGCGTCGTAGACGTCCCAAGAGCCGAGGTCATCGGACTCGGGCGGTCATTACCCTGCGAATCGGTGTCACTTGTCAACGCATTTTCAAATTTGCTGACAATGGGAGTCTGGCCTCGTGTTACACCGCGCCGCACGTTCACGTTTTGCGCTGACTGCGGCGATATCGTCGACACTACATTTTTATGTTGCAATGCCGAGAGATCTTTCTGTAATACAGACACAGAATGATCCGAATTCTCTAGCCTCTGCCGAATTCCAGAGACTTCCGCCTTGAGCAACGTAAACTCCTTAAGCAACTTCGTGACGTCGATGTGGTCGGGGGTCACGAGTGGCAGCTTGTCCAGGTTACGGGCTACATAAGTAGGGACGTCTTTAGGGTCAGCTTTATGAAGCACCTTGAGAATGTCCTCGATGTCCTTAGTTCCGCCGTCATCACGAGGTAGGAAGGTGATCCCCGCAGTCTCTGCTAACACCTTCTTCGCGTCCATGATTTCAGCCACTGAGAAGCTAGATGACAGGATCTGGATCAGGTGGTCCTGGTTCAGCGTGTCCAGCTTGAACTGGATAAACGCTAAAACTTCGTGAATCACGAGCATTCTTGAACGGTTTTATTTGCAATTCTGCAGTACATACGTCGCGTAATGCGAATAAAATCAAGTCAAGTCAGCATCGAGACAGCCGCTCCGAAGCGACCGTTCGAGGTGACGACTACAATGTGACTCCAAGGATTTACTTGTTATCTTTTATTTACTAAAACTTCTTTAACCTTTACTAAAACTTTCATAGCTTCTATCGCGGGCCTTGAGCGTGGAGACCGAATCCAGAAATTCCGCAACGAAAAAACCTAACGCTGTCACTTTAGTTCAGCAACTCGCCTCTAGGTGGCATGCAATAGCTTTACCGCGGCAGTCCCCGAGTGATACACGTCTTTTTTTAAGTTTTTTTCTTTTCATTTATTTTAATTTTACAGTTAAATAACCTTTCATTTGATACCCATATTGTAGAAGTGGATTAAAAAAAAATATTACGCTATCTTGGATGTTCCGCCATATTGGATTTAGAATGACGCAACATCATAAAAAAAAAAACATTTTTCGAGTTTCTCTCAACAAGCCTTTTCATTTGATAGTCCACCCATATTGTAGAAGTGCAAAAAAATGAATATTCCGCCATTTTGACAAACAAACAGGTCAAACTTTAAGTTTTAACATTTTTAAAACAACTCAAAAAAAAAAAATCATTAGCTGACAGAGTCACAGCGAGCAGAGAGTGCAGAGCCCAGCTGAGCCGAAGCCATACATTCACTTAAAATTTCACCTAAATCAAAATATTTTTATAATTATAAAATATCAAAAATGTCAAACTATGAAAATATTACAAATGCATTAATAAATAAAAGAAATATATATAGATAGACTTGAAGCCATCCAAAGAAAGTTTTTACGCTTTCTAAACTTTAAATTGAAAAGTCATCACACTGATTATCTGTCCCGGCAACATCTTCTTCCTCTTCATCTAAGAAGGGACTTCGCGGATGTAGTCTACCTAACACGTATTATTAACTCTGCAGTGAATTGCCCACCTCTACTTAATAAAATACTGTTTTATGCCTCCTCACGGAGTTTTAGAAAGAGTAGCCTTTTTTATTTACCTTCAGTGCACTCGAACTACTGCCAGAATACCTTTGTTTATCGAGCCACAAAAACCTTTAATGACCTGGACAGGAAGCATTACCTTGATCCGTTTAGCTGTAGTGTAGCATCTCTTAGAAAAAAGCTTAATGATACGTTCTTTTTTTTTTTTTTTTTTTTTTTTTATTAAAAGGTTCACAAATTGAAACTTACGCTAAACTTAACCTAATATTACAGTCTTAAGAAATTAATTACTGCGTAGTTTCTAAAAACAGTGAACACAGCATGCATAAATTGTTGTGATTAAAACTAATTAAAAATAAAACACTACTAGTAAAGGCTAAATATATAAGTATAGCCTTTTTTTAGCTAAGGCCAAAGAACTACTGAAAATGTCGTATTTAGTTCTTTGATCGGTACAAGACGATCCACGAGCATGCTGTTGTTGAGTAGATAGATAACTTTACAAATTATATTTCCTCTATTGTTGTAGCTGGTGAAGTGAGTGCGGAATTTGTATATTTTCTTTTGTAAATTTGGAAGTGGATAATGTTCATATTACGTATATTGTATATGTATGCGATGGGTTTAAGTTAATCCAGTTGTCTTTCTTTTTAAACTATTCTGTCGCTATAAGTGGAGACCTGTAAATGGCCTCTAGTAATGTCTACTTAGTTTCCTACTCCATTTTTTTTGAGCCGATGGTCTTCCTAAAATAAATAAATAAATAAAATTTGTCACTCAGAAAGTTATTAACATTGTACTAGCATTCATCAATTAGTAATTTTTCTACCTACGTGGAAACAAGTGGAGGGAGATTATTTCTTACAAATAATGCTACTTCAAATACATACAGTCTTAATAGTGTAGAATTTCCCCAAAAAAATATTCCGTATCGAAATATTGATTCAACTAAGCCGTAATGCATTATTAGCGTTTTTTAATGTTTTTTTAATTATAGTCGTGAAGCCGAGATGATTGAATTCAATGATTGTTTTTTTTTTTCATATTATTCGATTCATAGTTATTTATGCTATTGCAATTGTTTCAGAATTATCATCGGCAAATAATGTCATAAATAAATGTTGATTTAATAAATTATTATTATCTAACGGTGGATCATTTATAATATGTATTGTATTGTATTGTATTGTACAATAAATAATAGTGGCCCAAGCACGCTTCCTTGTGGAACACCATATTGAGTTACACGTTCAGCAGATTTATGAATAAATCTTATACTTTGTCTTAGGTTTCAGTCTTGATATTAATTTAGTTATTTATTTTCTTTTGATAGAATATTATGAGTAGATTAAGTCTAACCACAGATAAAATAATACTATATAGTAGTCTAACACATCGCCTCTTATCCATATGCTTCTAGTTTACTGCATAAAATTTAATCACATTTGTCAAGATATAGATATCTTTTTTACACCAATCTCTTCTATTAAGAGGTTTTTTAAAGTTCTCCGTAATGAGTAGTTTTAAGTAAATTTAAGTATGTTAATTTTTTTTTTTAAATTTTACTTTCATGTTTACTTATAACTTTTTCGCATGCCGTGTTCTCTTCTAGTAGGTCTAACACTCCTGTATGTTTTCATGTATCCTAACTTTTTTATGAATGTTCATAGTGTATCGTCCAGTTTTGAGAACCTAATAAAAAAAAAAAGATAGACGTCACTCGAGGACTGCCGCGGTAAAGCTATTGCATGCCACCTAGAGGCAAATAAAACGTCAAACATCTACCTCGTCAAACGCACGCAATTATGCGTCCTATAACAACGAGAAGAGGGTTCATATTCTTTAAACGGGACGCCGCCGGTTGGAATTTTTCGTTACGGAATTTCTGGATTCGGTCACCCCGCCCCGAGGCCCGCGATAGAAGCTATGCAATAGCTTAAAAAAATATTGTGATTTACATAGTCAAATGCTGGCGTCATATCTCAGAATATGGTGAAACGAAACAACAAACGGGGTTTCTGCTGATGTAGCAAATGGAATGTGGTGCATCACGCGCTCAGCAAATTAAATAACCGTCCACGTTTCTATCGCAGGTGCACGCCACGGATCCTGACCTCGGCGAGAACCGAACCGTCACGTACTCGTGGGCCGAGGGGGGAGCGGGGGGCGCTGGGGAGGGGGAGGGGGAGATGGACTCGGGAGTGTTCCGGCTGGAGCCGCGCACCGGCATAGTGACGCTGCGGGCGGCGCTCGACCGCGAGACCACGGCCGAGCACGTCGGCGTGGTGGTGGCGCGCGACGCCGGCCGTCCGCCGCGCTCCGCCACCGCCACGCTGCGGCTCACCGTCGCCGACGTCAACGACAACCCGCCCGAGTTCGAGTTCACCGTGTACCGCGCCGCCGTGCCCGAGCTCAGCGCGCCCGGCGCCGAGCTGCTGCGCGTGCGCGCCACCTCGCGCGACGCCGGCCTCAACGCGCAGGTCGAGTACGCGCTCGTCGGCGGCGACGACCGGGACGACTTCCATCTGGAGCCGAGGGAGGGCGTGCTGCGCGTCGCGCGCCCGCTCGACTACGAGCGTCGGCGCGAGTACCTGCTCACCGTGCAGGCGGTGGACGGCGGCCGGCCGCCGCTCAGCGACCTCGCCTCGATCAACGTCACCGTGCTGGACGCCAACGACAACGCGCCGCGGTTCGCGCGCTCAGAGTACGCGGCGCGCGTGCGCGAGGACGCGGCGCCGGGCGCGCGCGTGCTGCAGCTCATCGCGGACGACGCCGACTCGGGCGCCAACGGACGCGTCTCGTACTCTATCGCGCGCGGAGACCCGCTCGGCCGGTTCGCGATCGACGCGGACACCGGGCACCTGTCGGTCGCGGCGCCGCTCGACCGCGAGACGACGGCCGCCTACTCGCTGGAGGTGCGCGCGCGCGACCGCGGCGTGCCCGCGCTCGAGGGCGTCGCGCGCGTGCTGGTCGAGGTGCTCGACGCCAACGACAACCCGCCGGTGTTCGCGCACGACAACTACTCGTGCGTGGTGCGCGAGGACCGCCCGCTCGGAGAGTCGATCCTGCGCCTGGAGGTGACCGACGCGGACGCCCCGCCCAACGGCGCGCCCTTCACGTTCGACCTGCAGGCGGGCGACGAGACGGGCGCCTTCCGGCTCGAGCAGGACGGGTACCTGCGCACCGCGCGCCGCTTCGACCACCGGCTGAAGGAGCGGTACACGCTGCAGGTGCGCGTCTTCGACAACGGGGCGCCGCCGCTGTTCGCGGACGCGACGGTGAGCGTGCGCGTCGTGGAGCGCTCGCACTACCCGCCCGCGGTGAGCGCGCTCGAGGTCACCGTCAACTCGTACCTGGACGAGTTCCCCGGCGGGCTGGTGGGCCGCGTGCACGCCTCCGACCGCGACGCGTACGACGTGCTCTCGTACGCGCTGGCGCCGCCCGACCCGCTCTTCGAGCTGGACGCGGCTTCGGGCGAGCTGCGCGCCGCGCCCGCGCTCGACGCCGGCGAGTACCGGCTCAACGCGACCGTCAGCGACGGCCGCTTCGTGGCGAGCGCGCCCGTGCGCGTCACCGTCGCCCTCGTCTCGGACGAGGCGCTCGCGCGCGCGGTCGTCGTGCGCTTCCGCGCCGTCAGCGACGAGGACTTCGTGCTGCGCCACCGTCGCGGCTTCCTGCGCGCCGTCGCCGAGGCGACCGACGCCCAGCCCGCCGACGTGCTGCTGCTCAGCGTGCAGCCCAGCGGCGAGGGGGAGGAGGGGGGGGACGAGGAGGAGGAGGGGGGAGCGCGCCGGCGCCGGCAGGTGGCGCGCGACCTGGACGTGGCGTTCGCGGTGCGCGCGGACGCGGGCGCGGGCTGGCTGCCGGCGGAGACGCTGCGGCGGCGCCTGCACGCGCACGTGGAGCTGCTGGAGGAGCGCGCGCAGCTGGTGGTGGAGGAGCTGGTGCGCGCGGCGTGCGGCGGGTGCGCGCGCGGCGCCTGCGCCGAGCGGGTGGAGCTGCGCCGTCCGCCGCGCGCGGTGCTCACGGACCTGGTCGCGTTCGTGGCGCCGCGGCACGCGCTGCGCGGCTGGTGCCTGTGCGCGGCGGGGTGGGGGGGCGCGCGGTGCGCGGAGCCGGCGCCGGGGGGCGAGGCGGCGCGCGCCCTCTCCCTCGCGGGGGACGGGTACCTCGAGTACGCGGTGGAGCGCGGCACGGCGGCGGGCGCGCGCCCGCTCGAGGACGAGCTGGTGGTGTCGCTGCGGTTCCGCACGCTGCGGGAGCGCGGCGTGCTGCTGGCGGTGGCGGGGCGGGTGGACCTCGCCGTGCTGGAGGTGGCGGAGGGTCAGGTCCGGTACCGCATGGAGCTGGGGGCGGGCGAGCTGGTGGTGCGCGCGCCGGTGCCGGTGGCGGACGGGCGCTGGCACTCGGTGCGCGTGGAGCGGCGCGGCGCGAGCGCGCGGCTGACGGTGGACCGGCGCAGCGCCGCGGGCCAGTCCCCGGCGCCGCACGCCGTGCTCGACGTCCGTCCGCCGCGTCGTCTGCTGGTGGGCGCGAGCCTCGAGCGACACGCGCACGCGACCGCACCGGAGCAGGTACGTACCGACCTCGTTTGATTGATGATCACGATGAGATGAAACAATTTGATCAAGTATGATTCGCTTAAAATTATATTATGTACTTCTTCTATTATATATACGAATTCTGCCTACAGCCCCTCGATTTTATAGATTTATAGATTTATAGATTTATTGGAAAACCAACAGCTTTTGTAACAAATAGGTACACTTATTAAGACACAACGAGCCAATTAAAGGTTTTCACGCATAGAAATAACATAATGTAAATGTGAACAAGATGTTGCTTTGAAACAGATGTAAGTTTTAGCCTATCGTAGGTTACACAAAATTTTAGGTAGGATAATACTATAAAATAAACATATCTAGTAACAAATTTCTATCAATCAACTAGCTTAAGCATCCGCAGAGAAGAAAGTGCTGCTCAAACGCTGCCTGGCCGAGTTAATGCTGGTACAAAACAAATCTATATCAATAGATTTGTTTAACTTATTAAAACGATCACCAACCCGCCACAGAAATGCGTTTTGCCTATAATTCGCTCCTACAATTGGGGTATAGATTATGGGATTATGGCGTTTAGTTATAGCAGGGGCATAAATGGATAAACAGCTAAGTAGTTCAGGACAATCTAACTTGTTAGAAGTAATTTTTAACAAGAAGGATATATCAGCAATTTCACGTCGTTTAGAAAGGGGTAGAAAGTGGAATTTTCTGCAAAGTTCTTCATATTCGTACGACTTATATGGAATTTTGAGACGAAAACAGACATATTTAATAAATTTAGTTTGGATTCTTTCAATTCTATCAGTATGTATATTATATCGTGGGTTCCAGACTTGTGAGGCATACTCAAGAATGCTTCGAACAAAAGTGCAATAGAGAACCTTAAAAGTTTTTACTCTACCAAAATCACTGGAGCTTCGCAAGACGAAACCTAGTGATCTTGACGCCCTAGCAACGATTGCTTCAATGTGTTTGTCAAAGAGTAGTTTAGAGTCGTGCAATACACCAAGGTCCCTAACAACACTGCATTTTGGAAGTACTTGTTGCTTAAGTTGGTACGATGATTGAATCACTTTATATTTGCGTGTGAAAGTGACCACAGAGCACTTAGATGGGTTTAGGTCAAGTTTATTGGCATCACAATAGTCGACAAGTCTATTGAGATCAGCCTGAAGTTTAGTTACATCATCTAATGATTTAATAACTCTAAAGATCTTCATGTCATCTGCAAAACACAGCAGGTGACTATTAGGGAAACAATGGGAAATATCATTTACAAATATAAGAAATAGAAGGGGACCAAGTAGAGATCCTTGGGGGACACCACTAGGGACATGTACCCAGCTAGAAATAAAGTTGTTTATGACAACAGCCTGCGATCGGTTTCTTATGTAAGAAGAGAACCACCTTAGTAGATCACCTCTTATACCGATATCATTCAGCTTGGACAACAGCAGCTTATGGTCAATTCTGTCAAATGCTTTACTATAGTCTGTATAGACTACATCTATCTGATGACCCTTATCCATGGATTCAGTGAGGAGATTGTTAAATATTATAAGATTGGTTGTGGTGGAGCGACCTTTAAGGAAACCATGTTGGGATAAGCTGAAGGAGTGACGAAGTGCAGAGTATATTTGGTTATAGACTATTTTTTCAAATAACTTGGCAATGATGCAGAGCTTAGAGATTGGCCTATAGTTAGTAACTTCAGTTTTAGTACCTTTTTTATGAATGGGTGAAACAAAAGCAGATTTCCAAATCGAAGGGACAGTGGAACTAGATAGAGATTTTTTAAACAACAGGGTTATGGGTATATATATTGATTCGGCGCAGTTCTTTAAGAAAATTGGGCTTATGTCATCAGGACCTGCCGATTTTGATGTATCTAGATTAGTTATAAGCTTTAGAACTTCATCTTCACAAATTTCAATATTATTAATGTCGAAAGACGAATTAGAAATTGAGTCGGTTGGAATAGTCGTCTTATCGTCATCTGATGGTAGAAATGTTGAGTAAAAGTAAGATGAAAACATTTCACAAATTGACTGACCTGTATTCGCTGTGGAATCATTATATGTTACGCAATTTGGGATATTATTAGAATCTTTGGATCGACTCTTAATGTATGACCAAAATTGTTTGGGGTGCTTCTCAATACCATCTTCAATTAGCGACATATAATTCTGGTAACAGTCATTTTCTAACGAATGAACCCTGGTACGGAGTAATCTATAGGTGTCAAGGTCAGATTTCATCGATGTGTAACTTGTATCATATTTTTTTATTTTAGTTTATTATTTATAATTTTTTTTATTATTTATTATTATTAAACTCCCTAATATTAAAAATGATCGCAGGTGACGTACGGATTCGAGGGCTGCATATCGGAGCTGCGGTTCGGCGGCGCCGCGCTCCCGCTCGAGACGGGCGGCTCCTCCGGCGACGGGCGCGTGCAGCTGACGCGGCGCGTGCGCGTGCGCGTGCACGCCGCCTGCCCGCCGCTCCCCGCGCCCCCCGCACACTGCGGCTCCTACCCGTGCCTGCACGGCGGCACGTGTCGCGACCTGCCCGCGCCCCCGGGGTACGAGTGCGTCTGCCACGCGCGCTTCCGAGGCGCGCGCTGCGAGCTCGACACCTCGCCCTGCGCCTCCGCGCCCTGCCTGCACGGCGCCGTCTGCTCCCCCGCCCCCCTCGAGGGGGAGGGGGCCGGGTACGCGTGCGCCTGCCCCGCGCCGCTCGAGGGCGCGCGCTGCGAGCGCGGCCGGTACTGCGCGCCCGGCGTGTGCGCGCACGGCGGCGCCTGCGAGGAGGGGGACGCGGGGCCCTCGTGTCGGTGCCGCGGGTACTACGGGCCCCGCTGCGAGCTGGACGTGGACGAGTGCGCCGGCGAGCCCTGCCTCAACGGCGCCACCTGCCTCAACGAGCCGGGGTCCTTCCGCTGCCTGTGCCCGCCGGACAAGACAGGTGCGTCCCCTCCCCCCTCCTCTCACCGCCCCTCCCCCTCGATTCGAGAGCTGACCTCGGCTATCTCCCGCAGGCATGAACTGCGGCAACCCGCTGTACTCTGACGCGGTGACGGCTGGCGGGGCGTCGGGCGCTCGCGCGCTGAGCGAGCTGTGGCGCTGGGCGCTGGCGGCGCGCTGGCCGCTGGGCGCGCTGGGCGCGGCTCTGCTGGCGCTGGCGCTGCTGGCGGCGCTGCCGCTGTGGCTGCGGCGGCGGCGCTCGGCCCCGCTCCCGCCGGCGCCGGACAAGCTGGGCGCGCGCGCCTGCAAGCTCTCCAACCTGGAGGCGGTGCGGCGCGAGCGGCCCGCCTCGTGCGCGGACCCGCCGCCGCTCAACAACGTCGACACGCTGCGCAGCTACGGCTCCGCGGGCGACGAGCTGGAGGGCATCCCGCCCGACTACCGGCGCAACCTCAACATCGACGCCGACCGCAAGCCCTGGTCCGAGCAGATGCACCTGCACACCTTCGTCGACAACAAGATCTACAACGGTGAGCGGCCCCTCCCCCCTCCCCCCCTCCCCCCGCCCCCCTCCCCACCGGCCGCATCAGCTGACCGTGCGTGTCTCCCGCAGACCTGAAGGGCACGCGGTCGCCGGGCGTGCGGCGCGCGGCCCCGCCGGCCGGCGAGCTGGTGGGCGGGTACCACTGGGACTGCTCCGACTGGTGCGGCGGCGGCGGCGCGCTGCCCGGCATCAGCGAGGTGGCCGGCTCCGAGCGGCCGGACTCCTCGTCGGGCGCGTCCCCGCCGCCGCTCCCCGCGGCCGACCGTCTGCCCGCGCCCGCGCTGCCGCTCGACACGGACTCGGCGCCGGACGACCTCGACCTCGACCTCGACCTCGACCTGGACCTGGACGCGGACGAGCCGCGGCTCGACGACGGTGAGCTCCGACGGTCGCCCTCGTCCCTCTGCCGACCGACGGATCTCTACGACGGCGGTTCTGTTTCAGCTTCGTCGCTGCTGCTGCGCGGAGGCGCGAGGCGGCGGCGCGCGTCCGACGCCGCGAGCCTGATCACGATGCTGGGCGAGGGCGGGCGCTGCTCCACGGAGGAGCGTGCGGCGCTGCTGGCGCGGCCCCCCTCCCCGCGGCTGTGCGAGCTGGAGGACTCGGACGCGGAGGAGGGGGCGGGGGGCGCGCGGCACACGGACGTGTGACGCAGGCCCCCCGCCCGCGGCCGACCGACCGCCCCGGGGGGGTAAGGGGGAGGAGGGAGGGAGGCCGCTATAGACTCTGTCCGCTGAGCGCGGCGCTCCCGCGGCCGGCCGCTGCGACCGGCCGCTCGTTCCGATGGTGCTCCGATTATAGTTTCATATCATCCTTCGAACTGTGCATTTATATCGATAGGTCCTTCTAGGCTAGCAAGATTGTCTTAGGAGTATATTTTTATAAAAGTATGATATAAGTGAGTGTGCGACCGCCGCCGGGATCCTCGCGCCGGCTGCCGGCCCCCCCGTCGCGTGAGCCCGACCTGAGGGAGGCACCGCCCGCCCCTCTCTGATAACCGTTAACGTAACGATATCTCGGCTCATTCTAAATTGTAAGGGCCTGATTTGTTGTTATTTTCTCTTCTGTGACCCTGACCTAGTATAATTTAGGTACATGAGAACTGGCCGAGGCCGGGGCGACGTTCCTTTCGCTATCGACGACCGTGTTCATACAAGAATGTATGTAGCGTGTGGTCCCGGGCGCCGCTCGCCCCTCGCCCCTCGCCCCGGGCTCTGCCGTGTCTACCTTAACTTATAACAGACCCGTATCTATATTATGAATTCAATTCTTGCGTCCGTTCGTTTTTGATATAAAAACGCATGAGAAACAGAAAATAGTTTATCACTAAAATGTTTTTACTTACTTTTATCTGCGCTGTTATTTTTGTAGCACCACCAACAACTGGGTTAGTGACTCGTATTTAAAGTAAATCTATGAAAAGAAAGTATAAGACTGAGAGCCTCATCAAATAATATGTACTTAAATGGTAAATAAAAACTGTACTATGACCATAGACTATTGTACTAAATCTTTGCTATGACACTATTGTACTTTGAGAAGACAGCTTATTTTGTTTGAATCTGAATTGTAAAAATGTAATGCTATGGCTATTGCTAGCTTCAGCTTTGTCTCAACTCTATTGTAGAGTCATATTCTGATCATGAAATTTCATCCTGTCGGGGAGAGGGCTGATAAATTGGTTGGATGTGGTCAAAGTAAAAAAATATTACTTAAAAGACTGTTTTCCTATTCAAATATGAGAACATAAATACTACATACTTATGTGAAATCTGAAAATAATTAAATGTACCTACCTACTTAATGTAAAATCAAAATGAATATGTATTGTTCATTGTATGTTGTCAAATTTATACCCTTATCGATTTGAAAGAGTTGTAAAGTTACAATAAACGTTGTACCTATCTAAATTTAAATGACAATAATTATTAATGAAAAATCTTTATACTTGTAACAGTCTCCGGCATGATTGTAACCTGAGTGTTAACAAGCGATCGCTCTAAACGCAGGCTGCCTCACCTCACCTCTCCTATACCTAACATATGTACTAATGAAACTGTCAGTAACATAATTTATCGATTTTAAGGTTTATTAAGATTTTTCATTTATAATGAAATAGGTACTTACCTACTTACTCATGTGTGATCTGTAAAAATATAAACCATAAAATGTTAATACTTACCTACCTAATGAATCTGGCGTGATATTGTTTTTAAATAGAGACATAATTAAAACTATTATTCCATTTTGTCGCTGACTACCTATGTCTCAATAGTAATAAATAAGCTTGGTTATGGTTTATTTGTACGGCGGTCTAGTACCTAAGTTTTATAAATAAAAAAGTCGGTATTTATGTACTTACTATACTGTACAAACAAACCATAACAACATAACAATGTTCAGGATGTAGGTAGTAGGTACTTACTTATTATGATCCCATCTTGGTGTAGAATGCGTGTAATGTAACGCGAGCGGGGCGGGGCGGGGTGGTGCGGGGCGGGGCGGGGCAAGGATCACGCGGCACGACGACACAGACTGTACATTTTTATGTAATAAAATATTTATTTTAAAAAAACGTGTACCTGTTGACACTTGGAAAACCAATAAAGATGGTTCAAACATCATGAGTTTTGTTATAATTATTGAATACCTACCTCTACCTACCTACTGACACTAAAAAATCACAACTACTTACTTAAAAAACAACATAAAAGTTCAAATCAAGTGACAACTGTAATTTAAGATTTTCGTAGTCAAAATGATACGATTTGAAATTCCCACTTCAACATTCAAACTTTCCTTTCAGCGAGATAGGTTATATTTTATTAAACAAATTTATTAAACAAATGCATGACGTCTGTCATATGTTTTATATTTGCCAACGTCAGGGGATATTGTTGTCATGTCACACGTCACACCGGCGCCGGCGGCAGAGAGTGATCGAACACTCTCTCGGTCGTCTCACTCACTGTCAGTCAATGTCGAATCGAAGTCGAACCCTAGGATCGATCGTAATATCGTATGACATTTTCATTTTAGAATTATTATTATTATTTTACATATTTCAGCTCGAGTTTTGCTAATGTTTATCTTGAACTTTTCATCATAGTAAGGAATTTTAACAACCTCTGTGGCGCAGTGAACAAAAGCCCGATTGCAACGCGGGGATTGCGGGTTCAATACCCGCTACGGGATGTATGTTATAGTATGTTTTGCAGATAATTGTCTTAAAAGACACCACAAAAAGGAAAACTGAAACCCCACCGTACGAAACCTAAGTGATGTAAACCTCACCTTACCAAACCTAACTGATGTAAAATTCACTGTAGGTACCAAAACTAATAGAAACCTCACCGTATCAAACCTAACTGGTGTAAACCTCACCACACCAAACCTAACTGATAAAAACCTCACCGTACCAAACCTAACTGTTGTAAACCTCACCTTACCAAACCTAACTGATGTAAAATTCACTGTAAGTACCAAAACTAATAGAAACCTCACCGTA